>OU744790.1:37294494-39694494 GCA_916614155.1 Mesoligia furuncula
AACAGTATAGTTCTTATAGTGTCGGAGAAAAGTGGCTGTGACATACGGACGGACAGACAGACAGACGGACAGACAGACAGACAGACAGACAGACAGACATGACGAATCTATAAGGGTTCCGTTTTTTGCCATTTGGCAACGGAACCCTAAAAACGGGACCCTATTACTAAGACTTCGCTGTCTGTCCGTCCGTCTGACTTTCACCAGGCTGTATATCAAGAACCGCGATAGCTAAACAGTTGAAATTTTCACAAATTATGTATTTCTGTTGCCGCTATAACAACAAATACTAAAAACAAAACAAAATGAATATTTAAGGGGGGCTCCCATACAACAAACTTTTTACCTTGTGGTACGGAACCCTTCGTGTGCGAGTCCGACTCGCACTTGGCCAGTTTTTATGATTATATTTATAACTCTATAAATAAACATTTGTTACGGCCATGAATCATATTTAGGTCTATACTGACCTGTAAATTGCAAACAACCCTGACGTTTTCTCGTTAATGCCTCGATACATCATGTGCTTGAATAAAGCTAGACGGACCAATGAGGCGCACGTCGCGGACGTGTCGCAACTGTCGCGAACACGCTTGTCGCTTACCTACGAGTACATGTTAATTTGAAACATGCATGCACTATTATTATGCAAACGCTGTTTAGAGAATTGTTCTTGTGCCCAATTTAGACAATAGCTTTACAATATTTAGTCATTGGAGGAGAGCAAGTTACTGAGCCATCTACTCTAAGTATAGAGAAGTGTGGTTTGTTTTATTTTTGAACACAACCTAGTTTGTATTTTAGTCGATACTTGAGAACGTTTATGGAAAATTGTAGTATTTTTATTTTTTACAAAACCATGTAGGAGCTCTACTTTAACAAAGTCGATACTATCGGACCTTAGCATAATCGCAGCCTATACTGTTCCCACTGCTGGGACATAGGTCTGCTCTCGGTGAGAGGGAGTGGACCATAATCCACCACGAGGGCCCAGTGCGGGTTGGCGGATGTCACGCCTTCAAAGGAGATGGATTTTTGTCCCATACAAGCTTGGCCCAGAAATGGACACAAATAAACAAAATGTATCATGAAGCAATAATAGTGTTTCAAAGCCCTGTATATTTTTGTTCGTCGTAAAACTTTGTGGAGAGCCATGAGACCTAACCGAATCGGATGACTTCAAATCTATCAAAAAAAAAAATCAAACCTGTGGATCGCCGAGTAATCCACTGTCTTCCAACAGCGGGGTAATTGCGTACACACTATCAGTAGCAATGGGTTTCATTTTGACAGTTCAACAACATTCATTGCGTTCTTTGCGTTGTTGAGCAGACGCATTTTTCAAACATATGGAGCAATGGATTAGAAATATGCTTCAAAATGATTCAAATTGTGTGTTTCGCAATTAGGGTGCAGATTGAATTTCACTCAAAACTAATGACTGTATCCCAAATTAATGATAATAAACACTAAAGCGTACGCACTCTTTCCAACACACAGGATTTTTCACCTAGAAAAATAAAACATTGCGTTGCGTTGTTTATCTTTTAATGCACCCTTTATTTAGTTATAGCTCTGTGCAGAGCATACATATGACAAATGCATAAAAATGACGGGCAGTGACAATGATTATAAAAGACAAAGAAGGTGCTAAAAATACATACTTTTAGGCCTGAAAAAATCTATTTGTTTAAAAATTAAATTGATACATTAATCTATTATTAAAGATCATGGTCATGTTCATAACGGTGTATTTATTATTCAATACGCTTTAAATACACTATTTTGTTCTATATTCTAAAAATACTCGTGAAGTCATATCAATTCTTGTCCCAATTACTATCTTATTTCCAAAATTGGCAACATAAAGACCTCCCCGAATACTTAAATAAAAATAACAAATTGAAAATCCATATTTTAAAATGAAATATTTTTTTCAAAGATTTGCCTCGTAAGCAAGCAAGCTGTGGTGGGATTTAAAATATTATCAGTTATTTTTAAATATTATTAGCTTTTTGTCCGTACTAGTCCGTAGTTTTGAGAGCAGTAGTGACGAAATCATTTACACAAAGAAAAACCTGCTTGAAATCGAACCTACGACCTGCTCAACAACGTAAATATTGCAAAACATAATATTGAACTGTCACTGATAATTAAGACTACCGAATATTCTAATATTCCAACAGAAGTATCAAAGTAACTTTTTGTACAGACAACACATTAAAAAAGTAAATTTGTCGGGCAAAATGTATGACACTCGAACCGCTCGAATACTGTCTATTACATTCAATTAGTATACAGTTTTGACAGTCAAAACAATCCGTATTAATGTTAGTATTTCGCTGAAATATTGATATTTTGCGGAAAATAGACCAGAAGAAGCATTACTTATTGACATATCATAATATCACACCTTGATTCTCCAAAGATTGTGGAGAGGTGTACCTATATTAAACCCACATTTTGCCAGTTAAGTCCCATGTCATAGGAGGCGAGTCAATTGATATCAACCGGGCAAAAATCCAGGTACCGGGCTGCTACTACGAAATTCCAAAGAAAAACCCAATAACACTTTACGCCGACCTGGCAATCGAACCCAGCTCAGCAGTAGCACTTGCAACCACTTGACCAACGAGCCAAAACTGACAACGACAAAGGTTCTGGGCCTCAAGTCTGCTATTACATACAATAGTATCAGAATGGTCTATCATTGATTTCATAATTGTCGATTTTAACAAGTTTGGTAATCTACTTATATAATGGCGTCATTATGACTTTCCAATGGTCAACCACTGACACTCCATTGAAAGAAATGGCATAGAAAGTTAATCTCGTACATAATAACAAATGAATGACTGACTTAGGCGTTAATCTGCAAACATTTTGACAGTTCCTTTGATCAGTGACCTACCATTAGAACGTCATTGTGCAGTCATTGCTTTTAATTCGTTACGGGTATCGTATATGTTCTGTGCCATTAACCGACCAATGATCGACCATTATGAATTTAGCAGATTACGAACTTTTAGCTAAATGACAATGGGGTGGTGGTGGGATCGTGTTGGAATGACGAATTTATAAAAATAGCAGACTTGGGCCCCTGGAGTGGCGACCGCGTACCAGAAGACGTAGCATTGGAAGGCCTCCCACAAGTTGGTCCGACGACCTTGTGAAGACCGCAGGAACCCGTTGGATGCGAGAAGAACCGGTCGAAGTGGAGGTGCTTGGGGGAGGCCTATGTCTAGCAGTGGACGTCTTTCGGCTGAAATGATGACCAACGAGCCTACTTATTGGTTTCTCAAGAACTGTCAGCTAGCCGGGGTTGAATCCTACTTGACGAAAAGTATAATCTGCAGCTATGTATACCTCGTTAACAAAATGTAATGCAATAGTAGCGGACTTCTCAAAGATGCTCCGCTGTAAACAGCTGATTGGCTGATACTGAATTAGAGACTACCAACAGTTAACTATGAAATAATAGTGAGCAGCGTTCAGCTTCAGTTCTCTTTGTGAACTAAAGTCACTTAGGAATTTCAATGAGAACCACACGCCTATTATGTAAATGAAGTTATCGAATTGAAGTAATTAAGTCAGTATCTATTAAGGAACTCGGTGAGTTGCAGAATGAGGTGAACGGAACGGCAGTAGGGTGTGGATGTGGAGCTGTGTCACAAACTATGGTTCACCTCCTATCCTGCCCTCTGTACCCCAAAACAAAGTGACCTCTGCGCTGTCACAGATAACGCCGTGGAAGTGACGAAGATTTGGGCAAATAAAATTTGAATAACTCTCGTGCTAGCGACAAGAAAAAAATATTAGAGGTGCTAAATAGATTTCTAATTTGTAAATGTTACGGAACCCTCGGTGCGCGAGTCCGAGTCGCTCTTGTCCGGTTTTTTTACTCTTAAACATGTGGTCTACATCTCTTTTTATGTACTCTCCTATCCAGGTATGCTGGAAGAGATTTCTTTAGAAATAAGCATCACCTTTGTACGATTTTTTCTCTTCCTTTTTTATTGTCTGTTTATATGTTTGTACGCCAGCCAGCATATCAAGCTACCCGAAACTGTCAATTTTTTCCAATCAACTTTGAACCTTATGCTTTAGCGATAAAGTTGAAAATCTATTAAAGAAATTTGAAAGATTGTAGTAGGTTGATGTGCTGGCGTCTGTACATCGCTCGTTCCATGTATTCTCGGTATCAGAGTGATTTACTAATGATGTGGGTCATTTGAAAAATTAATGACGTTATCTAAGGGTATAAAGATAAAATTTCATATAGTTGTGATCATTAGTTTGCTAGTTATCCTTATAGTCAACGACAACTGGAAAGGCTATCGTGACAATGTTGAAAAAATCGAGCACCGCGCTGATAATAAATTCCTTAACAAACAAGGAAAAAGTAAAAAAATAACTATTCACGAAGAGATGGTGGCTATTTACCAAGATTCTGCACCTTAGTTATCTACGGTTCAAAAGTGGTCAAGTGAATTTAAAAGGGGCAGAGAGAGTATTGAAGACGACACTCGCTCGTGCGGCCCGGTTTCTCCCTTTACGGAAGAAAACGTGAAAAAAGTTGAAAAGCTTATAATGGAGGATGCCCGAATGAAGATAAAAATGATAGCAGAGATGACCCACCTCTCTGTTGGTTCCGTGCACACTATTCTTCATGACCTTCTTTACCTTTCAAAAGTCAGTGCAAGACGGGTGCCGCGAATGCATACTGGCGGCGCTTCAAAAGCAAGTGCGAATCAAGTGCTGTAGTTTTTAGAGCACAGAGCTCTAAAAACTCTACAGCACTTGATTGAAAGTTCATCAAGTACGCATAAATAAAAAAAAAAAAACAAAAAAAAACATTAAGCTTATTTATCTGCTTGTTATAAACGTTACAGGTGAAAAGTTACAGATTAATTTGTATTTTTTTTTCATACTTTTTCGTCATCTTTTATGTCATGATTTCATGAAGCTGGCAAAGTTGAGTATCGAAATGAATAAGGTTATTATATACACATCAAAAGTGTCTAGGGATCAACATATATTTTTGCAATAACTTTTCTCCTGATTGATATTAATTAAAATTTTCTTTAAGGATTCATCATATAAAGTGTTTTCGTTTGTCACAGTAACGATAAACCAAGTCACCTTTGCATTAATAAAGAAATTTGCCATTTTCCTAATAAAGGGATTTTTGACATTTGAACCACTAACACAAAAGTTCGAAAAAAAGACTGAAATAACAGTTTTCTTTAAAATTTTATTGGGTAACTTAAACAATTAATAATCCGTGTTTCTACCGCGAACACTAACAACACAAGAACATCGGTTTGGCATACTCAAAATGAGTTCATCCAAATCACGCTGTGGAATGGCCGCCCATGTTCGTTGCAACAACAAAAAAAGGTCTTCTTGCGACTGGATACCCTCCATATTCGGCAGAGCTCTTCTCTGTAGCATATCCCATGCATGCTCAATCGGGTTCAAGTCTGGCGACTGAGCAGGCCAGGGCAGGACATTGATGTTAGCTGCGGCGAGAGTCTGTCTTACAACTCTTGCGGTGTGCGGTCGTGCATTATCATGCATTAACTGAAATAAGGGACCGATTTGCACTTGTAGAGGAACGATGACGTCTGATACAATCGTCTCAGCATAAATTTGAGCGTTGAGGTTGCCTCTGATCCAAATCAACTCAGTTCTTCCGCCGATCCAAATACCCGCCCATACCATGATGGTTCCACCACTATAAGGATGGACTTCCTGGCAGGATTTTAATCGCTGTTGGCGTCCAGGGGTTCTCCAGTGTCGTATACGTCTTGTATCCGGTCTCATACCAAAACGAGACTCATCAGAAAAGCACACGAAACGCCATTGTTCTTCTGCCCAATTTCTGTGTTCAAGAGCCCATTGATATCGAATCCTACGATTGTGCATTGCTATAGGTGGTACCCGTAGCGGTCTTCGGGAATGAAGGTTCACTTCATGCAAGCGGTTTCTGACTGTTTGGTCGCTAATTAAGTTCCCTGAAGAGTGATGAAGCCTCACGGCTAACATCATGGCGGTTATTGTTGGATGGCGGTTATTGTTGGAGCTCTTCGAGTTAAGATTTGAATGTATCGGTCTTGTCTCCGTGTGGTGCAGCGATACCGTCCTCCATGGCGCTCAGCCACGGTACCAGTGCTTCGGTAACGTGTCCAAAGTCGACTGATAACACTCTGACTTGTATTCAGAGCTAAAGCCACAGTACGTTGCCGGGAACCAGCTTCTATCATTCCCACGGCTCTGAGCATTTCTTCCCTGCTTAAATGACGTCGCCGCTTTATAATAACGTTGGTTTTAATCAGTAGTAGGGAAACAGTAGCACTAATAATGTCTTCAATGCGTTGTATGTTTTTATAGGGTAAATATTGACAGCTGATTTTCATCTTTTACTCGAATTTGATTCACAGTTCCTGATTCAAATTATGAAATGCACCAAAAAGGATCCATATAAATTTATAAAATCATAAATTTATTACAAAGCCACATCTCAATCTCAAGAAATCCGCATAAAAATGCTTGATCCCTAGACACTTTTGATGTGTGTATAATGAACATATTGTTAGTGAACTGTTTAAGATTTCGTTCCGTTTGTCAGTATCGTTATTCGCCAAGGAATTAATTTTGTTACGATCCTGGTGGAACGGTAAAAATTATCGGTACTGGAACTACGCGTAACCTTGTTTTGAGTAACGTTTTAACTCCCTACGAGCAGTTGCATGCTCGCCATTTTGATTTGTTGGCCTCCGTATATATTATATAGGCTGAATTTTTCAAGTGGGCGTGGATGGCCAAATCCGAAACTATGAGGAATAGCGAAAATTACTCAAAGGAGTCGCGGGCTCGATTTTGATGAAAACTAAAACAACATCATTGGATTTTTGAGAAATCAATATTTCTAGCCAGGAGTCGCACCCATTGATTTTGTAAAAAAAAAACACACTGTATTATTACACCATTCGATAGTGTCGCTAATAAGGATCGAATTCTGGGAAATAATGACATACTTTTTTTTTTTCTTCTGTTACCTTTACCTACCTATTAAACCATTAATTGTTCAAAATGATGACCATTGTTTTCCGTACATATATGGATTCGACGTCTCAAGGATTGTACTGTATTCAGCATTACAATATTATTGATTCCATTTAGAATATTTTCCAAAGATCGTAAAAAAAAATTGAATTTCGAGCATAATGTTGTGAAGGTGACTGCGCTGCGGGTGTGTGTTACTAAAAATATTGAGCATCATTCAAACAAGGTACAGGTAATGTAGGTATGAATATTTTAAAATAAAAAGCAGTTTATTAAAATCCAACATTTTCCTTAAGTTTGCCGTATGTCATTACCTACTTCCCAGAATTCGATCCTTATTAGCGACACTATCGAATGGTGTAATAATAGTGCTTTTTTTTTTCTCCTGGCTAGAAATATTGATTTTTCAAAAATCCAATGGTGCAGTTTTAATTTTTTATCAAAATCGAGCCCGCGACTCGTTTGAATACTATTTGCTATTCTCAGTTTCGGATTTCGCTATCCACGCCCACTTGGAAAATTCACACTGTATATTCCGTATGTACCTACTCCGTATACCTTCGTAAAAGATTAGGTCATATCAAACATAGTCTTATTCTCTTAGTAAAAATAAACGGGATATTATTAATTTATAATCATCAAACAAATAATCACCTATCAATTTATTTCCATCATTTAGATATATACTTTTTCGATCACGATCATAATTTATCATAAATACTGACTGCACAGCAAATAAACCCCGAGCGTAAGCGAGGGGTCACCCAGGGTATCAAGAACCTAGCTGACAAAAAGGAGCGAGCGCACGATAGCGCAAGCCGCGACAAGGCTGACAGAAAATGAGAGACAAATCAATTGCGAACGAAGCGAGCGCGAGCGTGACGAGCGGAGCGAGGAGCCAGAACAAAATATTATTTAATTAAACTATATCTCAACTCTTGTCAGGCGTAAGTGATGTAGTATTGTGAATGTGAATCAGGATGCGCGCACACGTTACAAACTATACACAAGCAGTACGCAAAATTCGTGTATACTCTTACATTGTAATCGCAGATTTAATAAAAATAGCAATACAAAGTATACAGAGCATGAGAGCAGTTTCCTATGACTGCGTTCTGGCCTTGTATAGAATGGAAAGACGCTACTGCGCCCCTTAAGAAATTCAAAGTCATTCCGTCTGCCGGAAAAATCATGGTCACAGTGTTTTGGGACTCAAAGACAATTTTGCTGAGTGAGTAGGTACACAAAAAAGGTGAAACGCAACATCCTACGCATCTACTCTACGAAATTTACAGGAAGCAATTAAAGAAAAAAGATGGAGTAAACGATCACCACCGGTGTGTTGCTTCTTCACGACAACGCCAGGTCCACACGGCGCGTGTTTTCAAGGCTGTTGTGCGAGATTGTGAAGAAATCAACCACCCAATCTATAGCCCCGAGTGATTATTATTTATTTCCTAATTTGAAAAACCGGCCAAGTGCGTGTCGGGCCACGCACAGTGTAGGGTTCCGTAGTAGCCCGTTATCACAATGTAGTACGATTCTGTTGTTCTTTGTTCTGAATAGGTAAAAAAAAAACATATTTTGGTTTTCAATGCAAGTCTTTACCCATTATAAACAAGCAACTACTTCATCTTAGTCACTTTAAAGGATTTATGCTAAGGATTTTGTATTTGGTACAAAATTATCCAACACCCAAGTTCAACGACTATTACTGCTAAACTAATAAAGTTATCTTAACCGTTATACTTTTCCTTTAAAGTTCATGTAATGCACTTTCATCGAAAATTTTTCCAGATTTTTCAAGCTAGTAGTTTAGCTTTTAGAGGGGGGGACGCCCTACTAGAACAAAAATGTGCACTTTAAACTTTAATATTTCGTAAATGGAGCATTAAATCGAAAAATAATTTTAGCAACCCCTAAGCCATTTTAGAAGACCTATTCAACGATACCCCATACGATGGGGTTGATGATAAAAAAAATATTCATCCCCACTTCACATGTAGGGGAGCTACCCTAAAAAAAAATATTTTCCAAAATTTTATTTTACCACTTTGTTGGCGTAACTGATATACGTACTCCTACAAAATTTCAGCTTTCTAGTGCTAACGGTCACAGAGATTAAGCGAGGACGGACAGACAGACAGACGGACGGACAGACAGACATGGCGAAACTATAAGGGTTCCTAGTTGACTACGGAACCCTAAAAAGACCTTCACGGGAAACAATTTTCCAACGACACATTTCTTACAGAAAGAGTAAAGTTATTTTTACAGGGTATTGAAAAGTTAATTTCGGGATGTAATAAATGCATTGGGGTAATGGGGAATAAAGTACATTGAAAAATAAAAAATATTTTGATTGAATTTACGTCTTTTTTCATGCCGATACCGAGAATATATTGAACGTCTTCACATATATATTATATAATTAATGTACATGCAAAATATTGTAAAACATTTTAAAAGAGTAACGGTGGAGTTTCTTGCCCATTCTTCTCCATACGAAAACTACCTTTTGGAATGGGCGACTAGAATCAATTCTATTTTAGTAATTTTTGACGTTCAAAAGTGCCTGTTAAGTGCCTATTTGAAATAAATGCTTTGACTTTGACTTTGAACGCCCCTCGTAAGTTATATACCGTATTTTTTCAGAAGCAGCCCGTAGGCTGAGTTTGTGCTCGGTTGATGGCAATAACATAAATGGCACAACGTGGGTGTAACTATAGGTCTACTTCTGCCCAACCCTTCAGGGAAACAAGGCGTCACGTTATGTGAACACACTGATCACCCAATTTATTTATAGCCACAGATATTTCACTAGTTGATTCGCGATTACAATTAAAATCAAACATAACCGTATAACTCTCGATGAAATATATTAAAATTTGCGCTGCAAAAGCTCGTAATGGCGGTATCATCTGGGTTGACAGCCGGTATGAGGCGGTATGTAGGGCGATTATTATTGTTGATACTTTTCTCTAGTCCTTCATTGATTGATAGAATTGAAAAGAAAGAAATGTAAATAAATTATGTAGTTTGACCCAGGTTTAGGGTTCGCAGTGTGGCTCCAGTGTGCAGTGGGAGCAGTGATGTAGTAAGTGGTAACGGCCGCAACTTACGAGTTGTAGGTTGTAGGTTCGAAGTTCGAACCCAGACAGGCACTTTCCTTTGTGTAAACCACTGCTCTCAAAACGGTGAAGGAAAACATCGTGAGGAACCAAAGGTTTGCATGAACCAAAAATTCGAAAACATGTGACATCTACCAACCCGCACTGGGCCCGCTCACTCTCACTGAGAGGAAGCCTGTGTCCCAGCAGTGGGAACATTACAGGCTGAAAATACAAGACTCGCAATACAAGAACACAAAAAAAACCGGCCAAGTGCGTCTCGGACCACGCACAATGAAGGGTTCCGTAGTTGGAATGAATTTATCCCAAGAACAAACTTAACATTGCAGTTGAAAAACATGTCCTCCCATACATTCCAACTAAAAATGTAAGTTTGTACGCACAATATTGAGAGATTTACCATGTTGTTTTAAGACCACAAACTTCTTATAGGTTTTCCTGTAATCTATAGGTATAGAACTATTTTCTGTTTTTTTTTAAGCTTTAGGCTCAGTAGTTTCGGAGATAAGGGGGAGGAATGGTAAATTTACATCTATTTTCTTAAATAACTTCAATACAATTTACTTTAAAATTATGAAAAACAATATATTTGAGATCCTCACAGTAAGCCCTTTCATTTGATATGTCACACGTAACAGATTGAGAAACTTTTTTAAAATTTTCTATTTGCCCCCCAATAATGACCCCCATATTCACAATTCATTTATTTACGTTACACGTCTGTGTTTGGGTCACAGAGATTCATATGTGTACCAAATTTCAACTTAATCGGTCCATTAGATTCGGAGCAAACAGCAGCTGTGACAGACGGACTGAGCTGAATGGCGCTAATACATGCGTCGTTAGTGAACGGGCGCCGTCAGTGGGGACTGGTCATCTCTTTACTGCCATGGCTTATATTAATTTAATTTTTTTTTTGTCTATTCATTACGGACGCTTTTAACGTTCTGCATCGTTCTCACATGCATACTTTTTAACATGAATGATGTAAATAAGTTTGTAACCATATTATTGGCGTGAAAACTTCTTTAGCGGCGTTGTACACTTTTTTTGTAATGGGTAAAAAATGTTAAACTCGCGTCAGGACACGTGACCTGATCGCAAAGTCGTAAGATTCCAAAATATCAAAAATTGAAAACAAGTATACAGGATCAAATTAAATTAGCTAGCGAAACTTAGCCACAAGTATACAGGATCAAATTAAATTAGCCAGCGAAACTTAGCCACAAGTATACAGGATCAAATTAAATTAGCTATATGTGTTTAGTTTTCACTTCTGTCGGCACTCCCGGAGTGCCACTGTTTTTTTATTATTTAAAAGAGTGTCCAAGGAGTTTCTTGTCCGTTCTTCTCCATAGGTACCTACGCATTGTAATGGGCAACTAGCTTCATCTTTCTGACTGACCGACCCCTTTACAATTCAAAAGTGCCTGTTAATTGAAATAAATGCTTTGAGTTTGAGTTTGGACGGACAGACACACGAGCAATCCTATAAGGGTTCCGAATTTTTTTTTTGAGGTGCGGAACCCGAAAAACTGAAAAACTTTGATCAAATTGAAATTAAAATAGCTTTATGATTTTTCTATATTCAATTCATCACACTGCAAATGTTGTTATTTAGTCTACTGGTTTATTTAACACAACAACTTTTCTGTAAAGTCTCACTTCAATAACTAGCCTAGTGATTTACTACCCTAACCTAGTAATTTACTACCCTAAACTAGTAATTTCAAGCGGAATAAGATGCCATTCCGTTTGAAATTACTAGTTTTAAAAACAAATGCCTGTGAACCTACAGGTCATTGTCACTAAAGTATCAAAATGTGGCGGTCGTAGTAGTTCCATTATCATGTTGGTGCGGTTTGATGTGTTATGAATTTCAGTCGCTTTTATTTTCCTTTCTGAACATACAGTTAATGCAGAATTGATTGTTTGCAGTTCCCGGCCACTCGGCACTAGGTATCGAGTATCGGAACAATGACGCACTACCGTCGAGTTTTAAAATTTATGTTTTATTTTCTAAGTACATAGGTATGTGCCAAATTATAAACACAAATAGCGACACTTCAGTTATCAAGTACTCTCTCTACACTTACTAAGTTAATAATGTAGGTATGGACCTAGGTTCTTGAGAAAAAGAAACTTTACAAAATAAGAGCCTCAAAATCTTAAGTGCAGCCATTAACAACAATTAATGGCAGTCCTCATAAATTGGGGGTTAAAAAGTTAAGTGTTTTTGTTTTTTTCGTTGTTAAAGGTCGCGTCGTCAACATTTGGCTCTTTCACCGCTCTTACAGTACAATACATACAAAATGAGATGCCTTACCTCCAGAGACTGTTTCAAGCGTAAAGGCATTAAATTTCCATTCTACAGATTGGTTCAGGACACACTGTAACAATAGCAGAAACATTATAATCACCCACAAAATCGCTTCTCTAAAATCTCGCAATACAATCGCTAGCAGTTTCGGAGCCGCCACTCGCATTGCAGTAGAAAATTGTCGTTCAATTATCGCAGGCGCCGTATTACCTAAGTCAACGACCTTTTCGCAAGATGAATGTAAAGTTGGATTAATAACGATGCACGTTTGTTCCGCGGATTCTTGGCCCATCGTCAATGCCCATTGCATCAGGTAGGAATTTTAATACTTGTCAACGTCAGACGCACACATATGTATTAGTCTCACAAGCGTGTGACACTTCCTCGTGCAAATAACATCAAATAGACATAAATTAATCGATTATAGTAGTTGTTTACGAGGCCAGACTTGGTTAAATTTCACCCAGTAAACAAAGTAGTTCATTATGTGACCGCCAAGTCTATTAATATTCTCTATACATGTGACGTCACCCTCTTAAAGCGCAAAATCAGAGAAACAACTATTTCCTTCGCAATGAAAATGCTAGGCGCAATTCAATTTGAACATCTGCGCGAGCGTCTATAGCTGCAAACTATCGTTTTAAATGCAATTTCACAAGATAATGTTAAACAAATGTTGCCAGCAGTTACAATTATAATTAATATTGTTTATGATATGAGTGTCTAGATTCTATCATATCGTATATGGCGCAGTTACCATTTACGAACGCTAAAAATTAAACCTAGAGCGATAACGTCGCACCAAACACGGCATCAAGTCGCATCGGGGTAGACGACGACGCTTTGTAGAAATTAAAGCAACGACATAAGTTTTTGTTCACATTGCGACGTCCTTGCTTCGACTACTTTAAACGCAAAGCGACTAGCAATATGTCACAAGAACATACCTACAAATAGTGCGTAAGGATGACTCTTGAATACAAACAAACGACATTTAAATTTGCGGCGGCGCTAGAAACAATACGAGTCGCTGTAGCGAAGGACTGCGGAATGACCATGATGGGAGAGACAATGAGAGACGCCGACACGTTAAACATGGTCATTATGGCGCAGATTAACTATGCGTCGTGTCCTCTTCACGACGCATACTTCATTCTGTCGCACCTCTCTGGGGCCTGAGCGAGTAATGCACGTCGCGCTCTGTGCGCTTCACATATCCAATCGCAACTTTGGATTCCCACGCGAGGTATGAACTTTTTATCGAGATCGTTAGATAAGCCGATGCTTGAAAACTATAACTGGACATAGACAATATTTTATGCTCAGAAGAGAACCAAGAATGGTTGCCTTCGATAAACCTCCCGCGCATGTGACCAGTCCGCAGTCCTGCACGCAGCGTCCTGTGGCAGGTACTCACCTGCACCTGGCCCAGCATCAGGTCATCTAGTAATCCTCTGTCGTGATACAAACATCTTGTGAGGAGTCTCTTTTTGCGGCGTTTATGCAATGTTAGGAACCGGCCAGGCAATATCTTCTTCATTTTCATTTGGTAGTGTTCCGGATCCCTTTCCTCCATTGAATCCGTCGCTACTTCTGAATCTGTAAAAAATTCGAGCATTTATTTAGTATAAAATATGCAATCGAGGACTCTCTCAAGATTCTTTACTAAGATTGAGGTGGCCGGTGAAGTTTAAACTTTCTCGGAAAAAGTAAACGGAATACGATGCTGCAATATGGATAACACAAACGGCCGAGGAGGTGCGCGACAATGAATGATATTATCAACACGAATGTATATCAGGTAACATAGCAGTTTATCAAACACATTGTTTACAAAAGCATTGATAAAAATCCAGTAAAAGCGTTTACGAAGCGCTCTAAATAGTGTTACGTTTCTAAGTACATGCCAATCGATTACAGAATCCTGTGTAGCTCGTTAAGTAGAAAAGATTTTTTTGAATCACACGACACCGGTTTGGGAGTGTGAGAGCTTGTTTGTAATGTAACTGGCTTGTAGTAGTGCGCCACCTAACTAGGAGTCATTTAATTTGTGGCGCACTACGGCCAGTTTCTCGAAAGAAAATTAATGTGACAAATTGTCAAGCGGTTTACAATTTGTCACATTCATTTTGCGATTTTTCGTTTGAGAAACTGACCCTAAGCAAGGTAGCTAGCTAGCTAGAAACATTTAAAACAGCCTTTCTAATCCATCGCAAAAAAACTGTGGTGAAATACATCTATGAAACACCACCCCGTTGTAAAACTTTTCAAGACAGACTTGAAAGACGCGGAAATAATATGAGCTGAACTACTGATACTACAAATGAGACACAAATACTTCTAAGTACTATTGTTACCGACCTTAAGGGACTTACAGGACCTAAACACAAAAAACGCAAGTTTTAGAAACAATAAAAGTATTATGATCGACTACAGTAAACAAAATCAGAAAAATATATGATATTCTTCAGGATATATTCTAGGTAGATAGTGTGTTTAAAATATAATACAACTAATTTGATACGATAGAAAAAAACCATGAAGATACCTCTAAAAACTTTATTTTTACGATAAAAACCATAGTAATATACATACAATCATTCTGATTTTTTGTCAGATTATTCTACAAGCAACATACTAAAACACTAGTGTTTCAATTTTTTTGTCCAAACAATCGACTTTTTGTAATTAAATAATTGCTTCATATTTTGCAATAAATTACCAGCGGTGTGTGTGACCGCGCTTTAGGTCATATAAGTCCCTTAAGAGTAAACTAGTCGCGAGCTCGAACTCAAAAAGCAGGCTGTCTCACCTGGCTTCATGTCCGACAGAGCTAGTATCAGTGTTAGACGCTAGTCTACACGAACAACGTCTACTTCTCACGCACAGAAACACCGTTCCGAACTGATAGGCGCGTAAAAAAACTCGAAAAGTGCTTCGGAAAATGGAGTTTTATGAAAAAACCACTGCATAAGTCAATTAGAATTAAAGTTTATTAAACTCTTCGATAACTGAGCTTTGTCGGTACGGATTTGGTTTTAAATATTTTACAGTTCTTTTATTACTTACTAGCTTCCGCCCGCGACTCCGTCCGCGCGGATGTCGGTCTTCGCGTGGATGGTTTATTTCTCCATTTTGAGTAACTCTGACAATGACATCTCATAAATATCTATTGGACCCAAATATGACTAAGCCTATAATAATTAAAGAGATCCCTCTATTGAGCTACTGCTGTTGAGCTCGCGTTCTGTAGTAAGTATTTTTTTCATAGTAGTTCCGACCTTGATAAGTAGCATGTAGCAGTAAATTACTGACAGTGACGAAAAGTTTGCAATAATAAAAAAGTGATCGTGACAATGCGACAGAAAGTTAATTGAGAGCTTCAGCATACACAACATTGTTAGTGAGCTCGTCCGGAATAGGAACATGAAGATTTCTTGGACTGCTCACACGGGAAAGAGCTACGTAAAGTTGCCCGTGTGAAAAACAACTCGCGGTAAGATCTACGCCAGCAACTCCTAGGGTCTGACCTTGAGCCTTATTTATTGTCATGGCGTAACACAAAGCTACAGGAAACTGTATTATCTTAAATTGAAATGGAAAATTATCCACTACGGGTAATGCAACGTGTGTTCGCGGTTCTACAGAACAACGTCTATGAATAAAACCGAAAAATAAGATTTTTTTTCTACGTATTTTTCCAGGATAAAAAGTATCCTATTTTATGCCCAGGATAATAAGGTATAATTATACCAAGTTTCATCGAAATCGAACCGTTAGTTTTCACGTGATGCCTGCATATACAGACAGACAGACAGACAGACAGACAGACAAAAAATTTTTTAATCACATATTTGGGTTTGGTATCGATCCAGCAACACCCCCCGCTATTTATTTTTTCAATATTTTCAATGTACAGAATTGACCCTTCTACAGATTTATTATATGTATAGATTTACATCCAAAGTTACGTTAAAAATAGCAAGAAAAACGAATCTTTGTTGGCTCATAACTTTTTGATGGCTTTTTATTTTACTATTCTGCTTCCGTACAGAAAAAATTAATAATAAGTCAAAACGTTATCATGTTTAACTTTGAATGCACAATGTCAAACAGTGGAGTAATACTCTCCCGAAATTTGTATGGAAAAAGTATCGACTAGTGGCACCTTAATATGGACATATAAGGGGGAAGCGCTAAGGTAGCCCGCGAAATTCAAGTTTTCTTACGTCTTTTGCAATTTGCTGGTCAGTATTAAGTTGTACGTTAATTAAAATATGATACGCGACCGTAACAAATATGTAGTTACAAATTAGAATCAGTAATACAACTTGTTAAGTTAGTATAATCCTAAAACGCCAAAATTTCATGAAATAGTCATTCAGTAGGATTACTTGGTCTTAGAGAGTTGTGTTGACGACGTCAGCGGCCGCTACCTCTACCTATCTCCTATGGACTTGAAACTTGAGAACCCTAGTTACGCATAATTATCGGTGTGTACCGCCGCGCTCGTCGAAATATTGTTGCAATATTGAATTTACTGGCTTTCCATACTTGTGGTATGGTCTTGGAAGCGAGCTGAAAACGGTGGCCTTCCGTAGTTTTTTTTAGCTTAGTTATATTTAGTTTCGTCGAAAAATTTAAGTTACCGCCTCAAAGACACGTTTTCGACGCACGTACAAGTATGTTGCCATGGGGAACATTTTCCAGCTAAATAACAAAGTTAATTAATACCTGCTACAGAAGTTTTACTTAGTAACGAACGAATTCACGAACAGTAAATTGAAAAACTACAAAATGACCAACAAAGTTAAGCTAACAAAATTCTAGTTTGCTCCGACTCCGAGTACATTGCAACCCGATAGTCTGATATAGCACGCTTGGCAATGATGGAAAATAAACACTGAATAAAACTCACGACTTTGTTGTTCTGTAACGACGAGCTTCTACTATTTTGTGTAAAAGTTAAAATGTCAACAACCACGTAGTTACTTTTTAAATTAATGTAAAGCTCGCCCGACAACATGAAACCACGTTCTAGCGTTTGGTGATGGCAAAATAAATAGTTATAAAATGCGGTATTGATTGATACAGTGCCACGTTGATAAAGTTCGCAACGTATTATATTATCTGTTGCGATAATACAGTAATACGAATACAATAGCCGTGTTGTACAATATTCGGTGCTAGCGGCATAATCGAACTGTGTGTACCTACAAATGATTGTCTGGAAAAGTGTTCAAAATTGAGCACTTTTCCAAGACCTCAAAATAGTAAACGAAAAATCTGGCAACTATTTTTATTTCTATGCGACTAGGTACTATTAGGGGTTTACCTATGAAAATTCCGTTTTGTATGAAAAAATTTAAACGAATTTTTTTCATGTATTTTTTATTTGTATTAATCGAAGTAATCACCAGTGGCAGTTTATTGATGCCCTTCTTAAAAAAATCAGCTGGACGGTAGGCAACAAATTCTTCAAAGGCATTTTGTACTGCCTCTCGGGTATTGAATTTTCCTTCCCGCCAAGAAGTTATCAAAATTCTGGAAAAAGTAGTAGTCTGTAGGCGCAAGGTCTGGTGTGTATGGCGGATGACGGAGAGCTTCCAACCCCAGTTCTTGCAACTTGGAGACCGTCTGCTGTGCAGTATGAGGTCGCGCGTTGTCGTGCAGGAGCAGCGGAGACGAGCGATTGAACAATGCTGGTTGGAGATGTGCCAGCTTCTCCATCATTGTGTTCAGTTCTTCACAGTACACATCTGCAGTAATGCTCACCCCGTTTGGTAAGAAGCTGTGATGAATCACACCGGCGCTAGACCACCAAACAGTGACCATCACTTTTCTAGGCGTAAGTTTTCGTTTAGGGCATTGTTTAGGTGCTGAACCAGGATCCAACCAACTCACATAGGAGTATTTTCATCTAAAATCCGGTCAAAAGTCGAATTTACGAAGTTAAATAAAAACCTATTATAGCCACACATATTTATAGCTTAATAACCGGTCCATTCAAAAAGGGACACATTTGTGACTCAGTTAGTCGACCCTTCCCGCACAAGCAGTCGGAACCTAGACGTAGTCTAAACCGCATGTCTCTGTTCTCGGCGCTTATTTATTTTCACTGCATTGGAGTTTGAACTGTATGTTTGGTGCTATACATTGTGGAAAAAAACATTGTGAATATGGAAGTACAAGGTACGCAGATTATTTTAACATAAGAATTAAATATTTTTTGTTTCATTTATGTGTTTAAAAAAAATTACCAAAATGAACCGATAATTTGAAATAAATTGTCTAAAATATTTTATTTTATCGTGTTTTTGTTTATTTGTCAAGGCTTGTCAAACCTTTATTTTACGATTAATATATTGCCTAGAATATGTTTTAGTAAAAACAATAAAAATTTGCCGCGCCTACGCGCGCCATTTTTTTTTTTTATTATTTGAATATGATAGTGTAAAATGTAGATATATTTGACTTTACGTTGTTTTATTTTTTATTTTCAGATAATGTGGAATCAACTGTTAGTTTTACCAGAAGAGCTTTGCACGACATCATGCGCGACTGTAAAGGAAAGAAAATTGAAGAAAAGTTTGAGTTTTTGGGAACAAAATTAGTTGAAGTAACTCAATGCCCTGATTATAAAAAAAATATTTTGGATCGGACTCTGAGATTTTTTAAGACTGAATTCAAACAAAAATGGGTAGCAGCAAGTCGACAAATAGCTCAAATGGTCTATATAGTTACAGAAATTTAGTGCAGAGCTTACATATAAGCCGGGTCGGCCAACAAAATCTTTTGAAAACTAAACTGAGCGTAGTAAGCGACGAAAAACTAATGAGATACTGAAGCAAGCTTAAGAACTAACATATGCAGCTGGAGTCTGTCAATGCACTATTGGAAACACTGATGCCTCAGCTATGATAAAAGAAATAGTGGCAACGCCAACAAGTGCGTCGAAAGTTCGTAAATCTTACACTTTATCCCAAAAGCAAATAAGTGTTAAAAAGCACACGCCACAAGAGGCACTGTCAATTTTTGTTGAAGGTGACTTCACAAGAAGGCAATGGGAAATCCTTTATAATGCTAAGTATCTATCCATGTTACTCATTAATACAAAAGGCAAGAAAAGATTGGTCAATTATCGGAGGAGGAGGCTGAGGTCCAAAATAAAAACTTTAGGTAGTACAGGCTTGACTTTTCTAGAGAAGACTGCAACAGGGACATTATTAATAGATTGTTACAAATTTCTGATCCTCAGCTCAATTCGGCCAAAACCGCAGTTTTTCAAAAGCTTTCGAAAAACTTTTTCTCGCTTTTGGTCGCAATTGCGCCGCCATCTTTACCATCAACGTCAACAGAAGACAATGTCAGCTGCGAAAATATAGATGAAGAAGAGGAAGAGGACAATTAAGATAATTTTAAGAACTTGAGTTCTTAAAAAACGCGTTTTTCAACTTTGAAAAAACGTGTTTTTTGCTGCGAATGTACTTTTTAATATCATTAAAGATTATATTAGATCGTATTATAATGATTTAATACTAAATAAGCCATTAAATAATTTTGACCGGATTTTACATGACAATACTCCTATGTGCAACTTGCTGAGCGCTTGCGGTTATCAAATAGAATCCATTTTTCATCGCAGGTAACAATTCGGTTCAAAATTCCTTCATTTGTGTGTCTGTTGAGCAGTGCAAGGCACGTCTCGACGCGTACTTCGCGCTGGCGATCATTGAGTTCGTGGGGCACCCATTTGTCAAGCATTTTTACCTTGCCAATTTGACGCAAATGGACCAATATTGTTTTGACGCTAACGTCGAAAGCTGCTGCTAATTCAGCCGTAGATTTGTGTATCATCAGCTTCCACAATCGCCTTTAATTCGTCATTGTCGACCAAAGTCTTCGGACGACCGCGAGGTTCATTTTTCAGGTCGAAATTTCCAGAACGGAAGCGAGCAAACCAATAACGGGTGGTGCGTTGTGGTTTGTAGTGTTAGCTCCGTAAACGTCGTTGATGTTGCGTGCCGCTTGTGCCGCGTTGCTGCCACGACGGTACTCATATTCCATTATTACTCGAATTTTTAACGTAGGTATCCATGATGACGAAAAAGATTAAAATGCGATGAAAATGTAACACTAATAAATACAAATAAATAAAGAAATTACTAATTTTGGAAAAAAAAATCCATGTGTTTAAAATAAAATTAATTTGAAATTAGAATTCTTAGCCAAACAAAAATTATTTTGATTTGAAATGGCCAGGTACTGCAGAACGGCAATTTCATAGGTAAAGACCTATTATTTTGTATGTGTTTAAACATTCCAATGCATCAAATTCAAGTTTGATACGGGTAACAGGAAAACTAAATGTCAGCCAGCTGCCAAGATTCTTATCATTTAGCGCTTGCTGCATCGTAGGAAGAGAACAAGCGACGAATATTTAAAGCGCCAATAAGATTAAATGTACTTGACAAGTGAGACCTGGATAAGATCGAACTTAAATACGTTTGTATGGAGAAGCAGAGGCAAAAATTTCTACTTTTTCAAAAATACTTGCTACTTTGAGTTCCTCTTAAGGCAAATAAGAACTAGGTATCTTATCCATACTCTTCTCTTTACCTTATTAGTTGATATTTACGGATATATTAAAGACAACTAACTAGGTACGACATTTTGTTCTTTGTCGTCTGACCCCGACTCTAATCTTGCAAAGATTAATATTTCACAAAGTAGGTTAACTCCATCATAGTATCAGATCAGGCGCGCAGACTCTGCTTACAATCCATCCACTTTGTCAGCGGCGGGAAATAAGATATTATAATGCAGCTAAGGATCGGGCTTCATCCTTACCTTTTATCGTCTTGCTCTGAGAAATACGAGGCATATTCTAGAGAAAGTTTTCAATAGAGATCTCGGTTTTCTGAACTATGAGAAAGCAAAGATGGATAAACCTTGTAAGTCAGTTTTATTGTCACTATACAAACGCGTGTTGGGTTCTCAAAAGTGACAGGAGTTTTCTTTTTGAGCAAATTTCGGATCTTGTAGGTGAGTTATCGGATATGTGTAGTACAACAGCTGCGATACCTCTAAAATCATGGCTATCTGGGATGAGCCCTATGATTTATTGACTAATGTGTTCTGTTAGTAGTAGACATACGTCAAAGCATCACGTGTCTCTTGACTTTGTACAACTTTGTTCCAAATCACACAAGCCTATAAGGTTCCCACTGCTGGGACACAGGCCTCCTCTCGGTGAGGGGGAGTGGGCCATAATCCACCACGCGGGCCCACTACGGGTTGGTAGATGTTACATGTCTTCGATTTTTTTGCTTCTAGGACATGCCGGTTTCGTCACGATGTTTCCTTCACCGCTTTGAGAGCAAATCACATACCGAGTACTTTTTACTCCTAAGGTAAAAATAATGTAGCTTCTCAAAAGGAAAAAGAGTTTATATTAAACTCTTGCTTTTCGGGAATAGATGCCGTGGCAATCATTAAAAGTGTCACAAGACGTGTAGAAACGTTATCATGTTCAGGTAACTAATCTGAGGAGTAGTTTCTTAGTTCTTAGAGTAGTGTTTAACTATGTAAAACTGTAGTAAACCCATTAATCTAGTCGTACGTGATGTTTTCAGTTTTCTGCAGACTGCCGGGTTTAGTAATAGTCCTTTGTATTATAAGATGTTCGGATCTATTGCATAATCTGCCGAATGCACTGGCTTTACTTTACCCCTTTTTAGAAGGTGGATTTTTACTGGAGTGGAAAGTCGTATCAAACATTTTTTTTTATTGAATGTTCTGAAAACGTGTCGTGCGTCGTATTTGTACATAAAAGAAAATCGAGAGGTTTCACAAAGCCTTGGATTCGAGAGAAATGTGAAAATATGGCCAGCTAGGGATTTGTGTTGATATAGACGTAGACGCTCTGTTCTCTCTGCGCTGGAGACAGCACTGTTATCCTATAAACTTTGCGTTGAGATATATAAACTCGACAGTCTTTTGTTTTGGTCACGTTGTGATACTAAAGACGTACTTTTCACATGAGACATATATAGATAGTAACACTTTACGAAGAGCAAGGCTGCTGCATTGTGTAGGTATACTCTTAGCAAGCAATCGAGCCAACTATAAAATATTAGTTTACTAGAGCATGTTTCAATGTGTACGTTCGATCATAATTGGTGAAATGTACATGTATAGTTAGCATGCTCAATTTCTTAAACGGCCTTCACAAACTGTCACAAGAAGTCACAAGCTTGAGTATCCAAGTCAAAAATACACCAATTTAGTCCTTTCCCAACATTCATAATATTTGTGACAAAAAAAAAGAAAAAAAAAACATTCGTCTTTGCACTTTCATTAAAGACGATATTGGTAAGATCAGAAAGGTAATTCTCGTAATTAAAAACGTTCAAAATCTAGTCGTAATCTCATCTCAGCGACAAACAATGTCAAAAACTTGTCAAAAAGTATTTATTATCAAATTTGAGGTATTTTTGACAGATTGAGACTGATCTCATTCTAATCAAATTCTCATTCCAATTTCTCTTCTCATTCTAATCTCAGGATTAGAATGCGAACTTTCTTAAAAATATGGGAATTGGCTCCTTGATATTTAAGAAGCTAAAAAAATAATTTATTAAGCATTCGAAACTCAATAAAAATACAACGGAATCGAGGACAGCCTGCTCCTATAAGTATGTATAATATAAGTTTGGCTGGTTTATATAAAAATATAAACCACCCAAACATATTCAAAAGAGAACTTAAGAAGTTACTTACTGAAAATTTTTACTATTATGTTAAAGATTTTTTAAATGATAGTTTCTGTTTGTGTTATATTTTAGTTTTGTTGTTTTTCTTTCTTTCTAAATTGTGTTTCAAGTGGTTATAATTGATTTTGTACGCCAATGGTGGCAAAACATGTTGAAACACAGATTTTCACTTTTACATCTACATTTGCATTTATATGTTTTTAATGTTACGTACACGTTTACAAATAAATATATCTTTATCTTCTTTAATATAAAAAAGACCCCTGATATTTAAGAAGCTAAAAAAAATCCGATACTTTTCTAAGCATTCTAAACACAATAAAAATACATCGGAATCGAGGACAGCCTGCATCTTAAATACAATAAAGACCCCAGATAGACGGCTGACTACGATTCTTACTTAACTCCAGTGCCGCACACTATACCTAAGTATATACCCATATTGGTTAACTTTCGAAACTCTGCCTGCAAAGAAAATATTTGAAGACCATTCACAAAAGAGGGATCTTTATCTAATACATGTCCTTAGCACTGAACCTTGAAAGGTTTTAGTCAAATTAGTGCATCGTCGTCGAGAGCAAAGGGGCCTTCTGTAAAGCAACATTATACCTGATTCCTACGACGTCCAAGAAGATATTTTAAAAAACCAAGCTGTGGAGGCTTTTAATATAGAAGTATTAGTTTATGTAATATTTATGCTGGATTATATTTTAATTTTTGAAAGGAGATCGCGTACCTTCTGTTCTTCAAGTCTATTATTTATTAACTCAAGGAAATTACGATGAAAAATACTAATTTAAGTTTATTAAAAATTTGTTGCAAAGTATAATCACAAATCCATAACCGTATAGCGCAGGAACCTGCAGTCAGTACGCTTCCATCGAATCATCCATATAACATCAATGTTCTCGTCATAAGCTACGACTGAACCCCAAATTTTCAGTACTTAATTGGAGCATATTTCCACAAACAAAAAAGCAAAAAAAAATAACTCATAGTACACAAACTACTTCAAACTCACATCATTTGGGTGCATAAACAAAACACGCTACTTCTATTAAAATTACTACTACGGCGTAATTGATTTGCGGAATTGCAGCTATGCCAAACGGTCTTAGCATTTTTACGCTGCAGGTTTTCAGATACCAACCAACAACTTTCATTATAATCGAGTGATAAAATAAAGCCTTTAACGACCTGGCTGGCACAGCCACATATTCGATCTACACAAACTAATACATGCATGGCTCTCAGAAGCCTGAACCTAAAAGAGGTTTCAAAAATGTAGCTACGCATATAAAAACACATTAGTGAGTAACATTCATATTTATCCAGGGGTTACTCACGTAGATAATGTAGGTGGGACCCTCGTGTGTACTTCAACCACGAGGATCTTAGCAGTGAGACCCTAGACGAGCTTGGCGAAGACTGGTGAGACGACCGCCGAGATGACCATGGCGAGGTCTTTGGGGATGTCCGCCTGGACGATAGTGGAGAAACCCGCGGCGACGTTTGCCCTGACGTCTGTGGTGAAGTCTTCGGGCTTGCCGGTGGGGTTGACCCCGGGGAAGTCAGCCCGGATGTCCGCCGGGAAGGTCGCGGAGACGACTTCAGGGACGCTTTTCGGGATGGTCCCGGGGACGTCTGTCGAGATGATAGCGGTAACGTCTTCAGGGAGGTTTTCCGCGATGGTCGCGGAGACGTTTGCGGGGACGCTTGCCGCGATGGTCGCGGTGACTTCTTTCGGGACACGTGCCGACATGTTGGCGGAGACGTCTGTCGCGACGACTTCCTCGGGGATGCCCGTCGGCAAGGTCGCGGAGACGTTCGCGGGGACGCCTGCCGGGATAGGCGCGGAGACGCCTGCCGGGAAGGGAGCGGGGACGCCTGCCGGGAAGAGCGTGGGGACGTCCGCGGGGACGCCTGCCGGGAAGGGCGCGGGGACGTCTTCAGGGAAGCCTGTCGGGAAGGTCGCGGAGAAGTTCGCGGGGACGCCTGCCGGGAAGGGCGCGGGGACGTCCGCGGGCTGGCCCTCGGGCTGGATTGTGGGCTCACCCGCGGCGTCTTGCGGCATCGACGGCAGAGACCTATAACAATAATGATCGGTATAAAATCTGAGTCCTTGCATTTCAAGGGAAGTAGCAGTCAACTGGTATCACTTAACGTTGTATTGTAATTTAATATAGTCACTTAAAACTGAATAGCGCTGGTACCGGGCCATTGGTGGGTTGTGAATTGAATTGTAAGTTAGAACATTAATCAAATCACTTGAGTATTGAGACTTTTGTGACCTAATCAGCGATGCCGCTACCAGTTTACTCTTGTTTTCAGCAAATTGAAATTATTAATAAAAAAATACAAATCGGTAAGCATCATTAGGTTATGTCAAGACTTCGAATATAAAAGACTAGCAGTATTTCCAACATTAGTCTTCTACCATTGTAAAATAGAAACGAGAAACGCAAATTGCCGTCCCAGCGGCAAAGCCTATGGGCAAGTGCTGCTGGTACAAAATACAACACTGAACACAGTATTCAATTAAACATTTATAGACTTCTGTCGTCGAATTCAGCGAAGCCGTAAGCAGCTTTGTGGCAACTTCTGCAACGTTTGGATTCATTATTTAAACAAGTTTGCTGTTTGAGAATCAAAATTTGCATCTTTGGTAGGTCGGTATAAAAAGATTTTTTTTACAGACTGCCACAGAGGATGTTGAGATCTTTTCATTCAGTCGTTTTGTTACTAACGACGTTGTGTAAATCAAAGTGAATTCTGTGTTGGTGACGACCCCTAATTGTATGGCTAAGTTCTGCCTGAAAAAAGTTCTCCGAAACAACTTCGTTAGCGTTCGACGATACTTCTGCCTGTCTTTGATTAGCTTTACTAGCGAACTTAGAAAAATATTGCTCCACGAATCAGCGATGTCAAAGAAATATTTCTAATTAGATTTCGTGGTAAGAGTAAAGGACACTAACAAGTGGCGCTTCCCAGAAATTTGAGGAACCTAATACCTCTTTGAGAGGAAATCAAAAGGAACGACCGTGTTTGCCATGAAATGAAAATGCGCGTGCACTGTGCACTATATCTTATTACGTTTATTATGATTGCTAGACTTAAAGGGGCGTATGTCTATAAACTTTTATACATACTTTTGCACATTATATGTGACAACAAATATAATATCTAACATCAAAGAGCGGCACTTAAAAAGTTTATGTACCTAGAAATTCAAGCTCAGTTTGAGACTGAAAGTTATCTCTGCGTATACCTATTGAGGCCCTTTGTGATTTTAACGTGAAGTACGAACCTACTTATAAACAAACCTACGCAGTTTCATCCAGTAGGTACATTCGTGATCATTATCTACGAGGGACTGTCACAAAATGTGTTATCCTAGGTATTCAGATCTTACCTATTACATAATAGACTAAAATAATCTAAAGGAATTAAAAGCTCGGAAGTCGAAATCAAACAACGAATTAAAAGACGAAAAACGTTCAAAAAAAGTATTTTGTATCGTGGCTCGGTCGGCCGATGAGCCGCCATCTATATTTTACTTCCCTCTTTTATTTTCCAATATTGAATTGAAAACAAACGTCAGTCGCGTTAATTGCATTTTTTAAGACTGAAATATTTGTTTTTATTGTCAAACTTGTTTGTTTCGTCGAAATGGATTAATATTGTAGGTATAACGAACCGGTAGCCAGCGATTTCTTTCACATTCTAAAGAAAACTCATTTTTCGAACCGCTCGTTTGAGTCAGTAGTCACTCCCTGGGCTGTTAGACTCGCTACTTACCACATTGCTGGTTGGATTTTATATTCAATACAATGTGAACCGACTATTCTTCAATAGTACGTGCCGATAAGAGAGAAGAGGGGATTTGATTGCAGACAATCCTTTTTGTGCATATCTATAAAATACACTGAGAAGTGAGAAGCAACTTCAATACAATTTTATTTATAATTTTAAAAGCTAACAGTATTAAAATAATAATAATAATATGTACAAGTATATAAAAAGGAGGGGAAATAATCAAAGGGCATCAAAAAAATTCATCCGCATAATAATACTGACACTTCAATACTAATTAATAGTAAAGATATTTCAACCGTTGAAGCTGATCATTTCCAATCATTTAGTACCAACTGTTTTATATGAAAGTATAGATCCCTCTCTTCGGAGTTAAGTGAAAGGAGCTGAGAGCCTCTTAAAGCCCTAAAGGATGGCCCAACCTATTGTTTAACACGTATACAAACTCTAAGTAGAGTTTCAGGATGTCCACTTTCGTTCAGAGGCAGAATTAATTAAAATTTTCTTTATAACGCTGATGTAGGTTACAACAAAATCATTCTTTTATGTTTTCAAAATAGTCCTTGTAGTCCGAAAACCTGTATTTGTGCAATACATGGCCAGCCTTAGAGAGTATAATTCTATGTGGCCTGCTATGAAACTGTATCAAACGTTTGGTAGTACTCGTAAAACTAAGATGAAAAGCCGTTTACTAACACAGTCACAGCGAGAAATGTTTAACCAGCTTCGCTGTAATTGGTCCTAAAATCCGCTAAGCTTATGTTTCCGAGCAACAAAGTATCAAAGCGGAACATGGATACCAAAGTCATTTGGTAAGCGGATTGGCGACTAACACATTGTATGGCAATGAACAAATCTCTATCCAAACGGATTGCTCTGAAATCGGCTGCAAGAGTGTTATGGCCATTTGTACAAACATCGGTTTCTTTACGGTACGGCATATAACCGCGCCGTAGAAAAAACGTGTGTGTTAACAAGCATCCATAGTGATCCATACAACACTGACGAACCGTGCCAACACACGGCGTAAAAATCACGCTGTAGAAAAAACTTGTTCATGTACAAACTTCCATAGTTACCCATGCAACACCGACGACCGTGCTTACACCGCGAATAAACCGTAGTTTTTTCGCGCAAGAAAAACGTATGTGTGGAAAGGGCCATAGGGATCACGAACCAGCTGGTGGATATCGAAATTGACACTGAACTGTTTTAGTATACTGGCACTAAATAAATGCA
Source organism: Mesoligia furuncula (assembly GCA_916614155.1). Lineage (NCBI taxonomy): Eukaryota > Metazoa > Arthropoda > Insecta > Lepidoptera > Noctuidae > Mesoligia > Mesoligia furuncula. The sequence goes on from OU744790.1 coordinate 37,322,841, forward strand.
TCGCAAAACTATGGAGGGCAAAATCATTGCCTACATCTTATAATTTTAACTTACATACTATATGCACTTATGGCTCTATTTTCATTAAAATCAGTTCAGTTCTTACGAAAATATAGATTAAAAAAAAAACACAATCGTTCCATTCGCATACATAACCCATGCGTACTTAATATAAATGTTTTATAATAATAATAATCATTTTATTTCAGAATTAAGCATCCATAACTTGTTAGTAATTGTTTGTTGTTTTGTTATTTGTTTGTTTTATCAGGAAGTCCTATATTTTAGCTTAAGACCTACTCAAGTGGGACCAAGTGTCGTGATATCATATTAAAAATATCTCTCTAATCAAATTATCGTTAATTGGCGAACAATCTCGCGATAATTTCGTGATAATTGATAATAATAATGTTTAATATAGCGGATTTACTTCTTTTACAAATCGTACATGATCATGATTTTATTAAAAATTATGGAGTAAGGACTTATTATCTTTCGCCTTTCCAACTTTTGCCCTACGGTTAATTTGGTACGTGATAAACGCCATTAGTTATTCAATATCCTGATTGAATGTCACCGCCTTATCGAGGAATGCAAGTGTGATGCGCAGCCTCTGGAAAGCAAGACGTGTTTCCATCTAAGCCCTCGAGTAATAAATATTGAAGTGTATGCGCAATGTACGTGCTTGAGAGCGAGGGATTCGTCGCTTAATGATTTTCTTGCATATCGAATGAGCCAAGATTCCTGCAGTCTTACACGACTTGATTAGACGTTTTGAAGTTTTCCGAAGTGTTTTCGTAGTACATAATCCATTGCTTCATAATAATATGTTCGAGGGAAAAGTCCGCTCGATAACGTATACATATAATGCAATGAATGTTGTTGAACTGTCAAAATGGAAGCCATTGCTACTGATAGTGTGTTACGCAATTATCTTGCAGGACATAGTGTCGTATGAGCTGTTTCTGAAAGTCATCGCCAGCTTCAGCTGCCTGAAAGTCTGGTCAAAGCTTAGGATAATGTTTGCCCCGAGTAAAACGCAGTTCTATGGCATCCCAGTCTTAGTAAACATATGTGCTCGCCTAGTTAAACTAACATTCAGTTTCGCCTTTGAGTTGCTGCAGGAAACGGAGATTTTAGCATAACTTCTGAAACATTCGAGGTCTGTTTACACGTTTCAATGAATATTTAACAAGGAGATTCGTGGTCATTAATGGATTTTAATAAGTATTAAGTACTTTGAGGATGATGGCAAAAATGTTGATTTATCCACGAATTAACGAGGTAATCTGCGGATTACTTGATATACTAAAGTGCAAAAGTTTATTTGTTGTTTTAATCCCTATTTTCACGAGGTTAAATGGGGATTAACGAATGAACAGACCGCAGTCACCTGCGGTTGTCATTAGATGTTAACTGTTTATAGTTTGATGTAAGATTGAAGGTGTTTGACACGTATTGGTAAGTAAATATTTCTAGCTTGTAATATGCACCAATACGCTTAACTGTGCGACTAAAACTGAGCGTTTTACCGGTGTCCCACGTTTCGACAGCGCTTTAATACGTTTAGCGCTAAACGAATTTAAAGCATAGTATGTTCTGTCAATCGGCTAAAGATGACAGACATAGATCGATTTTAAAACATGTTTAGCGCTAATCAAAGTGTGTGTGGTGCAAGCCTTCCTAAATGTTTCATCATAATATGATAATCTTCTCATTTCCAACATAAACGTGTTATGAAATCCAAATCTAGATTCAAAGCTTATTCAAATAAACGTACCGTAGAGTATTAAATTCAATTGTAAGACGGCTAGCGGCGCGGTGCCACAAAATCAAATTATTAGGCAAACAAACCAAGCACTCCTTGCTTGGTTTGTTTGCCTATAATGTTCTCACTGCTGGGCTAGGACACCGACCTCCTCTTTTCGAGAGGTAGTGGGCCGTTATCAACCACGCGGGCCCAGTGCGGGTTGGTAGACATGACGTCTTCGATAATTGGTTCTAGGACATGCCAGTTTCCTCATGATGTTTTCGTACACCGTTTTTAGAGCAGTGGTGATGTAATTATTTACACAAAATAAAGCGCTTTCTTTGAAAGTGCAGAATTCATGTTATACAGGGTCCCATTAAAATGGACACATTTTAACACAGCGCTAAGTACGTCTAACTAAAGATATCCAATCAAAAAAAAACATTGATTAAAATGATTTTATTTTGACCGAAAATAATAAATTGCCGGCACATTTAGTGTATTTTCGTTAGCTGATTATTGTTCTTGTAAGTATCTAAGTAATGCGTTTTTCTTATATATTTTTTTACCATCGTCATTATTTTGGTGGTCTGAATGATTTCTAAAAGTTTGTCCATCTATTTTAATGGAACCTTATATATATATGTATATGAAACTGTAATATTCGTCTACAAAAGAAAGGTATGCAGCGAGGTTTTTAAATCCGTTTTTACCGGAATTTACCCTCCACCATAAATGTTGGATGGGGGATCCAAAACAAAGAAAGTAAAACTAGCTAAGACTTATTGCCTTCCAAATGCGGCTAGTTTCATTTTTATATTTAAAAAAGTTAATTGAGACTTCCTTTTGTCGACTAAGGGCTGATTTTTCCATGGCCAGATAACTTTTATTCGAGGAATAAAATTGACGTTTGACAGTTTTTGTATGAAATAAATGTCAAAATTTTAAAATTATTCCTCGAATAAAGTTATCAGGTGATTGAAAAATCAGCCCTAATTAAAAATAATAAAGTTTTCTATAGTTTAGTATGGTGGGGAAGCTCAACCATTCGAGTGGTCAGTCAGTTGCTAGGTACAGGTAAACCAGAAGAGCTTTGTGCTTCGGTAATCTTACGAATTAGTACGAACGTCGCGCGGGTCGCGCCAAGAGTTACCCCTACAGAGGCAAAGCTTCTAAGTTTACACTATTGAGCTTATAATTTAAACTATTGGCTACTCTAGTTATTTATCTTTAGATAAGTAGATAATTACTTAAGTAGTTGACTGTTTTCGATATTATTTACAGGACAGGTAAAATGAGACAGGTTACTAATGGAGTCCAATATTATGAGGTGGCTCTAAAAAAGACTAAGAGGAGGCTGCGTGTTGAAAGCCCACGTTAGTGCTGAGGTTCACCCAGTCGAGTTGAGACCAATCTGACGACGGGCGAATTTTTTGGATCACTGAAGTATCAACTTTGCTCATAAGATCACACGTGGCATTATCTTCGCATATCGTTTCATGAGTCTATGTAACTTTCCATTTCATGACCTATTTGAATAATTATGACATTCACGTAACACATTTTGTTGACTATTTATACAAACTTTCGACGCACCGTAATTCCCCGTAACTACTGCAATTTTTAGGATTCCGTAGCCAAATGGCAAAAAACGGAACCCTTATAGATTCGTCATGTCTGTCTGTCCGTCTGTTCGTCCGTCTGTCTGTCCGTCCGTATGTCACAGCCACTTTTTTCCGAAACTATAAGAACTATACTGTTGAAACTTGGTAAGTAGATGTTCCTATGGGGAGTGACGTTTTGACGTTTGTACTGGTGAGATCGCTGTCTGGTTTTTTTACGTAAATAAAATAAAACAACGACGATACAGTGTCTGACAAGTTTTAATTAATTGTAAAACAACATAATACAAAACATACAGTGTAGTGAGGCTTCGTGAGTGATCCTAAAGTGCATAATTTCGGCAAAACAAATACCAAAATCACCAAACTATATTTATATACCTTCAATTTTTGAAAATAACGCTGCGACGAACTGTCATTTTTTTGAAAATTGGTTTTGTGGTATAAAACTGTCAACGTCATATTGACAGCGTCAGACTGACAACGTAAACAAACTATATCAACTACAGAGGTTCATTGAGTTCCGTTTGTAAGAATGCCGGTGAAATGTGGTGGATGCGGCAAATTTTTGTCAGCGGTTGACACAGCGAGGTGCACAAAATGTGCCGTCGCGTATCACCGAGTGTGCGTTGGCCTCCCTACGAAGGGCCCCTTAGTATCCGCCTGGCATTGCCCTGAGTGCAGGAAAAATGTTCGTAGGGACAATAAGGCCGAAACGCCGGTACGAGGTTGTGCGGCAGAAGTACAGAGTGAGGAGCGGGTGTCCATCCCAACGCCACCAGCTGTGGCGACGCTCTCGCCGGCGACGCCTACGGCGGCAACAATGTTGGTGCACCCGACGACGCCGCTGTCAACTGCCGAGTCGCCAACGCGTCTGTCAACAGCTGCACCGTTGACTCCCCAGTCAATCGCCGCACCGCCGTCGCCTGTGGTGGTGGAGGCGCTTATGCAGGTTTTAACTCCTCCACCGCTCGTGAATTTAGCGGTGGACAACCCCGCTCTGAAGGCCATGCCTGAGTTTCCGCCGGACGTAGGCTCAGCTTTGAAGCTGGTAGTGGAGGAGTTGCGCACCTTGCGGTTGGAGGTCATGGAGCTGCGGAAAGACGTGGCGGAGTTAAAAGCCTGTAACGACTCGTGTCACGGCCGCATGGAGGGAATCGAGTCCAGACTCCAAGCGCTTGAACTATGTCGTGATGCTGGTCCAACAACAAATTTAAGTGCGGTGGAGAGTGTGGTTCAACAGCTCAAGAGGGACCTCAATGACAGGGATCAAGAACTCATGGCTAATGATCTTGTTATAGCGAATGTACCTGAGTCGCAAGCAGAAAACCCAGCACACCTGGTACAGCTAATTGCCACGAAGCTTGGAGTCGCATTGGAGGTCCGCGACATCGTGAGCGCGGAGCGAGTCGGGGGCAGACATATAAAAGCCACGAGCCCCACAGCATCAACAGAGCCTCGTCCTCGTGCTATCATGGTGCGCCTCGCTCGACGTGACCAGCGTGACGCCGTATTGAACGGAGCCCGCGTGCGGCGCGATGCTACAACAGAGAGTCTCGGAGTCTCTGGAAAACCAGTGCGCTTCTTTGTAAACGAGAGGCTTACTAAATTTAACCAGCAGTTGTTTCGACAAACCAGGGCCGCTGCGGCTATTCATGGATGGCGATTCGTATGGACGAAGCGTGGTCGTATCTTGGTTCGGCAGAAGCCTGGCGACTCCACACAAAGGATTGCATCTGAGGAAGACATACAGCAGTTTATTGGCCCATACACAGACAATAACAGTTAATCTATTGTTCTATGCTGCATACTTTTTCTCGCTAGTTGATAGTTTTTTAGATTATAATCGGTTGGCATACATGGTATCTGTGTGTCGTATCTGTTGCGATCTGGGGAGGTGCGAATATGACAGTGAGTACTACAACAACACGAGGAACATAGATATATACATATTTACACATATTATCATTTACACACTAATAACAGGATTATTTACAAACAATACATATATATTATATTCAACTCATAATATTGTTATACTACCAGAATTGAAACTTATGTACAAAAATTACTTATTCAAAAGAACTATACACAATTACAATAATACATACATGAATAAAATACTACCATTACTATATAAATACACCTATACAGCCATTACTCCTAACATAACATGACTAAGTCAAAAAATTTAAAGTTTGGTTTATTCAATGCGGGCTCTCTGGCAACTAACCAGGACGAGTTTCTGATTGCCATGGCACAACATTCAGTAGATATAATGGCAATTAACGAAACGTGGCTGAGACCTGGGGAGGAGGGACGCGCGCCTAAGGTTCCCGGATACAGGTTGAAGCACGTGCCGCGCCCTGCGACTATACGTGGGGGGCGAGGCGGAGGAGTAGCGTTTTACATCAAAACGGGGGTAAGGGCGCGCGTACGGCCGCACTCAGAGCAGTCTGATGTAGAACAAATGTGGTTAAACCTAACTATCAATGGTAGAAAATTGTTGATTGGCACTGCATACAGGCCTCCCTGGTTTGAATTGGCAACATTTCTGGATGGAATAACTGACAGTATTAGCGCGTTGGCACCTTATGATCACTTGGTATTGTTGGGGGATTTCAATGTGAATCTACTGGACACAGGCAACACAAAAACTAAAGATATGATGGAATTCTTAAATTATACTAGTCTAAATCAGGTAGTACAGTCACCCACTCATTTTGTAGGAGATAGTAGTACTCTCATAGACGTGATCTGTACCGATGTAGGGGTTCGTAATGTACTAGTCAGTCATATCAGTGAACTTGGTCATCATTCGTTTATTGTATGCGATACAGTCATTAAGAAGGTAAAAAGCAAACCTAGGCTGGTTGTATATCGGCCTTTAAAGGATATATTAATGGATTACTTTAGAGTCGATTTGAAATTAATGCCATGGTTTGCTATAAGCTCATTGCCGGATGTTAATAGCATGACTCAACATTTTAATGTCTGTATCACTCAATTGTTCGACTTACATGCTCCCATAAAGAGTAAGTTTTTTAGAGACCGGCCCACGCCATGGATAACAGAAAATATAAAATTAATGATTAGGCTGAGAGACGAGGCAAAAAATAATTATCATAAGGACAAGCTAGATACTACAAAACACTATTATTTAGACTTAAAAAAACAAGCTATTACAGCACTAACGCAGGAAAAGAAGGTATACTTTGACGGGAACATTAATAGTCAGCTAAAAAACCCAAAAAAGCTTTGGAAAAATCTTAAAACGGATGTATTTGCTGAACATAGTGAAGGTATGCTTCCCGGACAATTTAATGACCCAGATGAAATTAATAAGGCATTTCTGAATGTACCTGGACAGAATATACTGCCCACATCGCAGCTTACATATTTTGACACAAATAGATTTGGTGAAACTCAATTTGAATTACGGAATGTTAACGAAGAAGAAATTTTAAAAATTATTAAAAGTTTGGGGTCAAATGCAAAAGGGATAGATGGAGTGAGTCTGGATATGATAATGCTTACATTGCCTACCACCCTTGAGGCTATCACCGCAATAGTAAATAAGTCGATAGATACCCATACTTTCCCTGACTTATGGAAGTGCGCTATTGTGCGTCCTCTACCCAAAACCAGTAACCCAAGTACTTTCAAAGATCTACGTCCTGTTAGCATTTTGCCTTGTTTATCTAAAGTACTAGAGAGGGTGGTCTATAACCAAATGCTGGAATATTTAGAAAAAAACAATATGCTCCCCGATCTTCAGTCTGGTTTTAGGAAGGGCCGTGGGACGGCCACAGCCCTTTCTGACGTAGTGGGAAATATCCTAGAGGCACGGGACAGGGGGGAGGGAACAATCCTTGCACTTCTTGATTTTTCGCGGGCCTTCGATGCAATAAACACCACTCTGTTACTTTCCAAGCTAGCCTATTATGGTTTTACAACGGAAACAATAGAGTGGTTCGCTAGCTACTTGCAAAATAGGTCACAGCTCGTTGAAATCCAGAAAGAAGATGGATCAAATCTGTCATCCCCCCCTCGCCAGGTGCCACGTGGTGTGCCTCAGGGATCAATTTTAGGGCCCCTTTTGTATATTCTTTACAGCGCAGACATTATTAAGTCATTCCAGCATTGCATGTATCATATGTACGCAGATGATATCCAGTTATATATAACCTTTAAACCGGCTGATACATTGGAGGCAGTGGAGAAAGTCAATGACGATCTTGAAAGAGTGGTGGCATGGTCTGACGATAACTCGCTGGTATTAAACCCGCTGAAATCTAAATTTATGGTTTTAGGAAGCAGGAAAATGATCAGTGCTATACTGTCAGCCAAGCCAGAAATTGTTATCAGGGGGGAAAAGATAGATAGGGTAGAGATAGCATGCAACCTTGGGTTAACCATGGATCCAGAACTACGTTTTGAAAAGCACATCAGTAACTGTATGAGGAATTGTTTTTATAGATTGAAACTCCTATATTCAATTAGAGACTACCTGAGTGTTGATCTTCGTAAACAATTAGTGGATAGCCTAATTTTATCAAGACTTAACTATTGTGATACTGTGTATGGCCCATGCCTGTTAGCAAGAACAGAGAAGCTGATACAACGCATACAAAATGCATGTACACGGTTCTGTGTAAAGATACCTCGTAGAAGTCATGTCACACCTTTTATAAATGAAAATAATATTTTGAAAATGGCTGCTAGGAGAAGGTTACATATGGCTGGTTTACTTTTTGGAGTAGTCACTACACAAAAACCTCACTATCTGTTTGAGAAGTTAAGTTGGAGACAGAGCAAATACGAACCACGTTTTTCTACCAAACCTCTGTGTACATCAACACATAGGACCGCAGCATTCAGGGGGAGTTTCAGGTATGCTGCCACGCACTGTTGGAATAGCCTTCCTCCACCGGTAAGAGTCCTGAGAACAAAGAAGCATTTTTTGAGTATCTTAAAGAAATATTTCATGCAGATACAGCTATCCACATGATTGTACATTTATATATATCTATATTTAATAATAATAGCAGCTCTTTTTGTACTCACCTCGAAGGTCACGGCCTACAGGCAATGGATATGGCTTTCCAGCAGTGTGAGTGGCCTGTCTGATTCCTCCCTGTTTAGGTATGTGTCATTATCACAGGAGGAATGGTAGTCCTGTTATCTGGGGCGTGTTTGCTTTATGTCTTTCTGAAGCTGCATTATCTAAGATACAAAGGGTAGAATATTTAGTGAAGTGTCACAAGGGTTACCTACCAATTTTGTTTGAATGTCGAATGCAATGATAATACGTACCATTAAGGTCATGGAGAATTTGAAGGCGACATGGTTTTGAATTCCTTGGGTTTAGGTATGTTGGAAAAAGCATGGGTGGGCGTCGTTTGCTGGCGACACGCATGCATCTATGCATGACCGTTATGCAAATGGCCGCCATCGCGATCCCAATTTTTCATGGTGCATTCAAACTAAAAAATGTGTTGTATCAATGCTTAGTTCCTTATTTAATTGTGGAGTACCGAAGCTATAATTACTAAAATAGCATAAATTTCTATAGGAAATAGGAAAACACACCACACTGTACAATGAGTTATTAATTACTTAGCATTTTTGTTTTAATAGAATTGTATTATGGTTATTTAGTGTCAGTTTATGTATTTTTAATAATAAGAGTAACGCTTACCTAGAGATATATATTTTACTTTATTTTAGTTATAAGTACACACTATGTTCAGCTAGAATCACACTTATTTCGGAAAACTAGACTTACCCGATTTACGGTGGGACGTCATTACGTCATTCGAGAGGTAGTTGCTGAAAATCAGCGCTGTTTACGTTAGGTTCGTCCGAAGTCACAGCATTTTGCTGAGCAACGACCTGTTCTTGCACAGATGCGACGCACGGCTTAATTTGTCTTTATTAATGTTGGTTGTTACAAAAGTAGTTATTTTTCCACTCTGCAATTGGCATTTTGTTTTTGTTTTGATTGTTATTGTTTTTCACTTTGTTTTGTTGTCATCTATAAGTCAGTGACGCGGGCGCATCAGTAGTAATGTCAAATGTCAATCTCAAACACTGACGTAGATTTCAAATTGTCAATGTCAATTAATAAATAATGTGACATCAAGCAATGGACAAAATTGTCAACATGTTTTTAGCTTGAGTACGAGGCTTTTGACTACGCTCTGTGTGTGTATTTTATGTCTTTTTTATTTTATTTTTTATTTGTAATGTGCGTTTTGTTTGTGCAGAATAAACAGTTTTTCTTTCTTTCTTTCTTTTCTTTCTATTCTGTAAACCGCATTAAGATTTTCACACAAAAATAGAAAAAAACCGGGCAAGAGCGAGTCGGAATCGCGCACCGAGGGTTCCGTAACATCCGGGTTTATGCATAAGGTTTATGTTTATGAAATTCAACGTTTTTTTAATTTTTGAGTTGATTGAATGAAATTAAAAAAAATTGCTGTTTACGATTAATGACGTATTAAAAAAAACTACTTACTAGATCTCGTTCAAACTAATTTTCGGTGGAAGTTTACATGGTAAAGTACATCATATTTTTTTTTTTAGTTTTATCATTATCTTATTTTAGAAGTTAGGGACGACATACATTTTACCACTTTGGAAATGTCTCTCGCGCAAACTATTCAGTTTAGAAAAAAATTATATTAAAAACCTCAATATCATTTTTGAAGACCTATCCATAGATATCCCACACGTATGGGTTTGATGAAAATAAAAATAAACATTTAATTTCATAAGCATAATCCTTATGCATAAACCCGAATGTTACGGAACCCTCGGTGCGCGAGTTCGGCTCTTGCCCGGTTTTTTTGTAACATCGTTAGTGATTCCCGACTTCTGGGGGCGCAAAAAAACAGAAAAAAATCAAGCTTCAACAGCGCTTCGTTGCCTACCCCTCTCGTCAAACACGACGAAAACAAAACACAATCCCTTCCCGCCTGCAGAAACTTTACGCCCGGCGCGGTGTACCTATAGTACTTGAATTTGAATCTGCTGCAGTAAGGTACCTATATACGAAAAACTAGCTTCTGCCCGCGACTTCGTCCGCGTGAAATTCGTACTTTCCTCCAAAAATTTCGATAATGTATGTTTATGATCTTTATCATTTATTTAGATAAATAAGTATTCGAGCCAATTTTTAAGTTTATAGATCAAAGGGATCAGATTTTTCAAATAAACTGCTTTTCACCCCCATAGGGTGAAAACGGTCAATTATGAAAAATGGTTTGGGATGTGTTAATAACTTGACTCAAAGACCCATACCCATTTTCGAGTCAATGGAAGCAAGCAGTAAAATCCACCCTTTAAACTTGATTACCCTTTTCCACCTTGGTAGGAGTTAAGGCTTTCATCCCGGGGATCTCGGTCTCGAAAATTTCGAGTCTCCTATTTTTTGGTATTTTCGAGACTCGAGAATAACTTTTTCGGTCACGGGAATTACGAGACTTTTGAGACGTGAGACGCGAATTACTTTTGTAATGAAATTAGGTCCTCACCGTCTGAAACCACCTTAAACGCCCTTTGTTTCTTCCGCGCCCAATACAAAAATGAAAAAAAAAATCAACAAATATTTTTTTTATGTTTAATTTGCGGTTGTTTAGTAAAGCACTTGATTAAAATATCTTGTTTCGACTGCCTAATTGCATAGCCTATAAGAAAGAAACCTAGTTTTGACATAGTCTCAAGTCTCGTTTTCCCCAAAAATTTCGAGACCACAGCGAGTCTCGTTTTTTTTCCCGGGACTCAGTATTGCATCGAGACTGAAAGCCCTAGTAGGAGTAGATTTTTGAAAAACCCTAAAACCCAGGTACTTTTTTTATTTTTTGTTTTAGTAGTAAGTACCTAGTTTCGAGTTAATCTGACAGCGGGTTACATGTTTTTCTAACCTATCAACTTTGTCACCCCTAAATCTTCTGTGAGGGGTTTTGTTTAAACCTAAAAATCTTTCCAAGTTTCAACTTTATTAACTAAATGAATAAGACTTTTCATATAAACTGTCCCCACACAGGTAGAATTTCTAAAAATCGTTTGGGATCTATTCATTACTTGACTCAAAGATTATGTATGTATACCAATTTTAGAGTAGTTGCTTGTTTATGACGGGTAATGACTCTCATTAAAAAACAAAATATGAAATAAAAAAACCATAATAAATTATCATAAGTTTTTACTTTCAATCGAAGACACAAACGAAATTTGTTTAATTTTCGAATTACAATTTTGTGAATTGAAATAATAACTTGGCAGCAATCGTACTCTTATTTTTTAAAAAGCTTTACAAGGAAGAAAGTGGTTCATATTAGTTAATGTCTAATCTGTTTAAGTAAATAATTATCTTCGAAAATCAATATTTCGTTGTGTTTAGTATCGCTATTCAATAACAGATGGCGTTGTGCCATGACGTCACTTTTGTACATCGCGGTGTTAAGATTTTCTTGCAAGGTATGACCTCCGTGGTTACGTTATGTGTTAAAGTTTTGTTTTACTCACACCCTTGTCATATAATGTTATTATAACCATTAACTCCTAGTATCTTTACCATTACATATATTCATTATATTCAGAATAAAGAACAACAAAATCGTACTATATTGTGATAACGGGCTACTACCTACGGAACCCTACACTGTGCGTGGCCCGACACGCACTTTGCCGGTTTTTTTTAAATAAGATGAAACAGCTTGATAAGTATGATCGCTGTGTACGTAGGGTAGTATATTATTCAATATATTGTACATTATGTCGGTGGATCTGTTTCCGATGCTGGTAACAGATTCACGGACATACAAGTAATAAAGACTATAAATTTCCAATTCCGAATTGAAGGACAAACTTTAATATGCAGTAAAAAATATGTTGTTAGAGTGGAGAGTAATCAGAGTTGAATGAACTAAATTCAAGATCATCATCATTATCATCTGCTTAGACTTTTCCGAACTATGTTGGGGTCGGCTTCCAGTCTAACCGGATGCAGCTGAATCTAAATTCAAGATACGGCCTATAAATTTTCAATTCCGAATAAAACTATTTTCTAAGTCTTATGCATATTTATTAAGTACAAATCGAAAAGTCGTGAACATTGGGGGTAACTTCGTGATGTTTTTTATAGAGAAAATTTTAATATTTTGTGTTTCTGTTACACAATAAGTGGGAAATATCATGTATTTACTCATATTATTTTTATTTTATACCTTAGTCTTATCAATTTCAGGAAAAATCACATTAAAGTTAGGGCTATTTTAGTTACTTCCCGTTCTGCGCGGGTCGTTTCTCCATAAAAACGCTCTCGCCTGTGTTCTTTCTGGTTAATGACCATAAAGCAATGATTTTTACAGAATAATAAATATAAACTACTTGTATGTGTCTATGTTTTCCTTTTTGATGATACTTTTTTTTTTAAGCACTAGAACCCTCAAAAAATGCCCATTTAAACAGCTCTCAACAGAAACCCCAACCTAGTGAACACAAATTTGACAACTATTAATGAAAAAGTAAAACATACGAACACAGTAAACATATATCCTTCGTACTCCGTTTATGAAATATCTATTAAATTGGTCCAATATTGAAGGAGGAAATAGGCAAGAACCCAACCTCGAATGACGACTTTTTACTTAGGATTTCTCAAAAGTCTCTCCGACCGCATTTCCTCTCCAACCCAGTGCGCAAATTGTAAGGTATCGTACCTCTAGTTTTGATTTGAAAACTAACTATCCGACAGACGTTGTCCTGGACAAATTTCAATAGCGCATACAAAAATCCTATAGAACTACCTATATTGAAGGAGTTGTGAAAAAAAATATAATTCGCCATTTTGTGGTGGCGGCCATCTTGGATTTGAAATTTGTAATAGCGTATAGTATTCTACTAGTCAAGCCCTTTCATTTGATACCCATATTAAGGGAGTTGTTAAAAAATATGTAATCCGCCATTTTGTGGCGGCGCGGCGGCCATCTTGGACCAATTTTCATCAAACATAGCTAAGAACACTCCCGACTAATTCACCTTTCAAACAAAAAAAAACAAATCACACACACACTGTGTCTCTGTGTGTGTACACACACAGAGACACGTCAACCTTATAACACCCCGTCGTTTTTGCGTCGGGGATTAAAAATGGACGATGCTATTCTCGAATTTTGGAACAAATTCCGAGAATTTTTTCTAATTTTCCTTTCCGTTGAAACCTGTCGAACATTTTAAAACAACAAAAAAGGTAAAGATTAATCCAGCCGTGCGTCGCGTCGTCGATATACGAACAGTATTTCATTTTTACTATAGATATTTTCAGAGCTATATTCTGAATGTATTTTTCCGATTCAGTCCGAAATTTTGAGGGATTTTCTTGCCACTAAACCTTAATTCTCTCACGTCTACATCTCAGAAAATACCTGAAATGCATTTCATTACCTACTGAAACCGATACTGCAATATCAATTGAATTTCAGTGTACGTCAAACTGAAATACAAAGCGATATCTAAACAATGCAATACACAATGTAACCGGTCATGGATTAGCAATATAGGTACTTATATATAGTAACTATTCTAGTACACAAATTCACAACACACTAGGGTCCAATCCACTTCCCCGGTATTTGGCAGCCATTTTAATTTTTTTGTCGAGATATTGTCTACGACTCTACGTGTGTACCTACTCTACGTGTGTAATCTCTCAAAGTTTTGGTCTTACTGAGATAAAAATAGGCTTATTCGGAGGGCAACAATATTGTCTATCGTTTACATTGCGATTCAAAATTTTTTTAAGGTAGGTACGATAATGTGAACAACCTTCAAAAAATTTAACTCCAAAAAAATATAAAAAATTATGGCAATCAACAAATTATTGTAAATTACTGCAAAAACAACCCGTATGACCCTTTTTAGGGTTCCGTAGCCAAATGGCAAAAACGGAACCCTTATAGATTCGTCATGTCTGTCTGTCTGTCTGTCTGTCTGTCTGTCCGTCTGTCTGTCTGTCCGTCCGTATGTCACAGCCACTTTTCTCCGAAACTATAAGAACTACACTGTTGAAACTTGGTAAGTAGATGTATTCTGTGAACCGCATTAAGATTTTCACACAAAAATAGAAAAAAAACAATAAATTTTAGGGGTCCCCATACTTATAACTGAAACTAGAAAAATTTTTTTTCATCAAACCCATACGTGTGGGGTATCTATGTATAGGTCTTCAAAAATGGTATTGAGGTTTCTAATATCATTTTTTTCTAAACTGAATAGTTTGCGCGAGAGACACTTCCAAAGTGGTAAAATGTGTGTAACTCCAGTAACTCCTAAAATAAGAGAATGATAAAACTAAAATAAATATATGATGTACATTACCATGTAAACTACCACCGAAAATTGGTTTGAACGAGATCTAGTAAGTAGTTTTTTTTTAATACGTCATAAATCGTAAACTGCATTTTACCATTCATTCAATCAACTCAAAAATAAAAAAAACATTTAATTTCATAAACATAAACCTTATGCATAAACCCGGATGTTACGGAACCCTCGGTGCGCGAGTCCGACTCGCTCTTGCCCGGTTTTTTATTTTTTCCTAGATCGACAGATTTTGAGCTAATGTTCAATACAACAATAAATTAACATTAATATTTTAGTGGTTTGGACCTTAGTGTATAGTGTATTTGTGTACTAGGATAGTTGTTATTCGTCTAACTATCCTAGTACACAAAGCGAGCAATTAGCAATATTCTAGGTACTCACTCGGCTCTCGTGTATAAGTACCTAGAATATCGCTAGTCCATGACCGGACACATCGTAAAAATATCGGCGCGGTCCTGGTACGGATTTGTCACAAACAGTTATAAGCGCTCCCGTATCGTTCCTGTTGTAATGATTCCGGAATACCTACGTGTATTTGGACACAAACAATGGAGAATCAACAAAGCCTGGCGTGTAGGTAGGGTGCTACAAACCTTTCGAGTTGGCCTGATCCGGTGGCAAAGTCAGATGTATATCTTGCAGCCAAATAATGCCGAATCATGTGGCACCGGAAGTGTGTAACACGTCTAAACCCTGGACAATTTTGGCCATGTTTTAATAATTATGTTTGAACAAAGAATCACATCACAAAAAAAAATAACAAAATCCGGTCAGTTTTTTTTTTCTGTGAAATAACTCAGAGAAAATTTAGGTGAAATAAGTTTGAATTGAGCAGTTATTCCACTTGATTCTAGGGATCAATCCCTACAATAGGCGTGACGACAGTATCAAATAATCAAAAATTTAATGATGTTAGGGGAAAATACATATTAAAAGGATTTAAAACAGTGATTTAGTTTAATTTAAAAACTTGAGATTAATCGGATTTTCACAAAAATAAAAGATTAAAATACTGCAGTCGGCCATTTTGACTGAAACACCAATCACAGCGCATGACGTCACGGGTATGTAAACATCACTGTGGTTCACAGAGTACACTATAGATAGTATGCTGACAACATTTGATTTTTACCTAGGCGTGACATCAGATCCGACGCCATGACACTGTGAGCTGTTTTCGCGCCCTATTGAAAAAATATTAGAAAAATGGCTTCAAACTTCGTTAAACTTTAGTTTATTACCGAAATGTAGGTGTTTTCGTAAATAGTAAATGTGTACGTACATTACGGAAGAGGTTTTGAAAATCATTCGTCATGCCTATTGGTAGCTAGCTCACTTCACCTAAGTTTTATGGTGAGAATTTAAGAGGATAGATCGGCTCGCTAGAATGTTAAGAGCCCCGATTGTTTTCGTTACTTGATATCACCTCGATCGAACCCTGTAAAGGATTGTTGTGAAGTAAATCCAAGGAAATAGTTATTTAAAGGAATTTAGTAATACTGTCACAAAGGGTTTTGGTCTTTACCAATAAAAAAATGTTAATTAGCTTTCCTTGTTACTATGTCATTTAAATGTGTAATTTAATAAGATAGATGCAGATTTTTTTTATTACGTCCAATACTTTATAGTAATTACGGCAGACCAGCGACCGTTCTATAAACTGCTGTGTAGTTCGGTACGGAACCCATATAGTGTGAGCCCGACTCGCCATTGGTCGGTTTTTCAAAGGCTGAGAATTTTCTTGTTCCGTGAGTGCGTTTTGCGTTTTACAAACACTAAGAAACATTTAAGTCCCGCAGTTAGGCGGGACGCGACGCTAGTAGAACAATTTCTATGAAAACTTTATGGAAATTATTCTACGTAAATCGCGTTGCACCGTCGTGTCGCGCCTGTCAGCAGCAAGCCTACTTCAGCGAAATGTGTCTCAGTAATGGCTCATAGCTACTGTTTCACATAAATGTTACCAGTTACCAATCTCTGTGCTCAATCAGTTGAAAACGAAATAGTTTGCATACTCCAGTAAGTATTTCAACACAGCTAAAAATAAGTCGCGGTGATATTGAAAAACATGATATTTTCGTAGTAGAGCAGTATTGACAGATGTCGTAGCGTCCCATGCCTGTTTACTGAAATACTTCCCTCAACATTTATATTTATTTCTACTTTCTAGTCATATGTTGCTCTGATCAATGCGGTCCTGAGTTTCGATGCATGATTGGCGTAGCACGCGATTGGGAGGATAGGAGTACCTTTATTGTAATTAGATAAATAAAGTCTTTATTTATTTTTACCATTGTAAACAATTTCACTGCTCTCAAAAAGTTCAAAGAAAACATCGTGAGGAAACAAACCGGCATGTCTTAAAACCAAAAAATTGTAAGATATCTACCAAATCGCACAGGGCCCGTGTGTGCCACTCCCTCTCGAAGAGAGGAGGCCTGTGTCCCAGCAGTGGGAACATAATAGGCTGATTATGAAGTAAACTATTAAGCACTCCAATCCAATCCTTGCTTAATTTTCTAATTGATTCTACAAATAAGGTGCGCTTTGAACGCCAAAACCTATCACATTAACGGGTTGGTTTGGTACTAACAGTTACAAAAGAAGAATGAGTCTTTTGCTTGTCTTTCTAAAGATGGTAATAATTAGTATCTTGAGTACCCCTGTATCCAGGGGAAGGAATGTAAACAAACAACACTATTTTAGAAAGTGTCAATTACGAAACATCTAATCGATAAATTACTGACGGTTAACTGGCACTTGGTACTAAGTGATCTTTATTTTCTACCTTTGTATAATTTATGTTAGTGTTTTGTTAGGGTTCCGTACGAAAGAGGTGCCAATGAGACCCTATTACTATAAGGCTCCACTGTGTCCGTTCATGTGTCACAGGGTTCATCTTTTGAACTGTAACAGGTGTACACATTTGAAATTTTCAGTGTTTTCTACTATGGCCGCTTTAACAACAAATAAAATAAAGTAAAAAAATTAAAATGTGTTTTTTTTAGTCACATTTTATTTTTTTGTTCATGTATATATTTTTGGAATCCATAGGTCTTAAGTCGTTAGCTTTTAGGTTACTCATAGACTTAGTGGACGCATTTCGATTTTGCACTGATAACGTCTAAGTTGAAGCCAGGATTTCGTATTTATTCCGTAACTTCTGCTCTTTGGTCGTTTATTAGGTTTATTTAAGTTATCTACTAGGTTTACTAAGTTAGGTTATTAAGGCTAGTTTGTTTCATTCTTATTCAGTTGTCACTCTCATAGAGGGATGTTAATCATAATATAGGGTTGTTACCTTCCTTTTTTTATTTTTTTTCTGGAAAGAAATATTCACATATTATTATACTATTAAGGCTTCCAAAAAAATATACAAAATTTTATAGACGTATGTATGTATGTTTGTCCACGCATTTCTCGGCAACTATTAATCGGATCGTGACCATTTCTTTTTTGGCTTACATTTACTTCAACTTAGGGAACAGTGCAAGTTTCATCAAAATCGATTAAGTAATTTTCAAGATATGGACTAATACGTGTAGGTGTAGTGTCAAAGGGAAAACATCTCAAAACCTTGGTCGAATTCTAGTGCAATATTTACAAAAAAGTATTACCTACTTATTACAAACAAACATTCCAGTTTTTACTTAAAACTAAAAATTAAGAAATAAAAAAGCAATTTAAAAAAATTAAACCGACTACAAAAATAAATGAACACAAAATTATGAAATAAGTAACTTAAATTTCGGAAGTCGGTGGCAAAAAACTAAAACTAAAATACAGATCCGACACCGACTTCCGAAATTAAAGTTATTTCATAATTTTGAGTTCATTTATTTTTGTAGTCGGTTTATTTTTTTTAAATTACTTTTTATTCTTATCAACACTAAAGGCTCCTTCAAACAGGCGCGGCACGCGAAAAATCGCGAGCGACACAAAGGCACCGCAAGTCGCGGGCGATTATATCGCGTGTCGCGCCTGTTTGTAGGAGCCTTAAAGCTCCCTTACCTTTTATCTCAGGACAACATAGCTAACGTATTTTATATAAATTCATTTTAAAATCTGTTCTAACGAGTCTAAAACCCGATTACATTCAAGTAAAAATATTCGCTATTTCGTTATAAAATTTTATTCTAAAAAAAATATCCTTAATTTGTTAGGGTCTCCTAATTCAGTTTTTTTTTTCCTAATATTTATTTTTCTAACAATTTTCAAGCAACGAACTTTCGCTTTTTATGCATAGGTACTTATACTTATTTAGTTTTTTTATACATTTTATAATTTTGGATTTAATTTGAAAATTATACGTTTGTGTGGTAATTTTTCGCTACAATATGAAGCAATATCCTTCAAAATGATTCAGATTGTGATTTATAGTGTGTTAGTTTCGTTCACTGTTTGGAAAAAGCGCAAAATCAAAATATTTATTCCTCAAAGTTCATTATTGCACCTACCACTGTTTGTCTCTGCATCACCCAAAGGTTGACTGGTAGAAAATGCCTATGGCATTAAGTCCGCCTCTGTACATTTATGTGCTTGAAGTGTTAAATAAATAAATAAATAAAATCAAAAATATATTAAAATAAAAATTTATTTCTCCAGCATAAATTAGGCTAAACAGATTAGTGATTGGAGCCTCCCTTTAAGCAAGTAATGTCTGTATTGGGAGGAAAGTGCGCCTAAAGAAGCTAACACTTCTTAAACCCTTACGTACGGTACTTCGCAAAACCCAGTTACGTGCCCACGGAGTCCCGGAGTCTATTTTAACGCCTCATCTTCTTACAAACACTTTCAGTACAGTTTTCAAGATCATCTTGATCTAATAATTGCACGCGTCTGAATGCCGTCGCGTCGTGGGCGTGTCGTAAAACCCGTCATAATACAAAATACACACACACATCGCGACACTTATAAATTATTATTATTTTGTCGCGACTGTAACTGTATTTTTCGTACGTGAATCATCTGTTTATTTATATGAATATGAATAACCTTGCTTTAAGCGCGTCTTCGTATTCATAAAACTTATAACTTTTGTTGAATGCCGTAGGTGTTTTGAAGAGAAATGATTTTGTTTAAAACATACGGTACCTTATCATTTTTTAGAAGAATTTGTGACGAGTCAGTGAGGTTAGTGTATACTGTATAGTATTCAGCATTATTTAAATTGTCTTTTAAATGTACCTACATGTCCGCTTGTAATAAAATCTGTTAACAACTCTCGCTACATTACGCTACGCTACGTCGCGTCGTTTGGTGTCTTCAGGCTTGGTGATAACATCATGCCTTTGCATCGCGACGATCCACACACACATAAGTTTGTGTGGATCGTCTTATGTATTCGTCTAGGGCTTTTTCAGTGCAGTTCGAGATAGTTATTAGCTATTTTTTTATAACTTGTGTGTGTGTTACCTACTCAAAACTGCTTTAAGGGGCTTACAGGACCTAAACACAAAAAACGCAAGTTTTAGAAACAATAAAAGTATCTACAGTAAACAAAATCAGAAAAATATATGGTATTCTTCAGGATATATGCTACAATACAATCATCCCAATTTTTTGTCAGATTATTCTACAAGCAACATACTAAAATACTAGTGTTTTAATTTTTTCGTCCAAACAATAGATTTTTTTGTAATTAAATAATTGCTTACTATTTTGCTATAAATTACCAGGGTTGTGTCATCGCGCTTCTCTTTCTTTTCTATGCAGTCCGTTAGTGACCGCGCTTTAGGTCATATAAGCCCCTTAAGGGAATCACAAACCAATGTTTTGGTTTTGATAGTTTTGACGTAATAAAAAAGCATAGGTACATATAGAATTGTGGAATAGGTACTGGAATAATTAAACTAAAATGAACAAAAGAGAATTTGCACAATCTAACTGTTGACGTTATCGTAGGTATCGAGAAATAATTGAATTAGCGATATCCGTGCGAAACAATACTACAGTAACACAATGTTTTATATTCTACTACAATAGCAATGCAAGAAATCATTATTTAATATCAGTATTTTTGTTGAGTTTAGAGAAAACAAAATACTTACCTAAAGGGACCGGCGAAAATTTTTTAAAAACTCTTTTGCAAGCAGTTTTGCACAAAATGTGTTTAAGGGGCTTACATGACCTAAAGCGCGGTCACTGTCGAACTGCATAGAAAAGAAAGAGAAGTGCAATGACACAACGCTGGTAATTTATTGCAAAATATGAAGCAATTATTTAATTACAAAAAATCTATTGTTTGGACGAAAATTGGACTGGGACTGGGCCGGACATGTTTGCCGCATGTCAGATGACAATTGGGCTAAGAGAACCACCGATTGGGTCCCACTAAACGCACGACGCCATCGTGGCAGGCCAAGACGAAGATGGCGGGACGAGCTTGACTCCTACCGTAAGGACTGGCCGGCACTAGCAAAAGACAGAATTGTGTGGAATAGGAAGAGGGAGACCTTTGCCCTGCAGTGGGACAGTACAGGCTAGTTAGTTAGTATTTGGACGAAAAAATTAAAACACTAGTATTTTAGTATGTTGCTTGTAGAATAATCTGACAAAAAATCAAAATGATTGTATGTATAATTGTATATTAGTATGTTTTGTATTGTAATAAGATAGTTTTTAGAGGTATCTTTATGATTTTTTTCTATTGCATCAAATTAGTTGTATTATGTTTTCAACACACTATCTTACCTAGCATATATCCTGAAGAATATCATATATTTTTCTAATTTTGTTTACTGTAGGCGATCATATACTTTTATTGTTTTAAAAACTTGCGTTTTTTTGTGTTTAAGTCCAGTAAGCCCCTTAACGATAATCTTGGTTTAAAATGCGTTGTTCAGACAGCGCGGCGGGCGGCGCCAGCGGACAGTTGACAGTTGACGTGAAAGTGCAACAAAGGACTTCAATCCTGGCTATTTTCCATAGCGTAGGTAAGAAGGTAGCGATCAAACTTTACCCAACCATATTGAGGTCGGCTTCCAGTCTTACCGAATGCAGCTGAATACCAGTATTTTACATGGAGCGACTACCTATCTGACCAAACTATGATATGCTATGATAAGATTTTTAAGATGCATGTTTTTTTTCTCATCCTTATGTATTATAATGTGTTTATCTTTTAATTTAAAAATAATAGTAATTTATGTACGATTTTAATAACCTGTATAAAATAGTTTACATTTCATTTGTCTGCGTAGCAAGAAACAGTTTACAAAACAGCACCAATTCGTTCTTATCTATCTTGAGCTAGAGCTAAACAAAAAGCTTGGTTATCACGGGATAACAGCAAATTGGTTGCAAGGATGATTGCAATTTTAGGTTGAATATAATATTTCCTTTTGCCAGTATTTCTTATCTTGCATGAGTTATGTTATGATTGCTCAGTTGCGAGCAAATTGGCAGCAAGGATGATTGCCTCGGATGCGCCACACATCTTAGTAGGCAATGATATTATATTAAAGAGGTAGATATACAGAGCGTTAGGTTAAACGAGGGACACACTTTGAAGGGCTATGCGAACATAAATGTAGGAAACGGCTGTTTTTTTTTCGCGATTTCAGGGTTATTCCCATATTAAAAGTTGTTCATTTTCATGAGTACTAACTCCCCTCAAAGTATAGCCTGGTATCCACTAGGCAACAATTGACGCGCAACACGTGACGCTCAACATTTTCGGCAGCGTTGCACAACACCGCGCGACGTTGCCAGCTGGCGCGCAATATGACTCGCGGCTTGTTGTTTGTTTCCGTGCAACATGCAGTTGAGCATCAAATATCGCCGAGTGGAGACTGGAGACATGACGCGCAGAAATGTCCGTGTGGAGTAAGGAACGAGTGCTTATTCGGGTAATATTCGTAAAAGATCCATCAACCACACGGAGGTCACTGAATATATTTTCTTTATTTTGTAAGTAATTTCTAACCCACCAACGTGGTTTTTTTTCTTTTTGATGCATTTTTCGATAAAATTATACCTAGCCACCGCCGCTGAAGTCAACACTAATTCCTCTGGCGACATGTTGACGACTGATCATGCGTAGACAGACAACGTTGCTAAACAAAAGTTCCGCGCTAACTTTCAACATGTTGAGCAACATGTTATGCAACATGTCGCGCGCCAAATGTTGATAAGATACTATACGATACGAGGCTTATGTCCCTCGTTTAACCTAACGCTCTGTATATGGCACTAGCGCGCGCAAATTGTTGCAGACAAATTCAGACAATTCGACACCTGTATGTTATCGTAACTATCAAATTAGATTTACAACTACTCTATAACATAAATTATCGTATAAATTTAAATCTTTTAAAAATATATTTAAGATTTTTTTTTATTAGATCATACGATAATTTAAATATGTTATAAAGTAGTTGTAAATCTAAAAATGTAATTTTCGTTAATTTGATAGTTACGATAACATACGTTGGAGGTATCGAATTGTTGTAGTTTAATTTAGTCCGCTAATAGCAACGAGCAACACACTACAGATAGCTATCTCTTTCTGTGTCATACGTTCCGTATTATCTATCGCAGTAAGTACTTGTAATAACAACGCAACAATACAGAACGTCGCTCAGTATGAACGTAGCGTATCTTTCCTTTATAATTTGTTAGTAGGTACAAATAATGATTCGTGAAAGCTCTTCTAATTCAATTTACTTATTTATCATTGTTATTCTATTTTCCGCCTTCCTAAGGAATTCATTTCTCACAATAGTTAGAAATGAATTGTCATCAAAGCAATTACTATTATTAGCTTTACTGATATTACTTAATATAACATAATCAGCCTCCATGTTCTACGTTCCCACTGCTGGGACACAGGCCTCCTCCCAGTTAGAGGGAGTGGGCGTAGAGGATTACTGATATTAATAATAAATAATTATTATTAGCTCTACTTACACGCCGCTATTATATATAAAGTACACAATTCATAAAGCAACTAAAAATCTAAGTTTATTTTTACCGACTTCAAAAAAAAGGAGGTTATCAATTCAACACGTATGTATGTAATTTAATTAGAACTGCATTATATTCACATATGACAATCTACTAGGGCTTCCAAACAAATATAAATTATATTTGTTTCGAAAATATAATTTTATATTTGTCCACGCATTTCTCCGCAACTATTAATCGGATCGTGACAATATTTTTTTATTGACTTTTTTTTTGGATGGGAAATCATCAAATGACTCCTCCCGCTCTGGGTGGAGCGGAAGGGAGTGTCAGACTCTTACTGACTAAAACCCACCCGTGTTCCTTCCTTAGCCCTTTATGTTCTGGGGCAGCGGTAACCCTTTCGGACAATCCCTCTGGCCATTACAGCCAGTTGGCCAGTATTGGCTTACTTTTAGTTCAACTTAGAGAACAGTGCAATTTTCATTAAAATCGATTCAGTAATTTTCAAGATAAGGACTAATACGTGTAAGTGTGACGGCCTGGCTTATTGATACGAGCTACAAGCCTACAACAGGTGTAGTGTCAAAGGGAAAACATCTCAAAATCTTGTCCAAATTCTAGTGCAACATTTACAACAAAACCATTACCTACCTACTTATTACAAACAAATATTCCAGTTTTTACTTAAAACCAAAAATTACGAAATAAAAAATATAAATAAACCGACTTAAAAAATAAATTAACTCAAAATTATGAATTAACTTTAATCTCGGAAGTCGGTGGCAAAAAACTAAAACTAGAATACAGATCCCAAGACACCGACTTCCGAAATATAAGTTATTTCATGTCGGTTTATTTTTTTTTTAAGTTTTTTTAGTTTATCTTTTTCTTACGATCGGCGGCTGCTTTGAGGCTAATATAATTACATAATAAAAACGCAATATTTGCTGGTTTTCTTAATTAATTGAAAGGGTAAGATTCTTTATTTTTGAAGTGAAAACTTCTTTAGCGGCGTTGTACACTTTTTTTGTAATGGGTAAAAAATGTTAAGCTCGCATCAGGACACGTGACCCTGATCGAAAATTCGTAAGATTCCACTACACTTTTTTTGTAATGGGTAAAAAATTTTAAACTTGCGTCAGGACACGTGACCTGATCGAAAATTCGTAAGATTCCAAAATATCAAAAAAACACAACGTTAATATTCAAGTTTTCACTTCTGCCGGCACTCCCGGAGTGCAACCCGTCGTTTTTTTTTTTCAAATCATTGCTCAACTGTGGAATAGGTAGCCTGCAGACGGTTCATTTGAGTAGGCTGTGTGTGCAGGTGGTTTAAATTATCATTGAAAGCTCAATCAGTTTGAACCAAAGAGTAATACGAGCAAAACACACATTTTTTCCTGCAAACTCCACCGTTCCGCATACATTGACAAATTAGGGTTATTGGATCGCTTCTACGTAATTCAGTGATGCAAGCTACGTAATTCAGTGATGCAAGCTACGTTATTCAGCGATGCAAGCCTTCGCAGCGCGTGTGCGGTAATCTGTAAAGCTCACAGATCAGTTTAAAACATCCTAAACAAAATGCAAAAACTAGGTTGCATTTTGTTTAGGATGCTTTAAACTGATCTGTGAGAAAACATTTTGATTTCGACGGCAGACAACAGGCAAAAGTTGAAGGCCATTACATAAAAAAAAAGATGACAAAACAAATTTAACGAATTATAGACCTGCAGCTCTGATACTGATTTTCTCAAAGATCTTCGAGAAAGTTATTTATAATGGAATTTATAATTACTTGGAAAAATACATTACAACATGGACAATAGGAAACCAGTAATGGCAATGTATATGGATAGTATATGGATATGACAAGGGCATTTGACTATGTAGATGCGACTAAGGTAGAGGAGGTATTGATAGCACAGAAAAAGTGTATTCGAGCTATATGTAAAATGAAACGAACGGATTCATCCAAGCCACATTTCCTAAACTTAAAAATATTGACTGCACCATCATTTCATGTCTATGAAGCCTGTATCTTTGTAAAAAACAACATGTCTTTATATACATTTGTCAAAAGTCAACGGCGCTCAAAAAAGTTGCACCTGTTATGCACTAAAACCAAGTTTCTCCACAACAGTATAATTATTTGCAATGGCTCCAAAACTTTATTACAAATTACCTGATCAAATTGTATCAAGCAACAATATGAATGAGTTTAAACGTAAGCTTTTTAAATTATTGAATGGCAAGGCGTGTTATTCTTTTATTGAATATGTTAATGACAAATTAAAATAGTATGTATAATTGTAGGTATATCTGTCTATAATTAAAATATTGCTTTAGTAAGATAATGATAATATTTATTGACACTTTTATTGCATTTATTATTGTATACGAAATTCTGACCTATTTGTTTATGTGCCGTTTTTAATTTTTTGACATATTATATAAACTCATCATCATCTGCCCAGCCTTTTCCCAACTATGTTGGGTCGGCTTCCAGTCTAACCGGATGCAGCTGAATACCAGTATTTTACATGGAGCGACTGCCTATCTGACCTCCACAACCCAGCTACTGGGTAATATGATACCCCTTGGTAAGACTGGTTGTCAGACTTTCGCGCTTCTGACTACCCGTAACGACTGTCAAAGATCCACGAATGACAGCCGGGACCAACGGCTTAACGTGCTTTCCGAGGCACGGAGGGGTCTCGGTATGTAAAGATGGTCACCCATCCACAGACCAACCGCGGCAAGCGTAGCTTAACCTGATCGATCGACCTGTGCGGCTGTTATTATTTAGCCACGGGCCCCTCCCATATTATATTACATAGATATTATATTAACTATTGCATGAAATTATAACATCTACTTACTTACCTATTGACTTTATTTTTACTTTGTTAATTGATATTTTGTAGGTATGCCTTTTGGCGGGACATAGCATGGACCCACATTTTTTTGTATAACATATTCTGTATAATTGTACACCATGTTCACAAAATGAATAAATGAATTTGAATTTGAACAGTAGAACATTCGCGACGGTATGCAGTAGTGTTATGGTATTTCAATATGATGTATATCTTAGTTCAGGGCCATGGGCGCCAGGGCACATACATTATGACAACAGTTTGTACTTTGCAGAGCGTCATCTCTGTCATTCATACCTGCCCGTTGACAGTCTCTTTCTAAGGCTCGATGTGCCACACCAGATGATTACGATATAAATTTATTTGAACTCCTCATAAGTACCTATAAATTGCTCGTGACTATATCTTCGCTTCGGTCCTAACTCTGTGCCGAAGGCACAAAACTAATAATTCGATTAATTGGTTAATATCTATCATCACTGTTTGATTGGCGAAATATCAATTAAGGAGATTGACTAAATATTTATCTTTTCCATTACTGCGTAACTATAGATGCTTTGTTGTTTGGTTATTGAAGCATTAGCAGTGTGGCAATTAAAAAATATTGTTGTGTGATTCTTATACTAGGAACAGTTCGTGAAGAAATCGGCATGTCCTACACGCGTAGCATGAACACTTCTATCTCTACGAAGAGAAGACACATTGCTTTCTATACAAAGTGACATTTCTTTTCTTCATTTTTGACATACCGCCTAGAAATCTTTCTACAATCTGTCATTTTGTCTTTCGTTTCCAACGATCTTTGTCTAGGTCCTTTTATAGGTAGACTATTTCAGAAGAAAGTTTTCTATCCCAAATGTCAAAATCACACTGACAACTGTCGGTTGTCTAAGATAGTGAAGACATTTTGTAATCGCTAAAGACAGTAGAAAGTTTTCTACTCGACGGCCACAAAGTATATACAGTTACCTACAAAATCCCACGAAAAAATAACAAAATTCCCAAAATTCCAATGGCTTAACGTGCTTTCCGAGGCACGGAGTCTCGGTATGTAAAGATGGTCACTCATCTACGGACCAACCGCGGCAAGCCTAGCTTAACCTGATCGATCAACTTGTGCGGCTGTTATTATTTGGCCACGGACCCCTCCTTATAATGTGACTTAATATCAGTAAAATTAAGAATCAAAAAGAAAAAAAATTGTATGACAAAACAAAGAATTCCGAGTCGAATTAAGTAAGAGAGTGAATTTCGTAAAAAGTGCAGTTGCGTCTTTCTACTTTGCTGCCGTCGTACTGTCTACACGGAACGTCATCTTTGTCTACTCTTCCGTCGACAAACCGGTGCTCATGCTACGCGTGCTAGAATAAAAAATTCGAAGACATGTGACATCCACCAACCCGCACTGGGCCCGCGTGGTGGATTACGGCTCACCTCTCGCAGAGAGGTGGCCTGTGTTCCCTGTTCCAAAAGTGGGATCAATATAAGCTGATTATGCTTTTGCTATTATATGCCTTTACTGATTCAATAGGTACAGCCTGTATTTTCAATCAAATAGATAAGCCACTATAAAAATACTAAATTCTAGAAATTCATTTCATTATGACGTATCGAAAACAAAAGAGACATTCAATCCATTATACGAGTACGTCATTCTGTTTTAAACCCTTTGTTGAACCCGTTTTTATTGACGATATTCTGATACAAAAATCGGGGTGAGAACGCCTCACTGGCTCTCCACCGATTTTATTCCTGTAATATTTTTATTATCTGCCTCCTTTGTTTACAACGAATGGACATCATTTTAATATCATAACAACGTAATTATTTCGGCTTACATGCCTTTGTATTTCTACAATGTGTCGAAATATTATGCTATACATTTCCTGTTTTAGCTAACTTCGCATTGTATAGGCTTTTCGTACAACGAAAAGTCAGCTTATACTGGAAATGTATCGCCTATAGTATAGCGTATAGTAGTAGATTTCTACAATAAAGTATAAATTCCTAAAAAAAATACCATTATCTGGGGGCACGGTAGTGGCCCCGCCAAGTCGAGTAAAAAGCGGCACGGCCGTACCATCCTTTTCTCGCAACAGTTCAGGCCATTTTCAACCCCCCTATAACTTCGTTGTGGATGAAACTGGAAGCTTGAATTCAGTAACCAAGCAGGCATTGTATAAACACGGTATATTTCAAGTTCCATTCAATTTGAACCAGTAGATTAAGAATTATAACTAGTCAAAGATTCTAAATTTTGTCACTCACTCGCTCACTGACTGATTGATCATCAAAACTCTAAGGCACTTCTAGCAGACATAGAAGCTTCAAATTTAGAATAGGTACAATTAGTGTTTAGTGTATAAATCAAGAAAAAACTAAAAAAAAAAGCAATTTCGGTCCACTTTTCTAGATCTACTAAACAATCTAATTTTATATAATGTAATACTTGTGAGATACATTGTGTTTTCATGTGATGGCCAAGTCAATCTATTTATTTATAACATAGAAGATTTTTAATATTGATATGGTCACTATAAGATGTTCTTAGGTTAGCTAATTACGTAATAACTTAAGACAGAAAGTCCCTTAAGTAGGGACTGATAAATTAACCGACTTGGTATTAGATGGATCTCACAACTTTTTGCGGTAGAAGAACTGAGTTGCGAGACTTGGTTTATTAACCGACTTCAAAAAAGGAGGAGGTTCTCAATTGGGATGTTTATATATATATTTTTTTTAATGTATTTACGGGCTCATAAATAGACGGATTTGCAAAATTATTTTTTTACACGTTATGTTTTTGATGGCATTTAATTATTCACGTCACAAAACATGATTATATCCATAAAAGATGTATGTACTTTAGATAATCTGAAAAAAGGTCGATCTAATTTATATGGACTTGATGGACTTCCCCTCCCAAGAACAATAGTAGAGATTGATTTATTATTATAGGTACCGAAGTACTTACTTTGAGGATTAATTATGAAAATTTCTAGTGCAAAAAAACTAGTCGGAAGCACGAAGCATTTTCATTTGCGTATCAAAATCTCAATTCGAACCCGCAGGGTTATTGCGTAATACGCTATCAGTAGCAATGGGTTTCATTTTGACAGTTCATCAACATTCATTGCATTATTTACGTTGCTGGGGGTCTACTCCCTAAGCACGAAGTCCGTCGCTTCGGCCTTCGTTACGGGCGTTTCCTACTCCCTATGACCAACGGACGGATGATTCGCTCGGGGTCCGAGCGAAGAATGAATTTCAACGCGATTTGACAATTGTCCCTACTCCCGATGTGTTTTTGCCCGTCCGAACAGTTGAACTTGACATTGGTTTCGACGGATAGTTATGTCAGTTGATACGACATCAAAATAGTTCTCGTGCTGTAGACGAAAGTTAAGAATTTGAACTATGGCTGCTTTTTTAATTATTGAAGAAGCTTTACAGGAAGAGCGGAGGCAACGTCGATATAATTTTCGCCAAAACTTTAGGTTGGCGAGTATTCCCGACGTTGAGTTCATAGGGAACTAACTATAGGCTCACTCGGGAATAATTCGAGGACTTATGTGCGGATTTAATTCCTCTTTTGAAGACATACATAAGTACATAAATATAGACTGATAAACATATTACTCTCCTTTGCGCCGCGCAGTCGGGTAAAAAGAGGCAATCTTCGGGATTTTACCATTAGAGTTTAGTACATGCTAAGTTTTGCCAATATTGGATTTTTTTTGGAATAAAACAATGAATTAACTTCAATCGTTTATTTCATTTATTTTCATTATGCACCATCAAGAGTTGGTAGGTACATCTTAGGTTTTCCTCAGTGGATGTAGAGAGTTGCTCCTGGGAGAGTGAGTCGGCACGTGTAGGAGCATGAGTGGGTGAGGTAGCTACTGGCTCTGGATCTCTTACAGGTGGAAGCTGTACAACAAAAACTGAATATCATTAACGGATACATCAAAACATAATACCTAATTGTGTAGTTATCTGTAATTTATTATTATTTAATAAAAAAAAGTCACGGGAAAGACTCATAATTATAAATACAACACTTATTGCTTTTACTTTTTTTACCATTGAACAGACTTACTATCATAAATTATAAATGTAATTCTTACCAATGGAAAAGATGGCACTCTTGCTGCGATTTCCAGCTCTCTAAAACCCTCTCCCATTATCGATAGTATCTTTAATTCCACTTGGGAGAGGGTTCAGAGGGGCATCCACTTGCTGACCTTCTGGCAGCTCCAGCAGCCTTTTTGGCAAGGCGTTTTTTGTCAGACCACACCTAAAATTTGAATATTTGGTTAATTTTATGAAGCTATATAAAAACCACTATACTCGTAAGTACTCCTACAGATAAGTATTTGGAGGAAGACTGATTATTATCATTGTATTCACTTTACTGATGACAAGACCTTAAAATCATATTAATATTGACGAGTAATGTATAAAACTCACCCTTTGCCACTGCTAGGCGGACTTAGTGCAACTTCCCATTGAGTTATAGGAGTTGCACAGGTTTTCCTACAGCCGTTTTGAGCGAACTCTCCCGTCGGCACCCCTCAATAATCCGCGAGCTAATTCATGGTTCTCACCCATAAAATCGAGAAGGGCCTCAATTTGCCCGTGTGTAGCTGCAGCGGTTGAGGCCATATAAACAAAATTAACTAGTAAGCATAATAAAATATTGGAAATTTTAAATATTCCCGGTTGACAATTTGACATTTCATTTGAAAGTGTCAAAAGTAGTCTGTGGAAAATGTCCTTCAAAAAGTAAACAGGCAAAGGTATCAACAGGATGATGCCGGTTTCCGGACAAAAATGGCAAAAATAATTCAATTCTATATTTAAAGACATAATAAAAAGGATATTTTTTTAAATGTGGTAATTTTCTAACGACAAAAGTATTAATTTTTGTTTAATAAGCTAGAAAACTACAAAATAAGTAAACCGGTAATCGACCGGTAAAATAGGGCAACTCTATCGCCATGCGTCGTTCGTTCACGAATATTGTCTATGATTCCGTTTGAAACTGATGAATCCGAAATCGTTAGGGAGTAGGGTTCATTCCGACGTATCTGACTACTATCGGACAGGCTCATTACTTCGTTAACGGAGTTAGGGAGTAGACCCCCTGAGCCGACACATTTTTCGAACATATGGAGCAATGGATTAGCAATATGCTTCAAAATTATTCAAATTGAGAGTAATAGTGTGTTACGCAATTAGGGTGCATGAAGGTTAAGAAATATGTCGTTTAACTGGAGTGTTTTATATCCCACAGCCGCAATATCGGTTATTATAAATCAGCTGGGCTCGGCCTGATGCCACCAGCTTAGCATTCACTCGGCTTATTTTACTAGCAAACTTATCTGATTCTCCAACATCAGTTACTAGCTTCAGCCCGCGACTTCGTTCGTCGGGAGTCGTAAGATACACAATGCCTAGATACTAAAATAACTGGCACATTTTTAGGGTTCCGTAGCCAAATGGCAAAAACGGAACCCTTATAGATTCGTCATGTCTGTCTGTCTGTCTGACCGTTCGTATGTCACAGCCACTTTTCTCCGAAACTATAAGAACTATACTGTTGAAACTTGGTAAGTAGATGTATTCTGTGAACCGCATTAAGATTTTCACACAAAAATAGAAAAAAAAACAATAAATTTTAGGGTTCCCCATACTTAGAACCGAAACTCAAAATTTTTTTTTTCATCAATCCCATACGTGTGGGGTATCTATGGGTAGGTCTTCAAAAATGATATTGAGGTTTCTAATACATTTTTTTCTAAACTGAATAGTTTGCGCGAGAGACACTTCCAAAGTGGTAAAATGTGTGTCATCCCCTGTAACTTCTAAAATAAGAGAATGATAAAACTAAAAAAAATATATGATGTACATTAACTAACTTAAAACTAACTTTGTAACTTCTAAAATAAGAGAATGATAAAACTAAAAAAAAAATATGATGTACATTACCATGTAAACTACCACCGAAAATGGGTTTGAACGAGATCTAGTAAGTAGTTTTTTTTTAATACGTCATAAATCGTAAACCGCAATTTACATTCAATCAACTCAAAAATAAAAATAAACATTTAATTTCATAAACATAAACCTTATGCATAAACCCGGATGTTACGGAACCCTTAGCGTTCTTTCTGCCTTTTTTCCTTTTTACTCGGCTCCTATTGCTCCTAGGATGATGTTAAATAGCCTATATAGCCTTCCTCAAGAATTAGGCTATCAGTTGTAACAAGATTTTTTTTAAACCAAACAAACAAACGCTTTATTATTACGATAGATATAGATCAGACTCTAGCTTAAAGTTTTTACACTAGTTTCAAAGTATAAACCAATTAAGAAAAGGTCTTTAGCAGATTTAATACAATTAAAGTGTTTCGACTTTGACACAAATAAGTATCTGGAGACCTCTTGCAGTATTTTAGGTCATGATCTTCAAGACTTTCAAGATGAAGTAGGTAACAGCTTACAACTCTGTTGAAACGTACATACGTATACGATTCGTTTAAAATGCCCTTAATCATACTAATATTATAAATTCGAAAGTAACTTTGTCTGTCTGTCAGTACGTTACCTTTTCACGCCTAAACCACTGAACGGATTTCGCAAAAATTTGGCAGAGAGATAGATTGAATCCCGGGGAAGGACATAGGATAGTTTTTATCGACATACCTCGCGGGCGAAGCCGCAGGCGGAAGCTAGTTACAAATAAAGAAGAAAGAAAACAAGTTTAACAAACTGTCAAAGATTCAAAAATGACATTTTTGACGTGCTTGATTGACGTGCTTTCCGAGGCACGGAGGGGCTCGATATGTACAGATCGTCACCCATCCACGGACAGACCGCGGCAAGCGTTGCGTACTTAGGTACGAGCCCACACTATTCATTCACCCTACCCTATTCATAAGAACAAATAATTAAATTCTTTTATTAGCATCAACGCAGATTACCTACAGAAAAAATGTGAAAGCCCCTCCAGAGACAGGTTTGTATTTCATTCAAAAGCCAGTTACTTCTTCCAGTTAGGTTACAAAACATTTTTTTTGCTGCAAGGTAATAAAATTGCATTACTTAAAATTAAGTTTAATAGCAAGAATATTAAGAATGTTCGTCTAGAGCAAGCCACGTCCCTGCACACGGTGAGTTTCAGCCTTTTTGAAGAACTATTTTATAAGTTCAGCAGAGAAAAGAGTCATACACAAGCCTTCGAGGAAAATTCTCACCCAAAACTTTTCGCATACTACTGAATCTTCGCATACTACAGAACCTTAGGCTAAGCGCGCACTGCGATGCGGTTTCTTTAGATTGCAATGATTGCATGTTCAAAAGAAATAAAATCGCGGAATATATTTTTTCAACCGACCTTTTAACGAAGGGCGCGGTCTCTAGTATACTGGTATTGTTCACAGATTGGCGATTTCGGTGCTGCGGTAAATAAACGCTTGCAAATATATATTAGCGTTCGGGAACACAGACTTATAAGTCTTTTATTAAGGGAATTTATTTCGCATGAACGTGCGATTAATAAAATCGCATCGCAGTGCGCGCTTAGCCTTAGTTTAGTTGGCAATCTCTCCGTGTAAAATACGAGATTTTCAGCTGCATCCAATTAAACTGGTAGCTGAACCCAACATAGTTGGGAAAAGGCTAACTACATATGTACAGACGCCAGCACATCAACCTACTTCAATCTGTCAAATTTCTTTAGTAGATTTTCAACTTTATTGCTAAAGCTAAATCAAAGTTGATTGGGAAATTTAGCAGTTTCGAGTAGCTTGATGTGCTGGCGTCTACATACACACAAACTTCTTCGTAGGAAAAAAACTATAGAACGCCAGCTGCTACGATCCTTACATACTCCTTTTGTCTCGTTGACGTTCATACATCTGAAGGCCAATTCTCGTAATTTAAAACGTTCAAAATCTAGTCGCAGTCTCATCACGGCGACAAACATTATGTCAAAAACTTGTCAAAATGTAGGGAAATTAGACGTATTTTTGACAGATTGAGACTGAGATCAGACGGTGAACGATCTTAAAAATTAGGAGAATTACTCTCCTGGTCGTACACGTAAGCCGGTTGCGAGTACCATCTACTCTAGCTATTAATTTTTTTTTTGAAAAAAATCATGATGTTATTATACGAATGGTATATACGTAATATAGTATATGATAATTGTAACAATTTTGATGTTTTGTCCAACCGAAACACGGGGATGACCCGGTCGCGAGAGCAACTGACTCACCACGTTGTGTAATTTGTAAGTAAGCAAGTACATCACCTTATCTGGACTATGTTATCTTATTTTTAATATAACCCACTTGTTAGTGGGACAAATCACATCTTTATCTTGATACATTCTGGGCACTGACACAAAATACAGAGAGTACAGAAGGCAATGAAGTGCGCTCGTCCGAGCAACGCACACATAGACACCGCTCACGGACGCGTTATTTCGGAGTGGTTGGGACTAGTGCGAGCGCGAGTGCCATCCGCTTTAGACACGCGTCTGTGAAGTGCAAAAATGGAGCAACAAAAAAATGGCTAAAAAGGTAAATAAAATTCACGCCACCAACTATTACGTAAGTTGAAAACATGATATTTTGTTCGTGTAGATATTGTGCAAAATAGATTGTGTAAATAGGGTAATCCGTTTTGAAGTTATTAGATGTTTTAATATTGTAGAATAAGCTCAACAATAAATCAAACAACTAGATACGAGTGCCACTACCACGATAGTTTTTTGTGCATAAGCCAAAGTTGACAACCCTAGCGCAACCGCCGAGCGTAGGTATGAAAATTACATACATGCGATTGCCTTCTGTACTCTCTGTATTTTGTGGCACTGATTTGCAAGTAACACGTTTGCGTTAATTTATTATCTTTAGCGTTTTATGGTGACGCTGTTTGAAATAGAATTAAATATTTTTAATGAAACAAGGTATAATAGGTTTTAGGTCTTTGGTAGGTCGTAAAATAGATGACCGGATGGACCGATGGCCGGTGGAGCAGACGAGTCCTGGAGTGGAAACCGCGGATCGGAAAGCGGAGGGTGGGACGCCCCCCAGCTAGATTCACAGACGACCTCGAAAGGCTGGCTGGGACAGACTGGATACGGAAGGCGGAGTACAGGGTGTTGTGGCGCAGCATGGGAGAGGCCAATGTCCAGCAGTGAACAGCGAAAGGCTGAGTTCATTGATTGAAAATAGATGAATGCAGTTGAAGCTTCAAAACTTTTCCAGACAAGAAAACTGACAGACACGACTGGGGCCCGCGTGGTGGATACCACGACCACGCCCTCTCACAGAGAGCCCTGTGGCCCAGCAGTGGGAACGTCATAATAGATATAGGCAGATTATGCTATTAACACTTTATTGTAAAAAAACATTATAAAATTCTATGACTTAACTGTCTACTTCTTAAAACTTAGAAACTCTTGATTCGATTTCTAAGGCGTTTTCTAAACAGTGTATTCAATTTCAACATTTGAATCATGTTGATTCAAATGTTGAAATTTATTTTAATAATTGATTACAAGAAAATCGCTTTTGAATCTTGCTAAGTGGCAGTGGAAACGGCCGCGGCTAACGAGTTGTTGAGGTCGGCGGTACGATTCCAGGCAGGCACCTTCGTCGTCGTTTCAGCCGATAGACGTCCACTGCTGGACATAGGCCTCCCCCAATTTTGGGGGGGTTTGCCATAATCGCCACGCTTGGCAGGCGGGTTGGCGATCGCAGTATGGTACGATGGTGGAATAAATAGAGAACGCTGCTGCCCATTCTCCGGTAAGACCCTTAGTCGCCTTTTACGACACCCACGGGAAGTAAGGGGTGGTGCAATTCTTTAAGTCCGCACCACACAGGCAGGCACCTTGCTTTGGGTAAATTATTTCATCACCACTTCTCTCAAGACGGTGACGGAAAAATTCGAAGGCATGTGATATCGACTAACCGCACTGGTTCCGCATGGTGGATTACGGCCCAATCCTCCCAGAGAGGAGGCCTGTGTTCCAGCAGTAAGAAGTTAGGCTGATAATCAGCCTACTGTATGCAAGTGCCGTTCAGGGACTGAAAACAATAACGATAAATTGTTCCACCGAGCCGCACGGTACAAAATTTTGTTTCAGTGCGGTTAGTGGAAGTGCTCAGGTGCCGTTCGTTCAAGTGCGGTGCTCTGAGTGGAATACCTCATTATTATTCCACGCTTGCTTATGCTAAGTGTACAAAAATCTTTTTGCACGTGACCGTACCCAAAATATATTTCCAATACAGTAACAACATGAATATAAGACGTGCGCTGACGTTAAGTATTTCCCTTCCCGAATTATCCTCAAAGCGTGAGGTTATGACCTCGAGCTACAACTAAGTTAAATTAAAAATCCATGTTTATTCGTCACGCGTCGTTTTTCCTTAGTCCACTTCCTGGTGACAAAATCTGTGAAAATCCTTCTAAAGCTAAAAGGTATTATGTTTCCGTCCAAGACAGCTGACCAGGGGCCTAGTCTGCTATTTTTATACATTCGTCATTCCAACACGATCCCACCACCATCCCATTGTCATTTTGCTAAAAGTTCGTAATCTGCTAAATTCATAATGGTTGATCATTGGTTGGTCAATGGCACAGAAATTATACGATACTCGTAATGAATTAAAAGCAATGACTGCACAATGACGTTCTATTGGTAGGTTACTGATCAAATGAACAGTCAAAATTTTTTCAGATTACCGCGTAAGTTAGTAATTCATTTTTCATTATGTACGAGATTAGCATTCTATGCCATTTCTTTCAATGGAGTGTCAGTGGTTGACCATTGAAAGTCATAATGACGCCATTATATTAGTAGATTACCAAACTTGTCAAAATCAACAATTATTAAATCAATGATAGACCATTCTGACACTATTGTAATAGCAGACTTGAGGCCCAGAGGAAACGCAATTATTCGTTACGGAATATCAACACTTTACAGTTTACACGGTGGATTGAGTTGAAACAGAATTCAATTAGTGGTGACTGCGTTTTGTAGATCTTGTCTACCCCCATGGGAAGAACACACTCCGTCATCTGTACTACGAGTCTCGCCACTGTTATCGTAAGCGACACCGCGCGTGTTTTGTTTATAAGACGATTAAAAAAAAATACTCGCTTCGGATGTTTTCGGCTGTCCTCGGGATTTACTCGGTTTTAATGTATATCCGATCAGTGAGTGATGGCAAAGTATTCTGTTTGTGTTTTGTTTTTATTGTTTAATTACGCGTCACGCGCGCGCATTCAGTGCGCATTCTACTGCTACGGGCAGTAAAAAGCTTACAAAAATACGGCTTGTTTATCATCTGCCTAGCCTTTGCCTATGTTGGGGTCGGCTTCCAGTCTATCCGGATGCAGCTGAATACCAGTATTTGACATGGAGCGACTGCCTATCTGACCTCTACAACCCAGTGACTGGGTAATACGATACCCCTTGGTAAGACTGGTTTTTAGAGTTTCGATTCTGACCACCCATAACGACTGTCAAAGATCCACGAATGACAGCCGGGACGGTTTACCTTGCTTTCCGAGACTCGGAAATTGTCCCTGGTATATTCAAATCACAACAGTCATTCTTTGACAGTTGTATCAAATGGATTTAACAATAAGGTTTAAAGATATTTTTTATTCTCAAAAAATCCGGTCAAGTGCGAGTCGGAATCGCGCACCGAGGGTTCCGTACAAATTTGTGTAACTATAAATTTACGGTTTCCGGAATTTTTCCTTTACTTGTGCTACATGACATTATTATTATTATTAGCCTGTGATGTCCCACTGCAGGGCAAAGGCCATGGCATTATGCATTAGGCTACATGACATTACTTCTTGCCAAATTTCATGATTCTAGGTCAACGGGAAGTACCCTGTAGGTTAGGTATAGGTTTTGATTCCCTTGCGAATCTCAAAATATACGGCATAAACGGAACATAAACGCCCGTATCTTTTGATTGCGTTCACTTAGAAGTCTAATTTTTTCACTGCTTCAAGTGATTGCAGCCCCGAGTATGTGATATTAATTTCAACTTGATAACTCTTAAAAAGGGTCTTGACCATAGAAATGTAGAAACTGGCCAAGTGCGAGTCGGACTCGCACACGAAGGGGTCCGTACCACAAGGCAAAAACGCCCCCTTAAATATTAATTTTATTTCGGTTTTAGTATTTGTTGTTATAGCGGCAACAGAAATACATAATGTGAAAATTTCAACTTTCTAGCTATCGCGGTTCTTGAGATACAGCCTGGTGTCAGACAGGCGGACGGACGGACAGACGGACCGACAGACAGCGAAGTCTTAGGAATAGGGTCCCGTTTTTACCCTTTGTGTACGTAACCTTAAAAACAGGGGGCGTGTACAGTGTCCACGCGTCATGAACAAAATAAGCATGTACCAGGGAAATGGCCGTCTCCGCGAACTAGTGCGCTTTCGACCGTGTTCGTGGCAAAATATAAGAATGCCGTGTTATTCAGGGGTTTCTTGTAAAATTGAAGCCAAAACCAAAAATCATGTAAATCATGGAATCACTTACCTTACATTTGTCTTTAAAATCATGAAAAATAACAAATTGTAAATATTTCTTGCTTTGTAATTATCGCAGCGACTGTACTATTTGCTGATTAATCACTACTTAGGTATGTCGCTAAGTGATTAGACAAGCAATGTAAAAATCACAAAACGATACTCTATTATGCGGTGCATCGCGTGGTACGGCCGCTGCCTCTTGCGGTAAGTTAGTGATGCGACTGAACGAATATATTGTTATTATAGTTAATTTTACATTTTGACAGGCGTTTTAACCCGGTTGGAAAACCTAAAAAGATACCCTACACTAGAAGGAGACCCTTGAGAAGATGTGAAATAATGCTTAATTGTGTTGGGGTTTGTTATTTTTTTTTATTTACTTTATTTTTTTTAACTACATGTTATTAATTTATAATATAATATTTTCTGGACATATCGTTATTCATTTATTTTATTTAAAGAAACCCAAATTTTTTTTAGTACCGCAATAAATGGGAGAATCGATACTTTTCTGATTTAGTCAATCACTAGCGTACAAATGTAAAATAAATGGCTTTTGCACAACACAACGATAGCGACAGATGTTTTTGTGTGAGTAAGTTGTACGGTGCATGGTAAATGCACGTTGTGTTTGATGAGTTAAGGTTTGTAAGTAATTGATTGTGTAGTACTTTCTGATTCATGAATTGCGAGTGTGTGCGCGACGTCGTATCTATTGCTTTTACTGAACTGCATGAGCAGTAGTGGCGCGTGCAAGGGGGACACTCACACTAGCGACACAGGTTTTTTTTTTAGTTTGGGAAGTCATCAAATGACCCCTCCCGCACTGGGAGGAGCGAAAGGGAGTGTCAGACTCTTACTGAATAAAACCCACCCGTGTTCCTTCCTTAGCCCTTTATGTTCCGGTGAAGCGTTAACCCTTTCGGACAATCCCGCTGACCGGGTTTAGATACATTTTCAACTAGCGGGCATATCGCCTTCTTTCTTAGGCTAGGCGCAAGCGAGCCACTGGCCACACCCACCGCTAGCCCAGCTACAAGCAGTTTACATGCTTTTTCATACATTTTGTATGGATTCGTCGCAAACGTGCGGCCACTCGATACAGCAGTAGGTACTCAAGACCGCAGCCACCGGTGCAGGTGGTAGTGACCGGTGGCTGGTGTGCGTTGACCCTTATATCTATTACAGACGGATAACGAAGTGATCTTATAAGGATTCCGTTTTTCCTTTTGAGGCACGGAACCCTAAAAAGCTCAAAGAGACATGAGAATAATGCTTTAAATAAATTGTACAAAGTCCGTCACAGACGTAACGGTAGCAATAATAATTATGATACATTCACAAGCAATGCATTTAGCTTTCAGGAAGGATGTTATTTGCGATTAAATAAGCAGCTAATTGAGTTTTGAATGCAATTAATTCCCCTATCTGTACTTATTACAACTGCACCGTAACTAGAAGTGCCTTTTCGGGCATTGATATTCTTAAAATCACAAAATACGTCATATAACATTCCTTTTGTGACAGCGTTAGAAGCCCTTTAACTAATTAATTATTTCTGTAGTACTTAACTTTGAGGATATCTTTACGATAGGGATAAATTGAATTGAAATATGTGACGTCACAGCATCAATGTCAACATCGTGTAATCTAACGTATTAATGAACTTACTGCAGTTATGTTATTAATAACGTTGTCTTGATTGTATGATAAGAACTGGATTAGTTAATTAAAATTTTGTTTAGGTATATAGAGCTAAATATCGTCTTTACGAAATATCGTACAGACGATCCTTCCTTAGTTATAATTATTATGGTGTGATCGGTGTCCGATTGCACATATTGAGGAGTTTAAGAAATCTATGCAAAATTATTCGTCATTATATCCAACACAAAACGCATAGTTTACCATATGGCCAGAAGGACAAATTGTAACAGCTGACCTGACTTCTACCTGTAAGTGGCTACATTAAGCGAATAAAGCGCTTGATTCGAAGGACAAAGAAAGCACTTCTAGATAATTTACTAACCTATTCCTAGACGTTAATCGAGGTTTAATGTCGGCAGATTGAATAAATTGATCTATTATATCGGCACAGGCTGTTATCCGTCTAATGGTCGTCGATCACTTATTATAACTGCACCGCTCAGACACAACAAATAATTTATTTATACTATGATGTTATTTAGTTGTTTTATATTTTAATTGAACTAAACGTTCTGATTTGTTCAGGTATCGTATTCTACTCTTAATGACCTTTCGTTTGATACCCATAATAAGGGGGTTGTAAAAAAAACGTAATCCGCCATCTTGGAGCGGCGGCCATATTGAATTTAGTGTGATATTACAAAATTTATCGTTTTCTACTCTTCAAGACCTTAGATTTAATACCCTTATTAAAGGGGTTGAAAAAGATATACAGGGTGTTTGGTGCATCGTTTGCCAAATGGAATTGGCCGAAAGTAAAGGTCATTTGCTATCTCATGAGGCCCAGCAACTCACTCCTTGTTACACCGGTTTTTTTATTACGACTTTTTAATTTTTATTTAGAAAAGTACAAGAACTCTGTATTTAAGCCTAACTTTAAAAAAAAAGTTGTGAGATAGTAGTTATTGTAGGATAGTGTTATCTCCCACTTGCGCAGTCTCTTATCTCTTTCTAGGGATCTAACTTTCCTCGAACTTGAAATAAAAAATAAACTTTTATTTAAAAGTACCTAATTATCAATTTTGTTCAAATTGTCCTCCACTATTGCGTACATACGCGCGACATCTTCGTCTTATCTTGACTGTAGTGGTGTGTAAACGTATTTCTGCTTTGTTTTTTTTTTTTAAATTAGGTACTTATTAAATAAAAGTTTATTTTTTATTTAAAGTTCGAGGAAAGTTAGATCCCTAGAAAGAGATAAGAGACTGCGCAAGAGGGAGATAACACTATCCACCTACATAAAGAAAGTTATTTATGTGAAAACTAGTGTTCTTACCGTAATATCGAATATCAGCCTGATGTGTCTCGATTACACATTTAGCGAATTACTGAAGTTATTAAAAGTTTTTTTTGGTATATTGCGCACCGTTGGATAGGGGACAAACTAGAGAACTTTTTAAAAGAATTCGAAGATCCCGATCGCTATTAGTTTTTTTTTTTTTTACACCAATTTAAAGTTGAGTGTTAAGTGTATTTTTCCTTTTTTCAAAAACTTTGCGAGTTATTAAAAAGGAACTAGATGTTATTAGCAAGTAATTTTGAATTTCATAGAACCATACAAGAGTAAACATAAGAATTACAATGAAATTTAAAGGCTATACTCATAACTTTTTTTTTAATTTAAGCTTAAATGCAGAGTTCTTGTATTTTTCTAAATAAAAATTAAAAAGTCATAATAAAAAAACCGGTGTAACAAGGAATGAGTTACTGGGCCTTAAGAGATAGCAAATGACCTCTTCTTTCGGCCAATTCCATTTGGCAAACGATGCACCAAACACCCTGTATAATCCGCCATCTTGGAGCGGCGGCCATATTGAATGTAGTGTGATGTTATTAACTTTATCGTTTTCTACTCTTCAAGCCCTTTCATTTGATACCCATATTATGGGGGTTAAGAAAAAATGCCTATGTCATCCGCCATCTTGGAGCGGGCGGCGGCCATATTGAAATTATTACAATATTGATTATTGCACATTGTATTGTTACCAGAACTAAAGG
Source organism: Mesoligia furuncula (assembly GCA_916614155.1). Classification (NCBI taxonomy): domain Eukaryota; kingdom Metazoa; phylum Arthropoda; class Insecta; order Lepidoptera; family Noctuidae; genus Mesoligia; species Mesoligia furuncula. The sequence continues at coordinate 37,365,680 of OU744790.1, forward strand.
TGTATGCAAAATTTCAGCTCAATCGGATACCAACAAAACACAAACACGAAACATTATGACGGACAACTTACATACCTACATACATACGGACAGTGCAAGTTCAATAAAAGCTTGTAAATAAATTAAATAAAATCGTTTTTAAAGTAACGTATTGCATTTGTTCTGTTGCGCTGTCACGGATGACGTTACTTTCAAATACTTTCAATATTGGTTTCATTTATTATATTAAAATATAATAAAATCCTTATTAACGAAAACGTTCAGGTGCTTTTCCATAACGTAGTCTTTGTGTGATAAATTGATAATCCTTAGCGATGCCGCCATCATTCATCGTCATCGTTCACTCGTCATTTTCTCGAACGTAACCTCAAAATATTAAGTAGGTAAATGGCAAATAAATTCGAATTGCGGGAATCCATGTAAGAAATAGTTAGCAATAGAGGAAGGGCATTAAATTCTCCTCCAAATACACTAGGATCGGTTGTGACAGCGGACTTGTCGTTTGGTACAGGGCGCCCATATTTGACGGCATTCTCCTTTAACGCAAAATACCAATAAAATCTCATAACATTAAAGTTAAGTGAAAATTAATCAAACCTTGTGCGATAAGACTACTGAGATGCTAGTTTGATTCACACTTGGCTATTTATAAACGAGTATGAACTTTGACCCTAGACTTAGAAGTGCACTTTCATCATCATCATCAATTCATTACTGCTGGACATAAGCCCAAGCACCTCCACTTCGACCGGTTCTGTGCTTCTCGCATCCAACGGGTTCCTGCGGCCTTCACAAGGTCGTCGGTTCAACTTGTGGGACGCCTTCCAACGCTACGTCTTCCGGCCCCACCGGCCAACTGTTCTGCGAGCAATGTGCATTGCCTTTCGCCTTGAGACAGTGCAGTATGTGGGTTGAGAAGATATTGCGTAGCTTCCCGAACGCTGCCCAGCCGAGCCGTATTCGACGATTGACCTTTCTCGAAGTTGGACCTACCCAACTGGGCAGTTTGGCCTAGGTAAACATACTCGTCCACGACTTCGAGTGTAGCGTTTCCGATCTTCATAAGAGTGGGCATATAACATGACCTTCGTTTTGACCCACTCTTTTGGAGGCTCTACTGAGGTTATCGAGCTTTTTGCTGAGGTCCTCCATAGTCTCAGCTATAACTATGATATCGTCGGCAAATCAAAGATGAGTTATGCACTTGCCGTTGATGTTAATGCCAGCCCTTTCCAGTCTAGACATCCTCCAGTGAAGTGGTCAACAGTTTCGGAGAAATAGCGTCTCCCTGTCTCACACCTCGCAAAGACACTTCAGCACCTTGATAGTCGATCTGGCACCGTTGAAGAGACTGTAGTACAGCCCATGTCTCGGTCGAATCAAAGGCTTTCTCGTAGTCCACAAATGCTAAGCAGAGGCAGGTTAAACTCTTTGGTCATCTGTGTAAACTGTCGTAGCGTATGTATGTTGTCTACGATGATAACGCCTTTACGGAATCCGGCTTGATCGGGAGGCTGGAAGTAGTCAAACTAGCGCGCGAGACGGTTCGTGATGACTCTTGAAAACAGCTTGTAGACATGGCTCAGAAGTGAGATGGGCCTATAATTCTTAAGAAGGGCATTGTCGCCCTTCTTAAAAAAAAGTGTCATCACACCTCTGCTCCATGCTTAAGATGCTTTACCCTTGAGTATGACGGAACCAAACAGCTTCTGAAGGGCCTTAAGGTGCCACTGGTCCATATTTCTTCCATGGAAATTTCGGTAGAGTAATTACTTCACTGTTTGACATTGTGCATCCAAAGTTAAACATGATATCGTTTTGACTTATTATATTAATGTTGTCTGTACGGAAATAGAACAGTAAAATTAAAAGCCATTAAAAAGTTATGAGCCAACAAAGATTAGTTTTTCTTGCTATTTTTTTAACGTAAGTTTAGGTGTGAATAAGTAATAAAAGTACAAGTACTGTAAAATCTTCAATACCAAGTCGTACTGACAAAGCTCAGTTATACTAGAAGAGTTCAATAAACTTTATTTCTAATTGATTTCATAAAACTATTACTATTTGATTTTTTTCATAAAACTCGATTTTCCGAATCACTTTTCGAATTTTTTTATGCGCCTATCAGTTCGGAATGGTGTTTCTGTGCGTGAGAACTAGACTTTATTCGTGTAGACTAGCGTGTAACTGCTCAACACAGATACTAGCTCTGTCGGACACGAAGCCAGATGAGACAACGTGCTTTTTGGCCATGAACACCAGTGAGTTCGAGCTCGCGACTAGTTTACTCTTAAGAACGGGTTTTCCGCCGGCCTTCAGGAGTTCGGCCGTACTTCCGTCATCACTCGGCGCCTTGTTGTTTTTGAGCTGCTTCAGAGCCATCCTAATCTCCAGAGACACAGGCTGATAGAGGCCGGGATACCTTTGGTATAGTGTCGGGTCAATCTAGCCCTTGGGTCATTTGCTAGATTCGTAACGGGTTTACTTGTTGACGTGTATAACGTCCATACTCGTAGAACCTCTCGATCTCTAATAAATTAGAATAAGGGTAAGAGAATGATGGTGAGTGGAGCTACCTGTTGCGGTGAAGAAGGTGGTAAAAGCAACTGGAAAAATGCCCCCAGATCTGGTTAGCCATCTATTATGCTGGGACTGGGAGTCCACAGCTAGGTTTCAACCGTTTTTAAGAAAAAATGCCCCCAGATCTGGTTAGCCGTCTATTATACTGGGACTGGGAGTCCACAGCTGGGCTTCAACTGTTTTTATGAAAAAAATCCCCCAGATCTGGTTAGCCATCTATTAAACTGAGACTGGGAGTCCACAGCTGGGCTTCAACCGTTTTTAAGTAAATGAGCTCCGGACATAGCTGGGCAAGAGATTCGGTGAGATAATGCAGCCCCGCAACTGAGAGTGAGCGGTAGTGTTAGCCAAGAAAATAACACTGCTATCGGAGCTCTTAGCCATAAATAATATGTTCCATAAGTAGAACTAGGTACTTAGTTTAACGCGTAATAATTAATTCACAGCCTTGCAACAAATGTGCGTACATGGCGATAACGACTAGCACTGTTTACATATTTATGAAACTTTAGTAAGTACCTACGTCTACATGAAGACAAAACCGCTTGACGACTACCCTTCTTCCGAAGCAAAATTATCTTAACAAGCACTCGTAGTTCAACTGAGATTTTTATATTTACATTCACTAAAAGCTGCTCCGTGTTCGTAAAATAAAATAATGGTGAATGAAGCGCTTTAGCATTTATTAACAACCGATGAATTAATACCCAATTAGTCAGCAACGCGATACAGTGAAGATTTAATCAATCGCTACCATTTTGTACTGCTATCTATACATGGCGCTATCACGCTAAATCGTAACAAGTGTTACAACTCATAGACTTAGTAAAGCAAGGCTGATTTGTATCGATAAATGTTACTGATAGCGATTGTTATCAACTAGCTGATACGTAATCGGTGCACACTACTTTAGGATTCCACATTTCGTTGAATCTGTACGAAAATATCGACCACGTCTTTTAGGGTTCCGTGTTTAGAGGATATTAACCTTTTGACCGCCACACGTCAAAAAATCAAAAACGTGCCCTCGACGTCAGTCTGTTATGTAGTCGAACAGTGGCGTGCTGGGCACATTATGGTTTGTCATCTATACATGAATGAGGCTGTCAAAAGGTTAATGGGGCCTTACGATTCTACGTGTCCTGCTACAACATCTGATTGGCTGTCCATCAGTCATAGGCCTGAATATCCCTGTGACTATTGTCACTGACAGAACCTTTTAGGAATTCAAAATTGCAATGTAGTTTGTGCTATTCAGGTATCAATCATTGGAAAGCGTACCCAATGAAGTAATATAATAGCTACCCAAGATTATTAGCAGTCATCCAGAACCCCCAGCACACGAAATGGAAGACTCGCACTTGGCCGCAACAGAGATTTCGTTTTATTGTTATTTTATCTTAATACACGTACTTGTAAAAGATAGATACCTTGAGAAAGATACGGAACAGCCGCGTCGGACTACCAGGCTTATAACATAATACCCAGGCAATTCTACGAACATTAGGTTGCCTTTCCACCAGAGATGTTGTGCGAGGTAGCTGGGTGGTGCGAGTATGCGTAGCGAGGCTGTGAAACGGTGTGAGTGTGCTAGCGGTGAACGGTGTGCAAATGTGTAGTGCGAGGATGTGCTAGCGGGATCTTTTCAGATGCGAGCGGGGTGAGGTGTAGTGGGAGCGGAGCGCGCGCGCCAGACATTCCTCTCATACATCATCCCTCGCAACACATCCCTAGCACACAGCCTTCCCTTGTTTTGAACGTACAAAAACCTCGCTCCGCCGAGCCGTTTCCACTAGAACAGCTCCAAACGAGGCTAGGTAAATGAAGTGATTCTATTGGTTCTTAACAAACACATCCCTCGCTACGCATCCTCGCTCATCCCTGGTGGAAAGGCAGCCTTACGCCCAAACCGTGTAACATTTATATTCGTATCTCTTATCATTTGATGGGTGTTATCATCAAGATTGTTGTACGAAATTCATAGTGGCGTAGAAAACAATTGATGAGCCATTCGGAAATGTGAAATTACAGTCAGATCTTTCGTAGAACGTGGCTTTATAGAACTCATAGCAGCTTTGATATACCTAGTGTCGCATTTAAAATCTCCCGTAGTAGTCTGCAAAATGGATATAGAGTTTGAATAATACAACGCCAGTATAGGTGCACTGACAGGAATAGAATGATAAAATTTGTTTTGCAGTGACTACAACACTGGTCTGCTAAATATAGTCACTGCGATGAATGAAATCCGCTGTCAAGTCGCGCAGTGTAGCTGCAAATGGCTGCATAATGTTTTTTAACAGAAATAACATCAACCAATTGAAGCACTTCAAGAGACACTCGACAAAAGATTATTTGAAGAGTTTGGGAGCAAGTTGAACAGTGAGATAACAGCTAGATATTGAGAATGAAGAGATTAATGACGATGAGACGCAAAGAGACTGCTGAGCGTGGGGTCCTAGGTTCGATTCCCGGTCGGGCAAAATGTTGGTTTTTCCATTAGGAATTTTTTAGTAACCGTCCAGAGTTTGTAAGTTGGCGGTGTGATATACCCCGTGACTCGAAAAGCACGTTAAGCCGTTGGTCCTGCGCCTGATCTCTCTCCAGTCGAGTCGGATTGACCTCCCCCCGGACTATGAGAGTGAGGGAAGAGAGAGTGCACAATTGCTCATGTGGCCGCGCACACACTTATGTACTATAATATCTCCCGCGGCGAAGGCTAGTCTCTGTTTAAATTGGCCTCCGTGGCCGAAATACGCTCTGGAGGACTCTTGAGTTAAAAGCTTTGGTTTGCTAAGAACATGGTGAACGGTCACGGAATACCAGCCGGTATTGTGTGACTTTCAAATACAGTGTTTTTGATACCTTAACGCCTTAACGTCAAATACTGGTGAGAATGACAAATTTTCATTAAGTACGACCATTATAATATGACGGAACCGCTTTCCTAGGAAACTAATGCATAACAAACGAAGTCAAGAGACTCGCTGAAACGTAAACGTTGGCACAAGAACGTAGACCGAGGTAATTTGTACGTAGAAAGTTTTACATTAATAGGCAGCTATTACTTTTACTCCAGGAACACAGAAACTTAGAAGGTTCGATATGACAACGCGTGACACGATTACCTAAATGACAAAAATAAATGCTTATATTAAAGCATTCCTTCTGCATCTTGTCTTAAACTGTCTTTGCACAATCACACATCACAAGTCTTTCATCAATTTGAAAGGGATTAAATCGTGAAACATAAATATGAAATATTTTGTAATACAAACATCAAGTAGAGTGTAGGAAAAGGACTATTACATTGTAATTAGAATGATAATCACTTTGAAGAAGAAAATATAAAGCCGCGACGCGCCGTCACCGCTGGCATAGTGCTTGTTTTGGATACCTAGATCTCATGACATCGATAATAAAACATATCGAGTCGCGATAAGCTGATTAGTTGATTATACACATTATAGCGACTTTTACGACCGGAAGAAATATTTTCTTCCGGTTGTAAAAGTGTCGTGGTTCATGTAAGCCACCCAGCCACCTTAGCAAGGAGTATGAAACAAAGTGGTTCACCTTATAAGGTAAGTAAAAGATAAAACAATAATTTATAGGACGAGGTCATGCTCCGAGCAGCAAGCGATTAGTTAGTAAATATAGCGGATTTTACAAAGTAAGTACAGTCAACAGCAAAAGTAGATGATCAAAATCAGAAATTCAATACTAATGAACGGAGTTCGCGTCAGAACTGTGTGGCGTCGAAGTGATTTCTGTATAGCGTTGATGTGGCGTTGAGTGGTTTGAATCACTTCGACGCCACACAGTTCTGACGCGAACTCCGTTCATTAGTATTGAATTTCTGATTTTGATCATCTACTTTTGCTGTTGACTGTACGTCGCCTCAAATGGCTTTAAATACTAGGTCACAGCGAGACCGTTTACGGCGGAGGTGTGATCTGTTGAGCAGTAATGGGGTTCGATTGACTCCATAGACCAGATATTTTATTTAGACATCTTAGAGTAAATTGCTATATTATGTCTAGAACGCTGTAATTACGGTCCGACATCAACATGACAGGTGGTTTAAGTTAAGATTTCTACTTTAAAATACTTAGTACGAGTAAAAAAAAACTTATGTAACCGTGGATCCAAAAAAGGACTGTTGAAATGTGATATATTGTAAGAAGGCTTAGCTACGAGTAGGTGCCACTTGAATGATTGGATCATCTTAGGCGTCTGTCTGGCTCTCTATTGAGTTAATAGTTACTTCTTTTCAAAATAGTCGACTACAGTGAACTGCGAGCTAATTAGACAGACCGTGAAACATATTTCAGAATTGCTTCAGGCTTTCAGCTCTCTTTAGTGTCTTATCGCTAAGCTTTGTTTGTTTCCTAAGGGATTGAATGAAACAAGATTCTCCTGTCATCAATTCTGGCAGGACGGAATTCGTGAAACATCCATAAAGACGGTAACATGTAAACTGATATAGACGGAGGGAATTGTAGAATCGGAGGGAGTCCAACGTGAAGCTGACGAAATATAGTCTGAAAATATAGACTGAATTGACAGACGCAATCCTATTCTATCTTTGATATAGGAACCTATTAACATGAAATTAAGCACAAACAACACATAACAAAAAGATAAGGGTATTGAAATTAATTTCGAACAAGTAATTAGGGCATTATACCCTGTACAAACTAATGAGTAACACAAGACGCGACCTTCTAAGAGCAGGTCATAGATAAGCGATTGTCGAGAGTCAATTAATATAGTCGGGGTGAGTTCTGGTCAGCCATTTACACGCCGATTATCTTGAGTCGAGACACGTAAAAATAATGGTGACGTCTCTATACCTATTATGTTATCTAGACTAAACAACGAACCGATAATTACTATAACTAGTCAATTATAGGTAGATTCCTGCGACAGCTGTTGATCAAGTGGGGAATTGACTATTTTTTTAAATGTAACTGTTACGCTGTAGGTAAGTGACTTTTCCCTGTTACAAGCGGAAATGATTACATTATATGTAGATTGAAGTTGTTCCATGACGTCTTTGTTTTTTGGGGGTGGGTAATTATCAAATAACTTCTCCCACTCTGGGTAGAGCGGGAGGGCGTGACAGACTTTTACTGACTAAAACCCACCCGTGTTCTTTCAGTTGCCAGGGCTTTCAGGGCCACGGTAACTCTTTCGAACAACCCGCGACCCTGGCAGGCATCGGCCCTAGCGGACCCCATCATAATTTAACAGGAAGATTACCAAGTTGACCTCCTACACATAGGTACATTATCTTTAATACTAGAAATTCTACGGAACAGCTAGGATTCTCACATTTCTCACGCTATTGTGATGTAAGAAAAGGTCAGAGATTGATGTTTCCCAAGTAATTGCGAATACCTCATGCCGTGTTAAAAATATAAGCCAGCCAGCAATATGGTAGGGCTGACTTCCGAAAGTGCAATTAATGTAGGTAACAAATCATACATATTTATTTCTGTAAATTGGTTCAAAAAACACTTTTACACGTCAAATATAAATAATGCTTTAAAACTAGACTGCTTTTCCTATCCGACCACTCTGAGAAGAAAGACCGAAATAAACTCAGAGGTCACAGACGTCACAGTCTCTTTTAAAGTTCAGACACAATGTTGGTCAGGCTACAAACACGAGCATGCCGGTTTGTGTCTGGGATGGTCTCTTCAGGAATGTGGACCATTCATCGATATCTTGGATTACTGTTACTACCCTAACATTAGCATAACGCAAAAGCCGTGACTAAGTATTTGTTGGATGAGAACTCTTATCACTTATTGCAATTGTCTGGTGATGACAAACAAAACGGCTTCAGTGTAAACAAGTCGACGTCGTGTCTGTCCGACATTCTTTTGTCTACAATATTGTAAACAAATGCGGAGTCCAAACTTTTATTACCTACTCAGTAGTTTGATTAAAAAAATCATCACGTACGTCGCAAGATTTTATATAAAAATAACTTCCGCCCGCGGCTTCGCCCGTGAGGTATGTCGATGAAAACTATCCTATGTCCTTCCCCGGGACGCAATCTATCTTCCTGACAAAGAACAGTGCCCACTTTCCATACATTTAAAAACCTGATAATGAAAGTTAATGTATAGTTATAAGGTATAGCTGAAAGAGTACCTGTAAGATTAGAAAATAATGTCATATAGTCATTTTTACGATTTAAAGTCTACAAAGGCCAAAAAATATTAATGTTACTTTTTAGGTTAGGATTTGCCTTTACGATAGTTTGTTTACTTAGAAAAAGTCTAACTTTGCTATTATATTGTCAAAAGTGATCACTTGCCTACCCATTTCGTTGACCGCAGTACATATATATCTACCTACTACGTCATCCAGAAATTCTGCTGGAGCAGAGATATTGTCTTGAAACCTAGCCCATCTCAATAGTTACACACACAAAATGGCACAATACACAACAAGACGCAAGCGCAACAACGAAGTCGCAGAACTGTCAAAATATCTAAAAAATCCGTTTCACTCGTGCGAACTCAATTATAATCTGCATAATTAATTTATTTAATTATCATGTTATTTTGAATTGATCTGTATTGGTTTGTCAGGTGAAAAATGGGCATCCTTCTTTATCGAAATCCGTTCAGTGGTTTAGGCGTGAAATTTCTTGTTCCTCGAGCCACCCCGTCGCATCGCGATGCCATCGCGCTATTACTTCGTGCACGTTTAGCGTTCTTTCTAACTTTTTTCTTTTTACTCGTCTCCTAATGGTAATAGCTTGATGTTACAAAGCCTACAGCCCTTCTTTGTTATATCTATGCTAAAGCTTTCCTCAAGACTTGGGCAGAAAAACGCAAAAATATTTTTTCAAATCTGACTGGTAGTTCCAGAGATGGGTGCGTTCAAACAAACTCTTCAGCTTTAATATTAGTATATAGATGTCTCCTGTGAATGTATGACTCCAAAGAAAGATAGAAATGAGAACATTTTTACAAAAAAAACGACGGGTTGCACTTGCAATATTAACGTTGTGAATTTTTGATGTTTTGGAATCTTACGAATTTTCGATCAGGTCACGTAGGACACGTGACCTGATGCGAGTTTAACATTTTTTACCCATTACAAAAAAAGTGTACAACGCCGCTAAAGAAGTTTTCACTTCAAAAATTAAATCCCCGACACATAATGTCGTAAAAAATATGAAAATAATTAGGTACTTACTACAATATTTTGATCTTGATGCACGAGACTTTTTTGTAGGTACGACTTTGGGTCAATCTCCTTTAATTTTTTTTATTTTATTTTAACGTGTTGAAAGATGACAGATGTCAACCGTGCCGTCTTTCACATCTGTCTGTCTGTCTGCCTGTCTGTGCCCATCTGTGCCTGTCTTTGCCTGTCTGTGCCTGTCTGTGCCTGTCTGTCTGTCTGTCTGTCTGTAATTTGATCCTGTATACTTGTTTTCAATTTTTGATATTTTGGAATCTTACGAATTTTCGATCAGGGTCACATGTCATCTTATGATGAGGGTCACGTGTCATCTTACGAATCTTACGATCAGGGTCACGTGTCCTGACGCGAGTTTAACATTTTTTATCCATTACAAAAAAAGTGTAAAACGCCGCTAAAAAAGTTTTCACTTCAAAAAAAACAACCGACTTCCAAAAAAAAACACTACAAATTGAAAAATAACTTTAATTTCTGAAGTCGGTGTCTTTGGTTCCGCATTTTCGTTCATTGACACCGACTTCGGAAATTAAAGTTATTTTTCAATTTGTAGTGTTTTTTTTGGAAGTCGGTTGTTTTTTTTTTCACAACACCGCGTTAGCAAAGGCTGACAGAAGTATAAACCCATATTATGAATGCTGGGCTTTGAGTTGGTACCAATAAGAATTGATTCCCCATTTTAAGTAAGCTTGCTGAACGATAGTCAAGGCGACTACATGACCTAAAGCGTGGTCTTAGTCGGACTGCTTAGAAAAGAAAGAGAAGCGCGATGACACAACGCTGGTAATTTATAAAAAACTACTACTATTTACAAAAAATCTATTGTTTGGACTAAAAAATTAAAACACTAGTGCTTTAGTATGTTGCTTATAGAATAACCTGACAAAATATCATAATGATTGTATGTATATTAGTATGATTTTTATTGTAAATAAAAAGTTTTTAGAGGTATCTTCATGATTTTTTTCTTTCGCTCGAGCTCTAAGCTCTGTTTATTCAGAATCACTTCTTTTTGAGGTAGGTTCGATTTATGAAGAAAAGTGCGTCCTTGATCCCAATCGCGCAGAAATACTAGTTTTTTTTCACCACAGTCTGCCGCTTTTGGACTTTAAATATTAATTAAAAAGCCTAACTAATTAACTTCAACATGACATGACTGATTTTTGGCTAACTTTTTATATTCATGATAATAATTTATACCTACTAGGCGTGACTAGTATAAAAAATTGATTATTTTTATTTTAGAGAACTATTTGCCGAATGTCGAATAATGCTTGCTATTATTCAGTATTCGACGAATAACAAAAAATGTCGAGTAATGCCGAATAACGAATAATAGCGAGTATTCGCGGCATCTCTAGTACAAAGGTAAAATTTCATATAGGTACATAGTTGTGATCATTAGTTTGCTAGTTATCCTTAGTCAACGACGACTGGAATGGCTAACGTGACAATGTTGAAGAAAATCGAGCACCGCGCTGTTATTAAATTCCTTACCAAACAAGGAAAAAGTCAAAAAACTATTCACGAAAAGATGGTGGCTGTTTACCAAGATTTCCTTGAGAGATTGAAGAGAGAGAGATTGAGATTGTTTTAAGAGAGACCTTCGTGTTCTACGGTTCAAAAGTATTGAAGACGACACTCGCTCGGGCGGCCCGGTTACTGCCTCTACGGAAGAAAACGTGAAAAAAGTTGAGAAGCTTATACTGGAGGATGCCCAAATGAAGATCAAAATGATAGCAGAGATGACCCACCTCTCCGTTGGTTACGTGCACACTATTCTTCTTGACCTTCTTTACAAATGCTCACTGCTCCTCAAAAGCAAGTGCGAATCGAGTGCTGTAGAGAGTTTTTAGAGCTCTGTGGTGAAGGTCCATCAAGTATTTTCGATCGAAATGTTACTGGAGATGAAACGTGGGTTCATCATTATGACCCTAAAAGTAAGCAAGAGTCCATGCAGTGGCACAACAAGGAAACTGCGCCCCTTAAGAAATTCAAACTCGTTCCGTCTGCCGAAAAAATCATGGCCACAGTGTTTTAGGACTCAAAGGCAATTTTGCTGATTGAGTACACAAAAAAGGTGAAACCATAAACGCAGCATCCTACGCATCCACTTTACGAAATTTACGGGAAAAAAGACGGGGTAAACTGACCACTCTGGTGTGTTGCTTCTTCACGACAACGCCTCGGTCCACAAGGCGCTTGTTTCCAAGGCTGCTGTGCGAGATTGTGGTTTCTAAGAAATTAACCACCCACCCTTCAGCTAGGAACTAGCCCCGAGCGATTATTATTTGTTCCCTAATTTGAAAAAAACATCCGAACATAGTACCTCCTCCTTTTTGTGAAGTCGGTAAAAAAGACCTTCGTGGGAAACGATTTTCCAACGATGATAATAAAAGCGTATTTTTCAGAGAAAGAGGATTGTTATTTTTTACAGGGTATTGAAAAGTTAATTTCGAGGTGCAATTCAATTCAATTTAAATGCATTGGGGTAATGGGGGATTACATTGAAAAATTAAAATTATTTTAATTGAATTTATTCCTTTTGTCATGCCGATATACCGAGAATACATTAAACGCCCCTCGTAGATAGATATGTCCAATAAGGATAATGGTTTCAGTGAATAGTACCTACGGACCGCTAATGAAATACTAGTGAATTTACTTTCTGGCTGACTCTGGCTACACATTGGTGATGTGAGTTTATAGAACGATCCCTTAAAGTAGCATCGTCGTGCATAAAGTGAATTTTCGGTACGAACCGCCTATCAAATCACTGGCTTGGCGATCAGACATCAGATTAATTCAATAGCTTTTCTGAAGGCAGTGTTGAATTGTAACTTCAATAGTAATACGTCAGTCAACCAAACGACAGCTTAACCGAACTACTAGTACCTTAGGTAGGTACTAATATTTCGGTTAAGCTGTCGTCATTAAATTATATTGTTGTAAATGAAATAAAATTATTATTTCATATTTTTCTATTTTTACATACTTATCTATTTTGTGTACTGGATTACTACATACTTACTATTGTAATAAATAAAAAAGATTCATAATATATAACATATAATTAATGTTTTTTTTTTGAACAGTTTTTCATACAGTTCGATGATCCGAATAAATCGGTTTTCCGAACCGTGTGAACCCTATCGCATAATCGGCGCTCTACCTACTGTATCAAGATCATATGCATCGCTATCCATTAGTATATTTCACTGCCTCGCAAATAGTTCTCTGCAGTTGCCCCTACCAACAATTTCGTACGATTAACGAATCGTACGACATTGTAGCAAAATTTGCGGGGCAGTCGGGGCGAGTCGGGTTCATATCGATGAACCCGACTCGCCCCGACTGCCCCGAGTGACGATAACAAGAAGTCAATATGTATGTAGGTGATAGTTTAAGCATAAAATTAACATAGTAACTTGATAAACTAAGAGATAGCTACCGGAAAACATCCTGGTATTATAAACGTCTTGGTATTGCATTATTCTGTTAATAATTTCCTGCATATATACGTCACAGTTCACCTGTTGAATTCCTTTGAGTCTGCGCTCATAATGGAGGTGCCGACGTTTTGTAAATCAAGTATAATTGGCATACAAGCTTGTCGAATACTTGTCTTGTGTCTGTGAGCAAACCTTCCAATTAGGTAGACCCATAGATATAGATACACCTAAATAACGCAAGAGCAACTACCTACTTCGCGTGCCAAAAAAGCATCAGCTTACGTTCAAAAATCGTAAGCCGCCACTTTCGCGCTCAGTACACAGGTGTACTGCTGGCTGGGTAAGCGTGAGCGAGACCGCGAGCTGTGACGTCATTCGACGAAACTCGAGTCTTTTAGTCTTCATTTCGAGACTTGAGTAGATTTTCAAGACTAGGACTCGTTAGTCACATGAGTCCGAGTCCTTTGAGTCCTTTCGAGTCTTTTAAGTTCTTTGAGCTAGACTGAGTCATGAACTTGGGTTGGTGTATTAAATAAAATAGGTAATATTGGGTGAATTTATATCGTCATCCATATTTATTTACTGATTGAAAATAAATCGCACAATAAAAATTTGTAACAATTAAATTGCATTAAACGCAAATCACCTAATCAAAAGTCTCCCGAAGACTGACGATTTGCTGAATCAAAATGCGAGTTAAAACGTCTAAATAAATGAATAAAAACACACAACATAATACCGTCTACTTATAATCTTTTTCTTTTTAGCTTGTCGATAGCAATCTAAACAGACTCGGCCAGAATTCGGCTGATAATAAATAAATAAAATAAAATAAATAAATATTCCGGAAGAATTTCCTTTTCCTTTTTCTAAATCAGGAAATTTAATTGCTATTTTATTTACTTCAAACTACAGCTATGGATTTAGAGGACTCAGTCATGAGTTCTGTTAAAAAGACTCAGTCTAGTTCTTTTTGGCAGGACTCAAGCCTTTTTGCAAAAGACTCCAAATTCTGAAGGACTTGAGCTCTAAGTTTTATTTATAAGGAGTCTTCAAAAATAGCTCAAGCTCTGCTAAATAAGACAAGACTCGAGTTTCTTACAACACTAGACGTCATAGTAAGTAGGTAGTCAAAAAATGCTACGCTTGGTTTCCATACAGTTCGTGATACTTGGGTTATCTAGGTCTATCTATATCTGTGGTAGACCCATTCAGCAGTAGACAACGTTAGAACAGCGGCGAAGTACATAGGTAGGTACGCGTCGTGCATTGCATCGCCATCTTTACATACCTCGCTATGATACATTGAATAAGTGTTTTGCTCGACGTCACGAATTGCTCTGTTAGAAAATCTGTTAGAACCATTTATCTAAATTCAATGCATTCAAGAATATTGATTGTATGGAATAATACATTAAATGTTTCGTAATACATAGACTGGTACCCGTAAGGAAATATATTAAGGTGGGGTTGCCACCATCACACACGACTCATGATTGTTTATACTTTAATCTTTAAAAATGTGCCTTTTTGTTTTCGAAAAAGAACACATTTTTAAAGATTAAAGTACAAGTTAATACAATCAACGACATGAGAATGACTTTTAAAATGGAGGAACACTACTCCGAAGTCACAGGTTTATACCTAGTTTGGGACCTTTGTTTGAGATTCTACTTTATATGTTGTAAAGGTAATTTCTTTAACCATGTTGTCACTTTTATGAAAATAAAGATTTTTTTTACTTTTATTTATGTAGATGTAAATCTATAAGACAAGTCATGTAGGGATATGCCGACAGCTAGATAGACGTTAAAATATTTTGCTGATTGACTTGTAAATTCGGTGTTTACATTTTATAAAAGCTTACAACTAGTCAGTCGTTTTTGTTAAGTACACTGCTAACTACTTATTTGTGAAATAACTTAAATTGTATATGAGCACAGTTATATTCTGTAGAATGCTTTCGTAAATGACTAGTCTTTTAGATAAAAAAATGAGTTTAAAAACTAAAACCCGACCACTGAAAAGGTTGAAACAAGAAAGTACCTTTGCGTGGTGTACATGCTACCATAGCTTTTTACCACGGGAAGGTACTTTTTAGTTTTTAAACTTATTTTTTTATTTAATTATTTTGGGGCTTATTTTAGTTATATTTATATTTTCGAAATGTGCAAATTAAGCCCTTTCATTTGATACCCAACACGGCATGATAAATAAAAATTTATTTTAGTTCATAACTTTAAGTCCGCTAGAGGGCGCCATATTCAATTTATTGTGTCGTCACCAGACGTCATAGCCTGTAACCAGCGGACGATCAAGACGCTTCCAACGATACCTCATTTGCCCAATTATGACAAGCAGTTTAGAAGTTATGAGGGAACAGATGAACATACATACATACATAGACATACCAGTCAAAATCATAACCCTCCTTTTTGCTTCTCCGTAGTCGGGTAAAAAACCAAGCGTTTGCAAAATTTACACCAAACTAGCGACCCGCCCCTGCTTCGCACAGTTTTCACGACATGACATAACAAGGAGATTTCTTTATTATTTGTAAGTTTTATGCACATAAAACCTTCCGGAATAAATTATCTAAATGAAAGTGAAAACCGCATCAAAATTATTTGCGTGGTTTAGAAGAACAACGCCGTCACACAGACGACGCGGTCACACAGAAGCGTTCGAATCGAAATGCGACTGAAGCGTTTCTTTTTGTAATGCAGTGATCGCTCGGAATTTACTGATTAACATCATGAAGGTCCCCCCCACCCCAACCTTCATTAATCATAGGAATTGGTATTAACCACTAAATTCATCGTGAGGTTAACCTCATCATATAATATACGTTTTAGCAGATTTCACGAGGAGCGAATACCAACACGTGGATGTTTATTGGCTAGCGTTGACCATTTTCAGAAACTGGAATCGAATTTATTGAAAAAAAAAACATTTGTGACATTAGGTAAGTAGTGTTTGAAGAAGAATTCCGTATGCGTGTAACGAATTATCCGCATACCGTAACACATGTGTTGCGGCGTAGAAACCGAAGAATCTCATTAACGCACATTTTCAACATTATTATCCGCCAAAAACTGAACATTTAGAAACTACAACTCTCTATGAGGTCCCATTAAAATAGATGGACAAACTTTTAGAATTGATCATTCAGACCACCAAAAAAAGACGATGGTAAAAAAATATACAAGAAAAATAATCAGCTAACGAAAATAGACTAATGTCGGGTTATTATTTTAGGTCAAACTAAAATCGCTTTAATCAGTGTTTTTTTTCGCTTGGATATCTTTAGTTAGACGTACTGAACGCTGTATTAAAATATGTCAATCTATTTTAATGGGACCACCATTTCAAGTTATGGAACAAACACCTGAATGTCATACTTAACAAAGTTAAATTCCATTGCAACCAAAAACTTATTAGGACCTTTTTGTTACAAATGGTCACTCAAAAATCAACTTAAAAAACTTAGCACTAAAGTAGATAACTGATTAAGTGGCAATGGAATGGGAAAGTAAATTATCTGAGATTATTTAATTATTTTTACATTTACAACTATCATAATTGTGATTATGAGCACTGCTATACTCAATTTAACATTCCGCTTTTCGATCGACCCGAGCCCATCTGCGCGATCTAATAATTACTGCCGTACTACAATGATCAATAAATAAATTGTTCGGTCAATCGAATTGAACCAAGCTTGACCCGACGCAACGATATTTCATTTAGAATTATGACGCAAAGCTCACTTCAGTTGATTGCACTAACGATCTTATGAAAATAACAGAAATTAATAACGTTAATGGCTGAACGCGAGTCAAAGGTGCATAAGTTTGCTCTCTGGCAATGCTTCAAAGTGCAAATAAAATGTATCAGTCAACTTCATTAGAAACCAATTCTGTGAATTATTAGTAACGTGGGCTGTTCCGTCAGTTGCAACTTGTTAACGTGTTACTAAAATGGATTTGTATTCAAAACAAGGATGTTTACGATTCTGTGAATGATTTGTTAGTAGGGCAGCAATCATCTGACATTCTCAGAGCGGAGGTACAATTTGAGTTGCTTTAATAATGAACTAGAGACAGGTAAATTCAATGGTTATTATGCTGTTTAGGACTGGTGCGCTGAACGCTGTAAGGTTACTAGAAACAGGACAATCAGCACCCTAATTGCGTAACAGACTTTCAATCACATTCTGAATCATTTTGAAGGATATTTCTAATCCATTGTTTCGCATGTTCGAAAATTAGTCTGCTCAACAACGTAAATAACGCAATGAATGTTGTTGAACTGTCAAAATGACAGCCATTGTTACTGTTAGTGAAGTACGCAATTAGCTACCTAAAGCATACACGTTTCTACAGCATTTATGAAATAGTCGTACCTAACCCTCCACTACGACTAATAAATAACTGAATTGTGATTATATTAAATATTGATAAAATCACAATTCAGTTATTTGTATTAAGAGCGTATTAAAATCGGTCTAATTTGGCTGTAACACAATTTTTCGAGAATGTTCTCTACTAACTTTTTAGACCTTTGTATTCTGCTTAAGGGCGTACGAAATATATAAGAAATGCGTACGTTATTTATGAACATTACAATGCGTACGGTATTTAAGAACATTTTTGAAAAATAGTGTTACAACCAAATTAGACACAGAAATTTCCTGTTATCTTTTTTTAAATAAGACATTTCGAAAACGTTCATAATTAATTTTTTAGACCTTTGTATCCTGCTCATGCGTATGAAGATTCATTAAAATCGGTTCATTCATTTCTAAAAACAAGGGCTTGAAAGTTTGTATGAAATGCCGTACGGCGTAAACGCTCTTAACATTAATTCAAGTGACACACTGCTAGCATGAAACGCTTAGACCTAGAACTATGGCTGGCATTTCATATGAAAGCCGCCTAAGAATTTTTAGTCGTAGCGTAGCAAGGCGGTTGGTAACGATTGATGCGTCGGTCGGTATGATAGCCCATTAGGTGGGGTGGTCGATGTGTTGTACTGAAAGCTGGAAGGGTGCGCCGACTTTGGGAATCGCACCATCATACACGCTTTTAATGTAAAACCTACAGGAAGTTAAGACACTTTGTGGCAGGAATTTCTGTTGCAGTGATTAGCTTTGTTCAATTTAGGTTGATTATTTCCTAACTGATATCACGAAAACATTGTCCCACTTAGGTAAGGTATAGATAGGTAAGTATTGGAAAACGTGGTTTAAATAATTGTTAAGTGATATTAGTAAAAGTGCCATAAGCCGTAGAATCCGTCGGATTATCTCGAACTGTTGTACGATATTAAAATAATCCACCAGCCGGCAAAATTGGTTACGGGGTTGACTGCCTCAAACCAGAAGTAGCCTCACTTGTAAAGCTAAAGCTTTGGAATCTTTAATGTGTGCTTTGATACATTTGAAAGATACTCACTTGTTTCTTCCTCCGCGTCATCTGAAAGATCTGAGGATTTGT
This sequence comes from Mesoligia furuncula, assembly GCA_916614155.1. Classification (NCBI taxonomy): domain Eukaryota; kingdom Metazoa; phylum Arthropoda; class Insecta; order Lepidoptera; family Noctuidae; genus Mesoligia; species Mesoligia furuncula. The sequence goes on from OU744790.1 coordinate 37,384,437, forward strand.
CTTCAATTTTCTGAAACAAATAAGAAAGACATGTTATTCTCTTAACATTTATAACAAAATAGTAACCAAGAATCTTTGTCCGTTTGTCTGGATGTATGTTCCGGATAGGCGCACAAACGTCTGAACGGATTTATATGAAATTTGTAGGCCTTTGTAGACTTTAGATCTGTAGACCATATTTTACATTATTAAGTACCTGGTACTTGTTGACAGCCCTACGCTGTCCTCCCATACCTTAGGTACCGTAATTTGAAAACATTGTACAAGCAACTAATTTTTAAAAGTAAGTAACCGTGGAGTCTCTTGGCGGCTCTTCTCCATAGGAAACGACCAATTGGTTTCATAAGTGCCCAAGTAGGTTTATGTGAAATAAAATATTTTGATTTTGATTGACATGGGGTATTTTTAACCGTTGAATATTTTCCGACTAAGCCACGGGAAAAGCTAGTTAATTGTAACATAACTACTTATACTCACCGTACATAAGGATAGGAGGTTCAAATAGAATGCAGAAACATCACTGTGTTTCGTTGAAAGCTACGTGTTGCCTACAAATCTTTGATAAAAACATGATTTACCTCGTCAGTAGCAAGTTAGCAACTACTAAATATAGTGCAGAATATTCTAAACCTCGAAACAAGCATAGTGCAGTACCTACTATTAGTAAATTAAATACTGCATGTTAATTTTTCGACATTCATTCTTCTTTAAGAATGTATTTGTAGCGGTATCTACAACGCCACATGGGAACAACGCGTCATACTGACGTCACGCAAAATCCTGCATCTCGCAAGCAGAGTTTACCGCGCGACTAGCACATATACTACGGCCCGACATTAATCATCGGGTAGTTGCCCGCCAGACACAACACCCGTCTGGTCGGAGGATCCTCCCTTTTCTATGGAAGTTGAGTGAACTTTACACCCTGTACCTCATTCCTCTCTATACTATTATTCAACCTCATCTTTCGTAGTTGCTTGACGAGAAATTTTATTTTCGAATTTATTTTAAATCGGGAATTTGCTAGTGTTATGGATCATTGTTTAGGGTTCCGTAGTTCCTACAAGGAACCGTTATAGTTTCGTCAAGTCCGTCTGTCTGTCTGCCTGTCCGAGGTTTTGCTTACCTTTAGCACTAGAAAGCTGCAATTTTTTTGAAAATAAAAAATTTTGAAAATATTTTTTTTTAGGGTAGCTCCCTTACACGTGAAGTGGGGATGAATATTTTTTCGACTACCCCATCGTGTGGGGTATCGTTGAATATGTCTTCTAAAATGACTTGGGGGTTGCAGTCTGGCACCGCGCTCTGAGGCGGATGTTGCGACACGGTTCATAATATCATTATTATTGCATAGCGCGGCGCAAGCCGACGCTCGTAATTTTGTTGCCATGAGTGATAAACTTGTGTCAAATGAGCTGCTGGCGTTCCTGCAGCAGAAACTGGATGTGATGGACGAGGTGTCCGCTATCCAGATCTGTGTAACGAACTTCAGTGAGGACGACATTGCTGCTGCGAAGCGGCTGCTGTTCCGGTCGCTTAATAAAATCGACCAGATGGTGTCTCGTCGGCGCGACGGGACAAAGAAAAGTGTGCAAGACATCATCACGCTTCTGAAGGCTACCGACCCTGACGACGTGCCGACGTTTGTGGCGAGGGATCTGAACAAGTTACCTCCAGTCACATTCGACCACGTCGACGTTACGAGCCTGTTGAAGGACATTGTGCTTTTGAAGGCTAGTCTAGCTGATGTGCAGAGGAAGTTGGAGACATCCCAGAATACCGTCGCAGACCTGCGCACAGAACTCGATGAGTTGCGCAACTCTGTGACGTTAATTGGGTCATCGGCGCGTGTAAGCAATGTAAATACGCGCCGAGGTGTCGGCTGCCCAGACACATCGGTCATGAGTTTTGCGTCAGCAGTTTTGTCGCCGGCGCCGATTGCTGAGTCTGCGTTGCGCACTGCAAGCGCGCCTCGTAGCCCCGCTCCCGTCCCCGCAGCTCCTCCCCGTAGCGCTGCCCAACCGATGCGACCATCTGACCCGTTGGTCACTGTGAGCACCCACACTGCTCCCCCCGCAGTACCCGTGCCTATAAAGGAAACGGGCCGGGCTGATGATGACGGCTTTATGACGGTGCTAAGGAGGAAGCGCCGACAGAGTAGCTGTAAGAACCGCTGCGGCAAGGCTCCTACGGAGCCCAACGATAAACTGCGTGCTGCGAAGCCGAATACTCCGGTGTATATTTCCCGCCTCCACTACACCACTGACGCGGAAAACATCGTGACGTACGTGCGCCAAAGGTTGAAGTACGCGCCGAGGGTGCAGCTGCTGGAGTCGCAACGCAACGTCAACTTTAAGGCGTTTGTGGTGCGCATACCAACTTGCTACCTGCACCTGGTGATGGAAGAAACCTTTTGGCCGCAGGGTGTGGTATTTCGCCGCTTTCGCGGACAAGTGCCACCGGATCGCACAAAGACTTAGTGCAACTAAGCGATACTAACATAGTTATTAAGTTTTATTTACTAACACAATTGTTACTATATTATTATGTATACTTAGGTTAAGGTATGTATCTATGGGTCTTTGTTACCTGAAAATAAATGGTTTATTATTATTATTATTATTAAAATATTTTTTTTAATTTAATGCACCATTTACGAAATATTAAACTTTAAAGTGCAATTTTTTTTTTCTAGTAGGGCGTCTCCCCCCCCCCCCTTCTAAAACCTAAACTGCTGTCTTGAAAAATCTGGAAAAATTCTCGATGATAGTGCATTTTATGAACTTTAAAGGAAAACTATAGCGGTTAAGATAACTTTATTAGCTTAGCAGTAATAGTCGTTGAACTTGGGTGTTGGATAATTTTGTACCAAATACAAAATCCTTAGCATTAATCCTTTAAAGTGTTTATAACGGGTATAGGACCTGCATTGAAAAAGAAAATATGTTTTTTTTAATATTCAGAATAAAGAACAACAGAATCGTACTACATTGTTATAACGGGCTACTACGGATTTACGGAACCCTACACTGTGCGTGGCCCGACACGCACTTGGCTGGTTTTTCTAAAAAGGTAGTAGTGACAATTGTAGAAAATCTATCATAATCTACGGGCCAAGTATATTATTTGAAAATTTCATGATCAATCAAATGATCATGACAATGTGTACGTGTAGTGTTTGTGAATTTCTCGTGACACCCGGTGATTTTTTTTTCTTGTGATCTGGTTTCGTCCGAGGATTTATTCAAGCCGAATTTCGATACACCCACCTACTTATTAGCTTCTATATGCGCTGCTGTAGACAGCGAGCTGATTTGATCGGCCATTTCATCATCTAATATCTTGGAAGTTCCCGAGTAAGATACAACACAACTGGCAGAGTTTCATCGTTACCGCGAAGGCTTTGGACAAGTTATGGAAGATTTTTAAAAGTTTTTTTTCTCTAGTAGGCTTAGTCACTCTATTTAAAAAAATACCAATCCTTTTGTTCAAAACATTGCTTCAAATCTGTTCGTTTTATTTTTTTTAAATATCGCGTTGTTTAAAAATTTGAACTTGTCGTACTTATTAAAAGCAGCTCTATTTAAGTTACGTCACAGAATAACTAATAGTACTAACATAGTTACGCCTTTCGTTTAGGGATGGTTGCAACCGAATCTTATCTCGTCGCGTATCACTGTCACGCTTTTAAAAATATAATATAAGGTACATACCTAAGGTATTTTTTAGTTTTCTTCTAATCTACAACATTATTTTTAGTATATGCGAAACCCGAAACACGTGTCTAATATTTTTATGTAAAGAATCTATGTACAAAATTTCAAAACTGTATCATGAAAAATCACAAAGTTATAAGCTTATTAAGTTGCCTGTTTGTCCGTACACCCGAGTGCTAAACATGCTCACCCGCGCCGCTCGCGCCGCGCCCGTCTTGCGCTCATTGATAATAGTACCTAGGTACCTAACCGTCCGGCGCGGAGATTGCATAACCTACTTAGTGTCGCTCGGTGTCCAACTTTTAACCTTTATTAGATATTTTTGGGACAAAATATGTAAAAAACATGGGGTAAAAAATTGGAATCGATTCAGTTACTTATTCTGAATAAACTATGTTCAGGTTTCGCATGTACTAAATATAACGTTGTATAAAATCCATCGTACCTACATAAGTGACGTGTTCTTTGCGTGAGTGTTGTATTTTCTGCCTATAAATAATATAATATTTTGATACCTTTTATATTCGGACTGTACTTAACAAAAATTAAACGTATTACAGTGGCGAAGAGTGTTTTTCTTCTCTTTTTCTCGATACAATAGGTATACCTACTCCGAATAAATTAGCATTTAATGAGAATCCTTCGTTTATTATTATATCGTAGCGTTATGGCTACAAACCTTGACTGAGTTGAAACTTGAGGATATTTTAAATAAAACGTTATATTTAGGTATAGGCACACAATGCTGTATGTGAACGTCACATGACAGCTGTATCCATTCTAAGGCCGGCTCCACACGTTGGCCGCAACGTGTCGATCTAAACGCCACTCGTCCAACGTGCGGATCTACAAAATAGCATTCGCACCAACGCTACAACGTTGGGACGAGCGAGAATGTCATCCTCATCCTCTAAATCGCCGGGTTCATGGGCAAATTAAAAAGTTATTACATTATTAGAAGTTTTCCAGGCACATCCAATAATATGGAATGCATCTCGGAAGGACAACAAAATAAAAATTTAATAGCTGATGCATGGCGCACCATTCAACAGACTAATGGAAAGATTTAATCGACTGAAGATTTAAAAAAGAAGAGTGAATCATGAGCACCGTATCGCCTTTATAGAAAGAAAATTAGTAATTCTACTCGTTCTGGATCATCGACTGACGACATTTTTAAGTACTATAAAAGCGCTAAGAGCAATTACGATTTCTGTATTGGATATCTTCACGTTAGCTCTGACGGGGGCTGGTATGGACGCCTCACGAAATTAACCGACCAACGTTGGCGTTGGCGGCAACGTGTAGCGCCGGTGTAAAACTCTATATTTGGAATATAGGTACCGCTAGACCAGTGGTTGGTAACTTAGCTATTCTGTGGGGGTAACAAAGAACCTAATAATTAAGACCTAATCTAAAAAAGAAAAAATCCGCTCAAGAGCGAGTCGGACTCGCGCACCAAATAAAAATGCTAATACCCTTTGCCACCACCTAATAATAGATGTGCGAGTGGTTTTTCAACTTTGGTTAGACTGAAAACAAAGGCTAGAATGCGTCTCAATGTGGAACGCGAATCACAGCATCATGCTGAGTAGAAACCTCTTGTCTCAGTCATGATGTGCTATTTCTATTTTGTGCTCGTGATTACAGATCTATTTTGTTTTTATTTATCTTTATTAGGACTGGTTTTCAATCATCTGATAAATTTATTCGAGGAATAATTTAGAAATTTTGTCAGCTATTTCATACAAAAACTGTCAAACGTCAATTTTATTCCACGAATAAAAATTATCTGTCGATTGAAAAATCAGCCATTAGTCGAGTCAAGTATGTTTTTGTGAGCACGTGTTTCTGAGACAAATGAACCTACTTTTCTTTCTTTCTTGTCATGCCGTGGTAAAGATCCAGTCACTCCATTCTGCAAGGTAGCGTGGCCGCCTGACCAAAAGACGCCGGATGTTTTATAATTACAACCTCTCAAGAACTATGAAGCATATTAACCTTTTGACCGTTGCCTACCGCTTAGTCGTATTTCTGCGACAGAGAACATGCATGATTTTTTTTTTTCGTTCTATTCAACGATTGCAATTTTATCGATTTGTAGCCGCGCGCTAGGGGCACGGCAATTGATATTTAGCCAAGCGTTTAAAAGGTTAAACAGCCAATTAATATTTATTCCCATAATTATTTAATTAATAAAAATATTCCCCGTTTCAAGCATTTTCTTTCATTACACAGCTGATGCACACCACGAGAGCTGTAAAGGGCTCTCGACGTCGAGAAAAGTGAAAAGTTTAATTAAATAATCAGCATGCAGAGCACCGCGTTTTATTTATTGGATTTTTTTTGGTATACGTTTATCTTGGAAAAATACATAGTACTGATTACCGCTTTGTTAATTAAATGTCTTGTAGGTAAATATAATTCCATAATTTGTTGTAGTTATATTTTTAGGGAGAGCGGCGAGAGCATTGGTGGCACAGTGGTATCGGCCGCGACTTACGAGTTTGTAGGTCGTAGGTTCGAACCCAGACAAGCGCTTTACTTTGTGTAAATTATTTTATCACCATTGCTCTCAAAACGGTGAAGAAAAACATCGTGAGGAAATCGGCATGTCCTAGAACGAAAAATTCGAAGACATGTGACATCCTTCAACCCACACTGGGCCCGCGTGGTGGATTACGGCCCACTCCCTCTCACAGAGAGGAGGCCTGTGTCCCAGCAGTGGGAACATTATAGGTTTATTATGATTTTATGATATTTTTAGGTTTTTACTTTTTAACCTCGTGAGCTCACCAGAATAGGTGAATGTGTGAAGCACAGGATTGGTCATTATGACGATGCTTGGTTGAGGCCTTTGTCCAGCCAGCCAGACCCTTTTCGGCCGAATTATGATAATAGTGGTAATTTTGAGTAGCAACTATAATAGCCCACAGCACAGGTACAGTCAGCAACAAAAGTCGATTAACACTTCAGTTTTTTAATCTCAATTATTGAGCAACATATTAGATAAAGATATATTTATTGCGTAACGTTCTTAAACATAACATTATTTTGTTTCAACAGTCTATCCGAGTCGGATATGCAATAGTATTAAGAAATTGGGTACTTACAAATTCTATTTATTATCAAGAAACTCATGCAGATTATTAAAGGGTGCTAATTAAGGCAGCTTCTTTAAAATGTCATTCTCGTCTGCAAATATATTTAGTTGTCTAATGAATTAATAGGTCAGCGACGAACTTTTAGCGTCTAATAAATGGTTTATAAGCGACCATTATATTGTAAAACAAGCTACTGTTAATATGACGCAACATGGTGATAATTCTTAAGCAACTAAATTTGTGATATGTCTACTCATTGCCAGCTTCTAATAAGTGTATCAACTTCATCTATAAAATAATATCAACGTACTCTAATTTCATAGAGTCACCTTTATTTTTATACTTTAGCATAAGTAATTGATGAGTGAATCTACTGTATTTGAACATAAAATTTCCTTATTTATTGTCATCAAATAATGGTCAATGAAAGCTATAATTTCATGTATTCGCCTATCTATTTATAATGTTACCATAAGTAATTGACTATTATACCTACCCAAATGAACATACAAAAAATATTGTTATCATAAACAAACATCTGCAACTCTGTGTTTGTTTGTGTTTGGACATACCTTAGGGAAAATTATAACCAAACGAAAACGAAAACGAGGTGGTGGGGTGTGGAGGGGGGAGGGGGTCCCCCGTTCCCCCTGGTACCACTCCCATGAAACGAGGACGCACCATTCTTGAGAAAAATAAATTATTGTAACCTAACCTCAAAACACTAGTTTTCAATACAAAGTTGCTTCTGCACGTCTCCGGCGCTGCGGGAAGTGCAGCCCCTTCGCCCTTACGTAACAAAGGATAGGCACCCATGCTCACCTCCGCAGCTTCGGCTTACTGGTCGCCTCCGGCGAACAGCCTCAGCCGCTACGGCTCGCACGGTGCCTATGCTTTGTTACAGCGGGTGGGGGCTGCACTCCCTCCGCGCCTCCGGATTTTTAAATACACCCTCGGGGTAGCAGCCAAAAGACTACGTGGAGTCGGGGTGCCCCGATTCGGTTTTGGGACAGATTCGACCTATTCCAACCAGAAAGTGGGGTACGCTGAATATGAAATGGATTATTAAGAATATGATTTATTAATTTAGTTGTTGAATGAAAAACTTTGATTGCTAATTTTGAGGCTGGAATTTGATTTTATTAGCAGACAGATGTTGAATCTCTAGAATATATAAAGTAGCTCACTTACAACATTAGTCGCTGAGTTATCAAATCAGAAGTAAATATATTTATCGGTAGCTCGGAGTCATATTAATTTACGCTCGTAAATTGACGCTGGTTTTTTGATATTCTGTTGGAATAGTAAAGATGATGAATTAATATAATTGAAGCTGTTCTATTAACTCGTCGCCCACATATAAAAAAAGACGCTAGGTTGCAGGTGCTAAAGAAAACTTTTGTTGCCGCACATATAATTTCCCATTATTAAATACCTTATCAATTAACATTTTTTTTCAATTTATTTTCAAACATATTTCCATTTAATTCTTTAATTGCTGGCGGTAACTGATTGTACACACGAATAGCAGCATAGCATATTGTACTTCTGCTGCAATTTTGAACAAATATTTTGCACAATAACTGAAAAACTGAAGTGTTAATCGACTTTTGTTGCTGACAGTACAAAATGACGTGTGTTCAACATTGCACAAATAACAAAAACATTTTACTAAAATTGTTTGAAGAGAACCCCCAAAGCACTGTAATTGTCCAAGAAACAGCCTTACTTAATAACGCGATTATTACAATAACGCTGTTTAGGAGCTCAGCATCAGTCCACTTAGCACTAGAACCCCGCTGGTCCTCCGTCAATAACCTTTTACTCTCATACTGAAAGTAAGAATTCACAAACATATTTATAACCCTTTTTAAACACGTTGGTACTTGCTTACTACCCTTGACAGGTATTCAAAAGACAATTGTCCATTGATTGGGCAAATAGCGGTTTCGGAAAAAAGCCGAAATGTGAAGTTGGTGAGCGTTCAACCGGATGATTGAAGGTCTATTCAGCAAGAGCAATGTATGTACTTGGCCTATCGACAATGGAAGGTTGAAAGGCTTCGAAAAGCCACGCCATAAAAGTTAAGCATAACTGACGTTGATATGTAATATGCTTTAGCATTTATATGAACCAGGCGATTTTGGTTGGAGAAACAGAAGATGGAGTTGAGAAGCCAACTCACGTCCAACTCCCCATAAAAGCTTATAAAAGTACAGTTACCTTAGCCCAGACATTTGGCGGAACAGAGTTCACCGGCAGTTCTATTTTGATTTCCGACGCTATTGGGAAACAAGATCGGAACCGAATTACCAATATTAATGAAACGTATTCTGTCGCCGGACTCAAATGAAAATGAATACTGACGCAGTCGTGTGACAAACACGCGGTCAGTTCGAAAATATTCAGATGTTAGAATTAAAATCAGTCGAAAGCGAAACGATTTAGCATCGCAATATTCATTCATCAAAATTATTTTTAGATGGCATTAGTTGCGTAGGCTGAAATCACAGAGGACAAACTATACTAATAACTAGAAAATATCTGTTTTTCCTAGTGGACAGCTTCACTCCATTGCTCTACTGGTGTTCTTAAAAATAAATATAGGTATGATCTCTGCTCTGAGTACACGTGTCAAATTTTTATCTTGATTATTTTGGGATGCCTCACGTCGCCACACTGTTGTGGTATAATGGTGGATAATACATGCACTGTACACTAGACAGTATCTGATAAACATGGAGACATACTGTCTCATGGTTGCGATAAGAGAACAACGCGGCTTTTGTCTGAGTGATGCAGACGCACTGATAAATTATTTCAAACGGATGAATCAATAATTAGGGTTTTGTTAATCTCTTGGCTTTGGGGGGGAGAAAATCATCTTCTAAAATCTTTTTACTGATACTTATCCGGCGTCTGTTTGCGCTTCATGACTCATGAGTAACTTACGTCATGATGTCGTTACTTTCAAATACGTAACGTAATATAGATTCTAAAATGAAACAATCAAAAGAAATCATTCCACCAACTCCCTTAATCTTCAGTGCATGCAATGGGCATGTAACTGAAGACAGGAGCTAAGCGATTTAAATGGGAGTCTTGCAGTTTGCTCCAATAAAGCTTAGCCTCGACGAAAAGCTCAAGAGGCACTCGTTAGGCAATTTGGCTTAGACAGCTTCATCATCATCATTTCAGCCGAAAGACGTCCACTGCTGGACATAGGCCTCCCCCAAAGGGGGGGGGGGTTGCCATAATCGCCACGCTTGGCAGGCGGGTTGGCGATCGCTATACTGCGATCTGTCTGATCGACTGTATGGTGGTGGAATGCATAGAGAACGCTGCTGCCCATTCTCCGGTACGACCCTTAGTCGCCTTTTACGACACCCACGGGAAGTATGGGGTGGTGCTATTCTTTAAGTCCGGCACCACACAGACAATTAGACAGCTTACATGATCGATACCTATAGCTCGAAAACAGGCAGATATACGCCCGTCTAAGAGCTACATATCGTGTAGCTACAACTGCAAGGTCCAGTGCGCGGCCGATATGAAGGCAAATAAAGTTTTAACAGAACTTCACTACGTGGTCTGAGTAGCTATCAGAGACATCATCATCTGCCTAGCCTTTTCCCAACTATGTTGGGGTCGGCTTCCAGTCTAACCGGATGCTGCTGAATACCAGTATTTTACATGGAGCGACTGCCTGTCTGACCTCCACAACCCAATTACTGGGTAATGCGATACACCTTGATAAGACTGGTTGTCTGACTTTCGGGCTTCTGACTACCCGTAACGACTGTCAATGATCCACGAATGACAGCCGGGACCAACGGCTTAACGTGGTTTCCGAGGAACGGAGGGGTCACGGTATATAAAGATGGTCACCCATCCACAGACCAATCGCGGCAAGCGTAGCTTAACCTGATCTACCGACCTGTGCGGCTGTTATTATTTAGCCACGGGCCTCTCAGCTATCAGAGACAAAGCTCTCTAAAAAAACAAACTTTTTAAACCACCGCCGCATAATTAATTACTGCGGCTGGTAGCTCCACAGTGCACTGGCTGCCCTTAAAATGCGCCCTCTCAAATTACCACCCTGAATATTATCTGTAAACCACGTAAAACAACGTCATTCAATGTGGTCGTTGGTATTTCCTATAAATTCGAATTAATGTACCAAGACTAGGTAATTCACATATTTCATTATTAGTTAGTCACCCACTGCGGTCATGTATTCAGAAATATAGGAAAACTAGCTGTTGCCCGTGATTTCGTCTGCGATCCAGGATAAAAGTAGCCTATGGCCTTTTCCAAGTCACGGTCTACCCATGTGCCAAATTTCATCCAAATTTGTTCAGCCGTTTTAGCATGAAAGAGTAACAAACAAACCTATTTTCGCATTTATAATATTAAAATAATCCCGAGGGGCCCGTGGATAAATAATAACAGCCGCACAGGTCGATCGATCAGATTAAGCTACGCTTGCCGCGGTTAGTTTGTGGATGGGTGACCATCTTTACATACCGTGACCCCTCTGTACCCCGGAAAGCACGTTAAAGGCCTACGCAGACCGGGACGGAGGACCGGGATCGGGGAGGAATTTTGCCGTCAGTCGCACACTAGCTGCTTAGATACCGCGGTAAGTATATATATATATATATATTATTAAAATTAAAGTTAGGAAGTTAGGATTAGCTATGCCCGCGACTCCAGCCGCAATTACCTTTCACGCCCGAACCCCTGAACGGATTTTGATAAAATTTGGCAGAGAGATAGATTGCATCCCGGGGAAGGACATAGGATAGTTTTTATCCCGATATTCCCACGGGATCGACCGGACATGGCATAAATTCTGTAACCCGTATTGCAAACCAATATGCGGCGATAGTCATTTGCATCTTAAGGCTAAGTTCACTTGTAACGATGAAATTTAAAGAGGGTTCACATGACGAGCGCTAACGCGCGTTGCGCGAGTACTTGTCGCTACTCGTCACTTCGTCAGTCTAGTTCAGTAGAAGTTAGAAAATGGACGTGGAATAGGATATTATTTTGGAATAGGCTACGGACACATTGGGTTCACCCAATTTTGATAAATAGACCTAGTTTGTTTGCCTTTAAATTCCCTCATTTTAACAAAAATTAACAAAATTGCAAAAGAAGTACGTGCGATCACGAAGAAAGCGCGCGCTCAACTGAACAGCAAATGGAATGGACGTTACATTAATATCAAAGGGCGCGTCAACGCGCAAAGAAACGCGCGATTTGAAAACGCGCGTCAAAATTTTGCCATCTGAATATAGCCTTAGGGTTATTGTTTTTTGGAATTGGTACCTGCACGGTCTCCAGACACGTGTTCGGGCGCTTCGTTCTGTGTCCAGGCTTTGTTCAGTGTTTGGTGACACACGTGACGGTTGCCTGTAATATTTGGGTTATCGCTTTGTAAAGCTCAATTACCACCTGGTCAGTTCCGGGAGTTGTCGTGTTACGCATTTTATTAATGGTTCCCATTACGTTTTTGTTGTTCATACTGTGTTAATGAGCTAGCCAATTGGGGGCTGTTAGTTTGAGACTGGGGTTTCGTGGATTGTCCTTGCTCTTCACATATGTTGTACTGGTTAATTAAAGGCTTAATATGTTGTGGTATTTTGACGTTGGTTGGTTCTTGCATTAGAACTATCGGGTTGTTGTTGCAATGTTCGTCGACGGTCATAGCCCAGCTATCATAATGCTGGTACTTATAGAGGATGTGTATGTTGTGTGATGCTGGTATCCGTGTACACATGCATATTTATGAGATAGAACTCGGACGCGGCGATTAGGATAACCTCTCCTCCCAGAACGTATGGTTAAACTGCGTGGTTATGAATTTTGTTATCCTTTGTTCCTGGGAGAGATTGCTGTTAGGGAGAAATTCTTGTATATTATTTAGAAGTGCTAGGCGAACTTTGTCATCATCTCGATGCTCCGAAACATATGAAGCGAGGTCATGACGGACAGACACGTGGTCGAAAGTTAAACCCATTATTTGGTGGGCTGTCGCATCGCCCCAAACAAATAATTCCCGTCCTTTGTCATCGGCACAATTATGCCCATTGGCCCTCAGAGTCGCTCGACGACACCAGGATCCTCGGCCGGAAAGCCTGTAGATCAGGATCGCACGTAAGCCACTTTACCACCGTTTTAAGGTGTGCACGGTGTTGCGCGTGTTGTTTTTGTGAGTGCAAACCCACAAAAACAACACGCGGAACACCGTTCGAATTTCAAATTCGAGTTTCAAAGTCAGCCACGTGTTGTGCAGGTGGCATCAAGTGAAAGCAAAGACGGGACATGTCTGTCCCCTTCGACGGTTAGTATCCGTCTCCCCATCTGAAATTAACCAAACAGTGAAAACATACAAAGTATTTGATTTGTGGATCTTTTTCTTTTAGGTTTTATTTTCCTAATAACGTATTATGTTTTAGTTAATATCTGCATAATTTAAAAAGCTAACAAGGTTTTTGAAACCCCCAATAAATATGAGAGTTCAGCAAAGGAAGTAGGTAGTAGTTTAAGTCTAAGTACCTGATAATTGTCTGTCCTGTGCTTAGTGAGTTCATAAAAACCCAATTTTCAAAATGCCTTCCACCCCTATGAGTATACAAAGAGGGGATACAGTTTATATGAAAAATCTTATTCATTTGGTTAATAAACTTGACACTTGGCAGTATTTGGCTCTGTAACTAATAAAGATTGTCATTTTTAGTTTAAACAAAACCCCTCACAGAGGATTTAGGGGGTGACAAAGTTGATAGGTTAGAAAAATATGTAACCCGCTGTCAGATTATCTCGAAACTAGGTACTACCAAACCAAAAAATAAAAACTGGACAAGTGCGAGTCGGACTCGCACACGAAGGGTTCCGTACCACAAGGCAAAAACGCCAAAAAAAAAAAACATGTTTGTTGTATGGGAGCCCCCCTTAAATATTTATTTTATTTTAATTTTATTATTTATTATTAAAGTTAAAATACAACTAAATATTTTGTGAATATTTCAAGTGCCTACCTGTTGCCATTTTTGATATCGAGCAAAAAAGGGCAAAGAAATCGCGTTTGTTGTATGGGAGCCCCCCTTAAATATTTAATTTATTTTGTTTTTAGTATTTGTTGTTATAGCGGCAACAGAAATACATAATTTGTGAAAATTTCAACTGTCTAGCTATCGCGGTTCTTGAGATACAGCCTGGTGACAGACAGACGGACAGACGGACAGACAGCGAAGTCTTAGTAATAGGGTTCCGTTTTTACACTTTGGGTACGGAACCATAAAAAGTACCTGTGTTTTATGGTTTTTCAAAAATCTACTCCTACCAAGGTGGAAACGGGTAATAAAGTTTAAGGGCTGGATTTTATTGCTTGCTACCATTAACTCGAAAATGGGTATGGGTCTTTGAGTCAAGTTATGCACACATCCCAAACGATTTTTCATAATTCAACCCCTATGGGGTAAAAAGCGGGGTTACAGTTTATTTGAAAAATCTGATCCCTTTGATCTATAAACTTAAAAATTGGCTCCAATACTTATTTATCTGATGAAAAAGATCATAAACATACATTTTCGAAATTTTTACAGGAAAGTACGAATTTCATGCGGACGAAGTCGCAGGCAGAAGCTAGTATTAGGTATATTTTCGCCATGGCTGGTCGCTTATCAAATCACCTCACAAGTAGAACCGCCCCCAGGACAAAATGGTACAAAATGTCAACCGCTATGCGGCGGCTGCGACTGAGCATTTTCATGGTCGATTTTAGACACCCGCCGCGTGCGACCTGTCGCCCCACGACAAAGTCGAAACCAGACTAGGTTTCGACTTTGGAACTGGCTATTTTAGTCACCTGCGGTCTAGCCGAATAGCCATTTAAACATTAGTCACCTATGTAAAGCTCACATAAAGGAAAGTAGTAGGGTAACTGTCAAATAATATTCAACCAAGCAGGAAAACCAAAAATAAAACACAAAGGAAACTACTGACTATAATACTTTAGTTACTGTTGCAGTCAGTAATATTGATTAAATGAAAAAAGACATGTATGCACTGCTTTCAAAAATGATGAAGGAAAACTTCGTAAGGAAACAATCATGTCCTAGAACCAAAAATTCGACAACCAACCCGCACTGAGCCCGCTTGGTGGATTACAGGCAGCCCATTCTCACCACAGAGTGGAGGCCTGTGTTCCAGCAGTGGGAACTGATTATGCTTGTGCTTAAATAAAATACGTGTAAGTTCCAGACCACGACAAGCTCAGCCTATTTAGTCAGAGATTCGAAAATGCATAGGAAAATTTAAAGCAAACTCACGTTATACAAAAAGCGAATCTAATCCAGTTGCATAGAATATGTTTCGACAAAATGAAATGAGTGTGAGTCCCTAACTACAAAAATGTACCTTGTTAAGTCTCATCACTACAAATGCCCAATAAAAAACCCGACTGCGGTAAAAAACTAAAAAGCTAAAAACAAGCCCATTTTAAATTAAATAAAAGTTGAAAGCAGGCGGGATGCTTCCAACTTTTATTTTATTTAAAATGGTGTTTTTAGCTTTTTAGTTTTTTACCGCAGTCGGGTTTATTATTTTTTTAAATAACTTTTTTTTATTTCCAGCTTTTTAGTTTACAAAACAAATGTGAAAGATTTCGCAGACAATTTAGTTCTTGGTACGTGTTTTTTACGATTTGTCACTTCGAATTACTTTTAACCGTATAAGTTGAATAATTATGTATTTTTGTAATAACCTTTTAAAACCCTTTATTTTGATCCCCACTCGATAGGTTTTAAGAAAAAAAAATTTTTTTGAAGACATAATATTGCTCAAAAAATCGGCCATTTTAATTTTTTTTCAATTTTGATATACCCAGTGTCGCTCTCACAATTAAGACGAATCTAACGGCACCTCTCAAGCTAAAATCGATCAAGCCGTTTAGGCTACAGAGCGTGCCAAAGAAATATACATACATACATACACTCGAAAAACATAACCCTCCTTCTGACGCAGTCGGGTAAAAAAACAGGCACACGTCTCACAAGAATTGACTGTAATGCAGTTGCAAATATGTAGCTACGAAACGAAATTAGTGTGAGTCCCAAATCATAACGAAGGGAAGTTATGGATGTCCTGTTTCTATACAAACTCCTCAGAAAGCAAATAAACTGTCCACAGTTACTGAGTCTCCTCAAGTTTCGTGCCTCATCCCGGTATCCTCGAAATCCCATCACTCCGCTTTACCCGCCCTGGCGTAGAACTGTCCTAGGTGCTAACTCGCCAATACCGCTAAAATCCTAAACAATTGCAGTGACCTGGGGGCCTCAAAAGGTCATTTTGGAGAAATTATAAAAGGATACCATTAAGACTTATAATATGGCGAAGACAGTCCGTGTTTTTCTTTTTTCGCTGCACTACTAATCAAAGAGATTGGGATTGGATATGGATTGGATTGATTGGTATTTTTAGCAGACAAAAAAAAAAAACTGTAAAATGCTTCACCAATGGGATTTGATACGATTAACTTAACATTTATCTGTCCATTATGTTATCCTTTTATGATTCTGCCAAAGTGGCCTTTTTAGGCCACGATCATCATCTTCCTGCCCTTATCCCATGTTACTTGGGGTCGGCAGGTAACATGTCATGTCCTTTTTAGGCCACGATACATAGGAAAATTTCGTAAATTAATTATTGAATACTATTCGCAAAACTAAGACATAATTTATGAATGGCCAATTTGTTAATTAATATAGGTACGTATTTAACGTTAATTAATTTTTAATTATTATCTAATGTAAACCAATTATTTAATCTTAGTTTAATTTAATTTATTTACCTGCTACTTTATTACTTACCAATTAATTTAATATAATTAATTTAATTTGATATTGTTGATTTGTTTGTTAAATTGCAAGATTTATGTTTTGTTTTATGTTCATTCAAAATTTATAATTAATTGCAAAAATAAAAATGTATAGAATAAATAAGATAGTGCATGTGGTGTTAGCCTGTAAGTGATTGTTGCACTTATAAATGTATATCGTGTACTTTTAAATGAAATGTAACGTGTAAACAATTGTAGGCTAACCTAAATAAATAATAACTTCAGCCTATTTAGTCCAACAACCGAAAATGCATAGGAAAAATTAAAGTAGACTCACGTTACACAAAAAGCGAAGCAAAAATCCAGTTGCATTTAATATGTGTCGACAAAATGAAATGAGGAGTCCCTAACTACAAAAACTTTACCCTATTCAATCTAATTATCGTAAATGCATAGAAAAAATCATAGCAGACTCACGATGATATTATTATGAAAGTTCCTACCATACACCGTCAAGTCTTGCTACGGAGTCTCGTGTCTAACTCTACACAAGAACGGAAATAAAGTTAGTTTGCACCACGGTTGTGATGCGAACCGGTGCGATGCTCACACCCAGGATGCACACCTATTGAAGTCTCGAGAGCCGGAAATAGGCGCCACTGCGACGTCTCGGCATTCATAAATTTCATTACCTGACGTTCTATTTCCCTCACTCACTCCGATGGAAATGGTTTCAACATCCAGCCTTAATATGTCAGGAAATATTAAATAAGATATAACTGTCTGGTGTGTTGGGGTTGGTTTTGCAGCCGATTGTGTAACTTATAGTCAAACTGCAGTCAGTTAGATCTTGAAGTCACTGGAAATTAACCCCAAAATAATGGGACTTACTTATATCCTATGCGAGAAGCAAGGAACTGGTTGAAATGGTGGTGCTTGGGGGAGGCCCATGTCCAGCAGTGGACGTCTTTAGGCTGAAATGATGATGATGACATTCTATGTGTCACAAAGTACTATTAAGAGCGTTTACGACGTACGGCATTTCATACAAACTTTCAATCCCACGTTTTTCGAAACGAATGAACCGATTTTAATGAAACTTCATACGCATAAGCAGGCTACAAAGGTCTAAAAAGTTAGTAAAGAACATTTTCGAAATGTCTTATTTAAAAAAAGATAACTGGAAATCTCTGTTTCTATGGAAAAATTGAAATCGGTCTAATTTGGCTAATAAACAGTAAACAAAATCAGAAAAACATAATATATGTTATTCTTCAGGATATATGCTAGGTAGATAGTGTGTTGAAAACATAATACAACTAATTTGATATATAGAAAAAAAATCATAAATATAATAATAATAATACATACAATCATTCTAATTTTTGTCAGATTAATAGATTAAGCAACTTACTAAAATAGTGTTTTATTTTTTTAGTCCAAACCATAGATTTTTTGTAATTAGATAATTGCTTCATATTTTGCAATAAATTACCAGTGTCATCGCGCTTCTTTCTTTTCTATGCAGTCCGACAAAGACCGCGCTATAGGTCATGTAGTCGCCTTAAGTACCTAACTTTTAAGACCTTTGTATCCTGCTTATTCGTATGAAGTTTCATTAAATTCGGTTCATTCATTTCGAAAAACATGGGCTTGAAAGTTTGTATGAAATGCCGTACGTCGTAATCGCTCATAGAGAAGCTTTCACAATGTGAGAGAATTCCGAATTAAGTATGTACTGTAGAAACCTTCGGGTTGCATCGGCAAACGGTATATGTAGAATGAATAAAATTGGCTGACCTAAGGCAACGAGCGCAGCTAATGGCATGAAAAATTTTGGACCAATTCTAAAAGCATCCACCAACCTTAGTATAATGTAGTAGAATTTCTAGATGCTTCCGAGTGGTAGTAATTTGGTGAAGAATTATAGAGTTCACTGGTTGGGTCTACAAGATTACGTCATTATGTACCTAATTTTGATTAATTTGTTATTATGCTATTTGTTCTAGAGCTCCCAATTGTTTATCACTTTGCATGTGCTACGAACGTCGATTTATTTGCTTTGCGTTTATATTTTTTTCAGTTAGATCGAAATGAGTGGTAAATGGGGTGTCAAAAATACTCACTGTTACAGTTACTACAAGAACAGTGAAAGCAGTCGCGTGTCACCAAGTTCTTTGTTATTCCCCCAAAAGTATTTTATTTCACTTCAAATTCTAATACCGTACCCATTGAAACTAAATCTTTACAGCACTGGCACTTGTTGCACAATTTATTTGCAGTTGTCAATTAGAAGGTGAAGCGAACTTTAAATCAAAACAATACTACGTTTGTCGAGCGAAAACAATTCAGCGATAAATATGGCTGACATGGCGATAATGTTATGTTGAGGTAGGTCTCTGACGACTGATTACTCACACGTAGCCGCTGTTAGTGGGACGCCTTGCAGTACAGGTTTAATGTGAAGAAAAGCACGTAAATATCACACGTTTTGATAGCTCCCCTATAATATGACTGGGCGTAATTTCGAAAGTGATATTCCCATATTCCCACGGACTTAGAGGTTTAAAGAGTGCTATATTCAGCAGTATTGAATTATTAATCTGTAGGTACAAGTGTTAAGGTATTCTCATCATCACCTGCCTGGCCTTTTAAAACTAGGTTAGGGTCGGCTTCCAGTCTAACCGGATGCAGCTGAATACTGGTAGTATTAGGTATACACCAAAGTATGTAGTTGTTAATTTAAATAACAATGGTGTGTGAAACATGTGATGTTCCCTGTAGCGATATCTAATAGTGTGTTATGCTATTCTAGCAGGGCCACAATCAATAAATTAATCAGGAATCTACATATTTAAATTAGTCTTGGAGGCGTTTTAGATATACCAACTTATTGTTTCATTTCATCTCTGGGGACTTGGTTCCATGCATGTTAACGCCTATGACAGTTGTTATAGACTACGATATCGATCAAAAGTGTATAAAAACCAAGCCGAACTTTTTTAGCCGTATAGTTCGGAAACTGACCCGAACACACGAACCTACGCTAGCTCGGTACCGGGTCCCATCGGACCCAACAATGACGACATACGACACCCTTAATGTAAATATTGATTATGCTACCCATCAAATCTTATGAATGTGCGTTGATTAAGAGAGTTGAATAAAAAACTAATATGTTATCGCCATTCAATCTATCATATTTAGCGCACAAGTTTATTAATTTTAATTTACCTTTATTAAGTTCAAGTCTGTATGATACGATAATCGCCATTTTGACGACAGTGGTGGTCGAGGCTAAAAAACAAAAAGTGGGCATTTCGATAATCCAAACTCCATCACACTGCTCCCTTACGGGACTGCTTCAAGACTCGACTGGATAGCCTAAATATCTCCAAGCTATACGATACACACGCATCAGCTAATTAGCTGCTAGTGTGTCTAACCAAATAATAAGAGCTCCCTCTTCATTCTTGCCTTTATTGGCCGGCTTGAGTGGAGATTCGCAAGAGCAAACGTGCTCGGAGGAAGGAAGTATTCCAGTAAGATGCTGGTAGGGATCTTGACCGTACTTCCGGGATTGTCCTGATATCCGTGGAATACCTCTTCACTCTTCATAAGCTCACAGGACATGTTGCCCCCTTGTCGCTACGTCACTATGTGCTAGCGGCCGTTTCCGGGGGCCCATTATTGAGTGCACCCCCTGCTATTTTATCCGTGATATATTTATATACAATGTGTCCGGTCATGGACTAGCGATATTCTAGGTACTTATATAGCAACTATTCTAGTACACAAATTCACTACACACTAGGGTCCAATCTGCTTCCCCGCTATTTGGCAGTCGTTTTGTTGAGATATTCTCTACGTGTGTACAAAGAAAACATATCTCTCAAAGTTTTGGTCCTACTGAGAAAAAAGTAGGCTTATTCGGAGGGTAACAATACTGTCTATCGTTTCCATTACGATCCAATGGGTTCACATTTTCGTAACTTTAAAAAAAAAAAAAAATCCAAAAAAATTTTCAAAAAATTATGCCAATCAACAAATTATTGTAAATTACTGCAAAAACAACCTCTATGACCCTTTTTATTTTTTTCCTAGATCGACAGATTTTGAGCTAAGTTACAATACAACATTAAATTAACATTAATATTTTAGTGAATTGGACCCTAGTGTGTAGTGTATTTGTGTACTAGAATAGATGTTATTTATATAAGTACCTAGAATATCGCTAGTCCATGACCGGACACATTGTATAAAACATTGATCAGGCAGGGGTCATAGATTTTCCATAGTTCCTGATAACCGATCCACTTTAGCCACCCGAACCAATAGTCCAACTTTTTATTTTTCCATATCCTGCAATAGCCCTACACTAACAGGGGTTTAATCCTTGGGTGCACTTGCATAGTGCATACAAGGATAATCGTCGGTTGGTGCCGCATTTCATTAAAATTTCGTAAGGGGCCTCTGCGAGCAAGATTTAAAATAAAAAATGTATAATAATAATAATCATAGGAGCAGTGAATAAATTTAAAATAAAATAATTATTTGACGAATTCACCCATTAATGTCATCCATCAGGTAATGAAGTTTTTTGTTATTTAAAGACGAAGTTTCGCGCCAATCGTGCGTGTTTAAAATTTTACTTTTCACAAAAGTCACAAACACACAATGTGATTTAAAGTGTGACAAATATTATTAAAAACATTATAAATAATACGAAAATTCCCGGTCCATTAACACGTATTAGTCATTACCACTTCTCAATTTGTGTTCAAAATCGCCGACCACTATTGTTTTTTTTATTGTAATAATGTGCGAAACGAATTATGACAAACGATTTTTTTTTTATTTCTTTTGTTCGAGTAGGTAATTAATATGACGAATGTCAGAAATCAATATTTGGAAATGGAAATTCAATTGTTTTAGGCATTAAATACAAGGCATTGTTTATAAATAATGATTTTTACTTTTCTAATGCAATTTTAATCATTTTTCGGACATTATATTGAAACAGAGTCCACAGATAGGACTTATAACCGTAGGTGCAGACCTCATTTATTAAATTTCGCGATGAATTATTTCTATATTTGAATTTAAATTTGGAATGCGCTCGCTGTTCAAAATTATTTTAATTTACTGGACATTTTTTAATAGTTTGCTACAGAATGCCCAGTATAATTTTTTTAGGTATTGTTTGGGATGATGATAAATTAATTCTATAAACTGAGTATTCCATTTCCATTGCAATATATTTTGCTAGTTGTAGGAACTTGGTAGCTTTTGTTTCTATTAGTTTACTTGAGTACCTAATAGAAAATGTTTACGCTGCACGGAATACTGGACTGTGCAAATTGGTTAAAATCTAGAATTTACGATGTTATGACAGGCGGAAAATTACTAAATAATAAGAAATCGTTTTCAACTACGGATACCCTAAAAACATAAATTTGGTTCATAAATTGACAAAGATGCACATGTATTAGATGAATTATGAACCTCGTCCTTTTTGAAGTCTGTTAAAATATCTAAATAATTCCACTTTGAACTTGTTAAAAAAAACCGGACAAGTGCGAGTTGAACTCGCGTAGAGAGGGTTCCGTACGATGAATATGTTATTATACCATGTTTTGTACCAATTATTTATCCCAAGAACATACTTAACATTGTAGTTGAAAAACATATCCTCTTATACATTCCAACTGCACATGTAAGTATGTACGTTGTACATGTTATTTTGAGACCATAGACTTCCGAACGGTTCTGAAATCTTAATCAAAGAACTATTTTCAGTATTTTTTCAAAATTTTACGCTGTGTTTTCAGAGCTATAAGGGTCTATTTTCCTAAATAACTTCTTTAATTATTAAAACATATATTTGAGTCCTTTCATTTCATATGTCACACGGTACAGTTTGCAAAACTTTTTTTAATTTGTCCCCCAAAAGTGATCCCACATTCAAAATTAATTTATTTACGTTACAAATTGGCTGAGTGTGACAGACCTACAGACTATGATGGTTAAGTTTTTTCAATCAGACGTACGGAACCATAAAAAGTTACACCCCTATACACACTGTACGTGTAGTACTTATAAATAAAAATATTAATTTCTGAATTAAAATAATTCATGTATCAAGATTTTTATATTGAATAATTATGTATAAAAAATTGTAAAAGTAAGAATGCAGAGATAATGATAATATCTTTATTTTCCCCTTTCGCATAGTTCCTCCTGGCCATCCTGTTATTTGGATGCCACCGAGGAGCTTTTAAATAAACTTGAGCGTTTGCAAAATATCTGTATTCTTCGTTTTGTTTTTAACCTTAAAAAGTATGATCACGTCTCCAACTTTCGCAAATAAAGAAGTGGCTCCTCATTCGACTTCGCAGGAACTCTCGGATATTGTGTCTGCTATTCAATCTCCTTCACAATCCTAAGGCCTCTGCCTCGAATCTTGCGGGCAGCGGACCGGGGTGGCGCGGCGGCGGCGCGGGAGCTGCGCGGGCAACGCAGACCCGCACCCTAATTGCGTAACACATTATCAATCGGAATCTGAATCATTTTGAAGCAAATTGCTAATCTATTGCATCATAAGTTCGAAAAATTTGTCTGCTCAACACGTACATATCGCAATGTATTTTGTTGAAATGTCAAAATGAAACCGATTCCGATTGATAACGTGTTACGCAATTGCTCTGCTGTTCTCGAAACCAGAGGGCAGACCGCGCGGCACTATAGCGGCGTAATGTTGTGTTCGTGGTTGTGTTCGTCGAGATATTTGTTTTTATTCGCCAATGAAATGTCTGAACAACGGCAACAACATCTTTTTGATTCAAATTTATCCCTAACGCTCGATTTATTGTGGGCAAAAGAAGAAGTGAATCCCTAATGCAGACGCGCGGGCGGTCACCGCTTGACTGGAGTGCACCGCTCGTTTCCCGCTCCCGCGCCGCTGTTTTCGAGGGCCGGTCCATTTGATTTTACGCATTAGATCCTGCCGCTCCCGCGCTGCCGCCGTCGCCGCCCCGCTGCCCGCAAGATTCGAGGCAGAGGCCTAAAACACCATCCTATCTGCGGGAGCAATTTTCCTACGCCCGTCCTTCTGATGCGCCTTGCAGATCGCATCTTAAAAACCTTAAGTCCCCTCCCCACTCCACCGACTTCTACTCCTACTCCTTCACAGTGCACAAGGTGCGGCTGTGGAATTCACTACCGCCTGAAATTAGGGATTGCAGTTTTTAAAAGAAGAGTTAAAGAACACTAAAGAACAAAGAACAAAGCACCTGCCATCCAATCTCTTCACCACCCTTGGTTGACTGGTAGAGAATGCCTAAGGCATTAAGTCCGCCTTTGTACCTTTTTGTGCGAAAAGTTTAAATAAATAAATAAATCACTATCTTTCCACTTTATCATAGTTGTGTACGTATTTATTGTTTTGATTACGTTATATTTATTAACATTCTAGTGATATTTATTTTAGAAATATGTATGTTTATTTGTATGTATGTAAGTATATTCTCATAGTATTTGTTTAGTTTTATTAAGTGAATTGTTTTTAGAGTTTATGTTTTTTTTTTGTCTCCTTTACTCTTTCACACGCTGTCTTCATCTCTCTATTTATTGTCCTATCGCAGGTATGCTGGAAGAGATTTCTTATGAAATAAGCATCACCTTTGTACCCTATTTTTCTGTTCTGTTTTTTTTCTTGTATGTTTATATAAGTGTGTACATAAATGGTAAAATAAAATAAATAAATAGTTTTAGCAAGAGTGTAGGTTGTTTATGTACATATTTTTTAGCGAATTTAAGTTGCCGACCTTTTAAATAGGTGATAATAGTAGTAATACCTATTTTATATAACTTTCGCAGTAGACTGAAGCGGTTTGACCGACCTCAACATAAATATATATAATTAAAGATATTTGCTACAAACTTACTGTACATAATCCGCCATTTTGTGGCGGCGGCCATCTTGGACTGATTTTCATCAAACATAGCTAAGAACACTAGGGTTACCAGATCCGAAAATAAATTTTCCTGGAAAAATCCCTGCCTTAGCAATAAATTTCCTGACATTTCTAATTAATGGGTACGCAGTGGACAAAGGAGAGAAATAGACTGTCCATAGCTAAATTATTAGATTTTATTTTTTGATTATGACTTTATTTCTTAATTTTTAATTTTTTTAAATTCCTGACTTTTTCCAATGTTCCCTGTTTCCCTGATAGACAGCTGAATTCTGAACCTTTCAAACAAAAAAAACAAAATCAAAATCAGTTCATCCGTTCGGGAGCTACGATGCCCCAGACAGACACACACACACACACACACACACACCCCCACACACACCCCCACACACGCGCGCACACACACACAGACACGTCAAACTTATAACACCCCGTCGTTTTTGCGTCGGGGGTTAAAAATAGAGTAATCATATTTTTCTTAATAAATTCGAATGTTGAAAGTTGATGTAAAATCCAGAATTTCATGATGTAATTCGCAACACCCCGTCGAGTCAGCCTTATGCATTGGCTTATACTTATATTACTAGCGGTCTTATGTCAAAAACGTATTGAGAAATCCAACAAAAAATTAAGAAATGTATTGTAGTATGGCAACTGATGTATCCTAATACTGTTCATCTATCTCAATCACAGTTTTTGGCGATCTAGGATGTGATCAGTTTTTGATGATCACTCATTTTCGCAAGTGAATTTTAAGTACAAAATGTCTCGCTGCATTTCCCTTCTTTCCTTACCCGACTCTATGTTTGTGAATCTTGCAGGTTATGAGGCAATGTAATCATATGATGTGAGATTGTTAATTACGTCCTACAGCCTAAACTAAGAACCCGATTACAATAAATGCGGTGTCTATTTCGATTAAGGTTACTGGAAAATCAATATGGGGATCGCGTTTTCATATGTGAAACTTAATACTACTCTATAAGATAAATAATATAAGCAGAACCAACATAAGCTAAAATTTGAAGAAATCAATAAGTTTTTAGGATAACAAAATTGCTTGATGACCTGTACCATGCTTATCGACTTCATGTTAACCTGTTGACGAAGCCAATACTCTTTTGTTAATAGGTAAGACAATATGGAATTAAAAACTTTATTGATTCCAGCATTTACAGCTTATTTCTGGCGTTTGAGCACCCATGGATAATTGGATACCCAAAACACTTATGGTTCATACTTGCAACTATTGCTCTATTTAATTGTCATTATCAAATGTATGTATTACCAGGGAAGAAATCTGACGGCTGGAAGGCTGGGGAAATACGCAAGCCGGATTTACAAATAACCGACATTTCCCGTGGAAATTGCATCCAGAATAATCCGCGATCTGGGAGCGTTATGTTACTGAGCATTAAACTTCAGGCGTTTTAATGCAGATGTGAGCCCGGTTCTACCATCAATATTTTTCTGGGTTCAGGATAATTAAAACGGGATTTAATTTCGTCGTCACCTGCCAACCCTTCTCTCAATGTTTTTACCGTCAGCTTGAAGGTGCGGCTAATTATTTTACACGAAATTGCTACCATCTTAATTTCAGCTTGCCGATATACGACGGTACGAAGGTTAGATTTAAGGTAAATTTAATACATTTTTGGTTGCTGATTGCTGGATACGGTTGTCAAACTTCATTTTTGAGGACCAGCGGATGAGAGAAACGAGCTCAAAATCACAAAAGCACAAACAATTAATGAGAATAAATAAATAAAATAAATTAATGAGTGAGAAAGGAAAGGATTTCATATTCAAGAACTGACTGCGGTTACCAAACCTGGACTTTGTAACGTCCAAACATTGTTCCAAAACATTAAGAATGCTTTTGAGACGCTTATATCTGGTTGTCTAGCACATAAGCTATATTTAACCAAGTTATTAATACCTGAAGTCATATCTACGTGGCGTAGGAGTATTGAATGCCTCCCTCGGAGCTCAAAATTGGATTGACATACGTCCCGAGTATCTGCCAATTATTTGTCTCGACCATGAGCATAAAGCTGATGTAGTGTGCCGTGTGATATACAATCTACTTAACAGCAAGGTTTAATTCCTGTTGGTTGTTTGAAAACACTTCCGCGAAACGGAACTGTTTATAGAGGATTGATTGGAGGATTGTTTTGTTTCAATACTAATAATATGGAGTAGTTTAGATTATTTGCGGAAGATTGGCGTTGTAGTTCATTAGATTGATTTGAAATCGTCATCGCTCAATTAACTGTTTCCCTGTTCCTGTTCATAGATCCACAAAGTTATGGCTGTTAAACTATTTGCGTCTGCTTCGCGGATAGTGAATGATTAAGGCAATTGGAGTGTAATACGGAATACCGTATATCGAGGTGATACTGTTTAGCTCGGATGCTGGTGAAATATGATTGGTGAGTCGACAGCTAACTCCTCGACCTCTGCTGCTGCAAGTGCTTGATTTAGACTTATACAATGTACAGGTGGCACATTTATTATCCCGCTGCCCTTGTTTGGCCATTTGTTTGATATCATTCCACTGCGTGCAGATAATGTGACGTTTGAGGAAGTTGGATGATACCTATACACTTTTGGCTTACGTCATCAGTAAACGTTTAAATAATGAATTTCGTAATTCAACAATTTGATGTTTTCCACGCAGCCTGACATTTGTTCTATTATGTAATATGTTTGTCTGCTCATTGCCAATACCGTCTCATAACTAAATAGCAAGTAAAACCGCGTGTAAATAGTAGTATTGGCGACCTTATATATTTAATTAAAATAAAAGGCTTATCATCGATACCTATTAATTTCAAATTTTAACTATAATAATAATATGTGCTAGCAACAAATGAGTTGAATGAGTGACCTTTTAAGTATTTTCCTCCAAGCAAACCGAGTAAGTAATTGCTTGTATGTAATTATTAATGATTCTATTATTTATACGCGCTGGAGTGAATTACTGCTTTTGTAGAATATCTTGTAAGTTCTATGCTTTAGTAAAACATTGACGTCACGCGCTCGACCAAAATTTGACGTAGGCGCTCGCAGCAGAAATATAGAGGGGAGGGGGTTACGCTAAGAGCAGTTACCTATGTGCGTAGTAACAGTGTGAAGTAAATAGAAATATACATGAACAGACTGGGTAGGTACTAAAATATTGGTAATATTTAACTAAAGTTACTAGTTACTTAGACTTGGGGTACCTACAGGGTTACTATGCTCCATTATTATTATTATGAGCCTGTGTTGTCCCACTGCAGGGCAAAGGCCTCCCTGCCCTCTTTCTCTTTTCTGTGCTACAGTCATACCAAAAATATATCTGTAAATACCATATCAAAATCTGTCCACTATCAAGTTGTATGGGAGAAAATTGGGAATAGATCCTCCTGACTTACTTATGGGGTTTAACAGAGACCTTAGAAAATCAAATTTTCAAAGATAGTACCAACTTTGACAGCCTGCATTTTGTTGATCATCAATCATCCTATTAAGTAGTCATTGTTTCTAAAACTTGCAAACATGTTGTTTGTAATGTTTTTGATGGTAAAATTGGTTCTTTGCATGTCTTTTCACATTTTAACCCTTGTTGGTAAAAAATCTCTAATATAATCCAGCTTTGTTGTGTTATTTGCTGTTTATATTGTTACTAGCAGCGCCCCGCGGTTTCACCCGCATAAATGTCGACCCCGTGGGAATATCGGGATAAAAAGTAGCCTATATGTTAATCCAGGGAGTCAGCTACACGTCCACACAAAGTTTTATCAAAATTGGTCCAGTCTTCACGCTCAAAGAAGTATTAGACATATAAACACACACACACAAACTTTCGCCTTTATAATATTAGTGTGATTTGATAGGTTTTAGAGCCTGTCTGATTTGATCACAAGTTTTATTAACAGGACAGTCGATTTTTTTACCGTACCTACACTGTGAGGTTCAAGTGTTTTACAATTCTTACTATACCTAGTTTAATTTTTGATATAATTTAAACTTCTTGTATAGTCTATGAAATTATTTAGTTAGTTAAAATAGAATACAAATACATTATAAGAATGTATTTGTATTCTATTTTGACTAACTAAATGATTAATAATGATTTAGTAATGATTTTAGTAAAACATTGATGCATTAGGCATCAATGTTTTAATAAAATCATTACTTATGAAAATCACCGAACTAGGTCTGCGCTAAACTCCAAAAATACATTTTCTAATAAACTTGTTTACTAAGAACTATGTTTAGCATTAATGTGTAATGTCAAATACTAAAACTGAGCCAAGTAATTGTTACCAGATTGTTGCTAGCCCTCACATGTGCATTAATTCAATTGCACCTTGTATTATAATAATATGGTTATTAGACATTATGTGTCCCGGCAGATTAACAAGCAGTCAAGGCCTCTTTTCATTGCAGTTCTATTTTCAAATTGTGTCTACTTATTACTTTTAATTATCTGTTCTTGTAATTATTCAAAAGAAGGTTAGTTATTTGGGTACGGTGGGAGTTGTACAATGGTACGATCTGAAGAACATGTTTTTGGTTTCTCTTTAATTTGAATATAAATTAAAAAGGTATACAGCATGCAAATGTCTTTGATAATATTTGAGTATAGTTCTTATCTGAGCTAGTTTTAATTTGTTTTAATAGGTACATGAAAGGTACCTATATTTATTTTCGATTTTTGCCAACTATGAGACAGTTTGTCATTTGTTTGTCTTTGATTGAGGAGAATTACAATGTTTATGTTAGGAATGCTTACAGTTTGGTTATTAATGATGAGAGAATAAGTAAAGTATGTAAGTTACCAGATTACATTATGTTAAATCTATTGACTTTTATATGATTTTGGATAAAGATAAATGTGCTGTTGAAATGAGTAGTATATATTGTTTACCCAAAAGGTACAACAGCCTAAAGAGTATGACTTTTTATCATTGAAAGGAAAGAGGTTTCTCCATTATCTGGAGATGGTCAAAACTGTTTTTAACAAAATTGAGTGTGACAGTAATAAGAAAAAAAAATGAGATTGATTATGAAGTCTGTAGATAACACAATGTCATACCAATCATAGAAACTATCCTAGTGTTTCCACACAAAGACCACAGAATACATTGGCTTGTGGCTAACAGTTCAACAATTAGCAGTGACTAAACATAAAGAGAAACTCCACTTTCACTACACATAAAGCATAGACAATATATTTACCTATATGAACAAACACAGAACACTCCTTGTTCACAACAAACATTTCATGCACACATAAATTTGATTTTAGTAAAATAAATTGCATGCATTGGATCAAAATAA
Source organism: Mesoligia furuncula (assembly GCA_916614155.1). NCBI lineage: Eukaryota > Metazoa > Arthropoda > Insecta > Lepidoptera > Noctuidae > Mesoligia > Mesoligia furuncula. The sequence goes on from OU744790.1 coordinate 37,414,411, forward strand.
TAGCTCTGATAAAAATACACACATGTGTAATTAGCATACTACGGGTTTACGCTTAGTATCATAACATAACACACATTAATTAAAGACAGGTAAACATGTTGATGGCCAATAATGCACGACACGTTCACACTATGAAATAAACAATAATATGAATGAACAAAACCTGCTCAGTGCTACTAAAGCGATGTTTAAATGCGGTTAAAGCTAATTAAAATGTTTACCAGCGTGTCTTGGTCGCCCAGCTCGCGGTAGTATGATTCACTGCTACCTCTCCTGCTGCCGACACACATCACCCTCCTCAGCGCTCCAGAAACCATTGAGCAGAAACCACATCGTTGCATATTATTATTATCAATTTTGACGGCGTTATGTGACCACGGGGTTTAAAGTTTCTCGGACGAAAACGCCGAGATCGTAACGAGATTTATCTCTAACACCTCAAGAACTTGGATTCAGGGTAACATTTTTGAAAATTATAAATAATAACAGTGTTTATGTGTCAAAATGTTAAGGAGAAACAGCGTGTCTCATGTTTATTTCGAATATTTAGATGGAATTTATCGTATTTGCAATAGGACACGCGATCGCGATAAGAGTTGATTACAGTGCTGGCGAACGACTACGAAAGTACGAAGTCGGACGGCGCGCGGCAGGCCGCCAGCCAAGTGCTGACAACTTAACGAACAAGCACCGAATGAATCTAAATGAACGACCAGGGTTGCCAACCGTGAAAAAAAATCCCTCGTACATATGCAGCTAAAAATCTCGTATTTTGACTTTCAAACCTCGTACATTTTAATAGACATCGAAAACGTGCTAAAACCAAAATTAAAGCATTTTGAACTACTGGATTTAGGACTTTTTACTCAATGAAATAAACTATTGCAAGTTTCTTACAAAATAAAACATCACTTTGTGTCAAAAAATCTTTAATAATACCTACTCATACTATAAATCACATAGAAAACTAAAAAATCTAAATGGTTCTAAAAACTAAATTTGTCTTATTTCACGGCTCCTCTCCAAATATTATGTCGGAAACATCCTCACTGTCATCGTTTTTTCTGCCGTATATTATAGCTGTTGTCATGCGGCTATACATATCTTTTGTGGGTTCAAAATTGACGCAATTTCCAGCACGATTTGAACCTTTTGCGCTCTCTGCAGCAAGAAGTGTGCCATTCACTGTTTCCACAGTTAGCCGGTTTCTTAGCTCTGTCTTTATTAAATTGACTTTACTAAAAACCCGCTCGCAGTCAGCATTCGCATGGGGTAAGGACAGTGTAGATAGGGCAAAATGAGCCAGCTCGGAAAAGTCTTCAGTTTTCAGTAATTGAGCCCAAAATTTATCTGGCTCACTAATTTCATTCAACCCTTTAGGATGACGAGCTTGTGCATTTGGCAAACTCCTCCATTGATTGTCGATTATTTGTTTCTTTGCGTGATCAGCTGGTACGATTATACGGGGGACCACTACCATAAGAGGCATAAGTGTTGGGAAATGGCTCCTAAAATTGTGAGAGAGCGCTGATGAAGGTTCAAAAACTTGTAGTTGCGACAAGACAGGATCTTCCATGTTATACCGTTTTTTAATTTCGGTGGCTGCAACTTTGTAGAAATTTTTGCAGCATGAAAAGAACTGTGCAATATCTACAGGCTGTCTGATCACATCTGGATGTTTCAAGAGCTCATACACTTTGACGCCAAGATACAGTGCAGCATCATGGAGCTGATGTCGCTGACTTTCAGGGTTTAATTCTCCAAGATTTGGCCTCATGACATAGTCGCGTTGTAAATAACGCAATAGGATTTCCTGGTAGAGTGTACGAATTTTCTCATGTAGATTGTGAACAACTACTTTCTCGCTTTGAAATTCCAGATTGAATTTATTGAATAAAGGGAGCGACCATTCAAGGAAACAGAAATAAAGTTTGTAGAATGGGTTGCTGAGTTTTTCGAGAATAAATACTGCTCGATTTCTTACATCGGCTCTTGCTCTATGTGCAGGATTTGTCGTAAAATCGATAAAAAAAAGACGTAGGGCCTCCCATTGCTCTAATATCCTTTCAACCACTGATAATAAGGAAAGCCATCTTGTCTGTGATGGTTTCAGTATTTTGTGAGGCTCCACTGCAGCAAACGACTGGAAGTTACGAAAATCAAATAGCCGTTTATCACTATGTTTAAAAAAGTTGTAGATATCTCTAGCCAGTTGCTCTACACCTTCAGGCAACTGTTTACAGGCTTCACTGGCACACAAATGGGCCGAGTGACAAACGCACTTCGTGATTATGATTCCTGGAAAGTCGCGTATTAATCTTGTTTTTACCGAGTCGTTATCACCCATCATGACATTACACCCATCTGAGCCAAAGCCGATCACATTTGTCAATGGAACATTACGGTTAGTTAATGAATCAATAAGAGCTCTGTATAAATTCTCGGCATTGGCAGTAGGAATATCATCAGCATCAGGTGTTTCCTTAAAAACTTTGTACAGCTCCCAAAATGCGCTACATATCTTTTGAGCGTCTTGATCAAAATAGCGTACCACAACGCAAGCAGTTTTGACCGTAGAAACATCGGTCGTCTCGTCCGTCATCACCGAAAACTGATTTTTTTGTAATTTTTGGGCTAAATCTGCTTTATGACCTTCTCCAAGAACGTTCTTTACCACACCTGTAATTTTGGTTCGTTTAAGTTCAATTTCCTTGATTAATTTAGAATCCGTCACAACTTCTTTTAATAAATCTGTCAAATGGTCAGCAACTGAGAATGCTATATTGTGCTCCGCGAAAAAAGCAGAAAGTTTAATTTCTGCACGAGCTTTCTCTTTATTTTGTGGAGTTAGACCTCTCTGGAATCCAAGCGATGTTAATGTTTGTGTTTTTCCACTGGATCCAGGTTTGTTGCCCAGGTGTTTCTTGGTAGAGGCATGAGTTTTTAAATTGGATAGTTCAGCTACCATTGATGTTCCGGGCAATATGCACATTTGGCTTTTGTTAAATCATTGATGTCTGGCAAAAGCCAGTCTTTAAAAGTCGGATCCTTTAACCATTGCTGTCTAAAATTTTGTACACGATGCTGCGATAATGTGTTACCTTCCTTTTTTCTTGTCCAACCACCTTTTTTGGGCAATTTTCTTGGCGGAGTCAAAGTAGGCGAACGGTCACTGTTTTCGTCGTTATCACTCATAACGATACTTCTATTACACCACTAAATAATGGACGAAACAACGAAAAGACTAGGTATTTAACAATAAAAACTTCTTTTTACAATAACTTCAATTAGCTACTCGTACTAACGTAGTACAACTAAACACGGCCGGCCGGCATGCAACAAATGGAACACGTAAGGAACAGAGAAAGTAGAAATTTGCGCTATGTGTGACAGAGACGACTAATGCGCAGAAAGAAATGTTTTATTAGTCAGGGATTTCCCGGATGACGGGATAGCTACCATAGACAATCATCGCGTAAATGCGGCAATGAAATTTTTGGTGTAAGAAGTTCCTACAAGTTCTGATAGATGACACTAGTTTTTACTATTATAATGGTGATGCAAAATGTTCGTATGGCCATATTATCAAAATCTCGTACATAATTGTACGAGGTTGATAGTGTCCTCGTACCTCGTACGGAAGACCACAAATCTCGTATTTGTACGAGGAACCTCGTACGGTTGGCAACCCTGTGAACGACGGGAACGCTCCTCGCCCTCTCGCTCACTCACTCTCTCGTTCGCTCTGGTTTGGCGCTGCCTATCGGAAAACCAGCATAACCGGAGCTTTGGACTTTGATAGAGGGAATTCATACGCGTTGCAATAGAACGAGATAGACTATGCAGGCGAAGTTTCCAACTACATTACGAATTTTGATTGGTTTGTCGTGCAAAGGCTATATCAATATAATATTGGAACGGTTAGATAGGTTTACCGGATACTTCCAAAGTATAACGTAACAACGTTCCAGCCCTCGGATATTTATGAAGTACCTAATTAAAGTAGGTACTAAAACAATTTGGGTAATGGATCGGTTTACTAAAATTGAACTATCACAAATTTTTATTATTTATTTATTTTTCATTCAGACACATTACCCATGATTTTGTTAGTATTACTTACCTAAACCTTTCTTTTTAGATTTCTAAAATCCGTTTAGGATAGTAGGTAAAAAACAAAATAACATTCGTGCAAATTTGACGTACAAACGTGAAACTTAGTTTTCATTATTTGTGATTGTGACCTACATCCAATAAGATCCAAACTTACTTTCAATTATGTACCTAGAAACGCTTGATAATAAGGCTGATTATAACAATAAATAACATCAATATATTCGATAGCTGGAATTTTGAGGATTTTTGATAATTACAGTTGTCGCGATGAAAGCAAAACTCTAAAATCTCTAAACAAAACTTCACCTTGCCACCGTACCAGAATTAATCAAGTTTAGTTTTCATCACAATCGACAACCATGTGCTTTGTTCACCGCTTCGAGGTCGCCTATCGTAAGAATTATTTAACTTTAAATTAATGAAAATGGATAATATCAAGATTTAGATTAATAAAATGTGATCGCTTTTGTAACAGACTGTCTGAAAATGTTTTAGATATTACCAAAAGTACATAGGTCAAATGGTCTTCTTAATTTGGTATGTAATTTTCAGGTATTTTTAATTTATAGATTTGGTTATTTTATTTAGTTTTAGTTTTTATTTTCAATATTTTGGTTTTCCAAGCAGTCATTAATTTTTAATAAATCTTCTAAATTCTACTTTAAAAGTAGGCTGAAGAATTCAATATCTTTGCCACGTTTACCACAATAATAAAAATCCTAAATTTTGATGTTTTTTTCTTGATATCAGAATTTCAAGCATGGCACTGGCAATTCTAGAGGCGGGAATGATCGATATAATCGAACATTTACTTATTTCTATAAACTGATAGATTATGAAATTAGTAACTCGATTACAGTAAATCGAATATAGTTACTAATTTTGTATATTATTATTAATGTCCTTACTAGTCGTTAGCTATGCGAGTTGAGTACTTTAGGCGAGTGAAGACGGATAGTTTCTAAGTATCTACTATGTACCTAGTGGTGTAAGCCTGTGAATGATTTTTTTCAAAGCTATTAACAAACGAATCAATCAGTAGCTACAGTAGTTACATTGCAAGTTTCCAACACCATTAGTAGTTACAAAATATTTAGAATGATTTTATAATGATTATTATTTAAAGGGAATGGATTTTCTTGCTATCATTATAATGATTAACGATCCTTCAGAACTCAGGATTTAGATTTTTTGTGTAAATTGATTTTCAACGTTTGATTTGAATTGATTTAAAGTCCGAATTTTTCGCATGACGGCATTATACTATTATTATGGTCATCCCTAAAGTTGACATTACATGACTTTATTTTTTTTATGATGGGAAGCACCGAAAGTATTCCCAATCTGCTGACTTTTGACGTCATTTGGAGGTCAAATGAAAGTTATCCGGTCATCATCATCTACCTAGCCGATTCCCAACTATGTTGGGTTCGGTTTCCAGTCACATACAGAAAGATTTATATCTTTCTGTATCCGTCCTTAAAATATCTTATTATCGGATCGCCGCCTAAGAATTTCACTTCTGAAAGGATAACATGAGGATCTGAATCCTACCGGTGTGGCTCTAGAATAAGGAATTGATGCGCTTGGCGTTTATGCCATTTACCTTCACAACAATCGTTGGCATATCATTGTAATAGGCAAATAAGGGTCCACACGTCGATCGTCTACGACCTCTTGCGCTCGAGCAACATGCGATCAGGACAGTGTGTGGACTTTATGAATGATGATATTGATGATGCAGGCTTAGCTCCTTTGATTGCGGCTGCTGTTCCATATGTTATCAGGAGGAAGAGTGTGTGCTACTGATGTAAGTCATTCTATCATTTCTATAAATTTTAAGCGATATCACGCACTTAGGAGTTACCGGCGGAGCCTGCCGGTAACTAAGGGTTAGTTACCGGCAGGCTCCGCCAGTTACTAGCCGGTAACTAGCCTAGAGCGTTTGAGTTAGATAGATAGATAAAACGTTTATTCAGTGCAACAAAAGACACAATACAGGTATTAAAAAACATTAAAAACAGGTGAAAGAGAAAAAAAAACAAAGATTAAAAAGATAAATTGAACCACAGACACTTAGCTCATGTTGTATGTACATCTATAGCGGATTAGCGGTCGATCACTACTGGGCGGTGTGTGCCCCATGGTTGCACCAAATGGGAGTCCAGCTCAGCATATGCCAGGTACAATACCTGAAGCTGGTATTCTGCTGCATCCCGTTAGTGACATACGGATGTCGAGAAGACACATCTAAGTTTCAACAAAATGGTACCTACATAGTGCGGCGCGTATATTATAAAGGTGGTAAGTACCCACAGTTGACTTGCTTTTAAAACCGACAGAAAGAAAGATTTTGAAATTTTAAACTTACTAAATATTTGTGTAGTGTCTACTGGATTACTTGATAGTGTAGGTAATAATATGTTATGTAATGAATGACTAGTTTATGTTTTTAAGCGTGTATGTATACGAGTTTATATGTTGGTGTATAATAATAAATTGTTATGTTATGGTTTTATAATAATTATGTACAGTGAGTATAGCATAATTTGCTTATATATATTTTCTATTGTTATACCTATGTTATATGCGTTTCGTTTTACACAGTTGTCTCAATCTTTGTCTCAAACATGTCGTGTGGAGCAGAGCCCCAGCCATCCGCTATATTATGGACGTGTTTGTGAGAGTCAATCAGATACTGCCGCAATCGACTTATAAAGGTACTAAGTGTTTTTAGGCGAGAGGATTGTGTAAGTTACCTCATGATGAGATGCAGGACCCTTCCACGTATTGGTGAGCAAGCTCATTAATGGTCAGATAAATTTTAATTAAATATTGTGTAGAAATAAAAAGTTAGCGGTTGCTTTTAAGTTATAGTTTATTAATTGTCCAATATCTTTCTTCGAACGTACCTATAAAATGACGAGTCCAGATATCATTATCGGCGTAAATGTGCATTTTAAAAATGATAATTGTGTCGTGAACCTTGATAGAGGCGTAAAGTCCAACTTTTGTAGTCCAGAGGTTCGAAAATAAAGAGGAAATAAAATAAAATCTTTGTCCATCACGCGCAGCATGACGACGTTTTGTCGACGGAAGAATAGACAAAGTGACACATTGCCATACTTATACGCGTAGAATGCGTACAAATATTTCTACAATCTGTCATTTTGTCTATTCTTCCGTCGACAAAACCCGTTTCTACGGCGATCATGCTATGCGTGCTGCCGTAGTCCTAATAACTAGCTCTAGGTAAGATCGCAAAGAAACCTGCATCTGTCGTTACGCACTCACAATCATCTATTTTATTTTGACCATACAGGGTGAATTTTTCAAGTGGGCGTGGATGGCTAAATCTGAAATTATGAGGAATAGTGAAATTATACCGAAAATTAAAGTATTGCAAAAAAATGCAATAGTGCTAAACTGCAATACATACAGCCATCTACCCTCAATTAGACGCTACTAATGGTCTCTGTCTAGTACAGCTCTGTAACCCTAGATGTCTCTGTTAACAACCTGCAAGTTGCAGCTACCGTATACTCCTTCCATTTATTAGTTCTCTATTTTACCACCAGTATTATGCTACTGGTGCAAATAGTGATACCAACAATTATGCAATGCACTAACAAAACAAACAGCAATGATAGCAAACATAACTAGTGTAGGTACAGAAAAATCACATGAAGGTTAAGTCCAAAAATTATATTTTGTAGGTACTTACCTACAAAATTACTTAATTAAATAATTTTATTGTTAGTAGATCATTTAATTATGTCAGAATTAAAGTTTTTGAATATAATGTAGAGAAATCTTCTCCCTTCACCTGATTCAACTGAAAAATTGAAATCGTTACGCAAATCCGATCAATCATGAACTTTGCTTTATTAGCCTTTATTGGCTGCATAGGCACGTTATTGAGGTAAATGAGCGTCGTCAAGGTCACACTACCAAGTTAGCTTAAAACAATTCAAACTTAAAATAAAAGTGTATGAATTAAGACTTCATAAAAACAAACGACAAAAAAACAAATTAAAGGTAATAATTAATTACAAGAGGACTCAAACAATATAATAATAATCAATCAAAGTACCGTTAGTACCAAAAGGAGGATTTGAAGACCAGACAAAATTTTAATAATCCAAATTAAAAATAATTGTGACGGTGCAAAAAATAAATATGATAAAACTAAAAATCTTAAATATTCGACTTGTTACAGTTTTCCTCGTGGCACGTAATGTTGCCAAGACAAGAGATGTTGAGAGATATTTTGGTATCCACCTCCTCAAATGTAATTGAAAAAGGAAACTAAGTGTAACTTATTATTAATTTCAACTGTCGAAAAAATAAAATCTTCAAACAAAAAACAAAACAATTCAAACTGAAATATATATATGTAAGTTATATTTTACTAGTGGCAACACTAAGCCAGAAACTTCAGAAGCGTTCCATGCCGTACAAAATGCAACTTCAAGCATTGGTTACAACATTAACAGGTTTTGTTATTTTGAGTTTTACTTTTCCGTATGATGATTGATGAACTAATTGCGTTTTTGTAAATGTAAGTTTTTTAGTTCGGAAGCGCCCCCGACTGGACCCGAATACACGACCTTCCGTCGGTTAGGTACCGGGTCCCCCATCGGAAACAAGAATGCAACATACTGCGTCTATTCCTTTCTTGTGGAAATGAAATGGAGCTATACTATGGAGCTGTACCCGCCGACTATATTTTTCTTTGTCTAAGCCTGCATTTTAATTGGGTTTTATTTTATTAGGCTACCTATCAAATCTTTTTTTTTTTCTCTTTATTTTGGCTTCGCACGGTTTGTTCTATTCAGCCAATGTCGCGTTTTGTTGCGTCCGCCAAGTCGAAGTTTCCCGCGCTTTTTCCCTGGCAAATCTTATGAATGTAAAAACTCATACTTCTGTCAACGCCATTAGATCTTTCTTACTTAGCGCGCAAGTTTATTAATTTACCTTTATTAAATTTAAGCCTGGCCATTTACTACGTAATATAATAAACGTAATGTATCGTACGTTCTGCCATGGCCTGCTCAATCGCCAGACCTCAGTCCAATTATATTTTACTAGTGGCAACACTAAGCCAGAAACTTCAGAAGCGTTCCATGCCGTACAAAATGCAACTTCAAGCATTGGTTACAACATTAACAGGTTTTGTTATTTTGAGTTTTACTTTTCCGTATGATGATTGATGAACTAATTGCGTTTTTGTAAATGTAAGTTTTTTAGTTCGGAAGCGCCCCCGACTGGACCCGAATACACGACCTTCCGTCGGTTAGGTACCGGGTCCCCCATCGGAAACAAGAATGCAACATACTGCGTCTATTCCTTTCTTGTGGAAATGTAATGGAGCTATACTATGGAGCTGTACCCGCCGACTATATTTTTCTTTGTCTAAGCCTGCATTTTAATTGGGTTTTATTTTATTAGGCTACCTATCAAATCTTTTTTTTTTTCTCTTTATTTTGGCTTCGCACGGTTTGTTCTATTCAGCCAATGTCGCGTTTTGTTGCGTCCGCCAAGTCGAAGTTTCCCGCGCTTTTTCCCTGGCAAATCTTATGAATGTAAAAACTCATACTTCTGTCAACGCCATTAGATCTTTCTTACTTAGCGCGCAAGTTTATTAATTTACCTTTATTAAATTTAAGCCTAGCCATTTACTACGTAATATAATAAACGTAATGTATCGTACGTTCTGCCATGGCCTGCTCAATCGCCAGACCTCAGTCCAATTGAGCACGCATGGGATATGTCCCATGCGTGCTTAATTGGGCTGAGGTCTGGGTATTGGGGCATACCCCAAAGAAGCGTCGTCAGAGTAAGTAAAGATTTTACAGTTTAGTAAGGCTATATCACATAAATCGTATAGGAATATAAAAATAGAGTGGGCCCATGATGCTTCCTTGTGAGACACCACGGTTGATAGCTTCATTAATAACATGTTCCCCTATTTTCACCACTTGTGACTGATATGATGACTCAGTAATACCACTCTCTAAGACCAAGTAATCCCACTGAATGAATATTTCATGAAATCTTGGCATTTCACAAATATACTATACTTTCAAGTTGTATTACTGATCTTAATGCTTAAAATTCTGTAAATACATATTTGTTACGGTCGCGAATCATATGTTAATCAACGTACAACTTAATACTAACCAGCAAATTGCAAAAAACGTAAAAAAAATTGAACTTCGAGGGTTACCCTGGCGCTTTCGCCTTAAAACGTGACGGAAACCTCTTTTTGATCAAATCCTAAGCACGAGTTTGGCGAAAGTGTAATGTTGCTGTATTTTGTATATTTTTTAACCATACGATTCCGTAAAAGCTCGTACTAAGGGTTGATATACAAGTTAAAGTAGGAACTTAACTTATCCTTGCACGTTTTTGAAACCAGTCGTGTGACTTATCAGGCGGTAACACTGACCTCTTGCATTATAGAGGTCAGTGGCCGGTAAGTTATTTTTTTAACCATATCGTTTTTTTTTAATAGGTAATTAATAATTTGTTGTTATTTTTTTTTTTTCCATAAGTAGTGTACAGAGTAGGTATGCGCAACATTTACAGCGTAGGACTTACAAGTGCACAGAGATTTGATCAATGACCCCCATGCTAGGTGGAACCTACAGGGGTCATCCATCCGTCCATTATACCGATTACAGGTAAGTAAGTAGTACGTATTATTTAGGGGAGCAATTATGTGCTTATACCTAGTGTGAAAAACAAAAACAAAGTTTACCAGCATGTAGGTAAAATAAAAAGGATTTTCTAAGTATTAGGTCTTGTAGAATAGTAGGTCAAAAATGAATAGGTGTGGCACCTAAGTTAAGTAGATAGGTACTTACAACGCGGTCACATTAACTCGACGCTTGGCGTTGATGACGTCATTTTGGTTTTTTGGTAATATACCTAATAAAAAATATAATTAAAACAACAACAGAAAACTAGCCAAATTAAAGTCGCGAATATCGGTAACAAAGTCAAAGACAAAGGCCTAACACTTGCTGGGCGAGCTAAGGAATGCGGGCCTCGCATTCCAGAGATGTGTCGAGTTAATGTGACCGCGTTGTAGGTGCATAAAATAAGTGTTGTTCAAAGTTTTAGCCATTTCTTAATACTTACGTAGGTCCATAGTTATATGAAAGAAGTTTGTTTCTTACATTTCTATGAGCTCCCTACCGTTGGTCTCGTGGTTGCAAGCGCGACTGCAGAGCCCGTCCAGGGTTCGATTCCCAGGTCGGACTAAACTGATATTGGGTTTTCCCATTTGTAATTTCTCAGTTAGTTATAGTAGTTTGGACGTTGGCGTTGTGATACCCCTGTGCGCACACTGTGTTGTGTGAACTGGCGCAGGACCAACGGCTTGATGAGCCATTGGTCCTGCGGCTGATCTCTCTCCAGTTGTGTCGGGTTGCCGTTCCATCGGACTAAGAGAGTGGAAGAGAAAGTGCACCTGTGTCTACGCACACACTTGTGCACTATAATACTTACTAGGTATCAGTAGCTAGGTACTCAGCGATGGCTCACGAAAAATATTTTTGAGAGTTGACATTGTAAAGGGCTATTATAACGTCATAAATGGTACAAATGATAGTCACTATTCATAAAATTCTCGCTTCGACAGCAAATACTCGATGTACCGATGTACAGAGCCAGCACATCAAGCTACCCGAAACTGTCAAATTTTGCAATAGCGATAAAGTTGAAATCTATTAAAGAGACAGATTGTAGTAGTTTGATGTGCTGGCGTCTGTACCGATGGCCGCACCTACTATGTAAGTAAAGTACAAAGGTACCTACTTTACGCGTTGTAGTCTTTGAGTATTAAGTTTAATACTCAAAGGTAGGTAGGTAGGTGTGGCCTAATCAAAAAAATAACTACCTGGGTACCGTTATATTAATTACGTCACATCCTGCTGTCTAGTACTCTAGTCGACTGGCAACATTATAAAAGTGCTCTGTTGCTAGCAACACTGAGTGACATGTCAAAGTCAGTCAAAGAGTCAAAGGTAACATTGCTATATTCAGAGTACTTTTTTTATGGAAGGGTTTAGTTTAAGATTTAGTTATAGGCTCTGTGTATTATTTGATCATTAGTTTTGAATATTTTTAAGTGTAATTATGGAGAAATAATAATTTAACTTTAATAATATTTTAAATGTAAAATAAATGCACAAATACTCAGGATTATGGTTTTCCTGCAAATATTTATAGTTTAACACAGTATTTGGTTGCTCACCGTTACCGGTAACCTATGACGAACCTATGATTATCCTGTGATGTTCGACCTGCGGAGTATGGTTAAGTATTTTATTCTTTAACTAGCACCCGTGGTTTCACCCGCTTAAGTGTCGATCCCGTGGAAATATCGGTATCAAAACTATCTTAAGTCTTTTCTCGGGACTCAAACTATCTCTATACTTACCAAACATCTAAATCGGTTCAGCGGTTAAAGCGTGAAGAGGCAACAGACAGACAGACACACTTCCCTATTTTTAATATTAGTATCGATTTATTTAATTACCAACCACACAGAACGTCTCTTATACTCTTTAACACAGCTTCATTGAGTCCTATTTTTTTTCAGTATCAGTTCGCTTTGTGGACAGAGAGGTTAAAGGAGAGTAGGTAGGCCTTAAGACGACCCACTGACTCTTTGCCCAGCAGTAGGAAATTAATGGCTATAAAATCTCTCTTGGTTGATTTGGCACTGCCTGTCCCTTTGTATACATAATGTTCACAAAACTACAATAAGTAGTGAGTTTTCGAAATACTTGTAATCTATTAGAGTAAGTACCTATATTATTAGAATACACAACAACAAGAATGTTGATTATCATTTTTCATTGTTAATTTTTTGTTGTGTGTATTGAATAATTTTATAATATAGGCATCCTAACCACTGGAAAAGGAAAATCATTAACCCCTTACTAATAAACATATATCAGATGAATAGCTACACACCAATTTCTCTCTTTCAGTCGTCAGTTAAATTACTGATGACCGAAAGAGAGAAATTGGTGTGTAACTTTCGAAAGAAGATAACAAAGCTTTGTGTAACTATACAGACGCTATACAATGTTTATTAAGTAAGGGGGTAAGACAATAGAATCAATGTGACTTTCAATTTGATCTAATCTAGTTGTATTTCATTTAGATTCAGCAGCCTACATCATTTTCTATATAGCAACATTTAGTTCTCCCATTTTTCCTATAATTTCTAGCTTTTCTTTTTTGTTTGTCTGTCTAAGTAGTTTTAATTTTTCTTTTAATTCTACTTTCAGTACTAATTCCTGAAACCATGACTGTGATGACCCATAATGCTGCTGCTTAGGAGTTGGAGCTTAAATTGAGGATGGCCATTCAAGAAAAGGCTTCAAATAGTAAAATGTCAACAGCTGTTACTGGAAATAGATGATAGTTAGAAGGTCGATTTGAAAAACTCATGCATTAGTAGACCTACATTAACAAACCTGGATATTGTTGATGAAAAGGATAAACTGCGGATGGTCATGGATGGTTTCAACAAATACAGTAACATAAAGATGAGGCATTATGTAATGTTATGGACCTAGAATAAGAATTAATTTATGAAAATGTTTGAATTACTAAATTACAGAAACATACTCAAAAAAGAAACCAAAAGAAATGTACTCGGGCTAAGGAAACGAGTAACTTGCATAATAACAATAGCCTCCTGACTGATTTTGGTCACTGTGGCCAATTTCAACGGCGATTAGCCAGGTATACAGGAGATATTATAGTGCACAAGCGTGTGCGCAAACACAGGTGCACTCTCTGTTCCTTTACTCTCATAGTCCGATGGGACGGCAATCCAACACGATGGGTGAGAGATTAGGCTCAGGACCAATGGCTTTTATGTGATCACCGAGCCACGCGGGTATTAAACCGCCAACTTCCAAACTCCAGGCTGTTACTAAGAAATTCCTATTGGAAAACTCAATAACAGTTTGTACAACCAGTAAATCAAACCCAGAACCACACGCTCAGCAGTTGCGCTTGCAACCATGAGACCAACGAGGCAGTCAAATGAAGAACGAGTGAACGAGTGGAATGAGGAATTTGTATAATTAATTATGAAGAAGAAGAAGCTAGTTATTAGAAAAAAAAAAAAAATTGGGAAAAACCAAAACACAGTTCCAATAATATTAAACTAAGGAAAGAATCAGTTTTTTTATAAATAAATTTAATAACTGTCAAATTAATAAGGACATTTTATGAGATTGGCAATTTACGCTTACTGTCTGAAATTTAGATACTAGAAGAGTCAATACATTCACTCTGTACTAAGTATGTGAGGTCAGAAAAACAAATTCAGGAGCACATTCTTACTGCAAATGAGTTAGTGGACATGCGAAACTCTAATACAGACAAAATGAACCTGCTGACTCAGCACCCCTTACTGTTCATTGCAAAGGAAATGCAATCTTGGCACTCTCCAACCGAAGGCATTGGAGGTCCCGTCCCTGTCAGGTTCGAAAAATTTTTGTATGCTCAACAACGTAAATAACAATTAATCTTGTTGAACTGTCGAAATGAAAACTATTCCTACTGGTACTGTGTTACGCAATTACCATTATATCACCAGATAGTGAACAAGGTGCATTGCAAGTAGTTCAAGCAGAACCTAGTTCTCTCCCTTGTATTGTATGTAAACTATTTCTTTGTATAGGGCAATTCATATTCCATTTGAAATAATACTTATCTATTGCTTTGTTGTAATGTGGTGTAATATTGATTGTTTTATAATAATTATATCATTTAATACGTTTTTATAATTATGAATAATTCGTTATCTGGTGTAAATTCTAAATTCTATTTGGGTGCATTCCTGAAATAAAAAAGTTATTTAAAAAAATAAAAAAACCCGACTGCGGTAAAAAACTTAAGTTAAAAGAAACTGAAAAGCTAAAAACAAGCCCAATTTAAATTAAATAGTTGGAAGCAGGCGGGACCCATACCATTTTTATTATATTTTCAAATTCAAATGGGGTCCCCGCCTGCTTCCAACTTTTATTTAATTTAAAATGGGCTATTTTTTTAAATAACTTTTTTATTTCCAGCTTTTTAGTTTACAAATGTGAAAGATTTCGCAGATGATTTATTTTAGTTCTTGGTAGGTGTTTTTTTACGATTTGTCACTTCGAATTGCTTTTAACCATCTATGTTGAATATATTTTTGTAATCATCTTTTAAAACCCTTTATTTTGATACCCCACTCGACAGTTTTTGAAAAAAAAAAAAAACATTTTTTAATATGGCGCCAAACATCGGCCATTTTTTTTTCAATTTTGATATACCCAGTGTCACTCTCACAATTAAGACGAATCTAACGGCACCTCTCAAGTTGAAATCGATCAAGCCGTTTAAGCTACAGAGCGTGCCAAAGAAATATACATACATACAATGCGATTCAAATAACAATAAGAACATCAATGACCTCTATCTGTCAAATGTTGATTGAAAAGTACGGCTTGCAAAGAAAACTTATTTGCGTATCAATAACTTTTTTTTTTGTTTAACCGAGTCTTAGATAAATCAAAGTGAGAAAAACATAAAAAAATTAGTCATAATTAGTTTTTTTTTTAAATTATGCTACTTTCTTTCTTATTTTCATTGTTGACAACAAGTCACCAGAAAGTAAAAAAAAAAGTTATTTAAAAAAATCAAAAAACCCGACTGCGGTAAAAAACTTAAGTTAAAAGAAACTGAAAAGCTAAAAACAAGCCCATTTAAATTAAATAAAAGTTGGAAGCAGGCGGGACCCACACCATTTTTATTGTATTTTTTTCAAATTCAAATGGGTCCCGCCTGCTTCCAACTTTTATTTAATTTAAAATGGGCTTGTTTTTAGCTTTTCAGTTTCTTTTAACTTAAGTTTTTTACCGCAGTCGGGTTTTTGATTTTTTTAAATAACTTTTTTTATTTCCAGCTTTTTAGTTTACAAATTTGAAAGATTTCGCAGACGATTTAGTTCTTGGTAGGTGTTTTTTTTTGCGATTTGTCACTTCGAATTGCTTTTAAGTATATATGTTGTATATATTTTTGTAATCACCTTTTAAAACCCTTTATTTTGATACCCCACTCGATAGGTTTTGAAAAAAAAAATATAAAAAAATATTTAATATGGCGTCCAGTAGTCGCCATATTGAATTTTCACTAACGTCATGTCTTTAGTGACACTCGCCGGACTAAGAGGAATCGATTAACGTGTGAATCATAAAAATCGGCCCAGGCGTTTGGTCTGTATAGTGCTTCAAAGGAACATATAAACATACATACATACATACATAGACTGATGAACACATTACCACTCCTTTGCGTCGCGCAGTCGGGTAAAAAGATGCCAGCTGCCATCTTGTCGTTGTTGGGTGTTACATGCTCTGTGGTTGTTGGTGTGCTACTTCGTGAGACTGACTGCTTGTGGAGTGTTACTGTTTCTTTCGTTAATTCTGTATGTTACGTGGTTGTTTCCTGTTAAATTTGTTATTGTTGTTATTTGTTGACGATGACCACTCAATCAGTGATGCAGACATGAGCGGAATTGAAAAAAAAAATGTTTTCGTAAATAATTAATGTAATTAAAAAAATATCTTGTTTTGCTCACCCTACCCAATTTATTCGATTTGACAGCTATGACGTCACAACATGGCGCTAAGTCGATCCTATTCTTATTTGAAACGCATTGTACAGACGCCAGCACATCAAGCTACTACAATCTGTCAGATTTCTTTAATAGATTATCAAATTTATCGCTAAAGCATAAGGTTCAAAGTTTATTGGGAAAATTTGACAGCTTCGGGTAGCTTGATGTGCTGGCGTCTGTACATACACTCGAAACTACTACTACTAACATAACCACCATTCTGGCGCAGTCGGGTAAAAACTAAAAATGATTTTTATTAAGTAAATACCTAAGTATTCAACAACGATACCCCACGTGAAATAGTTTGTTGACTTTT
Source organism: Mesoligia furuncula (assembly GCA_916614155.1). Taxonomy (NCBI): domain Eukaryota; kingdom Metazoa; phylum Arthropoda; class Insecta; order Lepidoptera; family Noctuidae; genus Mesoligia; species Mesoligia furuncula. The sequence continues at coordinate 37,431,534 of OU744790.1, forward strand.
ATTTTTCCATTTTTACATTAAGGCGTCCAGTAGTCGCCATACTGAATTTTCACTAACGTCATGTCTTTAGTGAAGAGGAATCGATTGACGTGTGAATCATAAAAATCGGCCCATGCGTTTGGTCTGTACAGTGCTTCAAAGGAACATACAAACATACATACATGCATAGGCTGATAAACACATTACCACTCCTTTGCGTCGCGCAGTCGGGTTAAAATGATTTGATTTGGTAGCAATAAAATTTGTTATTGCTCCGTTATGTTTCCTGATTGTTTTGGAAAAGGGTTAAGAAAATTAATTAGCAGCAACCTGAGTCATTTTTGTCATTTGTGTTTAAAAGTCCATGTCATCTTTAATTGAACTCCACTAAACCTTGACTCTTAAACTAAGTTTGGTCGGGGAAAAAAAGTTCCGTTCCTCACACTGTGAACGACAAATAATAATAATAATTTTATTTATTTATCAGACAACAATGGTCCGCTGTGTTAGTTGTTACCGGGTTGTTACCGTGGAAACTCTTCGTTTATCGGGAATAATCGAAAAAAGCTAAAAAAGTCCCATTCGTCAACAATGTAAAACTTTCTTTGCCGATCGTCAACTGTGTTGACAACAAGGTGTGACTGATCGGGAATATTCGCACAAAAAGACGTTCATTTAGGTAGGTAGTAGGTAATATATTAGCGTGTTCAATAATATTTTTAGGAAAGCAAAATGGGAATTATTTGAGGTTCAATTAAGTATGTAAGTGTAATACCTATATTAAATATATAGTTACCTATTATTTTACTAGCAAAGTAGGTAAGTATTCCTCTACACAGAGGATGCTCTCGAAGTCTTGGCAGCATTCTTCAGGATATCCCGGGTGTTGTATCGGGGCATTCAGTTTACGTTACGCTCCCACATGTCGGCCAGTATAGTCAAAGCGCGAGGAATTCGTGGCTAACAGCCGGATCAAGGTCTTAACCTTGATCCGGCTGTTAGCCACGAATTCCTCGCGCTTGCACCGCGGCATGCGTTGCTTACAACGCATGCCGCGGTTGGTCCGTGGATGGGTGACCATCAATTTCATTCCGAGACACTTCTCAACCGTACCTTCGCAAAATAAACGCTGGTAGCGCAAAACAAAAAACTAAGAGTAGGTAAGTATGCTTTGTTTATAGAAGCATGAGGAACAGCGGCCCTAGGGCGGTGCGAGTGAGCGGTGCGACGGCACCGGGAGGCGAGGCGCTGAAATTACCGAAATGCGACCACCGGAATGATAGTTATAACTTACTATAAAGTGCGGACGCGGAGTATCGATCGACCGAGACACGACGATCATATGGGCGCCCACACGGAGCGGAAAGCCTAATTCTCAAAATGGCAACACAGTCGCAAAAGGACTAGTTCTCAAAATGGCAAATTCTCTAAAAGCCTAATTCTCTGAATGGCCAATTCTCTAAAAGCCTAATTCTCTGAATGGCTAATTCTCTAATAGGCTAATTATCAAAATGGCACATTTTCTACAATTGGGAGTATTCTTATAAATAAAAGATTTCTTAATATAATTATTATGTACTAGCTGCGCCACGCGGTTTCACCCTCGAAAATGTCGATCCCGTGGGAATATCGGGATAAAAAGTAGCCTAAGTATATGTTAATCCACACGGTGTCAGCTACCTCCATATAAAATTTTATCAAAATTGGTCCAGCCGTTTGAGCGTGAAGATGTAACTAACATATAAACACACACACACACTCACAAACTTTCGCCTTTATAAGATTTTATAATGCAAAAGAATAAATACTAATAGTATCGGTTCAGACAAAAACAAGCCAATTTAGACATTGTTACATACCTACCTAAATAAATATAAAAAAAAAACTGAAAATTTTAATTTAATGAATAGGTACGGAAAATGTTCTATTTGGATAATTAGCCATTTAGAGAAATGGCCATTCAGAGAATTAGGCTTTTAGATTATTGGTCATTCAGAGAATTAGGCTTTTAGAGAATTTGCGACTCTTTTGCCATTCTGAGAATTAGGCCTTCTGCGCCTAAACCGAAAAAGCTTGTAGCGCTTAGGCACAGATTACTAAATAGTTACTACGTACCTAAGCTTAGGTAGCGTGGAGGCAATAATACTCCAGATGTGCGACGAAAGTACCTACCTATATTTAAAAGTAAAAGGAATATCGAATAGTGATTATCGCTCCTATTTACAAAATATGTACTTACATGTCTTATTTATTACTAAACTTATGGGTACAAGTCTGCCGTCCTTAGGAAACACTGCAGACCCACCGTACCCCTGGCCGTACCCCTGGTGGTACGGTGGGTCTTTTAAAGTTAAACGATACCGCTGTATGAAGTGAATGTAGTGCTGTGCTGATGAAGATACTAGACGAACAGAAAATGCAACTGTTACCTCGCATAATAATGACTCATTCATTAGTTAGGTAGGTACATAATTGATGCGGCAACAATGCATGTTAAGTACTGAACAAAAAAAAAATAAAACAAAAAAACGTAAAACTTTCTTGGTGATAGTGGGACCACCTCAGAACTATCTACTTTCGAACAAAAAAAGAATTTTGAAAATCCGTCGACAATTGGCGGAGTAGGTATTCGATGAACAAACATAAAAAAAAAAAAAAATACAGACATCCGAACATAGTACCTCCTCCTTTTTGTGAAGGCGGTAAAAAGGTACCTATATTGTATTTAAGATTTTTTCTGTAAAAAATTATGAATAAAATTATTAAATACAATTGTTGTTGTCAAAAGTGGTTTTAACTAGTGTTCCAACACTATTACCTGGTGGTACCGTTTAACTTTAAAAGACCCACCGTACCACCAGGGGTACGGCCAGGGGTACGGTGGGTCTGCAGTGTTACGAAAAGTGGAATTCTCGAGTTTTCCCCAAATTGAGTTAAGTACCTACATAATTGGAATCTGCAGAATGAGATCTAATATTCTTTCAGACACTTTTTACGTATCCATAACGTAGCCGGTTTTAATACTAAGCACAATATAGTGATGGAGATACAAACAAAACAAAAAAAAAACTTTAACCGCGTTTTTCCCGAAATCACGTTTAACCTAGATAATGCACTTTTCGTTAAGACGGCAGAAGTAGTGACCTACTGGCCTCTACTTACAAACATTAAGTAATCAACCAATAGGAATACATACAGTTGAAATATACAGGGTGTTTGGTGCATCGTTTGCCAAATAGAATTGGCCGAAAGGAGAGGTGCTATCTCTTAAGGCCCATTAACTCATTCCTTGTTACACCGGTTTTTTTATTATGACTTTTTAATTTTTATTTAGAAAAATACAAGAACTCTGTATTTAAGCTTAGATAACTGTAAAAAAAAGTTGTGAGTATAGCCTTCAAATTTTATTTTAATTCTTATGTTTACTCTTGTATGGTTCTATGAAATTCAAAATTACTTGCTAATAACATCCAGTTCCTTTTTAATAACTCACAAAGTTTTTGAAAAAGGAAAAAATACACTTAACACGCAACTTTAAATTGTTGTTAAAAAAAACTAATAGCGATCGGGATCTTCGAATTCTTTTAAAAAGTTCTCTAGTTTGTCCCCTTTTCAACGGTGTGCAATATACCAAAAAGAACTTTTAATAACTTCAGTAATTCGGTGAATGTGTAATCGAGACACATCAGGCTGATATTCGATATTACGGTAAGAACACCAGTTTTCACATAAATAACATTCTTTATGTAGGTGGATAGTGTTATCTCCCTCTTGTGCAGTCTCTTATCTCTTTCTAGGGATCTAACTTTCCTCGAACTTGAAATACAAAATAAACTTTTATTTAATAAGTACCTAATTATTATTATAAAGCTTAAATAAAAAAAAGTTATGAGTATAGTACCTACTCATAACTTTTTAAGCTTAAATGCAGAGTTCTTGTATTTTTCTAAATAAAAATAAAAAAGTCATAATAAAAAAACCGGTGTAACAAGGAATGAGTTACTGGGCCTTAAGAGATAGCAGATGACCTCTCCTTTCGGCCAATTCCATTTGGCAAACGATGCACCAAACACCCTGTATATTAATAGTTCCTAAAGAAATCCGTGCGGGGGCGCGCAGGTCGCCGTCGTGTTATTGGCCGGTCGTAGAGACCGCGTTGACGGCTCAGTGCGGCGCGGCGGCGAGCGTGGCGACGGGCGAAGGCCTAGAATCTGCGCACAGCGGCGGCGAACGGATGTGTGTTTAGGTATTGCAGCTACAAGCTTGTGCTGAAATTGCAAATCAGTTTGACAGAAGGGGAAAAATGTGACGTGTCTGGTTGTGAATTGGTTGAGGAACTTATGAGCTTAGAACCATGTTTAAAAGATTTTCAATTAGCATAGTCGGAACACTCTATGGGGGATAATAGTGCTCCGACTTTCATTTTCAGGACACATTTTTCCAGATGTATGGACAGCACTTCGTATCTTGCTGACTATGCATGTAACTGTTGCTAAAGGGGAATGAAGTTTCAGTAAATTAAAACTTATAAAAACTTATTTACGTTCCACTATGTGCCAGGAAAGACCTTGACCAAGAGGAATCCATAGAAATACATTTGGGTACTTGCCCGTGGTCCCCTTGTTTAGTCCCCCTTGGCCAAAAGCTAAATTATTCTGAATTAATTCAGAAATTTGCTAGCGCAAAAGTTAGACAAGTAGGTAGCCATCTATGGTCTGCTGTGTAAATAAAAGTTGTCAAACTATATCACTGATTGTAATTATTATCATCTTTACTTACTAGGTAGGTACTTGTTACCTCAGCAGGGCAAGAGCTCTCTTGGCTTGCAAGCACAGTGGCATATCGAACGCGACAGAGTCCATTCCGTGTGCACTACGCACACTAGGTATCCACTATCGACAGATTCCACTGTCCACCGTACATATTTGTAACCTATATTTAAAACTATTTATTTACACAGCTAGTCTATGTACAGACGCCAGCACATCAAGTTACTAAAATCTGTCAAATTTCTTTAATAGATTTTCAACTTTATTGCTAAAGCAAAAACAAAATAAAGTTAAAAAAAAAAAAGATATGTAATAGTTTTTCGTATTTATGTAGTGTATCTACCCATAGACGCCAGCCTATCAAGGGGTACACTACATAAATACGAAAAACTAAATTCTGACAGTCACAAATACGAATTTCGAAATACCTACTTCATAATTCCGAATGGTTTAAAATTGCTAATATAGCAACTCCGATTTATCATTCATCCTATTTTTATAATTCCGAAATTTCAATATTCCTCGTTTATAGTATAATCCTAAAATGTCAAGATTTCATGAAATAGTCATTCAGTCTGTAGGATTACTTGGTCTTATAGAGTTGTGTTGATGTCTTTAATGATTATAATTATTATTACGTAATACTGACCAGCAAATTGCAAAAAACGTAAAAAAATATATTATTTCGCGGGCTACCCTGACGCTTTCGCCCTAAGATATTATAATGAAAGTATAAAATTGCAATTAAGTAAAAGCAAGTGCAAAATTCAGCAAGTGCAAATTTGACCAATATTCCAATCGTGCAGATAACTCTGCTTGCGCGATGTAAGGTTTGCGTGACGTCAGGTGTGATACGTAGTTCGCATGTTTATTGGTAGATACCGACGCTGACGCCACATGTTGATGGAAAGTAACATTGAACATGTACATATACATCTCACAACTTTCATTCGCTACCAAAATCTAAGTGGGGAATTTTCGTAGTCAAACATGGTTAGATTATGATTTGTTTCGCTTCGTCCAATGTCCATCCAAGGTGGCTTTTTGACTTAGACTTAAAGCCTGTCAGTACTAAACATATAACTGGTTTTAATATCTCCCAAAGTAGACAAAGAAAGAAAAACGTAATAAAAATGAGTTCTTGTTAAGTCCTGAGCCTACTTATATTTTATTTGCCAGAACTTGAAGCGATTTTCAATAAATATTGGTAGGTATTCATAAAAAAAGACTAAGTATCCATTTCACTCTGCTTTTACTAGACTAGTTTGTCGCCAAAGCAGGTGTACTTCCTAGTTTACAAGTAAAATAACAGCGTCAATAAAATAAATTGAAATATCGTTACGAAATGGAATAAAAATGTAATATCGTTTCGAGCTCCATAAAATTGTTTATAAAAATTAAATGCTTTTTGCAACACTATCCTGAATTTGTTAGCGTATAATCCAGCAAAAATGAAAAGCACACTGTTAATCTTAATAGGATACATTACTTGTACATTAAAGTGTGAGATGAACAAAACTGAAGCTGAAGAGAAAACAGATAAGGTAGAGCCACTCAACGAAAAAGGCCAACAAGGCGATGTACAGCAACCAACAGATGCAGTGCCACCAGAAGGTATAGAGACAACAGATGCTGGAGAGCCACCAGACGATAAAGACCGACCCGTCAATATAGGGCAACCAGAAAATGCAAAGCAACCAGAAGGTGTACAGACAACAGATGTTTTAGACACCACAGATGGTGTAGATACAAATACAACGTACCCTATACAGCATCCAGTCGATATAGAGCAACTAGAAGCTGCAGAGACAACAGATGCTGTAGACACAACATATGCTGCAAATACAACTTACTCTGTAGAGCAACCAGTCGATACAGAGCGACCAGAAGATGTAGAGACAACAGATGCTGATGACATAACAGATGCTGTCGAGCAACCAGAAGATACAGAGACAACAGATGCTGTAGACACAACAGATGCTGAAGATAGAACATATGCTGTAGAGCAACCAGTCGATTCAGAGCGACCAGAACATACAAAGAAAATAAAAGCCACAAAGAAACAAAAAATACAAGCAGACGATACAGGCCCTTCAAAGATCAGAGTGGCAGATGCACTTAAGATTCTTGAAAAGAGTAAAAATGAATATGCTTTGGAGAGCATAGCTTTAATCAAAAAGTTGAAATGGTTAAGGTCTACATTTAATATCACAGAACTTATGATTGATCATAAAATAGATCCTAATGAAGATTTCGATCACCTATCTGACACGCAGAACAATTTAAATACTTCAAATATTTTGAGACAACCTGTAAAAGATGGGTTTTTAAACATCAAACAAGCAATTTTGGATGCATCGAATTTTAAAGTAACTGTGGCAAGAAAAACAGCAAAAAAACGGAAGATGGCTAAGGTCGAAGCAGAAGCAAATAGGTACATAACAAATTTTATCGCTACACACAGCGATAGAGAAAGTCTCGAGAAAATTTATCTTGCAGTTTCAGACTAATTGGAAAAGGATAGGTGCGATTAAAGTAGACAAAATACATACATAAGTGCATCGAGTTTTTATATCAAATATAGGTACTAGTATTAAAACACTTATTTCTGATTGTTTTCAACAGAAATGGAATTTTGTTGGAAACAAAATGATGAACATTTCCATAGCCAGGAAAATAAGACTTTGTCTGCTACCCGAATTAGAATGAAAGAAGATATTGTCAGCACCTATGTCTGGAGTATTGTTAGATGCGCGTTTGACTGCCGAGTGGTTTGTGTTATTGTATTTGTGTACGTGTCTACTTTGCCTTGGCATTGGCCAGGGCAACTGGGTTGTGGAGGTCAGATAGGCAGACGCTCCATGTAAAATACTGGTCCGCTTAGACTGGAAGCCGACTCTAACAGAAGTAGTTGGGAAAAGGCTAGGCAGACGAAGATGATGTACTTGGCCATGGCCGTTTTATGTAAGATAAATAAATGAAATAAGGAATACTGTGTAAAGTACGCGTTTGGATTTCGCTTTAATGCTTATAACACGCGTCATATCATCATCATCATCATCAGCCTCCACCAGTCCACTGCTGGACATATGCCTCTCCAACTCAACTTCACGCCACTCAACTCAATTATCTGCATCTGCCAACCTGCTGCTACCAGCCACCTTTCGAAGATTGTAGCACGCGTAGCATGGCCAGCGGGATAATACTCGTAACAGTACCAATCATTTTGACAGTTCAACAAAATTCATGGTATTATTTACGTTGTTGACCAGACAAATTTTTCGAACATATGTAGCAATGGATATTGACCTTCACCACCATCAGTTAGGGTGCAGTTCTAATAAATAATAATAATTAACTTAGTTCCTTAGTTAAGACTGTTTTGTAACCACCAGTATATATTTCTATGGAGAAGAACAGGCAAGAAACTCCAGGGACACTTTTGTTATAGTTTCGCGTTACCGTCCGTCAGTTTTACCATACCAATGACCTTATCAGTAAACCGGGTTAGGTCAGTTATGAGTTGGCTGGCGTCCATTCCCGCCAAGGCGCCTATTTATATCCCACATTATGACAACACATGTAAATGTTATGTTTATTTATATCCATTGTTTTGGAATGTCTGTACTACATATATGTAAGTAGAGTACTCTTAGAATTTTACTTCATCGGCAGATTGTTATAATGTGGAAATTCAGGAGCTCTTTTTCCTAGAAAAAAAAAAAAGAAATTTTTCTCTTTCTTTTTTTTTTTCTATGAAAAAGAGCTCCTGAATTTCCACATTATAACAATCTGAATTTTGAATTTGAAAAAGAATTTGAAAAAGAATTTGTCTTATCAAATTCTCATTTTGGAAGGTAATATTATCGATGAAACTAACACTCCTCGAGGTACCGAGTTCTTGTATGTCTTAGGGTTACATTACTAAACTCTTATTTTTAATTTGCTAGACCAAAATGACACCTAATGTATATTAAATGTCATGTTGACAAAAAAAGTTCGTTTGCCGCTGTCATTTTAATCTATTAAATAAAAAATCACAGTTTACATTTGAGGATTTTTGCAGACACAACTTTCCAGTGCCAATTTGTTCACGGACGAAATCTTTAAAAGAGAGATTTTGTCTCTCATCAGACGGGGATCGAACTCGACGCTAGCACATACTTTCTGTCGGGTGCAAATGACTGTATTTATATAATAATATATAATTAAAAGTGTTTTTTTCCTAAAAGTTAAATACCATACTCTTTCCAATGAATGTCCCACTTAAGGCTGCACCGACCGCCAAGTGGCGCCCTCATCGTTTGTTTGGTTACCTATTTCTTTTATTTTACAATGAAAATGCAGAAAATAAGCACGTTAACTTGTGCTCCACACGACTATACGTTAATATTATCATAAACGGTAGTTTTAGATTGTTTAGTTTTATTATAATCACGAAAACGGATAAAAACGGCCACTATTTTCCGTTTTTTTTATTATAATAAAACTAAACAATCTAAAACTACCGTTTATAATAATATTAACATATAATCTTGTGGAGCACAACTTAACGTGCTTATTTTCTGCATTTTCATTGTAAAATAAAAGAAAAACCAAATATACGATGAGGGCGCCACTTGGCGGTCGGTGCAGCCTTAAACTTTTCGTAGATAGGTAGTTTCGGACGGAAACTACCTAACTACGAAAAGGTTGGGCCAGTTACCAACCGAAACTTTCGGTTGGTAACTGGCTCAATGCAGGCTACCCCCTACCGCCGCGCCGCCACCTGTGTTGCCTCAAACGTGCCCCGACTAGAAGTTAAAGTACAGCTGTTTCTAAAAATAATGTAGTTTCACACTTTCCATTGAGAAAGGAAAAATAGCTAGTCAGAATCGACCATCACTATAATTGCGTAACACACTATCAGTACCTATCTATTTGAATCATTTTCAAGGGTATTGCTAAACCATTGCTTCTTAAGTACGAAACATTAATTGTTTGCCCAACAACGTAAATAACTCAATTAATGTTGTTGAACTGTCAAATTGAAAGCCATTGCTATTGCTATTGATAGTGTCTTACGCGATTATCCCGCTGATTATATTCTTTCGTTCGTAAAGGACGTGCCTTTTTGGGGAGGTCTAATAAATAATACCTAATGTAGTTGAAAATAATGAAATTAAGTGAAACTGATACCTACTACACAGCTAACTTTTGAAAAAATAATAATTCTTAAGTATTTAAATCTTTACTTTGTGCAGATTATTTCATCAGCTCTCAAAACGATGAAGTACTAACATCGTGAGGAAACCGGCGTGTCATAGAACCAAAAATTAGACGACATGTGACATCTACCAACCCGCACTGGGCCCGCGTGGTTGATTACGGCCCACTACCTCTAACAGAGAGCAGGCCTGTGTCCCAGCAGTGGCAAGTGGTTATGCAAGTATTTAAAGCAAACCTCATAAAGTTTATTTAACAAATTTTATTTTCCTTTACAATTACACAACAAAAAAAGGAAATTTATAAAATGCATAACGCCATCTGAAACACTACGTTAACAGTGTGGTTAATAATATATGTATTATATAACTAGGTAACAATATAGTGTTTTAATTATGCGGTAGTATACAGGAGGTAAATAAGAGGCAAGGCAATTAGGTCTAAGTTTGCTTTGGGATAGCGACAAAATGTTAAATGAACTTCAAAAATTTTAAGTATTCTAGTGAAGATTATATAAATTGTACAAGGCATAATTAACTTTAAGTTCACTGATTAACGTACAAACTAGATACGAAATTCCTGCAGCTAACAGCTGGTATTCGTATCGTCGTCGTAGTTCGTACGTTACATAATTGACGTTATAATTTCGTTAAAAAAATTGGCTTCTGTTTGATTCTGTGGCGATGTAAATTAAGCCTTACTGCCTAGATCTATCTTTTCATCCTGTATACCATTTAGTTCCTATACTTACACTGTGTAACATTATTAGATGCTAATATTTTAGGGACCTTTAAATATGTTTTAATAAAAATACCTTGAAATGAAATATAATATTCTCTTCAGTTTATTTTTTAATTTGAAATGTGGGTATTTATATACCTACATACACCCCTATCGAACTCTTCGGTGAAGCCAAGCGTGATGTTATATTGTCATTTACCTACCTATAGAAATCTGCGTCATAGTTGCTAATAGCTTGCGTATACGAACAATGCTCTGAAATCCCTCATCCCTTGAACTCAGATTGGTTTAAACCTTATACAACGCGGTCACATTAACTCGACGCATCTCTGGAATGCGAGGCCCGCATTCCTTAGCTTTTAGCCCAGCTTTTCTTTGTCTTTGTTACCGATACGCGCGTCGTTAATTTGGCTAGTTTTCTGTTGTTGTTCTAATTATATTTTTTATTAGGTATATTACCAAAAAACCAAAGTGACGTCATCAAAGCCAAGCGTCGAGATAATGTGACCGCGTTGTGCCTTCCAACCTATTCGTATAACTCATGAATATTAAAAAAGGGTAAACTAATCGGCGAAAAAAAGAAGGTATTAAGTTTGACTTTATTTTATTGAAGCTAAGAAAAATGAAATGAAACGTTGCCTTGAAATTTTGTTTTATATACCTACGTAAATGCTGTTAATTTAAAGCAAATTTACTGGACATTATTCTCACCTAATAATATTACAAGCTTTGTATTTTTGTAATTGGGTAAATAACTCAGGGTTTATGTTAGGTGACAGATAGTTGATCCGATTTGGTGCCCATGCTAATACTTATTTCCTGAACACTGCAACGCTGCATCTTGATGCAGCTGTCATAATGACAGCTGCTATGGTCTTGTCAGTGTCATTTTGATGGTAACTTGCTTATTTACTTCCTTTGTTTATAAACTTTTAGCCTTTAGCTGGAGAAAGATGTGGCATTTAAATACCTACCTAATTTTAGAAGCCTATTATATTAGCCTACGAATCTTAAAGGCTTATTTGCAATTTTTCTTTTAAATGGAACTTGAACTGTATTATGAAATGCAGTGTTCTTATTAGAATTGAAAACCCCTCGTTAAATTATATTTACTGCATAATTTGAACAGTTTGAGATTACTAAAGTTGACTAGAATAATACAAATCTTTGTAACTTCTACATTCTCGCCTACACGAAACATAAATACCTATACATTAAGATAATAATATTAATTTCATTTCATTTAATAAATGGTTATTTTCTATATTTTAAGTGTTATTTGTTTTATTTTAATAACTGTAGGATCAAGGACCAACAGGACCTATTGTGAACTTGTACGAATATACTTAAACTTAAAATACAAACTATAGTGTTCATTAAAAATAAACTGTAGTGGAAAGTCTGCTTTGCATAAAATGCTTATTTACTTCTTTTCATAAAACGTTTGCATCTTACAGTTCACGACAATAATCCAGACTTGTTAGGACGCTACTTTAAATTCTTTGACTCTCACATTAATCCGGAAAATAATAACATTAAAAAAAGGTGACTAGATATCACAAGTTACAGATAAATAAATGTTTCTTTACATACATGCCGCTTTCAGGAGAGGCCGTGTAAACGATGGTCCTCATCAAAATTAAAATGAACAGAAAAATTTCATACGCGTCCAACAAGTCCGTCGACCTTAAAACTAATTCGTATTCTACAACGTTAATTGAGTTTATACCAATATACACGATGCGGCAACCAGATCACGGCTTCCCGTCTGGTGGGTTGAAGAACTCCCAGTGATGATGGTGCACCGCTCGGCTGTCGCTCAGTCCTAACATGATCAGCCCCGCAACCAGCACGAGGAATATAACCATCGCCATCTGGATGTCTTTCTTGTCTTCGGCGCCGCTAATGTACGCCATGAAGGAGTTGAATATACTCCTTATAGTCCTGGTGATCGATGAGTGGCAGACGCGCAAGAATTGGGCACCTGCTTCGGTTATTGAGGGCTCATGCGATCTAACGGGGGGAGGGATTCGGCGAGGGGACGGACGGGTTCTGCCATCATCGGAACTAGATTCTGAATGAGGAGCTGCGGGTTTTCTCTTAGCTCGTCGTGCTGGTAGCGGAGGAGTCTGGTGTTGAGAGTCATGAAAATCAAAATGAGGCCGTTCTCGTAGAGACCGAGCAGGGAAGAAAGATGCCGGAGGTATGGTTATGTCTTGGAGGTATGAGTACAATAGCGGAGTCAAATCGGGGGGTGGTGGTCTTTGAGGTGGAGCTCCTGCTTCCTCGGCACTTGGAGGTCTAGGAGGAGGTGGCGTTTGAGGCGCCTCTTCTTCAAGAGAAGGTTTTATTTCCGGTTTTTCCTCCACTTTTTCAATAGGCAGGTCATCTGTTTGTGTATGTTCCTCTCTACTAACCGGTCGTTGAGTTTCAATTACTTCTAGAGTTGCTGGTGCGGGGACTGGAGATGGAGGAGCGTGTGCGGTAGATATCTCAGCAAACTTTTTGACGATCTCGTCAATTACTGACTGAGAAAACTCAATCCCACTCACAGATATGTGGCCTGATTTGGAATCTAATTCTGAAACCTGCAATGTCATTCCTTCTATGTCTGACACTAAAATCTTATTTGCTTGAAGTTCCGATACGTTCAGCCTACCCACATCTAAATCTTTCACCTGAAGTCGTTGTGTTACCAAGTTATCTAACTGCACTTCTCTGTTTGCGTCACTCACTTTTTCAAGAGCACGCTCTTCAGCAAGCTGTGCAGTATTTTTAGGTCTTGGTCTAGTGCTTGAAACACCTCTTGACCTTGGGAGTGGAGGGACATCTGGGATTTGTGATTCATCAATATCTATGGGTTGAACAGTTAAAGAAGCTTCGGTTAGCATTACTTCACGTTCGTTGATCCTAGTTGGACTCGATACACGTCTTTCTACCAATATAACTGTAGGCGATGTACGCCCAAGACTTGGTTTAGATAATTCAGATATTTTTGGATCAGAAAGTTTTAATGATTTATCAGTGCGGGATGTAGGCCGCGATTCACGAGGGGTCTCAGCTAGTTTAGCGTGACTTTTAGAAAGCATAGATTCTTCGTCAATCATGTCCCTTAATGAGCTTGACATAGATAATTCTAGATTATCATCCATTCCTAATTCAAACTCTACATCGTCTGGTAGAGGATCAGTCTGAGTAGAAACTTCAATCTCTAAAACATCATCTTGCTTTGTTTGATCTTCATCATAATCACGTGACACTTCCATTGTCGACTCGGCATCTGTAGATATACTCCGCTGCAGATCACTTTTATCTCTCTTTCTTCGCCGCCGGGATCCTCTTGGCGGACGTGGTGGAGGAGGCAGTGGTCTATCTTTCATTTTGTTGACAACTTCCCCGGATTTTAAGTCTTTGTGGACCTCTTCAAATGGTTCATCAATTTCAACGTACTGTGTTAAATCTCCACTAACTGAGCGTTTAGTAAAGCTATCTAATGTCATGAGACTGGTGGATGACTTCTTTCGGGGAGGTCGATTGGGAGCAACAGGTTTAGTGGGTCCGACAGTATAATATTTACGTTCTGAACTATTGCTCTTGCGGCGTCTTGGTGGGGTCTTGCTTTTAGAACGTCGCACGCCTTTGCTGGGTGGGTGGGGGCCTTTGTCGACTGTTGCATATCCGGGACTCTCGTGGCGAATTTCCCTTTCAATGTCTTCAGGTGGTGCTATGTTAGTGTCTAGTATGAGTGATTCAGCGCCATGTGACGTGCGGTCGTCATCGCAGAGGGAGGTGCCCCGGGAGCTGCGGGAGCGGGTGCGCCGCGGGGGTACGGGGCTGGGCCCCGTCGCGGACTGCGCGTACTCTTGCGGCACGATGTACTCATGTTCAGTGCGATAAACAATTATCTGGAAAATGAAAAATGAAATTAGTGTCGTCGTTTGCAAACAAACAATACAAGAAAAGTCGCGTAAAACAATGTCTCATTTATGAAAAGGTAGTATAAATACAAATGTGAATGGCACATCTAAGAGAACTATCGAATTTTAGGCTTTGTTTAAATATTCTATATGGCGCCAGTAACGACAGCGGCGTCTTGACCTTGTATTTTTTTTAACTGGAACAAAAGTGATATCTAATGTGACCAAAAACGTAACAGTGTAAGTGGTTCATTGTGTTATATTAAGATTGGTACAGAAGGCGGTACGTATATATTTATGGACGGGAGTACATATTATTACGTAAGAACATTGTTCTAAGCACGGGACCTGCTTTTGTGGATTGTGTTGGGAGTTGAGCTTTATAGCACAGTTAAAATTAAACTTTCCAAGCATTATTATTTTGTTTTCAATATTTCATTATAAAGCTGTTCCCGCGACTTGTTTACAACCCTCCTGGGGGGGTCAGGAGTGCAGATCAAGTAATCCTTTGGTTAGGTTAGCTGTCACTAACATTATGTAGGTATATCGCCAAATTAAATCAGTCGTCAGTCTGTCAGTCAGTGATTGGTAAGTATTTCGATTTAATTATAGAAGAGGCCGCGAGTCAGTGGTAACACTATGACCTTCAGCTGGCCTACCGTACTACGGAGTTTAACTAGAATAGCAGGCCAGGTTGAGTCTTCGGTCAGCTGGATCCGGTCGCTTCTGGACCCGCGGGTCCAGTTGACTACATCATTTATTTTCCGTGTTTTTGAAGTGAAAACTTCTTTAGCGGCGTTGTACACTTTTTTTGTAATGGGTAAAAAATGTTAAACTCGCGTCAGGACACGTAACCCTGATCGTAAGATTCGTAAGATGACACGTGCTATAGATAATCCACCGGTTTTAAGCCCGGTGCTTTTGATAAACACCCGATAAACACCCGATAAACACCCGTAAACACCCACAAAATTGGGTGTTTATCAGAGCGCCGGGTTTAAACCCGGGTGGATTGCCCATCTATAGACGTGACCCTGATCGTAAGATGACACGTGACCCTGATCGAAAATTCGTAGGATTCCAAAATATCAAAAATTGAAAACAAGTATACATGATCAAATTACAGACAGACAGACAGAGTTTTCACTTCTGCCGGCACTCCCGGTGCAACCCGTTGTTTTTTTTTATTGGTTAACTGGACCCACATTCAAACTTGGAAGAATATCTATTAATACTGTATTGTTACCTCTGACGCATGCGCCCCACCGTACCTAGTAAAAGAAGACAATATTCTTAAATTTAGTTTAGTATGAAGCACAGACTTTGGTATGAAGCGACCCATTGGGGTTTCTTTTTAACCGACTTCAAAAAAGGAGGAGGTTTCTCAATTCGACCGTATATATGTTTTTTTTTTTTTTTTTTTATGTGTGTTCGCGGATAACTTCGTCGTTTATGAACCGATTTTGATTATTCTTTTTTTGTTGGAAAGGATATATGCCAAGGGTGGTCCCATGATAAGGAAACCAGGATCTGATGATGGCATCCCAGTGAAATCGAGGGGAACATTCGAAAATCGTAGGAGCGACTAGTACGTTTGTTAACTTTTTCATTAAGTATTTTAAAGCACTACAATTTAATGAAGGCCTGGAGTCGATCTGATGATGGAGCCGAAAGACAGTCGAGGGGACTCCTCAACGATTTACAGCAGTTACCTTGTGTTTGGGCTTGATTAATTTGTATTGATATGAATTTTACACCTAGATGGGTTGCGACTGTCATTAGGGGTCTGATGATGAAGACGAAGGACAGTTAAGGGAACTCCTCAACAGTTTACAGTAGCTACCTTGTGTATGTTCACCGATTACTCGAAGACGGCTGGACCGATTCCAAAAGTTCTTTTTTTATTTGAAAGGGTATACTCTCGAGGTGGTCCCATTATCATCAAGTTAGAATCTGATGAGAGGGTTCCATGGAAATCGAGGGAAACCCTCAAATTTTATAAGCAAAGCTACAGCGATTTGGATATTTCTTAAAGTAACTTGAGCATTTGCTCTCGGAAATCATCACTTGGTAAAGTGGAGCTGATGATGAAGATCACAGATGGCCATCGGAACTACTCACTGACAAATATTTCACGGGTTGCGATTCGATTACTTTAATATGGTTGCTAAGCAATTTATGCTCGTCACAATGCGTATTGCGAGTGATTGTTGAGGATCTCCTGGTTCTTACCGGGAGAACTCCTCAACAATTAACGTCCCAGCATCGGGAAAAGCAATATTTTGTAAAAGGTGATGAACAGTTGGCATTAGGCTATTGTGCCATTAGATAAATTACAAACTGACCCACTAAAAAGTGAAAAATAAAAACATTTTTACAAAAAAAAAAAACAACCGACTTCCAAAAAAAACACTACAAATTGAAAAATAACTTTAATTTCGGAAGTCGGTGTCAATAAACGAAAACGCGGAACCAAAGACACCGACTTCCGAAATTAAAGTTATTTTTCAATTTGTAGTGTTTTTTTTGGAAGTCGGTTGTTTTTGTATCTCTGTAGTTGAATTTAGCTGTACGCCTAACAGAAAAGCACTAATCACACGTAAGCTTAGATGTAACTACGTATTATGAACTCTGCGTAGGTACCTACTGTAAATATTTAATCGGTGCGAGAATCCAATTCACGAACAGTAGCTGAGAAGCCAGTTACTTGGCCATTGTGCCAAACTAGAGTACCTATATGATATGATAGATATATGACATAATAATATAATTAAAGTATAATATTATCACGATGTGCTTTGATATTGAGGGGCCCGTGGCTAAATAATAACAGCCGCACAGGTCGATCGATCAGGTTAAGCTACGCTTGCCGCGGTTGGTATGTGGATGGGTGACCATCTTTACATACCGTGACCCCTCCGTGCCTCAGAAAGCACGTTAAGCCGTTGGTCCCGGCTGTCATTCGTGGATCTTTGACAGTCGTTACGGGTAGTCAGAAGCCCGAAAGTCTGACAACCAGTCTTACCAAGGGGTATCGTATTACCCAGTAACTGGGTTGTGGAGGTCAGATAGGCAGTCGCTCCATGTAAAATACTGGTTTACAGCTGCATCCGGTTAGACTGGAAGCCGACCCCAACATAGTTGGGAAAAGGCTAGGCAGATGATGATGATGTGCTTTGATATTACCGAATGACAATAAATGCTCACTCCCTTTTCCTATTATTACCTAAGAATGACTGCGTCATCGGCGAAATATGGCGTACAAAAGTATTGTCTGTCTAAACGTTTTTAGATTACAAACACGTTACATGTCTGGCCAATAAACTAGAATAAAAAAAGAACTTAGTGTTGGAACTGAAATTAGCAACCGCCATTTGTTTATATTTTCGCTATCTAGGTCAACAAACCAATATCCAAAAATAAAATCGAAGTAGTATATTGGAAGAGTGCCAGAATAAATTGCAGAGAATATCATCTCGTTTCATACCGAACTTTATATTTTGTTACTGCGCCGGTATATCATTCGCACGAATGACGTAAATGCCACTGAAATCGTAGGTGATTGTGCGATTAAAGATTTTTCGCGGCCTCATTATTTAATTGGCCTGCCACGAACCATTTTGATGTTAGTGAATTTTAAATCGGAAATATTTTTTTGATGCTTGGGAACATATTTTTTTAAATTGTCGATAAATAGGTATGGTAGGCGCACGCCAGTGAGAACATAACTATAAATCATAATCTATGGGGTAATTGCGTAAATACACTAACAGTAGCAATGGCTTTCAATTTGACAGTTCAACAACATTCATTGCATTATTTACTGCTGCTAGGTTGCTATGGCAGCAACCTAACAGCAGTCTTATTGCAACGACAATAAAGATCATTGTGCTTTTGACAGACTTGTCAGTGGCAGCAACCTAACAGCAGTCTTATTGCAACGACAATAAAGATCATTGTGCTTTTGACAGACTTGTCAGTGGCAGCAACCTAACAGCAGTCTTATTGTAACGACAATAAAGATCATTGTGATTTTTACAGACTTGTCAGTGGCAGCAACCAGCAACCCAACGGCAGCATTATTGCTTCATATTTTCGAATTTGTCTGCTTAACAACATAAATAACGTTATGAATGTTGTTGAACTCTCAAAATAAAACCATTGCTATTGTGTTACGTAATTACCCCGCATTTTCTTATTTTTTATATTCTTCATTTAGGCTACCAACAGTGATATTATACAGGTTTATGTGTATTACAGTATTGTATGGCTAATAATATTTAAATTAATATTATTGATATGTTATATATGACATACAGGAAAAGTTTTTATCCAGTGCGCAAATTTTGACATAATAAACTTGAATATATTTTAATAAACACGTATTTTTTGTTTTGATATGTTTCAATAGTAAAAAATTAAGTTAACGCTTACGAGACTTGTTTACTCAGAAATTTATTTTGTGGACGTCGCTTGCCAGTCCGTCGACCGGTCGCCCGATTCACGCCGCGCGTCGACCGGTCGCCTGACGCGCCAGCTGCTATCAGAAGTACTCACGCGCGCGCGCTCGCCGGCGGATTATTGACCCCAGTTTAGCGCTACAATTTTTTAAGTTTAGACTGTGTAAAGTTATTTGTAAACGTAATTTTTCGTAAATTCCAATTTATCCTTCATACTTTCATGGGCTTAGGACCATCAAAATGCAGAAAATAAATCATAATAAGTAAGAAAGTAATACGTTTTAGTCCATTCAAAATAAAACATTTAGGTATGATAGGTACTTAGACATGATACAATTTGCGTCAATGTCTAATCAAAGAGAACCTAAGACACTAAGATTGTTTATAATTTCTTCTTACCTCTACATTTTATTAATCACAATAATTTTAGGTATTGTTCGAAGTGACCTCCTCCATAAGCAAGGCATAAACGTGCACGTTTAAATAAGTAAGCATTTAGTTTGTTTAGGACACTAACACCACTTTTTACTTCAATGAAAGCGTTAATTATTTTTTCTTTCAAGTCATCTAGAAAGACGACCCACTGACCCACTTGTTTCATACACCTTGGTTTGCTGCTAAAATTGTCCTCTCATTAGGGACCGTGGATTGAGGATCTTTTGGGCTCGCATACGAGCATACGAGGTACGCTCTCCCTTTCGTATCTTCTTCGTGCTGCTCGTAAATTTTCATTGCTTAACAAATACACTCGCACCATTTCATAATACTCGCGGTGAGTAAAATGAGACATTGTCACTACGCTAGTCTAGTACGCGGCACGCGCGCAGGGACGGCGAGGGACATCCGACCTCCGCTTCCGCAAGTGACGTACTGCATGTGCATGCGTTTTGTTTATCAAACGCCGGCGCCGCGCCGCATGCCCCCGCACCCCCGCCCCGTCTCGTGCGCTGGGCGTCCAGCGGCCGGCGGGCGGCCTTCGCGTTTTCATTCATGCTCATTCATAGTATTACTATTAAATCATATCCATGTCTTGCTTATTTCAAATTGGGACAAAGTGGAAAAATGAAAAAAAAAAAGTCATAAACTAAAAATGGAAATGTGTTCTATTGCTTACACTGAGCCACCAAAAAAAATTTGCGCACTGGTTAAAAACTTTTCCTGTATATAGTTGGTAAAATGCTGTGGTAGGTATAGGTACATGATGTTATAAAATAAATGTTGTACTTATCAATATGCGCTGTTTTGCAAGGCGTACAAATATGGTCTACAGTTGAAGCTACAGGTAGTGTAAGCCTATACAGGATTATTGGAACAACACTAATAACCTTAAGAGGTCATTGTACTTATCATTAATTTACTATGGGACAGAACCTGAAATCGCGAAAAAAACCCAGCTGTTCCCTACATTTATAGAAGACGGCTAGACAGGTATACCCTTTCAAACAAAAAAATAATTATTCAAAACTGTTTTGAATAATTATTTTTTTGTTTGAAAGGGTATACTTTCCAGGTGGTCCCATTGTTATCAGGTCAGGATCTGATGATAGAATCTTGGAGAAATCGAAGGAACTCTTCTAATATTAAAGGCACACCTACGTATTTGGGTATTTTTTATAGTAACTCATGCATTTGCTTGATTATAAATTCACTTATGTTAGCGTTACGTAACGTGAATTTGTCCGTGGCAGGTCTGCGAGATGTTAAAACTTTATTGCTTTGAACATCGGTTACGTTACATAATAACAGTACGAAGGTTTTATTAATAGCTCTCTGAACGTTTATGCAGCCGGTCAACATCATCATCATCATCTGCCTGCCTTTTCCCAACTATGTTGGGGTCGGCTTCCAGTCTAACCGGATGCAGCTGAATACTAGTATTTTACATGGAGCGACTGCCTATCTGACCTCCACAACCCAGTTACTGGGTAATACCCCTTGGTAAGACCTTGTTGTCAGATTTTCGGGCTTCTGACTACCCGTAACAAATGTCAAAGATCCACGAATGACAGCCAGGACCAACGGCTTAACGTGCTTTCCGAGGCGCGGAGGGGTCTCGGTTTGTAAAGATGGTCACCCATCCACAGATCAACTGTGGCAAGCGTAGCTTAACCTGATCGATCGACCTGTGTGGCTGTTATTATTAAGCCACGGACCTCTCCACACCTCGGATACAGCTGGTCTATTATGTAAAAATTTCACTATGGAAGTAAGGTTGAATTAGTGAGCTGTCAATAATGTCAATCAAAAGACAGTGCACTTCAACTACGTTTTCAGTGTGAGATTTTTACAGAATAGATCGGCGTGACAGACCTATATTGTTATTTAGGTTAATGCCAATATTTATTTTATTTTTGCAGAAAGCTTACAGACTAATAACACAATTAAAAATCTTTCGTAGGTAGGAAAATTTGCTAATTACGAGCTACCACATAACGCTCATTTGGAGAAAGGTCGACGTAAATGTTTTTTTTTCCAAAACAAAGCACTTAGAAATGTATTTACCTACGTTAAGAAAAACAAAGACATAAAAAAATCCTAATCCTCCAAATGAGCGATATATAAAATTGATGAATTATGGGAGCTTAGATCCCTAACACTGTGATAGATATGGAATGCCACAAGATTAGGTTTTCACAATCAGGAGCTTTTCTCGAGTGACAAATATAATAATCGTCGTCGTCGTCGTCGTTTCAGCCGATAGACGTCCACTGCTGGATATAGGCCTCCCCCAATTTTGGGAGGGTTTGCCATAATCGCCACGCTTGGCAGGCGGGTTGGCGATCGCAGTATGGTATGATGGTGGAATACATAGAGAACGCTGCTGCCCATTCTCCGGTACGATCCTTTATTAATATAATAATACTATTGTTTATTATATAATAATATACTTCGAAACGGCTGGTTGACCCAAGGGCTGGCTTTTACCTTGGCCAGAGGCTAAGCATGCCATACAACGTGGTAATGCCGCCAGTCTCTTGGGATCATTACCAGTCGACAGCGATGCGGATAAATTTTTCGGCGCGGCGGTTTTTATTTTATTTTCAGTAACAGGCCGGTGTCTAGATTTTTGCTTAGTTAATGGCAATAGACTAGCCCCCTTTTAAGTGGAACTTAAACATGATAGAAGCAATGTGGGTGGTCTGCTCCAAAAGCATCTGACAAAAATGTAAACACAAGTGAAAAAAATGTAAGCTCCGCTAATGAGACACAATTGATTTTCTATTGTATCGTGCTACATAGCGTACGCGCGAAACTTAATACAGATGATTACTGATTACTGATTCCCTTTAGTGAGAGATTGCGTAAGAATTTAAACTAGACAGGTTCTGTTTGTGGACTTTCATCTGATACTTTTGGAATAGACTGTTATTTGTTTTGTTAGTAACGTCAATTGCTTTCGTATTGGTAATACAATGCAATAGTACTTATCATTTAGTTTTGAATAATTCGTATGTTCGATGATTAGGAAACCATAATGTAGGTATATGTTTATATTATTAAAAAGTTAAAATGAAAGCGATTGTGTTGAGATGTTATGTAATTAGGCTGCTGTGTAAGAGATAAGTGATAATATGAAGACGATGGAATAAATCGTTGTCTTGTGCAGTACAAGTAATTAGTTGGCCTATATTGTAATGTATGGTCAACCCAACCACCGCTAACACTTGAACTATCAACACTGATACGAATGCATTGTCAACGTCTAATTGTTACCATGGGCATGCGATGGACGTTTTCAGGTAGTATGCAATGCTGTAAAACCTATAATGAAAGGCAATACTCACATCGTCTGTGTTCTCATGTTCCTGCGGCTGTTCCCACAGCTCCGAGGCCGCGACATTGTTGAAGTCGCTCAGGGATGAATGCTTGAAGTCCTTTTTGCTAAACCTCTTCTTTCTTTTTGGTGGCATCGGTAGAGTTTGTGACTGGATGGGAACATTCTCCGGGTACTGGATAACGTCGTCGTTGGCATATTCATGTATAGAATGTAAATCAGTAGTAGGAGTGAAATCAAGGCGGTTGTTGACGTGCATATCAATGTTATCTTGCACATTACAACTTATATGTTCATCTTGATGCTCTTCTGACAAACCTAAGTCTACCTCACTAAATTGCATACTGGCGTTCACACTATCGTCCATGTATGGAGTCGATTCCTCAGCTTTCTTCTTCCGCTTAGCTCTCGATGGCCTTACTGGTGGAAATGTGTAATAACCATCATCTTTATCATTTAGGTCTTCAGTAGAATACCTCATTGGTTCGTTGTCATCGATCATCAGCTCAGGATCAGCATCTTGATCATTGACGTACATATTATCGTCGTTCATTACCGAATTGCTCCCTATCAGTGAGAGAATATTCTTCGGGGTTTGGAACGCTTTTCGTGTTTCATCGCTCAAATATTCTCTTGCTTGAATATTTTCGCGAGAAATACCTCTCGGTCGAACAAAAAATTCGTCGTTGTTAATTTCGGTTATGACATGCGTGTATTCTTGTTTAGATGGTGAAATATCGGGTATGGATGAAGCGTTACGTCCGTCTTCCAGGTGAGAAGGTTCAGGTTCATCGTCCATATATTCGTTGTCCACTTTGTCAAAATCATAGGTGGTCTCAATTCGCCTGCTATTTTCCATCTCAAAGTTAGAATCATCATTATTTCCGTATTCTCGTGGCTCTTCCATATTTCCGTATTCACGTGGCTCTTCAGGACTATCAGGGATGTAAGTTGGTTCATCTTTATGTTTTTTAACCCTGGTGAAGGTAAACATGGGTGGTGGTGTGTCTTCCCTGTTTAATGTCGGTGATGATGACGTTTTGGGAATTTCTGACTTTTTCTTCCTATTAAATAGCCTGGGATAAGTTCTAGTTTCAAACTCCACAGTAGCGACGTCTGTAGGTTCCGCATTTGTTTCCGTAGAGACATTATCTACATTGTATTCTTTTTTCCTACCAAGACTAGGGAAATTTATTTTGGGTCTGTCAGGCATTCTGAATTTAGGAAGATCGGGAACGGAAAACTTAGGCCTTTCTGGCAATGTAAACTTTGATCGATTTAGTTTTTCTACTATATTAAACTTAGGCCGATCAGGTAAACTAAACTTCCTTCTATCGGGTAATGAGAATTTAGGTCGATCTGGAAGAGATATCTTAGGTCTTTGTGGCATTTTGAATTTAGGCCGTTCAGGCATACTGAACTTAGGTTTTTCAGGCATATTAAACTGCTTTGATTTTATACTTTGTAATTTTGATTTCAATTTGCCTGCTTGCGATTTTAGTTTACCCGTACCTTCCCTGATGCGCTGTTGAATTTTACTGTCAGTGCTTTCAGCATTCTTTGATCTGCTGTCACGTTTTAAAGGTAACTGTTCTAGTGCAGACGAGTCAACTTGACTAGTGCTGACTTCACATTCTGTGCGCGATGTTGAGGAGGGAGTGTTTACGAAATACCTATCTTCAATGTCTCTTTGAAGTGCTTCAGCGCTTATCATTTCTTCGTTCTTGTCATCATTTAAATGTAAATTTTCATCTAATTGTTCTTCATCATCTGATGCATGCTGTAAATATTTTCTCTCCAGAGAAGTGGTACTTGACAACTCATCATCCGTTTTAACCAATTGAATTGGTTTCTCATCTACACTCGGAGCAGTGTAAATAATATTTGGCGGAGGCTTTTCGATGATTTCATATTCGTGATCACTGTAAAAAAATAACAATCTTTTATAATTTAAGTAGCACTATAACTAGGTATAGCACAGCATATTTATGATATACATTCGCAAAATTAGTAAAAATAGTTTTTCAATAGCAGTAAATCAGTCGCAGAGCTTAAAAATGGAGTAAAGAGCATAACATCAAAAAGAAGTGCAAATCGCAAAAATTGTGATTCGTCGCAGAAGATTCGAGTTATATTTAAACTTCACACACACGTTGCTCGAGTCACAATTAGGCCAACAGGCGGCGCTCGTTTTAGCCGCAGCCGCCGGGCGAAAGACGTTGTTCATATTATTTTGCAGTTCGTAATTTTAGTTACAGGTAAAATGTCATCAAAACCGTCGAAAATGAATGTAGGTGGTTCAACTTACCTCTCGTACGAAATTAAATTACTAGCTCGCGACGTCGGTCTAGTACCCACTGGGTTTACTCTCTCCGGGAGGAGCGAGTCACATTGGAAGAACTGACAACCACAACGGACGTCTGGAGTAAATATCTGAGCGCTGCCTTCTCTGGTTGGCCTCACAGAACGCTCTATAGGAGCGCCACCTTCGGATGTCCATCGCCGAAGTGTCGTCATTACTACCGACTACCGAATCCGGGGCATATTTATTTTAGTTACTCGTTTCCCGTAAACTACACGAACTGTCATTTGCGCGCGGGCAATGAGTCATTAAGCGTATTTGTCAAAGCTGGACAGTAAAAGAACTAAGCACAGACGTGAAAGCAGCCGCGAGCACTGATCACTGATGACAATTTTAAAGAGCTTCCCCAATGTGCAGGAAGATCGGTTGGACCGAGCTATATTTATCAAACAGTCAGAAGCTAGCGCGTTCGCTTTGCATAGTGTAGAACACGGTTGTTATGTCACAGTTACATATGATGTACTACTGCTTACAATGGAGTTATTATAATGTTAAATAATAAAATATTTACCTGCTGGGTTTAGACCATTTTCTCGGGTATTCTATATTTTGTCGATCGGTGGCGTCGTGAGGGCTGGGGCTGGGTGATGATTCTATAGGTGTTGCAGCAGGCTGGTCTCCTATCACCTCTGCATCTTCTCCTGTTAATTCTGTAATGGTAATATTGGGAGATTCGTTGCTTGGTCCTCTTTCATCTAATTGGTTTTGAAAAATCTCGTCTACGTTGGGCTCATCTGGATCCATTTCTTCGTCCAAAATAACAGCTTCTTTATTTACATTATCCATTTTATGCAATTTTTCCATGACGTGTTCTTCGGATTTTAGACTAGCATTTTCCATAACTAAGCTAGGATCTTGGGAAGCGATCGACTTCTTCTCCAACAGGCTTTCATTCTCCTTGTTGCTGTTACTCCTACTTTCATCGTCCATTCTATTAACGCCCTGCTTGTCCACATCTGGTGAGAAATGCACATCTTTGCCTTCCTCTATGTCTTCGTAAATATGCTCTTTCTTTTTCCTCGGTGGTGGCGTGTCTACAATCATAGTTTTACTCATTTCATCAGAGCTTCCTAATTTAATTGCACCGAATTTTTGTCTTCTAACGGCGCCAGGCGACGATCTCAGCTGTCTTATTTCTTGAGCTTCATCATTTTTTTTGCGTTTTGATATGGGAGATTTTTCATTTTCATTTCGTTCAAGCTTATGTAAAGTTTTGTCTGCTAAATGTTTTATTTTATTCACCAAAGGGTGACAACATTTTGTTTTTTCCCTGGTTTCTGATGTTACTCCTATGCTATATTCTTGTTCTGGTACTCGGCGTTTAAGTATGCCTTTAGGGGACACATTTTTGGGTACTTCAACAGGCGTGGCTAAGTTAGTACTAGCTTGACTTTCGGGACGTTTAACTATATAAGCTTTCACAGCCTGATTTATGACATCTTCTTCGGAATCTTGCGATATTTCCTTAGAAAAATTCGGTACATGTACTCCTTCATCTTCACCTTCTTCGCCATGTTTGCGACTGCTGCCAGGTGAAGAGTCGAGGTTCAGTATCCTTTGAACATCGCCGTCCACCGGCGAACGTGTCCGAGACCGTGAAAATTCTCGTGACATACTTCTTCTCGGCGTCGTTTCTCTGATGATATCTTCTGCAGTTATTTCACCTTGAAGTGGCTCCTTTAGTAGGTGCGTCCATGGGTACCTTCCCGCTTCACGAGCTCTTCTCAAATCTTCCCATTGATATGTTTTTATAGGCACTGCTGGTAAATCTCTTTCTTTATCTGGTGACAATTCAGATTCCATATGTTTGATTATTGAATTTAATTAACTTGAAAAATATTTTCTACTAACAGATTTGCCGGACACAATATTTTGAGTAAGGTTTTATGATAATTTTGAAATATTAATGCACGGACCCCGCAAAATTTTCACTTTTTCACCGTATAAACTAAGAACACAACATTTCGTTTCAATGTGAGAATCTCTGACTGAAAACACGTTATGTTTGCGTGGGCTCGTGTAGAAATAGGTGTGAATAAGTTGTGTACTATGATCATTGGCCAACAGATTATTTTGGACTAATGCACCGATGTTACCTTGAAGCGTTCAGGGCACTTCTCTCGGGAGTCCTCACCACCCCTGGTGTTTGTTTGTTGACATTGGATGCACTAGACGCGTTTTTTTTTTGTTTTATTTATTTTTTCCGAACGAAACCGATTGGCGATCTGCACTGAATCCCGGTTCAACTGGCCGACACGTCTTAGTCCGCGCAGGCGCGCTAAATATAAGATTGAGCATGAATTTATTTTTGGTGAGTATTTCGCGTCATCAGTTAAAACTATAGGACCGTCCACGATTTTGGAGGCTATGTGTATGGTTTGTAATCAGAGAAGCTGAGGTTATATGTGCGTTAATGAATGAAAAGGGGGATTAGTGTACGGGTGCTAGGGTTGTTAATGAGTTGACTTACCGATGGCACCTTGAACGAAGTCCAAATGTCTGGCTCGGTTGGGCCGCGGGCACTGCTTGCGCGTGACTGGTACATTTACACATTTATTTATTTATGTATACTTATAATTACTATGCGTACCGACTCACGCATTATGTAAGCGTATATGTGTATTTAGCAGGTGGGAAAACATTTTTTAGGGTTTGTTGTTCCTATCTATTATACTATGCCAGGTGATAACTGTATATACTTGTTTATATCTGTAACGAGCCGTATATTCTTCACACATGATTGATGATTTTCGTGGTCGACCTTGTTTATTATTTCTGAACGTTAAATAAATTTACTGTGTGCTTAATTTACATTTAGATGTGTTTCTCATACCATTTTCATGGTATGGTTTACCGATTCAAGTGGATAGGTATGTAAGCATAAGAGTAACCAGTCTTTAATGTTCCCACTGCTGGGACGCAGACCTCCTCTGCGAGTGGGAGTTGGCCGAATCCACCACGAGGACCAAGTGTGAGTTTGTAGGCAGGCTCAGAACGGTTGATATCAAGTACATCCTATAATATAGGTATATCGTGAAATACGCACAGATATTTTAAGGAAAAAAATAAGGAAAGGAAATAAATCTTATTTCATTAGGTAATTCATAATAATTCTGCTTGTTTATTTCAGTCTGTAGGAATAGAATCGACCAAGGGGAGTATTTGGCGGCGCCCAGCTTAGGGCTCTGTAGCCAGGACGGCTGTAAGCCTACTTCGATTAGTCTTAAGTTAATAGTTACTAGACCACGCGGACGCTCACCCATGAGATGGACTGACCAAATTAAATCCGCAGTGGGTGATCCATTTCAAATTCAAATATTTTATTTCAGAATTACATCCATATATTGTTAGTAGTACTTAGTATAACTTAGCCTAAATTTAATTTAATACTAACAAGTATTAAATTAAAAACCCTCCCCCTTTTGGGAGAGGCCTATGTCAAGCAGTGGACGTCTTTCGGCTGAAATGATGATGATGAAGTATTAAATTAAATTTACAATAATAAACAAGTAGTGTACCATTGACCTGTTCGTTCAATGGTACACCGCTTATTTGGATAAGTGTGTGACACTTACCCACCTTCGTAAGAGGGGAGAGTCCCACCGGTCTGCAAACACATTCAGGATGCCATTGGAGGAGGAGCGCAACCGCGCCATCATGGAAGCGCATTGCTTCCGCATGATCGTGGCGAATCCGTCGACTCACGCTTCCGCGAACATCCCTGACGCGCTACATCGCCACGGCAACCCCAAAACGGCAACCCCATTGTGTGAGTGCACAAAAAACACCCGAAATCGTAGGAGGTGGAGAGAAATCGTGAGGTGAATCACATCAGCCCCTAAACAAGACACTACATGAGGACCACGACCGCTTTGGCAAGAGTGCTACGAAGAAGAAGAATAGTTAATACCGATATATTTTTAAGAGCATTTTATTTTGCATTCACTTGGCCCTATGTTTGTAAAATTACAAATGGCTGTTTATTTCTTTATTTAAACGAAATAAACTGCCATCATTATCATCTGCCTAGCCTTTTACCCAACTATGTTGGGGTCGGCTTCCAGTCTAACCGGAAGCAGCTGAATACCAGTATTTTACATGGAACGACTGCCTTCTAACCTCCACAACCCAGTTACTGGGTAATACGATACCCCTTGGTAAGACTGGTTGTCAGAATTTCGGGCTTCTGACTACCCGTAACGACTGTCAAAGATCCACGATTGACAGCCGTGACCAAAGGGTTTTCGAAGCACGGAGGGGTCACGCTACGGAAAGATGGTCACCCATCCACAAACCTACTGCGGCAAGCCTAGCTTAACCTGATCGATCGACCTGTGCGGCTGTTATTATGTAGCCACGGGCCCCTCGAAATAAACAGCCATTAGCCTAAAAAAAAACTGCATTCCGTTATTAATCTAAAACAAGAAACTCTAATACTTATTAAAAGGATAAATCCAGTTGCCAATGAGGAGAAAAGTCGTTATTATCGAATCAAGAAGAAAGGAGCTCAGAAAAGAATATACTTACAAGTCCGAAGTAGGTTGCCACGGAGTCACGAAAATCTACAATTTCCGCTTTGAAGCCTTCGATATCGACTGGATCGCTTCAAAATGATCCCATTGTAGTCCCAATGTATGTGCATGATTCAGAGGAATCAGAAAATATAAGTTCTTTGTTTTGCTTCGTTTGTACCGTACGTCTTTTTTTTATTCGCTTTATTTACGTTAACCAAATGTCGGAAAGTCGGAAGTGTGTGTGTTATGCACGCACACATTGACAACATGTTTGATTTTGGTTGACACTTTGTTACCACAAGTATAGTGCGCGTCGCTTCGTGGGATAATAATACTGAAGGTACTTGGTAGGTGTTTCTGGTTACAAAGTAGGTAATCCATTTTCAAGCACTTCCGATTGAACTGAAACTTGAAATACCTAAGCAATTTCGATGACAATGTAAGAACTAGTCTAAAGATGCAGTCGGAAGCTGGCCATAGGAACTCAACCACTAAACAAAACAGACCCGTTGTGTTTGTGCTAGTTGGATTTGTCTTGTGGCGACATCTACAACGCCACGTGTGCAAACTACGTGACACTGATGTCACGCAAAATCCTGCGTGGCGCAAGCGAAGTTTGACCCAACACCTATCTGTTCGGAGGATCCTCCTTTATCTATGGAGGATGAGTGAATTTTAAACCCTGTTGGCTCAACAGCTTAATACCAGACTCGCAAAATACCAGATTCGCAAATTACCAGACTCGTAAACCACCAGATTCGCCTTATACCAGATATGCAAAATACCAGAAACGCAAAATACCAAAAGTACAGTCCTAAACAATTGAGTTCTGATACCTCTGTACTGAGGCTTAAGTGTGAGTTTTTTCACTCACGTTCGATTGCGAGCGCGTTACAATTTTATATGGGAAAAAGTTATGGTGGTCACTAGGAGAAACCTAATTTCCCATACAAAATTCTAACGCGCTGGCAATCGAACGCGAGTCGAAAAAACTCACACTAAGGCCACTGGTGACCGCGAACGTAGATATTCGCGCAGCCTTTGAGCAGCTCGTTCAGCGTGACATCATTATCGTCACTTCCTTAAGCACACAGCTGGCTTCAGTGGGTATCCTGACCACCAGCATGCAGCGGAATCGAAGGTACCTTACATGTGAAGGCGATACGAACGGGGTTCCAATGATAAAAGATGTACCTACAAATAAGCATGTGCAATAGTTAATTTTAAATTAATGTGATACCTTCTTGCAACCAGTGAGCATTTTTGGCCCAATGGTAAGTATTTGCCGAGATTTACTAGTTGCAGGCACTGATTTCGAACCCAGGTAGGCACTTTACTTTATGTATTTAATTTCTTCACTACTGCTCTCTAAATGGTGAACTAAACTATCGTGAGGAAACCGAGATGTCCTAGAACCAAAAATTCGAAGACGTGTGACATCCACCAAACCGCACTGTGCCCGGGTTGTGGATTACGGCCCACTCACACCGAGAGGAGGCTTGTGTTCTTGCAGTGGAACATTATAGATTGAAGACATGATGAAACATCGATATTTCTGTTCTTTAAAGTTAAATCTTATTGTATTATAGGTACACATAAACCTTTTTTGTTTTTTCTTCTAAACCTCGGGATGTCTTGTGTGATCTCTGGCCATGTTGGCCCTGCAAATGATATTTGATCGTCACTCCACTTTCGCCTTGGTCTACCTCGACGGCAATGTCCTGCCTCAGGCGTCCAGTGAGTGACGATTGTTGCCCATCTCTCCGGGTGCATTCGTAAGAATTATTCCGTTCTTATCCCCTGAACCCCCCCCACCCCCCCACCTCGATCCCCTCCTAGATCGTCTTCTGTTTTAATCTCTGTCTTATCCACTAAAAACTTTCTCATACCGGTTTGAACCGCTTTTTCTTTTGTTTTTGATACTGAAGGATCGTCAGCAACAAAAATAAGTACAGGGTTTATTGAGGCCTACACTTCAGCCTGACTGTTTTTCTCCAACATCCGCTACTTGAGTTATGGACTGCAGGGTGGTGTTTCTAACTCGATCTGTACGCTTAACACCTAATATGTTGCGCATATTGAGATCGAATTGTTCGAGTCTGTAGCATCGGTTGATTAACTTTGACTTGTGTAATTTGGTGACATACCTAGGCGTCAACTGCATTGGTTTGCAACGACTCCGCTACTGAATGTTGAAGATTGAAATGTCGACGTATGTTAGTTCTATAGTACAGGATCTCGATGTACGCCAGTTCGAAATTTCACTGGAGCGAAGTATGCAAGGCCGACGTATCGTTAGTTAGAATTACCCACAAAGTGAAAAAAAGGAATCCCTGCTAACACTTTTTATTACTTTGGGGGTAATGGCAATTGTTTTTCCAATTTCCGCATAAAAGCTTGTCGCGAGATTTAAGTAGGTAGGTACTCGTATTTGCTTAGTTTGAAAATTTAAAAATTAAAATCAATCGGATCATGTGCCATCATTACCCCCAAAGTGATAAAAAGTGCTAGCAGGGATATAATCTTGAAGTCAAACATTGCGGCGCGCAGACTTATCTTGCGCGCACTCTAGTTTTAAATTCGTTATAATAAAATTTACTGGCAACATTCTTTGGAATCGTTTTGAAACTAGATTACCAAATTGTAGAGACATTTAGAAAACTTTGTAAACAGCATAAATGTTTATTTATAATAAATAATAAATTAATATTTAAAATGTGACCAACGACGACCGAGCTTGGGCATAACCTTCTCTTAGTTAGTTTACCGGCTTTCATATCCTCGGTCCACGGCACTGACAAATTAATCAGAAAAATCCTAGCCCCCTCACTTATTAATTCTGATGTGCCGTCTCCGAGGCTATGGATCCCAGGTATCCATAGCCTCGGAGAAGCACGCAAGCACAATCGGCAAGCGAGTCAACGCTTGCCCGAATACAGATCCACCCGACAATCCATCTTCCCAGAGACGGTGAGCTGATCCGCTCTGCAGAGTAGTACAGAACAATGTACTTGCCTCGTCTGCGGAGCGTACGCGCCTGCTGGCTGCGGGTAAGTGGGAGTCGGGTCTTTGACTTCATGCACTGCCTTCGTTTAACATAGGCACTTTGTTCGACGACACTACTTTCCGCTTCTCTGCGACTAGGAGCTCCTAGCTGTTCTCCTCATCGCTGTCACTGTGGACACGCGCGGTGTCGCTTACGGTAACAGTGGCGCGAGTACAATGGTTTTTTCCCATCTCAAAAAATGCCCAACGCTCTTAAAGAAGTTTTCACTTCAAAATAAATGCGATGTTTTGTTGTAGATATTGAAATAAAGGTAGAGTATAGAGGTAGGTAGAGGATAGAGTTATAATATATAAAACTAATATTCCAATTGGATTTATGGAAATAGGACCACGCATTCGGAAGGTGTTAATAGATTTGTGTAAGGAAAATGTACCAACCAGATATGTTAAATATTGTTATTTAATATGAATAAAGGATATATGTATAAGAAAGGTTATGTAACAAATATTGTAGGATTAATAGTATTAATCTATTAAAATAAAGGCTCCAAATATTTCAGCTTAGGGAAATTCGCGAGTAAAATGGGTGTAAACTACGCGAACCTCTGTGAGGTAATGTAGGGCCGTATAAAAGACGTGCCACTTGCTGGCACTTGGTCAGGTTAAAGTGTCGTGAAGATAGCGGCGCTGTGAATCAGTGTCGTGGAACACCTAAAGGAACAAAATAGCGATCACTCTCACGAGCGAACAACTGTCTCAACAGACCACCACGCACAGTATTCCCATCCGCGGCAAATGGGCGAAGACTCTTCAAGAGTATGTGTATAAATTGTGTATAAATAAAGTAAAATGTGTATAAATAAAGTGAGAGCCCCTCTTCAGCGACTTCAGCATACATTCGTAATGGACTGTTGGCTAAGTCCATGAATGTCTGCTGCGTCAACTTGAACTTCTTGCCTAGCTCACTTCATATATTTTACTGAATCTATATTTAATTCGAAAGTCTGTGTCTTGTAAAGTATAAGGAAACGATTTTTGTAACATTTTCTTCTTTTTGGCGGTCCTTCACGGTCCATTTCATCAAACACATTCATCATCGAGACTCTGAGATTCCTAAAATTTAGTAAAATTGCCCGCCAGGTCTCCGGTTACTAGACCTACGGTTACGCGCTCATTAGATAAGGGTTGACGACTGAATAACAGTTGTGTAGGTTCTCGCACAATAGAAACTCCCGCTATAACACATGTGTACAACTGAACTGTGAAATATTTTTTATTGTTATAGTAAGCGTTGTAACTCCGGAATACGTCGCGTGCAAATCTTTATTAGTGAGGCTGGTTTTGAAGAACGAAGCCGTTGCACAAACACACATGTAAAGTGACTACTGTTTATTGATATTTATTTATCTTGTTTTCTTAGCTTTTTAAATATCAACTTTCACCCACCTCGATTTTTTTTGGTCTCTATCGAAATATTCGTTAACTGCACCCATTTTTTTATTTTTTTTAAATACTTGGATGTCTTCTGCGTTTTCCTTGAGTCTATTAGACTCGGGGGATTTGCACTGGGTTGATTTTCGCCGTGCAGCTGGTCGCTTAACAAATCGCCAATCACCACCCCACAAGGTCGATAAAAATCGCAGGTGACTAATCTTGATAAATATTGCATCAAAATGGCGACCTTCATGCAGCGCATTTCCATAGTCGATTTTAGTCACCCGCCAAAAGTGACCTGTCGCTGCATGACAAAAGTCGAAACCTACTCTACTTTGGAACTTGCGATTTTAGTCATCTGAGGCCTAGCTGAATTGCCAGTTAGACACTAGATTTTCGCCGCGCCGCAAAAATTGTGCGGCTATAGTCACATGTGTGAAGCCCGCATCACCCAACTAAAAGCACACGGTGATCTTCAACCCAAATCTCTGACCAGGGAGCGGGACCGGGCGACTCAAAATTATACTTACTGATTTGTTGATTCATAAGCTTCTTACTATATCCCTTTTTGTCCTAAGCAAGAGACGATAGACGCATTTTTATAACAAAAAGTCACAACATCCACAGATTGAACAGGAATCGAAATTATACTGCCACCACCATAATGACTGGATAATATTTAGGAGAGATGTGAAAGCAACATAACAAAATAAACATCAATGGCGAAATGAGGGTTTATTAGTGAGAAGGGGCCCGTCAGGGCCGAAGCCTGCCGGGTCAGCGGGATTGTCCGAAAGGGTTACCCGGAACATAAAGGGCTAAAGAAGGAACACGGGTGGGTTTTAGTCAGTAATAGTCTGACACTCCCTTCCGCTCCACCCAGAGCGGGAAGAGTCAATTGATGATTTCCCATCCGCAAAAAAAACAAAAGGGTTTACTATTAGGTACACCTGTGCCTAACCCATCTGAACCAGGAGTGATATTATGCTATGTAATATTACGAAACAGCCTCATAGAAACTAAAAACTTTCATTTTGTTTAAATGATCGTGTGACCGGGATACGCGATGTCGCAATTAGCTCTTAAGTAAGCACGTTCGGAACTATTAAGCTTTTTCAGGCCAAAGTTAAAGCTACCAATTAATTGACGGGTTTCAGTATCTCTACATCAGAAACGACAGCGCTAAAACATATATCCATGGTATTCTGTCTCAACCCGTGCTGAAAATGTTAACCCACCATGCTCAGAAAAGAAAGGATAAGACGAAGGTTTCGCCACCTATTGTTCACTCATCGATCACAACAGTAGCATGACAATTAAACATGGTGTATTGGATTTTCATTCCAAGTAGATAAGCCATTTGATACTTATTCGTCTGACATTGCAGTGGTGAATATACTAATTATGGTCACCGGTCACCGGTTCTACGGTCAATATGGCCGGCCCATTGCCTCTTCAGCTTGCAACGTGTAGGAGAGGAAGTCATAATAAAGTACAAATACTTACTTTACTATATACCCTACCATTTTCCTTCCACATTTTGCCATTATCATAAAAATAAATAATAATATAATCAATAATTCAAAAATAATTTTATTATAATTTTATTTAATTTAAATAATATTTTTTATTTAATCTTTATAATTTTTGAATTTTATCTATAAATAAAATATCTTAATTAGCTCTATATATGTATAAACTTTTTGATTAACAAAAACAGTTGCAGTATGTATGTAACTACTTAAAATAATATTATTGTAAATAGAGTGATCGGTAGGTAGTCAAAATTATATTTAAATTATTATTTTATTATATTAACTGTCTACTAACTGGTGATCAAAATTATATAAATATATCCGTTGCGCAAGTCCATTTACAACTCCAAAAAATTTTTGTTCAGAATCGAATATTCTGAAAAAATAGCTTTTGGTTTTCAAAAGCAGTAGGTACCTACTTGGACATAATGGCCACGTACACTGAATATTATTGTAATCATATTTTTTTTAGTAATAACTCAATATTTGAATGTGTATCTGAAAATTTGTGCTTATTCTGTAACATGTACATAATATTATATAGAATAATAACAGACACTTAATGAATATCATCAAAATCAAAATATTTTATTTCACATAAACCTACATGGGCATTTATGAAACGTCAGAAGCTAGGTACACAGAAGAGCGGCAAGAAACTCCACGGTTACTTTTTTAAAAATTAATTGGCTTCAAATTTCAGTAGGTATGGGAGGACAGCGTAGGCCTGTCAACAAGTACCAGTTACTCGATAAAATAAAAAATGTTCTACAGATCTAAAGTCTACAAGGCCTACAAAGTCCTCACATTTACAAAATAAGAATCTATCAAAAGGATAAATAAAATATAAAAACCTACTAAAACCAAGTGATATGATTGCCGGGTCTACCTTTTATAGCAGAACTTTTTACGTCATAATATTGTTTTGCATAACAACGGATAGCATAAACATCATTTCGCAGAAAATCATTTCGCATACACTCAGTTGTCATACATTCAAAACTCATAATTTTGTTAGTCAGAATCATCTTTAGGCATAATGTTTATATCCATAATAATTAAAAAGCAGAACCATCATATCGCAGAAAATTCACAGTCAGAATCGTCTTTTATCATACATTTTATATCGATAGTCATTATTCAATAAAACAGTTGATTCTGCATGTATTTACTCAATAAAACAGTTGATTGTGAAAATAAGTTGTTTTTAGTTCCTTGTAAGAAGCATTCAAACATGCAAACAAGAATACACCATGATATTACTACTAATATCAAAACGCTAACCTAAATGCTAATTACAAAAATATTGTCGGCTTGGATGTATGTAGCATGCAAACAGGCATACAACATGCAAGCAGGCATGCAACATGCAGCATGCATGCAGCATGCATGTAGCATGCAAGCAGGCATGCAACATGCAGCAAGCATGCAGCATGCAAGCAGGCATGCAACATGCAGCAGGCATGCAGCATGCAAGCAGGCATGCAACATGCAGCAAGCATTGTTTCTGTCACGGCTCCGGCGCTGCGGGGTTTGGGCGGCGCCACGCGAGCTTATCGTCACAGATGGTTTTAACGCTCACCACCGCAGCTTCGGCTTGCTGGCCGGCTTCGCCGGCCAGCCTCAGCCGCGGTGGCGGGCCTTCAAACCACCTGCTCCTCAGCTCGCGGGCCGCCCTACCCCTCCGCGCCTACGCGGGTTTAAATTACACTCTAGGGGTAGGGCAGACAAGATTCGTTTTTGTCACAAAATTTTGCAGCACAACGTATTGACTTTTTATGACACAAATTTAATTTAATATTGAAAATGCTACCAATACATGCTATATTTAGAACATTCTATGTCACTTTTGCAGACCATTCGATTTTAAATACATTGCACGTAGGTTATCTAACCATTCGACAGCATAAATTTACTTTATTTAAATTATCAGTTTTATTCCATATATTATAAGTTTTTGATGTTTTGAACACTAATTTTTACAAGAAGATACATCTATTTTAATTTTTGATGTTCAAATATGCACCCATACCAAATAATCGTATCTCTAAATAAATGTTATGCTAAACAAAATTATGCATAATATTAATTATGGCAAAGGTAATTATGCGAAACAAAATTCTGCCAAGATAAAAGTATGCCATTGTAAATTCAGACACGTAAATATTCTGCCAAACAAAAGTTATGCTAAATAATTTTTATGCCTTAAAAATATTCGATTAAATAAGATTATGCCATGTGAGTTATGCCAAATAAAAATCGGAGTATCAAGATTCTGCCAAATAGAAGGAACCCATGATTGCCATTACAACCACAATAAATAGGTGAAAAATTAGAATTGGCTGTATATACTCGTAATGTCAAATAATAAAAAGATTAGGTATGTCAAAGAAGTATGTAAAAAAAGAATAAAAGATAGACATCGTATATTTTTAACCCCTTACTGCATGGATTAATACATTTTCAAATCAAGTACAATTTTTGAATTACATAATTTCTTTATTTTAAAAGAATGTCTATCCTATCCTATGTCTAACTATATATTCAAAAGGGAAGATTTTTGGAATCTCTAAGAAGTACCTATGATATTACCTAATGCATGTGGCGTGTTAGGAAGCATAAAACTGATATTCAGCTATTAAATCAGATCGTAATCTTGTAATAAAACAGACAAAATAAAGAAATATTATTAAAGCCTCAACTGAGAACATGTTCTCAAAAATTATTAAAACGTCTCTCTGTCGTTTTCAACGATTGTATTATTGTGTTTGATGTTCGTAGCCGTGATATTAGGACTTTCAATAAAAGTATATTTTTCTTATGTATTTTACGTGATGCTTCTTCAAAGAAATCATGGGCACAATGCCAATTGGAAGCCTTTTCCTGAAGAAACGTTACAAAATAAAACAATGAAAGAGGTACTGACCTTTTTAGCCGACATACTTGTACGAATTCACAAAAAAAAACTCACGAAATGTGCATAATTTACGGCGTGTTTGCAGAGAGGGAAGGGATGACCGGGAAAGAGGGAAAGTCGCGTGCATAAGCGAGTGCAGAGAGGTTCAGTGACTAGATTTTTGCACTGCTCAGGGAGAGAGAGAGAGAGAGAGAGGAGACAACATCAGACAGTGTAAACTGCAGACGTCGAAACTTTGTACTCAATTATACTGGTGCTTCATTCCTGGCTGGTGCAATCCTGTCTGCGCGAACCATCGATTCGCTATTCAGAACACAGGCCTACCTTTTGGACCAGGCACTTAAAGCCGTCCTTGGGTTTGATTAGCCTGATTGGAAAGCGGAACGCATTTTTAAAGGAATATAGCTGTTCCATACTTACCTAGTCTTGAAACTGCTAATATTCCTGCGAACTCTGTTACCAGAGTTCACCACAATGTTGCGGATTAGCCATGCCAACTATCTTGCGACAGTCAGGATCTTTAGCATTGCAGTTCACTTAATAGGCGACGAGCAGTAACTGTTGCTTGCCCTATTGATGATTTAACAGTCCCTAAGTCGATGCGACTCCCAGGGGAAGATATGGGGTGGTCGCATTGTGGCCGGACCACGCGGCCTGACAAACTTAACAACTTCATTTGATTGAGTGATTTGATTGGGTTAATTAAACTATAGTAGAATGATAGACAAAAGAGTAAGCAATAGGCAAACGACCGGCATCGTGTTTGATTAGCTTGATTTGATTTAGGTCAATCTGGACCACTTGCTTACAAAACATAGTTGTTATTATTATAAGTCAAGATGCTATGGAAAAACAAATAACGTTAACAGCAATAATTATTACTCACTTATTATGTAGGTAGTCAAATAATTGTAAGGATGAACACGAGTTTATAATTCAAAATTGTACAGGATTGAACTTACAAGCTAGAACGACATTTTTATAAATAAAACCTAACCTATTTTTCATCATTACAGACATACTATGATACTGGACATTCCTTTTGTTTTGCTTCTTCTTCTTGATGTACCTATCGATGGATGACAGATGACAGACAGATGCTGGGAAGTTTGTTGAGCCACTTCATCTTCCCAGCGAAAGCACTACCTACACTAGTGTTGAAGAGCTGCCCCGTTTTGGGGAACTGCCTTATGTAGTTAGAAAAGGTGCTGATTCTCAGCTTAATTTGAATAAATGAATTTTGATTTTGATGAAAAGTTCAAACATGTTGGGCCCAAAATTTAGCTGCGCGAACTCCGCTCTTTGACGCAGTCATTGTTTCGCAGTGTAGCAACTTTCTGCCTTTGGCAGAATCAGCGTAGATGGGAAAAATGATCTAAATATGAAAGGAATGCTCACAATCTTTGATTGGAGTTAAAGTAAGAACGGTATAAAAGGGTGGATTTTGGGGGATAAGGAGGAAAGCGCATCTAACAATATCTTGATAGTAAAATTGCCATCTGCAGAAGAACAACCTGACTTATACTGTGATTCAGGCACGGGAAACAGGAAAGAGTAAACAATAAAGAGAGAGAGATACACCCAAACAATTAGCACAATACTACATGCGATTGTTAAATTTTACAGCTCAAAAGTCTGATTTTGAATGGTACCTGAGATAAATGAACCGGTTCGTCACATGCTTGTAAATCTTCCGTTTATTATGAATGTGTGGGTTTTAACGTCCTATATTTCTTCCCAAGGATAAATCTCGCGTGTATACTTGAAAATCAGACGGTGGCGGCTATCGCACTTCTCCTGATTGATTAGTCTTATTAGTTAAAGTAAACAAGTCTGCTAATTAATATCTGACTGATTGAGCGTATCTAGTATATCTGTAATGTTAGTATACATCTATTTAAAAATATATTTCTATGATGAAATGGTGTGCCTACTGAACATTTTCTACTTTAGCGTCTTGGAAAGAGATCTGATACTTAATAATATTAAAAAAGTCAAAACTGGTTTATATATAAATAATTATTAAATTCTAATATAATATGAACAAACATTATAGGCCTGTTTCACAATAGGGTAGGTAACGATCGAATCCATAAATTGAATGGAACCGTTAGGCTTCGATTTAGTAGAACGGAGCCGACACATAGCAGGAGTAATGTAGCGTCGAATGATGTCACTGAAACATTGTCTAACAATAATGGCACAACATTTTCATGAAATTACCTAACAGGTTAGTTAGCCGATGTTGAAA
This sequence comes from Mesoligia furuncula, assembly GCA_916614155.1. Classification (NCBI taxonomy): domain Eukaryota; kingdom Metazoa; phylum Arthropoda; class Insecta; order Lepidoptera; family Noctuidae; genus Mesoligia; species Mesoligia furuncula. Next base: position 37,472,399 of record OU744790.1, read on the forward strand.
GTGGTGAAACAGGCCATTGTCCCTCAAGAAAAACGTAGTAAGAAATTTGATGCGTTCATCACGCGTTTCTTAATTCAGCGGACACTCTCACAGGACTATCTGTCAACTGTTAGCACTCTTACATTTGACCCTGTAGGCCAGTTTCCGTATTTAAACACGTTAAAAATCTAGTCGAAATCTCATCTTAGCGACAATCGATGTTAACATTTTTTGGCAGAATGAGACTGAGATTAGAGTGCGGCCGATGTTAAAAATACAGGAAGTGTCTGACGTTTAGGGAATGAACTGTCAGTTTGCATTGCGAGAATCAATCATAATTATGTTCGGTTTGTGTTTATTCAATAAACACTCACCTATTTTCTATAATTTTTTTAAGGTATTTCTACCTACTCCTTTGAACGAACAAAGGCTTGAAAATATATATTATTTAACCCAATTAACGTATAACGCTATTGTTAATATATTTTCAGCCTTAGTCTCTGTTTATGACATGCGTCATAGGAACATCGCGACGACGCCAACAAGGTGTTCGTTCAGCGGCACGGGTTCTCGGCAGTCGAACTGCCGAGTGCGAGTCAACCTGCCACAGGTTGTTTGTGTAGACTTGTAAAGCCGAAGTACTTACTTGTACTTTTTTTTGTACGTTCTTCAACAGTTGGATATCATAATCCAGGCTCATCTTTTTACAAAATGTATGACCTTATCGCGTTCGTTACCGCAATTTCAGTGGCATGCGTACGCCGCTCAAGATATAATTATTTTATCATTCCTATCTACCTTCTTAAATATAATATAAGTAATTTGAATAAAATTGGGAGGAAATTAATTATTGAGCAAATTGACTGCCAGCTTAAAGGAGATGTCCAGAAATGGTTTTTTATTATTTAATAATTCTAACCAGGATAAGTTAAATATATTTGGATAGACATCCCAAAAATAAGTGGTTCTAACTATTTCACAGATTTTTAAAACCCTCCAATTTTGAGAAAAATATTTTTTTATTTTAGTGTGAATTTGCTCCTAAAACGAACGAACCTTTCTAATTATCTCGGATAATACAGTGAACGCACCCTAAAAAATTATAAAGTTGTCAAAATTGACAGTATTGACACATGGTACTGCCATTACTGACATTATACTGACAACACAGAATACAATAATAAATTAATGTTTGATTTGCGAGTTTATCACAGACTACAATATAATATATTATTATGGAGTATAACAATGTGAACGAAACAAATATTATTTATAACAAAGATTATTTATTTACCTCTGTAATATAATCTATACTAATGATAAAGCTGAAAAGTTGTTTGAACGCGCTAATCTCTGGAACTACCAGTCGGATTTGAATAATTCTTTTTGAATTTGATAGCCTAATTCTTGAGGAAGGATAGGGGCAATCGAAAACATTATCATCATGCTACGACCCTCAAAAGCCGAGTAACGTAATAAGAAAAAGGTCTAAAGAACACTAAGCGAAAATGATGTAATCGTAACTCGAACGAAGTCGCGGGCAGAAGCTAGAAAGAAATGTTTTCAGTGAATGTGTAGTATAATTCTTTTAGAACTAAAGCGCATTCTACATGATTATGGCTATACTTCGAATGTTCATGTGCAAGTTGCAATATTTTACAAAGACCTCGGTTATCAAGAAGTGCATGTTTCAGCATACTCCACAGGGATGGCTTAGCAGGAATAAATGATAATAGTATCTACTGATTGAAATTCCTTTTTAATGATTTGGAATCGAGAGAAAAGCGTTTCGACAATAAATATGCTAATTGGATGCAAGTGTTACTATGTATTTTATGTATGTAGTTTTGTTATGAAATAAAACGTTTTTTTGGTTTTGAATATTCATTTATTAACTTTCTTCATTTTCAATATCTTCTCTTATTAAAATATTGTCGAGCAACTGAGCAGGTGGAGATATATCGTTTTGATGCCGAGCCCATCCAAGATACCAGACTATTGTCATCACATGAGCACCGCTTCCTATTACATGCTCAAGCATTAGCAGGGATCTGAAATTAAGTTTTAATTTATTGTGTGTTCCACTAATCAGAGATACAATAATGTACTATGTGCAATGTACTATTTAATTTACATATTAACCTGACGGGGGTTGATGATGCCAGCTATATAAGCCTGCTCAGGATGATCAACAGGTAAGGGACGAGAGCGCCTGCCTGTTCTTCTTGAGATAGAAACGCCACAACATGCACATACTGATTGATGACCCAGCTGTTGGTCACCTATATTGTGCTGGTTTCTGTTATTCAGTTCTATTAGTAAAAGGTTGATGCATTCTTGGCAAATGCGATCTCCATCTGTTACCTAAAACAAAATAATATTTTAAGAACACCGAATCGTTTTTCTGCATCTTCTTTGAGCAAAGTAGTGCTATTTAATCTTTTTTAACATAAGCTATTAAGCCTGGTTACACATTATTAAAAAAAAACTTATAATGTAAGTTAAAGAATACATTACCTCTTGAGCATCCATTCTTCAATTATTGAGACTATCTCTGGGCTCATGTTAAAGCGTTATATTCATAGTGCTGATTTATAGCATGTACTGCTATATTGCAATTTATGCAGAGAGCCATAATCTGAAGATAGAAATGTAAGTTAATTTTTGCAGACTATCAGAGGTCGTAAAACAGGCAAAGGTTGTGCAAATAAAACCCCTAATGAGCTAAATATAAATAAAGAACAGTACTTACATACGGGGTTTTAAATCCAAAGTCCTAATCGCGTGCAATATCAAATAACCGTTAAGAAAAAGCAAAGTCGTCAGGGTTGAAGGTTCGTAAGCTATCGGTATCCTAATCATGTGCAAAGAAGAAGAATCCGTTGTGAAAAGGCCAAGTCAGTTAAATCAAAGAAAGCAAAGCACAAATTAAAATACGTTATCATTGGATAACACAAAGGCACAAGCGAAAGTGTGACGTATCAGACATATTTGTTTGACATATGAATGGAATCTATCTGTCATTATGACATTTTCAAAGTGTGTGGGAGGTTTCATTTGGGTTGCCATCAACAAATAATATACATGTACTAACATTAAATAATTTATAATTTTTCTCTTAAATGGAGGGCTCTAAAAATATTATTTCAGTGGTTCCAAGTTCCATATTTTAGTAGCTTTTATTTGGATGTAGTTTGATTCTGGTTAGATTTTTCTCGGAATAAAAAACCAGCGTCCATACAAAAAGCGGACAACTCCTTTACCGTATCCGTAAATCACAACTGTCATTTATTGACAGTTGTATGAAATGGCTTTAATACGGCAAGTTGGCGTATTGTGTCAATTTTTTAACAAGAAACTTCTCTCACTGTACAACATTTATATCATTAGGAGATAAGAAGTTTTAGAAGATAGTATAATTCATTGTTACATTATACATAATAAACAATCATATATTACACTATAATATACCTAATACAATTATTGTATTTTATAACGCATCGAAATATAATTTAATTCATTATAAAATTATATTTTATTACATTAATTTTCTTACTTACTAAATAAATAATTATTTTATGTAAAACAGAAATCCTTAATCTTTTATTTTGTAATAATCTAACGGAGGGTCACCCATCCACGGACCTACCTCGGTAAGCGCAGCTTAACCTGATCGATCGACCAGTGCGACTGTTATTACTTAGACACGAGATCCACCTTTCTTAATTCTTATCTCACTAGATAATGATGCATGCATGATATATGGGTTCCCTTTACGAGTTCGAAATACTATTCCGCGAAAATTGTTACATCGATGATTATACATCGATGCCTTGATAATACGAAGTTATGTTTTTACTAAGCTTTTTTTGTTCGCTGTTTCTTAATATCGATAACCTTACATCGAAACCTTGTTTCTTCGACGTTTGTTTGTTCGATGTAACGTTACTTCGAAAATATTTAGTAAATATTTAGTAATATGTAACAATTTTCGCGGAATAGTATTTCGAACTCGTATGAAGAACCCTGATATATACATTAATACGCCTGTGAAGAAGAATTTTACTCACAACATAAATAATACACTTTTCTGGTGAAATTTTCACATGGCCCACTTGCACGTCTAGTCGGGTTAAATAATTAAATGTAGTTTGTAAACTCTGAGTAAAGTAACTATCATTTTAACTCATATTGCGAGTTGCGCCACAAAAAAGTAACACCGAGTTTATTAACAGAGTGGTGCTATGATATGTAATCCGACCAAAAATGATGAACGGAATTTGTGTACCCATCTCTCTTACACTACATTAAGATACGTAATCCCTGCGTGTCTTTGAATTTTATAACATGACATTTCATTTTAATCGTATTGTATGCGGTTTCCATGGAGATTTAGTTTATTGACGTAAATGTCAGATGGAAAAATATTTTAAGATTTTTTTTATAATTTGTTCTTATTTTTATACGAATTCATGAATATATATTGCCTGCTGATATAGTACCGACTGCGACAGGCGACAGCTAACACTGACTTAGCTGTTAACTTTCAAGATATTTTGGATAACCCATGAATGCGCAAGTGGGCCTAATCGCCTTAATAATATGAATAGATAATGTATGTTGAAGGTTGAAGTACACGTATGTACAAAAGTACACAATTTTAACCTACACACTTTACTGTAAAATTAATCATCTTAACTCTCCTAGAGTTACAATGCCGCTTAGTACTTAGTGACTACGTCTGTTGTAGTATCACCACGTTTAGACATTGTTTCTTAATTATTACTAAACGTTGTTGTTAAGGGTCACTAAACTAAACTAAACTAGACGAGGTGTCTAGATTGTTCCTTAATTTCCACTAAACGCCACGTCTAGGGAGACAATGTCACGTTTAATTGCCACTTAACGTCGCGTCCAAAGTGCCATCGTCGCCTTACTGATCAGCGAACGATACTGCTGAGGGTCTGATGTATCATTCCCGCTGAACAGCAGCAGGGTCGTGGAAGTGTCCACGGACCTGAAAATTTCAGCATCAACATAAATATTACGTTAAAGTTTAATGAGCTATTGGTAATTTTATTTTATTTTTATTTCTTCAGGTTAACAAACAATTGCGCAATGCTTAATATTTAGGTACAGATATTTTATAAGACACTTAAGTAATAACGCAACCAGCATCGTTATCCACAAATTAATGCAACTGTAAGAATAGTTAAGATCCAAGCAAACTTAGCAAACAATTATTGTCTATCATAGATTAACTAGGTTAGGTGAAATAACATGTGACAAATAAAACTAAATGTGTGAATATAACAACAAATAACTATGTGGCACATAAATGAAAGATTTTTTATGAATACTATTTTTAGTGACAATGCAAATATGTCAATATCAGCAAAATTATCGTTGTAACTTGTCATTAGTCGACGTAAAGGAGCTAGTTCTCCTGCATTGGTTCTGCACCGCTTCGGCGCGAATAGACTGTGAGTATAGGTATCACGAATACGTTGGGAGCGACTAGGTATGCGAAGGTCTATTTGGTTTATTAGGTGGTTACAGTCAAATTTATTGTGACAAATCTTGTAAAGGACCAATTGATCGTGATACAATCTCCTTTCTTTAAGAGTAGAGAGAGAAAATTTATCTAGAAGAATGTGATATGATGACCACCTCTTAAATAATTTATAATTAAGAAACCCAAGATATTTACGTTGTACTGATTCCAATTGGTCACTATATTTATTGTAGAAGGGATTCCAAACACATGTGGCATATTCCAGTTGAGATCTAATAAGTGTTTTGTACAGTAATAAAAATGTGGATGGATGCTTAAATGGGTTGCAGGTCCGCCTTACAAAGCCATACATTTGAAAACCCTTGGCTGTGATGTGATCAACGTGAGCATCAAAGTGTAACTTTGAGTCAAAGAGTACGCCTAAATCTTTAATTAGGGAAACTTTTTCCAGAGGAATGTTACATAGAGAGTATGTAAACTGAACGGTATTAATTTTTTTAGTGAAAGAAATATACTTACATTTGGATAAACTTAGATGTAATTTATTGGTCTGACAATAGGCAGAGAATCGATCAAGGTCTTGTTGTAATTTAACACAGTCCTCAACGGTTCTTATTTTACGAAAAACTTTAAGATCGTCAGCATATAGGAGGAAACCACAATTTTTAAAACATCTGTTTATGTCATTTATGAATAGGATAAAAAGTAGTGGGCCCAGCATCGATCCCTGCGGAACACCAGAAGTCACGTTGATCACATCTGATGCGAAACCATTGATCACAACCTTCTGAGTTCTATTTTTTACATAAGACGTAAACCAACGAAGCAAACACCCATGGATACCATTAAATTCGATTTTTTGTAAGAGCATGCTGTGGTCCACCTTGTCAAAAGCCTTGCAGAAATCCGTATAGATTGCGTCAACTTGTAGTTGATTGTCCATATTTTCAAATAAAAAGTTAGAATATAATACCAAGTTACTAACTGTGGAGCGATTTTGGACAAAACCATGCTGTTCATGGATAATATTTAGTAATATTATCCATGAACAGCATAGTTGTAGGATGGGGTAAATTGCATTATGAACTAATCGCTCCAAGACTTTTGACATGGCAGACAACAATGATATTGGACGATAGTTGGTAACATCATTTTTTACACCTCCTTTGTATTTTGGCGTAATATTGGCAGTTTTCCACGATTGTGGCACAATACCCTCTCTCAGACTACGGTTGAAGAGATAGAATAGAGGCTCACATATTGACTCAGCTGTATGTTTTAAAAAGAATGGAGGAACACAATCAGGTCCAGAGTCTTTGGTTATGTCCAGACATTTAAGTGATTTAGTTAGTAATATGGGAGAGATGCCTGGTTCATCGCAAGTGCGGTACCTAGCTGAGCTCGGAGTCCTGAATTCGATCCCCTGGGCAAGCCAGGTGTTTTTGGTTTTGTTTAGATTTTTTTAGTAGCAGCCCAGAGTCTGGGTTTGTGCCCAATTGATGGCAACAAGCATGAGGATGTTATGTTAATATTGGAGGAAAAGTGAATTTATTAAAGAATAAACAAAAATGAAATGAAATTCGCACATAACTACAGCAAAGCATTTTCGCATTACGCAAATTAGCGTCGATTTATTTGCTCAATTACCTGCAATTTGGCCGCTAACTCCATGACAATACGGGTGAGTATCGGGTGCTCGTAGAGGTCTTCGGGGATGGGCGGCGAGCAGCGCGTGCGCTGTGCTCGTCCGCGGAACATGCGGTGCATGCGCAAGATTGTCTCGCAGAAGATGAAGCGCAGGATCAGCAGGCGCATGAAGTCATCACTCAGGAAGGCCACGTACATGCAGTCTGAAATTTGATAATTTTATTCGAGGAATAGTTTTGAGTTTTTGACATTTCTCCCATACAATAACGGTCAGACGTTAATTTTATTCCGCACTTAAAAGTTATCTGTCAGTTGAAAAATTTAATGAAATAAGATGTTACTTTTCTTTTACAGTAATCACAGATTCTTTCATCGATTTGTTTTTTCCACAAAACCCGGACCTTGTTTGTTAGCGAACTTTTATAATAAAAATATTGTATATAATGAGAACGTACCTCGAGTCCTTGATAATATAATTGCGGCTTCTTTCAGGTAGGTATCGATGATATTTTGGGCCCGCTCCCACTCCTCCAAAGGCATCCTCTTGATGTCACAGCAAAGGCAGACTGCTGACAGTGAGTCGTGAAGGAATAGCGTAAAGAGGCTACCTTCCATACGCTGGTCATCCGAGCCCGCTGTAATATTTTGATAGAGGCTGGTAGACTTAAATTGCAACTTAAGTCTCCCAGCCTCCGGACCTAACTTGTCTACGGTGGGAAAGGTGCACCACTTTGTTTAAAAAAAAAATCGCCAATTCAGGTACTAAGAAACATGGTCGTTTGTTTTCTCTGATTATAATTTTTTATTAATTTTGATTGCCAAAGATATTTTTTTTTGGCTTTAGTGCAGCTAACCCGTTTTTTTTTTAATTTATTAAATAAAAGATAGTGTTAAGAAAATAAAGAAAAACTTTACATAAGTACAAGGTTGTTTTTTTTACCTAATACCGACTTGTAAGACCATGTTTATAATTTTTACGTTGGAACATGTTAGAATCAGCCAATTATAGCTACATTCATCATCTGCCTAGCCTTTCGGTCCTAGGGTCGGCTTCCAGTCTAACCGGATGCAGCTGAATACCAGTATTAAAGCTACACAGTCAACGAGAATTGATAATTTTGACAATCAAATAATCAACTATTTATTGGTTTATCTTCGATACCTTGAATGTGGTTTGTCTGGACTAGTGCCTTTTTATCAGGGTTCCGTACCAAAATGGTAAAAACGGAACCCTTATGGTGAGACTAAGTCTGTCTGTCTGTCTGTCAAAGCTGGATATCTCAAGAACTACTAATGCTATCAACTTGAAATTTGGAATACCTACTCGTAGTTTTAGATGACGTTTGCCCAACTATTTTGCAAATAAGAAAGAAATAAAAATATATGTACATTTTTTTGCAACAGGGACCGAAAGGGGGTCTGAAAAATTAGAAGTGGGGCTACTAGGGCATGTGGGGTATCATATGAAAGAGCGCAATTTGCACATTTCAAACATTTTCATTCCTCATAGTTTTCGACTTTTGATGAAAAATGAAAAAAAAATACCGTTCCCCCCCCCGCCTTAGTTCCGAAGTTTGCAAAGAGAAAATACTGAAATAAGTCTATGTGATAGAAGTTTATGTAAAGATTACAGGAAAAATAAAACGAAGTCTCTAAATAGCACACTTTTTCTGAAATCATCAACAAAAGTTACATTAGTTCCACTATCGGTCAAGAGATGGCGCTGACATAAAATTGCAATATTCTACACCGCAGTGCAGTGTTAAAATTCTCTGATGAACATAGGCCTCGCCAATGAAAATTTAAAAACATATGATGGTGCGGAACCGTCGGTGCGCGAGTTCGGCTCGCACTTGCCCGTTTTTTTTTTTAAATAATAATTTACCAAGTTTTATAATACTTGCCAAATTTTCAAATATTATAATTACCCACTGCAGAGTGAAGCTATTAATTCTCTATACTCCTTCTCTACCTATAAATGCTCTTTGAATTTCTTAAAACCAGAATCAATTTTTTGATTCAGAATAACCTACTTTGTGAACTTGCGTATTCTAACTATGCAGCTATTCTGCAGTCCCTATTCTCGTGTTGAGGTCGGTGTTTCCTAGCTGACTGATTTTCTGAGGAGAAACACCGAAACAAACTCAGCGTCAGAATTCTGAAAAAACTAAAATTACACCTAAACCCTATACAACATTATTTTTAATATATGCGAAACTCGATATATTATGTACAAAATTACAAAACTGTATCATGAAAAATCACAAAGTTATAAATAAGCTAGTTAAGTTACCTGTTTGTCCGTACAAAAACATGCTCACCCGCGCCGCTCGCGCCGCGCCGTCTCGCGCTCATTGATAATAGTACCTAGGTACCTAACCGTTCGGCGCGGAGATTGGATAACCTACTTAGTGTCGCTCGGTGTCCAACTTTTAACCTTTTTAAATATTTTTGGGACAAAATATAACATGGGGTAAAAATTATTGGAATCAATTCAGTTACTTATTCTGAACAAACTAAGTATATTCAGGTTTCGCATATACTAAAAATAACGTATATAATATACAGTCGGTTTTTACATCATAAAAGTATTTTTAAACATTAAAATTTTGATTTCGATAATATTCCCAGGGCGAATAGGACATTTTAAAAACTTGTTTAACTATAAATAATTAATTAGTCGTTCGGCAAAATAGAATACCGTACATGCCATCTCGCAGGTTTGAAACGGCAGGATAACTTGTGTAAGGAATAAGAAACGCAACGTGGTTGTGAAAATCGTCGCCGAACGAAGAAAAACGTTGTTTTATAAAACAACTCACTAGTGCTGTAAGCGTTATTTCTGCACAATTAATATTGACGTTATAATTTTGTTTTTGCATGCTGTGTCTATCGCATCATGTTGTATACTATGCTTGTATATTGCTTGTATTTTAAGGATAAACAGTGTAACAATTGTAGATAGGCTAATAAATAAATAAAAAGTCACCATAGAAAATATAAAGATCATTAAAGATGTCTGTCGAGCTGTAAATGTGCGCGCAGTTAAAATGCGCGACAATGACCCTTCGACCTGACGATTGTGAAGTACTGGCATTCGTTGCGCACGAGTAGCTGCCAAGCAATGACTGCTCTCGTTTCTTCGATCAGAAATTCAGATTATGTTCCACTTTGATTTTAGTCTGACAGTGATTATACGCTTAATGAGTGGGTTTACTCAGATGATTAATATACATATATTATGATAAGTAGGTCTGGTAGATTTCGGTAACTTGCCCGTGAATTGAATAGGTAAAGGACAGGTAAAAATCCACGCTCTCGGCCCTTCCTATGTGGTCAAATGAAATGGTACTGGAGTAGGCGAAAAATTATAAAAAAAATTCAAAGGGTGTTTTTTAGATAGAAGGTTATCGAAATCGATAAAGGAGACTAAAAACTTACTAAATGACAGTTTCCCAGGAGAAATCTTCACAGCATAGGTTGACAAAGATATATCTATCTTTGTCAACCTATGCTGTGAATTTTGCGGTCGCTATGGTAATAACTTTATCAAGTTATCACAATAGGGACCGCAAAATTGGGACGATAAAATAGATGAATTTGCCACGGAATTATTACAAGCTAAAAATATTGTTTGCCCGTTTTCGAACACAGAATTTTTATGAACATTCAGAAAAGCAGGTGCAGGATTGGTGGATAGAAATATTGACAGTAACCGTCGCCATTGTGAAAAGTAGGCACGTGTAATAATAATTAAATATTCTGTAAAAATCTCACCGTGAAAACTTAGAAGAAGTGAGCGTGGAGTGAGCTGTCAATACCGTCAATTCCTAGCAAAAACAAACTCACTGCACCTCAGTTTTCAATGTGAGTTTTTACAAAATCGACTGGCAGGGTTCATAAAAATCCGATACCTACGAGTATAAATAAAATTGTAGTGTCTGTTTGTAATGTCAAAATAACAGCTTTTTGCTAAATGCATATGAAAATATATACGGTACTTATAACAAAAAAGAACAATAAAAAAAAATATTTGTCTTACTGTATGTCTGTTTGTTCCTAATATCCGAAATGGCCAGACCGTTTTTGATGGGACTTTAATTAGCACATAGCTGATGTTAGAAAAAAAGCTATCAGCTAGCTAGCTATTGCATGCTATGTGAATCCCCGAAACTTATGACTAGATTGCTACTTCGGGAAAGGTAATCCAAATTGTAGTTTTTGTCAAGTGTTGCTGGGATAAACTTTGAATCTGCGAAACGTGTAGTTTTGACAATAAATATCAATTGATATATCGTGATGTACATCATCACTACGATAGTACGATAAATATTATTAATTTTTCTGATCCAAACATAACTCACTTACCAGTTTTCATTATAAGGCACCTTTGGTATAGAATGCGGCACGTCTGCTTATGGATATTATTCAAACATTCTTCGTTCTTAAGGGCAAAAAAAAAAAATTAATGAAAGAAAAAAAAAAAATTAAAAGCTCTTTCTTAATTTTATTTTTTATTGTCTTCATGATTTTGTTAGATTTAATGTTGTTTTTTATTATTTGTATTTTCTGTGCGTGTCCTAAATAAGATATTTTTCTTTCTTTCTTTTATGGGAAGAGCTATTTATTGAAAGTAAAGCCATTGAAACATCCATCACATGTGTACTAGGTATTCGATTACTGATGTTAAGTGCAGATCCAAAGGATCCCGTTGTGTGAACCTTAAAACAAAACTACCTATACTCATTGGGCTTTCCATCGACAAAGTAGTGATAAAGAAAAATAAAAAAATGAGTTTATTGTACAAGTTGAAACACATACTTAATTAAAGTAAGTCATACACTAAACATGATTGTACAAGCACTGTTCAAAAGCGGGTTAAATCACTGGCTTTAAACTAAGTAAAAATATACTTGTATCTCAAGAGTTATAAACATTGATAATTACAACTTAAATGCAATCTGTACATGTAACAGTATTGAGATGGAGGAACAAATAATAATTAATAAAAAAATATACAGACGAATTGAGATCCCCCCTCCTTTTTTGTGAAGCCGGTTAAAAACAATTGTTGATCACCCAATATTTAATTAACTTCTTGTAAAATCTAAACTAAGTACACATTTAAGGAACAATGTAAAAAATAAGCGGCTTTGTAACCTGCGACAATGCGGTGCGATGTAATATAATAGAGGGCACCGAGAAGTTACGGATAGTAGCTACTAACGACTCTTTTCTAAGACTCGTTCGCGTGATGTGACGTGGGACAGTGTGAACAGTAGAACAGAGCAGTGTGGCAGGGGCAGACTGATTCATAAGAACGTAAAAAAATAAATGCAAAAACTACGATTTTAACTTTCCAAAGTGAGTGGTAACTCAGAAATTGGCATTGTATCAATAAGTAAAAACGAATCGTTATACAATGTCTCGATTTGAGCCCAAGACAAAGTTGTTAAATTTTCTATCAAGAATCTATCATACCCCGAGATTTGCGGCTGAATAAAGCCTTTATAAAACGTGATTAATAAAGTTTAAGGTAATAAGAACACCAACCAGCAAGACCTCATATGTCTGGTTTAGTCGGAGGTGAGACTAAAACAACTAGAATTGACAACAACTATATGTACAATATATACATAGAAAAATACAGATAAAGCTTTCTAAATTTAGTTGACCATTCGTCAATGTCCAATGGGGTAGATCTACTGCTTAGAACAGGAAATAGCGAACAACACATGTCATAAATATAAGTAACCACTACTTCTAATCGGGGATCTCTAAGCAAGACCTCATATGTCTGATTTAGCCAGAGATGAGACTAAATCCACTAAGTTTGACAAGTAGAGAGAAGTAATGGATATTAGTTACCCAGTTAGCTAGGTTTTGAGTTGAGCTGCACGATTTCTGAAAAATGCGTGCACTGACTGGACAGGTCCTCTCAATCTGTGTGGTTCTTTCCTCAAAAGGCCATCTCAGACATCGATATACATGGTCTTCATATAACCTGACCAAGATTATGTCTGGACTTTAATAGAGACTGTGACCTCTGAGTTTGTTTCGGCCTTTCTTCTCAGAGTAGTCAGATAGGAAACGCCGACCTCATCTAGTTTTAAAAAAACATGATTGACGTGTAAAAGTGTTTGTACAAACCTACTTACAAAAATAAAATCATTTATCATGGTTTCAAGTTACAAAGTGACTTTTTTTTCAGCGTCGTTCTTCCCGTCATGTGACGCGGGGCTGTGTGAACACCGCTTCACAGAAGATTATACAAAATGATTCATAAGAATGTAAAGAATCAATACAAAAACTTTTCGATTTTAACTTTCCAAAGTGAGTGATAACACAGAAGTTGACATTGTATCATTGAATTTAAAAACATATCGATACACAATATCTCAAATTAATAGTCCAAGACGAAGTTGTTAAATTTTTTTATTAAGAATCTATCATACTACGAGGACTGGAGCTAAATAAAGCTTGTAAGAAAACGTGATTGATAAAGTTTAAGGTATTATGAACACCAATAAGCAAGACCTCATAATTATGTCTAGTTTAAGTCGGAGGTGAGACTAAAACCACTACGGCCTTATTACAAAACAAGATTTATCTTTCGACCCAGGTTTAAACCATCCAGCTATTTTTAAATTTCGAACTATAATCCGACGAAGCTAAAGTTCTTATTACAAAAACTGACGTTAAACCCGAGTCTAAGTTGTCAATTTTGCATTAAGAACTTTACAGTTGTCGGAATAAAGTTCAAAATTTAAAAATGGCTCGATGGTTTAAACCTGGGTCTAAAGATCCTTGTTTTATAATAAGGCCGATTGAGTTTTAACAACTTTATATGTAAGCATAGGAAAAAACAGGTAAAGCGTTCTAATTTAGTTGACCTTTTGTCAATGTCCAATCGGTTAGTTACGGCTGTACAATAGGAAATTGCGTGCAATTGTGTTATTAGCAGATGAACAACTACGAACAACACATACAATGTGTCAGTAACTACTAGTACTAATCGGGGATCTATAGGCTCAATACTCTCTCCACTTAACAGCGGTTGTGGGCGTGGCAGATATCTCTTGTGTATTGTATCTAATTATTTATAGAATGGTTATGAGTTATGTTTAGTATTATATTTTATTCCAGGGTTCGTAAAAATCTGAATTTTATAATAAATATCAAAATATCTGATCTGATCCGCCAGTACTCGCTGCCAGTACTCGCTGCCAGTGCTAGATGCCAGTACTCGCCGCCAGTACTCGATATATATATATTATTATTAGATATAAATCAGATAATTAATGCAGTCTTTTAAGGAGCCTCTCTTCTCTTCAGGTATTAATTTTTGATGTATAATATGTTACTGTAAAAGCCCGAACTGCGGTAAATCCTAAGATTTAGCAAGTCTCACCGGTAAAAGTCCGAATTGTTCTAATCATCATCAATTTCTGACTTTTACCAGCATTCAGTCGGTAAATCTTAGGTTTTACCACAGATACCGGTAAACGTTCGTTTTCAAAGTAAAACAATGCAGTTAATAATCAGAAACTATTTATTCAACAATACTATTACTATCATTATATTGTTATTAGTTAAGTCTTAAAACATGTTTAACATGCTTTAGAAAAATAAAATGCAGATATCAGGAACAAAACAGTCTTTTGATAATCATTTCGTTATTCGGTACACTCATTATTATTATTATTAGTCAAGTCCAGAAAATGATTTACAAGAATAAAATGCAAAAAAAAAAAAACTTTTCATTAATAACACCTACTTTTCGCTAGGTACGAGTGAGCTAAACGTTCTTAATAGTATCCGTAAAAGAAAAGGATTTTACTTGTTGCAACATGGTGAACTATTATGGCATTTAGAATTACAAAGTAATCCTGATTTTTAAGGCAGTTCCAAATTTTGAACCCTTGCCCTCCGTTTAAAGAGAATTTTCTGACAACTTCTCGAAGACTCACTTCTTTTCTTTGTCAACTTCAACTTCACTTCATTTAGCTAGCATTTTCAGTTTCCGAGATTTTCGGGTATCTTTATGTGACCTTAATTCATTGCTCTCGAGTGTATTTCAATCTTTGATTTCGGACATTTACCGGTGTCTGCAGTAAAACCTAGGATTTACCAACTGAACGCCGGTAAAAGTATGAAATTAAAGATTATTATAGACCAATTCGGACTTTTACCGGTGAGACTTTAAAACTTAAGATTTACTACAGTTCGGGCTTTTACAGTAACATATATAATTATATGTATACCAGCTAATTATAAACTAAACATATCAGGAACTATGTACAATGTGCAAAATAAGTTATTTTGTAACCTACGACACTGAAGTGCAATTTAATGTATTTATCGATGTACAATGTCTCGATTTGATAGCCCAAGACGAAGCTGTTACGAATTTCTGTCAAGAATCTATCATACCGCGACAAGTGAAACTGAATGAAGTTTGTAAAAATGTGATTAATAAAGATTAAAGTAATAAGAACACCAATGAGCAAGACCGCATATTATGTCTTGTTTAGTCGGAGGTGACACTATAACCACTAAAGACGACAACAATTAGATATACTTACATAGAAAAATACAGATAAAGCTTCTAAATTTAGTTGACTTTTTGTCAATGTCCAATCGGTTAGATACTGCCTTATAAAAGGAAATAGCGTGCAAATGTGTTATTAGGAGATGAACAACTACGAACAACACATGTCATGACATGTGTCAGTAACTACTACTTCTAATCGGGGGTCACTATGCTCAATACTCTCTTCACGTAACAGCGGGTGCGGTGGGTGTGGCAGATATCTTGTGTGTATTTTACCTAATTATTTATTCAATGGTTATGAAATATTGATGTATAATATTATATTTTATTCCGTGATTCATAAAAATCCGATATTTATAATACATATAAAATATCGGATGTTCAATATGTAGGTATTATAAATATCGGATTTTTATGAATCACGTAATAAAATATAATATTTTATACATCAATATCCGATATATATCGTGTATAAAAAGAGAAGCGATTTTCATTCTGTACGTGGTTAATGTGTGTGTTAGTTGCAGAATAAAGTTTTTGCCTCATTATTTAACGTTTATTAATAAAAAAAAAAAAAAAAACAAAAAATACGGATATTTGATAAATCAAAATCAGTTTTCTAAACAACACTAAGGGCTGATTTTTCCAACGCCAGATAACTTTATCGGAGGAATAATTTTGAATTAATGACAGTTCTTCCATACAAAAACTCTCAGATGTCAATTTTATTCCACGGATAAAAATTATCGGTCGATTGAAAAATCAACCCTAAGCAAAATTGAAACAATATTTTATAGAGTATTCTAACGGTGCGTCAGGGCCTTCCCATAAAATTGATTAATTATAGTTACCTTACATTAACGTAACACGGTTACGGTACGGTTTGTTACGGTCGCGAATCATATTTTAATCAACATACAACGTGACAACTTGAAATTGTAAACAAAGTAAGGAAATTTTAATTTCGCGGGCTACATTAGCGCATCCCTCATAACAGCGGTTGTGGGTGGGGTGGATATCTAACATCTTTATGTGTAAAAGAAAGTCGTGTTAGTTAACTCAAGAACGGCTGAACCGATTTGGTTGAAAATTGGTGGGGAGGTAGCTTAGAACCAGGAGACGGACATAGTATACTTTTTTTTTACTTATAGTAGTAGGGTAGGAGTAGTGTAGGAGTAGGGTAGGAGTAGGGTAGGAGTAGGGTAGGAGTAGATTAGGAGTAGGGTAGAAGTAGGGTAGGAGTAGGGTAGGAGTAGTGTAGCAGTATGTAGGGTAGGAGTAGGGTAGGGGTAGGGTAGGGTAAGGGGTAGGACACCACGCGAACGAAGTAGCGCCGGGCAGCTAAAAATAAGTATAAGATGTCTGGCACACCCACCCACACCCGCTGTTAATTCTAAATTTATTGAGTTATTGATGTATAATATTATATTTTATGTTAAGGTTCGAAAAATCCGATATTTATAGTCCCAAATTGGCTGGCTTAAAGGTTTCAGACCACGTTCTTCGAGTCTCCTTCTAACAGTTCGAGCGCAAACAGTCAGTGCATGAAAGTGTCGAAACTGTTCTTAACGATTACGCAGGCTGGTGGTAAAGATAAACCGATCTCGTCTTGCTGTTTCATGGTCCTCCTGCACGCGTAGCATGAGCACCGGTTTGTCGACGGAAGAGTAGACAAAGATGACGTTCCGTGTAGACAGTACGACGGCAGCAAAGTAGAAAGAGTCAACTGCACTTTTTACGAAATTCACTCTTTTACTTAATTTGACTCGGAATTCTTTGTTTTGTCATACGATTTTTTTTTCTTTTTGATTCTTAATTTTTACTGCGACTTAATAAAGTCACATTGTAAGTAGGGGTCCGTAGCCAAATAATAACAGCCGCACAAGTTGATCGATCAGGTTAAGCTACGCTTGCCGCTGTTGTCAGTGGATGGGTGACCATCTTTACATACCGAGACCCCTCCGTGCCTCGGAAAGCACGTTAAGCCATTGGAATTTTGGGAATTTTGTTTTTTTTTTCGTGGGAATTTGTAGATAACCGTATTATACTTTGAGGCCGTCGAGTAGAAAGTTTTCTACTGTCTTTAGCGATTACAAAATCTCTTCACTACCTTAGACAACTGACAGTTGTCAGTGTGATTTTGACATTTGAGATAGAAAACTTTCTTCTGAAATAGTCTACTTATAAAAGGACCTAGACAAAGCTCGTTGGAAACGAAAGACAAAATGACAGATTGTAGAAAGATTTCTAGGCGGTATGTCAAAAATGAAGATAAGAAATGTCACTTTGTATAGAAAGCAATGTGTCTACTCTTCGTAGAGATAGAACTGGACGGCGATGGTAAGTGCACTATCCATAACACATATATTAGAACGCACTTGCAACCATTTGACCATACTTATATGTACCTACTTACATAAATTCTAAGTAGTTAATGTGAGAATTATGCACTTGGTTCTTCTGCTGTGCGAAAAGTCCTAAAAACTTGCCTTTTAAAAATTAGTTACATATTTGTAATAAATATATTATAATATGTTATTTATTATTAAAAAGAAGCTGAAAGAAAAAATCTAAGTCACGCCTAAGTGTTGTTTTTGTATTTATTTGTAAAGTAAGTTAGTTAGTCATTTAATTTAGTATCTAGTGTAAATAGTTCGTATTTGTTTATAATTTGTGTTAAATTTAGTATCTAATTTATAATTTGTTTCAATTTAAATTTAGTAAATGTGATAAAGAATCATTTTTCTGTCCAGTGCTATTCGCCCTGTAAAGTTAATACGAGTATACTTACAACCAGCCAATTTTCACAAAAACAGGGTATTTGACATTTAGTTTCTTTTTTTCTGCCAATTTTATATAATAGGGAATAATTAAGTTTTTTTGCCAACCCGCACTGGGCCCACGTGGTGGATTACGGCCCACTTCCGCTCACCGAGAGGAGGCCTGTGCCCCAGCAGTGCAGAGGGAACATTATAGGCTTATGTATGTATGTAAGTAAGTTTTTTGAAGTCAAATTCCCTGTTGTGTAACCGACTGCACCTACTTACGGTATAAAGTAGCAGGCAACTCCATTGGTGACATCAGGATGATGATTGGCTGCCCGAAGTATCTTGGTAGATTGTTGAAGATGTAGGAGTTATTAGAGTCGATGATGATGAACAGGGGACGACGAGTGAATGGGTACAGATCTCCCGGGTGCAGTACTGGAGCCTCCTTCAGCTTTGGAGTCAGTCCTTTATAAAAAAAGAATGGTAAATCATAATGGTGTATTATTTACAAACCTATAATAAAGAAATATAGTTATGTATATTAATTGATATATACGAAGAAGTAGATATTGCCAGAGGGGTAAATCTCGTAATTTTTATAACGTTCACAGTCTGATCTCATTCTCAATCTGTTAAAAATACCACTAATTTCCCTACATTTTGACATTTGTTTGTCGCCGAGATGAGACTGCGACTGAACGTTTTAAATTACGCGAATTGGCCTTCAGATTCATGTATTCGGTGGAGGTCTGTTTTCGTCAAACCGGACGCACTCCATCGCCGTGGCAGAGCCAGTATACAGTATGCAAGGTGTTGTGAGCACGATGCGAGTTCTTTAACCCGGACAAGTGTTAAGGTTTCGGCAGTATGCGTAACAGGGTGATTTTCACTTGATTTGAACATTTCGCAAATCGTGCTAGCATAATGGTGCGGCTACCTGATTTTACAGTGCTGGTTTGCCGACGCGAGGGTGGATGACTTTTATGCTATAATACGCAAAAAGTCAGTCACTAATTCACCGAACTCGAGGTGCATGTTACATGATTCTTTTCATTTTTTAATTTAATTATTTATTTTAATTTAATTATTTAATAATAATGTCGATGTTACCATTCCACATGACGGGAACCTCGTGAAAGCTGAGAAAGAGAAACAAATTAAATATCTCGACTTAGCACACGAGGTTGTTGACATGTGGAATGTGAGCTCGGCTATCATTGTGCCGATTGTCGTATCAGCCAATGGACTGATGGCCGAAAGCCTCGATCAACATCTATCGAGGCTCTCGTTAGGCGGTTGGATCAAGGGCCTGATTCAGAAGGCAGTACTCCTTGATACGGCTCGCATTGTGAGGAGGTTCCTGTCTCTGGAGCCCTAACCACCGGTGGCTTGGACCCTACTCCCGATACCGGCGGATAACTATTTTTTTATATATATTTTTTTTTATACTTATTTTTTATATTTTAAGAAATATTTAAAAATGTAAGAAAGTAAGGTAGCTAAATAAATGAACGAAATAATAATAATAATTATAAAAATATTTATTGCATTAAAGGGTATTTGTGGTACGTACAAATTAAAGTTATTAAGTAAGTGTAGAACTTAGACTAACAAATATTTGTAGGGGTGAACTACTGTTCTCCTAGCTAGGTAGCTGTGCAACCTGTACCTATTAAAGAAACAGTTTGCCTCCCTAGATAAAGATAATAAGAAAAAGAAATGGAACATAGTGCTACGTGTTGTCTCCCAAATCAATTTATTTATTTCAATTTTAACAAAATATAAACACGGAGTGTTTTTTAATAAAAATAGTCAAAATAATAGTAAATTTAATCAATTTTGTACTGCATTTTTGTGTTGAATGAACACGAATACGACACGACTCCAACTTATTAATAATCCAGCCCTGCCTTCTTACCGGTCCACTGACTGCTGAGCAAGATTCTGTGATAATTTTTATTTATTTATTTTTTATTACTTATTGGGCCCGCTCTTGACTTCGATCACATGCATCATTTCAGCATTTTATTCATCTTTCGGTTGTTTTAGTGTGACGGTCCGTCCTCAAATCGTTACGAGTTTTCGTTAGGTACGTCTCGCAAACAACATGTTAAGGCACTGTGTCTTTCCTATTGGACCACTAAACATTTTGGGCTCTTGGTAGAACCGTCTAAATGATAAAAAAAAATATCTTATTGTTATTTCGTTTGCATGCAATTGACATACAAGCCATTGTAGTGGACTTTGCAGCTTGCTTTCAAGTATTTTATAATTCCAGTGTTAACGGCGACAACGTGACAACCAATAGCCACTATTTTTGTCAAACTAATTGAGTTTTCCACAAAAAACGAAAATAATTTATTGGCAACTAGAAGCGCCTCGCGGTTTCACCCGCATAAGTGTGGATCCCATAGGAATATCGGGATAAAAACTATCCTATTTCCTTTCCCGGGCTTCAAACTATCTCTATACCGAATTTCATCTATATCGGTTCAGCGGATTAAGTGTGAAGAGGTAACAGATAGACAGACACACTTTTGCATTTATAATATTAGTATGGATAGTTCTAGCATTCCCAGAGTTTAAGGAGATGTGACCCAAGTATTTGGACTCCGGCTCTTTCAAAATGGTTATAAGTATTTATGTTCTTCAACTATGACTCTCCTTCTATCGTCTCCTTGAACTAATCTCTTATCCTTTCTGCCATCAAACGAAATACCAAGTAATATAAAAATATCTTGAAAGTCAGTCAAATTTTTCTCTATTAAAGATTTTCTTGTCTTCGATCGAACTCGGCGAATTTTGGCCCGAACAACAATATTAGTCGTGTTTTCATTTGTCACTAAACAAATATTGGAGCGTGGCTGGGACTATGGCAGCACCAGCCCTATCAAAAACTCCGAAACGATCCAATGTTCTAGCAACTGCCACATAAGATACTTGGCGAGAGCACCGAGATACATGGCGTGGATACAATAGAAGATGTCGACGGCATGTCATTTATAGTTTCACAGCTTCTTTCAATATTATCTACGTAGAAGAATTTCATCGTTCAATAGATTTTCACTGCGTAAACTCATTATTTAAGTGCGTGAAATATTAACCAAACCACAGACCAAACTCCGAACTTTAGCAAAAGAAAGTGTCGTGCAATCTATTAATTACAGATATTTAAAATTCTCACTAAAACTATAAGTTGACAGTCTAGCTAGGTCGAGGTTGTGCTTCCCTCCCCACGCCCCGCACTTATGCGGGGGTAAAGTGCTTCGTGTGATTCATTTATCGCGCCAAATATCGAGATTTTAGAAAATATTGAGGCGAGTCGCAATCAAATGTGGCTTTTGCTGTATTATGATGGTATTTGTGACTGTTTACTACTGATTTTAAATAAAAAAATTGACGGCAAGTCAGTTAGTTTACGTTCTAATGACCTTATGAAAACTTCAAGACTTTTTTTTAGGGTTCCGTAGCCAAATGACAAAAACGGAACCCTTATAGATTCGTCATGTCTGTCTGTCTGTCTGTCCGTCTGTCTGTCTGTCTGTCTGTCCGTCCGTATGTCACAGCCACTTTTCTCCGAAACTATAAGAACTATACTGTTGAAATTTGGTAAGTAGATGTATTCTGTGAACCGCATTAAGATTTTCACACAAAAATAGAAAAAAAACAATAAATTTTAGGGTTCCCCATACTTAGAACTGAAACTCAAAATTTTTTTTTTCATCAAACCCATACGTGTGGGGTATCAATGGGTAGGTCTTTAAAAATGATATGAGGTTTCTAATATAATTTTTTTCTAAACTGAATAGTTTGCGCGAGAGACACTTCCAAAGTGGTAAAATGTGTGTCCCCCCCCTGTAACTTCTAAAATAAGAGAATGATAAAACTAAAAAAAATATATGATGTACATTACCATGTAAACTACCACCGAAAATTGGTTTGAACGAGATCTAGTAAGTAGTTTTTTTAATACGTCATAAATCGAAAACCGCAATTTACCATTCATTCAATCAACTCAAAAATAAAAAAAAAAAAATAATTTCATAAAAATAAACCTTATGCATAAACCCGGATGTTACGGAACCCTCGGTGCGCGAGTCCGACTCGCTCTTGCCCGGTTTTTTTAAGTTGAGTGCCTGGGGGCTTGTTTGGGAAAATATTTTACGTACCTACGTAATTTTTAATTGTATATTGGCCACTTTTAATCATCCCGCAAAAAAGGAAATCCAAAAAAATTTTTTTTCACGCATTGAGCTCTCCACCCGTCCTGTCACTTAGCGACATAATTAGGTACCTAGTGGTTAAGTAGCAATGTATTTACTGCTAAAATATTACAGTCACTGCGATATTTGAAAACAAAAATAACCTAGTAAAAGCATGAAATATTTTACGATTTGTTGTTTTTCGTGATTTTAAAGACAAATATACTTACCAAAATACTTGTACCTACTTAAATTTATGGTAATAAAAATATAATAAAATAATGATAATTGATTCCATAAGGTACAAAGTTTTTTTTTGACTTCGGTACGCGTGCAACGCATGGACACAGACAGACACGCCCCCTTGGCACTTTTTCTGTTTTTAGGGTTCCGTTGCCAAATGGCAAAAAACGGAACCCTTATAGATTCATCATGTCTGTCTGTCTGTCCGTCTGACTGTCTGTCTGTCCGTCCGTATGTCACAGCCACTTATCTCCGAAACCATAAGAACTATACTGTTGAAACTTGGTAAGTAGATGTATTCTGTGAACCGCATTAAGATTTTCACACAAAAATAGAAAAAAAAAACAATGAATTTTGGGGTTCCCCATACTTAGAACTGAAACTAAAAAATGTTTTTTCGTCAAACCCATTCCAGTGGGGTATCTATGGATAGGTCTTCAAAAATGATATTGAGGTTTCTAATATCATTTTTTTCTAAACTAAATAGTTTTCGCGAGAGACCCTTCCAAAGTGGGAAAATGTGAATAAAATAAAATAAGAGAATGATAAAACTAAAAAAAATATATGATGTACAATACCATGTAAACTTCCACCGAAAATTGGTTTGAACGAGATCTAGTAAGTAGTTTTTTTTAATACGTCATAAATCGTAAACCGCAATCAATATACATTTTATTCAATCAACTCAAATATAAAAATAATAATAATAAAAAAATTCATAAACATAAACCTTTTTCATAAACCCGGATGTTACGGAACCCTCGGTGCGCGAGTCCGACTCGCTCGCTCTTGCCCGGTTTTTTTATATTTATATTTGTATGAAACAGTTGTGAGATTCCAATTTAGCGTTGCATACAAATATAAAATAAAAAAAAAATAAAAAAAACTTTATTCAGTTCAGAAAAACACGGTACAGTATAAAAAAGAACAAAAAACTAGTAGCAGTTTACTAGGAGCCTTAGGTGCTAGGTTTTACAAATGCCCTGGACCCCACACTAGGATTCCCTGTGTCGTGGGATCCAGTCTCTTCCCAAGTAAAGCAAACATTTTAATTTATGTATCTAAGTGATGTAATTAATTTTAAGAGAAATTAAAAAGTATAAAAAAAAATTACAAAATTAATTTTTATTAAGAACCTGAGTAGTACCTACAGTGTTACATAATGAAAATAAAATTAAAAGATGAATTAAAAAGAGAAAAAAAAAAAACTAACTAACTAAAATTATTATGTTGTAGAGGTGTATAGGTGCTTTGACAGGGTGTGAGTGTATGTGTGTACTGTGGTGTGTGTGTTATGTGTGGGGTGTATGTGATGTGTGAGCGGGTGTATGTGGTGCAAAAGCGCGCAAGTTGTTTTTTTTTTTTGTATGTCAGATATTATGTTTGTATGTGCAAAAGGTCTTCTGTTTGGTCATAATTTTTGGGGTGCAGCCATTTGAATATTGCATTCTTACAGCTGTTGTACGTTAAGGTCAGTATAGATCTATTATGGGAATAGAATTTAGAGTACAGATATGACCCAAGAAATGCAAAAGATCTGCGTGCAAAAGAAGAATGTACTCTTGGCCGATCCCACTTTAACGTTCTGGATGAATGGCGGGCCAGTTCTTTAGCATGCCTATGGAAGCGTAACAGTGTCGAAACAATAAACAGCTGCCTCACACGGAGGAGGCTACATTCTGAGTACAGGGCATCAGTAGAATATCGCCATGGTTTTTGGTAGGCTATTTTTAGAATAGCTCGCTGAGCTCGTTCCAGCGCAAGCAGGTTAGTTTTGTTTGCTGCTCCCCAGACTGATACACAGTAACATAAAATTGACTGGCACAAGGTATAGTAAACCATACGGATGAGTTTTGGTTCTGCGATAGATTTTAATTTTTTGAAAATGTGCGAGAGTTTTCTAATACGGTTCACGAGTGCAGCAATTTGCGCTCTCCATGTTAGATGTTTATCAATTAGTATCCCTAGGTATTTTATACACGAAACCTGTTCAATTTGCGCGCAGAGACAGCTCTCGTTACTAACACTACCACACACATGAATCTTTATTTTCAGTTCTTCGTCAGGTGCAGACCGATCAGTAATGCTAAAACACACCGACTTGGTTTTACCGACGTTTAAGGTCAACAAATTATTTTGCAGCCAGGTAGCAACCCTCCCAAGTCCCTCCTGGGCTACACAAACGACGTCACTCCAGGTTTTTGCATGAAAGATTATTGCGGTATCATCCGCAAAGGTAAAGACGCTGGCATTCTGGAGTTCAAGAGAGCATAGGTCGTTAATGTAGATCAGGAACAACGTAGGGCCCAGAACACTACCTTGCGGTACGCCGTAGCCCACATTCGCAAATTCACTGACGTGCTCACCAATACGGACGCGTTGTTTTCGTTCTCCTAGATAGGACCTAAACCAATCCAGAGCTAGGCCCCTGATCCCGAGAGCCTCGAGTTTTTTTAGCAGGATCGGCCGGGAAACTGTGTCAAAAGCTTTTGCTAGATCCAGGAAGACTCCGACGCATCTTTGTCCCTTATCCACTTTGCTAATAACAGAATCAATAAGCTGCGTAACGGCATCTTCCGTGGACCTGCCAGCCCGAAATCCGAACTGATTCCCGGCCAATAAGCTATTTTGTTCAAGAAACTTAAGTAACCTTACATTAATCACCTTTTCAATTACCTTAGTAAGTGGACTCAAAAGAGAAATGGGCCTATAGTTTGCTGGTTCGCATGAGTGGCCTGATTTTAATATTGGTATGACGTTGGCCATCTTCAGGTCATTAGGTACCACGCCCGAGGATATGCTCAGGTTGCAAATATATGTTATAGGGCTAGCTATTACATGTTTGGTCTGTTTTAGCATATCGTTGCTAATGTTATCTTGTCCAACAGCTGTACTAGATTTTAGTGTACCAATTAGTTTAATTATTTCAATTTCATCTGTTGGTGACAGAAAGAGCGAATCTGGTGAGGTGTTTCCTGATTGGCTTGTGTTATTTGCCAGTTCAACTTCTGTTTTTCCTAATTCACTAAGTACCTCACTTGCCAACTGATCGCCAATGGAGCTAAAGTAGTGGTTTACTACATTCAGTGATTCTACAGAATTAGGTTTAATTTTGAGTAAATCTTCATTTTTGTTGGCAGCCTTTTTAATGTTACAAATAGTTTTAATTGAGTCCCATGTTTTCTTAATATTATTTTGGTTTTCAGTTATGAGTTTTTGATCGTATTTTTGTTTTTGTTGTTGTAATATATTTATACAATGATTTCTGTATAACCTGTATTTTTCCTGTAAATTGAGATCGTTACGATTTTTTCTGGCTTTAGTGTGCAATTCATCGCGGCGTCTAATGCACTTTAAGAGACCTGGAGTTATCCATTTCTTAACAATTACATCAGCACTTCTCACTTTTCGTGTACATTTATTCTGATTAAGGACAAGATTAAATTTTTCGATAAAGAGTTTAGTGGCTTTATTAATGTCAGTTGTATCATACAGGTCCGACCAGTCAATTAGCTTGAGGTCTTCAAGTAGATTTTTGTAGTCAATTTTGGTACATGTGTTAATTTTTTTGTCCTTAGGAAAGGAAGATCCCATGATGCACAATATTGTGCTATGGTCTGTTATATCGGAATGACAGACAATTGTTGTAGAGGCAAGTTTCGATTTAATCATACAATGATCCAAGCTATTCATGCCACGCGTTGGAAAAGTGTGACCGGGAACATACCCATAATGAGCAATAAGATTTAGGTACTCATCAACTCGAGGATCAGTGGATGTTTCTTTAATATCAAGGTTAATGTCACCAACTAGTGCACAATGCTGGCTGGTGCAGTTACTCAGGACCTTTTCCAGGGAAGTCAAGAAGTTGCTTATGTTATAAAATGATGGTGATCGATAGATTACTATAATAGAGTATGATTGACCAACATCCACTTGTAGACAGTTGGCATGATTGAAAGGGGGCTCAGTTATAAGAACACTAAGTTCCGATTTGGAGAACACCACAATGCCGTCGTTTTTGTTGATGTAATTTTTAGAATAATTACAGTTGTAACCTTCTAGATTAATAGTATTAAAGGAATCATCAATCCAGCACTCAGTCAATATTATAAGATCGGGGTTGAATTTTAAACGTTGCAGAAATATAAGTAACGAATCGAAATTCTTATTTATACTACGTATATTCTGAGATAGGATTGTAAGTTTGCTGTGGGCAACATCGAGATATTCCTTACAAAGATCGGGGGTGTCGAGTTCAATACAATTTGAGAGGTGCGTGCTGTCGATATCCTCAAGAAATGAGGTGTTATCCAGCATTGCGCTTTAATATAAATATTACTAGTAATATAAAATACAGTATATCATTATTAAAAGATGTGAACCAGCACGAACCCATCGACACCATTATTAAGGTCAAGTTCGTTTGCCTAGTGACCCTTTTATTACTTATTCCACGATTTTTGTAAAGTTTTACGTTAGTGTTTTGATATATTTTAAAAGCTAGACACGTGATATGACGAATTAGTACGTAGGACAGTAAGTTATTATGGAGTTGATCATATTCCGTGTAAGAGGACCAATTTGAGAGTAATTTAGGTTTATTTTGCACGCAAAAGAAGTTGTTATAATATGTTGAATTAGTAAGTAAGAGTTGTGTTATTATGTAAACGTGTAGATTGTAAGTGTTAGCACCACTATTAATTTCTATTAAGTAACTGTAGTATAATACATAAGCATAGAAGAAAGGACAATAGAGTTTTAACATGCATGAGATTATTATTTTGAGCAATTCTAGTCAATTTAACTGTCTTAGTTTCATTAGTTGCATTTCATCGCTGATACGAACATATTCAGAACCATCCTGCTTCTTTACATACACGTTACCGTTGGATGTCCAGCAGTATTTGTATTTTTCTGTTCTAGCAAAGTCTCTTGCAAGGAAGTGGAGGCGCCTAGTTTTGGCGGTAAGAGATTCCGAAACAAAGAGTGGCGAAGAGTTATTATGTATCCCCAAATGACTGACTTTTAGCTCATTGTTTTTGTTAAAGCTTTTTGCAGATGCCAAAAAATTACTTTTGATTAAGGTGTTGGAAAGTTCCACAATGACAGTTGACTTCGCTGGGTCTTTTCTATTAGGAACGCGATAGACATCGCGCACGTCGCCCGGGCTCATAACAATGTTTAGGCAAT
This sequence comes from Mesoligia furuncula, assembly GCA_916614155.1. Lineage (NCBI taxonomy): Eukaryota > Metazoa > Arthropoda > Insecta > Lepidoptera > Noctuidae > Mesoligia > Mesoligia furuncula. The sequence goes on from OU744790.1 coordinate 37,500,500, forward strand.
TGGAGAGCTGTGTCACATATTTGAACAGACTTTCTTTGTTTTCTTTATCCATTCGTGGAATATATTTTAATTCAATGCTTGTCTTTTTGAGGGATTTTTCAAAGAAATCACATTTTAGTTCGATGCTATCTATTTGTGAAGTGAGATTGTTCCGTTGTTCTTCAAGTCCATCGATTTTAGATTGCACGGACCGCAACTGGTCGTTCACGTTCAATATGTTAGGCATTGTCAGGTATCTGCATGATATCGTAGTCGAAAACTAATAAAGTTTACTCAGATAATAGAGGCCGGATTACACAACTAAACGTCAAAGACCGTATTTTGTGTACCTACCAAACAATACTCGAGCGAGGCTATGTATCCGGACATATAATACCTGACATATTCCTATTAACTTTGAGATTGCCGTAACTGACGGGTTCAGCAGAACCAATTCGTCAGCTTTACTAAGATTATTATTATTAACAGATAGGGTAGTTGGGTAGGGTAACGTAGGGTAGGGTATGGTAGGTGGTGACGTACCTTTACCCTCCTTGGATGTTGAAGTTTCTCTTTGTAGCACGTCCGTTTTTGAGGTGGTAATCAGACCTCCTATGTCATAGCCACCTGCTGTTGAAAAAAAACATGGTTGATCGATAACAACACAGCAATACACGCCTGTAATACCCGGAGGGAAAGGCAGAGGAGGACCTACGTATTGTACTAAAACGTAAAATAATTTTATGATCAAATCCTGGCTGTAGTATTATTGATGTAGTGATTTTACTTAACCACCTTTTGACTAGTTGTCAGATAAATAAAGGGTTTTAAAGTTTGAATTTTCACATACCTTCTTCAGGATGTTTTGAGTTTGGCACGACCAGTCCTTCTGCTGAGATGTACAGCAGGATTACTCCATTGGGAGGCAGGTCATCCACGGCGCTTGATAAATACAAAAAGATCTGGTTCGGCGAAGGCTTAAACAGCATCTGCTTGTGGGGGGCCTCGCCTGTGTTATGAGTGCCATCTAAGTTATACCCTAGAACAATCAAGCATGAAACATCTTTAGATTTTTTTGGTTAACGCTAAATTCATTTTTTAACTTAATATTTTCTGTGCACACCCATTTAATTTTATCCTTACCCTTATTCCTACAAAGTAACCTCCAACCTTTAACCCCTTACCATCCGAACCCGTAGGTACCACTTACCCAGCGAACTCTTATTCCTAACCCCACGAACCTATAGGTTCCCTTTACCGACTATTCGCTGCCCCTCAGCCCATTCCCATATTATGATTCATGATGTTATCCTTTTATGATTCTGCCAAAGTGGCCTTTTTAGGCCTTCTGTACCCCAGAACTCCTTTAACTTTACCAGATTATCATTTTCCTTTTTTGCCCCTTACCTTTTCATCGCGTTACTAATGACTCTTTTTTACATCTTTACCCCATTACTCCTAAACTCCTTTACCCATAAATATGTATCTTTACCCATTTACTGTTTTACTAAAATGCTGAAATAAAAATGGCAAAGCTTTTTGTTTACTGCTAATTGTAGCAAGTCCTTGAACCTTCGCTCCGTCATCGGATACCGCAAGCGCCTGTATACGTGGACATTTTGTACTTTGAAACTAAACAAAGTATTTCACTTATCAGTTGTTCGGGGTTCGTTTTTGCAACCCTGTATAAATATGTGTACTAAAATACTAAATAGTATACGATTAACAATCGACCGACTAACAACCGCTAAGCTTGTTTACTTTGCTTTCTGCGAGAATTGCGCGAGCACCAGCAGTTAAAACCTTCGCAAAGCATTAAAACAATTGCGTTGGAAATTAGAATCAACAATTAAAATAAAAGTAAACGACTGATAATAATATGTTAGTTACCTTTATTGTGTATCGCACTTGGGGTCAACGGGTTTCGTTGCCGCGGCGACTCGTCGTACATATGATTGCCTTCAGTCTGGGGTTCGCGCTCCAGAGTTTGCATTATCCTATACATGTCCATGGTTAACTCCGAGAACTTCAGCTGAGTGGAGTTGCTGCCGATGATTAGTGCTTCGCGGAGTGTCAGGGTCATTGGTGATGCTCTGTCGAGCGAGGATGCGTTGGGAGGTCCTAATGGAGCACCCAGCCTGAAAAGTCACTCAAATTTAGTGTTGTGAGTCGATGGTTACAATTTATGAGCATTTTGTTTCAAGTTGTTTATTATATTAGAAATATGATGTTGGAGCATTAACTTACCGGTGCGATAGAGCAATTGGGTAATCCCTGGGGTGCGTGACCTCCACCACCGCCTCCACTTCAATGAACGTCCTCACTTCATCAGCCACGATGCGCCATTCATTCTGGTCATCCGGCTCGTAAGCATTGCCATATTCGATGATTTGTTTGTCTAATTCCCTTAGCAGTTCACTCACTAGGCTAACTCTCTTTAGTAGCAAGCTTGCTACTATAAATCTTGCGTAGTATCGGAGTTTTTTGACCATCAGTTCGCATTTGTCCTCCTTACACGCCTGAGTGTAATAACTTCTGCCTCTGATAGCGTAGTAGAAAGAATACGCTTCGTGCAAGTAAGCCGTGTCACTTGTCCTCAAGCTAAAAAGTATAATTGTATTGTGAAATGTTCCTAAAAAATAATCGGAACTATACGTGTATTAATATATTTTGGTACTTACTAGAAGTGATAATACAACTGTCCAATTTTAGAAGCGATCTCGCCAATCTGCCATCTCTTTAAGCCGTATTTGCTATCGAGGATGGCTCTGTGCTGCTGCTGGAACTTCCAGAGCTTGGTGTAAACGTCGAATGTTTTTCCGAAGTAGGCGTGCCATTGCTTGTGGCCATATTGCGGGAGTTCACTGCAAGAAGATTCACGGTAAGGAAAGAATTCAACTCAACTCAACACTTATGTATATGAACCGCCGCCCTAAACATAGTGTTTGTAAGTACAGTCACATCCTAAATAATATGTTCGTCACAATTTTTTTTATTTTTATTATTGCCACTCTAACACTTTTGTAGCTTTTCACATTTTGATAGTAACGTGAGACGACTTGCAGAATGAACATATAATTTATTTAGATTTTTTGCAAGTCGTCCTAAATGGGCCGTAGGCATGCAGGTCGAGTTGATGAATAATTACTCCATTGCGCGATAGAATCTGCTTTACCGATTCAGCATTGTTCCGCACGGAACAAATATTTGTACGACCTACAAGTAGTTGTTTCGGGTCTGGCTGTTAGTGTATGTGACTTTAAATGTTTGTAAACGCACCCACAATACAGGAGAAATTCCTAGTGTGGGGCAAAGTTTAAAAAAAAAAAAAAAAAAATGTCATTCAGCCACTTTCTTTACAAATGTCAGACCAAATTAAAAATTTGACTCTGACAGACGAAAAATTGAAGAAAAAATTTTTTTTTTGTTATTTCAGAAAACGGCCAGGCTATTATAAAAGGCTTTAGGTTGATGTGAACTCGACATTGGTCAAAGGCGCTATTATGATCTTTGTTTTCTTGATCATTACATAGAAAACTATATATTTACTTATGACGCGTTTACGACGTTCGGCATTTCATACAAACTTTCAAGCCCTTGTTTTTGAAATGAATGAACCGATTTTAATGAAACTTCATACGTATAGACAGGATACAAAGGTCTGAAAAGTTACTTAAGAACATTTTCGAAAAATAGTGTTACAGCCAAATTAGAAACAGAGATTTCCAGTTATCTTTTTTTAAATAAAACTCTCCTAAAATGTTCTTTACTAACTTTTTAGACCTTTGTATTATGCGTATGAAGTGTCATTAAATCGGTTCATTAATTTCGAAAAACAAGGGCTTGAAAGTTTGTATGAAATGCCGTACGTCGTAAACGCTCCTAAAGAGGTTGAAAACTGACGAAGATATAAAAGACCTGACTGTACTACACTACCTGCTGATACGGGTGGTGAGGACAACGACGTGGAAACTGTAGCCATGAATTCAGATATTTTAGACATCGTGTAGAAATTTTTTGTCGGGAAAAAAACCTGGTGTTTTACAGAAAAGAGCAATACATACCTAAGCGCTCAAAATGTATGGAATAGCAATTTTAAAAAAAAATAACCAACTAAAAATTTAAAAGCAGGGCTTCAGAATCGTCCTGAATCGACGGTAACAGGATGCGCTTCGATGATCCTGCCAGATGTATATTGTGAATCTAACAAAATACATGATTTCAGTCGCATTTGCATTCAGCTACAATTCAATGACAATCGCTGTGTTGAAGTCCAATGACCCGCTGGCCCGGAACATAGAGGGCTAAGGAAGGAACACGGGTGGGTTTTAGTCAGTAAGAGTCTGACACTCCCTTCCGCTCCACCCAGAGCGGGAGGAGTCATTCGATGATTTCCCATCCGAAAAAAAAAAAAAAAAAAAAAAAAAAAAAAAAACATGACCCTGAAAACTGTTCTGTTAATGACAACGTACCGAAACGCTAAAAGCTTCAAAGTCACTACAGCTTTTTGCGTTACGGTACGTTGTATGCGTGATAAAATCTAAGTCATTTTATTAAGCTGGAACCCCCACTTGTGGAGGTCAAAGTTACAAATTAGTCCCTAATAGCGCCTAGGTGTTAATTCTAGGACGAAAAAGTACCCCTGACTTAGTAGAAGGTAGTAGAAGGAACAGTGGGGTTTTAGTCGGTAGGACCCTGACATAAAAACTCACCACGTCAATTTATCATTGTCATGGTAAATTTCACGAAACCACCACGAAAAAAATGACGAACACGTATCGCACCAGACCAGCTAAGTGAAGCAAAGTATTATAAAACTATAACAGCAAGAGTGGAAAGCTAGTTGAAACTAGTATCATTAATATCGCGGGTCTTGTAAAGTTATAAAAGTGTTGAATTCAACACGAGTAAAATGGTTCGCTGCGGGCCATTTGCCGAGAGACGTAACAAGTGTCAGCACCCTAGTGAGTCGCGCCTCGTCCCGTCTCGGGATCGCTACCTACTCGTTTCATTCTACCATTTATCATACCATTTCATTTATATTATACCATTTCATTTATTTTATCATAAACTCTTATTACGTTTTCGTGAATAACACATTTGTCTGAAATAAAAATAGTTTTATGGTAATGTAAAGTGGTGTAAGAACGACTTTAGTTATAGCTGCGTAAAATACTACGTTTTTTAGAATATGACTCTAATATTCAGAATTGAGACCAGCCTCGAGGTGACCATTCAACTGTCGGACACATAATGAAAGAAGAAGAAAGAAAGAAAAATAGGTTTTTGTCACAGAAACACGTGCATACTAAAAGATAATTAATTATAACAATAACGAAAAATAGAACCAAAATATATATCTATAATTACGAGCACAAAGCAGGATAGTCGGCGGTTGCACGTCATGACTGTGACAAGAAGGCTTCCATTTAGCATGATGCTGTGCTATAAATAGGGGACCCGAAAAGGACGTATGGAAACCAAGTCAGCTTAAATGTTGTACGTCACAAAATAAAATAAAGCAAACAGTACCTAAAATATAAAGCAACTACATAAACAACCAACGATAATAATAAATATTATTAAATAACATAAAATTTTATTTATCCGCAGGCATCACCGTGCGTTCATAATTATATTCGTAGACAGGTACACCCAAAGCAATTATTACACAAGAATATTCAGCGTTTTGTGTTTTGTTTCAGCGTTTAATGCGTACCTAAACACAGACATAACCATAAAAATATTCGCATCAAAGTCTACTTACCGTAGCCCATTGAAGAGTTGCTTGGATTTCTCGAGGAGATGGCAGAATTCGATGATGATCTTCCTCTCCTGGTCTTCCAACGCATTGACGCGCCCCATCCTCCTCTTCCTTCGCTCGCGGCTGCGGCTGCGGCGGTGACGTGAACTGTGCAAAGGTCGGTCCTCCAGCTCAGCTTGTTCCTTTGCCTTTCGCGGAGGACTCTCCTTTAACCTTGGGCCCTGATAGATAACTGGATGTTCTGGCCCCACGCGAGGTTTTGGAGACGTATCCCTCTCTGGAGAGCCGGCCAACCAGCGGTTGAATAGGACCTCCTAGGAATTAAGGTTTAGATTAGCTTGATTAGAAGTGAAAAGTTGTCAATGAACAACATAGAAAACGAGTATAAATTTCGATATCCGTGATAAATTACAATAACGTAAATAATTTTTTTTTTTATTAAAAAAATATACAAAATAATATAAAAATAAAATAATTAATAATAGTTCGCCTCGTGCTCGCCTCAGGTACCACCAGCTCCACGAGCAGCGAGCACGAGGTGCGTAACGTAACTGTTACATAATTTCGAAAATGCAATTCTATTGCATTTTGGTTTAAAATATTGCAACAAGCACAGTGTGTATGAACCATAGAAATTAATAAAGTCATATTATTAAGTAAGTATTATGTGTGATGCCAGTATTTTCAGAACAGTACAGTTACGTTACCTTTAGCCCGCGCGTTCGTGCTAGAAGCTAAAAGTCCAAGTAACGACTACAATGCTTTATAAAAAAAATGGTTTAGACAAACACTAGGATCTAATCAAAGACAAACTCAAAATATTAATTTCAATAAAATCATTTAAAATGTGGCAATCTATGGAGAAAAACGGGCAATAAATCAGGAATTGAACATAAGCACGTACTTACTACTTGTTAACTTTTCTTAAAAAAAAAAGGCACAGTCGACCACACGTGTGACCTAGGAATTTCAATAAAACAAGAGGCAAATATAGACTGGTTTTGTTACCACTGGCGTGCGGCCTACTGTGTACCAGGATAGATAAAAAAATTACCTTAAACTCTTTATGGTCTTCTGGTAGGTCCGGTGAAATATCTAAAAAGCACTTGAAGCTTTTCTTCCGATACGCGAATACGTCCTTTGTTATAATTTCATATGGTTCGCACGTTTCTGGGGACGGTAGACCACTGGAGTTGGCCTCGTATAGTCTTAATCGTATTTGCGCATCGTCGTAGATAAGGTGGGGATTATATCTCCAGTCGCCTGGATGTGACCTCGATCTTGGTGATCTGGTACGGCTCTGAGGTTGACCGCATTCATCGGGTGAAAACACATTCGTAAATCGCCTGTAGCGTAGCGTTGGCACAAACCCATAGAAGGGGTTAACAAATACTTGTTTTAAATCATCAAGTTCTGGGTCACAAGGCGCAGGTGAAGGCGGTGCGTCATAGCGAAGCTCCAAATCGTCGAAGCTATGACGCCTTCCAGAACAGACCAACGTTGAGTTTGCTAATGAGTTATAGATGCTCTGAGTCGCATTCTTTGTTACAGGTGCCTTACGGACCTCTTCAGAGTCTGTGTCACTCTCAAGGTCCGATGTTTGAACCGACCTTGTTACTAGGTTATTTTGTTTCTCTGTTGGCTCATTTGGCTTAGCTCTTGAGGAACCTGGTTGAGGCTCGTGTGGAAAGTTAAAGTTACCCTCACGGTCGGATTCTTTTTGTGTTGAGCTTGTTTTTTGTTTATATTCCCTCGGCTTTGGCTTCAAAGGACCTGGACCTGGAGCTGGTACTTGGGAATTTTGTTTCCCCGTAGGCTCATTAGCTGTAGACACCTGTAGGCGCTCATGTGTTGAGGAGCTAGGTTGACGTTCGTCTGAAAAGTTATAATTATCCTCATGACGGTGTTTGTGTTGACCTTGTTTTTTGTTTATGTATCCTGGGCTTAGGCATAGTCGGCTTTGACTTAATAGGACCCAGGCCCTTTTAAACCAAAGCCAAAAAGGTCCTGGACAGCGTAAAGCTCAAGGTCCAAACCTTGTGCTTTACGCTGTCCAGGTCCTTTTAGGTTTTTGGCTGCTGTGACTTTGGAAGATGATTTCTCTACGGTTCTTAATGGAGAAGGCCCTTTATGGGCTACTTTTACTTGGGCAGCTTTTTGGACAGATTTTACATCTGAATGTACAGAAATACTGGACATAATGTTTTATGGTGGTACGAGAATCATTTTACTTTATAATATATGTGAGATAAAATTAAATGAAGTACCTGCTGAACGTGTGCGCTTGTAGAAGTCAGCTGTTAAAAATCCTGTTCCGATTTCTTCGGAGCGAGCTATCTCTCGTCGTGGTGATTCAGGCTCGTCTAAACAACATCAACATCATAGTATAAGTCAAAGAGAATATAACCATATCGTCGTTGGTATAAGTTTATAGAAAACAAAAAACATGCATAATAGGTTAGCTCAGTTACAGTTCTTGTAAATAACATGAATTTGACTAGTTTCATAAGAGGTTTTGAATACTATTCAGTAAGGTCATTTTATGAGGCCGAGAAGATAGGCAAAGCTCTGCACTGCAAAAAAATATTTTTTTACTACACTACATTAAAGTGTTTTCATCAGGTAAGACTTACTGACTTTATACAGTAAGAAGAAATGTTTGTAAAACAGTAAATGACAAAACAGTAACTTTTAATGATTGAACATACTGTAACAACTGTAATGTAAGTAAAATTCAATGGTTTGAACGTTATCACCGAATTAATGAAACAGTTTTGTGACATTTTAGCTACCTACATAAAACGTTAAAGTTTACTGTCATTTTGCCTCAAGCTTAACTGTTTTCAGATCAGTAAAAAATACTGTTTTGAACGTTTAAAGCACTGTTTAAAGCAGTTCAGATCAATATTTTTTAATTTTTATTTACTGCTTATTTATTTCAGTGTGTGAAATGAATGATGGCGCGCGCGAACTAACTTGCTGCGCGAGGCGCCGCTGACGAGCGCGCTCCGCATTCTCAACCTCACTGCTGATGACGTAGACATATTCTGTTGCGCTTTGGGTGAATTTGAAAGGATAGCTACCTATAGAATTTGTTATGGTACAAGCATTGGAACTATTTAGTTTTAAAGTCTACTTCAATATCGCATTGTGTCTAGCCAGTAAGAATATTTGTATGTTTGGGGTGAATAAATAAATGATTTTTTTTTCTTTTCAGGAAACTTAAATCTAATTTATTCAGTGTTCTTAATCAATATGCAACTCAAGGCTACTTACAAGTTTCTATTGTTTGTACATAGGTACTGACTGTGTTAATAATTCCATACGTTTGTTTATTGTAGTGCACTAAGGAGGCCTAACTCCCCGACTTCGTCAAAGGACCTTTTGTCTACTTAAAAAATACAGAGTTAAATAGGGTTTTATTACTATAACTTCACGGCAACTGAGCTAAGGGATCTAATAATGTTATGTTTACAAACTTACAAGTAAAACGAGGTTATCAAGTTTAATAAATTAAATAGTGAAAGTGCATACACGCTGGTACTATAATCATGAGACTACGCTTCAATACTCTCAAGATATAGGTAAGTCTTAATCTTTGAGAAAAAAATAAATATACATACCTACTTATAGAACAGACAGACAACGAGACGAGACAACGAGAGATTCTTGTGTAGGTACCAAAGAAGAATACAAAGTTAAAATTCATCCTCTATGGCTAATTAGGTGATGAGAGTTTTTGGCGCCGCAGTGTTCCACGCGCACCACTCGAGACTAGGTACGGCCATAATGGGTCCCGCTGATGAACAGCGGGTCGAGACCTGTCGGGGGAGCAGTGAATGCTTATGTGGATCCCACACCCCCGGCCAAAGGCAGAGGTGGAACACCGCGGTGGTTTTAGCCGGTAAGATTCCGACATGCCCCTCTGTCAACCCCACGATGTAGGAAGTCCATGAGGATTTTTTGAAAAAAAAAAGGTGATGAGAGTTTATTGGATATTTGTCATTTGTGCCGATAGGAACACGGCTTGTTGTGTAAAATCAATGTTATATTATTTGGTTAGGTACGAATTACGATGTCGACGATTGCGATGGTGGGATGAGCTGGGCTCCTTCAACAAGAACTGTTCTCAGCACCTGTAAACAGAGAGAAGTGGACAGAGAGTAGGGAGGCCTTTGCCCTGCGGTGGGACATCACAGGCTTTTAATAATAACATTGTAATTAGGTATAGGTACGAATTAAGTCAAGTAAACACAAAAAAGCTTGACTTTTTGCGTAGATACAGTCAAGAGGCAAAAGTCGTTGATAATAGCAAAATCGGGCTATTTTGACAAAAAAAAACCCAAACGTCGACTTAGAATGCATAATGTGGTCGTACATTACATAAGTTTATTTTGTAATAGCTACCTAATTGAAATCTTTTTACGTAGGTCTAAAACAGAATTGTCACCATGTCCATAGGAACTATTTTATCGGACATTTTATTTTCGTGGGGCTAATTTAACCAACGCTAAATAACATCAAAAACGTATTATTGCAAAGAACAAATAAGCAAAAAATCAAAGTAAGTATGGTTTATATTTTCACTACTTACTGTTACTTATTGTGATAAAAGCGTTCTAAACACTACTTTTCACTGAAAATGTGGCGTCACATTTTTGGTGCACACAATCATGATGCACAAAATGTCGTCTGACGTCATTAAAAGGCGTGTCGGCTTTGCGTGTCGTTAAAACAGTTTGCGCTTTAGCGGCTCCATCTATGAATGTTTTTCGAAATAAACCACTCACCTTCCCTGATATAGATGGCGTTATTATACATTCAGGAGATCCGCAGTTATTCAGTTAAAATTACCCCACAGTCGAAGTAGCCCCGTCCGATCTCATAATAATTATGAATTTTGGGGAGTTTGTCAAACTCAAACTCAAACCCAAAGCATTTATTTCAATTAAACTTTGTACAGGCACTTTTGAATTGTCAAAATTAAATAGTCTGTCAGTTAGTCAGAAAGTTGAAGTCCATTCCAAAACGTAGATCTCTATGGAGAAGAACGGGCAAGAAACTCCATGGACACTCTTTTAAATCAAGATATTACAAAATCCTGGGTACATTATTCTTGTTGCTTCTATATGTGAGAACAATGTAAAAAGACAAAAATGAAGAAACAATTCATTCGTCGGCTTTTTTTTTTAAGTACGTTCCCGATTACTTGAAGACAGCTAGACCGATTTGAATTTTATTTTTGTTTGAAAGTGTATATATACTTTCCAGCTGGTCCCATTGTCATCAGGTCAGGATCTGATGATGGGATCCTGGAGAAATCGAAGGAACTCTTCAAATATGCACACCTATAGCAATTTGGGTATTTTTTATAGTAACTCGTGCATTTGCTCTCGAAAAGCACTATTTGGTGAAGTGGAACTGATGATGAAGACTACAGATGGCCTCTGGAACTACTCAAAAATAAGTATTTCACGGGTTGCGATTCGATTACTTTAACATGGTTGCTAAGCAATGTATGCTCATCACAATACAAATGGTGAAATGGAGCTGATTGTGAAATACCAGGAGAATTCCTCAACAATTAATGTCCCTGGATCGGGAAACGCAATATTTTGGTAAAGCCGATGAGCAAGTTGACATTAGGCTATTGGAATTTAGATAAATTATAAACAGACCCACTAAAAAGCGAGAAATAAAAACGTTTCAACAAAAAAAAACCAACTTCCAAAAAAAACACTACAAAGTGAAAAATAGCTTTATTTTCAGAAGTCGGTGGCAAAAACTAAAATACAGACCCAAAGACACCGACTTCCGAAATTAAAGTTATTTTTCACTTTGTAGTGTTTTTTTTTGGAAGTCTATAAAGTTTATAAACCAAATAAATAAGATTGTTCATATAAACTGTGTCCGCTCTTTTTATCCCCATAGGGATGGAATTTTGAACAATCGTCTGGGATGTTCTATGACTTGACTTAAGGATTAATTATACCAATTTTCCAGTTAATCAAGCCACGTAATAAAATACTCCCCTGTTAAATTGACTACCCCTCTTCACCCCGTTAGGGGTAGATTATCGAAAAACCCTGATACGTTATTCTTTATTTTGGTCATAAGTATAAATAGGGTCTGAGTTTCGAGTTAATCTAACTGCGCGTTAAAATTCTTCCATACAAATTTTGACACCCCCCGATCCCTCTTTAGAGTGTAGTTTAGAAAAGCAAAAAATACCAAATTGCATTATTTACTTAGATAGGTAAGTATTCCTGCCAAGTTTTAAGGTTATTAACTCAAGGAATAAGATTTTTCATACAAACAAAATCCCCCCTCTTCACCTCCTTACAGGTTGAATTTCCAAAAACTCCTTCTTAGTGGATACCTACTCTTCACAAAGAACACACCCTCCAAAATTCATGTCTCTGGGACCAGCGGTTTATAATATAATTAAAAACAAAATTTCGTCCCCCTTTTCACCTCCTTAAGGGTTGAAATTCTAAGAACATCGTTGCGTTACCTTCCAACCATAAGCCTAGATAGTAAATTTAGTGATTTTTACTTCGAAAATTAAGGACTTTCCATACGCACCTTCATCCCCCTTTTTAACCCTTCAGGGGTAGAATTGTCAAAACCGCTGAGACACGTATAAATTAATTTTTAATCCTCAGCCTAAACACAAAATTTGAAGATCCTAACTTCAAAACTGACGGACTTTCATATAAACTTCCATTCCCTATTTCACCCCTTTAGAGGTAGAATTCCCAAAAATCCTTTCTTAGTGGATACTTACTCTTCACAAAAAACACACCCTCCAAGTTTCATGTCTCTAGGATCCGCGGTTTGGGCTGTGTGTTGATATATCAACAATCAGTCAGTTTATTTTATTACCATTTTATATATATAGATTTCATATAGGTTAGAAGGTAACGCAACGGCGTTACCTTCTAACCGTAAGCCTAGATAATAAATTTAGTGATTTTTTTACTTCGAAAATTAAGGACTTTCCATACGCAATTTCATTCCTCTTTATAACCCTTCGGGGGTAGAATTATCAAAAACGCTAAGACATGTGTAAATTAATTTTCAATCCTCAGTCTAAACACAAAATTTGAAGATCCTAACTTCAAAACTGACGGACTTTCATATAAACTTCCATCCCCTATTTCACCCCTTTCGGGGTAGAATTCGCAAAAATTCCTTCTTAGTGGATACTTACTCTTCACAAAGAACACACCCGCGAAGTTTTATGTCTCTAGGACCAGCGGTTTGGGCTGTGTGTTGATTGATTATATAATTAGAAACAAAATTTCACCCCCTTTTCACCCCCATAAGGATTTAAATTCTAACAACATCGTTGCGTTACCTTCCAACCATAAGCCTAGATAGTAAATTTAGTGATTTTTACTTCGAAAATTAAGGACTTTCCATTCGCACCTTCATCCCCCTTTTTAACCCTTCAGGGGTAGAATTGTCAAAACCGCTGAGACACGTATAAATTAATTTTTAATCCTCAGCCTAAACACAAAATTTGAAGATCCTAACTTCAAAACTGACGGACTTTCATATAAACTTCCATTCCCTATTTCACCCCTTTAGAGGTAGAATTCCCAAAAATCCTTTCTTAGTGGATACTTACTCTTCACAAAAAACACACCCTCCAAGTTTCATGTCTCTAGGATCAGCGGTTTGGGCTGTGTGTTGATATATCAACAATCAGTCAGTTTATTTTATTACCATTTTATATACGCACATCAAAAGTGTCTAGGGATCAAGCATTTTTATGCGGATTTCTTGAGATTGAGATGTGGCTTTGTAATAAATTAATGATTTTATAAATTTATATGGATCCTTTTTGGTGCATTTCATAATTTGAATCAGGAACTGTGAATCAAATTCGAGTAAAAGATGATCATCAGCTGTCAATATTTTCCCTATAAAAACATACAACGCATTGAAGACATTATTAGTGCTACTGTTTCCCTACTACTGATTAAAACCAACGTTATTATGGAGCGGCGACGTCATTTAAGCAGGGAAGAAAATATGCTCAGAGCCCTGGGAATGATAGAAGCTGGTTCCCGGCAACGTACTGTGGCTTTAGCTCTGAATACAAGTCAGAGTGTTATCAGTCGACTTTGGACACGTTACCGAAGCACTGGTACCGTGGCTGAGCGCCATGGAGGACGGTATCGCTGCACCACACGGAGACAAGACCGATACATTCAAATCTTAACTCGAAGAGCTCCAACAATAACCGCCATGATGTTAGCCGTGAGGCTTCATCACTCTTCAGGGAACTTAATTAGCGACCAAACAGTCAGAAACCGCTTGCATGAAGTGAACCTTCATTCCCGAAGACCGCTACGGGTACCACCTATAGCAATGCACAATCGTAGGATTCGATATCAATGGGCTCTTGAACACAGAAATTGGGCAGAAGAACAATGGCGTTTCGTGTGCTTTTCTGATGAGTCTCGTTTTGGTATGAGACCGGATACAAGACGTATACGACACTGGAGAACCCCTGGACGCCAACAGCGATTAAAATCCTGCCAGGAAGTCCATCCTTATAGTGGTGGAACCATCATGGTATGGGCGGGTATTTGGATCGGCGGAAGAACTGAGTTGATTTGGATCAGAGGCAACCTCAACGCTCAAATTTATGCTGAGACGATTGTATCAGACGTCATCGTTCCTCTACAAGTGCAAATCGGTCCCTTATTTCAGTTAACGCATGATAATGCACGACCGCACACCGCAAGAGTTGTAAGACAGACTCTCGCCGCAGCTAACATCAATGTCCTGCCCTGGCCTGCTCAGTCGCCAGACTTGAACCCGATTGAGCATGCATGGGATATGCTACAGAGAAGAGCTCTGCCGAATATGGAGGGTATCCAGTCGCAAGAAGACCTTTTTTTGTTGTTGCAACGAACATGGGCGGCCATTCCACAGCGTGATTTGGATGAACTCATTTTGAGTATGCCAAACCGATGTTCTTGTGTTGTTAGCGTTCGCGGTAGAAACACGGATTATTAATTGTTTAAGTTACCCAATAAAATTTTAAAGAAAACTGTTATTTCAGTCTTTTTTTCGAACTTTTGTGTTAGTGGTTCAAATGTCAAAAATCCCTTTATTAGGAAAATGGCAAATTTCTTTATTAATGCAAAGGTGACTTGGTTTATCGTTACTGTGACAAACAAAAACACTTTATTATTTGATGAATCAATCAGGAGAAAAGTTATTGCAAAAATATATGTTGATCCCTAGACACTTTTGATGTGTGTATATAGATTTCATACAGTAACACATAAAAGAAGTTTTTACTTTACACAATCTGAAACGCGGTTGATCTAATTTGTCCCTATTTCTAGTGTTAAAATTATGCCTATCTTACTAAAAAAATGTAGATTTTTTCGAACGTACGGTCACCTGCAAAAGTGCGTGGATACCTTAATGGCTATTTTCCTGTGAACGTTTGAGTTCAAGTTTTCTAAAATAAACTAGATGGCGTTGGTTTCTTCACAACTGTGACTAATTTACAAAACGTAAGTAAGCAGTTGGGAAGAAACGTGTTACACAGCTAATATATTTATCTAACTATTACATTACATTTGCTAGCATGTGAAAAAAAAAATCTCGCTTCACACGATTATATTTCTGAACTATCCATGCACTTTTGCAGCCCTACTGTACATAAATAATCGATGGCTCCTAAGTATACTGAGTCAACTATAATTCTATAGAAGTATAGTTGACTCAGTATACTTAGGAGCCATCGTAATGTTTTCATATATATATTGAAAAGGAACCGTCATTTTTTTATTTTTTTTAAACAGTTCTCGTAGAGATTCGCGTCTGCTGAGCTTGTAGATGGCTCTGACAGCCCTTTTTTGCAGAATAAAGATAGAATCATTGTTGCGCCACTTCTTCACAGCGAAAGCACTAGGAAGTGGTGAAGGGCGGGCGTTTTGGTGGACTGTCTTTTGTAATTTTGACGTTCGAAAAGTGCTGACTCTCAGCCTAGTTTGAATAAAAGTCTTTTGATTTTTGAATTAGCGGATCATTTCGGAATGCCGATTGTGATGTTGCCTTCGCGTCCACGTACGAAAGACTTCGATACAGAAATATTACATTAAATAAATAAAATTTAAGTGGCTGTTTATAATGTCAAAATAACAGCTTTATACTACCTACCTATTTGCATTTAAAATTATATACGGCACCTACTATTTTTTTTTATTAGTGTTGAGTATGTGCACGTGCGTGTGCCTATGCACCGATAAGTACGTAAGCGATTAAACGTCAGTGCATTACTAGCAAGCAGTTGTTTCACTCGTCTGTCCTCATACTTAACATTGGCGACGAGTATGTACCTACCCACGTAAAGCAAAAGTAAAAATGTCCGTTACGGTTTTTGGTCTTTTATCAGTGTTTGACCACAATGGAGACTCAAAAGTGCCGCATTAAACAGTGGTATGTAGCTAACGACATCACCAGGACGAGCGATTCTACGGGAACAAAGCGACGAGCTATCTTGTTGAGCGCACTAGCAGATGGCGACGGACCTCGCGTTGCTAAAGCAGGTGTGGGACGGACCGTATGATGGCCTATTGAAGCTTCTGCAGTAATATTTCACTCCGAAGGGGTGTGGTTTTGGCGAAAGGTATGTTTTACGCGGCCCCGCAAGAGGGGGCGACATAGCACAATGGGCCGCGAGGTCGCACGGCGCATTGCGGTTTCTTTAACGTGGAAGATGCTCTTCGGGACTAATTTGTCAGGGGAATGTTGCCGGGATCTGACAGAGAGAAGCTTTTCTCGAAAGATCTAACGGGCCTGACATAAACAAAGGCGATCGAGTTGGCGGAGATCGCGCGGCAGCGGGCGCGGGACAACAAGCTGTACCACACGATCGGCTGTTCAAGATTGCGCGGGCGACGGAGTCGGCGACCTCGTCGCATAAGAAGGCTGCGTCTTGTTAAAGAAAAAAAAAACACAAAAAAAGGCAGCGCTTAGTTCGGGAGTTAAAGTGCAGTGTCAAATGTGCGGCTATCATAATCACGAGACATCCAAGTGTTACGTCGAATCGAGAGCTGTGGATGAAAGCGATGATGATGCGAATGAGACAGTGAAATCATAAAGTGGTATCACAGTTTAAGTGACAGATGTCAACTAACTTTTGGAGGCCTCTGTGTGTGTATCCGAAACATTGCAGCGCTCCATCCGTATACAAATATATCTCACACAACTTTCTATATATTAGAGGGCGAACCTATTGCCGTTAAACGGGCCATCCAGACTCCAGGTTGTTATCGAGAAAATCTTGGAAAAACCCAATTAAAATATTTTTCGAACTTGTGCATGATTGATTTACCTTGTAGTAGATTTAGCAGTAGTTGAATGCATTAGATTTATTAAGTAGTCCCAAGCGGGACTACTGGTTTAGTAAAAGATTCTAAATCATTTCCACATTCACGACAAATAATATTTAGATTAAATTAATCAATTCAGACTGACTCAAATATTTATTTATTTAAAACACTGGTTAGTAGGCAAAAAAAAAAGAAATCAGAAAAAAAACTATAAAGCAAGAAAGGAAGCTGCTAAATAGTATTTACACAAAAACAAACAAACTCTTCAACTTTATTTTTGATAGATGAACCCTAGATTTTTGCAAGTTCTGTTCAGCTTTTATCCATCTATTGGTAACGTGATAATGCCAGAATAACATAAAAGTTATTTTGTTTTGTATTTGAGCTCCAGTTATTAAATTCCACGTAGTTTGTTGCGTCAGTCTTTTCCGAATGGATGAAAACTATTTGTTCTTTTCACCAGCTTAGCATTATTATTTGGCTAATTGTTTGATCTCTTGGTAAAAAGAATGATGAGTTTAAGAAAATCCTTTTAGAAAGAAGGTACCTATCACGTACTCAGGACAACGGAAGCGTGTTTTATTTCTTTAATTAAAGTTGAACGAACTTCTCAACTTAATAGATATAAGTACATAAGACAGAAAAATTATCAAGAATTGTTAGTTTGTAACGGTGTAACTGTAGTTTATAAGTTGTCTACATTATCGCATTAGGTGACAAACCTGTAAAGATAATTGTATGGTGGGAAATAAATAAATAAATGTTAAATGTTAATAAGTTTCGGCTTATTAAACTACCTAATTAGTCTAATAATTGGGTTAATCCAGGAAAGTCAGAGCAGTAGTGGCCCAGTGCATGGTAACGGCGCCGATGTACGAGGTATAAGCCGTGGGTTCGAAACCAGAGAGGCGCTTTACTTTGTGTAAATATTTTCATCACCACTGCTTTCAAAACGCAACATGACAACAACACAACATTTGCTTTCATCGTAAGGAAACCGGCATGTCCTACCACCAAAATTTCGAAGACATGTGACATCTACCAACCCGCACTAGGCCTGTGTGGTGGTCTATAGTCCACTCCCTCTCGAAGAGAGGAGGCCAGTGTCCCAGCAGTGGGAACGTTATAGGCTGATTGTGCTGATCAGACTTATCAGTTAATTAAGTTTTGTAAAGCTTATTAAACTAATTAATTAGTCTAATAACTTTATTAAGCCCCGACTAAGCTGTTTGCTTCATGTCATAACAACTAAGCGTTTCCCGTATTTTCATATTAAGTACATTTTGTGGTTCCCAGTTAAACGTTCCTATAAACTACATTATTGTGCTTGAAATAAGTAATGAGGTTTACCTACGATTTTAACCAGTTTTAGAGTTTTTTGAAGTGTTACAATGTAAAGTAAAAGTATGTCATACTTTTTAATTTATCACGCGTCGAGAAAAGTGAGTACGAATAGGTGCTATCCGTATATTATTAAGGTATAATAATCAGGGATGTTGCGGATACAGGTTTGTTGACATCCGCGAACACGGGGGCGGATGCGGATATTTGTAGGCTCACATCCGCGGATACCAAAGACATTAAATTATTTACAATAGACGGGACATAGCGAACAAAACCGTGATCCGATACTTGTTACCTAAGATATATTTAGAAAAGAAATTGTTTCTATTTTAAGTGATCAGAACCCTATTAATGTTAACTTAATTCATGTAATGTTTACTTTATTCTGCCTGTTATTATATAGTTCTTTCTAACAACTAGTAGATCTGTTAAGTAATATGTGGATAACGTTGTGAGTAGTGTATTTGTTACATCTATTATTGAGTTTTAACTTAGGTTTACTTATTATTACACTACTGTTTGTTGTCCCTAAATAAATGTATAATATAAAAATGAATCACTGAATGTGTTGCTAAGCGCAAATCTAGAGAACAGCTGAACCGATTTCGCTAATTCTTTTTTTAGAATAATTCCTTGAAGTAAGAGGATGGTTCTTACGCAGAGAAAAATTTAATATATCTATGGGAATAGGGTAGAAGTAGGGTATTAGTAGAGTAGGAGTAGAGCAGGAGTAGGGTAGAAGTAGGGTAGGAGTAGGGTAGGAGTAGGGTAGGAATAGGGTAGGAGTAGGGTAGGAGTAGGGTAGGGTAGGAGTAGTGTAGGAGTAGGGTAGGAGTAGGTTAGAAGTGGGGTAGGAGTAGGATAGGAGTAGTGTGGGAGTAGGGTACGAGTAGGGTAGGAGTAGGGTAGGGGTAATGTAGGGGTAGGGTACCACGCAAGCAAAGTAGCGCCGGGCAGCTAGAAATAATTTAAATGGCAAAACAACGTTTGCCGGGTCAGCTAGTGAATAAATAAATAAGAGTAACAAGTCTCTCAGTCTAGTATGGTACGCCTGCTCGTCAAGTCGCATTCGTGTCCACGAGTCTCCACCAAAAGAAAAATATTTTCTAAGGAAATAAGCCGAGTTGAGCATTACAATATTGCAAATATCGTTATGGTAAAACGGCTGGACCTAACTTCGGTTTATTTTCGTATGAATTATTTACATTTACTCAGTAATTAGACTTAATTAACTTTCATAAAATAGATCTAGAAAATTTGCTAATTTTGTAATAAACGTGAGTGGTGAGTAGCTTTACTACTGCCACGCAGAGATGTGATATTGTTTAGCTATTTATCGAGTTATCGATATTATTTATTACTAACTGTGCCCCGCGGTTTCACCTGCGTTAATTTGAGGAAAAAACCTACTAAAAAATTTATATCCATTACTCTAAGAGTATTACATATGATTATTACTTATACCCTCATGACCAGCCGCCTTGCGGAGTTATTATAAAACTATGATATCTCCTAAGATATTCATCTTTCTCCTAAGATAATCATTCATCATTCATTGAATAAAAACCGGGCAAGATCGAGTCGGACTCGCGCACCGAGGGTTCCGTAACATCCGGGTTGATGCATAAGGTTTATGTTTATAAAATTAAATGTTTTTTTTTATTTTTGAGTTGATTGAATGAATGGTAAATTGCGGTTTACGATTTATGACGTATTAAAAAAAAAACTACTTACTAGATCTCGTTCAAACCAATTTTCAGTGGAAGTTTACATGGTATTGTACATCATATATTTTTTTTAGTTTTATCATTCTCTTATTTTATAAGTTACAGGGGGGGGACACACATTTTACTACTTTGGAAGTGTCTCTCGCGCAAACTATTCAGTTTAGAAAAAAATGATATTAGAAACCTCAATATCGTTTTTGAAGATCTACCCATAGATACCCCACACGTATGGGTTTGATGAAAAAAAAATTGAGTTTCGGTTCTAAGTATGGGGAACCCTAAAATTTATTGTTTTTTTCTATTTTTGTGTGAAAATCTTAACGCGGTTCACAGAATACATCTATTTACCAAGTTTCAACAGTATAGTTCTTATAGTTTCGGAGAAAAGTGGCTGTGACATACGGACGGACAGACAGACAGACAGACGGACAGACAGACAGACATGACGAATCTATAAGGGTTCCGTTTTTGCCATTTGGCTACGGAACCCTAAAAAACAGTTAAAACGACAATTATTAAACAAATAATTATGTTTTATTTAAAGGACAATAAATATTTTTAATTTACTACTTAACGATTTATTTAACCATTTTACCTTTTATACTAATCGGACTTTGGTCCATTACATGATAAAAGATTTTAATTATTACATTGTACAAACATCGACATTAAATTATCGATATCCACCATCTCTAGCTGGTAGAAAAATAGATAACAGGTGCATACGAATATGACATCTATTTCGATGATGTTAGCGTGCTATATAGAGTAAATCGGTTACAGCGCCCTCTAGCCTTGAGTAGCAGAACTCGTTATGGATTGCTCGAATTTGATTGTTAGATGGAAAAATTATCTTTATTGATTTTGACATGTAAAATGAAAACAACATTCATGAGTTGTGATAAGACTTAATTTTGAACAACAATGAATAAACTTTTAGCCAAAGTTGCATTTACAATTTGTAGATAATTTTCTATTCCGTGATTATGCCGCTCTATTTTATCTATACAATGCCAGATGGCGTCACTGAGACATGGGATCACAGTTTTTCTAAGACATTTCTTTGCATAGCCCCTCTATTGTACCTATCTTAAATCTCTTTGGCGGATACGAATTTTACCTTTTTTAGGGTTCCGTTGCCAAATGGCAAAAAACGGAACTCTTATAGATTCGTCATGTCTGTCTGTCTGTCTGTCCGTCTGTCTGTCTGTCCGTCCGTATGTCACAGCCACTTTTCTCCGAAACTATAAGAACTATACTGTTGAAACTTGGTAAGTAGATGTATTCATTGATAATAATATACTCATGATATTCAAGTCAATGAGTATGTATGAATAAGATACTCATTGACTTGAATATTCCCTGGCGGCTGATAGTGTGTCATGCTCACTCAAATGTCTCGCTGGCGGTGGCGTGTATGTTGGATCATTTAGCTCCCTTCAAAGTGGTTGAGCTGAATGGTGCTGATATATACGTCATGTTCGTGAACGGGCGCCGTCAGTTGGGACTGGTCATCACTTAGCCGCCAGGGCTTATTTTAATTGTTTTAATTTTGGATTGTTGTTTTTGTTACTATTTGTTGTATTCTGGACGCTCTTAACGTGGACATCTTTTTTATTTTTTTTTACATCGTTCTCACATTATATAATCATAAATTCAAAAGAAATGATGTAACAAATGTTTTTGTAAAATGTAATTTAAAAAGAGTGTCCATGGAGTTTCTTGCCCGTTCTTCTCCATAGGTACCTACGCTTTGGAATGGGCAACTAGCTTCATATTTTATGACTGACCGACTTCTTGACAATTCAAAAGTGCCTGTTAAAGGTTTAATTGAAACTAGCTGTGCCCGCGACTTCGTCCGCGTGGAATAGTGACTTTTCGGGCAGCATATTTTGAATTACATATACCGTCTACAAACCGGGCATTTGCTGTCCGAACCCTCTGATAACTCAGGCGAATTTCCCTATCAGTGAAAGTCTCAGACTCACGCGATAGTGCTTGAGCTTTACGATCGGCAGTGAGACGTATTTCTCGTTCTTCCTGTGTTTCCTGAGACCGAACATTTGCTGTCCGAACCCTCTGAGAACTCAGGCGAATTTCCCTATCAGTGAAAGTCTCAGACTCACGCGATAGTGCTTGAGCTTCACGATCGGCAGTGAGACGTATTTCTCGTTCTTCCTGTGTTTCCTGAGACCGAGCATTTGCTGTCCGAACCCTCTGAGAACTCAGGCGAATTTCCCTATCAGTGAAAGTCTCAGACTCACGCGATAGTGCTTGAGCTTCACGATCGGCAGTGAGACGTATTTCTCGTTCTTCCTGTGTTTCCTGAGACCGAACATTTGCTGTCCGAACCCTCTGAGAACTCAGACGAATTTCCCTATCAGTGAAAGTCTCAGACTCACGCGATAGTGTATGAGCTTCACGATCGGCAGTGAGACGTATTTCCCGTTCGTCCTGTGTCTCCTGGAATCGAACATTTGTTGTCCGTACTCTCTGGGAGCTCAGGCCGATTTCCCTGACAGCAAAAGTGTTAGACTCACGCGATAGCACGTGAGCTTCGCGATCGACAGATAAACGTGCCTTTCGTTGTTCCCCGTTTTCCCTATTTCGAGTTGTCATCATTCGAGAACGATTTGAACTCAGTCGAGATTCTCGCTGAGTCGAATTTTCTGCAGCACGAAACCTAGCCTGGTGCAGAGAGCCTTTTGCCTCACGACCTTCCTCAGATTCCTGTGATCGAACTAATCTCATCCTTTTAGCATTTCTGCTACATTGGGAGAGGTTGGATCTTCTTCGAGGCATTCTTACAATAAAATAGTACTTACTACTTAACACACAGTTATTTAGTAAACACGTACTATCGTAAACAATTAAATTATAAATACTTACAGATTATTATACAGTCTAAAATTATCACAGTTTAAGTATTAAGTGTTAAGACGTGTAAACCAAACGTCATCATCATAATCATTTCAGCCGATAGACGTCCACTGCTGAACATAGGCCTCCCCCAATTTTGGGGGGGTTTGCCATAATCGCCACGCTTGGCAGGCGGGTTGGCGATCGCAGTATGGTATGGTGGTGGAATGCATAGAGAACGCTGCTGCCCATTCTCCGGTGAGACCCTTAGTCGCCTTTTACGACACCCACGGGAAGTAAGGGGTGGTGCTATTCTTCTACACAGACAAACGTACTAACTTTATAAAACAAAAGAATTGCTAGAAAAAATAATTACTAACCTAAGCTAATGAACTTATACTTAATAAAGAAAATCAAGAAAAGAAATGCCTAACCTATACCAAATACTTATAATATTTATATACAAACCCTAAATACAAATTAAGATAAGTATACCGAAAATCAGGGAAAGAAATGCCTAACCAATAATAAATGCTTACAATATTTATTTACAAAACCCTAAATAAAAATTAAGATAAGTAAATACCCAATAATCAAGGAAAGAACCGCCTAACCTATACCAAATACTTACAAAATTTTAAAGAAAATTAAGAAAAAGAACCTAACCTACAAACCCTAAAATATAAATAAATGAAATATGCAAACAGTCAGTATTCACGTGAATCGCAATAATCGAATCCAACTATTCGCCTATACTCTCCAGGATACGTGCGTTCGCTACGAATAACTGAATCCTTATGGCAGCGGCGCGTTTTCTTTTGAAATGGTCATCTCGCAGTTCAACCTGAGGGGTTGTCGACTGCTTAACCTGGCTTTCCTGTGGATGCCTCAATAAATTAAGGCCTCCAGCCAGGGCATAATACACAACTTAACTACACAATATAAACTTAAAAACTAAGCGACTACACGCTAAGGGCACCCCCTGTGGGGTACGGACCTCGGCTTAGGGCGTCGCTGGGAGAGGGCAGCAAGGGACAGGCTGGATCGGAATTATGGCAGCGGCGCGGCTCTCAGCGCGATTTATACAAGGTGTAACGGAAAGGGGGTATCAACCCTGAAGGAGGTGAATGTGCTCATGAAACTGAACAAATTTCCCCAAAGAACATAGGTCGAAATATGAAAAAAAATTTGGACCTCCCATAGTAATAGTAAATCATTGATGTGCTATTACTATGGGAGGTCCAAATTTTTTTTTTCATCTTCATTCACCTCCTTCAGGGTTGATACCCCCTTTCCGTTACACCTTGTATATGTTACGGGCAACGTGATTAACTGGGCATTATTAATAAGGACCGGCCATTATTAATAATGCCCAAGAGCGATGGGTAAAGTGATTAATTTATCACTTTGACCGGCCATTATTAATAATGCCCGACGGCCCGTGGTCCATGTAATAAGTCAGTGTTTGAGATAGCTTGAATTTATTACTTGGACCGGGCAGTATGAATAATTCCGTACTTGTAGCCGGGCAATATGATAACCCATAACCAGACGATCAACAGCCTTCTTCTGAACTGGAACAACATTCTGCCGATAGTATACCAGAAAATCAGCAACCTACTGTGAGTGTGGACATAATAAATGAAAACCCGCGAACAGCCGATCAACAGCCCTCTGCCGATATGAGCAATCATTCTCCTGCCCTTATCCCAAATTATTTGGGGTCGGCGCAACATGTCTTTTTCTTCCATACTTCTCTATTAGCCGTCATCTCGGTAGTCACCCCCTTTCTAACCATATCATCATTCACACATTCCATCCATCGTTTCTTTGGTCTTCCCCTACTCTTATAGCCATCGACATCCATACTCAAAACTCTCCTCACAACATTTTCCTCATTTCTTTGTATTCCCACGCAACTTTTCAGTTACCGGTGCCACTTTCAAACTTCCTCTTATGTACTCATTTCTTATTCTATCCATTCGTGTAACACCACACATCCCTCTTAGCATTCTCATCTCTGCTGCATGCAATTGCCTTTCATTCATCCCTTTTGTGGCCCAACATTCTGATCCATACAAGACAGCAGGTCTAATCATGGTTTTATATATCTTCCCCTTAAGTTTAAGGGGAATGCGGGAGTCGCAGATTGTTCCCGTGACCTGTCGCCATTTCATCCATCCAGTGTTAATTCTGTGCTTAACCGTCCGATCTACTTCGCCATCGCTTTGCACGAGTGAACCGAGATACCGAAAGTCGGAACAGACTGGAAGAAGTGCACCATCAAATGCTATAGCTCCAGAACTGGAGACCGCCGAAATCGCAGAACATATATATCGGTTTTGGTTCTGCTGATTTCCAAGCCAACATTCTCCAGCTTCGGTTGCCATTTCTCTAATCTGCTCTGGATCTCAGGTCCATCTTCACCGACAAGGATAATGTCATCGGCAAACAACATGCACCAGGGTGCCTCCTTCTGGATGTCCGACGTAAGAGCGTCCATAATCAACAGGAAGAGGTAAGGACTTAAAGCCGATCCCTGGTGCAAGCCTACAGCCACACTGAACTCGTCGGTATTGCCGGCAGCCGACCGCACGTAGGTACGAGATTGGCTGTACATAACATTTTTAATAAACAAAAACACTACAGTTCACCTATTTTATTACTTTGTCCAAGATTGGGTGGGCATTATTCATAATGGCCGGGAAAAGTGATTAATCATGCTGTTTTAATCACATTGCCCAATTGAGTCGGGCATTATGAATACAGACCGGCCATTATTAATAGTGCCCGGACTTATCAAATTGCCCGTAACATTTATATAGCCACGGACGCGCAGGCGCGAGGCGTTTACGTACTCTGATAGAATACCTTAACAAATGTTCGCCGTGATTCTTTAAATTGACATAACTTTTTTATTTATGAACCGATTGACATGAAATAAACACTAAATGTTAAGTGAAGCTTACTACAATATATTAGTGAAAACCGCATCTAAATCGAATAAGCCGTTTCTGATATTAGCGTGCACAAACACAGCAGACAAACAGACAAACAGATAAACAGACAAAAAAAAAATTAATTACATTTTCGGGTTCGGCATCGATATAATAACAACCCCTGCTACTTTTTTTTAATATATTTCCATTGTACAGACACCACTTTTCTACAATTTTATTATATGTATAGATAAATGCTTTGAGTTTGAGTTTGAGTTTATTCTGTGAACCGTATTAAGATTTTCACACAAAAATAGAAAAAAAAAACAATAAATTTTGGGGTTACTTATTTTAGAACTGAAAATAGAATTTTTTTTTTCGTCAAACCCATACGTGTGGGGTATCTATGGATAGGTCTTTAAAAATGATATTGAGGTTTCTAACATCATTTTTTTCTAAACTGAATAGTTTGCGCGAGAGACACTTCCAAAGTGGTAAAATGTGTGTCCCCCCCCGTAACTTCTAAAATAAGAGAATGATAAAACTAAAAAAATATATGATGTACAATACCATGTAAACTTCCACCGAAAATTGGTTTGAACGAGATCTAGTAAGTAGTTTTTTTTAATACGTCATAAATCGTAAACCGCAATTTACATTTTATTCAATCAACTCAAATATAAAAAAAAATAAAAAAAAACTTTTAATTTCATAAACATAAACCTTATTAATAAACCCGGATGTTACGGAACCCTCGGTGCGCGAGTCCGACTCGCTCTTGCCCGGTTTTTTTAAGAAACTTTTTAGTGGTAACGGCCCCGACGACGTACGATTTGTAAGTCGTGGGTTCGAAACCGGGCAGCGCTTTACTTTATTTAAATAATTTCATCACCACTACTCTCAAAACGGTGAGGAAAAACATCGTAAGGAAACCGGCATGTCCTACCACCAAAAATTGGAAGACATTAGGCCCGCGTGATGGATTATAGTTCACTCCTTCTCGAAGAGAGGGGCCCGTGACTCAGCAGTGAGAACATTATAGGCTGATTATGTATGCGTCAAATGGACAGTTGCCCGCCAGACGCATCACCGGTCTGGTCGGAGGACCCTCCCTTTTCTATAAAGTATGAGTGAACTTTACATCCTGTTCCTCATAGCTCTATACTGGTGACCCCGAACATGAACGTCAACGCAGCCTTCGTGCACTTACAAATGGCTTCTAAGGCACAGGCTCCTTGCCTAGTTTAGAAGTCAAACGTATCATCCATAAATTGTCTCTGCTATATAATAAAAAAAAAAACAGTGGCACTCCGGGAGTGCCGACAGAAGTGAAAACAAAACACATATTAATACTTTGCCATTGTATCCTGTATACTTGTGGCTAAGTTTCGCTAGCTAATTTAATTTGATCCTGTATACTTGTGGCTAAGTTTCGCTAAATAATTTAATTTGATCCTGTATACTTGTGGCTAAGTTTCGCTAGCTAATTTAATTTGATCCTGTATACTTGTGGCTAAGTTTCGCTAACTAATTTAATTTGATCCTGTATACTTGTGGCTAAGTTTCGCTAGCTAATTTAATTTGATCCCGTATACTTGTGGCTAAGTTTCGCTAGCTAATTTAATTTGATCCTGTATACTTGTGGCTAAGTTTCGCTAGCTAATTTAATTTGATCCTGTATACTTGTGGCTAAGTTTCGCTAGCTAATTTAATTTGATCCTGTGTACCTGTGGCTAAGTTTCGCTAGCTAATTTAATTTGATCCTGTGTACTTGTGGCTAAGTTTCGCTAACTAATTTAAATTGATCCTGTATACTTGTGGCTAAGTTTCGCTAGCTAATTTAATTTGATCCTGTATACTTGTGGCTAAGTTTCGCTAGCTAATTTAATTTGATCCTGTATACTTGTGGCTAAGTTTCGCTAGCTAATTTAATTTGATCCTGTATACTTGTGGCTAAGTTTCGCTAGCTAATTTAATTTGATCCTGTATACTTGTGGCTAAGTTTCGCTAGCTAATTTAATTTGATCCTGTATACTTGTGGCTAAGTTTCGCTAACTAATTTAATTTGATCCGTTATACTTGTGGCTAAGTTTCGCTAGCTAATTTAATTTGATCCTGTATACTTGTGGCTAAGTTTCGCTAGCTAATTTAATTTGATCCTGTTTACTTGTTTTAAATTTTTGATATTTTGGAATCTTACGAATTTTCGATCAGGGTCACGTGTCCTGACGCGAGTTTAACATTTTTTACTCATTACAAAAAAAGTGTACAACGCCGCTAAAGAAGTTTTCACTTCCAAAATTTTTGCAACAATTTATTACAACTGTAAACGTGTGATCACGACTTTGCTCAACAAAGTTAATTTCGAGCCTACGACCGCTGCTTGCCAGAGTGCCGCGCTACCGCCAGTTTAACCCTTTGGCCATTGCCGCTCTGCTCCCGTATTTCTAAGTAATCGATGATTATTATTATTATTTATTCATCAATTAAGTAATGTTACTTAGGAATATATAAATAATTTATATTAATAACTGTATTAGTCTATGTGAGGGGCCCGTGGCTAAATAATTACAGCCATACAGGTCGATCGATCGGGTTAAGCTACGCTTGCCGCGGTTGGTCTGTGGATAGGTGACCATCTTTACATACCGTGACCCCTCCGTGCCTCGGAAAGCACGTTAAGCCGTTGGTCCCGGCTGTCATTTGTGGATCTTTGACAGTCGTTACGGGTAGTCAGAAGCCTGAAAGTCTGACAACCAGTCTTACCAAGGGGTATCGTATTACCCATTAACTGGGTTGTGGAGGTCAGATAGGCAGTCGCTCCACGTAAAATACTGGTATTCAGCTGCATCCGGTCAGACTGGAAGCCGACCCCAACATAGTTGGGAAAAGGCTAGGCAGATGATGATGAACTGTATTAGTCTATGTAGACTAATACAGTTATTAATATAATCTTGATATATTTTCCTAAATTGCATGGAATTAGTATGTACTTACTTTATTCATGCTAAACTGTTGAGAGTATTTCTAAACGAATAATCGACGAATTCCGTTTAGTTTAAATAGATTTACTTAAGACTGTCAATATTAAAAGTTATTTGGTAAAAATGTATGATTAGTTAAAAATGGCGCTAATATTAGATGTCCCTACTTGAGTAACAATGGGAGCCTATATTAAAAATATATGTTCCCACAAATTCGGCGAACTCTATGATTGTACTGTGGTGAAAGATGGAGTCCGTTCACGTAAGTTATTAATATTATTGCTGGTAACTATGTTCTTCTATATGTGGTTATAATAATATAATATGTCTTTTTTTTTGCGGATGGGAAATCATCATTATGAATCCTCCCGCTCTGGGTGGAGCGGAAGGGAGTGTCAGACTCTTACTGACTAAAACCCACCCGTGTTCCTTCCTTAGACCTTTATGCTCCGGGTCAGCGGTAACCCTTTCGGACAATCCCGCTGGCCCGGCAATATATTATATGTCTAATATTGCTTTGCGTTAAATCGAATTAAGAAATATTCATGTTGTGTTTCTTTCCGTTGATAAGTTGCTATAGCTTTGAGAAATGGCGCAAGAGATTAATGTGGTAACATAACAATAATTGTTTATGCAAATATAAAAATGTATTGATACAATACTTTAAAACAAGCTGCCATGGAATTTCCTTGTCCTTCCTTCACCATGATGACCTAGTTTTGGAACGGACAACTAGTTTTTTCTTTAACGTATTTAACTGACAAGCTTATTTGAAATAAATGCCTAGTCGTGTCCTTTTGTGCTTTTCTTTATAAAACCCTTTCCCTACACACCATATTCATAGCTAAAGTGTTTTTCAAATAAACTTGCGATAAATGTCATTCAACCACCCTGTACCAAAAAGTCCAAATAACTTACGATAGATATCGTTCGTCATACAAAACTGTCGCTAACATTGCATCGGTTGAGTTTCATAATACCAAACACGGAGTAAGTCAATGTTTTGATCGTGTTAACGACACTGCCCATACATTTTTTTCGTATGGTTTGGAAATATTGGGATATATTAGTAGAAGGAGGTGAACAAACTTTATCGCAAGTTTATTTGAAATGAACTTTACTCCATACACAGTAAATAACTGGTAACCATTCTGACACTCACAGCTTGCTAATTAGGCTGATATTACTGACTGTGTATTGCGTCAATATTGCGTTGGGATAGTTTGTTGATTGTGATTATTCCAATAACAAAAGTGTAACTTTTAAGAAATTGTTTTGCGTTGTAAGTGGTTTTCTGTGGGTTATATTCTGTGGGTTTTCTGTAGTGTGTAATTTGGCACGATAAGCAGTAAATATAGTGTATTACGTATTTCCCATAAAAAACAACTGAAACAAAGACGAGATGAGCGTCGGATGATGCGTTATACAAACAAAGCGTTTTCCATGAATGAATACGAATTTAAAGCAAATTATTGAGTGAGCAAGGATTTTACTCCTCTTTCGTTTTACATAACAACATTCTTATCCTATCTCTATACAATAAAAGCTTCCTAGAACATTAACTTACTAAAATCGAATTTCGGCATGTTTTCATTATACAAAATTCTTTCTATCTCTAAAACCCGTAGTCCGATTTACATAATTCAAACTAGACTATCAGTTTTAAACATAATCCTCTCATTGGACACTAAAATCTTGCAAATATTCCTATAAACAAAAACCTCGTTTTCAAGTTAAGTACCTAATTATTCCATCATTTTTCTTCGTACATTAAAGTTATCAAAAATTCTACGTTAAATATTCATTTCAGATTCTAATACGAAAACTAATAATAAAAACCAGTTTGAAAGCTAATTAGAACAATACAAACACTTAAAATTTAATTAGAAAACCAAAATCTTACTCAGTAAAACAGTAATAGACTCTTACGCTAGTCACTAGGTAGGTACTTTAGGGTCATAACTATCCTATTCTAACTATCACTTTAAAAATTCAAATATTTATCACTTCACTGGTATATAACTCAGTCATGTTCACTATTCACCTAGACATTCGGCGTTCGTTACAAAAACATTACTTTATAAAGAACTTGTATATCTATTTACTTGGTACCACTTGTATAAAACTGTGATACTAATTAGTTAAATAATTTAGCGGACAGTAATTATTTCTTACTAAAAAGAACCAAACGCGAACAACAAACAAACTTGCAGTTCTAATTCACTTCTAAAATCACTTGACTTTGTGTTTGAAATTGGAGAACTTACACGCAGTCTTTTTTTTTAGTAGTGTAGGCACTGCATGTAACCAAAGTCATGGTTAATTTTATGATTTTAATCATTTTCTTACTCACAAATGAATTTAATACTTTATAATTTATCAATGAAAGAACTATTTATATCATATTTATTTATCAGCGTTATTTATAGGATAAAGCATTTTAAAGCCCTATTACCGGTTTATCGTAATGAGTTGAACCACACTATTGCAGCCCGTAACATAATAGCTAACTTCACGTGTAACAAAACAATGGCGGAGCTATGTCAATTTCCTTTCAATGTTGACAATATTGTTTTCAAGCGAACGGAATACGGGGCTTACTCTCCAAACTAATTTTAATTCTAATGAAAGGTCAATACGATTCCAATGTTAATTTTACAGTCACGTGATTCGGTACTCTTGAAAACAATCTTGTCACCATTGAAATGAAATTGACATTGGTCCGCCATTATTTTGTTACACGTGAAGTTAGCTATGCTACGGGCTGCAATAGTGTGGTTCAGCTCATTACGATAAACCGGTAATAGGGCTTTAAAATGCTTTATCCTTTAAATAACAAGGCTAATAAATTAAAATGATATAAATACCTAGTTCTTTAATTGATTAATTATAAAGTATTTAATTCATTTGGGCGTAAGAAAATGATTAAAATCATAAAATTAACCATGACTTTGGCTTCATGCGGTAGGATCGTTGCCTATACTTCTAAAAAAAAACACTGCGTGTAAGTTCTCCATTTTCAAACATAACGCCAAGTGGTTTTAGAAGTGAATTCGAACTGCAAGTTTGTTCGTTTCAGTTTCCGCTAAGTTACTTAACTAATTAGTATTACAGTTTTATACAAATGATAACAAGTAAATAGATATACAACTGCTTTATAAAGTAATGTTTTTGTAACGAACGCCGAACGTGTTTATAAATGTAAATAGTTAAGATGACTGAGATAAATAATACCAGTGAAGTGATACTTAAATAAGTTAGAATATGTAAAAGTGATAGTTAGAATAGGATAGTTAAGACCCTAAAGTACCTAGCCTGGGAGTCGGTATGTGCTACTACTGTTTTACTGAGTAAGATTTTGATTATCTAATTAAATTTTAAGTGTTTGTATTGTTCTAATTAGCTTTCTAACTGGTTTTTATTATTAGTTTTCGTATTAGAATCTGATATGAATATTTAACGTAGAATTTTTGATAATTTTAACCGCTTGGCTACATAGGTATCAATTGCCTTGGCTAAATAGTAATTGCCTCGCACGCGGCTACATATCAATAAATAATACCTACAATAAATAAGGAGGAGCAATCGTTGAATAGAACTAAAAAATCATGCATGTTCTCTGTCGCAGAAATACGACATGAGCAGTAGGGGCACGGAAATATATGTGTCGCATAAATGCGACACAAGCGGTTAATGTACGAATATAAATGATAGAATAATTACGTAACTTGAAAACGAGTTTTTTTGTTTATAGGAATATTTGCGATATTTTAGTGTCAAATGAGAGGATTATGTTTAAAACTGATATTCTAGTTTGAATTATGTAAATCGTTCTACGTGTTTTAGAGATAGAAAGAATTTTGTATAAGGAAAACATGCCGAAGTCCGATTTTAGTAAGTTATGTTCTAGAAAGTTTTTATTGTATAGAGATAGGATAAACATGTTGTTATGAAATACGAAAGAGGAGTAAAATCATTGCTCACTCCGTAATTTGCTTTAAATTCGTATTCATTCATAGAAAACGCTTTGTCCGTATAACGCATCATCCGACGCTCATCTCGTCTTTGTTTCAGTTGTTTTTCATGGGAATTACGTAAAACACTATATATTAATGCTTATATTGACGCAATATACAGCTGTCAAAATACATTCAAGAGTACCGTTCACCCCACGCCAAGCCCGTTCCCAATTCTACTTAGTTCCCCAAAATGGACACCCAATCTAAAAATCAATCGGCGCTAGCATCGAACTCGAGTACGAAAAGAGTACGAAACGTCACAATTCTAATGTCGATCTGTCGGAATTAAATTCAAGAGTAAGCACCCTGGTGACTGTAAAATTAACATTGAAATCGTATTGGCATTTCATTGGAATTAAAATTAATTAAGTATATTGAAATAAGGTTTAAAATATTGGAGTGTTTAAGATATTCCGTTCTTTCGCGCCGATATGGCGAGACGGCGCGGCGGATTGTTAACGAAGCTTTAACCACTGAGCCATTGGAACCTACAGTGCATGGAGTTCGCGATGTTCTTAAGAGGCCGGCGAACTACGCATGCTAATGCGTAGTTCGCCGGCCTCTATTAGGTTTGTATGAACTACGGATGCTAATGCGTAATTCATACAAACCTAATAACGTTTTTTCCGATTGGATTACACAATATCTAGGCTCCCAAATATATATTTTGAATGGACACTGATATAAAGACGAGATATGAGAAATTTCACATTTCTATAGAACACTTATATTTTTCATAACTCGTCTTTAAATCAGTGTCCATTCAAAATAAGTCACACTGCAAGTTGCATTTCGGACGCACAGCGTGACAAATGTCAATTACTAAGTAGACAGAAAAATCTACACTACTTAAATGCTTACGGATAAAGATTGCACTCACAGACATATTTAGAAATCTTATAAGAATAAGTGATAAAACTTACATGTGCCGTTGATACAGGCTATTATGACGTCTCGCCATTCATTGAGACTAGAAGAAAAAACCTAGGTCAGTAAATGTTTACAGTTTAAATTATTCATAACTTAGGTCATTTGTTATTACTTATATGTCAGTCGAACATAGGGCTCACACATGAGACTTGGAATGTCATCCATTTTAAACAATACATCTTACAGGTTTAGGCTTAAACAGTTGTTCTGAATTGTTTGTAAAGTTTTTGAAGTTTTTTTTTACACAGTTTTATGGTATGTTCACCAAGAGTTTAGTAAGAATTGTTTTAATCTCAAAAAAGTTAATTTAAAGTTTAAACAGAATTTAATAACTTTTGATTTCACTGCACACTATACTGCACTTATATTTATTTGAAATTATATCGATATTTTATTTAGAACCACTTTTTCAAAAGATTTCGTATTTTTAAAGTTTCAAAATCACTTCTGTTAAAAGTCAGTTAAATTTATTTGAAATATCGAGTTCGAATTCTTGTCCGAGATCCAGATCACCTGAATTAAGTACTCTGAGTTTGTGGTGAAGTGACTCGGAAGTGCATCGTTACTAGATAAGTCGACACGTCAATCGTTGTTTGCGACAAAAGGACGACTAACGGACAGCTTTACAACGCCGCTGGTCAGAGCATTCAGAGGACCTGTACAGGTTTCACTATTGGAATAATGGTAACTTCAAGGTCATATTGTTACCGCCTATTGCATAGCCTGCTTTCCTTCTAGGGAAGATGCAATACACTTTTGGTTTTAAAGTCTTTAAAATATTTAAACAAATGGTTTTGGAAAAAATACTTAAAAGTATAGTTGGTGAATAGGCTCGGCTCACCTCTGCCTAACCCACTGGGTTAAGTTACAATCTATAATATTTATTAACTTAATCAAGATAATATTTAAAAAGAAAAGCATTAATATTTTAGTTTTTTTTATTAGTACAGCGACTTTCGCTAGTAGGCTATTTATTAAAATTAATTAACATTTATAGGTACAATTGAACTACGCATGTTAGAAAGTTTCATAGAGTAGTTATTTTTAAGTTTCATCTTGCATCGCGGTCTTCGTGGAATTGTTCGACTAGTTTATTTTAGCCACATGATTACTTACCATATCTTGATGATGCTTTCACCATAGGCATCAAATGTATTTATCTCAGGACGGCAAACCATATCAGACTCTAAGAAAGTGGAACGGACTTGTATAAAGTACAATCAACACTATTCTAAGTTTTAAAATAATTATCACGTAAAAATTAAGTTAGATTAAAATTGGTAATTAGTCTTATAGCCTAGAATGGCCTAGATTGTATTCAATTATATTAAGAACCTGGTACATTTTAATACAGGATAAAAAAAACCGGGCAAGAGCGAGTCGGACTCGCGCACCGAGGGTTCCGTAACATCCGGGTTTATGCATAAGGTTTATGTTTATGAAATTAAATGTTTTTTTTTAATTTTTGAGTTGATTGAATGAATGGTAAATTGCGGTTTACGATTTATGACGTATTAAAAAAAAACTACTTACTAGATCTCGTTCAAACCAATTTTCGGTGGTAGTTTACATGGTAATGTACATCATATATTTTTTTTAGTTTTATCATTCTCTTATTTTAGAAGTTACAGGGGGGGGGACACAAATTTTACCACTTTGGAAGTGTCTCTCGCGCAAACTATTCAGTTTAGAAAAAAATGATATTAGAAACCTCAATATCATTTTTGAAGACCTACCCATAGATACCCCACACGTATGGGTTTGATGAAAAAAAAAAATTTGGAATTCGGTTCTAAGTATGGGGAACCCTAAAATTTATTGTTTTTTTTCTATTTTTGTGTGAAAATCTTAATGCGGTTCACAGAATACATCTACTTACCAAATTTCAACAGTATAGTTCTTATAGATTCGGAGAAAAGTGGCTGTGACATACGGACGGACAGACAGACAGACAGACAGACAGACAGACAGACGGACAGACAGACAGACAGACAGACAGACATGACGAATCTATAAGGGTTCCGTTTTTGCCATTTGGCTACGGAACCCTAAAAAGGACGGCAATCCATAGCAAACCATGTTGGCTTACTAAATAATACACGTCAAGACTACAGCAATAAAAGTTCGGACCATTCCAACTGACCTGGAGTTTCGTTTGGTGTAGGTATTTATTCAAACTCAAACTCAAAGCATTTATTTTAATTAAACCATTTACAGGCACTTTTGAATTGTCAAGAAGTCGGTCAGTCAGAAAATATGAAGCTACATAGTTGCCTATTCCAAAGCGAAGGTACCTATGGAGAAGAACGGGCAAGAAACTCCATGGACACTCTTTTAAACTATATTTTTATAAGAAATTAGTTACATCATTATTATTATTATTAGCCATGACAATGTCCCACTGCAGGACAAAGGCCTCCCTACTCTCTTTCCACTTCTCTCTGTTCAAAGCTGCTAAGGACCAGTTCTTATTGAAGGAGTCCAGCTCATTCCGCCATCTCCGTCTGTGCAGATCAGATCAGATCAGTTCCATGACAGGACCGTCCTTCCAGATAAAGAAAGGAGTTAAGCAACGCGACCCGCTGTGTCCGAAACTATCCACAGCTTTGCTGGAGGAAGTCTTCCGAAAGCTGGCAGCGGGCTGGACGGAAAGGGGTATTATGGTCGGCCATAAGAGATTATCTAATCTCCGTTTCGCCAACAATATTGTGCTCTTTTCATCTTTAGCTTCCGAGTTGACACAGATGTTAGACGATCTTGGCACGGCAAGCCTAGAGGTCGGACTTCGGATGAACAGCGCGCATCGCAGGATCACTGTGGCGGGTGGGGAGGTTGAATACGTTGATGAGTATCTCTATCTTGTCCAAATAGTCTCTTTCCAGACAACACAAAACAAAGAAGTTGCAAGACGCACCGAAAATACCTGCCTGGTATTGGGCCATGAAAGACCTAATTAAGGGTGATCTTCCCATGTCCCTTAAGAGAAGACTCATTGACGTGTGCATACTTCCCTTCCTCACATATGGTGGTCAAACATGGTCTTTGACAAATCAGCAGAGGTCCACGCTTGAGGTTTGCCAGAGGGCTATGAAACGGAGTATTCTGGGTATCAAACTAACAGACCGGGTTAGGAATACGACCATCCGTTCCATCACAATGATAACTGATGTCACTTGGAAAGCTGTCACGCTAAAATGGAACTGGGCTGGACACATCTGCCGCATGTCAGATGAACAATGGGCCAAACTTACGACCCGAAGGGTCCCTCTTAATAGCAAACGACATCGTGGCAGTTACATCATTAATGTTGAATTTATTATTTTAAAATAATTATCACATAAATAATTGAATATGTAAAAAGGACGTACGCGGTCCAGAGTACAGCAAATAGTAAGAAAACAACAATCCAAACATAAAATAATTAAAAATAAGCCGAGGCAGCTAAGTGAAGACCAGCCCCAACTAACGGCGCCCTTTCACGAAGATGACGAATAGATCAGCACTATTCAGCTCAACCATTTTGAAGGGAGCTCATCTGGTCTAAAGCTGATCCAACACACATGCCACCGTCAGCGAGACATTTGTGTGAGCATGACATACTATCAGCCGCCAAGGCACATTCAAGTCAATGAAAGACATATTACCCGGTAAATGGTACATACATAGAACTCTCATCTGTGCTATGCAATTATACAATACAAAGGAAATTGAGTTTATACAATGCAAAGATAATCATACAATCTTCAAATTCAAATTCACATTCAAATATTTATTGCTCAACACAGTCAATTTTATACATTTCCAGATGTTAAGTGAATGCGCAGTCCACTGTATTGTACCAATTCAGGCATGCAAAATTCATAGTTATAGTTATACAATTTCATAAAAACCAATTAATCCGATACATAATGTCATAAAAAAAAAACAATTTGTACAATGATTCAGCAGCTCCAACTGTATTTTCATATGTTAATCAATTAGTTGTCGTTGTGGAGCAGGACCAGCATTGAGCCAGGTATTTTTATCACCGATGTAATCCCCTAACTTACTTCCCCTGCATAGTGTGCGTTTTATACAAGACTTGAATTTTGTCTCATTCAGTAGAATTTGAATGAAAACAACATATTTTGTAGACCACGTGATTTCGCGGAAATTATTCTATAACAATTTGTATAGTCATGAACGTAATATTTCATAATCGTAATTCATTAAAAATGATGTAAGTAGTCGATGATTTTGGTGCACGGTAAAATCACACTGACTTTATGTTGGCACCAACATGTTTAAGTGTACTACTACTGTAAATAAATATAATGAACAACCACAAATCAGCTTCGATTGAACCATTTATTTATACAAAATTTGTTTAATGTAGTTACTTATACAAAAAAAAAAAACAAAAAAAAACCGACTTCCAAAAAAAACATTACATAGGTAGTGAAAAGTAACTTTAATTTCGGAAATCGTTGTCTTTGGATCTGTATTTTAGTTTTTTTGCCACCGACTTCCGAAATTAAAGTTATTTTTCACTTAATAGTGTTTTTTGGATGCCGGTTTTTTATTGTTAAAAAGTTTTTATTTCTCGCTTTTTAGTGGATCTGTTTATAATATATCTACTCGTAAGTTACAAGAGTATGATGCCAACTTGCTCATCGCCTTTTACAAAATATTGCTTTTCCCGATGCAGGGACATTAATTGTTTAGGAGTTCTACTGGTATTTCACCCTCAGCTCTATTTCACCATTTGCATTGTGACGAGCATAAATTGCTTAGCACCATAAAGTAATCGAATCGCAGCCCGTGAAATACTGTTTATTGAGTCGTTCCGGTGGGCATTTGCAGTCTTCTTCATCAGTTCCACTTTACCAAATGGTGTTTTTCGAGAGCAAATGCACGAGTTACTATAAAAAATACCCAAATTGATATAGGTGTGCCTATAATATTTGAAGAGTTCCTTCGAGTTATCCAGGATCCCATCATCAAATCCTGACCTGATGACAATGGGAGCACCTGGAATTGGAATTTCAAAAATTCTTTTTTTGTTTGAAAGGGTATACTTTCAAAAACAACTAACAAAAAAAAAATATAAAAAAAAGTTCTGACGAACTGAGAACCTTCTCCTTTTTTTGAAGTCTGTTAAAAAAAGATTGTCCGTGGAATTTCTTGCCCGTTCTTTTCATAGGTACTTACCACGCTTTGGAATGGGCAACTAGCTTACTGACCGACCCCGGCATGACGAAAGATTTTGAAATCCTCTTCCGTAATGTACCATCCTGTATGTCCTATTTACTATTTACGAAAACACCTTCATTTCGGTAATAAACTAACGAACTAACGTTTAACGAAGTGTAAAGCCATTTTTTAAATATTTTTTCAATAGGGCGCGAAAACAGCTGGCGTCGGGTCTGACGTCACGCCTAGGTAAACATCAAATGTTGTCTACGCGCAGTCAGAAGAAAGTTAACAAACATTGCATATTTCTTGGGATAAAAATGAATTCCAAAGTTTATAAGTGGTGTGCAGTGCCTCAGTGTAAAAACACATCAATAACCACACCCAACAAGGTGTTTATATATATGTCCAAACAAGAAAATAATGAGAATCAATGGTTAAAGCTCTCACGGCGAAACCCGAACGACGACGTAGTCACTTTATTTCTGTGAAGACCATTTTGATGTGAGTATGTTATATTGATAAGTACAAACTTAAAATATTCGTTTGACGTGAAATAGTTGAAATATTAAAGCTATGAAATAACTAATTTATTGAGATTGTTTGTTTTGGTCTTGGTTAACATTCTTTTTATCAATTTTAATTGTTTACTTTTCTTTTTTCAGTTGCCAAATGATATGGAAAATTGTATGGAGTATCACAAGTACGTATGAAACCAGGATGTATGCCCAAAAATTTTATTGGCCAGATGGTTATGACACAAACATCTGACACAACAGAGAGACCCTATATTGCTAAGAAACAAAGGTTATTGGTTCTTGAAGAGTGTGAAAAGCAATTCAAAGAAAAAAGTAAGATAAAGAACAATCAAGTTCTGAAGAAATTGCATCTGGTAGTTCAGGTACCTATATAAAGGGTCCGCCAGATAACTTTTTTTTTTTTGAAAATGCTATAAAAATAAAACTACTGAATATTTTCTCAAATTTCTTTTTTTATTTGAAACTACAATCCTTCCGGTTAAAAAAAATATAGAAAAAACGACTGGACCTAATTCAATTTTCTACTAGAAACAAATCTAAATATCTCGGAACTTCTACATAATTTTCAAGTTTAATCTATCACGTACAACACGTATTCACGTAGTATAAAATAATACCAAAATAGTCTCCAATAATTGCTTACATAAACACATACATAATCAGTGAGAGGGACGGAATAATTGCTTGAACAAAATCAATAAAAATAATAATTGAAACTTTGATGTATAATAAAAAAAAAACGTACTTTATTATATTTCACTGCGCCGGCGATGCGAGCTCGCCCACGGCCCTATTTCTCGAAACTTATTAGACTATTAATATGAGTCCATGAACGAATATTTTTTACAAGTTTACTAGTGTGCGTTTCTCGAAGCTACTAAGTGGTGATGAAATAATTTACACAAAGTAAAGTGCATAACATATTGTCTGTGTGGTGGCCGGACTTAAAGAATAGCACCACCCCTTACTTCCCGTGACTAAGGGTCTTACCGGAGAATGGGCAGCAGCGTTCTCTATTTATTCCACCATCATACCATACTGCGATCGCCAACCCGCCTGCCAAGCGTGGCGATTATGGCAAACCCCCCCAAAATTGGGGAGGCCTGTGTCCAGCAGTGGACGTCTATCTGCTGAAACGATGACGATGAAAGTGCATAACTGGGTTCAAACTTACGACCTACAACTATTTAAGTCGCGGCCGTTCCCACTGGGCCACCACTGCTCCCTGAAATTATTATTGCAGCCAATTTTTGCTAATAACGAAAGAAATACAATAGCATGATAACACATAATCGCGGGATAAATAAATAAAACGGCAACCGACTTAAATTGAACCGGGCAATTTGTTGCAACTGAAACCTCATGTTTCAAAAAGTAATTAGTTTAATATCGGAATACTGGCCTGATTAAATTTATTGGAAAAATTATGACATTCGAGTAATTCCACTGCAGTTGTACGGAACAACGTTTTTGACGTGAATACGTCTTTAAAATTGCTTCCATAGTGGGTGGCAAGTCAAAAAAAACCAATGATAACAAAATCGGGGGATACAGTTTGGTGTTGCAGCTTCATATCCATCATCTTCATCCTAAATTCAATTACACCATTGTATGGCTAAAGGATCAAAGAATTCATTACTCTAAGTGCAGACTGTGACTGATCGCACGCGGTGGAGGGGGAAGCGCCTTAATTTTGAGGTCATTTTGCAGCGTATCGAGATTTCCACTTAGTATGGTATAACTTTTGACTCAGAAAAGCTACGACGTTCGTTTGAGTTTCAATCGTCAGCTCTTGTCAAAATCTGTCGATTGTATACAAAACATTAGTGTAAAATAGTGACAGTGAATATAATATGTTAAAATAAAAAGAAAAATAATATCAAAAATATATAATTTCGGCCTATAGGTAGGTACGCGTCAAAAAGCCAAATACAAAGATCCAAATACAGTTGGAAAGGGCTTTTCAAGAGCAATCGTGTGGTACCAATAAAACATCATTATGACCGAGTCAAGCAGTACCGGGAACGTAAATGAATGAATGCGGCCGAGCGGATCAACCCCGTTACGTAAACGTATTCACGTACAACACACGGCCGTGTCCATGACACAGCCACACCCCATTTTCTGGCTTGATTTATTATTATTGCTTATTTTCTACTTACAAAAATTATAAAATGTATACTAGAAACTGGAGAGAGAACATTTGTCTCTCATACATTTACTTAATGTATCTAAACTTTTTATTTATTTTTAAGCTCCGACGGAAAAACACGCCAAACAGACGAGGCAATATAGGCAAATACCTAGCAATAATGAATGTTGGTATTGTAGAAAGGAAGGCTGCTGGTATCTTCGTTAGACGGCTCGCGACGCGCTGACGCAGCGACGATTGAGTCAAAGTAATATTACTAACTTAAAGGGTCAATACAAATATTGTTTTATTTTTATTTAGAATTGTTTGTTTAAGTCGGTAGTTTTAAAATTTTAAACTTACTTAATTAGTTTTTCTTTGTCTGAGAGACGTAGCGGCTTATGATTATGAGCACGCAAGGTAGGATCAGTATTTTTCAAAATGTTTTACACCATAGAGGTGCTACAATTTGGAAAGCACGTAATAAATTATGTATTTCGCGGGCGAATCAACGTCAATACCTAACGTCACGCGCACAGCTCACTTGAAACACGCTTCACCTAAGTTTTCCTGCGAGATTTATGCAGAATATACCTGCAGGAATCGTTGGCGGAGAACTGACGAACGAGTTTTGAGAGATTCTTGATAATTGTCGTTAATTAATTTCTCGATACGGTAATTTACGTTCAGTTCAGTTAGAAAGCTAAAATTTTCAAACTGTCGTCAGAGATGACATTCACGTTTCGCATAAAATATGTTCACAGAAATCGATACTTTATTTACTTTTTTAAATGTCGGTGCTTTCGTTCGTATTATAAATACATAAACTTAATACAACATTTCATAACTTTATTATAATATTCTTAGAATGTACCTACCATAGATATCCGAGAATGTACCTAGTTTTGATCTGCATGTACCTAGCTTGTTATTTAATATTTCTAATGGTAGTTTATGTGAAACAGTGTTTAATATAAGATCTCAATGTACCCTAAACTGAGAAACAAATACTTAAGCCCAAACGGGAAACTTACAACAATTCCTGTTTGATGTTCGGTGTTGTATGAAGCTTTGAAAAAACGTAAGAAATAGAATACGCTTATTTGCGGCAAACCTGACGCAGAGAAAAAACACAAAAAAGAACAAGTTGGGGGAAAATATGCGTCACATCCACTCCACGCAAAATAGCCATCGCTCAGCATAATGCTACCACCCTATGCGTTGACGTGATGACGTCAACCGGTGCAGTCAGTATACGATGAGATATAAATAGCACAATAAGAAATAAAAAACCAAATAAATAGACAAATACCTAGTTTTTTTTTTATATAAACATAATATTATTTATAAAATGGCAACATTCCGGGCAACGTCTCACGCGCCGCCGCGCCGGTCAGCTTTGAGGATTGTCGTTTGGCCAGCTTTCGCATAGCAACTAGTTCCACAAAAATGCTTTTGAATCCATTCACCGTCGTTCTACTAAAAATTTAGCCAGTCCTGGAGGTCTTACAGACTTCTAGTAATTACTTTTGCCGACACCAACAGGCTTCAAAGACCATAACCATAATCAGCCTATAATGTTCCCACTGCAGGGACACAGGCCTCCTCTCGGTGAGAGGGAGTGGGCCGTAATCCACCACGCGGATTGGCAGATGTCACATGTCTTCAAATTTTTGGTTCTAGGACACGGTTTCCTCACGATGTTTTCCTTTGCCTTTTCAAAGACCATCTTAATAAAAAGATAAAGCGAAGAACGTAATTAATTTTACTAATGAGTATAATAAATAGAAAACAAGGCTGTGTGCAAGGACGCACTCCATCATAAAACTTAAATGTACGTGGTGGTACAAATACATTGCAATTGGGATACCCAATTTCGTGTAATTCTCAATCAGACTTAATGTCCTTAGATACTTGGTGTATTGCATGATGTATATAGGAAACATAATTACGTGGAAAGGCAGATGATACTGAATTACAATAAAAACGTGCCTTTGCAAAATTTTGAACGATGTCGGGACACGGATTTTTAGACTATTGTCTTCGCCATCGAGGCCCATCGTCTGCGACGTTGTCGGAGGAAACAAAGTACTAAAGTAAATTACAATAAAACGAAATTATAAAAAAAAAATAGTAAATTATACAACCATGTATACAAATAAAAAAACATGACCCTAGGTATAAAAACGTGAGTGGTTGGTAAGAGAGGTGTC
The DNA here is from genome assembly GCA_916614155.1 of Mesoligia furuncula. Lineage (NCBI taxonomy): Eukaryota > Metazoa > Arthropoda > Insecta > Lepidoptera > Noctuidae > Mesoligia > Mesoligia furuncula. The sequence continues at coordinate 37,544,466 of OU744790.1, forward strand.
CATTCAGCCTCCCCTACCTATCCTCCCCTATACTTAAAGAAAGAAGTACAGTAAGCCAAGTCTGTGTTCAATGGATGAAAAACTAACTTGGCAATTTAGAAAATAATCAGCCCGCGGCTTTTCATTCAAAGATTGAACATCCCATAATGAACGTTCAATGAAAGTAGGACGTTTTTTGGCCTGCCTTATAATGTGCTACTTTTATAAAGGACCACTGCGAAGAGTTCCTTCCTTGGTTACAAAGTTAGTCAGTAAGGGAACGACGGGTTGCACTCCGGGAGTGCCGGCAGAAGTGAAAACTTGAATATTAACGTTGTGCATTTTTGATATTTTGGAATCTTTCGAATTTTCGATCAGGTCACGTGTCCTGACGCGAGTTTAACATTTTTTACCTATTACAAAAAAAAGTGTACAACGCCGCTAAAGAAGTTTTCACTTCAAAAAACAATATAATAACATAACTAAAACTAATCAAATTAAAATATGGCGTCGATAAGTTCCTGCATATCGCTGTTGACTGGTAATGTGCTCAAGAGACTGGCGGCATCGTCACGTTCTTAGCCTCTAATCAAGGTAAAAGTCAGGTCTTTAGATCACGGGAAGTGTGAATCAGTTGTTAGACAAAGTTCAATATAATGGTCGTTAAGAGATTGAAGAGATGGAACACAGACCGGTCTCGCTTGGTGAATACATTCAAAAATAGACTTGATAAAAATGATAACCCTCCTTTTTGCTTTGCGTTATTCGGGTAAAAAGGAGCTCCGAGTCATTTAATTATTAGTAGCATAGGTATTGTTTCTATAGTAACAAAGCGATATAAAACATTAAATTACACAATGAAATTTCATTTACTACTGTTACATTAAATTTTCACAAAATGTAGAAGGTTACGAAACGGAAAATGCAAGGAGAAATAGCAAATTTATTTCATGATGAAAAGCGAACACGTGCATTCTATTCAAAAATAATTATTTTGATTAGTTTCATTTTCAAAGGATCTGAAAAGGAAGGATTAATTCCAGAGCTCTCTTTTCTCTTCAGGAAAAAATCAAATCCGTGAAAATGGACGGCGAATGGGTTGAGAGTTCGCACGTCGGTCTAATTTCGGCATATTTCACGTGTGGGTGGTGTATGTAGCCACTTTCATGATTATTTTGCTATGAAATCCTCCACGTGTCGCTTTTTAAGCCAATACCAGACTTCTTTTGTGGAGATGATCCTAGCTGCAATACTAAGTAATGTCTACCAAATTAAATGTACATCAGAACGGAACAAATATACAAAGTAATACAAAGTTTTTATTCAGGAACCTGACCAAAATAGGCTTGCTAGAATAACTCTAACTGGATGGATATTATATATGGATTGTAAATATGATGATATGGAAAAGGGGGTGACTACCGAGACGACGACTAATATAGAAGTAAGGAAGAAAAAATTATTTGTGGCTGTGTCTTGGACACGGCCGTGTGTTGTACGTGAATACGTTTACGTAACGGGATTGAGCCAGTGTCGATATAAAAGTGATTTCATCACTCACTTACATAATTTCAACCGCCCTAGCTGCAGATGTACTGGCTCTATCATATGGTGTTTTATTATTGGTACCATTCGATTGCTCTTGAAAAGCTCGTTTCAATCGTTTACGATTTTTGTATTTTGATTTGGCTTTTCGTCGCATAGAGGCCGACATTATATTTATTTTAACAAATTATATTCACTATTACTATTTTACAATGTTTTGTAAAAAATCGACAGATTTTGACCCCAAATAAATTGAGCTAAGAGATAAGAGCAGCAGAATGATGGTAATGATGGATATATTGATTATAAAAGAGAAAACTCCTTAAATATGCAAGTATTTTTTACAAGCACTTATTTCAAAAAGATTTCAAACACAATCTCTAATTAGTATTCGAAATAACTTTTTTTTATGCTCGTGTTTCTATGACAAGAAAACATTTTTCTTTCTTTCTTTATTACCCGAATACGGCAAAGCCAAAAGGAAGGGTTATGATTTTTATTTAAAATCAAGGTTGAGAGCATAAACTGGCAGCGCGGACTTCGTTTTTGACCTAACGAGTTTTACGATAGCTAACTATCAAAATCCGTGATTATTGCGTTCGGACTCGTCCCTGCAGTGTTGAGTGACACTGGGAACTTTGAGAGTTTGTTAATTTAACGCTCCACTTTTTCAGTGCGGATTTATAAATTGTAGAGATCTTGATGTCGTAATCCTGCTAATATTATAAATGTGAAAGTTTGTGAAGATGTTTGGATGTTTGTTACTCAATCACGCGTAAACGTTGAACAGATTTGGATGCAAATGTGCACACAAATAGACCATTTCCTGGATTAACACAGGATAATTTTTATCCTGATGTTCCCACGGGATCGAAGCCTACGCGGGTGAAACCGCGGGACGCTGCTAATAATTAATAAATGATACCTATAATGCCTTTAATTTTATCTGAATGAATAAATTACTATTAAAATTACCTACTTACCTGGATTAATTTTAGAAGAATATTTTATTACATGAACATCCTCCCATGTTTCTTGGGATCAGTGCAACTAACTCGTATTCATCTATTCTCCCCTGTCAACCGCCATTCTATCGTTCGTGTCAAATTTTTCTGTCTGGCGCCGCTTTCCGACTTGCTGTATTATTTGTTTCTGACTTTATCCGTTCTCGTCACTTAGGTACTTGTTATAAGAACTTAAAATAATTCAAACGTTGCTCATAATGTGAGAAAGATTAAATAATATAATATTTCCTTAAGTATTTTTAACATTTCCTCACAAATATTCGGTCTGAATGGAAGCTTATGTATGTGTGTTTTATGTTCATGTAAGTGAGAACTAAAGAGACTGCTCTGATACACAGACAGTGTGTGCCGCCGGGGTCAGATCGGTGCGCTGCACACACGAGCTTAGAACTAGGTACTCGTAATAAAAACTAATTATGAAAGCTTGCCCTTTCATTTCCGGCTCCTTTTCTTTTTCATTTTTTAACAGAATCCACGGGCAAAAAAATACTCGTGGTTCCCTTCCAGGGACTAAGGGACCGGGACCACGGGCGAAAAAGGAATTTTAATTGCTATTTATGTTTGAGCCGTATGGGATTGAAACACTAGCGGCGGTCCGAGTGCGCACTTGGTTTTTCTAGATTTCTTTACGTGTAGGTATTATACAAATGGAGCAGTGGTGGCCCAGTGGTAACAAACGCGACTTACGAGATATAGGTCGTAGGTTCGAACCCTGACAGGTGCTTTACTTTGTGTAAATTATTTCATCACCACTGCTCTTAAAACGGTGAAGGAAAACATCGTGAGGAAACCGGCATGTCCTAGAACCAAAAAAATCGAAGACATGTGACATCTACCAACCCGTATTGGGCCCGCGTGGTGGATTATGGCCCGCTCCCTCTCACAGAGAGCAATCCTGTGTCCCAGCAATGGGAACATTATAGACTGATTATGTATGTATGTATACAAATGTTGTCATTGTTGTGTTTTTATTTTATTCTATACTAGCTTCCGCCCGCGACTCCGTCCGCGCGGATGTCGGTCTTCGCGTGGATGTTTTATTTCTCCATTTTGAGTAACTCTGACAATGACATCTTATAAATATCTATTGGACCCAAATACGGCTAAGCCTATAATAATTAAGGAGATCCCTCTATTGAGCTACTGCTGTTGAGCTCGCGTTCTGTAGTAAGTAATTTTTTCATAGTAATTCCGACCTTGATAAGTAGCATGTAGCAGTAAATTACTGACAGTGACGAAAAGTTTGCAATAATAAAAAAGTGATCGTGACAATGCGACAGAAAGTTAATTGAGAGCTTCAGCATACACAACATTGTTAGTGAGCTCGTCCGGAATATGAACATGAAGATTTCTTGGACTGCTCACACGGGAAAGAGCTACGTAAAGTTGCCCGTGTGAAAAACAACTCGCGGTAAGATCTACGCCAGCAACTCCTAGGGTCTGACCTTGAGCCTTATTTATTGTCATGGCGTAACACAAAGCTACAGGAAACTGTATTCTCTTAAATTGAAATGGAAAATTATCCACTACGGGTAATGCAACGTGTGTTCGCGGTTCTACAGAACAACGTCTATGAATAAAACCGAAAAATAAGATTTTTTTTTTCTACGTATTTTTCCAGGATAAAAAGTATCCTATTTTATGCCCAGGATAATAAGGTATAATTATACCAAGTTTCATCGAAATCGAACCGTTAGTTTTCACGTGATGCCTGCATATACAGACAGACAGACAGACAGACAGACAGACAGACAGACAAAAATTTTTTTAATCAAATATTTGGGTTTGGTATCGATCCAGCAACACCCCCCGCTATTTATTTTTTCTATATTTTCAATGTACAGAATTGACCCTTCTACAGATTTATTATATGTATAGATATATAAAATGGTAAACTGACTGATTGTCGATATATCAACACACAGCCCAAACCGCTGATCCTAGAGATATGAAACTTGGAGGGTGTGTTCTTTGTGAAAAGTAAGTATCCACTAAGAAAGAATTTTTGCGAATTCTACCCCTAAAGGGGTGAAATAGGGGATGGAAGTTTATATGAAAGTCCGTCAGTTTTGAAGTTAGGATCTTTAAATTTTGTGTTTAGGCTGAGGATTAAAAATTAATTTATACGTGTCTCAGCGTTTTTGACAATTCTACCCCCGAAGGGTTAAAAAGAGGGATAAAATTGCGTATGGAAAGTCCTTAATTTTCGAAGTAAAAATCACTAAATTTATTATCTAGGCTTACGGTTGGAAGGTAACGCAACGGTGTTCTTAGAATTTCAACCCTAGGTGAAAAGGGGGACGAAATTTTGTTTTTAATTATATTATAAACCGCTGGTCCTAGAGACATGCATTTTGGAGGGTGTGTTCTTTGTGAAGAGTAGGTATCCACTAAGAAGGAGTTTTTGGAAATTCAACCTTAAAGGTTGAATTTCCAAAAACTCTATAATACAGTACTTGTATTATAGAGGTCAGTGGTTCTAGTGCTTAAAAATATTGTATCATCAAAAAGGAAAACAAAGACACATACAAGTAGTTTATATTTTTTATTCTGTAAAAAATCATTGCACGCGTTTCCTCTTAAGTAATCAGTTTCGCTTATGAAAACCTTTTCCATGATTATTTTCTTTTTACAAGTTATAAAACCTTCATACACTTCCTTGACAATTCAAATTACAATTTTGTTTTGTCAAACGACATTATGACAGATTTTTTTTTATTGTCGTTTTTTGTGAATGAGCTGTTTTAAAATTGTTGAATTTATAGTTTTGTGATCATGTTTTTTAGACATATTCGCGTGGCTAATGTGTTACACGGGACTGGTGATTTGAAACAAGGCCGGTAAGTAATTATAACTGAAAACATTATATTTATCAATATTATTTCATTACTTATAGCCAATGATCTTATACACTTATCATTGCATAAAGCAGTAATTTAGTTCTATGGTTGCATGCTTTTGTGTTTGGTGTTCTGTGGCTCGCAATCCATTGTGTAGCGAATTCATATTCACATAATGAATATGATAATTATATTCGATATTATCGGTAGGCCGCGTGTCTCAGTAGTTCGGTTATTTAGTCCGGTCCCGGACTTTTCGGTGATGCAATACGGCCGGACTACAGAGCCTGATAGTTCGGTATCGATAACGGACCATTAGCATACATCTCCATGTCACACAAGAGTGTAAAAGCTTATGAGATTGCATTTCAATTAATACAATCACAGGTTCCAGGTTGGATACCGGAACAAGTTCATATCGACTTTGAGAGCGCCGCCATAAAAGCATTGTTGACAACTTTTAAAAATGTGACCATTTCCGGTTGTTATTTTCATTTTCGAAATGCTTTATATCGAAAGGCAAAGGCAATTGGACTAAACTCAAGAAATTATAGGCGTATCATCAGTTTGTGTTGCATACTGCCATTGCTACCTGTACATAAAATACTAGACTACAATATAATGCGGTCCGCCGGCAGGCGGTCATACATAAAAACAGTTTTTGACAGTTTTTATGATTGACCGCCTGCCGGCAGACTGTGTAGTGTGTCCCCCTTTACTAGTGCAGGTCCGATATCGATACCTAACTATCAGGCTCAATAGTCCGGTCGTATTACATCCACGAACTGCTGAGACGAAAAGTCTCAGCAGTCCGGTGACCGGACTAAATAAACTGAACTACTGAGAATAGCGGATCGGTAGGTACCTATATTTTGATTCAAGCTTTACGCATTAAGTAGAAATCGATATAAGTACCCCACTAACAAAGTTGAGCAAAGCACGTTACGCCCTGCAGCGTTCTAATCTTACACATAACTATGTTCTGCATATTTAGTTAAATATGTTCTGCATATTGTTTCGGTTCTGCGTATGGTTTATTATGGGTTGGGTCTCATATCGAGTCGCCTGAATCTGAGTTAAGTGTAGATATGGCAGGGTTTAGGGGGTTCGTACTAAGCGATAAAATGTATTTTTTGCTGCCGGATTCATGCCAAAATATTTTAATTATTATTTTAAAAATCATGGGAAATCCTACGAAAAACTTACAAATGCATAAAAAGGAACGTAATTATGATACCTTTCGTAGAGATTTCGGTCTTGCGTTTGTCGAAGTCCTTGAAAAGAAACTCCATTTTGTTTACATTGACAAATACTTTTGGCGTTCGTTTTGTCATTCCGTTGCTCTCGAGTTTACGTGAATTTTATATTTTGCTATGATTATTAGCTTCCCGCACCCTAATGAGTGACAGATCCTACCCAAAGCACACAGACTTGTGTTGGCTAGGTTAGGTCAGAACGGCGACCACTTAGCGCGCCAGATGGAGCGCCAGAAAGTAGCTACCTCCCCATATCCTAATGAGTGACAGATCCTACCCAGAGCACACAGACTTGTGTTGGTTAAGTTAGGTTAGAAGATTCTATTCAAAGTGGAATAATAGAAAAACTACCCATCTCCGGCGGGTGAGGGGGAGGTGGGGCCCTCCCTCCCCTCCCCTCCACCCCTCCCATCTTCGTACGAAGGCGACTTGATATGAGATTTTTACCTTTTGATTTAGTGGAGAATTCATTTATGAATTTGCAGTTACCACTTATGTTATAAATTCGAGGTACGGATGACCTATTAAATGCATGCGACCAACAAAAACTTTGTATAGACGCAGCGTCCCCCTACGTGACAGGAAACGTGCTTAAAAAAAAAAAAAAAAAAATACATATTATTATCAAACGTAAACACACATTGAGCTTTTTGAAGTTGTTTTTATAAAATAACATATTATAGTGCCTAGCCAGACTGGCAGCGCGGGTCGGGAAGCGGCGCGGGTGCGGGGCCGCGCGCGGTTGTGCTTGTCCGCAGTCGAGCGCGGCTTCGTTCTGAGTGTTGTCATGTCCAGTGTTTGTCAAAATATAATATGGATAAAGACAACTTACTTTTACTTTTTTTTTGTTGTTCTGTATGTGTTATTATATGGCTAATATTGTTTATGTGTTAAATCGAATGATGGAATATTCATGTCTGTTTCTTTCCTTTCTAAAATATGATATAAAAATATATTTATTTAGACACCATATCAACTCGTGCGGTCAGCTCGAACTAGTTTGAAAACCCCGCTCCCTGGGCGGGCCGCCCGCGTACTCACTGCCACTTGTATGAATGAGCTATGGCGTGAGTTGCTCGCGCTCCCCGCGCCAAACAGTCCGCGCGCTCCCCGCGCCAAACAACCCGCGCCGCATACCACGTCCGCCCCGCGCCCGCGTGACCACTATGGACGCTCAAATGAAGTTCTTATCTTTGAGTACGTCGCGCCGCGCCCGCCCCGCGCCCGCGTTTGCAGTCTGGCCAAGGACATACAAAATGGTTCGAACGCCACATGAGCTCGAATTCAAGAATCAGATTTTTTTTTGTGGGTTTTTAAAACATGGAATAAGGCTTGTTTTGTTCGGAATCCGATTACCCGACCCAGTCGCGGGTGCGGCGATGTACAAGTATCTCTCCGGCCCGCAAATCATGGTGCTAGAAGGAACACTGTAGTTTTAGTCGGTAGGACTCCCACATAACCTCCGTTCTACACAGACAGAGGGGTATCCATGAGGGTTTCATAGGAAAACACAAAAAAGAAAAGAAATCCGATGCAAGGATTTTTATTGTACTACGCAGTAGTGAATACTTATTTTATTTGAAACAACAAAAAAATACATAATAGATTTTGTTATAAACAGGGTTATTCACTGCATGAATATTTAATTAACGCGGTACTAATGAAGAGTTAGGTATAGGCCCCTCGAGTTTCCGGAAAAGTTTAGGTTTGTTGAAAGACGTCTCGGGCATTTTTTGAGATGGGAAAAAACCATTGAACTCACGCTACTGTTACCATAAGCGACACCGCGCGTGCTTTGTTTATAAGACGATTAAAAAAGTACCCGCTTGGGAAGTGTTCGGCTGTCCTCGGGATGTACTCGGTTTTAATGTATATCCGATATGTCAGTGAGTGATTTTGTTTTCACTTTTGTCGGCACTCCCGGAGTGCCACTGCTTCTTTTTTAATGTTTTATCCTGAACTTTTTAATTTTATCTTGATATGTATGTGTCTTTAATTACTTAAAAGGAAATAACCAAAATAGCCTAACTTCAAAGCGTTTGATTTCGTGGATCATAAGATTTTGCTGCAAAAATGCGTATGGCATAAGAGGAAACATCTTGGAACTCCTAAAATCATATTTGAGCGACCGAATTCAATGTACTGAAGTCACTAGAATTTGTCCTATTACTAAATTGGAGATAAAATACGTATATAAACCAAGGCACATAATATGGTGTACCTCAAGGTAGCGTACTGGGGCCACCACTTTTCTTAATATATATTAATGATCTCCCAAAAACTATAAATCATAAAATGGTACTATTTGCAGATGACAGCACGGCTATTGTAGAATATACTAATCCTAATAATTATCATATTGACATAAATAATTCTCTGAGTGACATTATAAATTGGCTTGACAAAAATAAATTTAATAAAACTAAAGTTATTCATTTTCACCGGCGCCGTAAGGATCCACCAGTTCACATTGCCTATAATAACTATATAGTAGAAGTTACAAATGCAAAATTCTTAGGTATAACTATAGATAATAAACTAACTTGGAAACCTCACGTAGAGGAAATCTGCAAGCGTCTGAGTGAATCTGCATATCTATTATTCCAATTATCCAAGAAAGTGACTATTGACACACTACTAATAGCCTATCATGGATTGGTCGCTTCTATTTTAAGATATGGTGTTGTTTTTTGGGGACAGTCAACTAATAGAGAACTCATATTCAGGATGCAAAAAAGATGTATACGATCAATGTGTGGTCTAAGAACAACGGAAAGCTGCGTTCCTTACTTTAAACAATTAAGAATACTAACTTTTCCATCTTTGTATGTATTGGAAACTGCATTATTTGTTAAAGCGAATCAACAATTATTCCAAAAATTTTCAGCAGTTAAGAGAACCCCAATTCGTGCCCAATATGAGAATTTCTTATGTCAAAACAAGTGTAAAACTGCGTTATTGAAAAGAGTTTTTTTGGTATTGCTCCAAATATTTATGATAAAATAACAGATATTGTTAAATCTATGCCTCTAAATAAATTAAATGCCTCTAAATAAATTAAAAAAGTCCCTTCAGCACGCGTAACATGAGCACCGGTTTGTCGACGGAAGAGTAGACAAAGATGACGTTCCGTGTAGACAGTACGACGGCAGCAAAGTAGAAAGAGTCAACTGCACTTTTTACGAAATTCACTCTTTTACCAGAATTCTTTGTTTTTTCATACGATTTTTTTTTCTTTTTGATTCTTAATTTTTACTGATATTAAGTCACATTATAAGGAGGGGTCCGTGGCCAAATAATAACAGCCGCACAAGTTGATTGATCAGATTAAGCTTCGGTTGCCGCGGTTGGTCCATGGATGGGTGACCATCTTTACATACCGAGATCCTTCCGTGCCTCGGAAAGCACGTTAACCCATTGGAATTTTGGGAATTTTGTTTTTTTTTCGTGGGATTTTGTAGATAACCGTATATACTTTGTGGCCGTCAAGTAGAAAGTTTTCTACTGTCTTTAGCGATTACAAAATCTCTTCACTACCTTAGACAACTGACAGTTGTCAGTGTGATTTTGACATTTGGGATTGAAAACTTTCGACTGTCATACTGAACTTCGAAGTTCAAAATACCGATGTACTGTATTCATAAAGTTTAAAATTACGAATAACGTGAGTTAGAAGGTACGCTGTAACGAATTACTTAATTTAGAATGTTCATGATCGCGATGTACGGAACTTCGAAAGTTTGTTATGACGAATTACTTCATTGAGAATGTTCATCATCGCGATGTACGGAACTTCGGAAGCTTGCCATGACGAATTACTCAATTTCGAATGATCATTTTTCAATTTCGTAATTAGACACTATTTTTCTTGTTAGTAATTGATGTGTATTACTAATATGAACGACGACGACTAATATGCATAACAAAATTGAATAATGGATTCGAAAAATAAATAATTACGAAATTATAAATTGCTATTGTGCATAAATGCAGTGCCTTCATTTTGGTTCTCGATAATGATCATTCGAAATTGAGTAATTCGTCATAGCAAACTTTCGAAGTTCCGTACATCGGGATGATGAACATTCTCAATGAAGTAATTCGTCATAACAAACTTTCGAAGTTCCGTACATCGCGATCATGAACATTCTAAATCAAGTAATTCGTTATAGCGTACCTTCTAACTCACGTAATTCGTAATTTTAAACTTTATGAATACAGTACATCGGTATTTTGAACTTCGAAGTTCAGTATGACAGTCAAAACTTTCTTCTGAAATAGTCTACAAATAAAAGGACCTAGACAAAGATCTTTGGAAACGAAAGACAAAATGACAGGTTGTAGAAAGATTTCTGGGTGGTATGTCAAAAATGAAGAAATTAAGAAACACTTTGTATAGAAAGCAATGTGTCTACTCTTCGTAGAGATAGAAGTGTTCATGCTACGCATGCTGGGTTTATTACTGGACAAGTGCTATTACAGCGTAGATGAATTTTTAAATGATATATTTTATCGGTAAATCCGACAATACTGTACTTCTTTTCTACCGAACTTGGCATCTTTTTCTACAAATGTTTTCGGCAGGGTCTTTTTCCTACTCGCACTTCGCGCTTTTTGATCACTCTGCAGTGCAACAAAATTTTGATAGATTTTCAATCATGTTCGTCCTTAATAATTATGACCATAGAATTTAATTAAAAATGAAAAGAATGCCAACGATCATATTCTGTTTAAATATCGTAATTTCAGAAACTATTCCGATACATGGGGTTGCTGATCACTCGGCAGTGCAACAAAATTTTGTTAGATTTTCAATCATGGTCGTCCTTAATATGATCATTATGACGTCGTCATTCTAAAAATGCTTAATTTCATTAGCTTACAGTAAAAACCGTGAGGTAAGTGATGCGATTATTTTGACCTTTAAATCGTTAAAAAAACAAATTTATTGAGTTTGTTTTCATCATGATTCATGATCAGGAGTATGTAGTAAAAATACTTTGATGAAAGTGCTTTTGCTTTTTAGGGTTTCGTACCTCAAAAGAAAATATAGAAACCCTTATAGGATCACTTCGTTTTTCTCCGGAATGCGTGGTATCAATTTGAAATTTATATCAAATACTTAGATCTACGGTTCCTTGGAGCTGTAGAAATATCAAGCCTCTAAGATGTTGACTTAGAAGCTGGCATAAATTGCCATTCATGTCGCGTATTTTGACATTCGCAAATAAATTAAAGTGTACCTTATATGGGTTTTAATTATTTCCGTTGACCTAGAATCAAGAACTTTGGCCAGAAGCAAGGTCTCGCAGCATAAATAGATACAGTAAAATACCCAAAAATGGTTCATTTGTAATTTTATTCGGGATCGCAAAACAGGCCGTATCTTGAATTTATTTCATTCAACTCGGTTTACTCTTCAATCTAACAAAATATTTTTTTAATGCAAAGTCAAGTATGTCCTTCAATCTGGAATTGGAAATACATAGCCTATATGTACTTATTACATAACATACAATAATATTGCATAATATAACTACTTGCACAGCGATCATACTTAGGTCCTACACTGAATAGAGCCAGAACATTACAACATATTTGTATTGATCTGTGGCTTGAATTCATATGGACGTATGAGTTATTGATAGGCATCTTCACATATTCCAATAAAATGTATGTATTATCTAACTCGTTTTCAGTGTTCTGTTCCATTACATTGCTACATATATTATTTAATACATTGCATATGGGGAGAGGCATTTGCCCAGCAGTGGTACTGGCTAACAGTAACAGTTACTTTAAGAACACAAATGTAGAGAGGTGGACTTTCAGCGGGATTGTCCGAAAGGGTTACCGCTGGCCCGGAACATAAAGGGCTAAGGAAGGAACACGGGTGGGTTTTAGTCAGTAAGAGTCTGACACTCCCTTCCGCTCCATCCAGAGCGGGAGGAGTCATTTGATGATTTCCCACCACCAAAAAAAAAAAAAAAAAGGTGGACTTAATACGAAAGTTATTTTACAGTAGTAGGTGCAGTTACGAAAATTGAGGAATGAATACTTATAAGTATTAAAATATAATGATAATACTATATACCTAATCACACTAATATTATCAAGGCGGAAGTTTGTGAGTGTGTTTATATGTTTGTTACTTCTTCACGCTCAAACGGCTCGACCAATATTGATAAAAAAAATTATGGAGGTAGCTGACACCCTAGATTGATATATAGGCTACTTTTTATCCCGATATTCCACGGGATCGACATTTATGCGTGTGAAAACGTGGGGCGCAGCTAGTTATTTATAAATATAAGCACAAATAAATAACGAGATTTGTAAAAAAATGGAAATGTCAAAAACTTGTCAAAATGTAGGAAAATTAGAGGTATTTTTGAGAGATTGAGACTGAGATCAGACTGTGAACGTTCTTAAAATTACGAGTAGTGCCCCTCTGTTCCCTTTACGGTGAGCGATTCGTAGCCGCGTAGCAAGGCGTAGCTCTCGTAGCCAATCTCGTAGCGGTGCTACGAAGCGCGGCTTGCCCAAGTTTGAGCTACATGTGGATACTGTTTCGAACAAGGGTAACCAAAGATAGTGTGTTGTTTGCAAGAGAAGCTAGATCAACACGTACGCTCATCCGCATTCCGGTGCCATTCCACTCGTCTTATACATAATTATGTAACATAATAAACAGATACTGACTAGTATGCAGTAAACTCTATTTTACTACCTCTCTGAACGACGAAACGACTCTGAATGTACTCGTGTAAAACATTCTGGATTGTATTTGTTACAAGAAATACTAAAAATATATTTTTTTTTTCGTTTACGATAAACATTGGTAAACTTTTAACTGTCTTATTGCCCTTAAAACATGATCTCATAGTTTTCAAACAAATAAATTCAGAGAACTTCAGAGGCATTTAGTTTCGAGGTTTTGGCTCTATAAGAGCTAAAGTACTTGTGTTATAAATATACGAGGATATTCCCAATTCAATGAGATCCGTATAAAAAAATTGTTAGTGATTAAATGTATTATTACGTGTATTTGCTTTCGGATGAAGTCTTCCCATGAAGTTGAGATTCTAATAGCCTTCAGTAAAGGTGCTCCCTGATCGTTTTTTTATAAAGGCTCGGCTAAACAATTCGCTGAACAATACCGTCTTCGGCGCGATTGATATTTTCGCTTTGTCAATAAAGCTTGCTTGCTTTACTGATAAAACTGAAAATGAAGCTTTATTAGAATCCATAGTAAGGGTGTAGCTTCGTCAAAATCTAGTGCAACACTGAGTCGTCTTCCGCAGATGCCAAATCCACCTGACCAGCATCCGAATCGGTGCAGAGTGTAGCATTCAGCCGCTGTGTCGAGATTTCGAAAAGCGACTCAATCGCCGCGTTTGGCGTTTTAAGTGTGTGGTGTGGAATGTTTGGTCGCTGCATTTAGCTTCTAAAAAGTGGCTAAATCGCCGATCGCCGATGCTAAAAGTAGCATGTGCTTTGGTCCTTAACCGGCAGCATATTTTTTACAAAGTTTATTTCTTTTAGGGCTGATTTTTCCATCGCCAGATAACTTTTATTCGAGGAATTAAATTGAAGTTTGATAGTTTTTGTAAGAAACATCTGTCAAAATTTCAAAATTATTCCTGAAAAATCAGCAACAAGTTAAAAGTTATCGGTTTGGTTAATAGTGAAGGCGGTTTCTGAATAAAATATGTATATTTATAAATACATTTTTTCCTTTCAGTTAAAAGTTATAAATACCGTGTATCTAATCGAGTTTATTAACATCTAATAATACAACTTTAACGGAAATGCAAAATTGTCTTTGTGTTTCGTTATTAAGAAACTACTGATCGATAAAAGAGACTGTGAGTATCGTTTAAAGTCCAGACATAATCTTGGTCAGATCATTTATTTATTTATCCTCCTGCTGGAACGCCATACAGCAATTATTATAATCATGTGAAGACCATGTAGACTGATATCTTAAATGATCTTTTGAGGAAAGTGCCACTAAGATTTCTGTGGACCAGTCCAGTCAGTTCAGTAAAAAAAAAGGTCTATAAGGCCCACGTAGTCCTCACATTCACAAATATTTAAAGTAAAATAATACTTTAATAAGTAAAAATATTCATGTCATTTTGTATATAATATTCACCAAAGTCAATGTGTATATAAAGTGGTGTATAACGTTCTGGTTGTGATACGTCTGATCGGGTCCTAAGTAAAATTGTTGAGGCTTCTTCTCCTTCAAACCTACGAATGTCGGGTGTCGAACGAAACGTTTACTGATAACTGGATGATCGCTATTGAATTTCGCGAGAAGTCAGTAAAAGATAGTAATTGAAGTTATTGAAGGAATATTGCGTTATCAGGAAAGTGAAACGAGATGGCACTTATTTGGATTCAGTTAGAAGTTGAGTGGGAAATTGATATTCAATACGATTCAGTTAGAAATGATTTGATATTTTTCATACATATACATATGCCTTGTTCCTAGTAGTCATATCATTTATCACACAATGCTTACTATTTAGGTTTGGCCGTGCACACTATCTACAATTTAACAGTTTTCTTTACACACTACAGTCGTCGCTGCGTGGATATGTATCTGTGCTATAGACTTGACTCTGAATGTCTTGCCGTATAATTTCCACAGCTTTAGCAACATTTCTCAACCTCTCCTCTTCTTCGTTATTGGACCTGTTTTCGTACCATACTTGGAATAATTGTATACCCGGTGTCTCTAAAAAACACACTACGGGCGATTTGAATCTGTTGACCCCTGGAGTGATCAATATTCGATCCTCATATTTGCTTTCCAACTCAGCCTGATGGTTCACCAATGAGGTAGACCTAGTATCTCATCTTGGGAGAACTCACAATCGGTGCTTCCCTCCTTAAGTCAAAAATCTCCGCCATAGCCTCTGTGACATGCCTGTTTCTGGGGATCTCAGCTTTCGGACTTGGGAAACTGATAGGCTTCACACATGTGGTACCAGTCGTTGTGGTATATTGCCCCCTCAGCAACTAAATTTTATTAGCTTTCATTACGTAGAAAATATTTATTCTCTACGACGCACCGCTGTAAAGATATTAGCGGAAAATTCAAAAGTGGGAACTTTTATCGGGGTTTACTCTCACTCCGGTTCACCTCCTAGACAGCCCAGCTCACGCACTCTACAACTCCTTTGTTATGTGGACTACATAGAAACTTCGCCGCGCAAATAATTGATATGGTTTGACATTACGATCACGGATTGATTGATTGAATTATGTTTATACTAGATCTATTACTGCAGCGCACTGTTGATTAGCACATTCAGTGCCATAATTAAATCATGATGAAAATTATATTATAATCCAAATTAAGTTACATGTGACAAGGTGCGTGCCCTTGTCACATGTAACTTAATTTGTATTGTAATATAATTTTAACTCGCTTGCACCACACTTCACTAAATACGATTAGCACTTAACGTATCTCTAACGTTATACGGTCTCCGTCAGCTCATATCCACCGCACTCAAGTCGGGGCAGTGCGACTTTAAACGTCGGTTAAAGGCCTTATGGTAGAGCGGCACTACTCTGTCCACTAGGTCATAAGGAAGGAGAACTGACTCTGTTTAACTCTGTTATGAAAAAGTGTCCGTCAAACTGCGTTAAATTAGGATGGCGCCACAGTATAAACAGGGTAAATTTCTCACAGCAGTAATTTTAGGTTATGTTTACAAAATTATTTTGAACTGCGTAAATAGTTGAGGTTGAGTTTAAAAAGTGGGCCCAGTGTTCATACAAAAGTGCCCAAGGTCCTTTGATTTTCGCGGATTTGCGCTATTCACCTTAACAGAATATTAAAAATGAATCATACAAACGGCTTATCGTGCTTTACGAGGCACGAGGGGTCTTAGTATGTAAAGGTGGTCACCCATTTTTGAACCAACCTCGGGAAGCGTAACTTAGCTTACCCTGATCGATGGACCCGTGCGGCTGTTATTACTTACAAGCCCCTCCGCCCTACGCTTGTTAATCTGCTATAATATATCTGTCAACTAATATGTTCTGTGTCTGTATTGAAAATGACTGTACAATCGTGGACACGCAGAAGTCTCGCTTGAAACATTGAATAGTAGTGAGAGATTGTCATAATAAAAAAAAGCGGCCAAGTGCAAAGAATTTTATTATGCAACCCATCATTTAAAATGGGACGTTGTGATGATGAATTGAAGATAACATCATATTTTTGGAAAAATGTACGTATCTGCATACTGCTCTTTCCCCTAAGGGCCAAGTGCGAGTCAGACTGGCACACAAAGGGCTCCGTGCCAAAAAAACGCCAACAAAAAGTTTCTTGTATGAAGAGCCCTCTTTAATTTTTGAGGTATAAATTTTCGGGTATAGATTTTCTTTTCTTTGAGAAATGCCTAAGAAATACAAACTTATTTTTCTTAAGAGCGTTTACGCCGTAAGACATTTCATACAAACTTTCTAGCCTATATTTTTCGAAATTAATGAACTGATTTTAATAAATCTTCATACGCATAAGCAGGATACAAAGGTCTAAAAAGTTAGTAGAGAACATTTTCGAAATGTCTTATTTTAAAAAAGATAACTGGGAATGTCTGTTTCTATGGAAAATTTAAAATTGGTCTAATTTGGCTGTAACACTATTTTTCGAAAATGTTCTACAGGGCGTCCCACGGCACAATATTCAAGGCACTTTCCCTCCATGTGGCATACCACATGGAGGGAAAGTGCCTTGAATATTGTACATGGAACATTTTACTGAAAGGAGACATTATTTTAATTTAAAAAGCAATTTAAACTGCATTCCTATGAATGCTGTTCTAAAATCTATATTGTTAAATAATTACATGGTTGAACCGGGAATCGAACCCGCTACATGAATTTTAACATTTGATTTGAAATTTTGTTCAGAAAAATGAAAAGCTGACATTACAGCCATATACAGGGCTGTATATGGCTGTAATGTCAGCTTTTCATTTTATAATATATAATATACCTACTATTTACAATTTAATTAAGAAATAGTTAAAAATCTTATTCTAATTTGCGTTTATCTATGAGGTTGAGCCTAGTCAATAAAGCCGAAAATATTGATCTCTCAGTTCAGACGTTTTAGTTAAATTCGACTTTCATTTACTTCTTAACAATTAAATTTTGTGTCATTATTTCTTTTTAACTAATTTACCTATGTATCTAAGTAAAATATGTTAAAGTCGTATTTACATATTTCTTCAGATAAATTCATGTTTTGCAGATTCCTCAGTACAGACAATAATGAATTGAGGGCCCTAGATATACCGCCATAAATCTGTAATGTCGTATTCTACAGATTTGGGAATTTCTTAAAATATTAACTAAATTCATAAATAAAAATTATTAACCCAGAGATAATACTTACAGAGATTTAGGCTATGCTATTTTATGCACGCGTCTGAATTGAGAGCCCAAGTTATGTAATCATAACAGTTTTAATACTAGTTTAAGAAATTCATGGCCCTTTGCTTTAAGTTTTTACTATTTTTAACGAATTTCCCTATAAGTCTTATTTTGTTTCACTAGGGTTCACAAAATGGGCCCTCAATCCAGATGCACATATCCCGACGTTTTGTCAAGTCGTAAATACGTCGCGCCGCATCCGGTGGGCCGCCAGGAAACGGTAAACAACCTATATGACAGTAAACTAATAATGTAGTAAACTAATATTGTTGTAGCGGCGTCTCTCAAAGGCTATCGGGTATCCACAGGTACTCCGATTACGTTTACTAACACAGTTTCAGTAAATAAGTTTGTTTACATATAAGCTCTGTGCTTATGGCGATGCCTGAGGCCTTATTAATATACAAAGAGATTTAATATAGGTACTTGAATGTCTTTGTTAATATACCTATTCGCCAAGGAATACCTCAAAATTCTGTCCCTACCTTTAAAAATCTAATATTTCATAAATTGAGTGACTTATGATACTCATTTGTTTTATTATGATATAAATTGGCTTTGGTCTTCAATGAAAATAAAACCTTACTTGATGTCATCACTCCCAGCTGAAAATATGGAGTGGGGTGTCAAAGAGAATCGTGTCGCAGTAATAGCGCTACACAAGTGTAACAAAAACGCCAATCGAAATTTTCAACCTCTTAAAGTTGATCTTTTTGACAAGCAACTTCGTCTATCGTACTGTCAAAAGATTCACCAAGATGTCTTCTGTCAATGATAGACCTAGGATCGGCCACCTACGTGATTCAAGGACGCCAGCAGCGATCAAAGCCGTTGGTGAGCCAATTCGCCGAAATCCTCTCCGCAAACAGAACATCTTGGCCAGAGAAATGAAAATTCCAGCTAGGACCACGCCTCGCTTCATTAAACAAGACCTTTTATAAGCTTGGCACTTATTGGACAAAGTACTGGACATCGCTTGACGCCTGCTTTACGCAGCATCAGAGTCACCAGAGCAAAGAAGTTGTGGCTGCAGCACGCAAAAAAACGGATATCGACAAATCCTTTTTACGGATGAGAAAATCTTCACCGTAGAAGAATATTTAGAGACCATTTTACGAGGGTCCTGAAACTGACTGAGCCTCTTTTAACTTTTTGAGAAAAAAAAATACGTTAAAGTGACAAGTTGGGGTGAATATATTATCATTAACTAGCTTTTGCATTGCATAGCATTAATTAACCCACGGGAACTCACTACCGGGATAAAAATAATTCTATGTGTTAATCCCGGCTACCTGTGTGCCAAATTTCATTCAAATCACTTCACCCGTTTTTGCGTAATTGAATAGCAAAATCCAAAATTGTCCATATAAATGGAGATAATCCTCGCGGAGGTGATTTTTAGGGTTCCGTACCCAAAGGGTAAAAACGGGACCCTATTACTAAGACTTCGCTGTCTGTCCGTCTGTCCGTCTGTCCGTCTGTCTGTCTGTCTGTCACCAGGCTGTACCTCAAGAACCGCGATAGCTAGACAGTTGAAATTTTCACAGATGATGTATTTCTGTTGCCGCTATAACAAAAAATACTAAAAACAAAATAAAATAAATATTTAAGGGGGGCTCCCATACAACAAACGCGATTTTTTTGCCCTTTTTTGCTCGATATCAAAAATGGCAACAGGTAGGCACTTGAAATATTCACAAAATACTCAGTTGTATTTTAACTGGAAAAAAACGGCGCCACTGTGCCACTGTTTACATCGTCTCCGCGATAATTTGAGTTTCAAAAATAGTAAAAGTGACTAAAAGTGCCGTAACTGTGCTGAAAATTGTGTATTAAACTGAACTAGATATGAACAAGGTAAAGTACAAAGTGATTAGTGCATAAAATTTAAAATATTCCAAAAAACAAAAAATAACGGCAACAATTCATATAAGTGACATTAGACATTGTGCTCTAAAATAAAGAAAAACAAATTGCGTGGTAAAAGTACAACACCTTAAACTATAAAACAAACGTCACGGTTTTAAAAAACAGTGAAATAAGTGATAATTTTTCTGATATTATAGATCAATAATGGCAAATCATCCTGTTGAAAATAGTGAATAAAGCACCATCTCTTAGAATATATGGTAACTACAATGCCACAATAACACAACTAATGTCATCTATCGAATGAAAACAAAAGTACAGGACGTTAGAAGTACTTCGCAATTTCACGACAGTTGATAACGTTAACTTAGCCGAGTGGTGGACACCTCTAATCCAGAAACATCAGTGCGCCAGTTCGAATCCCGTGGAGACTGAGCTCTTTTTGGATTTAAAAAAATTTCATCTATCAATTATTCAAACATGGAGGACTATGACAACATCAATACGCAACAGCGACGAAGACTAAATTTCAATATTAGCGAAATAGACATGGACGTTTCGTACCTAAGTCCAACAGATACGTCACAACTACCTCCAAACCAAAAACTGTCCAAAAGTATAGACGGTACTTTAATTGACACTGCAACATACTCCGAAATGCAAGACAGAATATCAACAGTAACTCAAGAACTCGCTACTACACAGGGCGAATTAGAAAACGTTATATTGGAAAATAATGATTTGCGAACTCAAAATAAAAATCTTACTACACAAATCTCCGCACTAAAATCACTATGTCATTCCACGACGACTCCTAATAAACCAAACAGTATGCAAAAGATTGCAAGGCGTTTTGTGTTGCCCCAAAACAGCGACGTATCCTTTACCCCTTCATCACCAACCTCGACACCTAATACTAAAAGCCACCACAACTTTACATTTGCAAATCTACATAGAAAAATAAACGACTTGCAAAAACAATTATATGAAGCAAGCAAGGAGATAACAAGCCTAACAAAACAAAGTGAAAGACTACAAATGAAACTGACAACGCCAAAGAAAACCAGTACTACACATACCCAGAAATTGCAGATAATACCGGCCTATGAAATCAAAAAGAAAGAAAAACCTGCAGATTACAGAAAATTAGTTATCCTCGGAGCTCAACAATGTGTAGGCCTTGCCTCAGCTCTCTTGTACTCGAGAAAAACAACGCAATATGAGAAGTATGCGATTATAAGCGAAACGAAGCCAAATGCGCTGAGCAGTGATATAGTAAGAAACTATCGAAGTATAAATCTAGCAACCAATGACAAACTTGTAATATCTCTTGGTGAAAACGACTACAACCAAAAATCAGTGCTTGCACAAATTCAAAAAATTATAGAGTATTTTAGCGGCAACAAAATTATTGTGCTAAATATAACTAAAAACGATTATGTAGATATAAACAAGCTAAATAATTCCATAATGAAAATATGTAAAAATTACAAAAATTGCTCCTATATAAATTGTAACAATCTTAAACTTAAGGATATTTGTAAGACTATTAACTATGTAATTGACTGTAATGACTATGATAGCAACTTTTTGAAGTTTTCTGAAATTAAGAAGAAGATGAAAAACCTAAGTCAACAAAACAATACCCTAAATATGAATTGCAACAGTATACCCAAAAAGGGTACAATACCCTACTACTTTAAATCTCAGACTGCAGAAATGTTGACTAATACTAAGAATAAATCAGTACTAAAACCTTTATCGCAAGAAATAGGGACTATGCCATACTATTTCCCCGTAATAAAAAAAAGTCAAATTAGCCGAACTCCTAAGGACAACAATCTTTTTCGTGTTCAATAACCTAAGTATATTACATCAAAATATAAATGGACTGCTAGCTAAGAGTGAAATAATAACGGAATTCATAGACACTCTTTCAAACAGTGGCAAATATGTACATATCTTATGTTTTACTGAACACAATATGACGATGAGCGATGTTGATCTTTTGAACATTCCAAATTACACTTTAGCTACCTCCTTTACTAGACAAAAACGGAACGGTGGGTCTTGTATATTAATACACAACCATATTAGATATACAGAGATAGATTTTGTGAAAGTGGCAAATGTCTGCAATGTTTTTGAATGCTGTGCGGTTGAGCTAACGGATCATAAAATTACAATAGTATGCATATATAGAGTGCCAGGACCCAACAAGATGGAAATATTCTTTGACAATTTAACGTATATATTAGGACAAATCTGTTATAGAAATGGACATAAAATTATAATTTGCGGTGACTTTAACATTGATATCTTACAAAAAACTAAGTATTCCTCTATATTTAAACGTCTCTTAAAAGAGTTTAATCTTAAAATCGAAATAGAGAAACCCACTAGGCCCAGTAGTGGTACTTGCCTAGATAATATTTTTCACAATATACGGGGTTGCAATAGTGAGATACTAGAATTGGGGGTATCGGACCATTTAGCGCAATTGATGCAGTTTCCAGTACAACAAACGTGTGCATTGAAACATTATTATGTTCAAAAACGCGATTACAGCAAGGAAAACATGTATCGGTTTAGGCAATGTATAGGCAACTTGAGCTTTTCAGACATTTTTGAAGCAAATAACCCTAATGAAAAGTATAATGCGTTTTTCGAATTATTCAAACTTTTCTACGACCTATGTTTCCCAATAGTAAGATGCAAAATACCGACCACTCATAAACCAAAGTGGATCACACCGGGCATTAGAATCTGCAGCAAAAAGAGACGGTCTTTGCTATGGCAATATAGGTTAAACCCAAACAAAGACACTAAATCTGCTTTATCAACATTTAGCGCCAGGTATCGCCGCGTTATCAAGCAGACACAAAAACACAAAACAGCTACTACATAGAAACCAGTAACAATAAGTCTAAAGCTACCTGGAAAATAATAAACAATTTGAAAAGTAACGTGCCGAAAACACATATTAGTGCTATTGAGGTAAACAACAAATGTATTATAAACCCTCAAATTATTGCGCAAAATTTTAATGATTATTTCATAGACCAAGTTCAATCCAATGTAAATTGTCAAACTTATAATAACACGAATGTTTTAAAATCTCACAAATCTATGTTCATGGAACCAGTAGTCCCAAAAGAAATGATAACCATAATAAAGAACCTCAAAAACACAAACAGTACAGGTTATGATGACATCAAGACCAGTGTGATCAAGTCAGTAGGACCTATTATCGCACCAGTGTTATGTGATATAATAAATGCTTGTATACACAATGGAGTTTTCCCAGAAGCTCTAAAAATATCGATTATCAAGCCAGTACACAAAAAAGATGATAAAACAAAAATGTGCAATTATAGACCTATAGCGTTAATTCCTATATTCTCAAAAATTCTTGAGAAAGTAATTTATATTAGACTCAACAATTATTTTGAAAAAAACCAAATTTTTTGTAAGGAACAAATGGGATTCCGGCAAAAGAAAACTATTACTATGGCAGTGTACAATTTCCTCAAAAAGATACACCACAATATGGACAACAGAAAGCCAGTTGTAGCAATGTACATGGACATGACGCGCGCTTTTGATTATGTTGACCATAAAATACTATTAAAAAAGCTCTATAGCTACGGCATTAGAGGTAATGTGTTGGACCTCATACAATCGTATTTAGAAGGTAGAAAACAGTGTACTCAGATTAGCCAAGTAAACATTAAGTCAAAAACTGAAATAATATACTCCTCAAGTACGAGAACAATTTCGTATGGTGTTCCACAGGGGACTGTGTTAGGTCCATTATTTTTTATCTGCTATATAAATGATCTCCCCAATGTAACTAGTCATCAGATGTGCTTGTTTGCAGACGATAGCACTATTGTTTTCGACAAGGGTAACTTTAAAGAAATTGAATTAGATATAAACACTGACCTGGTGTCAATCATAGAATGGTTAAATGCCAACAACCTTAAAATTAATTTAACTAAAACTAAAATAATGGACTTTAAACTTCGA
Organism: Mesoligia furuncula; assembly: GCA_916614155.1. Classification (NCBI taxonomy): domain Eukaryota; kingdom Metazoa; phylum Arthropoda; class Insecta; order Lepidoptera; family Noctuidae; genus Mesoligia; species Mesoligia furuncula. The sequence continues at coordinate 37,568,472 of OU744790.1, forward strand.
CAAAGACAACCACCAACACAATACCAAATCGGGTACAAAGGAGACGCAGTACTAGAAACGAACACTACAAAGTTTTTAGGATTGCACATTGACAATGATATGACATGGAAAACTCAAATTGATAGTGTCTGTTTGAAACTTTACCGGTTTTCTTATGCCCTTTATATGTTAGGTAAAGTTGCGAACAAAACTGCCCTCCTAACGGCATACCACGGGTATGTAGCCTCCACATTAAGGTATGGACTCATATTTTGGGGTAATGCTACAAATATATCTACTGTACTTTTGGCACAAAAAAGATGCATGCGAGCCATATGCAAATTAAGAACAACAGATACATGTAAGCCACACTTTAGGGATTTAAATATTCTGACAGTACCGTCGCTGTATATCTATGAGGTTTTGATATTTGTAAAAACCAATATACACTTATTTAATCACGTAGAAAGTCAACGTCGCTCAGATAAGTTAAAAACAATAATCACCAGAACTGCTTTTGCTTATAAAAGTGTCTATGCAATGGCACCAAAATTGTATAACAAATTACCTTGTCATATTAGGAATAGTAAGAATTATAATGAATTCAAAAGTAATCTTTTTATGCTACTAAATGACAAGGTATATTATTCGGTCAAGGAGTACCTGGATGACAAATTTTGATCAATTTTTATAATTTATATATTTTATTTATTTAATGTAATTTTTCGTTTGTGTTTTTGCATTGTGTATCTTTATCTTTTCTTATTTTCATGACATTTTCCCTTTATTATTATGACAATTTTATAATTTGACATCCTTGTGTAACTTTGACATTGTTCATATTAATCTAATTTTGTATGCCTATCGGCGGGACATGGTTTGTACAATAGATTTATATTGAAAAACACCTGTAATCACCTATGTTTCACAAAATAAATAAATGAAATGAAATGAAATGAAAAAAACTTTAATAAGAAATAATAAAATTAAAATTAAATAAATATTTAAGGGGGGCTCCCATACAACAAACATGTTTTTTTCGGCGTTTTTGCCTTGTGGTACGGAACCCTTCGTGTGCGAGTCCGACTCGCACTTGGCCAGTTTTTAACCTACGCAAGAATTTGCTCCGTTTCAAATTCGTTCGAATGTGAAATGGACTAAGCAGCGCATTGAAAAAGCTCGCAAAAATAAATGTCGACAGTTGGTATATTGAATTAAAACTTAACACTTTTTCCGTTCCCGAGTCTTAATCCTCTCTGGATTACCAAGAGAGGCACCAATCCGGTTATAAAGTTGACACCACCACACATTGCAACCATCGACATTAGTATTCATTTGGTGTTAACACATCTTTGGAAAATTTGAAAAGGAGATTGGGTACATTGAATATGTGGTCAGGGAGTTATAATGGGGTAGTTGGCAGAAAGAAAAATACCATAAGAATTTTGCATTGTATAATGTTTGTGAACTAAAAATATCTATAATCAACTTAATTCTGTAAATGATTTTTGATAAATAATTGCGCTCACATATTTACAAATATTGTAAAAGATGATTTTCCTAGAATTTTAACAAGTGTGTGAGTTACTCTACAGTAACTCAAGAAAAAAAAGATTTTTTTTTCATAAAATTTAAAAAAATATAAATTTAATTAGCAACCAGTATGATTTTGTCTAGACTCTAGATTGGATATGGATATGGAGGAGCAGGACTAGCAAGTTTCCAAGCATTCTTATCTTGGATATAATCCTCTAATTTGTAATATCTTTGTTTACAAAGTGTACTGTTAATACTCGTATGAGTTTTAAATTTTCTTTCATTTAATTGCAATAATATGTCACAAGGTATTTTGTTGTAGCATTTAACACAGTACCCCATAAAAGATGTATGTACCTACTTTAGATAATCTGAATTGGATATGGATATGGAGGAGCAGGACTAGCAAGTTTCCAAGCATTCTTATCTTGGATATAATCCTCTAATTTGTAATATCTTTGTTTACAAAGTGTACTGTTAATATGAGTTTTAAATTTTCTTTCATTTAATTGCAATAATATGTCACAAGGGATTTTGTTGTAGCATTTAACACAGTACCCCATAAAAGATGTATGTACCTACTTTAGATAATCTGAATATCTTTATCCTATCTTATTGACAATCAAAATAAAAATTCATTAGAAAAATTAGTTCTGTTCTGTTAATGTTAAAATTTCACTGAAATATTCATAACTATCTTGAGTTAAATAAACTTCAAGGAACATTACTAATTATTGGTTTTCCAAAATCCGTCAACTAGCCTATTTCACACACTAATATTGACAGTTGACAAGGCATGCACACTTGACACTTGTCCGGGTTGGTACAATTCGGCACATCCGGGTGGCGAAATCGAATATAAAATGTGACATCTCAGACAAGCACGTAGCCCTTTGCTCTAAGCAAGTGACTGCAAACATGTGAATAATGTAGCACTTATAACCACAATTCTGCAAGCCTGAATAGAAATTAGGACTTCCTCGTAGCGGAATAGAATTATATTAAAATCTGCAAAATTTTGGACATTCTAAAAAATGATATACTCACAAAAGCTACTAACTTTTAACTGAATAATGATGAGGTCATACATGCTTTATATACTTAACTAAAACTGAAAATCTAGACGTGCTCAATTAAGAGGAGATTTAGGACTCAAATAGCAACTCTACTGTTGCTGCAGGTACTAATACATTTTTAATATACTCACACATTAGCTACATACGAATAAGGTTCATTTTCGTTATCGTCGTTAGGTACTTAAAAATCCTCATTGTTAATCTTAATATACATTAGAAAGCTGTCAGTTTAAAAATATGAAAGATTTAATCAAAAGATGGACATATTATACTCAAAAGATGAACTAAGATAAAATATGTCGATAAAATATTTAATATTTATAAAACACTATATAATTTCAGTGTATTCAAGTTGATTACGCGCCGACGGATATATGTATCTGCAATATCCTGTAAACTCCCGCTCTTTACAAATCCATTTCTAGCAGGTACACACAGCGTCAGTATGTGCTAACCCCTCAAGTTTTAAAATGTTACTCTGCTACAACATTAAACACTTAATGGAGCTGTGTGTACCTATTAGTATTGAATGAATATTCAAACTATTTACAGCAAGAATAACAGATTTCTGTACAAAAAAAACACATTATGTAGTTTTATCATTCCAACACATCTTTCGTCTTTCTATCCGCTAATGCACCTTAAGATCATGAATTAATTATCACGTGATTCTTTTCTCAATTCTAGCTATTTTCTCCGGCTAGGTTTTCAGTAAATTTTCTTTTACGAAAAAGTCAAACTCAAAGTCAAAATTCATTTATTTCAAATAGGCACATTAAAGGTACTTTTGAACGTCAAAAATTACAGTAAAATTGAATTGAATTGCTTGCTTTTGCCTGTAAGTTATATGTAAGGTAACTTTATATTAACCTATTTGTCGTAACTATGATTAACTTTGCAAATTATGTGTTCACTCCTTTAATAAATTATAGACACACTACATTTCAAGCTGTACATTTCCAGTTTTAGCTGACCTAGCATTCTATATGTTTTTTGTACAATCAGAAGTTAGTTTTTACTGCTTTAGATTGATGTGCAGCCATGCGTACTAGCAAATTTTGTTAATTTCGAAACAAGCTCAGATGTAATATCATATACCTTTGACGCATGTGTCCATTCGGAGCGAATAGTGCAAGCGTATCAAATCAACGACGGTTTTTTTTTTCATATATACCTCAAAACCAGACTTCTAGTTTGAAACGAGTTTTTTAACGAGTTTTATTTTGAAACATCGCTTCACTGTCGTGTACCACGGAATGCAATTAATTTAGATTTGAGTTAAAAATACAGCATTTCCGGACATGCGCCAAACTTTAAACAAATGGGGACCGGTGATTATAAATATCTTTTTCTGTCAACGTAACCTCGTAAAGGAGATGGCATTTTTTGGCATTACTAATTTTGGAAAGCTACAGAATTCAAAGCTATTTAAAAAAAAAAGCGCTTATTTTTATGTACTGATAGCCAGATTAACTTTATTATTGACAATGGGGATAAAATCTCGATAAATATGAGTACGTAACTTGATTTGATCGAACACAGAGCGGCCGGATACTAGGTTTTTTTTTTTTACTGACTTCAAAAAAAGGAGGTTTTACACCGCATTATATTGTAGTCTTTGTTTCAACCTCCTTACCCTAAACATGAACACCCACTAAAACCCATAACCATGACTCTTTAGAAGATGACATTTCACGTCATGTTATTTATTTTATTTCGACAACTTCACAAGTCACATTCATAGATAAAAATACTAAATGTACAAGTCACATTCGCTCGCTCGCTACTGTTTTGTGCTGCTGTAAATGTTTTGTGCTCCCAAAGTTTTACGTGGATCTTGCTTGCTTTTGGATTTCGAAGACTCCTACCTTTCTGAACAACCGTTGCGAGACTTGGACCTCTATGTGTTTGTGTGTTTAACAATTGTAGTCTTTGATTACGAGTCAACGTGATGTCAACCACGGACCGCTGCCTAAACTATAACTAGTTATACTATCTACCTTCTTGTACCGTTGGGCGCCGACAGGTGTGTCAATTGTGGATCTTCTACAGCATGTTCCAGAAATCACCAATTACGGACTGATTCGGACAGAGAACGAGGCTTATATAAAGTGATTCGAGAATGGAATGGTACTTGGCATGGGCACGGCATCAAGATAGCCTGTCTCCCCCTGCACCTTTCTTAGATAATATATTGCTAATATATGATTATATACCTACTGGTTTTTTATTGTACCTACAATAATCCTGTAATCCTTAGGTAATTACCATTAACAATATTATATGCTTAGTTTCCGATAAGTGAGTCTTTAAAGTCTCCCGAGTTTTCTGTGACTACCTACTTACTATGTTTAATTAAAACTGACAGAGTACACTTAGGCTGCGTTTCCACCAGAGATGAGCGATAATGCGTAGGTTAAAACTAACCAATAACAACGCTAACTTAGTTCAAGCTATGAAAATGAAGCGATGTTATTGGTTTGTTTCACACACATCCCTCGCTACGCATCCTCGCACATTTCTGGTGGAAACGCAGCCTTAGACTGCCATTAGGTCTATATATGATCAGTGAGTAAATCTTTGAATTAAACAAACTTCAACAACTAGTTATCATTGTTCAAGTCATTACAAAGCATAATTAGCAATATGTTATGCATACAATAAACATTTATTCGTTAAAATAGTAAAAGAGGTAAAATAACCTAAAATGAATACACTTAACCTCACTTTTACAAAAATTAAGATTTCTCTTGAACCCACCCCATTGTTATTATTTTTTATTTATTTTTTTTAACAAAAGCTCTTAATATTCCCTTTCAAACCATGCCACTTTTATTTTTGTAGTAACTAAAATAGTTTAATGCCAGCGTTCTATGAACTTCTGCCATTCTCCTTTGGCGTCGCATCGTATCGTGCAGGCGTTGTCTTATGGTTATAATGAAATATACGTTCTCGCTTAATAAACTTGAGTGTTCTATACTCTGTCACATAATGATCTTTCCATTGATTTTTCATTGGCGCACTATTAATTGTCACCCAAGCCGAGGTTTATCTGCTTAAAACATTAAAATAAGTAGGTAAATGAGATCGAAACTCTATTTTTCCTAACCAATTATGACTGATTTTAAACAATTTTCCTTCAGCACTATTTTTTTTAGTTTTTCATGTTCACACACAACCTTCGTTATTTCTTCTATAGTTAATTACCACCTCGAAGTCATTGTTTTTTTCAGAATTGCGTGAAAAGCCCATAACTAAATCCAATTTGCTAATTATGAAAAAAAAAGTTCATCTGGAAATAAAATCTTGCTAAGTTCGAGAACAATACTATTAGAAACACACATTTACTCGCAAATATTTCGAATCGGACATCGCAACTGAATTGCTACTGTTTCAAATTGTTGCGTTATATAACCAAACCGTTTTATTTATTTTCCCATTTTGCAATGTAATCGTCATATTATGTTTTTTTCCTGAAGATGATTTTTATAAGAATACTAGCTGACCCGGCAAACGTTGTTTTGCCATATAAAGCATTTTTTGATTAAAAATTGTTTCAGTTTTTTTATAACTACGTTTATTTTATCTTATTTTTTTATTAATTCAGGTAGTTTATTATATATTTTTATAGACATCACTTGTCGAATGTATTTTTAGTCGATATTTAGGAATGTTTAATCTTGATGTGTGTCGGAGTGTGTAACGTGATGTATGTGCTCGCGTTTTTTTATAAAATTCTTGATATTTACGAACAAATTTGCAAGTTTTTAATATGTATATACTGGGGAGTGTTAAAATATTATAATTTTGGAAGTGAGGTTTGCAGCTGTCAGTTTGATCAGTTTGATGTTTACGAGGATTTTAACTAACTTTTTCTGAAGAGTAACTAGTGTTGGTGCGTCTGTGCTATTTCCCCAAAGGGTAACTCCGTAGCTTAGCCATGCATAAGCGTATGCATAGTAGGTGGTGAGCGCTGTTTGAAGATTGGTGGTTTTTTTTAATTTCATGGATATGACATTTTTGTTTAAGTTTTTGTATGTGGGATTTCCAGTTTATATGCGTATCCAAATTTAATCCAAGTAAGGTAAATTCTTTAACAGTGTCAATTTTTGAGTTATTAAAACTAAAATCTATTTTTAAAGGTTTTTTTTGATGGGGATGAAAAGTAATTAGTTTAGTCTTTGAGAAGTTTATTTCGAGGTTGTGTGCGTCCGTCCAAGTAATGATTTTGGTGAGTATTGATTTAGTTCTTCGTTTAGGTATAAGTTGTTATGACATTATACTAATAGAGAAATGTCATCCGCGAACAATATACATGGTCTGTCTATGATTTTAGGTAAGTCGTTAATATAAATTAGAAATAAAAGATATCCTATAACACTTCCTTGGGGTATTGAGGCGCTAATTGATTTGCTATCAGATCGGACTTTTTTTATTCCTTTCGTCTATTGATCAAAAAATTCAATTTCCACTGTTTGCTCTTTGTTCTTGAGGTAAGATACAAGCCAATCATGAGCTTTTCCACGAATGCCTATTCCGTATAGTTTGGCAAGCAATATATTAAATTGGACTTTGTCATAGGCTTTGGTCATATCTAGTAGTATGCCTACTGCATATTTTTTATTATTGATGATATCAAGTGCTTCTTGAACAAATTTGTAGACTGCCAAAGTTGTTGAACGGTTTTTGCGAAAACCATTTTGGCATTCATCAAATATTTTATATTTTTCGCTATATTTGTATATTCGGTCACACATAGCCTTTTCAAAGATCTTTGAGGCTGCAGGTAAGAGAGCTATTGGGCGGTAATTGTTTGGATTTGCTTTTGATTCTTTTTTGTGGATCGGTTTAATTAGTGACTTTTTTAATAGATCGGGGAAGGCACCTTCTTCAAATGATTGGTTCAGAAGGAGGTATAACGGTAACGTTAGTTACCTACTCCTACTCTACTCCTATCTTTTATATAAAATTCTCGTGTCACAATGTTAGTTACCATAGGTACTCCTCCGAAATGGCTAAAATGACTATAAAAAAATAGGGGTTGGTGATAGAAGGGTGAAAATTTAGGGTTGTATGTACTTTTTAATGCCACATTATAAAAATATAAAAATTTTGTCAAAGAAAGAAAAAAATGTTAGGGGTGGACAACCCTTATTACTTAGGGGTAGGAAAAATAGATAGCAGCCAATTTTCAGACCTACTGAATATGTATATAAATTTCATAAAAATCGGTCAAGCCGTTATCTTGATGTACTACTAAAACTCTATGGACTGAATAAGTCTGAAATAAATGTTTGATAATTTCCTTTTTACATTGTCATTTCATCGGGTTGTCACTGCGACTTATAATAAAAATATGGATTTCATTGATACAATAATGAATGTAATTTCTTAATTAGAAAATACATAAAACAAATGTTGACCGGATTTAAATAAGAATCCCTAACTAAACTACACAATTTCTCTTTGAGCAAAATGTTTGCTTATTGGGCCTGGCCTGGAAGCCTTCATCTGAGTACCGATGTCTGTTAGTAATCTTCAGTCTTTGATGCTAACCGCTGTTGATATTTCACGGCAAATATGAACAGTGTACTTATAGGTAGCCGTGAGATTTGTGTACAAGAATACCAAGCTGCAGCTGTGATCAGGGGCTTGATCAAGCCTTTATAACTTACAAAGCGCCTTGTCGAAATGACGTCGGTAGTAGCCTGGGGACCGGAGACAGCCGTTTGCTTTCAAATTGTATTGTATTGCATTGGTTTGGAGATTTAACTGAAATAAATAATTTCTTTCTACACCACATTAAAGCGAGTTCATTAAGACTTTCTGACTTTATACAGTAAGAAGAAATGTTTATAAAACAGTAAAAGACATAAAAACTTTTTACAAAAAAAAACAACCGACTTCCAAAAAAAAAACACTACAAATTGAAAAATAACTTTAATTTCGGAAGTCGGTGTCTTTGGTTCCGCATTTTTGTTTATTGACACCGACTTCCGTAATTAAAGTTATTTTTCAATTTGTAGTGTTTTTTTTGGAAGTCGGTTGTTTTTTTTTTGTAAAAAGTTTTTATTTTTCACTTTTTAGTGGGCCATCTGTGGTCTTCTTCATCAGCTCCACTTTACCAAATGATGATTTCCGAGAGCAAATGCTGAAGTTATTTTAAAAAATACCCAAATCGTTATAGCTTTGCCTATAAAATTTGAGGGTTTCCCTCGATTTCCATGAGATCCTCTCATCAGATTCCAATTTGATGATAATGGGACCACCTCGAGAGTATACCCTTTCAAACAAAAAAATAATTTTGAAAATCGGTCCACAATTGGCGGAGTAATCGCGTAACAAACACACAAAAAAAAAAAAGAAAAAAAAACATACCGTCGAATTGAGAACCTCCTCCTTTTTGAAGTCGGTTAAAAACAGTAACTTTTAATGATTGAACATACTATTTACAAAAAAAAACAAGAAAAACCACCATTACTGTAATGTACCTAAGTAAATTTCAATGGTAAGAACGATATCATCAAATGAATAAAACAGTGAATTTTGTGACCTTTTAGCTACTTAATACGTTAAAGTTTAGGTCTGTTTTCGGATCAGTAAAAAATACTGTTTTGAACGTTAGGCTCATATGGAACTGTTGAAAGGAATTCAGATCAATGTTTTTTCATTTTTATATAGTGCTTATTTTTTTTTCATTGTTACCGTCCCATCAATATCCCTTTCACTGATGCCCAATCTCTCTTGATTAATCGAACATAAGTACAACGTTACGTGGTGTAATACTTACAAACAACGATCTCGTATCTTTGATATCTACGGCAGATTTTAATGCAGATTTCGTAGGTAGAGTTGGCGAACTATTTCGTCGTTAAGTCGAAATAACAGGCAAGTTTTAATAGACCATGTGAGTAAGCAAAAGGTATTTAAACGAATGAGACTAAAAGAGTGATGAATATCCATACAAATGTTATAACTTCGAAAGTAACTCGGTCTGTCGTTACCTTTTCACGCTTAAATCACAACGGATTTCGATAAAATTTGGCAGAGAGATAGATTGCATCCCGGGGAAGGACAAAAGATAGTTTTTATCGACATACCTCTCTGGAAAAACCGCGGGCGGAAGCCAGTAATTTATGAATCTTAAATGTAGAACCAAACGTAACCCCGAGAAAATGCTTTGTGGTTCACTTTGTGTGGCCTTATGCGAATGTTATGGGGAAATCAAGCTGAACAAACCACCCTGCGCAACTCAGCATTTTCACTTACTTATATTTAATATAATATTATATTTAATATAATATTATATTTAATATAATATTGTCTGTGTGGTTAAAGAATTGCACCACCCACCCATACCTCCTTCTGAACCAATCATACATACCATACCATTAAGTTCTGGTATGGTATGTATGATTAAGTTGTCTGTGTGGTGCCGTGTCTGTGTGGTGCCGGACTTAAAGAATAGCACAACCCCATACTTCCCGTGGGTGTCGTAAAAGGCGACTAAGGGTCTTACCGGAGAATGGGCAGCAGCGTTCTCTATTTATTCCACCATCATACCATACTGCGATCGCCAACCCGCCTGCCAAGCGTGGCGATTATGGCAACCCCCCCCCCCCCCAAATTGGGGGAGGCCTATGTCCAGCAGTGGACGTCTATCGGCTGAAACGACGATATTTAATATAGTATTGAATATTTAATATATTTTTTTACATCTTTCCAGCTTGCTTTTGTGATGATTGATAAATAATATAATTAACGGTATTAAATGTTCGTTTCAATTGCTGGGGTATGCCAAAATAGCTATCACGACTGGCGTTATGATATTGGTAGCCTAGTTTTTGCTGAGATAGGAGCCTTTTGGCCTCGTATACGACATTCCGTTTCATTTTTCTTTCGTTACTTTTTTTTAATATGATTTGGATTTTTACTTTTGACTGGGTTTAGTTTAGTTTGTGATCTTCCTGTACGATTCGCAAGAAATACTTTTTCTTTCTTTATTTGTGTGTCAAACGCAAACCGAGTAGTGGGTTGATACAAACTGTTATGGTGAAGACTATTAAAATGTCCCTTTTTTTTCAGAGGAGGCCTTCTTCGTGTGTCCCCTGGCGTCCTAAACTTTTTGTGCAGTAAGTCTAAAGGGCATAGTATAAAATATGTGAATTACATACACCATTACGACCCTGACCACGACCACAAGAACATGAAACTGAAGCGGCCGATGTCTCCCCACGTGACGCACTATGGGCCCACATTGCCAGCCATGACTTCGATCGCTCAAAGAGCTACTGGTAAGAAATATTTATTAAACTGTACTAATATTATAAAGAAGCAAAAAGAACTAAACTAAACATAATTTGGAATTTTGATAGTCTAATTCTTGAGAAAGGCAATAAGGCGACTTAACGTCACGCTAGGAGAGTGCTTAGGAGCTAAGCAAAAAGAAAAAGAGTCATAAAGAACTTTAAGCGAAAATGAAGTAATAACGCGGGATGCGATGCGTTGCGACGGAGTGGTCGGGTTAGGCAGGTAATAGGTAATACGGTAATGCGGTCGGGTTAACAATAAACAATCGTTAACCTTTATTGCAGATCAGTGGTGGCACAGTGGAACTTTACTTTGTGTAAATTATTTCATCACCACTGCTCTCAGGTGAAAATATTGTGATGAAATTTGCCTTTTAATAATATCACCAGAGCGGCCGCAGGCATTGAGTGTGGTGATTAAATACTACTTCATTTACGAGCCCGACTACGAGTTATCCTCACTGTCTGCCTATGTGCTATTTCTTCCTTCACTTAACGGATCGTCTAATTCAGTTTCGTCGTTAAGCTTGCCCGACAAACTAAGAGTAATGACATGGCTCACTGCGATACTTCGCGATCGCAGTTTAGCTCGCTACTTCGATCTCACCTTCATGTAAAACAAATGCATGCTGATAGACAAGCACTGCGGGCCATGGAGGTTTACCTATTGTAGATGCCTGGTATGTGCGTGCGTGTCTGCATAGAAAAAACAAATAAGAAAGCCAATTCGAGTCCCAACCAAGCGAGCGATAATAGCCTAAACACGTAGGGATGTCTCTTATAGTTTATTCAATCGTCAAAAATGCATAGTCAATCTCTATACAAAACAATTTTCCCCTGTCGGGGATCAGTGATCTTTAATACAAAGTTTGTTTTTATTATTTTTTCTACATAGACCAGGAGCTGACTACATTTTTTTCATTACCTCCGTCATGTTATCTGTTTGGTTATTTTCAAAAAAATACGATCGAAATATGATTAACTAAAACTGAATCATGTATTTATTCAAATAAAATAGAATGATTATGAAATTGTTAAAGGAGGTAGGTAGATACACGTGTACAAACTATTACGAGCAGCAGGGCAGCGGCGGAGCGTGCGCGGGCGCGGGCGGTATTACGTACGGCGTAGCCACTTATCTATGGTAGCCACGACTGGCGCACCTTTAGCAGCGATAAATTTTGTCAGGGTGTGCGTGTGACGACGCATACGTACCGTGAGCGCGCTCACGTACAAACTGTGTTCGGTGCGTATGTATGTATGACGATATCTGTATTTACTCTGAGGTCTGTTAGCATGCATTTGTTTTACATCGAGGTAGCAGCTAAATCGCAATCGCGAGGTATCACAGTGAGGCATCTTCGGCATGTAATAACCCCACGATTGCAGTCCCATCCCAATTGCGTAACACACTTTCTATCTCAATCCAAAATATTTTGAAGAAAATTCCTAACTCATTGATTCAAATACCTACTTGTTATATGTGTGATAAATTAGTCTGCTCGCCAACGTAATTAACGCACTAAATGTTGTTGAATTAAATAAATAAATAATTTTTATTTCCTTAAGTAATAGAACTCAAGATATATAAAACCTCCGTATGGATTCACTCGACGAACATATTTTAGTGGCGCGTAAATTTTTATCACTTGCAGTACAGAGTACCTATGCGCAACATTTACAGAGTTGGCAGAATGAAGGGCATTGCCATTGTGTGTTACATAACTACCTCGGATACAGCCTATCTTGTAGAAACCAACACCGCGCTCCCTTTATTTGGCAAATTTATGAGGTCAAAGGTAATGCTAATGCGTCCCTTTCTAAAAACTAAGCTGAAATTCCTCCTCCTCCCTTCAACCCGGAACACAGTAACGCTAGGCTGCGAAAAAGGTATGGTGGTAGCACCTATTCTATCCTTTGTTTATTTGACAAAGAATGTGACTGATTTTGATTTTAAAAGTCTTTATTATAACATAATAACATAAAGTGCATACAATAAGATCTTATTCTAATTGTGTACAACCATATACATAACAAGTTCTTAGGCTAACTTACCTTTACAAACATTTTACACTGAGTTTACTATTTTATAAACATTCTAAATTAAGTCCATACGAACACACTACTATTCAAATAAAAGCACAAAAGTCTTAGCACTGACTTTAAACGCATAACACTATTGTTTACCTACTGAAGGTAATGCACTCAAATAATACAAAGAATATTTGGAGCACAGGCTAAAAAAAACATTACAATACTTTAATATAACTTAGATTTAAACATTTATCATCGATGAGTTAAAACAAAGAAATGATAATTATAAATTGTGGGTAATTTGAAAGAATGTGACTGTACTGGTGCAAACAACTACATAATAGAAGCAGTATTTTTTAATTTATTACATTACTGAATTGATATTGTAACACATAATTACTGTGATTTTAATTTACTATTTTTACAACCAAGTATTTATTAACCTATAAACAACCCTGACTGACTTCAAACATCTACATGTTAGAAGGAGTAAATATTATTAGTTATGTGATTAAACGAACTTACCTTACGTGAAGTTCTATCATAATTATACGAACAGTATTTCCCGATGAGAGAACACTTTTATATATTTTTTTAACTTTTAAATAGTTGTGACCGCGCTGGTACAATGCGTAAAACGCTATTACAGTCTAGAAATCGTAAAGTACCTACCATTATACTGATTGTTGAAAAGCCTTATAATTGATAAATAAGTATTATGATATTGAGGAGTTCTTAAATGGTTAGAGTTAAATAGTTAATGTTAAAATAAAATATTTAAGTTACGCTACGGGTTGCATACATAATATTGATTTGATTGATTTTTGATTGATTGATTGATAATATGAAAAATGTCCTCTGATAAATATAATATGAAAAATTAAATAAAGCTTCAAATACGCGGAGTATGCGGAGTACATACTTACGGGACATCAAATTAAATCAATTTTAATTCAAGCTTATCAGATCAGTAATAACAGCTACCTAATTTTTCCGCTATAGATTACAGATACCATGACAAAACACTAACATTGAAAGCATGTTTTTCCATTTTATTTTGCACGCGCCGTGCATTAAAAGTCGATTGGGAAACCAAACCATCCATCCTTCCGTCCAATCCATCAATTAGTCAAAGTAAAACATACGAATGCATTCAACGAAACTAGTGATTTTTGAGAGGTTTGGACATGAAAAAGCCATCAAAATAAAAATTCCTGAATACAGTAAAGTGTAGGTCTAGTTGTGTTAGTGAAGTTTTCAGGACATTAATCCTAAACATTCAGCCGGCAACATTGAAATGACGTTTCTAGGCATTTTTTTTTTCATAGCGTCAGTAACTTGGATTTTTTTTTTCATAACAAAAACGTCTATGGTTTCTGTAGAATTTTTTAATACGATTTCGGATTTTACAACTAACTTTTCTATCCAGTGTCACGGTTTACTTATCTACCTAATTTATAAATATTTTATCTACATCCACCACTGTACATGAAGTTTAAATAAAATAATAAATAACGAACAAACAGACGGAGCAACTTCTTACGGCGCGCGGTTTTATATATATTTTATTAATCCCTACCTCTCGTCTCCATCAAGCGCGAGCGCATTCATTCCGCGCCGACCGCCGCCAGTGGCACTCGATCGGCTATCGAGGGACCACGCGTACTATTTTCTAAGCAGTACCTACCTTATCCTTGTATTCTCGTACTCGAAATAACTTTATTCTACTAACTAAACAAAACCTCAGAAAACTTTTAAGTACAAATTACAAATGTACCTTGATAATAAAGCAATTAATAAGTGACTAGTGTTCTCCCCGTACTGGGTAAGTTGTACAATTCAAATCACTTTCTATTTCAATAAGCTTGTTAAAAATGTGTACCGGCTACTGCTTTACGCGCTTTGTATTAGAAGATACTTGTTTTAAGGTTGTTACTTTCCTTGTATGCTTTCTTTGTCTGGACCGTTTATAACGGCTAATTTTGAATGCTATATATTATTATGATACCTACATCTATAAAAATAAGTGAGAATGATGTACACTACGCTAACACCAATTCCTTTGGCCTACATCTTACCTTCTTTCTATCATTGCCTAGGTACTTCCTTAGTAACTAATTAGTCGCTCAGTCAGTATTCCCATCTCATTGCCTACTGTACCTAGACTTGCCTTCTAGCAAATGCCAATCTGTCTCTGTTAGGTGAGGGCATGCAAGTGAGGCTTAACGCTGTAAGGTGCTAATGCCATTTTGGAACGGGGTTCCAGGAATTCCTGCACGGCGGCAGATCAGTATAGCTGCCTACTCGGACTGCGTGGCTGCCTAATTGGAAGGCACCCTGCACCGAGGACTACGAAACTCGAAGCCATCACCGGCGCTGCCGACGGACACCAAGCAGGAGAGTGCGGTATCGACGGCCTTCTACGTGGGCCGACCTTTGACCGGGTCACTTACCCTTCAACCCTCGTTTTTTTAAAATCTAAACTTTTTGTTAATATACGTTACCTTTTGTGTTAAATTATCGTTTTACTTCAAAAATCAAACTCCTAAAGTAAAAAGTAACGTGACACCAGTTTAAAAAAAAAGCTCGTTTTCATTAAAACCAGGTTTACTTATATTACAAAATAATGTGCTAGTATCAAAATCAATTTAGTCACACTATACAGGGTTGCTACGTGCACGACCGCAGCGCCCTCATTTTTTTTTCCCGACTTTATATACAGACTGTATCGGTGAACTTGAAACAATTGAACTGTAAAGTAGATGTTTTGCAGACGAAACTTTGTTCATTTTCAATCATCTGATAACTTTATTCGAGGAATAATTTTGAAATTTTGACAGTTATGTCATACAAAAACTGTCAAAAGTCAATTTTATTCCTCTAATAAAAGTTGTCTGGCGATGGAAAAATCAGCCCTAAATGAGACAATTTTGTTGATTACAAAGTGTCATCGCTGTTTGTACTGTAGTTTGGTTTAAGTTAAGAATATCTTTCCTTGACAG
The DNA here is from genome assembly GCA_916614155.1 of Mesoligia furuncula. Taxonomy (NCBI): domain Eukaryota; kingdom Metazoa; phylum Arthropoda; class Insecta; order Lepidoptera; family Noctuidae; genus Mesoligia; species Mesoligia furuncula. The sequence continues at coordinate 37,584,408 of OU744790.1, forward strand.
AAACGATGAATGCATGACCCAAAGATTTAAAGGCTTGAAATGAAGTGAACACTGAGATGCCAAATAGAGATGTAAGGACGAAAAACTCGCGCTGTGCCGAATCCAAATTAATTTCATTATGAGCAGGAGTGATTATAAGTCTGCTTTTGGAACGACACGCTTTCTCTTATTTATTTATTTTGGATATCCGTCAATTGATATGCACATACACTAATGATATGTCTGCAAAAATATTATAGGTGTTGTTCCAAAATTAAAATTTCACACATAACCATTGCATACCTACATTATGTTGCTGCCATGTGGTGGTGATGATAGTTGGTAAGTGTGATCAGGCCCTTAGTTGGCGTTTACATGCTACACAACGGAGCGCGCATATTTAAGCTTAGTAAGCTGCATCTTAAGCTTCATTCTATAATTCACACACCAACAGTCACAAAGTTCATAATAAGTTATATAAGCAATAGCATAATAAGTGATTAATAGGAAATTTAGTAATAAGTAATAACGTATTACTAAATTGCCTATTAATTACTTTCAAATGACGTGTACCACAACACGGTACAGACATAATTTTTCTCCTTGCATTAATTAAATGAGTGAGTCCCGCTATGCTCGACTCCCGCTATGTACGACTCGGAAATACCTACCAAAAAGTTTCGCTTTGAACGAATTCAGTTACTCTAGGACTTTTGGAAGAAAAATTGTTTCTGTATCTTATCAATTTGATTTTCACAAACATCACACACACATTACACAGTTATGAAACACAGATAGGACGATTATGACGAAGGGGGTAAGTCCTCTTGTGGGGGGTCCTCTTTGAGGAGTGGCTGGAGAGGCGCCACAGCGTCCTCACCTTCCGCCTAACGCAGGTCCTCCTGCTTCGGGAGGTTCCTGTTCCGGATAAGGCGGGAGAAAACGCCCGGGTGTCACCATTGTGTGGATCGCCTGGAGGACACGGTGGAGCATACGGTGGATGTCTGCCCAGCTTGGGCAGAGCACCGCCGCGACCTCACGGTGTCAATCGGCGGCGGTGATCTCTCTAGTCCAGGCCATGGTACGGGGCGAGAGTACATGGGAAACCGTCGCCTCCTTCTGCGAAGCAGTAATGCTCGCTAAGGAAGAGGCGGAGCGCAAGAGATAATCTTTGCGCCCTCATGCCCCTAGTCGCCACAGGAGACGCCCCGGGCGTCGGGAATCGAAATAAGAAAAACTCCTTTATGAAGTCGGTTGAAAAAATTATTACCTAGTTTTATCCCAACTTTGTTGGCTTCCAGTCTAACCACTATACACTGCTTTTTCATTTCGGTTCTCATTCGAATACGCATTTAAACTTGAATTTAATTAAATACATATTTTTCCAACTCTAGAATTCCGTGCATAGCCGGAGACGAGCATAGCAGAACTAACCATATATAACTAATTACCTAACATTATAACATCAAAACAAAATATCTGCATTTGGAAGTATTTCTAATTCAGATATATTTGTTTGTTATGTAATTAATACGAGTAACAGTATTTTCAAGAACGCAAAATGTGAAAGGAAAGACTTCTAATACAATAAAAATTATAGCAATGCTTGAGACACAAAGTTTTGAAAGTTGTGAAAAAATGAATAACAACTGCTATGTACACCAGTGACAAACTGACAATTGTCCTCCTTCAGTACAATGGAAGATACCTGAGTTGTTTTGTGCTCTCTGCTGATAGCATTAAGTAAAAGATTGTCAAGAAAAAACAACAACTTGATCTTGTTCTGCGATATATTGAAAGTGATAAGAATACAATGTTGGAATGAATTCCATAAGGCATTATTTATCGTACCTATTATTTACGTGACGCTTTTAACGCGTACGTCTTTTTACATCGTTCTCACATCCATACTAGCACCTATAAATCAGGCTTGTTTAGGAAATCAAAGACTTATAGTAACTCACTGGTTACTTGGTTAGGAAATTAAAAACTTATATAGTAACTCAATGGCTACTTGGCTAGGAAATTAAAGTCTTATAGTAACTCACTGGCTACTTGGCAAGGAAATTAAAGACTTATAGTAACTCAATGGCTCCTTGGCTAGGAAATTAAAGTCTTATAGTAACTCACTGGCTACTTGGCTAGGAAATTAAAGACTTATAGTAACTCACTGGCTACTTGGCTAGGAAATTAATGACTTATAGTAACTCACTGGCTACTTGGCTAGGAAATTAAATACTTATAGTAACTCACTGGCTACTTGGCTAGGAAATTAAAGACTTATAGTAACTCACTGGCTACTTGGTTAGGAAATTAAAGAACAGCGATGGAGACATCAAACTATGAGCCTGACATCACCCTCAAGAGATGGCATGTACCTGAACTCGGACAGAGATTCTGAACCTGATACATGTGGCCTGATTCTTAATGGTGAATCACCTAATGATGAAAGACCTACCATCTCAGATTAAAATACAGAAAAGAAAACTGACTCGCTTTTTCCTTCTGTTTCAGGTGGCATTATAACTGCCTACGCATTGGGTTTAGCCTGGGGCTCACTGTTCCTCCCCAACGGCGCCTTAACCTACGTGTCGATCATACAAAGCCTTAACTTGAGTGGATTTACGATATTCATACTGAAATTTCTGCTTGGCGCACCCTTCTGCTTCCATTACTTCAACGCGTTGCGGTACATCGCGTGGAATGCCGGCAAATTATTGGATATAAAGTGTGTATATGACACTAGTTATAAATCCATGATGGCGGCTGGAGCCCTGTCAGTTTTATTTGCCATAATCTAAACATTTTAAGATGCCTAAAGGCCAAAGCACACACGACAGTTCACGCATCGGCGATCAGAGATTTTGCGACTGTAGCGTTGCCAAATTGCGTTTAGGTGATTTCAAAATCATACGTTTTAGCAATCTTATCGACGAGTTCCGCTGGCGTAAAGGTAAAACGTGTTGTAACGTGTGTAAAACGTGTTTAGAGGCTAGATAGCAATTAGTGCCGCGTCTAGCTTTCGAACTGAGCAGCCTAATCTGTGAAGAGTTCCCAATATCGAGATTCCAAAAAGTGTTAAACAACAGATCAACGATGCTAAAGTTGTGTGTGCTTAGATTGTGTTGTTACATAATTATTTTTGTTTCATCAACTTTCTCTCGTTAATAACTAACTACAATAAATATTTTGTGAAATAAACTTAAAATTATTTGCTTGCCAATATTTTTTAACGATCGCTGAAATTTCTTGCCAAGCCCGTTTTTGGGGTAGATTACTTTGTCCCCGACCAAATACGAAGGATAAATCAAACTTTAGGCGACAGTTTATCTGAAAGAGGTGTTTGGCTATGTCATCAGAATAGTTTATCACTTATATAATGCATAGTTCAAATTGTCAAAATTAAACTGATCTTTATTCTTTTTACAATAAGGTTGCTGATGTTGGATTTCTGTTTTAAGAGGCAAAATAACTGTGAAAGAACTGAGTGTAATGAAAGGAGGATTTAAAATGCAGGAGAACAGTTCACGAAGTAAGCTGCTGTTGCCAGCGCCTCTTGAAGGTCATAGTACACGTATCAAATCGGAAAGGGATCGGCACCGTATCGCCTTTCGCCTCGCCGTCAAACAGGCGTCAACCTAACGTAAGCACGTAACCAAAACGGATCAGAAGCTCCGACTACGGCTAGGCGACGCCCCGCTTACGGCTGGCCGACCGCTGGTTGATGGTGCAGCAGGCAGGCCGGAGGCGTAAGAGGGGCAAGGGTGAACGAAGAGACGTAAGCTCGGGTACGGAGAGACGTAAGCTCGGGGACGACGAGCCGTAAGCGCGGGGAAGACGAGCCGTAACGCACTGCACCGCGGTTCGTGAGCTTGTTCCGAGGCGAGGCGATTACGTTACGATTCTGATTAGTGTGTGTTACAGTAGGGAGTTTCATACAAAGAATACTGTACGACTCGAGTTGATACGGTGCCGATCCCTTTCCGGTTTGATAGGTTTGCATGACCTTTAGCCGAAGATTGGCAGTTAGATGTGTTAGTAATATGTTCTCAAGCAGTCCTTTCATCAATCATAACATTTTGATACCGATAAAGTAATTATCTAACTGTTTAATCATTTTTGACGTCCTTTTGTAAGGATGGGTTTAGACGAAATGAACTTAGAAGTTTAAGAAGAACATTTTAGTCTAGGTGATTACGCAAAAATAATAAGTAGTACGGAGACAATGAGCATTCGCTCGTTCTATCTAAACCAACCTTAAGATTAATCTTGTCGCTAAAATGATCATGTATTATTATGTACGAAACTGATTCGGTTAAACGAAAAACTGTGTAATCGCACTTATTTTACGTCATGATAAACTTTGTTTTGCGGTTAATATATAAAACCACACAATATTATATTGTACGTTTTTTAAGGAATGTTTGGTGGTCCGTTAGTTGGTGTTGTATTAATTCGCCTGTTCTTTCTTTTAAAACGGTGGCTTTTTTGTAATAATATGCTCATTAAAACTTTTAGAGCCACTTAGATTTACTTAGATACGATACCGAGCGATACTCGGGCGTTAATATCACATATTGAACTTTAGCATGATACAACTCTTCATACAAAGCCGAACTTTTCCTTAAGGGTCCCTATCAATTTCGCGGACTAAAAACAGAAAAATCAGTTTTTTTCAGCGCAAATTTCTCAATATCCTTAAGTTATCTAGTTTTTTTAAAAATACACAAGTATTTATCACCTATCTATCTAGTAAGTCTACGAATTTAAGTTTTGATAACTACATAATATATTAATTCCAAAAAAAAAACTGACACGTTTTTACGTAATCACGAAATACCAAGTTTTTCGATTGCTTTCTTAGCTAACTAAGCAAATAACGATCTGAAAAAAAATCCTAAATACTAGGCATATAGTATATTAGTAAGTGTACGATTTTTTTTTTTAAGTTTAATAAATTAGTACTTGTTAAAAAATAATGACTACTGAAAAAACCCAATAAAGTCATGCGCAAAACCGTCGTCTACGCGTAAGAATTTATTGAAAATAACAAAAAGTGTTAAACATTTTAAAATTTGAGGTGTTTATCTACCAAACCCAATTTTTATATTTTTTTTTTACTACTAATTTAATTGTAGTATAATATCTAAATAATGCCTAAACGAATTTTTTTATTAAGTATTTATCAAAACTTAAATTCGTAGACTTACTTGATAGATAGGTGATAAATACTTGTGTATTTTAAAAAAAACCAGATAACTTAAGGATATTGAGAAATTTGCGCTGAAATAACTGATTATTCTGTTTTTAGTCCTCGAAATTGATAGGGACCCTTAAACTACTTGCAGTGCCAGGTTTGCAGCTGGCTAATGTATTTTCAGTTTCCTCAGATTCTCAAACGAACTTTATTTGACTTCTTAGTTACAGCATGAGACTGAATTTCAATAACTATTACGGACTCAGTAATTAAGTAAATTAATGAGTAAGTTAGAGAGAGAGGGGCTCGTGGCTAAGTAATAGCAGACGGACGGGTCGGTCGGCACTTTAGTACTGTGAAGGAGTCGATAAGTTAGAGAGTTGAAGCTTTTGCTCGTTCCAAAACGTAGATCTAGAGAAGAAAGAGCAAGAAACTCCATGGACACTCAATATTTTTTTTTATTACTGGTTATATTATTCATTGGTGATTCTACGTTTGTGTATTGTGTACTGTACACAATAGTGAGTGATGTATTTCAAGATCAAGATCAAGGAGCAACAAAGTCAATATATAGATTATTATAATATTATTATTATTATATAGAGGTTTTGTCACTTAAACTTGCCTAATGGTCATCCCATTAGGCAAGTTTAAGTGACTACAAAAAACCTGTGGACACGAAAATCGATTAACAGAAGGGATAGACTTGAGCTATTAATTGTCTTCTGAAAGAAATAGCAGGAGATTCTCAATATTACTTTGTAAATGACTAAAAGCTGATTTTAGTTACTGTTTATGAAAATGCTGTCACACATTCAACGTAAAGATTTTATAGCTACAAGATGTGCGATTCCCACATATAACAAGTTTCAGGAAATGGCCTAACCGCTTTCCATTGGTTGTAGTTTACGGATCCTCACTCTCGTATCAGAGTTAGAAACTAATTTCAATGTTGTTTATTCAATCCTGCGATACGCCGCGGCATCTGGTAAATGTAATTAACTAGATCTAAAATTCGACTAAAATACTCGCATAGCCTAAATAAACAACACACAAGCCTAATATTTATACTTAGGTAAATCGGTCACTTTGAGAGAGCTGTCAAGTGTAGCCTGGGGTATATTTACTAAAAACCGAAAGGCAACACGCCCACGCATATAGGCCTGGCCTGACCCGTGTCCCAGCAGTGGGAACACTATAGGCTGATTATTAATTTTTTTTAATGTTATTTTTATTCAAATATGTCGCATTGTCAGAAATGTTAAATAGAAGCCCTAGTAGAAGAGGACTTCCTGTTACCAATTAAACAAGTCTGAACCAATTTTTAACCAACTTCAAAAAAGGGGGAGGTTCTCAATTTGGATGTTTTCTTAGTCCGAGTTAATTTTGTTAATCACATGCCAAGAGAAATCCGCTTCGCTTCAGTTAGACAAAAAATTAACATTGGTTTCTAATTATTTGGAACAAGAGTGAGGGCTTTAAAGAACATGCAGTAACAAAATAAAGAACTGCCTTTTAGTTTGTTAGAATGGGATTGCTAGTTCTTAAAATTGCTATCCTATGTTAAATTTTGTGACATAATTTTTGATTAACAGAAAATTTAATCGTTTTTCTAGAACACTGAAAATACAAATTACACAAAATTCTAATTTTGCTTCTTTGACCTTTAATTAATCGTGGGGACTTTATATTTTATTTGTATAAGGTCTGTATCAGTTTTGAGGAGTATGCAAATAATTCTGAGCAATTTTTTTGTCTATTTCGACTGGAGTAGTGCGTCACTTTCAAAACCACAAAGTATTGTTTAAGATCTTCTAATACGTACATTTCCAACGTAAGAGAATTCCCAGGTTGTCAATTCCTTCTATGAATAGATTTTAGTATCATGGCCTAACTTCCAAAATCTCATCTGAAACCTGTAGGCTCGCTGAAATGTAGGTTTCAATACTAATCTATTCGTGCTCCGAGCAAAACGATTTGTGTTATATCCCCAGGGGGTTTCTGAATTGGTCAGATATTAGAATATTGAATCATAATATGTCAACAATCAACTGTTGCATGCTAAATGGATATTCAATCACTTGTTACTCGACTAAATTGCTAACTTAGACTGGACCAGTAACAATCAAACTCAAACTCCAATTATACAGCTTACAGCACTACTCACTTATGAATTGTCAAAGCTAGTTGTCAAAAAGTAAAAATAGTTTAAAAAATCAAAAGTAACAATCGTCAAGATATCATATATGTTTAATGCATGCTAAAGAAAAAAGGCTGCTAAGTCATAAGTACCAACATAATAGACGACCAATGTTTGTAAAAAACCTTTTGACTTGATGCAAGTCAAAAGGTTTTTAGTAAACGTTATAATTCTTCTATCTTCTATATCTGGCCTTTTTTGCCGTAACTAGCAAATTATTTTTTTAATGGTATTTTTCCGTCTTATTACAAAACGAGATCTAATTTTAGACCTAGCCTAAACCTTCGAGCCAGTTACTCTATTTTGAACTTTATTCCGACAAACGTAAAGTTCTTAATGCAAAATCGACAACTTAGACTCGGGTTTAACGTCAGTTTTTGTAATAAGAACTTTAGCTTCGTTGGATTATAGTTCGAAATTTAAAAACGGCTGGATGGTTTAAACCTGGGTCTAAAGATAAATCTTGTTTTGTAATAAGGCCGTTTGAGTTTATTATTGGTAGCTTAGCATACATGATTTACGCACAATTTTGTTTTATTATTATTTAGCCTACACTATCCTAAAATTGTTTGTTTTTTATGTAAAAAAATGTAAACATGCAATAAACTGACTTAAATTATCAATGACTTTTATTATTGACTAGCTTCCGCCCGCGACTCCGTCCGCGCGGATGTCGGTCTTCGCGTGGATGGTTTATTTCTCCATTTTGAGTAACTCTGACAATGACATCTTATAAATATCTATTGGACCCAAATACGGCTAAGCCTATAATAATTAAGGAGATCCCTCTATTGAGCTACTGCTGTTGAGCTCGCGTTCTGTAGTAAATATTTTTTTCATAGTAATTCCGACCTTGATAAGTAGCATGTAGCAGTAAATTACTGACAGTGACGAAAAGTTTGCAATAATAAAAAAGTGATCGTGACAATGCGACAGAAAGTTAATTGAGAGCTTCAGCATACACAACATTGTTAGTGAGCTCGTCCGGAATATGAACATGAAGATTTCTTGGACTGCTCACACGGGAAAGAGCTACGTAAAGTTGCCCGTGTGAAAAACAACTCGCGGTAAGATCTACGCCAGCAACTCCTAGGGTCTGACCTTGAGCCTTATTTATTGTCATGGCGTAACACAAAGCTACAGGAAACTGTATTCTCTTAAATTGAAATGGAAAATTATCCACTGCGGGTAATGCAACGTGTGTTCGCGGTTCTACAGAACAACGTCTATGAATAAAACTGAAATATAAGATTTTTTTTTCTACGTATTTTTCCAGAATAAAAAGTATCCCATTTTATGCCCAGGATAATAAGGTATAATTATACCAAGTTTCATCGAAATCGAACCGTTAGTTTTCACGTGATGCCTGCATATACAGACAGACAGACAGACAGACAGACAGACAGACAAAAATTTTTTAAATCACATATTTGGGTTTGGTATCGATCCAGCAACACCCCCCGCTATTTATTTTTTCAATATTTTCAATGTACAGAATTGACCCTTCTACAGATTTATTATATGTATAGATGTTATGTAATTTAGTTCCCAAGTACAGACGCCAGCACATCAAGTTACTACAATCGTTCTTTAATAGATTTACAGCTTTATCGCTCAAGCATAAGGTTCAAAGTCACCAATCAACTTTTCGTAGGCAAGATCTACAGAACGCCATCTGATACGATCCTTACATACTCCTACTTCATTTACGTTTTACCTAGGGCGTCTTATACCTTTTGTAAGTGGCCTTTTATTTTATCCTCTCTCAACATGACTAAGGTATCTATAGGCCGACCGCATAACTGAAGTAGCAGCGCGGTGCGGGAGGGGTGTGGTGACGTGATGCGAGAGCTCAGTGATTCGTCAACTTATGACAACTATCACAATACGCAGCTACCTCAGGCAACGTCTCAGTTAAGCGGTCGGCCTATAAGGCTCAGGCGCAAAACGTCTCTTTCGCAAAATGTCGCTTTCTCATAATGTCGCTTTCGCAGAATGACTCCTTCTCAAAAGGTCGCTTTCTCACAATGCCTCTTTCGCAGAATATCTCTTTCGCAAAATGTCGCATTAGTAACTTAGAAAAAAATTTAGCCAGGTTTAAAAAAAAAGGTTGTTTTTTCCAATTTCTTATTAAAAGTGGAAAAAAAAAATGCATTGGAGGGGTGGCACCGGCGTATAAATGCAGGCCGGATTCCAAAAAAGTCAATGGCCCACTCTTTTTTACTACACTACAAGTACCTAACAAATAATATTTACTAACAGAAGATAATAATTTATTCAAATTAATTTGAACGGGCTCAAAAGCACCACTTATGCCGCGATTTTTTAAATTTTTTAATTACTATATGGGCCCGCTTTATGTATCCTCTAACCAAAAATTATGAAGTGTAAAAGTGTAACAGCGAATGTGTCAATTACTAGCTTTTGCCTGCGGCTTCGCCCGCATGGGGGTCGGAAATTATCTCACGGAAATGTATAACCTGGATAAAAAGTATCCTATTTGTTAATCCAGGTTATAAAAAACTGTGTGCCTTTCATCCAAACCTTAGTAAAAGCATAATACTAATGATTGAAATACCATCGTGTACCTACTCATGCAAGCCTAGTACTTTTTGTTAGAATACTGCTCAGAAAGTCGGGTCATATTGCAATCATGGTTCGAAACACACGTAGCGCCATCCGTCAAAAGTTATTGTTCTTTTCCTCGGGAACAGTATTTGTTTTTGGATGAAAGGTACCTTATGTCCTTTTCTATACAACATAATATGCAAAATTTCACGTGTTTCAGTGGATTAAGTGGCGTGAAAAGGTAACAAATAAACAAACTTACTTTAGGATTTATAATATTATTAAGGATGAGTGGCGAAGAGGCCCAGAAAAAAAAGACTAGTTGTAGACTTCTTCTAAAGTGAATTTACGCGCCCGCCGAATGAGGTTTGAAACGTCTTAAGGCCCGCTTTCACCACTAAATTCGTTTAGCGCATGTTTACATAATTAATATATAATAATAATTATATATAATATAATAATATATAATATAATTATATGTAGTAATAATCACGTTTACATAATTAGTAATTTTTATGATGCAAGCGAGCCTCAATATTAAAATGTTCAGTTACGCATTCTGTTTCGCTGCTACGCTGCTACGAGTTCTGCTACGCTGCTACGAGGTCTGCTACGCTGCTACGCGATCTGATACATTGCTACGCGTTCTACTACGCTGCTACGCGCATTGTTCTACGCAGTTATGGAACTTTTGATAAAAATGATAAATGATTTATTTTTTGTTAGTAGGTTTGTACAAACACTTTTACACGTCATTCATATATTTTTTTAAACTAGATGAGGATGGCATGTCCTGTCTGACTACTCTGAGAAGAAAGGCCGAAACAAACTCACAGTACGCGAGTACGCAGTTTGCATGTATGCTACATTCGTGCGTTTTCAGCTTCAACCGCATGCTCGTCCGCATGAATGCCATATCACATGTAATAGCGAATGTGTCAAAACTAGTTTCTGTAGGTACGCCGGCCAATTTACATTGAAACTAAGACTGATATGCACAAGACAAGATGAGAAAGTGTTGACCACTTTGTCAAATTTGACAGGAATATCACAGTAGATAATTATAATTGAATTTCGAAAACAAAAGATGAACGATCATGATAGCGCACGAATTTACGTACTGTATACTATCCATTGCAGGCAGTTACGGCTATGCTACGCGCCTACGAGCTTTGCTACGCGGCTACGGACATTTTGAATACGTGAATTATTTCGAAAACTTAATCAAAATAATAGCTCAATGGAAATTTTAGGTTTAATTTACGGCACGGTTGGCGCAGAGGTTAAGCGATTGACTGCTGCGCTGCGTGTCGCGGGTTCGATTCCTACACGGAACAAATATTTGTATGACCTACAAGTAGTTGTTCCGGGTCTGGCTGTTTGTGTATGTGAGTTTAAATGTTTGTAAACGCACCCACAATACAGGAGAAATTCCTAGTGTGGGGCAAAATTTTATGTAAAAAAAAAATATTAAGCTAATAATATTTTTGTCCTTTTCGTAGGAAAAACGGGCTTAATTTGGTTAATTTCACCTAGAAGTCATTTCATTGGATTATGCGAAAAGTGTTGGCGCTATTTGTTTTGCATAGAGTCATACTTGGAGTATGCGACAGGAAGGCAGCGAATTGTTAAACCGAGTTGATTCGCTGCGAGCAACCTTGATTCGGGGGACTGAAGCTTTACGTAAAAACCAAAGTTTTCAAGTCTTTGTTAAAAACAAATCTATGCCGGATGCACGCCCTGATATCTATCGGACGCACTTAGGTGTTCTTGTAAACAGCGTCATCTATTCAGAATACTGAGTTTCATCCCGAGATTTTCACTGAAAATTATTGCAGAGGTAGTGCAAGCCGTACGGCGCCACCTGTTGCATACGGAACAAACTACTAGACTTCATGAGTTTGCTGCATTACTGTAGTAACTGTAGTAAAAGTTTCAACTATAAATGCCCGGTGAATTTGCACAGATGGCTCTGCTGGGTACAGAGGCTGTTTTATCTACGTATCGTTGACCGCCACTGACCTCTATAATACAAGTACGCTGGACTAACGATACTCTACGAAATGACAGTTGTTTTTTGTGCCGATTCAAAGCGCCCCGCTCGTAGGCCCAAGGAACTAAAATTGACACGTTCTTTCAAATGGACGTTGATTTGTTTACTTCGTCTCTGATGATTTAGGTCTAAATCTTGAAAAACTAGTTTATTTGTGTATTTTGTGTTTAATACGTGATATTTGGAACATTTTTATTATGAAAGCATGCGGATTTTGTAAAACTCGCTGCCAAAAAGACAGCGGATTAACCTTTCACAAGTAAGTGAATTTTACGACTTTACGACTATAAATGTTTCGATTGCTTATGTGAGCATTTTTATTACTATCTTATATTTAGAATAAATGTTTTCATTAATATCCCATCATATTTAAGTGTAATTAGGGCTCAGTTTTCACATTTAGTGAATACAATAATTTGAATAGGGTTGTAAATGTTCCATGTCGATAATGTGTCGATAGTTTTCTTCAGACAGTTAATAATTTTAAATTTACGTCTTTCAAATAGAAATTTACTGTCGCCAGAAATTTCTGCAATTTGATTACCTACCTAAAACAAATTAGCAAATACTAGTTTCTAATTTCAACAGATAAATCCATACTAATATTATAGGTAAATTCGAAAGTAACTCTGTCTGTCTGTATGTTACATTTTCACGCCTAAACCACTGAACGGATTTCAATATTTGGCAGAGTATAGTTTTTATCGACATATCTCGCGGGCGAAGCCGCGAGCGGAAGCATAGTATTATATGTAATGTGTACTTTTTTCCGAAGTAAAGACCTAACATCAAAATAAAACTTGTCATCTACAATGTACTGTATAAGTACTTTAGTCAGTTTTACTTTAATTAAATACTTAATTTCAGATTTTCCACCAAATCAACTAAGCAGGGCTCAAAAACATGAAAATGGAAAATTGGAGTCCTAAATCGAATTATCATCTTTGTAGCAATTTCACTGCGGACTGTTTCGTTAAACACTCTACACTTACGCTCTTCTCCATACGAACACGGCCTTTTGGAAGACCAGAATCAATTCTATTTTATTGTATGTTTGACGTTCAAAAGTGCCTATGTACCTATTTGAAATAAAATAATGACGTTCATAAGTGTCTAATTCATTTGAAATAAATTATTTGACTTGGACTTTGTTATTTCTTGTGTTTTTTTCCATTAGTACGCACGCAATAATGAAAATGGAATCCCTCTCCTTTCCGCTAGTGATGACTACATGGTAATGTTACAAGGTTCACTTTAGACATTCAATTTGAGTGAATTTGATTGAATTTGTTTGGACGCTGTTTGTTGTTTTTTGTTTCCAACATGGTTCAATTCTTCCAAATTGAACACCAAAAGTGACAACACAAGCAACACAAAGTCACGAAGAATACAGCTGCCATTTGATTTACTAGGTTAGAGCGAAATGGCAACATAGTTTTTAGTTCATATTGCGAACTAATGTGACCCCAGTTCAGATTGTAAAACTAGTGTAGTTGGGCCAGGAGATATTAGCTCAACCATAGTAGTTTTTAGGCTAAATTCTAAGCCTATCCTCATATTTAAAGCTCACTGATCTGATCGTCATGCGCTATAACCTTACTAGGACACTATCCACTGGTTTATAGCGTGCGATCTGACCGCGCCCTAATGAATTTTCAGATAGGGGGCCGGCGAACTACGCATGCTAATGCGTAGTTCATACAAACGTAATACCAAAATCATTTGTAATTCAAACATATTCTTAAGATAGTTTGTATTTATTCCGATTAGATTACAGAATATCTAGGTTCCCAAATATATATTTTGAAAGGACTCTGATATAAAGACGAGAGTGAATTTCAAATGTCTATAGAAAACTTATTTTTCTCATAACTCGTCTTTAAATCAGTGTCCATTCAATATATATATTTGGGAACCTAGATATTCTGTAATCTAATCGGAATAAATGCACACTACATTAAAAATTTGTTTGATTTACAAATTATTTTGGTATTACGTTTGTATGAACTACGCATGCTCCGCCGGCCCCTTAACTTTTGCAGAGCAATTACACTATTACTTAAAAATGAAGCATAAAAATAACTGGGAGTGATCCGATATTATTCTCTTAAGTAATAAATTACTCTGTGGTATTACCGTTATTATTTAAGGTAATAAATTACCTTTGAGTATTAAACCAACTGGAGGCGCCATTGTCAGGCGATCCCCGCTGCCAAAGGTACGAGACCGCTGGTCATAGCGGTTCTAAACATGTGTGCGTATAGTTTATGCTTGTGTTTGTTTTTTGTTTTGTGTGCGTGCGTAACAACGCGATCGAATTGCATTAGTGTATTATTGCGTTCCCTCGTCCCCCGCGATAAGTGACAGACTTATTGGCATAGATATTAGTACTCGTGGCGTCTCCGGTTGGTTTAATACTCAAAGGTTATAACGGTCGATGAAATTCATAAAAGTATTTTTTTATCGTAGGATATATCCCATCTCTAATATTAGTTCTATGGTCCCTTCACATTGCTATCAGCGCCAAAATGGCGAAAATCAAATGGCTTCAACCTGTCATACATAGTCTGCAGTCCAGCGTACTTGTATTATAGAGGTCAGTGTTGACCGCGCACGCTGAGCTACGGCCGGGAGAGTTCAAGAGTGCATTGGCCAGGGCATAAAGGGTCATTGTGCCCAGCAGCCGGGTCGCGGTACAGGTACAAATTAGGTCATATTTGTGTTACTATACATTATAGGTTCTTACTATCTCCTACCTGGATGTACCGCGCCTTAAGATCCAACTAGCCGAGCTAACTTTGTTTGCATGTTTTATTAAAAATTAGATCATTTATTTATTTTTTGAGTAATCAATGTAAGTTCTATTATAGACATTTGGAAAAAAAGTGATAAGTGCTGGGAAATAGTTTTTATGGGGAAAAATGTGGTTACAATTTTCTCGTCTACAAATCAGGCTATATACCTATCGAGATTATTGTTATACAAAGATTTATTAATAATGGGGATATTCATTTAAATTCTAGCTTTTAATCTTTTACAACTCATTGGAAACATTAGTAACAGTTTGCGCTAAGCTGAGGTATATTTGGAAATCCTTTTTTACATTTTTTATTTCTGTTCGTTATTTTATTGAATGATTTTTCTGTCGTCCTTATTTTTGTATTTTGAAATAAATCTTTTTCTCTTCGACTAGACTACATTAGACGTTCGAGAGGGGAAAGTATCTGACAAAAGTAGGCGATTGCGACAGATATTTTGTTAGACAGTCTGATAGAGATTCAATTTAACTACGATGTAATTTATTTCCTAATAGGGTACTTGATACTTTTCATGTTGCTATAAGAGTTGAAGTGATAAATGAGACTATACATATCTTCACTAAAAATTTAAAATAAAATCAAGCAAAGCAAGAATATGTGTTTACCTGTTAATGGAAAATAAAATACTTTAAATAAACCCTCAGAAATAAACAAATGTATCACACTGTAAAATATTAAATGTAAACTTAAGCAATATTACTTAATAGACATTAAATTTGCAAAGCGTGACGTAGTTCTGCATTTTTGGTATGTTGTATGGGTCTGTTAGGATAGTGTGAATTCAAATTTGCAACTTCGAAAAACCTGTAACTGAGAAACTCGAGAAAAACTTCGAAATTTTGAAAAATATTAAATGTAAACTTAAGCAATATTACTTAATAGACATTAAATTCGTAAAGCGTGATGTAGTTCTGCATTTTTGGTATGTTGTATGGGTCTGTTGGGTTAGTGTGAATTCAAATTTGCAACTTCGAAAAACCTGTGGAAACTGAGAAAATCGAGAAAAACTTCGAAATTTTGAGACTTTCTTCACTATTTGCTCTCCAGGGCCAAAACTATGCATTTTTTGAAAACAATGGTTTCTACACTTATAAATTGTTTTAAATTACCTACAATTTGAGCCCAATTGCAGCTCTATTGCCTTGATAGAAACTAATCTATGGCACTTCTAAAATTACCAATTTTTTCGAAAATTTAAATTTTCAGGTTTTACTTACTTATTTCGCGAAATACGAGTATTGGCAAAACCACTTGCTCTACGAAGAAAGGTTACAGAAAATGTGTTTTAGTACATTTATTAAGCTTTTATTAGAGCCCAAAAAAAAGTCTGTGAGACTAACAGTTCACTCACAATATCAAAAAAACGAAAATAAGGTAAAATGGGTTATAGAGGCTTAAAAGACTCAATGTATACAAATTGTACGTAATTTAATACAGTTTATAAGTGTAGAAAATTTTATTCGCAAAAAATGCAGATTTATGGCCCTGGAGAGTAAATAGTGAAAAAAGTCCCAAAATTTCGAAGTTTTTCTCGACTCTGTTTCCACAGGTTTTTCGAAGTTGCAAATTTGAATTCACACTACCCCAACAGACCTATACAACATACCAAAAATTCAGAACTACATCACGCTTTGCGAGTTTAGCCTCTTTTTCTGTCTTTTTCCGACGGCCTATAAGTATTATGTAGGAATAATTGTAACTATTTAAGGACCTAAAGGTAACATTTTGCCTCAAGCTTGAACTGTTTTCGGTTCAGTAAAAAATACTGTTTTGAACGTTAGGCTCATATGGAACTGTTTAAATCAGTTCAGATCAATGTTTTTTCATTTGTATTTACTGCTTATTTCTTTCAGTGTATTTCGAAAACTAAATCACAGACCCGAATCACAAACAATTTCGAGTTTCACACCGAAATTTCCAAAACATCGTTCTGTTGTTTCGTAATATAAATTTGCCTTTGATTTGCCTAAAGCCTGAACGAAAATAGTCTTTGGAGCAGACTGATCGATATTCAAGATAAAAGCCTCAATCCAGCATGAGTAATTAATTGAGAAACTGTCTGTAGCAGTATAAATGCCTCAAAATAGCTTCCACGAGTCGCGATGCTTAATTGTACGTCAGGCACAAATTAAATAAGTAAAAAGGCAATCAGCTTCGCTAACAATTGATCACTGGTTTTTTGTTCCATTTCATGGGCATCCTTATTATAGTTCGATATCCCCTAGTGATAAAACAGTGATGTAAATTGAACCTGATTTTTATTATAGAACCTTTTTATATAATTCCTCGTTTGTTTAATAAACCCTAACGTTTCTCTTAAAAATATTAGTTGTATAAAAAGTTATGTATTTCATGTAAGTAAAACTACTTAAATATATAAACATATATTTTATGTAAACTGTTAATTAAATAAAAAATGTTGTTTTATTTTTAAATTACAGAGAAAGTAAGAAAAAAAGGTATTCGATGAGTTCCTTTTTTTTGTCCCATATTTTTTCGTTATTGGTAGGACATACGTTTTTATTTATATTATATATTTATTATATATATAGTATGGATATATTTTAATACTTATTTATTTTAATAATTTGTTACATTTTTGCCACAAAAGTTTTAAATTAATTATTTTTCACTTTGTGTAAAATAATGGTTTTAAGCTTTTTTTAATTTTTGGCCACACTTACCTTAGTTTTGCTGATTACACGATTAATATATTCACCACTGGTATGCCACTTGATTGAAAATATCTTTCTCAATTTTTCACATTTACTCGGTTTCCGCCTTCGAACAATATTCACGTTTCCGTTCAGTATTCGGAACCCGGGAGCGACGTCCGCCCTGCCGTACGACAGCTATTAAATGAGGGAGCGCGGGATTTGCGGCAATGTTTCATGAACCTTTGCGATGAACATCACGAACTGTAGAGTAGGTCAGGGTATAATTAGGGAGGCGTTTACAGGCCAGACAGGAAGCGCGGGCGCGGGGCGGGCGCAGCGCGGCGAACTCCTTTGAGTGTCCATAGTTCCCGCACCCACACCGCTCCCGCCCCGCGCAGCCAGTCTGGCCAAGCACTTAAAAAGGGGTAGTGTAAAGCATATGCATATCGATTTAAAGAAAGCATTGACTGAAACGAATTAATTCTTGATGTGATTTATTTTCCTTTTCTATGAGTACTTTAGCGTTATATTGAGACTTACCGGGCTTCTTAATTTTGAGGAAAATGAGAATACTTATTATTTAACCTGTTGTGCCTTTCTACAATGGCGTGTAAAGATAATTGTGGAGAGACTGTTAACCGCTTGTATACCGTAATTACAGACACAATTAAAAAGCCATTGTGTCTCGCGTAGATCTACGTTCCGGCATATTAAGGGTTAATGGTGATAAGGACATAGCATACGTTCCATAGATTTATGAATTGGGTATTATTAATATCTGTATAGATTTTACTGTCTAATTATCACCTAAACTGCACCTCAACCTTTGTGTTAGAGTTTTCTTTGTCTGATTTGTGAAGTACATTAGAAATAGTGTGGTGGTGTGGTGCAGAGTGATTATCTAGTGATTTTTAGGGTTCCGTACCTAAAAAGGAAAACACCGGGCAAGAGCGAGTCGGACTCGCGCACCGAGGGTTCCGTAACATCCGGGTTTATGCATAAGGTAGTTTTATCATTCTCTTATTTTAGAAGTTACAGGGGGGGGGGGGGGGACACATTTTACCACTTTGGAAGTGTGTCTCGCGCATACTATTCAGTTTAGAAAAAATGATATTAGAAACCTCAATATCATTTTTGAAGACCTACCCATAGATACCCCACACGTATGGGATTGATGAAAAAAAAAATTTGAGTTTCGGTTATAAGTATGGGGAACCCTAAAATTTATTGTTTTTTTTTTTCTATTTTTGTGTGAAAATCTTAATGCGGTTCACAGAATACATCTACTTACCAAGTTTTAACAGTATAGTTCTTATAGTTTCGGAGAAAAGTGGCTGTGACATACGGACGGACAGACAGACAGACAGACGGACAGACAGACAGACATAACGAATCTATAAGGGTTCCGTTTTTGCCATTTGGCTACGGAACCCTTATAAGATCACTTCGTTGTCAGTCTGTGTGTCCGTCGGTCAAGACCCTTTTTGACAGGAAAGCGTGGAGTTATCAAGTTGAAATTAATATCAAATAGTTACTTAAAGTTGCAATCCCTTGAAGCAGTGGAAAATCAAACTTCCAAATAAACGCAATCAGAAGATACGGGCGCTTATGCTCCGAAATCAAAATCTACTTAGTTAGTACTTCCCGTTGACCTAGATTAGAATCATGAAAGGAGATTGGCAGAAACCCACGTATTTTCAGTATCACATACAGGCTTACCGTTAACTTACCATAGAATGAATATATGGATTGAATATTATTTATTTTTAAAATTTCAATTACAATGTTACTATTTTACAACTTAACACTAAAATATACATATTATATAGTATATACAAGTATATATAAAAAAGGTAAAGAAAAAGACAGGAGCCCATTAGGCATCAAAAAATTCGTCCGCATCGCTGTCAATGGCACAAGTGCCCAAAAGGCTGGCAGCATTACCACGCTGGATGGCAATGCTTATTCTTTGGGCTAAAAATAGGCCAGCCCTCTGGTCACGTGAAGAGTAAAAAAATATGGATTAGAACGCTACAATAGAGTATAACAAACTATGTAATGGTAAGACATACATTAGACTTGGGCGATATTAAATTGATTTATGCATAACGCATTTATAGTGCTGTTGCGTCTGCCTCGGTTCTGTAGCGCATCATCTATCTAGGCTGAAACACGTACCAACTGTTTCAATGCTGTAAGGCGTAAGAGAGCGACCTCGCTGCTTACCAGACTCCGTGGCAGCCCCTACAGCATTCTACGCGCTATAGCCGGGAGATACGATAGCCCGTTGGTGAGGTCACTTGTCACCTATACATTGTCGGTGTTATTACTTAAGTCCTAACATAGGTTAAGACTATTGTTACTAACCCAATGGATCTCTGTTATCTGATATAATAATAATAATGGACCACCAAAAAAATTTTTTTATGTGATTATTGATTACCTTTCAACATAAAGTCACTAAATCTGATTTACGTAGTTTTTAGGGTTCCGTACCCAAACGGTAAAAACGGGACCCTATTACTAAAACTTCACTGTCCGTCTGTCTGTTACCAAGCTGTATCTCATGAACCGTGATAGCTTGACAGTTGAAATTTTCACAGATGATGTATTTCTGTTGCCGCTATAACAACAAATACTAAAAAAAGAATAAAATAAATATTTAAGGGGAGCTCACATACAACAAACTTGTTTTTTTTCGGCATTTTTGCCTTGTGGTACGGAACCCTTACTGTGCGAGTCCGACTCGCACTTGGGCAGTTTTTTTTTTATCTAGTACTTATATGCATTTAAGTTTGCACATATTTCTATTGTATTGCGCTTATTTTTAAATAATAAACGATTTATTCTTCACTAAAGTTATTAAATCATTTGACCCATTTTTTCGCTAGATCTAATAGTATTATATATTTGGGTTTATTGTATGGCAACTCTGACGTAATACGTTTGATTGGCTCTATTTTATGCGTTTTTCTTTCCGTAACGGGGCTGCACCCTAAAATCATGGTTTTTTTATTACTCCCAACAACTATTAAAACATTTTAGCTTGGAAAATAACTACGGATATAAGACCTATAACTTGCATATAAGTAACTAGAATTTAAAACGTTTGGATTTGATGAGGTACCCAACTCCTAAAAATTAGCAAGAAGCAATGTCGCACAAGTAAAGGAAAAAATCCGAAAACCGTAAATTTGTAGTTTTTGTACATTACAACATTTTTTTTGTCTTGACTATTTACATACCTACTTGTACGGAACCCTCAGTGCGTGAGTCCGAGTCGCACTTGACCGTTTTTTTTATGACTGTAATAGAATAATTAAGATCAAGCTGAAAAAAATGGGCTCTATTTTTTGAGATTGTTCTATCTTTAGTATTTTTATCAGGTACATAAATATGGCGGTTTGACGTAATATATTTTCGACACAAAACTTCGATCACACAAAAGCTATCAAACCGCAATTTTCATTCCT
Organism: Mesoligia furuncula; assembly: GCA_916614155.1. NCBI lineage: Eukaryota > Metazoa > Arthropoda > Insecta > Lepidoptera > Noctuidae > Mesoligia > Mesoligia furuncula. The sequence goes on from OU744790.1 coordinate 37,605,354, forward strand.
CAGGTAAAACTAATCAGAACATTGAGAAATTGGCCCTTTTTTTTGCGGATGGGAAAACATCAAATGCCTCCTCCCGCTCTGGGTGGAGCGAAAGGGAGTGTCAGACTCTTACTGACTAAAACCCACCCGTGTTACTTCCTTAGCCCTTTATGTTAGGTCCTTAGACTGATAAATTCAAACCCAATGGAGACTGATCATTAAGTAGCTAATGTATAAAGTGGCAAGTAACAAGGCCTTGTCTTGCATATTCATTCCACTCCAATGAGCAGTCAATGAAGCTGAAACGACTAGATATCTATATCTTTAATGCTGGAGGTTGGAATATGGTGACTATACGGGGAGGAGGAGACAGCAATAATAATATTAATAAAAACACGTTGTCTTTGACAAAGGTGGATGTTGTTACTGACCGTAATAGATGATGGAATGGTCGTTAACATCACTGATTAAGATAAGACCTATAACTTGATTGACATAGATGCGAGCATCTGTCGGAAGCTTTTACAAAGACAAGATATTCCTTAGAAGTCTACTGTGATGGAAAATAATGTCAATTGTAACTATTACTTGAAAGAAAGCACAGCTATACTCGCTGTAATCCCAGTTCAAAAGGGTTTTTGGGTGTTCGGGTTATGGAGCTCATCTGTACAGTTATTAACAATGCACAATGGCTTATTGCGTTACGGAGAGCTCCGGGGCTAGCCCTTTTCACACAATGTAGCTATCAGATTGCCATCGCCGGCTACCGCAACGTGTTGAAAAGGGCTGAAAGTTCCTGCATATAGCTGAAATTAGTATACATTTTTTTCCACAATTAAGAAATCATCTAGCAAGTGTCATACCATTTTGGAATCCAAACTAAACGCGCTATCTTTTTCAGTCATTTGCCAAAATAGCGTAGTACATTTTTTTATAGTACACTCGGTTAATGTTGGGTGATATAATTATTTTGAATTCAATGTTGGGCAAAAATCTAACATATTATTTAAAGCTGAAGCAATTATGTTTTATTTGAAACTGTAATTTATAGAAGAGTGATTCATAGTCACATTACATTACAAGCATCGGAAAGAAGTTAATATTCTTAGTCACAGGACTTGAAAGATCATCACATGGTGTCAGCGGTTTGATGATTTCCCACACGAAAAAAAAAAGGATGTCAGCTGGTGTCAGTCTTTCCGATTTATTTTTTGATACTTATAATTTGAAAAGTACATGACCAATATTTCTTTTTCCCATTTTTCTGATAACTGAAATGACTTCGCCTATCACGTTGATTTCTGGGACACCCTGTATACATACGGGCGTTCCTGGCATTGCATTGTCTCTTCGATATTGACTACAAGAAAACGTGGTTGGATGCAGTAACTTATCGAAAGGTGGGATTCGAAACAAGCCTGGTTTAACCTCGTCATTTGAATTTTCGTATCCCTCGGCAAAAGGATAGTCCTATACCACGAAAACCTGCTGCACACGATACGTGGTCTCTGTACAAATATGTAGCCGGCGGTATCGTCGGCTTCAACCCGAACTACTGAAACATGGTTCAGTGAACTCATTAGGCCTTGGAAATACCCTTTGAGGTTGAGAGCATGCAGGCAAAGCCTCGTGCCTACCTTTCTGTTGGGCATAATAATTAGTTATCTGGTAAATTTTTGGTTCATTTCAGCCTTCTTAATTGTGGTTTTCCCTCCCCTTTTTGATACGATTGAGTTGTAGCTGTTATCAGTTGTCCCATTTTCCTATATTGTTTATTGTTTGCTAATTTATGAGATAAGACTGCGCTCTCTCAAATAAACATGCAACCGAATTTACAAAATATTCTTTGCATGTTTTTCTTATTTTTTTTTTTTTTAGTTCTACAATGGCGTCAGAACTCAAACCTTGATTTATAGACATTTGACCACAACTGACATAACTAAAAACATGTAAATAATCAATTCTAGCAACGACTACATAAACAATAAAAATGGTTGGTCGCAGTGAGTAACTCAAGACAATGTTCTTTGTGCTTATGGTGTAGGGTCGTTTTTGTGACTTGTTTTGGTTTATAACTGTTTATAGATTGCACTTTCACTATTTGCGTTTTGGTAAATGATAATGATTAATGATTTTATTTTTGTAAGTAGGTTTGTACAAACACTTTTACACGTCAATCATGTTTTTTTAAAACTAGATGAGGTCGGCGTTTCCTATCTGACTACTCTGAGAAGAAAGGCCGAAACAAACTCAGAGGTCACAGTCTCTTTTAAAATCCAGACATAATCTTGGTCAGGTTATATGAAGACCATGTAGATCGATGTCTGAGATGGTCTTTTGAGGAAAGAACCACACAGATTGGTACTACTGCCTTATGTGATTTTGACTACATATAAGGGTCTTTGCCCGGCTGCCAAAACCTTTTTGGAACGAATTCCTTTTACGGAGCTTGCGGTAGGAGTAAAATGGGAGATGTACGACTTTTCATTTATGTAATAGAAAGAGACAGAGAGATAGAGGGAGATAGTTTACATGGTTTTCACACAAGGCGATGCAAAAAGTTGGAATTTTTCGTCATGGTATCGTTTTCATGGTTTTCTAGGGTGCTGAAACCGATAGTGAGGTCAAAATGAAAATCCAAGATGGCGGCAGCAAAATTTTCGCAGTCGTCATCATAGATTTTTATTTTGAACCGTTCCTGCCGGAGGTCACCCGACCCCACAGGTGTTTTTTTTTGTTACCCTATAATTATTCTGTCCCACTGCTGGGTAAAGGCCTCTCTTTTTCCTTCCAAACCTCCCTCCCTGTTTTACGTTGATGTTATCAAATCGTCACACAACCTTCGCCGTCGAGGTAGACCACGGCGAAGGTCGTGACTTCTTCCCAACAAAAGCACTAGAAAGTGGATAAGGGCGGCTTTGGGGGGCCGTTTTTTGTGATTTTAACGAAAAAAACTAACTTGAGTTTATAGCCTAAAGTGCTTACTGGGCAATTCTCGTAATTCTAAGAAAGTTTATAGCCTGGTCTGTCTCATTCTGTCCAAAAAAAAACCTCTAATCTTCCGATATTTGTTGTCAAGTTGTTGATATTGATGGTCGCTGAAATGAGACTGCGACTAGATTTTGAACGTTTTTTATTACGGGAATTGGCCTACAAATGTTCAGCAGTGTTTCAGCTGGATGAAGATAATGTCAAGATATTAAACTATAGATAGATACGAAATTTTCTGCTGTACTGGGCTTTTTTGGCGCAGTCGTGAGGCACACATGCCTGCTAATGAGGGATTTTCTTTTTCTTTTTTTTTAACGCTTCCCTAGTCGCTGGATAGATGGCGCTGAACTTGGTAAGTTACTGCAAGGACCGGAACGTCACATAATTTTTTTATTAATTCACTTGGATGTCATTTTGAGATCGTAAAACGAAAGCAAACGAAACTGTCGCTCAACGAGCGTATATGACGTGACGCAAAGGTTTTATTTCCAAGCGTTTTGACTTTGGCACCTAGTAACGTAGTCAGTTCAACGCCATCTTCAGGGTTCTTGGAAACTATGTTTTTTTTTTAATACTCAAAAGAAAAACCTCTCATTTCTTACATCGGACTTTGCACTTTTCATTTTTATCTTTATTTTTGTTTTTATCTGATGTACGAGTATTATCTGACTATCTGGTGTATTGTGTGTCTTTTAGTCTGTGCTAAATAAATGTATTTTCTTTCTTTATATTAAAGCCGCGTTTGTCTAGTAGTCCCAAGCACGAATGCTGAGCATGAGGTACAGGTTCGAATCCCAGGTCAGGCCAAGTGTTACTTGGTTTTTCCAGCTGGATTTTTTCAGTAGCAGCCTGAAGTCTGGATTCGTGCCTGTTGATGGCAATATGCTCGCCGCCTATTACATGGGGCTTAAACATAACTGAACTAACCTGATAGTGATATAGAATAATAAAGTACACACACCTAGTGGTAAATAAAATGGAAAGCGGTAGGATTGTATGAAGTGTTTTAAAAGATACAACTTGTAAAGAAAATGTAAAAGCACTAGGAAATGGTGAAGGGCGGGCGTTTTGGGGGACTGTCTTTTGTAATTTTGACTTTCGAAAAATGCTGATTCTCAGCCTAGTTAGAATAAAAGATTTTTGATTTTGATTTTGTGGACAGAAAGTAGAAGATAGGCAAAAGCGGTTCCAGAATGCTTATAAAACAAGGACCGTCTGTAAAGAAAATATAGACATAGTACCCTCTTCTATGGACTGTCTGGGAATAAACATTTTTATTTTTCTTTTATTTTTATTTTATTTTATTTTAATTTAATTTTATTTATATTTATTTTATTTTTATAGTAAAATAGTAAATAATTTGTGTCCGACCCTGCTAGGGTAGAGTATTTGAATATTGTAAAGCGCAGTTTTAAAATTAGAGGGATAAGAGCTGTGAATTTTGATAAAGTAACCAGGACAAGAGAAAAAAAAAACCTGATAGTGTTATAGGCTACTTTTGCCCGAAAAATTTCGCGGTTCCTGTGGGATTGGAGAAATGTGGGTGTACAATTATTAGGTACCAGTCTGCCTAACTCTTCGGGAGTTATGTTTGTATGTATTAAAGAAAATGTTGGCTTATTACCACCGACTTCCAAAATTAAAGTTATTTCATAATTTTGAGTTTATTTCTTTTTGAGGTCGGTTTAATTTTTATAAATATTTTTTTTTTTTTGCTACCATTCTTTAAATAGCTCAACTACGTGCCTTCCATAGAACCATAAACAATAATGCAGTCTATTTTTTATTTACTATAGCTTCACGTCTTAGACATTTTATGCGATGTCAAACGATTAACTCTAATTCAATTAGGAATGGTGGCATTTCAGCGAGGTAGATGTTTGAAGCGGTGGTGGAGTGCCACATTGATAAATGATAAAATAATGATATTTTATTTCTGTAAATTAGTCTAAAAAAACAGTTGTATGTGGGTTAAAATGTTTGTAAACGCACCCAAAATACAGGAGAAATGCTTAGTGTGGGGCAAGGTTTAAAAAAAAAATTAAGGACTAGGTTCGATTCCCAAATTGTTATTAAGGTTTCTCATCTGGAATACCTCAGTAGCAGCTGGGAGTCGATTATTTGTGCTTGGTTGTCGGAATTAGGCTCGCTCCTATCATCTACATAGGACTTATACATAATTGGCGAAATATAGGTGTACTATACAGTATGGAAACCAGATTATGCAATAAATTATACCTCGTACTTGTTATCGCTTTTTCTGACGATATTTAGATACTTAGGTATTATGCAATATTCCGAAATCTGGCTTGTTTAATATTTTCTTTATTATATGTCAAACTCAAACTCAAACAACCATATTACAAAACAAGATTTATCTTTAGACCCAGGTTTAAACCATCCAGCCATTTTTAAATTTCGAACTATAATCCAACGAAGCTAAGGTTCTTATTACAAAAACTGACGTTAAACCCGAGTCTAAGTTGCCAATTTTGCATTAAGAACTTTACATTTGTCGGAATAAAGTTGAAAATAGAGTAACTGGCTCGAAGGTTTAGGCTAGGTCTAAAATTAGATCTCGTTTTGTAATAAGACGGATAGCATTTATTTCAATTAAACCAATTACATTCACTTTTGAACTGTCAAGGGGTCGGTCAGTCGGAAAGATGAAGCTAGTAGCCCATTCCAAAGCATAGGTACCTATGTATAGATAACTATTTACACTAGGTAATAAATTAAAAGTCTAGTAACTATAGTGTATAAATAAATACAATGAAGTCGGTTAATAACAAAAGGACATTTAGGTGTCGAAGTAATCGTTCGCATCGCTGTCATCAGGAACCATATATTGTAGTCTTTGTCAGGAACCTAGACTGGCAGCATTGCCACGTTGAATGGAAATGCTGCGTTTTATTTTTTTATTTTATAGTATTTTTTGTTTTTTTTTAATCATTCGCTTCTTCTTCTTCTTCTTCTTCGTGTCGCTGGCACGACTGTATTTTAAATCTTGTTTTCCCAAAACTTTGCCACTTCCACGGCGTTGTCAGTGGCAGTGCAGAGGTCACTTTGACTGCATGTTTTGGGACACAGAGGGCAGGATAGGAGGTGGAGCATGGTTTGTGATACAGCTCCGCAATCACACCCTTCTGCTGTTCCGTCAAGGTAGCCCCACTTTACCAGGTTGGACTTACATCTTCCCACTTGTGTCCTGAGACGGTTCAGAGACTTCCAAGTGGGCCACGGAAGGTTACACCCTGCAGGGACATGCTCCTTTGGTGGTAGGTAGTGAGTAGGAGGGGGAAGAGTATCCTGCCACAGTTTGCAACGGGTGTCGGCCGGGTTTCCTGACAGAGACGCTGCCGATTTCAAAAAGCTGTGTCTGCTTATTAGCCGTATTATTATTATTATCTAGAAGCAAAGAAACAACAAAAAGTCCTAATTATTTGAATATAGCAATATACTTTAAAAAATGTTTAACTCCTATAAAAAAACAGTATCAAAATAGAATGTCAAGATTCAAAAAGTCAAACATGCTTACAAACGGTGTGCAGCCAAAAATATTTGTGTAAATAATAAATCAGTCTGTCCACTTAGAGAATAGTACATTATGATACATGTGTGCTATGTTGATCACTATGCTTGAGGCGGTATCGATAAGAAAGCCGAGAGCCTAATGATCAATGCACACGCGTTTCGTACGACGTTTTTCACTAGCGATGCGCGCGCATGTGTAAATAAAAGCACTGACTCTCATTTTAAATATATTAGTCTTTGGTGGCAAACTCAAACTCAAAGCATTTATTTCAATTAAACCTTGTACAGGCACTTTTGAATTGTCAAAATTAAATAGTCTGTCAGTTAGTCAGAAAGTTGAAGCTAGTTGCCCATTCCAAAACGTAGATCTCTATGGAGAAGAACGGGCAAGAAACTCCATGGACACTCTTTTAAATCAAGTTATTACAAAATCCTGGGTACATTATTCTTGACGCTTCTATATGTGAGAACAATGTAAAAAAAAAAGACAAATGAAGAAACAATTCAAAATATAAGATTAAAAATAAGCCTTGGCAGTTAAGAGATGACCAGTCTCAACCGACGGCACCCGTTCACGAACATGACGCGTGGATCAGCACCATCCAGCTCAACCATTTTGTAGGGAACCGAATAATCCAACACACGCGCCACCATCGGTGAGACATTTAAGTGAGCATGACACGTTCTCAACTGCCATGCTCTTTCAAGTCAACAACAAAAAAAAATCATAATAAACTGAAACATGGTTCTTACATTTACAAAATTAAAAAAAAAATGCTTCTAAATTATACAAAACTATAGTTTGCAATTTATTTAAGATGTTAATATAATTTACTACCTACCAAACAGGAAGAGGTATCTAATATTGCAGTATTCAACAATTAAAACTGGATTGAATAAAATAAAAAAGTTATGTTCGTAATGTCAGAAATATTGAAAAAGAAAAAGGGAAGCACCTCTTCCAAATATTGAAATTTTAACTAGTGAGCCCAAGTGCCTGTGGAGCAGGACCAGCATTAAGCCAAGCCTTTTTATCTACGATATAATCATCCAACTTGTAATATGCTTGTCTACATAGTGTGTGTTTAATGCATGTTTTAAATTTCTTCTCATTTAATTGAAGAATATCGAATGGTATTTTATTATAACATTTTACACAGTAACCCATAAAAGAAGTTTTTACTTTAGACAATCTGAAACGCGGTTGATCTAATTTGTCCCTATTTCTAGTGTTAAAATTATGCCTGTCACTTATCTTACTAAAAAGATGTAGATTTTTTCGAACGTACATAATGTTTTCATATATATATTGACAAGGAACCGTCATGATGTTAATTTCTTTAAACAGTTCTCGTAGAGAATCGCGTCTGCTGAGCTTGTAGATGGATCTGACAGCCCTCTTTTGCAGAATGAAGATAGAATCAATATCTGCAGCCCGTCCCCACAACAAAATACCGTAAGACATGATGCTATGAAAGTAACTAAAATAGACCAGTCTCGCGGTATCCATGGCACTGACAAAACCTCTAAACAGCCTATAGAAAAAATATAATAAACACAAAATAATGTTTAGACTGATCGTAGTGTTGTTGTATGTCAAATTGTAGTTTAGTTAGTATGGAATTAGCATAGAGAAATATACATTAGTTCAGTGAGAATCCGCAATAATACAACGCCAGTCAGGGTCTTTTCCGTTTGGTTTCGGAAGGGACCACGGACAATTTAAGGTGGATAATTAAAATTTTCTTACGTTTTTTTGTTATTTGCAGGTCAGTATCAGGTTGTATCTTGATCAAATATGATTCGCGACTATAATATATATATATTTACATAATTATAGTCATTAGAATAGAATCTTTCAAGTTAGATTTTTTCCCTAAGAACTATTCCATAAGAAAGATGTATTAATGATTCGAATGATTATCATTCTGTAAAGACGTAGGTACCTTTTATAGTCGCAAATCATATTTTGATCAAGATACAACCTGACACTCAAATCTGTCTCGATCTACCACTCTTCACCTTAAATTGTCCGTAGTCCCTGCGCATTCACCATAAGGTAAATAAATATTAGTTAATTTTGGGACCAAGGACAATACAGACTATTTAAAAAAAACGTGAATTGATGAGATTAAAAAAGCGCGCATCTCCGACTAGTAAACAGTTATCTGTGGATTAAAATAAAGAAAAAAAGCGGCCAAGTGCGAGTCGGACTCGCCCATGAAGGGTTCCGTAGCAGCAAATAACATCATATTTTTTAGTTCGCGTTGTTCTTTCTTTTTTAGGATACATTTTTATTTAAGTAAATAAAAGCTTGTTTTTAAAAACTTTTTTTTTTTTTCATTTTATTTTTATATTTGAGTTGATTGAATGAAAAGTAAATTGCGGTTTACGATTTATGACGTATTAAAAAAAAACTACTTGCTAGATCTCGTTCAAACCAATTTTCGGTGGAAGTTTACATGGTAATGTACATCATATATTTTTTTTAGTTTTATCATTCTCTTATTTTAGAAGTTCCAAGGGGAGGGGGGGGGGGACACATTTTACCACTTTGGAAGTGTCTCTCGCGCAAACTATTCAGTTTATAAAAAAAAAATTAGGTACCTTAATATCATTTTTGAAGACCTATCCATAGATACCCCACAAGTATGGGTTTGATGAAAAAAAAAATTTTTGAGTTTCAGTTCTAAGTATGGGGACCCCTAAAAGTTATTGTTTTTTTCTATTTTTGTGTGAAAATCTTAATGCGGTTCACAGAATACATCTACTTACCAAGTTTCAACAGTATAGTTCTTATAATTTCGGAAAAAAAGTGGCTGTGACATACGGACGGACAGACAGACGGACGGACAGACAGACAGACAGACATGACGAATCTATAAGGATTCCGTTTTTTGCCATTTGGTTAAGGAACCCTAAAAAGCACACGTTTTTAATACACTGCATTATGGACCTAAAAGCGGTTCAATAAGAGCCACTTTACGAGCAAGTGTGTTGAAAAAATAATAATTATCTCCTTTCCATCAGGCATGAATGATATCAAGAGCAGGGCCCATTTAACAATAAAAAAAAAACAAAATAAGGATACTTTTATTGTAACACATTAAACCTGTAACGAGGTCAATGAGTGCAATATACACAAGCTCTGCTTAGCTTGGGACTAGACGGCGTTGTGTGATAGTGGTCGAATATATAATATATAATATATATATATATATGCACCAGTTTATCTGAGAATACTATTACTACTATTTACTACATCCAGGGAAACGCCTCCACAACCTCGCTCAAAGGGCATTGCTCCTAAATTCGTAGAATTGACGCCGCCGTAAGGACCACAGTGCAATGAAAGCAGAATGCCTGCTTCAAAAAAAATTAGCTTTGCAAGTATTTTCGTATTGTAGGTACCTATCTACTGCTGTCTTCTTCAATTAGTTTTACGTTTATTATTTACTAGCAGGGCCTAAAACCGTAATATCGGGATAAAAACTATCCTATGTCCTTTCCCGGGATTCAAACTTCATCTAAACCTCTCAACTCAATCTTCATGAAAATACCAAATTTCATCTAAATCGGTTCAGCGGTTTAAGCGAGAAGAGGTAACAGACAGACAGACAGATACACTTTCGCATTTATAATATTGTAAATATTATATATTAAATTATATAAAGTAAAGTAGAAAATAGTATATAGTATGGATGTTATTTTGTAAATTGGTTTCTATGTTTTATTTTACACAGAGTGTATTGGAAATGTGTGGTCATATTCAAGGGTGCAGCCCATCACACTGAACAACTTTCTCCATTGGAGAAACATCGTAATACACGTTATATACCCACCTACCTAGCAAGAGAAGAAGTCAAAAAGTCAAGTAAATGCTATTTTTGTAAACTACATTTTGAGTGGCGTTGAGGCAAAGTCGACAATATAGGAATCAACTAACAATACAGAAATATATTCTGTTAATATATGATTAGATTTATAAATAATTATGTTAAAAACTTTTATCTTTTTAGTTGTCGTATTTACCTACCTCATACTTACTATGTAAACAACATTGACACGAAGTTTTATAACATCATCAACAATTCAACAAACACAAAATGGATACAATACGTTTTGAAGCTTTTGAATCTCACTCAAAAACTATCAAAACAAACTTAATAAAATTCATTATCATGGGCTCACCGCGCGAGAGCGAGCGTGGTTCCTGTACCGAATGAAAAAATAATTTTCAAAATCGGTCCAAAATTGATGAAAATACATACAGACGAAGATAGAACCTCCTTCTTTGAAGTCGGTTATAAAGAAGTAGATGTTGTTAGTTGTCTGCACAGTTAACTATTTTTCCATGTTGATCCTGGCGTGGACATTCTGCCTGTACTTGTATTGTGTCTACAATTCAGCCTGTTTAAGGTGCGATTCCAACGAAAGTAAAAATAAAATTGTTTGGATTTAGACTAATTACCTAGTGTGAGTCAAATCTTTGCGTGAGATTAATTCATTTCCAAAAGCAATACAAGATTTTTGTGATATTCACATTGGCAGTCGAAAGTCGGAACTGTCTCTCCTAAATAGAGATAACGTAGTGATCTAGCTAGGAGGGCAACGATTTACCCAGCAATTCGTTTTACAGACGCCAGCACATCAAGCTAAAATCTGTCAAATTTATTTAATACATTTTCAACTTTATCGCTAAAGCTTATTTTTCTTTAGGTTCAGAGTTGATTGGGAAAATTTGACAGTTTCGGGTAGCTTGACGTGCTGGCGTCTAATTAATAATGCATACTTTGTAAGTGCCACATGTACACGGCGCCACATCAAGCTATTCATTTCCAGTTTTAGCTGACCTCGCATTTTATAGGTTCTTCTTACAATAAGAAGTCATCTTATACGTAATAATTGGAGTCAAACTTGGGTTATTTAGCAATACATCGTATAAAAAATCCTGTTTTATAAAAGAGCTGATGTAATAAAAAGTAATGCTACACAAAAAAAACGAAGTAAACAAGTCTCATTATCCGTAGTTACACTGGTAAAATCATATAAGAGCAGCAATATACGACAGAATTCTCAAAATACCTTTAATCGTTAGCCAAGTGATTGTTTCTACCGCAATCCGCATAGACCCGCTGTGAACAGCGACTAACACGAAAATATCCGCAGTATAGTTACGTAATTATCTCCAGCAACATAGTTGCCAAAATATGTGACGTATGCTTCAATTTTATCTCATAGGAATTCAGGCTAAGTATTATAAATCAAAGGTCCTTCATTAATGGAAGTAGGTACAAAGGTAATGCATTTATGGATAAAAGAAATACATTTTATCTTATAAAAATGATTTGATAGAAATTATTTTATCTTATGATTATGTGTATCATATCACTATGGAAAATTCACTACAAAATTTATGCCTAATTTGATTGTATAGAATGTAGATAATAATTGAAGGCTCGAAAATCTGGCCTTAAAATGATTTCTACCAATAGCCCCGACGTCTGAAGTCCCAAAATAATATCTGGTGACTGAAATATACGTTGAAAATAAATAAATATCTAACTAAATATGGTAAAACATATTTAAACAATGAGTCCATTGTTTTAGAACTCTGAACGCTCGAAGCTCTCATTTAATATTATCGTCCGATAACTCTATCATTCGTTTTAAAATGTACAGTCAAACACTATAAATATTGACGATCGTAGATTGAAGTGCATAAAATCCAAAATAGAAAAATATATAGAATTGAATTCTAATTTAACGCTCCGTTGTTGGAACACTACCTTAATACGCCAGCAATATCGACCATTTTTCGAAATTTAGGGGTATTTGGCCGATCTAGTCATGTGTATGCACTTCCAAAATTATTAAAAAAATAAAAACACAATGTTAAAAAAAAAATAAGAGTAGTAGAAAATTTTAAAATATTGTAAAATAACATGCACAACAAATTTATATATTACGGCTTTCAATAATAAAATGCAATTATTTTATTTAAAACCATAATTGTTTAAAACTATGGTCACTCACCCTTACAATGCGATAGTTATCACTAAATCAAACTTATGGCGGTAACTTTCAATTGATTTCACACTTCTTAATAAGGCACGTGTTCACTTTTCACTCACAAAACTCCACTTGCACTACAACAGTACACGTTTAGCTAACAAAACAAATTTCAGTAGAGTCAAACATTTTTAAAACTATTAATTCACTGTTTGTAACTTTGTGCGAAAATTACTTTGAAATTTTAAAATACATTAAACTTTTTAGCGAAATTGTTTATAAATAAAAGTTTACAGAGATATTTTTAGAATAGTGTTCGGTCGCGTGGCCGCGGTTGTACTAATGTAATGGTTGTAGCACAGTATCGTCGTTACGCTATCCGATAACGCTACTACAGCTTCCAAATTTCCAAATGCTTTTGCAACACTTTTTGCAGGTTACATTTAATAATGAAAAATCGCAATTTTTTTTATTGTATGTTTAATACAATTCCCGAAATGATGAATCTAACAAGATTGAGTCCAGGGGATAAAGTTCACAAAATGGTTCACCAACTGCGTTAGGCTACTTGTACATCAAACTGCGCAAGCGCGAACAGTAGGCTCGCCGCGCCCTGTCTGTCGTTGATCCCTCAATGGGTGACGTCATGATACTCTGAGGCTAAACTCCCCGATTGTTAATAATTGTAATTGTTCTTTACTAGGCGAAGCTTTTTTACAATACTTTGATTGTTTTTGTTATTATTGACCGTTAAGTGTTCACTTTTGAACATTAGTAGACTGTTGTGGCAAGAATAACTTTTTTTGAATCCCCTTCGGTAGCTTACTTTGGTTGAAATCGATTGGTGGTTTGGTTGCTATGGGAATGGGGAGGGTTGACAGCTACGCTAATTTTGTCAATTTTGTCAAAAACGTTGAACTTTGAATACAATTTTTTATGTCTGGTAGAAATCGTTTTAAAATCGAAATCGTTTTGACATCGTATTTTGGGAAATCGTTTTGGAATCGTATTTTGGGGTAATTGTATATTCAAGATCTTGAAAACATACCACAGAAACCAGTAACCACAAAAGAATTCCACTATCCACCTCCTGGCTCCATCATCAGATCCTCGACACCAAGTGCAGTCATATGAGCCCAAACTCGAGGGGTTTACTGCCACTGAAGAGTTCCACTATCCACCTCCTGGCTCTTTATAGTTTTGTCTTCCGAACTACTTAAACATACACCGTCTTATTACAAAACGAGATCTAATTTTAGACCTAGCCTAAAGCTTCGAGCCAGTTACTCTATTTTGAACTTTATTCCGACAAACGTACATTTCTTAATGCAAAATTGACAACTTAGACTCGGGTTTAACGTCCGTTTTTGTAATAAGAACTTTAGCTTCGTTGGATTATAGTTCGAAATTTAAAAAAGGCTGGATGGTTTAAACCTGGGTCTAAAGATAAATCTTGTTTTGTAATAAGGCCGACAAAGTTTCATTTCGATACGACAATTATGTAGAAGAAAGATAAAACTGACTTCTAAGATTTTATTACATTGTTTGTTATAGGCTTAATTGAGTCCTCGCCTGCGGGGTACGGGGGTAGGACGGGAACGGGGGCCGGGAGAGGTGAGGGTGGCGGGCGCTCGTAGCGTGATACACAATGCGCGAAATGTGCACTGGGACAGTTCTTATGTTAAGTGACGTCACACTGGTTAACGGTGAAAAGCTGGTGATTCTTTATTAGAAATTTAATTGATGCCTTTACAAAATTATGTAAAACAAATGTGTAAGTAACAAAAAAAAAATATTAGGTAATAAACTTATGACTACGACTTAGTTATTAGAATTTTTTTTTATAAAGATTTATTAAAATTATAAATCAATCACTTATTTCCATATCAATATCGCTGGAACTTGATTCTTCACTTTCGAAGCAGCCATCATGAGAAGCATCTGAATCATCCTGCACAATAATAATAAAATCAACAACGTCATCTAGAACTCTGTGATAATTGCAGTATTCGTCCTCGACTTTAATTACATGGTTACATGTAATTAAAGTTCAATACCCAGCAAAAAATCCCTCTAACATTTATTTTTTCTGGTCTAAATTAGACCAGAAAAAAATTGAAGAATTGGTCTTTTTGTGCTAACTGTTGTTTAATATCACCCCAGACCAATTCAATTAGGTTCAGGTCTGGTAGGTATGGAGGCAAACGCAACACTTCATGTCCGTTTCTTTTCAATAACTCGTCAATTTTGTAAATATCTTTATCTTGTGAAATGGCTTTAAATTATGTCTTGTCATCCTTTCTAAGTTTTATCATCCAAAGGCTCCTCATGCTGTCGTAGCCAACCTTGCATAGCTGGCTTGGTACAAGCCATAGTCGGGATTATCTCTTCTCGAACCGCATGATAAGCTGCGTTATCCATTACTGTGACAGAATTTGGTGGTATATAATATTATTAGGCTTGAGTTTTTCCATTTATCCATTTACTGAAATTCACAAAATTCATAGAATCGTGAAAATCAACTGTCTTACATTTGGATTTAAATGTCACAAGTGCTCCGTTTACAAATCCAGTTTGGCCCCCACAATGTACGATGATCAAACGGTCTCCTTTACCGATATGAGACAGCACGCCGTGTTCATCCTTTGATTGCCAACATTTTGAAACGTTACGAGACGCATTGACATAAGTTTCGTCAAGATATAAAATATGTCTTCTTTCTATACGATATTTTTCAATAGAATCTATTTAGGTATTTCCTCCCCCACGATGTTACATTTGGATGTTCGATAAGGAATTTCCTTTAGAATACGCATTTCTTAAATTTAAAACCTAGATCATGTAATAATAGACTTAAATATTCCCTGCTGCAGTGTATACATTCTCATGTCAAGTACAGCATTCAAAGTTTTTAGAGTTGGTATATTTTTTAAATTGTGTAAAACTAAGTGACTTTTATTCTTACCAAGCCTTTTGTGAAATCGTCTACTTCCACTCTTTTTCTGCAATTCTGTTTTGGTTTTCTCGGTGATTTAAATCTTTCGTTGTCTTTTAATAATTTTCGTTGTTGTATAATTCTAGATCCAGACTTTTCCGATAGTCTAGTAACTTTTGCTACGGTTTTGTTTAAAGGATATTCAGCGAAATTCAAAACCAGTTTTTTGTATTTAAAATATTATTCGTATTCATTAAAAGCCATTTGCTTGCACTGACTATTAATTTTATGTCCGAAGATATTTCGACGCATCTTGATAATGTAATCTCATGTATAACTCTCACAAAGCGTCCGCAACTGTCAACATGAGCGATCGCTAACCGCGTAGCCCGCGTAGCGAGCGAGCTGAGGTTTGATAAGAATACGCCTGCCGCCCGCACCACTCCCGGTCCCCGTTCTTCTCCTACCCCCGCGCCCCTATACCCCGCAGGCGAGGACTCTATTAAATGGTTTACATATAAAGGTCAGTCATTTTATTTGATCGTATCGATGGATCATTTCTTTAAAAAGTTTTATTTAAAAGGTTTTGTAGGCTACTACTTACCTATTCAATTACTTAATTATAATTTACTAATAACTTACATACATATTTACAACACTGATTTACAATTACTCACACAAAAGTATCTATTTAATATTATATTTACATTGTTATTTATTTACATTTATTTATAACATCATAGAATAAAAATATCTTTATTCGATAATAAGCACATACATAACACCAGTCGGTCGATGACGTTAATCGATAACGAGTGCGATAAACTATCGACTCGCTGGACATCACTAATCTAACGGTACTAGACACGTCGCCCGCTTGCGCGGACGCAGCGGTCACCGCGCAATGTCAACCAGTCGAGACTTATCTACGGCGCGGAGCGCATGCCTTTTACTCGCTTATTTGTATTGCCGCGAACTGCTTAAATGCTTGTGATTTTCATATCTTCCTTTCCATCTTCTCATCTGAACTCTGTCTTATCTTCCTAAGTTACTGACTATTGTGCTTACGCTTGTGCTTGTGCTTTAATTCCCATTGTGCCTTCTAGATCATATGTGTGTGTGGTGTGAGGATTGTTGGAGAATATATGCTGTAACCGTGAGTTGGATTTTAATTACAAACCACAGAAAACCACGTTACCTATACACTATTATTTACTCATACCCTCGCCTATACTGGTGACCCCGAAAGAACATGGTAGGGGATTCATATAAAGACGCACGGAGCACGGATACGTCACATCCGCCCAGCACTAGTGAAGGGAACGATATGTCGATAGACCCAAGTAACGTTTATAAAGTCGGCGTACGTGTGCCACCATTCTGGGCTGAGGAGCCGGAAATTTGGTTCGCCCAAGTCGAAGGCCAATTTGCCATCGCCGGAATTACAAATGATCTCACCAAGTTTAATTACGTGATTGGGCATCTCGACAATCAGTATTCCAGGGAGGTCAAAGATATTATCATCAGCCCGCCTGCGACAAACAAGTACGAGAAACTGAAGATGGAATTGATTAAGAGGCTCAGCGCGTCCAACGAAAAGAAAATCAAGCAGTTGTTGATGCATGAGGAACTTGGGGATCGAAAACCATCCCAGTTTCTCCGGCACCTCAAAAGTCTCGCAGGCCAGGACGTACCAGATGACTTCTTGAAGACCATCTGGACTAGTCGCCTTCCTCACGGCATACAGACGGTGCTCGCAGGTCAACCAGGTGCAACATCGATAGAAGACCTAGCCGACTTAGCCGATCGGGTAAACGATCTGGCTGCTACAACTCCGAGGGTCGCTGCTGTTAACGACACTACCCCTGGCTCAGTTCTCAGCGATCTGACCAAGGAAGTAGCTGAACTCAGGAATCAGTTGCAGAAGATGGCGTCGAGTCGGAACAGCAGGTCACGCTCTCGCTCCTCCAGAGACACTAGAAGTAAGTCTAGGCAGCGCTCGCAATCTAATTACCGGAAGTTCCCGCTTTGTTGGTACCATGCCAAGTTCGCAGACAAAGCCAATAAGTGTATTCGACCATGCGACTTCAAGTCGGAAAACGCAAAGGGCGGTCGATAATGACGACCAGCGATTGCCCTCAAAATGCAAGTGGTCGCCTATTCGTCACGGACCGTTCATCGAAAACGCAATTCCTGGTCGACACTGGAAGCGACCTCTGCGTATACCCACGGCCAATGCTTCACGATCGTCGTACTCGGACTGGTTATAATCTATGTGCTGCTAATGGTTCTAATATTGCTACATATGGTTTTGTTAATTTAGAATTAGATTTTGGTTTACGTAGGACATTTCAATGGCGTTTTGTAGTTGCTGATGTCACAAAACCAATAATTGGCGTAGATTTGTTAAATTTTTACAACCTTGTAGTAGATTGTCGTAACAAACGCTTAATAGATAATTTAACATCAGTGACAGCTGTTGCCGCTTTGGCTAATTGTAAGAATGTTTATTCTGTTAAAGTCGTGACTGGTGAGACTCGGTTTCATAAAATTCTAGATGAGTTTCCTGGGATCACTCGACCGGCTGGTAAGCATCACACTACACCACACCAAACAGTACATCACATTCGCACTACACCAGGCCCTCCAGTTTGTTCATCTCCCCGTCGTTTAGCTCCGGACAAGCTCAAAATTGCCCAAAAAGAGTTTCAGTCTATGCTGGCCATCGGCACAGCCAGACCTTCGGAGAGCCCATGGTCGTCACCCTTGCACTTGGCACCGAAGAAAAATAACGGCTGGCGTCCTTGTGGCGATTATCGGCAGCTCAACGCCCGTACTGTGCCAGACAGGTATCCGATTAAGCACATCCACGACTTTTCGCAGAGTATAGCTGGGTGTAAAGTTTTCAGTACTCTGGACCTTGAAAAAGCATATAATCAGATACCTGTCTGTCAGGAGGACATCCCTAAGACCGCCATCACGACCCCGTTTGGTCTATTTGAATTTCCTTATATGACGTTCGGTCTTAGGAATGCGGGACAAACGTTCCAACGATTTGTTGACGAGGTAACGAGGGGGCTTCATTTTGTATACTGTTATCTGGATGATTTTTTAATATTTTCCAAGAGTGACACAGAGCATGAGCAGCACCTGCGCGAGGTATTCAAGAGGCTGAACGAGTATGGTATGTTGGTCAACACCTCGAAGTGCATTTTTGGAGCACAAGAGGTAACCTTTTTAGGCTATCGTGTATCTGAAAACGGTTCCAGGCCGGTCGAGTCTAAGGTTCAAGCGGTGAAAGATTTTCCCGCACCAAAGAACGTGCGGCAGCTAAGAGGATTCTTGGGTATGCTCAATTTTTATAGGAGATTTATTCCCAAAGCAGCTGAGATCCAAGCACCATTACATGCCTTGTTGACGGGATCGCTTAAAGGAACGCAGCCAATCACTCTGACAGAGGAAACTTTATCAGGGTTTCAGGCCTGTAAAGATAGTCTTACCAACGCTGCCCTGTTGGCCCACCCAGACTGTACCGCTAAGCTCGCAGTAGTTACTGACGCTTCGGACAAAGCAATAGGGGCAGTCCTACAACAATTGAACGGGGACGCATGGCAGCCTTTGGGCTTCTTTTCAAGGAAATTGAGCCCTTCCCAAACTAAATACTCTCCCTATGATAGGGAGCTGCTTGCCATTTATGAGGCGATTAAATATTTCCGCCACATGCTGGAAGCTAGGCATTTTATAGTCTATACTGACCATAAACCGATCAGTTTTGCCTACCATGAAAGGAAGAAAAACTGTTCGCCAAGGCAGTATAGACACCTAGACTTTATTGCTCAGTTTACAACTGACATCCGCCACATATCCGGCAAGGATAACGTGGTTGCCGACACTTTGTCGCGCATTGAGGAACTGGCAGATCCTATTAGCCTAGAAAAGATAGCCCAAGCCCAAGTTGAAGACCCTGAACTCGAAATACTTTTGAGTGGGGGCTCTTCTTTAGAATTTAAAAAACTCCATGTCCCTGGAAGTCGAATTTCTTTGTACTGCGACGTCAGTACCTCAGCTTCCAGGCCTTATGTACCTAAAAATTTTCGAAAGCAGGTATTTGAGAGCCTGCACTCATTGAGCCATCCTGGCGCTAGCGCAACGGCTAAATTAGTAGCTGAGCGGTTCGTTTGGCCAGGGGTTAGAAGAGACTGTAGGGAATGGTCACGCGCATGTATTTGATGTCAAAAGGCAAAAGTCACTCGACACGTGACTTCCCCACTGGGCACCTATAATTTGCCGCGTGCCCGATTCAAACAGATACATATAGACATAGTTGGTCCACTACCACTTTCTGAGGGCTACCGGTACTGCTTAACTGCTGTGGACAGATTTACTCGCTGGCCAGAAGCAGTACCGATTACAGATATCACGGCAGAAACGGTTGCCAAAGCCTTATTGTCAGCTTGGATATCTCGGTTCGGTTGCCCGACAGACATCATAACTGATCGCGGCCGTCAGTTTGAATCGGCCTTGTTTGAATGTCTGTCCAAGGTTACCGCTTTCGAGCACAAGCGGACAACAGCTTATCACCCGGCATGCAACGGACTGGTTGAACGGTTTCATCGTCAACTTAAAGCCGCAATTGTATGCCATGCAAATGATAGATGGACTGAGTCACTGCCCTGGGTTTTGTTAGGCGTAAGATCTGCCTTCAAGGAAGACATCCAAGCTTCCTCGGCAGAACTGGTATATGGGGAGTCACTGAGGTTACCCGGCGAGTTCTTTGAGCCTACTGTTAGCGGAACCACAGATATGTCGGAATTTACCGCAAGGCTCAGAAATTTCGCAGAAAAGTTGCGACCGGTACCAGCTTCCCGTCATGGTAACGCCAAGGTGTTCATTTTCAAAGAACTCGAAACCTGTGATCACGTTTTCCTACGAGAAGACGCATCACGGGGTTCACTTACATCAGCGTATTCCGGTCCCCACAAGGTCGTTTCTAGAGGGGATAAAGTATTTAAAATCATTGTGAAAAATAGGGAAATGACAGTGTCCATCAACCGGCTCAAGCCTGCCTTCACACTGTCCGTTCAGGATAAAAAAGCTACTCCCGAAGAACCACAAAATTACGTAACCCGTTCCGGGCGGCGAGTGAAGTTTACAGATTTTTATCGCCCTTGACGGTCTCTGGAGGGGGGTGGTGTAGGCTACTACTTACCTATTTAATTACTTAATTATAATTTACTAATAACTTACATACATATTTACAACACTGATTTACAATTACTCACACAAAAGTATCTATTTAATATTATATTTACATTGTTATTTATTTACATTTATTTATAACATCATAGAATAAAAATATCTTTATTCGATAATAAGCACATACATAACACCAGTCGGTCGATGACGTTAATCGATAACGAGTGCGATAAACTATCGACTCGCTGGACATCACTAATCTAACGGTACTAGACACGTCGCCCGCTTGCGCGGACGCAGCGGTCACCGCGCAATGTCAACCAGTCGAGACTTATCTACGGCGCGGAGCGCATGCCTTTTACTCGCTTATTTGTATTGCCGCGAACTGCTTAAATGCTTGTGATTTTCATATCTTCCTTTCCATCTTCTCATCTGAACTCTGTCTTATCTTCCTAAGTTACTGACTATTGTGCTTACGCTTGTGCTTGTGCTTTAATTCCCATTGTGCCTTCTAGATCATATGTGTGTGTGGTGTGAGGATTGTTGGAGAATATATGCTGTAACCGTGAGTTGGATTTTAATTACAAACCACAGAAAACCACGTTACCTATACATTATTATTTACTCATACCCTCGCCTATAGTTTTTTTTTATTTATTTTTTTGTTTTATTTTTTTTAGGTTTTTTTTTAAGGTTTTTCTTTAAAAGTATGTGTGTTATTAAAAAAGTTTTTATTTTTCCTGGCATTAACACTGGCACGAATACAAACGAAAAAAATAAATTGTGACATTCTGACTACTAACAAATGACGACCACGACCACAACGTATTTCTTTTTCTGTCATTCATAATAATTTTGTTTTGACATTGACTTATAGGCAAAATAATTTTTGATGTTTATAATGTTTTAATATTAAAAAATCATGTTTGTATTCGCTAAGGTAAAGGATTTTGATATTTTGAGACAGTACCATCTTTTCGTAATTATTATATTCGTGTTAATTAAATAGTATTAGAAGGTACCATCACCAGCATGTCGGTGGTAACACCATGGTAACAATTCGATCTTGAGCTAGCCTACCATAGTTTGGAGTTTCGATAGACTAACGGCCAGTTTCTTCATCAATGGTAACAGACAAAGTAATGTCAAAAGTAAAAGTAACGGTTAAATTTGTTTCTCCACAATTTTAGCTGTTACTTCAATGAAGAAACACAGTCATTTGCCGTAGTATTAGGCATTATATTGTAGTCTTTGGTAAAGGTCAAGATAATTTGACTGATTACTTTAGTTGTTGAATGAAGAAACTGGCCGTAAGAGGCCATCTTATATTGGTTTTGGTTACCATTGATGGACGAAGCTCCGTATTCATAGGCATTTAGAACTGCATTTTAGCGCTGTCTGCACCATAATTATTTCTAATCATGTAACGGTGCCTATTAATATTGTTATGGGGAGAATAGGTATGGACTTATTCTGCAACTCTGTTATGAAACCTACTTACATACAAAATAAGTATTTTGTTAATTTCAGAGAGTCTGTGGCCGATTTCCAAATGCAAAAACTCTTCGCTCTCAACTAACGCAAAAAAGTAAGACCTAGTATACTCGTTTGACTTTCACAAAATCTGATTCCAACTACTAAGATTCGTTTAGAAGACATTTTCAAAGCACCCTTATCTACACATATATTAGGGTGAGCTGTTGTTCGACTACAGTATATAATTATTATTTTTTCTTTTAGGCAGTCACCGTGAAGCCTCATTCACTATTCATCACCACTGCCACGACTGTGTGATCATCGGTGCAGGTGGCGCAGGTCTTCGAGCTGCTATTGGCCTTGCTGAGGGAAAGTTCTCAGTGGCCTTGGTTTCCAAGCTGTTCCCCACTCGATCCCACACCACAGCTGCACAGGGTGGCATGAATGCTGCTCTTGGTAAGCGCAAAACTGCGATCTTCCAGGTACATCAGGTCAAAGAGTTGCCATGACTGGAGGCTTGTTAAGTGGAGAACTTGCTTCAACCTGCACGCGTAGTATGACCAGCATAGAAACGAGTTTTGTCGACGGACGAATAGTTATACGAATAGTAGAAAAGTTCGATTGTCGACAGATTTCTTTGAAATCTGATTTCTAAAGAAATCTGTCATTTTAAAACCCGTTTCGATTGTGATCATGTCACATTTCGGACATGAAATTAATTAATTTTGATAATATAAGTTTGTCGGTTTTTAAAAATCTCTGCATCTGTTTGGCATTAAATAATAAATTATTTATTTTCTGTAAGCACGTTTGTACAGACACCAGCATTTCAAGCTACTACAATCTGTCAAAATTTCTTGAATAGATTTTAACTTTATCGCTAAAGCACAAGGTTCAAAGTTCATTGGGAAAATTTGACAGTTTCGGGTAGCTTGATGTGCTGGAGTCTGTACAAACACTTTTACACGTCAATAATATTTTTTTTAAATTAGACGAGTTGATACAACACTTTTACACGTCAAGAATATTTTTTTTTAAACTAGACGAGTTGATAACCTTAATAATGCCGACGCATTATTAAGGTTATCAACTTTTTTCGCAAGTTCACCTGTGGGACATTTTGTCCCACAGGTGAACTTGCGAAAAATATGTTCTTAATTATTTTATTATTTTGCTAGTTTATAATCACTGTGACTCAGTGTTTCATAAACTGTGCCAAACTGTCCTTTTTATTCTTAAAATTTGCCGTTTTGTACAGGAAGCATGCACGCAGACGATTGGAAATTCCACTTTTATGACACAGTCAAAGGATCAGATTGGCTTGGCGATCAGGTACATGCGTAATATTTTTAATAATAATAAACTCTGCCGAACCATGATGGCCAGGAGGCTCCTTACTTTGCTGACAGCATATCGGTTGCATCACCCACGATGATCGGTGATGAGACGACATGTCCTGCGAAAGAGCAGAGCTCGAGGTTGTTTAAATGCTGTGACCCTCTACAACTGCGAGGTGTGCAGTCTCAGGGTATGAAGCCGCCGCGGCATCCCCACGTCGGCTTCAAGGAAATACCGAGATATGATACCAGTTCTCGTAATTTAAACGTCCATCTCGATCTCGGCGACAAGCAAATGTCAAAAACTTATCAAAGATGTAGGGATTTTGGAAGTATTTTTGATTGAAACTGAGATCAGACTGAGCATTCTTAAAATTACGAGAATTGCCTCTATGGTTGCAGTGAGCAAGGGCCTTGTCCTGCTCTCCTTGGGTAATGAGAAATGGCGAAAACCTGTAGTGCTTGCACTTACGATTGTAGGGAGGTATAGCACGGTAAGGAGCCTAAAGGTGGATACAGACATTGCGAGGCATGCGCAGCGCACGGCGCACATCGTATGATTCGCAATATGTGTGGACGTTCATATTCGTGCTGAGGCATGTGCGCACATGTGCCTGACCGAATATGAGCGTCCACACATTGCGAAGCATGCGATGAGCGCCGTGCGCTGCGCATACCTCGCAATGTCTGTATCCGGCTTTACAGGCTCTTGAAAAGTCAAACGGCCTTATTACAAAACAAGATTTATCTTTAGACCCAGGTTTAAACCATCCAGCCATTTTTAAATTTCGAACTAATCCGACGAAGCTAAAGTTCTTATTACAAAAACTGACGTTAAACCCGAGTCTAAGTTGTCAATTTTGCATTAAGAAATTTACGTTTGTCGGAATAAAGTTCAAAATAGAGTAACTGGCTCGAAGGTTTAGGCTAGGTTTAAAATTAGATCTCGTTTTGTAATAAGACGGAAAAGGTCTGCCAGTTAGTTGAAAATATTATTGCCCGTCCAAACTCATGTAAAGAAGAAAGAAGAACGTGCGGGAACGGGTCTTTTTTCTTAAAAATGTTTCGTGAATGAGCTATCGATTCACAATATAAACAGTAGGTTACATAGGTATTAGCCTTTTCCAAAATAAACTCGTCTTCGAGCAATGAGCTTGGTCGATTTTTGACAGGACTCCATACACTACTTAACCCGTGAAGCTCCCAACTGTGTATTGGAATTGGAGAACATGGGTATGCCATTTTCGAGGACAAAGGAAGGAAAAATATACCAGCGACCTTTTGGAGGAGGGACGGTCAACTTTGGGAAGACTGTGGCCAAGAGAACGTGTGCAGTTGCTGACCGGTATTATTATGTTTCAAATATACTTAAAGCTCACACGCTTTGGTCTTACTAAATTTTGTTAAATCCACAAGAAATAGTTATATTAACTTTAAGAGCCTTGTGAAGGCCGCAGTAACCCGCTGGGTGCAGGAGTCACGTAACTGGTCGATGAGGCACACTTGAGGGAGCTATGTCTAGCAGTTGACGTCTTTCGGCTGAAGATAGTGATAATGATGATACAATTTTACTAATTTTCATAATGACGTACAAAAACGTAGAAACCCGTATTTCTTCCAGGACTGGTCATTCCCTTCTCCACACTCTTTATGGATATTCGACGAAATTCAAGAACATCCAACACTTCACAGAGTTCTTTGTGATGGACTTGTTGGTCCAAGATGGCGAGGTGGTCGGGTGCCTCGCCATAGACATGGACGACGGCAGTCTTCATAGGTAATTGATTCACGAGACTAACATTACATCACGCTGTATTCCCTGAAGGGTATGGTAGAAGAGTACACCTCTAGTACACCCATATTGCGTCGGGTATGTTTCAGTCCTATGTAATAGGGTGCGAGCTGCTGCTTGTATTACTGATGGAAAATCGCAATTACACTTTTCACAACCCAGGAATCAACTCATGACGACAATATTCCATAAACGGGAATCACAAAAGACCACACAAATCGAAGGCATGTCGATCCAGCAGTTATAAAAGGAACCTTGACCTAACCTGAGAAATGCTACGCACATCTTTGGCTGGTCACGATACGGTACAGCCGGGTTGCGTTCGGAAAAAAGCCGCTCAAAGACAATTCACACTAATATTATAAAGGCGAAAGTTTTTGTGTTTGTGTGCGTGAGTGTGTTTATATGTTTATTACTTCTTCACGCTCAAATGGCTGGACCAATTTTGATAAAATTTTGTAAGGAGGTAGCTGACACCCTGGATTAACATGTACCTAGGCTACTTTTGATCCCGATATTCTCACGGGATCGACATTTACGCGGGTGAAACCGCGGGGTGCAGTCATTTATATATTTCAAATAGGCACATAGTCAAAAATTACAATAAATATAATTGATTATTGTCGCCCCTTCCAAAAGCTATTTTCGTATGAAGAAGAATCTCGTTCGGCTCATTCGGCTTGTCGCGAATTGTGCCGAGCCAGCCCGAACATAATTATGCAAGAGTACATGTTCGGTGGGCACGTTGTGTGTGGCACCCTTCAGGTCAACAGGTTTTACAAGATTCCTTGTAAAATTACTGGATACGCCTGCCTACGATCTTTGTGGTTACCTGTAGCCTTTTATAATTCTTGCATAAAGAAGTTTTCAACACACTTGCTCATAAAGTGGCTCTTATTGAACCGCTTTTAGGTCCCTAATGCAGTGTATTAAAAACGCGTGCTTTTTCTTTATTTTAATCCACAAGTGCTTTATTTCCACAGATAACTATTTACTAGTCGGAGATGCGCGCTTTTTTAATCTCGTCAATTCACATTTTTTTTAAATAGTCTGTGTTGTCCTTGGTCCCAAAATTAACTAATATTTATTTACCTTAAAGTGAATGCGCAGGGACCACGGACAATTTAAGGTGAATACGCAGTGGTAGACCGCGAAATTAAAAATTTCTTAGGTTTATTGCAATTTTCAGGTCAGTGTCATATTGTATCTTGATCAAAATATGATTTGCGACTATAACAAGTACGTCTTTACAGAATGATAATCATTCGAATCATTAATACATCTTTCTTATGGAAAAGTTCTTAGGGAAAAATCTAACTTGAAAGATTCTATTCTAATGACTATAATTATGTAAATACATATATATTATAGTCACGAATCATATTTGATCACGATACGACCTGATACTGACCTGCAAATTACAAAAAAACGTTAGAAAATTTTAATTATCCACCTTAAATTGTCCTTGGTCCCTTCCGAAACCAAACGGAAAAGACTCTGACTGGCGTTCTATTATTGCGGATTCTCACTGAACTAATGTATATTTCTCTATATTTTCCCAATAGTACTTTCTGATTCCATACTAACTAAACTACAATATGATATACGACAACACTAAGATCAGTCTAAACATTATTTTGTGTTTATTATATTTTTTCTATAGGCTGTTTAGAGGTTTTGTCAGTGCCATAGACTAATATATTTAAAATGAGAGTCAGTGCTTTTATTTACACCTGCGCGCGCATCGCTAGTACTGGCTAGCACGGCGCGCAAAAACAAAACTAGCGTGCCATTATCCAAACAAGTTAATATTTAACAATACAAGTCTGTTTTTTTCCTCGCAAGTGTGTTGAAAAACGTATGAAACGCGTGTGCATTGATCATTAGACTCTCGGCTTTCTTATCGCGCCCGCCTGCGGCTCGCGCGTATAATACCGCCTCGAGAATAATGATCAACATAGCACACATGTATCATAATGTACTATTGTGCGTTTCTGTAGTAAAGTTTCATGAGGTCGAACTACGTTTAAAAAAAATCAAGCTATTATGAAATTAACAGGTTTCAAGCCAAAAATACGGTAATAACAACCGGAGGTTACCCGAGGATGTTCTTCTCTTGTACAGCTGCTCATACCTGCACTGGTGATGGAGTCGCAATGGCGTCACGAGCTGGTATTCCACTCCAGGACATGGAATTCATACAGTTCCACCCAACTGGTTAGGAAAGGATGTTGTTATTTTAGTTCCGCGGTCGCTTTCGCCTATGTTGCTGCGCGCGTTTGAATTTTTGCTATTTATTTTAAGAGCACAACAGTTGTTAACCGACTTCAAAAAGGAGGAGGTTCTCAATCGAATGACTTGTTTGCTTTTTGTATGTACATACCTTTCTATGTCCTGCGATATCTTCAGCAATTATCATTGTAAACTGATTCGCGAGGTGGTCCTTTAAAAAATTCATTAACTTTGTTTGGGTAGTTTTTGAGTTAGCTTCAATAATATGTACCTACATTTAATCCAATTGGTGCAAGTTGGTGCACTAATAAAACTTCCTGTCGCTGTTGTTTACTTAGTAAGTAGTGGTATAAAAATTTGTTTGGGGGTAGGATATACCACAACTAAAAAGTAAAAAAAAACACGAAGGGTTCCGTACCACAAGGCAAAACGCCAAAAAAAAAAACGTTTGTTGAATGGGAGCTCCCCTTAAATATTCATTTCATTTTGTTTTTAGTATTTGTTTTTATAGCGGCAACAGAAATACATAATTTGTGAAAATTTCAACTGTCTAGCTATCGCGGTTCTTGTGATACATCCTGGTGACAGACAGACGGACAGACAGCGAAGTCTTAGTAATAGGGTCCCGTTTTTACCCTTTGGGTACGGAGCCCTAAAAACGAACGACTTCCAAAAAAACACTAGAACGTGTAATTTCAGCTGTCGGTGGCAAAACATGAAAGTACAAAACCAAAGACGACAAGAATCCCGAAAAAAAAAGACGGTTGTTTTTTTCCCTCCTTATGAAAACGTTTTAAAAGCACCATTGCACCATTTGCTTTTAAGACGCTTTTTGATAAGCAATGTTCTTCTTTTGTAAAAATAACCGCCGCGTAGTCAATTTTGAAATGAATTCTAAAGCTTGAGTGAGCAAATACAATCGAGTCATTTTTCTACCAACCTGCATGATGTAATAAGGTTCACTTAGCAAACAACCTTCTTTACCTACGTACCATCAATGTTTCCTCTTTGCAGGCATGTACGGATCAGGCTGCCTGATGACCGAAGGTGCTCGCGGAGAGGGTGGATATCTGGTCAATAGTGAAGGGGTCCGATTCATGGAGAAATATGCTCCCAAAGCTAAGGATTTGGCGAGTCGTGATGTCGTGTCCAGATCAATGGCCACAGAAATACGACAAGGTATTGACTTGTCTTTTTAATGGCCATTGTTTTTGCCAATGAATACGTCATTTCAAGGTACTTTTAATTTCACCAATTTTGAAAGCATTATATCGTTTGACTTCTGTAATTTGGCGTCCTTGCGACATGTTTTCAACATATAGGTTTTTTTTTGTTGATTCTCGGTAGTTAGTTCGACCATAAAAAAAGTAAGAATGAACCAATGAAAAGTATCTTTTACAGTCCGCATTCTATTTTCATCTATAGCTACCATCCCTCGAAATCTTCAATACTTAAATGGTCCAATGTAATTTCATTTATTTATTTAGTTTAGCCAACAATGGTTTACACAAAACATTTACAATCAATTCTTTAATATTAGTTGCGTCGAAATTTGAAAACAACTATTACCTATTAGTGAAAATTTGTAAATGACCTTCAATTTCATATACTGTAGAACACTGTAAATCAGCTGTATCCTAAAAAAAAATTATTCAGCGCCATCTTTCGGGTGGTTCCTGAAATTCACTCTGGTCACTTACCCTTCCCTAACCCGTCTTCACGAGCGAGAGAATCGAGGCGATATTATCGTCGTGCCACGTATTTCTATAGTTAGTTAGTCTCTTAGAACGTGTCTCCACACAAAATTTGATGGCACGGCGAGACTATCACCGCGATTCCCTCGCCCGTGGAGATGGCACCTAAAGGTGAGTATACACTGGAGTATTCTAACGTCTTATAAATGTTGTTCGTATACGTCACATGATAATCATTTAGCACGCATTTAAATAAGCACTAATCACTCACCAACAAATTACTTACACTGATATTGTTATTTAGGTTGTAGCATTCGATTCGAATGTTTAAAGTAAGCAAGCATCTCCAACAGGCTCCATATAAAAATCTTCAACCACTCTTAAATAAAAACTAAAATGAATACTAATTTAATCTTTTAAATAAGTACCCTTCATTTCTCTCAACACACTTACAATTTTCCACCAGGTCGCGGAGTAGGACTGCGGAAAGACCACGTGTACCTACAACTGCACCACCTTCCCGCAGAGCTGATCAAGGAGAAGTTGCCAGGGATCTCAGAATCCGCCTTCACATTTACCGGAGCTGATGTGTACACCCAGCCTGTACCAGTCTTACCCACCGTTCACTACACTATGGGTGGTATTCCCATTAACTATAAAGGACAGGTAA
Organism: Mesoligia furuncula; assembly: GCA_916614155.1. NCBI lineage: Eukaryota > Metazoa > Arthropoda > Insecta > Lepidoptera > Noctuidae > Mesoligia > Mesoligia furuncula. Next base: position 37,635,202 of record OU744790.1, read on the forward strand.
CTACATGCTTTATTCTGGGATCAGTAATAAGGTATAGGACCAGTAGAGGTTTTAAAATAAGCTAGTTAGTACAAAAATAATGCTTTTCGGTGCGTTTTAGTTGCGTTTTCATGACTGTTAAAACACACATAAATATAATTTTGGCGTAACTTTACAAACGTGTAGTATCAAATTGTGGTAAAGTTCACTTCCCGTGTACACAAGCGGAGAAATAGCTGTAGCCATAAAGTGGCTCCATTGGGTTGTGACGTAACAGCCATCGAGAAACGCCAATTAACTCGAGTGTGCAGCGCAATCACACCGCTGACAGACCAACGGTTTAATGTACTTTCTGACACTCTGAGGGGTCTCCATATGTAATGGGTGGTCACCCACGAATCGACCGCGGCGAGCACATCATAACCTTCGATCGCGGGTCGATCGAAGGTCCAGCTGTTATCATTGCCACAAGAGGCGAGCACAGCATAACTTTCGATCGACCCGTCCGGCTGTTATCATTGCCACAAGAGCCCCTCTTGGCAATCAAGCTGATATTTGCCAGCCTGATGCTAAGGTCTCCGCCGCCTATGCCCTATCTGTAACACCTGAAGCATGCGCAGAAAAAAAAGATGAAAATTAAATGTACCTTTAATTACGGTGGTAAAAAAACCTTTTAATTGTCTCCCCTCTCTGTCTGTGGTCTTCACGAAATGTCTTTTTCAAATTATCTTTATTCTCAACAGTGCTTAATCTATCAAGATGGTAAAGACTGCCCAGTGCCTGGTCTATACGCGGCTGGCGAGGTGGTCAGCAATGCTCATGGGGCAAACCGACTCGGAGCTAACTCTATATTAGACGTCGTAGTTTTCGGAAAATCACTGGCGTCAACCATTGCACAAAACCATAAGCCAGGAGAGAAACAAAAGGCTTTGAAACCAGTGAGTACTTAATTAAGTTTAACGGTTTTCTATTCTTTCCAAGGGCACGCTGTACAGGGCTCATGATAACTTGGTTGGTTACCAATAGATGCAAAGTACAGGCAGATTTTATACTTAAAAAAACAAAATGAAACAAAAATATAAAGAAAAACAACGTTATTTATCATCTTACAAAATAATAATGCGGATTTTAGGTTTTAAAAATCACACCACTCAAATGGCGTCCTTCTAGCCGCAAACATTCTTGCAATCTTTCTTTCATATTGGCGAAAGCTCTCTTGCAAAGTTCTGGACTGATAGCCGCAATCTCGCGTCGGATATTTTCTTGAAAGGCCTTTATTGTTGATGGCGAATTGCTGTAGACACGAGATTTGAGGTATCCTCACAGGAGAAAGTCGCAAGGGGTCAGATCAGGTGATCTAGGGGGCCAGGCTATGTCGCCAAAGCGAATTATCAATTTTCCAGGAAAAAGTGGTCTGAGTTTAGTTATTGAGAGTCCCTGGAGGTGTGTGCCGTAGCCCCATCCTGCTGAAAGTGGGTTCTGTTATTGTAGCTAGCATGACGGTGCAGCTCCGGTATAAAAAAGTTGTCAAGCATCGTTGTGCGTTAACGGTTACTCCTCTGTCGTAAAAATAAGGTCCAATTAAAGCAATTCCCGAAATGGCGCACCAAATTGTGCGCTGTGGAGAGGGTTTTCAAGGATTTCTTTTGGATTGCTCGCACTCCAATAACCCATATTCTGTTTATTGCCGTACCCTCCGATGTGAAAATGCGCCTCGTCACTGAAAAAGTACTTACATAACCTCGTAGGCGTAGAAAATCGTTCCAGAACGACTCTAGCATAATTCTGCCTTTTTATGAAGTCACCTTCTTTCAATTGTTGGATGATTTTGAGCTTGTATAGATGGAACTTCAATTTTTTTTTAATAATTTTGAGAACTGATGTCTTTTTCAAACCCGTTGATGCTGCAATCTTTCGGACAGACTTACGCGGATTTGTCATAATTTCCCTTCTCACAAGTTCTGCGTTTTCAGAAGTAGTAACAGACGTTGAAGGTCCAGGCCGAGGCCCATTTCTGACTGATCCAGTCCCTCTAAACTTCTGTACCCACGTCCATATTAATTGGTTTGACGGACCATCCTTTACTCGTTGGATATCAAAGTGAGAACAAAACCGACGCCTCGCCACATTGATCGAATTTTGTTCGCGAAATACGCCTCAACCGCAAAATCGCGGTGCGCTCCCGTCCACTGACTCATGGCTACTAAACAACCCGCAACACTCCCGCGCTGAATGATACCCCGCTCCCCCGCTGAGGCTTTGCTAGTCGCCGTGAGCTCTGTTCAAAGAGTAAAATCTCCAGGCGGACTCCCTGTATTTGGGTAATTTACCCTGACTGAACCTTTTGGTTTTCTAAGAAAGCGGTGAACGGTCACACAATAATGGCTCTGGTGTAAGTGACACATTTTCATGACGTCTGTCATAATATGACGACCAATGCTCTTCTAGGAAACCGTATAGTGCTTAGTCTGCGATGTCATGATCATAACCTTTGAGACAAAAGTCGGTTCCACTGCCCGCAGTAGACCTCCCAAGTATGGTCCATGGACCAGTTCTGTCTTTCTTGGTTCCTGAAGATTTCCGCTATTTCCGGTAAAAGCTGGTGAAAGCCGCTGCGTCATCTTCCGTGTGGATTCGACACCGACACTCTGTGTTGACTCACTGCAGGACGAAGGCCTCACATTCTCTTGTTCACTCAACTCGATCCCGAGCTGCACTTAAATAACGAATTTAAAGGGACAATAGAGAATTTTGGAAAATACATATCTTTTTTCTCCAAGCGAATTCAGACATACTGTCTTAGGGTTAATTAAACTACTCCATGAGGGCATCAAACATCAACATAGTTCATAATGCTACAATTAAATTGTTTCCGCTCTTTTTATTTTTTTTTCTCTTTATTTATTTATAGGGGCTTTTACGCATAGCGTATGCCAGTCCCATCGTATCCTAAACAATTGTACTTTCACAGGACGTGGGCCATAAATTTGAACAAATCCTTCGCATCGTCGCCATTTGGTTGGGATAGAATTGTATGGAACATGCCTACATCAGTTCTGTTCAAATTCAGGGACCTTACTAAATTATTTCTACTGGACTCATATTGGACACATTCCATCAGTTTCCGCTCTTACCCATTCTCCTTTATTCTTTCAGAATTTATGTGATGCAAGTCTGGACAATCTAACTAAGGTGAAGAACGCGTCTGGTTGTGCTGCACCACATGAACTAAGGGAAGCAATGAGGCACACTATGCAGAACAAATGTGGAGTCTTCAGAGACGCCACACTACTGGGCGAAGGTAGGTCTGAGAATAATTCTTGTGGCTTCGGCTTACGAATTGTAGGAGGGAGGTGGGTTCAAACCCAGGCAGCACTTCGTGAAATTTATTTCATTTCCACTGCCTGCGAAACGATGAACGAAAATATCCTGAGGAAACCGGCATATGCAAAACCCCGTCTATGCGCCAGCGCTGTGGTGACAAATTAAAGGAAATTGCATCGCCTTAGCACTTACGGGCATCGGAAAGGGCTGGACGCTCAGCCCCCCGCTACGCGACTTAATATTTCTAAAATAACAAAATTTCTCCTTAAATTTTTCCATTCGCCTCTGCAACTGCATCGATCTGTTGCAAGAAATAGAAAGCTAGCCTCTTTTATATAGCCAAATAAAAGTGAAGCTTGTGGTTTAAGAATGGATCCAACCTCACAACTCGCTCACCCTGTTTGACGACCTACACCCTATACCTACCTACGCTAATCACGTAATAATTTCCTCAATATGCCATCCGTAGAGAAACATTATAAGTGCTGCGCATTTATCGCTAAGTTTTGTGCTGCGCTGGGTGGTGTTCCTTTTTCTCAGAAACGCTAGTTTAAATTAATATCAAATACGTAGATCTACGGTGCCTTGGAGCTCTCAAAAATCAAGTTTCTAAGTCAACGCAATAAAAAATACGGTCATTTATGCAACACTAGCAGCGCCCCGCGGTTTCACCCGCATAAGTGTCGATCCCGTGGGAATATCGGGATAAAAACTATCCCTCTGTCCTTCCCCGGGATGCAATTTATGTCTTTGCCAAATTTGATCGAAATCCGTTCAGTGAAAAGGTAACCTACAGACAGACAGACAGAGTTACTTTCGATAATATTATGTAAGGATTATTTTGATACTCCCAAATAAATCAAAACCTATAGTCAGCTATGTTTAAGTCTATCCAGGGTGTATCGTACAAACCAATAATTAACTACCTCACCTCGACGTAGGCGCTCTGTAATTGCTCCTATGCTTTTAAATGTTACCTAGGCTGTCACATCCTGGGATTCGTCGTATCAAGTCCTCGAGGGCCTTCTCTGTGATTTGAGAGCTTCGTTTCGTATTATTAGCATTTTTTTTTAATATGACTGACCGTCACTTGAATGTCTACATTACATGCATTATTTAATTACCGTACGACAACGAAATTTCAGCGATATATTTGTCAATTTTATGTACTAGCCTTTAATTGACCACAGCGGGCAAACATTTGATAACATCGCGTAGAATTTCAGATAGGTATTTCAGTGGATGAAAACCATAAAATGCAAAAAGATTTTCGTATTTTTGTAAATACTAAGTGCTATTGGTGATTTTTCTTTTCTCTAGCTTTCTTCAGATAGCTGCAGAATATGGCTTCTTTAGTAAAGAAAATCTTTTACGCCTGGAAAACTTTGAAAAGAAAAAGTTCCCCGCGAAGCGCTCTGATAAGTTAAACTCGGCCTTGGGTAAATTTTTTAACTGAATGTTTTTCTGAACTTGAAATATGAGTATCTATCCTCCAGCAGAACGAAGAGCACCACTTCATTATTTTTTTCAGTTACCTGTTTTGTAGTACTTCTATAATTTCGTCGAAATTACACACACGCACATGCGTCCTGCGTACTATTACGTTACCATGAACCTGACAATCTTCTAGAGACTGAGAATTTCGTTGCATTGTGAGGGTGCAGTTTACAACTATTTAATATTATAGGTGTCCAATAGTCCTGATATAAACATTGACGGCATGTTCTGCAAATACCTACAAGTAATTTGGAATCATTAGATTGGTTATACATTATATTATTTAAAAGAACTGCTCTGTTTACCGGTACCTGTTTTCCAGCTCCTCATATATAGTTTTAACATAATGATGTTTAGTTGTTTTTGACCTAACTATAATGATGTTTTGTTGTTTTTTACCTGACTATAAGTTTTAATAGGAAAAGTTTTGCACCATCTTAGCAAATTTTTTTATAATGACATCATGACATGGTGTTTTCTCTCGATGACTTCAGTCTTTCTCTAGTTTTATGATAACTGAGTTATATCACTATTAATACGATGTCACTGCACTTATTTAGTGGTAATTAACTCATTAATTATTACACTAAAAAGAAACACATTTTAAGCGGAGCGAACACAACATCATGAGTTTCCATTTTACTATTGCGGCATGCTTTGATGTCCATGTGGACGTTCGGCCCTCTCATGAAGATCCGTAAACTCAAACGGCCTTATTACAAAACAAGATTTATCTTTAGACCCAGGTTTAAACCATCCAGCCATTTTTAAATTTCGAACTATAATCCGACGAAGCTAAAGTTCTTATTACAAAAACTGACGTTAAACCCGAGTCTAAGTTGTCAATTTTGCATTAAGAACTTTACGTTTGCCGGAATAAAGTTCAAAATAGAATAACTGGCTGGAAGGTTTAGGCTAGGTCTAAAATTAGATCTCGTTTTGTAATAAGACGGAAAGCATTTATTTCAGTTTACAGGCAGGCATTTTTGAATTGTCAAAGTTGACGGTATTTCAGAAAGATGAAGCTTTGTAGTAAATATTTATAGCTACGTATAAAGGAACAATAATTGCAGTACTTTATTGACAATAATCACGTACCAGCTGGAAGCAGTGGTGGCGCAGTGGTGACGGCCTTGACTTAAGATTTATAAGTCTTGGGTTCGAACCCAGACAGGCGCTTTACTTTGTGTAAATAAATTCATTGCCTCTTCTATCAAAATGGTGAAGAAAAACATCGTGAGGAAGCCAGCATGCCCTGCATGTTCATGAACCGCAAATTTGACATGTCATGTGACATCTACCAACCCGCACTGGAACCGCATGGTAGATGTGGGCTTTGTACCAGCAGTGGGAACATTATACCAGTTGTAATAAATCGAATCTCTAAAATTTTCACAATTACGAGTAGTAGTTTTTTGTCGAGAAGACTTGATAAGTTCGATAACGCCAATTAAGTCACACCTACTATAAACTTACAGGTTACGACTTTATTTAAAAACCGAGCATTTTTAATCCCTTTATTCGCATAAGGTATTATCAGATTCTCAAAATAGCAGATTGTCAAAATATTCGATTCGCTAAATATTATATTCTCAAAATAGCCGAAGTACACTTAACTGGAGAAGTGCATTTTATTTATAATTAACTTGTTTGTGATTCGTTCGATAAAAATATCCGGTCAACATAACAAGTCGGCTATGAGTAATGACATAAAATCTCTTTAAAAAAAAAAAACAGAAAACATCTTTTTATATTTAATTTTTCATTGATGTCATACCTATGACCTTGACCTTTAATTAACAATGGAATTGAATGGGAATAACTTACCATTAATAAATTTAAGACCTTAGTCACCTTTTTCTATTTTTTTTTTCGTATAAGTAAATATTGTAAAATAAAAAAGGCAAAACATAGTCTTGGCTTTATTTACTAGAAGTGCTTGATTGTACTTCGGCTATTTTGAGAATATAATATTTAGCGAACCGAATATTTTGAGAATCTGATATTATGCGAATAAAGGTTTTAATCACACTAATATTATAAAGGCGAAAGTTTGTGAGTGTGTGTGTGCTTATATGTTTGTTACTTATTCACGCTCAAACGGCTGGACCAATTTTGATAAAATTCTGTATAGAGGTAGCTGACATTCTGGATTAACATATAGGCTACTTTTTATTCCGATATTCCCCCAGGATCGACATGTACGCGGGTGAAACTGCAGGGCGCACTAGTGATAAATAAAGTATAATCTTTCGGTTAATATTAACATTAGTGAAAACCCATTCCAAGGAATGCAGCCAATTACCAATTACACTGTAATAAAAGGAAAAGAAATAAAAATATTTTACTTTCTTATATTACATTTTATAAATATTGACTTATCATATTTTGAGAATATCATATTTTAGGAAAAGCGTATTAGGGAATACCTCATAGGAACGGAAGAACAAAGAAATAATTGTAATATTATAATAGGCGAAATGTCTACCCTCTGGAGGGTAGAACAGGAGTTAAGGTTTACGATGTCTTTTACAGCTGACGTGGAAATTCAAAAATGGTTCAAGGCTTTCGACGACATCAAGGTTGTGGACCAGCGTTTGAACTGGAACACCGATCTGATTGAGGTATTGGAGTTGCAGAACATGCTCCAATCTGCTGTCCAGGTGGTCGCTTGTGCTAAGAACAGGACAGAAAGCAGAGGTGCACATTTCAGGGACGATTTCCCAAAAAGATTGGATGAGTATGACTACAGCAAACCGACAAAGGGACAGGTAATTTAACTTTTATTTATTCAACGACTTCGACAACGACTTTAACAGCGTGGAAGTCGCAAAACAGTACAACTACCGTCTTTAAGTACTGTTGAAATAGAGGCAAATTCTGCGCGGGATGGTGGGACTGGACTAGGCGCGCTCTTAATTTTGAAGATTAAGGGTCGCTGTATACGTTTTATTTTTTGTTTTAACCGTGACGGAATGCGACGACAATTTTTGGAAACATTGTTGCATGGAAAGTTTCATGGTATACGAAAGAGCATACGTCACAGGTGCATGGACGGAATGGCGACTTGACACACAAGGGACAGGAAAATATCGTCGGTGACGATGTTTAGCACGTCCTGACCCGCGCGCGCCACGTCCCGTCTGTGGTTCTGCTGCATACACATAGTCGGTCTGGTCGCAGTCCAGTCTTATCTTTTCTGGTCTCGACACTAGCACGTTAGTTTCACGTCACTGCACACTGTCGCGGTGCGTAGTCATGCATTAAACACCCGTCCGTGTTTTCATAACACCTCATTCCGTCTCCGGCCCGTCCACGTCCGAAGGTGCCGTTTGAGTCACGCGCCAGTTTCACTTCCATACAAGTTGTTGACACAATTGGCGCGAGCCAAGGACAGAAGACGAACTCTTTACGAGGTGTTTTCCACAAACTCTACTTTGTAGGTAAAATTTATTTATTTCATTACCACTAGATACTCTCAAAGAGAATATAAGAGGAAGTTTGAAAGTGGCGCCAGTGACAGAAAAGTTGAGAGGAAATCGTGTTGGCTTGGTATGGGCATGTGATGAGAAGGGACGAAACGCATGTGACTACAAGAGTGATGAATATACATGTTGATGGATGGAGAGGGAGAGGAAGGCCGAAGAAAAGATGGATGGATTGTGTGAGGAATGATATGAAAGAGAAGGGAGTGAATGATAGCATGACGGTTGACAGGGGAGAATGGAAGAAGAAAACTTGTTGCGCCGACCCCAAGTAACATGGGATAAGGGCAGGAAGATGATGAAGACCACTGCTCTCAAAACGGTGAAGGAGAACATCGTGAAGAATCCGGAATGTCCTAGAACCTTTCGCCCACCAACTCGCACCAGTTCCTTGTGGTGGATTACAGCCTACCTCCTCGCTCAGAGAGGACGCTTGTCTCAGCAGCAGTGAGAACTTTATAGGCTGATTATTACGCTCATCATCTGCCTAGCCTTTTCCCAACTATGTTGGGGTCGGCTTCCAGTCTAACCGGATGCAGCAGAATACCAGTATTTTACATGGAGCGACTGCCTATCTGACCTCCACAACCCAGTTACTGGGTAATATGATACCCCTTGGTAAGACTTTCGGGCTTCTGACTACCCGTAACGACTGTCAAAGATCAACGAATGACAGCCGGGACCAACGGCTTAACGTGCTTTCCGAGGCACGGAGGGGTTACGGTATCTAAAGATGGTCACCCATCCACAGACCAACCGCGGCAAGCGTAGCTTAACCTGATCGATTGACCTGTGCGGCTTTATTATTTAGCCACGGGCCCCTTATTATTACGCTAATGCATCAATTTTGGTTGTTTCAGACAAAGGTGCCCTACGATAAACAATGGAGGAAACATACATTATCTCAGGTAGATCTTTGCACTGGCAAAGTAACTATCACCTACCGGCCAGTGATTGATAAGACCATGGATGAAAATGAAGTCAAATGGATTCCGCCTGTACCCAGAGTGTATTAATTACCTCTTTTTTATATGTGTATGAAATAAATGTATTGATATTAAATTTGTACTACGTTCTCACTGGTTTAATTTACACGTTTTCGATAAATGTAGCTATGTATTATATCATAATACTTATACAAGGTTGATGTGAGCGAGAGACATTAAATTAAACCACATATAATTTGTATCATTTACAGCTTCTACATTAAAATTCAGATAAAAAGAAGCAATAGTTTAGTCACAGGATTATTATATCCTTGTTGCAAAAAAAATAAATAAATAAATGTCTTCGATATTTGCAAATTAGTTGCAATTAGTTGGGCAAACGTCATCTAAAACTATTCCAAATTTCAAGTTGATAGCATTAGTAGTTCTTGCGATATCCAGCTGTGACAGTCAGACAGACAGACACGACTGAATCTCACCATAAGGGTTTCCGTTTTACCATTTTGGTACGGAACCCTAGAAAGATGTACATACATCCCTGAAGTCTTGAGTTCGCCAATTTTTGGGATGGGTTTCCCCGATGTTGCGGAGGAGGATGACTACGCTGAATACATGTGTCCGTTAATCATGTACAGACGCCAGGACATCAAGCTACCCGAAACTGTCAAATTTTCCCAATCAACTTTGAACCTTATGCTTTAGCAATAAAGTTGAAAATCTATTAAAGAAATTTGACAGATTGTAGTAACATGATGTGCTGGCGTCTGTACATCAGAACGTTCGGCCAGTCGAGATAGGGAGCTGGCTGCTAGTCCAGTTTTTAGTGACGATTTTGTGACGCATAAAGCTGCCAGCCCAAGAAAATCTCTCCTAGAATGAATTAAGTTCGACTAATAATTAGAGCGTAATCTGCTGTAAATATGCGCCAAATAAGAGCTCATACACACGTGCGGCATGTTGCCAACGGCAGAGGTAACATCCATACTTAAAACTCTCCTTACGACATTTTCCTCATTTCACACATCGACATCCATACTTAAAACTCTCCTTACGACATTTTCCTCATTTCTTCGTAACACATGCCTATACCATGACAACCGATTCCCACGCAACTTTTCAGTTACCGGTGCCACTTTCAAACTTCCTCTTATGTACTCATTTCTTATTCTATCCATTCGTGACATAACACATCCCTCTTAGCATTCTCATCTCTTCTGATCCGTCCGATCTACTTCGCCATCTTTTTGTACGAGTGAACCGAGATACCGAAAGTCGGAACAGACTGGGAGAAGTGCACCGTCAAGCGCTATAGCTCCAGAACTGGAGAGACCGCCGAAATCGCAGAACATATATTCGGTTTTGGTTCTGCTGATTTTCAAGCCAACATTCTCCAGCTTTTGTTGCCATTTCTCCAATCTGCTCTGGATCTCAGGTCCATCTTCACCGACAAGGAAAATGTCATCGGCAAACAACATGCACCAGGGTGCCTCCTCCTGGATGTCCGACGTAAGAGCGTCCATAATCAACAGGAAGAGGTAAGGACTTAAAAGCCGAACCCTGGTGCAAGCCTACAGCCACACTGAACTCGTCGGTACTGCCGGCAGCCGACCCCACGTAGGTACGAGATTGACTGTACATAGCACGAATTAACTCTAAATACTTCCCGGGCAAACCTTTCTCTTTCAAGGCCCATACGCTTTCTCCAGATCAATGAACACCATGTGCAAGTTCTTGTGTGCACGTCTGTACTTCTCGCACAATTGACGGAGTACAAAAGTGGCGTCCATTGTTTCTCGACCTGGCATAAACCCAAACTGGTTTGGGGTACTCTTACTCTCCTCTCGCAATCTTTTCTCTATTATTTTCTCCCATACCTTCGTACTATGTGATATGAGCTTTATCCTTCGATAGTTGTTGCAGTCCTGTACATCACCTTTATTCTTGAAGATGGGTACTAGCGAACTATTGCACCATTCTTGTGGTATCCCTCCTTCATGCAACAACTTATTGAAGAATAAAGTCAGCCACATACATCCATCATACTTCTACTGGTATATCATCTAGGCCCATAGCCTTTCCATTTTTCATACCTTGGACTGCCTTTCTTACTTCATACAAGCTAATTTCTCTCACCAAACCCATATTTACTTGTACCTCTTTGAGCACACCATTCCATTTATTCTCTTAGTTCATCAGTTTTTCAAAATAAACCTTCCATCGTTCTTTTATTTCGTCATCTTTGGACAGAGCCTTACCAGCGTCGTCTTTCATACATTTAATGTGAATTATATCTCGTTCTCCTTTCTCTTGCTTTTATAATCCGGTAGAGCTCCTTCTGGCCTCTAGGGCGATCCAGCGAGTCATACAACTTCTCCTGCGCCTTAGCCCTCGAAACTGCTACCGCCTTATTTGCCTTTCTATTCCATTCTTTATAAATCTTCTTCTTATCTTCTTTCAATCTATCATTCCCGTTTTCTACACCCTGCCATTCTTTAAACGCAATTTTCTTTTCTTTAAGCATCTTTTGCACGTCTTCATTCCACCACCATGTATCCTTTTCTATCATACCTTTCCCTTTCGATTCTCCAAACACATCTTTTGCTACTCTCCTTATACAATCTGCCATCTCTTTCCAACACTCATTCACAGCTCATTCCTTCCATATCCTTCATTTCAATCATTTTATCTACCACTTGACTCTTAAAAATACTGGCAAATTCCTCTTTTTCTATCATACGCCATCTGGTTTTGGGCGGGGGCCGTTCCATGTTCCTACTGGACGAGACACTGACTTTTTGTATAAGTTTTTAGAGAATAAGTTAAATATTTCCCTTTATTAAGTCAATCTTACTTCCTCACATTTTTTTCTCCAAGTGAATTCAGACATGCTTTCCTAGGATTAATTAAACTACTCCCAGGAGGGCATAAAATACAGACATTCATAATGCTACAGTAATTTTTTTTTGGGTACGGGACCGTACAGCGTTTACGGGTACACAAAGGGCCCTAAGTCCAGATGCACATTAAAAATGGATTGTAATATAATATCAGATCAATAAAACAACATAATAATACATTATTTTATGTCTATGATAGGTTATTTTTTACTCGTCCGTACATGAGAGATAGATGATTAAATCGAAGTATGAAGCTTGAAAGTTTAACTGTAGCACAATTTTGCACTTTCTTCATATAGTTTCTGTGGTGTAGCGGTTATCACATCTGCCTAACACGCAGAAGGTCCCCGGTTCGATCCCGGGTGGAGACAATATCCTTTTATTATTAATTTTCTCTTCTCGATTTTCAGAAAAGTTTATTGCGTCACAGAATATTAAATGGATTGCCACCAGTGTTTGCTTTGTGTAACTGGGCGTAGTGGTGACTACGACACTGAGCCATGGCGTGAGGTCCTGAATGTTTAACTAAACTATTATAAAATTACTTAGCTTGAAAATATACCACTTTATCACGTAAAATTTAGAATAATATATTTTTTTAATGCAACAATATAAAAAATATAATAGGTAAGCTAAAGTTTAATATCATGAAATAGTTCTGTTTTAGATATTTTGGCCTGAATGTAAAGAGAATACGAGAAAACTGAAGTTGGTACTGTGTTTCGCAATTGGTGACCGAACTAGGGAATCGATTTTGTACTGAAATAAAAATGAAAATTCACCACTATAACACGTAAATGAAATATAAAATAAGTTGTAGCTAAGTTTTTTTTTTTTATTGTTGCGTATTTGTTTCCCAAACCAAAACAAAATAATACGAAATGCTTACACATATAAGATTTAAAGAATCTTAACTATGTCTTAACATTTCCACAATAACCCTACAGTTGCGCCATCTACCAACACTGTGTGAGACAATTTAGAGCAATTGGTCGGGCACACAACAGGGGTGAACACTCACCCCATTTTGTGCCCGACCAAACTAGCATTGAAGCTTGGGGTGAGAATAACGAGCTCCGTTTTATTCCGTTAGATGGCTCTAGGGTGACGGTGAGTGGTTTGAATATTCATATTTTGTTTGATGAACTGAAATATTAATGTCGTGTCGACTCTCTTTGACTAGACTTGTGTGTTGCGCCTTCATGGCCAAATACCACAAAACTTTACAATGCAATAAAATTGTTAAATTGGCAAATACTTGTTTACCTTCGAGTTACAATACCTATAAATATAGTTACAATATTGTAGACTTGGCACTACAATTTACATATTTGTAAGGTTTTTCCGTTACAATTGCGTAGCTTAGAGTAGATTTAGGAAAGCACTAGGAAGTGGTGATGGGCGGGCGTTTTGTGGGACTGTCTTTTGTAATTTTGACGCCCAAAAAGTGCTGATTCTCAGCCTAGTTTGAATAAATGACATTTGATTTTGATTTACTATGTAAAGGTTAAAGTTTGTGGGCTGTGGCCCTGATATCTAAATAAAATAGCCTTTTATTTCTTGCTGTTTAAATTAAAAATATAAATACTGCATGCAATCCTAATTATACAATTAAATTCATAATATATATATATATTTCTTTTAAATTTTTTTTTACAATATCTTATAATTTTCACAATAAAAAGTAAATGAAATAATTATTTTACTCTTATTAGATTGATTGATTGATACATTTCTTTTTATAAATATTTAAACGATTACATCAGAGTTCGAATAGCAAGAACCCCTCTTATTCGAAGGCCTCCTCCAGAGATGACCAGCGGTCTCTATCTTCTGCTGTTCGCATCCAGCGAGTATAACAGCGACTTTAACGATATTATCGCCCCAGCGAGCTATGGGCCTGCCTCTCTTTCTTTGGCCTGATGGGCCTAGCCATGACGTTACTCTTGAAGTCCAGCGTTCGTCTTTGAGTCTTGCAATATGTCCGGCCCATCGTCATTTTAACTTTTGCGAAAATTTGAGGGCATCTATGACTTTTGTTTTGAGTCTTATACGAAGGTGGGGTATCTTTTGAATTTTTCGTATTTTCATGACACTCCTTTCCATGCTCCTTTGACATGATGTTAATTTTGTTTTTGTTCTACGGGTAAATTTCCATGTTTGGCAAGCTTATGTTAATGATGGCAGTAGGCAGGTATACATGACTCTTTTTTTAGTTTTCATAGGCATGCCACTCTTGAGTATTTCTTTAAGACTTTAAAATCTTTTCCACGTATTTTTTATTCTTCTTTCAACTTCCATCTCATTGTTATGTTGGTCAAATGATATCTGTTTACCAAGATAAATGTAGCTGTTGACATAATATAAAGATGTGTTTTCGACGTATATGGGTACTTCGGTGTAATTAGGCATGTAGTTTGTCTTACTTAGGTTTATTTCCAGACCCGCCTTTTTACTTTCTTCATACAGTGAGTTTACCATTGACTGCAGCTATTTTGTATCCTCAGAAAACAAGACTATGTCGTCCGCAAATCTCAAATGGTTTAAGTACTTGCCATTTATATTTAAACCGAATTTTCTCCAGTCTAGTTTGCAAATGATTGACTCTAGCACCGCTATGAAAATCGTTGGTACTGACCCCTTGTCTGACTCCTCTCTTTATGTGTATAGGTGGTCCTGCGGTTTCCAGTTTTATCCGGCTCGTGGTATTGCCATAAAGATGTTTCAGAACTCTAATGTATTAAATCTCTACTTGCTGAGAGTGCAGAGCCGCCCATATCGATGAGTGGAGAATACTGTCAAAAGCTTTTGATAGTCTATGAAAACTATGTAACTATAAGGGTTTCTGAAATTCTTGATACTTCTCAATCAGCATTTCTAGAGAGTGGATATGGTCCACAGTAGAGAAGCCTCTTCGGAATCCTGCCTGTTCAACAGGTTGGTGTTTTTCAATTGATTACCTTATCCTTTTTTCTAAAAGCGATGAAAATAATTTGTAGATTGATGGCAATAGGCTGATTGCTCTATAATTACTTATGTTGTGTGGATTACCTTTTTTGTAGAGCAAAATTATTTCAGACTCGGACCATTGTCTAGGGGTGCATGAGGATTTTAATACCATCTGGCCGTGATATCTAATAAAGTAATTATCATTTACTATTCAGTTTTTGTCTCCATGTATTATAATACCAGCTTTTTTTTTGCGGATAGGAAATCATCAAATGACTCCTCCCGCTCTGGGTGGAGCGGAAGGAGTCATTTGATGATTTGTGTTCCTTCCTTAGCCCTTTATGTTCCGGGCCAGCGGTAACCCTTTCGGACAATCCCGCTGACCCGGCAGGCTTCGGCCCTAAGGGGCCCCTCCTCGATGCTGACATCTCTTTGAGGCGCGCGTGGAACACGTACGCGCCGTCCGGCACGGGCCTGGTCCTGATCGGACGGTGAGCTACCCATTACTCTCCGCTCGCAGGCCCGCGCCTACGGTGGCCGGGAGTCGTCACGCGGCTCCCGACGCCCGGAGCGTCTCCCGCGGCGGCTGGGACGGGAGGCTCCCCGCTCCATTATAATACCAGCTTATGTCAGTAATGTCCAATATGAATATAGAAAGTGCACATAAATTGAAAACGTCACATTGGTGTTTACGTAGATTTTAACCCACAACCTCGTGCATGAGAGGCGAGGGCTTAATTTCTGGGCCATCACGACATCCTACAACAAATGGTGTAGGTTGAATCCTCCTCCTCGTCTGACAGCCTGAAACCGAGTTTACCAATTCCGTTGCAATGACAATACCCACAGAGGACAAAGACTTATTTTATTTTTTTCGCAGTAAAGTTGGTGGTACAAAGAAACTGGAAACACAAAACAGCGAGATCCGAAAGAGTTGTCCCTAAAAAATGTTAATGAAACAATTTCAGATAAGTTAAAAGTTGCTGAGACACTAGAAAATATTTTTTACCAACATCCCAATAGAGGTTACAAAGTCTCTCCCCACGAAAAGTCCGGGACCGGACTAAATAACAGAACTACTGAGACACGCGGATTAAAAAAGCATTTAAAAGTCTTAACATAAAAAACACTGAAGACTTATGGGGGATTTCTGTTAAGGTTCTTGGAGTTATTATTGACACAATTGCCCCTGCCCTAACAGGCATATTTAATCAATGTTTAGACAGCGGTACGTTTCCTGACTTAATGAAACATAGTAAAGTAGTACCAATTTTCAAATCGGGTAGTAAGTTTGATCTGTGCTACCAGCATTGAGCAAAATCTATGAAAAAATCATGCTGGACCAGATGTTGTCACATTTTAATTCAAATGGGATTTTACATAGTCGCCAGTTTAGTTTCACGAAAGGTAGGTCGACGACAGACGCGGGAGTAAAACTCATCAGTCACATTTTGGAATCCTGGGAGAAGTCCCAAGATGCAATTGGCATTTTCTGTGACCTCTCAAAAGCGTTTGACTGCGTTGGCCATAATACACTGATCTGTAAATTATACCATTACGGAATTCGTGGACAAGCTGCTGATCTTGTTCTTTCCTATCTGTCAAAGCGGCAGCAAAAAGTAAACGTTAACGAGGCGACGTCATCGGGGTCTCTAGTTAAGATGGGCGTGCCTCAAGGCTCAATTCTTGGCCCTTTCCTATTTCTAGTTTTTATTATTGACCTTCCCTATATGATGTCTAACTTGTCGCATATCATTTTATTCGCTGATGACACTTCCCTTATTTTTAAAATAGATAGAAAAGATACGGATGTCTTACATGTTAACGATAGTCTGGCTGTTCTTTCGAAATGGTTTGCAGCTAATAATCTTTTACTTAATGCGAACAAAACTAAATGTCTTAAGTTTTCATTACCAAATGTACCTCAAGTGGGTCTGAATTTAGAACTTGATGGCAAAAGACTAGATGCTGTTACGGAAACTGTATTTCTAGGAATTACTTTTGATTACAATGGGGCGCACACATTACAGCTCTCTCAAGTAGATTAAGTTCAGCTGCATATGCAGTAAGAAAAATAAGGCAGTTGACAGATATAGCCACAGCTAGGTTAGTATACTTTGCTTATTTCCACAGTATTATGTCTTATGGTGTTCTGCTGTGGGGATCGGCAGCTGACGTAGATTCAATTTTCATTTTACAGAAGAGGGCAATCCGCGCAATCTATAAAATTGGTCCTCGCGAGTCTCTTAGAAAAAAATTAAAAGAAATTGATATACTCTGCCTTCTGTTTATATTTTAGAAAGTATTTTGTATGTTCGCAAAAACTTAGGACTCTTCACAATAAGAAGCGATTTCCATAATAAAGCCGAAAGCCTGTTACAGAACTTAGCGATGGAAAGTTCAAAACCCTCATCAAACGTGTCCTTATCAAAAAAGCATATTATAAGATTAAAGACTAGGTTGAAGACAAGGTAGTCTGGCAATAATTCCTTCTGCACATGTGGCTTGCCTGGCTCCTCATTAACGGCATAACTAGGTAAATGTCTATTAACTGCTCTCAAATTACGATGTTTAATTTTTATTTTATTTTTTTACATACTTTTTGACATAATTTCGTTATTATTTAGCATTATATACTTTTTGACATAATTTCTTTATTATTTGACATTATATACAGACAATTCAACTTTTTCAGCTCTTTATTAGTTGTTTTAATGGGAATCATAACACTTGGTTTTAGTAGGTTTTTTTTTTTTATTTATCCTTTTGATAGATTCTTATTTTGTAAATGTGAGGACTTTGTAGGCCTTATAGACTTTAGATCTGTAAACCATTTTTTATTTTATCAAGTACTTGCTACTTGTTGACAGGCCTGCGCTGTCCTCCCATACCTTCTGTAATCTGGAAACATTGTAAAAGCCAAAGAGTATTTTTAAAAAGAGTAACCGTGGAGTTTCTTGCCGGTTCTTCTCCATAGGAAACGACCAATTGGAACCGTGCACCTAGCTTCTGACGTTGCATAAGTGCCCATGTAGGTTTATGTGAAATAAAACATTTTGATTTTGATTTTGTTATTTTTTCCAAAAGTTGTGCAGTAAAAAAAAACAGTGGCACTCCAGGACTGCCGACAGAAATGAAAACTTGGAAAAGCAGAGTCATTTTATAAATATGTTTGAAGGTAATTAATTCTTCCCAAAGAAAATGTACCACGCGTTGATGTTTTCATAATGGCCAATACTTAAAACAGAGGTGTCGGTTACGGTAACAGTGTCGCGAGTTCAATGGCTTTTTCCGCATCTCAAAAAATGTCCAACGTGCCTAAAGAAGTTTTCACTTCAAAAAAAAGATACTTCGTATAAGACATGTTTGACTCAAAATGATGTAAATGGGTGTCAACTATCACTCCCTTAAAGCTTTGCAACACCCTGTATATATTTGGAGGGGGATCGAAAGATAAGATCGATGTATATCTTTATTCTCAAATTCATTGCAGCGTTGTCGACATACAAATAAATGTTTCTACTACTGCGACCATTTAGATAAAATGTAATTCATTCCTGGCCGCCGACTTTTTATTTTTTATCCCAAGTCGCGGAACAAAATCGGAATAGGTGATCTTCTTTGTACACGAATATTATTCGTGAAGGCTTCTCTGTCACTTCCGACGAGGATATCACCGCGTCGGAAGTGACGGAGACTCCTTCACGTGTTCTGTGACGATACAATACTGTTATAAATATTAAACTATGCCTACAATTATTTATGTTTGTTGACTAATTACAATTATTTCTATAAACTTATATGATTAAAAGTAGTTGTATTGACTTCATGTGATTGGTCGAGACTTTGACAGTTATCGCCTACCAACCTTAAGCAAATGAAATAGTGGGGATATAAAAATAGTCAGCGGGCATTTAAGTTATATGCCCGCCATGCCCAGCCATTCGGGCTCCAACATCGGTGCTAGTCACTTGGATAATCGTTACTTTAACTTTAATTAATTTTAGTACTGTACTGCTGTAATTCTAATATTAATACATACTGCAATAAAACTGATCAGCATAAAGTGTTTTCTATTCTTCAAAATCCTTACTTCTGAGTGTTGAGCCAGTACGGTTCACATCTCAGAAGTGGGATAGCAACCTAGTGCCCACAAAAGGATCGGAGATACGCTTAATTAAGTATTTGGCGTACGTAGAAAATGTAAGTGTGCTTTTTTTATTTTAATTGTGCTGCCTACCCTCATTAATCATATTAATGCAAATTGCAATATTAAAGTAAATAAAGTAGGCTACAAGTTTATTCCTGTAACGTATTTTTTTTTTGTCTTACTTCACGATTGCCGGCCTCTCTTTAGAGTCGATAGTTTTATTTTAATTACTTGAGGAAATGAACTGTATTTACCGTAACGGAGACATTCCGGAGGTTCATATGGTTAGTCATGCATGTGAATCCTGCCAGGGTACCCCCTGGGGATGAACATGTTTGATATTTCGGCTTGTAATTTGAGGAACTGAACTATATTTACCGTAACGGAGACATTCCGGAGGTTCATATGGTTAGTCATGCATGTTAATCCTGCCAGGGTACTCCCTGGGGATGAACATGTTTGATATTTCGGTTTGTAATTTGAGGAACTGAACTATATTTACCGTAACGGAGACATTCCGGAGGTTTATATGGTTAGTCATGCATGTTAATCCTGCCAGGGTACTCCCTGGGGATGGACATGTTTGATGGTCTATAATAAAGTATGTGCAGGTCAATAAAAATCTTGTTTACAAGTTTCATCTAAGCGCAGTTTATTAACTCAGGTGTTTCTTTGTTTTATATGTTGAAGCCGCGAGAACATGGATGAACCTAGGTCTAGTTCTCGAAGAGAATGTGATGGACCTAGACGGACCCCTCGCGAGACGCTGACGCCGCCACTAAGATGTCGTGATGCAACTCGAAGCCGCAGTCAGGGTCGAGGGCATACGCGTTCACCTGAAGAAAATTGTGGCAGCCGAAAACGTCTGTCGCGGTCCAGGCGGTCGAAAGGAAGACGATCGCGACTGGCGACTAGTCGGTCTCCTTCCCGGCTACACTATTCAAGAAGGGCAAGTCGTCGCGCTGGGCGCTCCAGGACACGGTCGCGCACTCCAGGGCGGCACGAGTCGTGCCACGCGGAACCCAGGCATTCACCTAGGAGCAGAGCTTCTCGCCTTCGTACACCGTCCCATGAAGAAAAACATTGTGAGCGTGAGTCAAATAATATGTTTATTGAGAACTTTATTAATGTGCTTAAGGGTATGAATAATGTAAGCGATCGCGATAGGTTTCCTGTTTTAAATAACGTAATTCCTGATTTTGACCCCCTATGTAAGGAACAAACGGTTGATACGTGGCTTCATAAGGTAGACGAATGTGCACAGATCTATGGTTGGAACGATAAACAAGTAGTCCACTATGCCCTGCCGAAATTAACAGGGGTAGCCAAAACCTGGTATCAGGGTCTACCATCACTACTATTTTCTTGGCAAGAGTGGAAGCTAAAGCTGAAGGAATCTTTTCCAACTAGGGATAATTATGCAGATTTACTAACGGAAATGCTCAATAAAAAGGTACGCTATGGGGAGTCATTGGAGATATATTACTATGCTAAAATGAATCTTCTAAATCGTTGCGAAATATCGGGAAAACGTGCAGTTGATTGCGTCATAGCAGGTATAGAAGATCGTGGTGTTAGGTTAGGAGCACAAGGAGCAGAATTTACGGAACCGGAATTGCTACTTAAATTTTTGAAGACGGTAAAAATAGGTCAAGATAGGTCCACAAACGAGCAGCAGAAGGTTAAAGATAGAGACAGGCGATCACAAAATAACGCATTTACCGGTAATAAAGTAGGTCACAGCTCTCAGAAGTCAACCGGATCCGGTATGGTCTGCTACAATTGTAAAGAACCCGGTCACCCATTCTTTCGATGCACAAAACCGAAGATTCAATGCTCTAAATGTAATTTATTAGGACATAAGGACACGGACTGCCCTGGGACAAAGCAAAGTACCAACGATAAACCAAAAGCAATATTGAAAGTAGAAAACACCGGCGATTCAAGTGCCAAGTATAAAATGCCTATTAAAATAAATGGGTTGTTTTCAGAATGTCTCGTTGATTTGGGAAGCGAGGGTACTTTGGTCCGTCTCAGTGAAGCTCAGCGTTTAGGACTAGACTGGAAGGTAGGAGAAGTGCCACTATTAAGAGGTATAGGTAACGTGCCATATAACCCCCTTGGCAAGGCTAATGTCACGATCGAAGTGCAGGGTGTAGAAGAAAATCACGTGGAGATATTGGTAGTAGGTGATTACTTAATTAATTGCCCTGTACTACTAGGTCACAGTTTCACCGAAAGACCCTCAGTCAAAATAGTAAAGACAGAAACAGATGTCATTTTTCAGCGGGTTAGTGAGGAGCCTGTTTTGATTTGTCCACTTTTATGCATGGAGGAGACTCGCATAGGATGCGGCGAATTAAAGGCGATCCCAGTTAGCTCGCTTAATTCTTTCTCGGGAAAAATTTATGTGAATGGAACCGTGCGCAATATTGAAGGTCGTGAGAACATTACTTGTTGCCCGGCGAGTATCAATTGACGCAAGGTGCGGGTAGGATTCTCGTTCAGAATATCAGTGACAACCATCAGGTTATAGAGAAGGGTAGTCTTCTAACTAGGAGCCACACTTTAGCTGAGAGCCTAAAGGTTCAAAAATTAGATTTTAGCAATCAGTCGCCCATAGATGAATCACAAATCAGCTGCGGGGAAAATTTAACAAAGGATCAAAAAGAGTCATTAACTCTTTGCGGGACACTTAACGCCTATAGACGTAATAACAATAAAACTTCTATTGTGTCTCGTTCAGTGTCCTTCAATGTGTTAAAGGTCTTGTTGGATAAATATAAATATTGTTTTTCCAGTAGTTTAAAAGATCTGGGGTTTACAACGGAAACTGAAATGGTGATTCAACTGGATGACCCCGATCCTGTCGTTTACCGCCCATACCGCTTGTCCTTTACCGAACGCCAATTAGTTCAAGATATGATCAAGGATATGTTAGAAGGCGGCATTATAAGGGAGTCAAACAGTCCGTACGCGAGCCCTATAGTCCTAGTTAACAAAAAATCTGGGGAGAAGAGGTTATGTGTGGACTACCGTGCTCTAAATAATAAAACAAAGAAAGAGCACTACCCTCTCCTACGTATCGAGGACCAGTTAGACTTACTATCAGGAAGTTCACTATTTGTTACTCTCGATTTAGCGTCTGGATATTATCAGATCTCAATAGCTGAAGGTTCTAGGGAGAAGACTGCGTTTGTGACCCCTCAAGGTCAATACGAGTACAACAGGATGCCCTTTGGGTTAGTAAACGCACCATCAGTCTTCCAGCGTACAATGAATAAGATCATCCACAATTCACCTGCTTCATCTTATGCATTGGTCTACATGGACGATATCCTGATTCCTGCCAAGTCATTCGATGAGGGGATGGTACTTTTGGAGGAGGTGCTGCGGTTACTGGCAAAAAGTGGTTTAACACTCAAAATGAGCAAATGTAATTTTTTTTTATGACAAAATAGACTACCTGGGGTACGAAGTCAGTTCAGAGGGTGTTAGACCAGGGTCGCTTAAAACAGATGCCATATCCAAATTCCCTACGCCAACAAATGTTCACGAAGTTAGGAGGTTTTTAGGTCTTGCTAGCTTCTTCAGAAGGTTTGTCGCGGGATTCGCATTAATAGCACGACCTCTGACTGGTCTGTTGAGGAAGGACTCTTCTTGGAGTTGGGGTAGTGAAGAACTGGAATCGTTTGAGAAATTAAAACAGATTTTAGTACAAAGACCGGTCCTGGGACTTTATGATCCTGGTGCACTAACCCAACTCCACACCGACGCTAGCAAGTACGGAGTAGCCGGCATTTTAATGCAACAGGACAAGTCTGGGTTGTTCAAACCTATTGCTTATTATAGCAGGCAAACCAGTCCTGATGAGCAAAAACTACACTCCTTCGAGTTAGAAACTCTCGCTATTATTACCTCATTGAATAGGTTCAGACATTACTTACTCGGTATTAAATTCACCATAGTTACGGACTGCAACGCTTTGCGTACCACTTTAAGTAAACGCGACTTAGTCCCACGAATTGCTCGCTGGTGGCTGCAGTTCTTAGAATACGACTGCTCGATAGAATACCGCCCTGGTGACAAAATGGCACACGTAGATGCCCTTAGTAGGGGTGCTATAGACGGTATTCCAGACGTTGATCACGTGTTAGATGTACTTTCAGTAGGTACTGACAATTGGCTTGCAACGGTGCAACAGACGGACGAAGACATTAGAAATATCGCGGATATTTTAGGCGACCCCAAATGTAAAGATTCCGTTGACATATTCAAAAATTACAAGCTTGTAAATGGGCGGGTATACCGTATAATTGATGAAAATACTATCCGTTGGGTTGTTCCAAGTGGCACCAGATGGCAACTACTGAAAGCCAATCATGATGATGTGGGACACTTCGGATTTGACAAAACTTTGGCACGTTTACAAGCTACTTATTGGTTTCCAAAAATGAGTAGGTTTGTAAAAAAATACGTCTCGGCTTGCCTTCAGTGCGCACATCACAAGCTGCCAAGTGTTGCCAGGGCCGGTGAACTACACCCCATCCCGAAAGCTATCATTCCATTTCACACTATACATGCGGATCACCTCTGTCCTTTTATCCGCACCAAGCGTGGTAATACATTCATTCTTGTTATTATAGACGCGTTTACTAAATTTGTTGACATCACCGCTGTGCGAAATACCAAATCAGCCACAAGCATTAGGGTATTCAGAGAACATTTTAGTTACTTTGGCGTGCCAACCCGTTTGATTACGGACCAGGGGACAAGCTTCACTAGTAGGCAGTTTAAAACATTTATTCAATCATGTGGTATAAAGCACGTGCTCAATGCTGTCGCCACACCCCGAGCGAATGGCCAAGTGGAACGGTACAACCGCACCATTTTGGCAGCGCTCGGGGCAATGAACCACGACAAGCCAAATGGTTTATGGGATGAACATTTACCAGACATACAGTTGGGTATCAATACCACTGTACACGCCACCACCAAAAAGACTCCAGCGGAGCTTCTTTTCGGGCGAAATCTAACTAACCCATCTGAAGGTTTGTTAAATGATATTATAAATGAAGTTACGTCTGAGGTCGGGGAGAGTCTGGACGATGCTAGGGCAACGGCCGGTGAGCTTATTAGGACACAACAGGATAAGGACAAGGAACGGTATGATAGGTACAGGAAAATAGGAATGCGTTTCAAAGAAGGTGATTTAGTTAGAGTAGTAAGAGCCGTGACAGGAATAGAGGGGCAGTCTAAGAAGCTCGAACCTAAATGTAAAGGCCCTTACAGAATTAAGAAGGTGCTCCCCAACGATAGGTTCGTGGTCGAGGACACACCTCTTACAAAAACTACTAAGAGGTACGAGGCTGTGGTAGCTATTGATAAAATATTCCCATGGATCTGTTTTAACGAACCCGTATCAACCGATTGTGAATCCGAGCGTAATGATTGTGAATCTGAATGTGAAGAGTTGTAAGAGATGTAAGTATAGTAAATAATTTTGCATTAATGAAGACGAATGATGAAAATGAAATTGTACATAGAATTAAATAAGCAGGTAATTAAGGACACTTAATTTAATTTTTCGACGTCAATTACATTGTGTATTTCTAATATGTACACTAAGAGTCGTAGTAAAAAGTAATGCTAATGGTGTTTTAAGTTTCGATGATTAATGTCATGTATCATCTAAGTTATTCCATGTACTAATGGCTAAAATATTTGCTGGTCAACGTCATGGACTAGTAAATACCGATTCATCGGTTAGGGTCATGTACTAATGAGTTGGTGAGGGGTATCAGGTAACAAATGCCTCTCATTTTAGCAATTGGTGCATCAGTATATTTACTGGTCAAGGTCATGGACCAATACATATACTGCTGTTATAAGACATCGATTAAGTTAAGAGTGTCAGGTAACCGACACCCTTAAAGGTTAATCAAGCAATTTGTTAATCAAGGTCATGGATTAATAAATTAATTTAGGAGTAGAGAAATCTATTGTAGTGACTACTTTTGAGCTTTATTTAGAAAAAAATGTGATGTAATTACTACTATAATGACTTACAATTAATCTAATAACTATCTATGTACTTTGAGTTAGGGATATCAGGTAACCGATATCCTCAAAGGTTATAAACATTTCTTTTAAGGTTATGTAAATCTATTGTTATGTAATTTAATTTGAGATTTATTTAGATAATAAAATGTGCTACTATGATGACTTACAGTAAAAATGATTCAATAAAGACTAATGAGTTAATTTATGTTCAATATAATCAATCATAATTAGGTACATATGTTATGTTCATTTATAATTTATAATGATGAAAATATAGAATGTTTTATAAACATTTCTTTTAAGGTTATGTAAATCTATTGTTATGTAATTTAATTTGAGATTTATTTAGATAATAAAATGTGCTACTATGATGATTTACAGTAAAAATTATTCGATAAAGACTAATGAGTTAATTTATGTTCAAAGTAATCATTCATAATTACATATGTTATGTTTATTTATAATTTATAATGATGAAATATATAATGTTTTTTTGTTTTGTAATACATAACAACGAGGGACTCGTTGGAAACCGGATGGCCGAGCTGTTATAAATATTAAACTATGCCTACAATTATTTATGTTTGTTGACTAATTACAATTGTTTCTATAAACTTATATGATTAAAAGTAGTTGTATTGACTTCATGTGATTGGTCGAGACTTTGACAGTTATCGCCTACCAACCTTAAGCAAATGAAATAGTGGGGATATAAAAATAGTCAGCGGGCATTTAAGTTATATGCCCGCCATGCCCAGCCATTCGGGCTCCAACATCGGTGCTAGTCACTTGGATAATCGTTACTTTAACTTTAATTAATTGTAGTACTGTACTGCTGTAATTCTAATATTAATACATACTGCAATAAAACTGATCAGCATAAAGTGTTTTCTATTCTTCAAAATCCTTACTTCTGAGTGTTGAGCCAGTACGGTTCACAATACAATGTATCTAACATGCGATCACGCCTGTATTCCCAGACGGGTTAAACAGAGATGCATCTATATTACCTATACCCAATTTTCGCCAGCAAGAGTAGGTATGGGCCGGTTTTTTGCTCAACCAATTTATTGTTAAAAATAAATTGGTACTTAATACTAATGGTAAAATTTTGATCAACTGTCTTTGAATTGTCAAATAATTTACTATTAGTTGACCACGAGTTCACCGAGGATCAAAAAACCATTTTTTCACATTTTTTAGGGGGCGAGGCTATTGTTACCAACCGGGCACATAACTAGACTCCAAGCTGCTACTGAGGAAATGTGAATAATTTAATAACACTATGCCAGACCCGGTAATCGAACCCAGGACCTCGTGCTCAGTGGTAGTAGGTACTTGTGACCAATAGACCGACAACGCAGTACCTGTATTTATATAAAAGAGATGTCCTGATGATGTAAACAGGATCTTCTCCTCACAGAGTTGGTTTGAACTTTGGATTAAAACGTATAATGATGCTGTTGTGATGATGCAAATAAGACCGTCCAGGCAAGGAGGAACTCTTTAACTGTACTCCTATACCTTTTCTGGATAATCTCTTAATTACAGAAGCAACCCAACTGCATCGTTAAGGTAGCACACGTATCAAATCGGAAAGGGATCGGAAAACAGGCGTCAACCTAACGTAAGCACGTAACCAAAGCGGATCAGAAGCTCCGATACGTCGACTCGGCTACGGCTAGGCGACGCCGCGATTACGGTTCACCGACCGCTGGTTGATATTGAGGCAAGCAGGAGAGGTGAGAGGGGCAAGGGTGGACGAAGAGACGTAAGTTCGGGTACGGAGAGACGTAAGCGCGGGGACAACGAGCCGTAAGCGCGGGGATGAAGAGCCGTAAGCGCGGAGATGACGAGCCGTAACGCGCGGTGCGGTTCGTGAACTTGTGCCGAGGCGAGGCGATTACGTTACGATTCCGATTAGTGTGCGTTGTGCAGTAGGGAGTTTCATACAAAGAATACTGAACGGCTCGAGTTGGTACGGTGCCGATCCCTTTCCTGTTTGATACGTGTGCTATGGACCTTAATCCTTCTTCTTCTTAGCGTGTCGATGGCAATCTAAATGGACACGGCCTAGAATTCAGCTACTTGTGTGGCGCCATCTCTAGCGTCCACCAGTTCCTGTGACGTGCAGCTGACAGGACACGTAGAAGTAACCTTATTTTGATAGACCTGTCAACCCAGCACCTGGCAGCAACCTTATTGGAATGAGAATAAAGATCACTGTGAGGACAATCATGCAAATCAGAGCAAAAATAACTGAACGGACTGACAAACATAAAATATCTTACACTTATGCAAAATTCAAAAGTGATTATCGCCTAAGAATTGATAGATAGGTATATCCAGCCTTTGAAATAGGCATTTTTTCAAAGCTGCAATGGTGTTTTCGCGAGAAAAACGGTTTTGAATTTTGCGTAACTGTAAGCCACAGTGCAATATTTATTTTTCTGACGGACCCCTCACAAATTTTAATGTAAGGATAGAAAACAAGACATTTTAAAAATGCAGTTATTTCTTTATTTCACAGAAAACGATAAAATTCACTGCAGACCCACCGTACCCCTGGCCGGACCCCTAGTGCTGCGGGTGGGTTTTTTAAAGTTAAACGATACTAGACGGACAGAATGATGGTTGATGCTGCTTCTTTCCGATAAGGACGTTAAATTGTGTGATTGTCGGCATAGTGTCTAAACACACTATGTCGAAGGTACGCGTACGAAGTTCGACATGATTACGCCTGCAATGCTATTTGAATTACTGACGACACATTATGCCGAAATTACGTTGCGTTAAATAGCATTGCAGGCGTAATCATGCCGAACTTCCGTCGCGTACCTTCGGCATAGTGTGTTTAGACACTTAGACAACGCAAAACGTATATCATGTTTCATGTGTAGTCGGTTCCGATTTTTAGTTTTTATTGCAACTAATGTTCAGAATCCCGACTCACAAAGATGTATAGTAGCAAACTGTACCAACAACGACATAGCTTGTCTTACCAGTCCTGTCCTGTCCTAAACTTAACCAAAAGTTGCAAATATTTTTAGCGTTAAATTCCGCTCGCAATACTGCTTTCGTTGCTAAATCAATCAAGTCATCTTTGTTAAGATCTTTGTCATTTATGTATAGTCCGCGTGGAACTGGTTGGCTGCGCCTTAGGTATGTGAGCGGTGGGACGGAGGGGCGGGGGCGCTTTGTCATTACTCAGTACGTGCGTTGCGAACACTAGACAACCCCGCCGCCCTCACCCCCGTCCCCACCCAAGGCGCGGCCAACTAGTTCCGCGCGGAACATAGTTGATACCAATCATAAACGGACTTCGCAACCGTCTTCTGATGAAAGTTTTCTTGACACAAATACCTACCTATCAGAAGAGTTCCAATGTTTCGAGGTGATGACTTTAACAGAGTGAAGCTGATGTTTACTTTTATCATTTGTATAACAGTGTGACAAGTGAATGCTTTCAAGTAGCAAACCACTTTCTTGAATATTTTTTTTACTGATCTCACACTGTATTTTTTAATGTCTTCATGGACCCCCTTTTACCCCGAAGAGGTCCGTGGATACTTCCAGACACAGGTAAGTTGTGTAACGCCTTTTAAGGTGTGTCCAGACCTGGCAAATGCGCCGCTCGCGAGCCGCTTGCGAACTGCGCGCGTGCTTTTCATGTTCGTACGCAGTATGTTTGGTTGCGCCGCACTCGAGCGGCGCAACCAAATTCACAACTGAGGCTCTCATTTCAAACGCGAAAGAAGCTATGTGCGCACGAGATGCGCGCGCGCTGCACGCGCGCCCCACTCGAGCCTTGCCGGAGTTGCACTAGAGCGGCGCACCAATCGTAGGCTGTAACCGCAGGCGAGCAACAGGCGTGCAGTTCGTAAGCTGCTCGCGGGCGGCGCATTCGCCAGATCTGGACACACCTTAAGGGTGCGTCCACATCTGGCGAATGTGCCGCGAATGTGCAGCTCGCGAGCCAATCGCGAGCTGCCCGCGAGCTGCGCGCGTGCATTTTTGTTCGTGCGCCGCTCCTGCGCCGCCCGCGCGCAGTTCGCGCGCGACCTAAGCGCCGTACGCGAGCAGCGCGCGGGCGGCGCAGGAGCGACTCGCGTCTTTCTTCCGCTCGCGCCTCAAGCCCCGCACCCCTAACTTGTTATGAGTATAGGTCACATCACTAGTCAAAGGCTGTCAATGTCAAGATGGCGTCCTAACACAGCCAACATGTAACGTACCTAATTTCATGTAAAGGTTCCTAAGTTATAAATCCACATACCTTATAGTTGAGCCGTATCATTTATTAAATGATTCTAAAACATAACTGACCCGTTCAGTTCGTTTCTGGTTACTGGAGGCTAAGTACGTGTTGTCATGGAGTGGACGGAGGAGAATTGTTATATTAAAAGTCAACTGACATCTTCGAAAGTACTGATCCATGAGCCAGTAAACGGAACTGTAAGTGCGAGAATTGAGTGCGCGCAGTTCGCGCGCCGCGCGCGCGCCTTTATACGAGCCTTGCATGACTTGCGCTAAAGAGGCGCACCAAACCATTGCCGTGACTGCACGCGCGCAGCTCGCGGGCAGCTCGCAAGCGGCTCGCGAGCTGCACATTCGCGGCACATTCGCCAGATGTGGACGCACCCTAACATAATCTATCCATCTTTCGGCAAGCGCAGTGTGGTGAAGAAGAAGGTGGCTGGGACAGACTGGATGCGGAAGGCGGAGGACAGGGTGCTGTGGCGCAGCCTGGGAGAGGCCTATGTCCAACAGTGGACCGCGATAGGATGAGTTGGTTGATCCATGTTTGCTTTAATTGGATTCGTAATGGGCAAGTTATGGTGGATCCTACATGACGGCTAATGGATTTAAATGGAAGAAGAAATAGACTACAGTAAGGCCGTTATTATCTGAGTCATAAACATTAGTAACAATGAGAGTGTGCCAACAAATTGCGAAATATCGATAGTTATCTACCTGCTTAACTTCTCATTTTATCTTCATCATGTTCTTCTTTTATACATGTCAAATTACAAATTATAATGTTGGTAGAAAAACAATTAAATTGTTTTTCGTAATTTCGGTTGGTACCGAAACTACTACTTAAAAATTACGCCGTTACAATTAATCGATATCCAGTCGCTACTATTTAGGCACATCACTATGGCGCTCCATAGATCAATGAGTGCGAGCGAGACAGACGAGAAATAGATATGACAGTAGACGACTAAGATAGTTGCAGCCGTACTTTTCAGAAAGTTATAGTTTTGGTGCTGAACGTAATAGCTACTCATCTGCACCATAACTGCGTAACACACTCTCTATCGCAATCTGAATGATTTGGAAGGATACCTTTGCTAATCCATTGCTTTATATGTTCGAAAATATCTGCTCAACTACGTAAATAACGTAAGGTATGTTGGGGTAAGATCGTTGCTGGGGTAAGACCGTAGGAATCAAATTATTTGCCTGCAAAATTATATTTTGCTCTGATCTTCGTCGTAGCAGAATAAAAATAATGATGGAGAACACCAATGTTTATTACTGCATTAAAAAACATTGCCACATTAGGTGGGAATTTGATTCATTCGGTCTTATACCATTGGCGATCTTACCCCAACATACTTTAATGAATGTTGTTGAACTGTCAAAATGAAAGCCATTGCTACTGATAGTGTTACGCAATTATCGCAGATATTTATGTTCTGAATCTGGAAGTGTATTAAAGAAAAATAAACTAACTTAAATACATTTCATTTGTTTTATTCATTTTCAATTACAATAACATCTATACAATGGTATTCTACGACTAAATGTTTTTCATTATTATTGACACATGCATTCAAATAAAAATATATTTTATATTGAAAAGAAAAACACAGAAAACAATTCCACAATGTACATAAATAAAATAAATAAATAATCTATTGACTGGAATCTCTTTGCAAATCACTATACCTGAGTAGGTAAATCTTAGGATAACTAATATTATTCTAAAAACATACTTTAAAATAAAATTACAACACTAATATTTAGCTGACATATTTAAATAGACGAATTATATGCAATACTTATTTATCTTCTCACTTTATAGGGCATCCCATGCTAGCAACCATACTTTATTAAACTAAGCCCAGAAAGAATAAAATTGAGCTTAGTTGTTAAAATGACCAGTCTTGAAGACGTATTAAATTTTGGATAATCATAATCTTTAAAAACATCTTATACAATTAATGATGAAAACATTAATTCTGTTCTCAAAAAATCTAGCATGACGATACCCAATATCAAATCAGTTCAAATCCCAACTAACCATGTAAATCAAATAACTAACTACATATAAAATAAATGGTAATACCTTTATGTAAATAATAAATTACATGAATAATTTAAATCTAAACTAGACCCTATTACTAATACGATTGCACTTTTTAAAATAATCTAATAATATATACACATCTATTATAATTCACAGTTGGAATTATTAGGTACAATAGGGGGTAACACTGGTAATAAATATAATCTGTCAGGATTATCCTGACGACAGTAATAAAAATAATGAATTGATTAATACTGATTTAATAGGTATTTAAATAGGTCGGGAAACAACTTGGGTCGTGAACCTACACATAGAAGGAAAGAAGCTAAATATGAAAGGTAAAGTAAATATGTAAAATCTTTTCATTTGTGATCCCAATAACGATACAATTAAACTGTAAACATCCGAATATCAAAAAATAAATATTATAATATATTAGGTAAAATATTATTATCAAGTGGAATACCAAATTAAACTAGATGTCTTTTTAATCCATACTAATAATATTATAGGTAAATTCGAAAGTAACTCTGTCTGTCTGTTTGTCTGTCTGTAGGTATGTTAACTTTTCACGCCTAAACCACTGAACGGATTTCGATAAAATTTGGCAGAGAGATAGATTGCATCCCGGAGAAGGACATAGGATAGTTTATCGACATTCCTCGCGGGCAAAGCCGCGGGCAGAAGCTAGTACTTATATAAATAAATTAGCATAAATATAAATACAAAGTATTGCTTCTTTATAATACTGATGTTATTTTTATGTACAAAAAAGGTTAGTTACTGTACTTATTCAAACATTGCAATCTGCCTGGAACAAAATCGGCGAAATTTTTTACTCATGCATTTTATTTTTATAATGGCACAAAAATTTTGAGCTTATTTTATTATTTCAAAACGAGCTTGGTTTGATGTTCTTGATAAAAATCATTTGGGATTCATTGAAATATCTTTGCTTATAAGTAAAATTTATTTTACATGTTTATTAATACTGAGTATAATATCACCAATCGTTAACTATACGTGGCGAATGTGCTTATTTTTTTTGAGTAGCGAATACTTTTCTTAGCTAATTTTGCAATAACTTCATAAAAATAATTTGGGAGGGAGCGTCGAAGTTCAGAACTTTAACGTTGTACAGAAATGTTATCTTATTTATAATCATATTCACAATTTTTTCAGAATATAGCACATTAAGTATATGGTCTTAAGATTAGTAAAGTAATATGGTAAATACAAATTTGAAAATTTAAAACATTTTTGTCTTGTAATATGTTTATGAAAAAGTGATAGAGAAACTTTGGGTTTTAGGCCAGTAGACACCTACAATCGGTTTTCACTTGATAGTTGAATGTTATTGCAAAACACTGATCAGTTAAAAGCGAGAAGTATTCGTTATTTTCACATTAATTTTCATACGACCAATAAAATTTTTCATTAGTTTGTTATCCTAAATAAATAATTCTACTTAATTTTAATGAGTATCTATTATTTACATCATTCTTTGATAAAAGACTAGGGATGCGGTCCACCTGACTCGTGTCATGAAAAACATATTACATTCATCTAACTGAGGTAAATGATAACAATAAAATATATTTCTAAAACATGGGTTCTTTGAAGGAATGCTAGTGAAAAAGGTCTTTTAAAAATTGTCGCGATCGAAATATTCAATAATAAAAAAATATATTTATGTTGATAAAACGACAGAGTTGATTTAAATCGGCCAAACTATTATACGCATTAATAATATTATATAAACACGTATTAAAATATAACGTTCGAAAACGGTCTAGCAAAAAAAAGGTAACATTAAATAAAACATCAAAACTAATCAATCGCCGTATTAATGTATGATGGTCATGCGTAGTGCGGGTAGGAGCCAAGGTGTGACGTCACATGGGGTGGGGCCATAGAGTGCGGTGAGTACAGATTGCTCCCGCCACCGCCCCAGTTACCCCACGACGCAGACGGGAATATCGATGCTGAAACAAAAGTTTTCTTACCTCAGTTATTAAGTGCTGGAGGTGACACACAAGGGCGTATCGGACTTAGGAGCTGTAGAGACTTGAAATTCTTAGGAATAAAGACGAATATGTCTCAACAACGTTTTCATGTGCAAGTTTAATAGGCAAATAAAAAAGGCTATTTTAAGTCTGTATCCGTATACGCTCTTGTCTGTCTCCAATAAATATGAAAAAAAGGAAATTACACCAGTTTGCAGAGAGCGCAATAACATGAGAATAATAATGAAAATAGTCATCAATCAAATCAGTTAAGAAACCGTAGTGAACACATTACTGGCTACATTTTTTTAAGAATGTCTTATTAGAATGTTTGTATTTTGTTTTGATTGTAAGCTACTAAATAAAGCTAGCATTTTTACGTTTGATTTGAGTTTTCATGTAAAATATTCTGAGGCAGGCAATCAAGGTCCTAGGACTCAATAAAACAAAACAGTTCTGTTACGAATAAAGTTTTACAAGTTAAACTCCAAATCTCCTTCTAACATTCCAATACGGCTGCCGAGTTTAAATAGTATGTTCCATTAAGTCAAGTGTACTCAGTCCGTGCCAATGACAACCCCTTTCGAGCGGCGTGCAAATATTTGTGCACGCAAGTGTACCGAAGCATTAGCAGAGAAATGCAGATTACCAGCACAACAGTGTACACTGTCGCGCGCACGTTGGTAGGGTACATGTGATATTAAAATCTCGTCAGTTTGGGGCATACAAATTTAATTTTTATTTTTATTAATAATGCCATAACGAGTCGGGGTGGGAACTTTTTCATCCGGGCTTACCATCCGCTGTTATGTTTAATCAAAACTAATTTAGATTCCTGCGTAGTTACGCTGTAAAAATTGGGTGTTAATTTTTATCAATTGATCGTAACGCTTGGGTTTCGTAAGAAAGCGCTGGAAACCCGCGGCCACGAACTGCACGCTCAAGCGACACGCGTCTTGCAAGAGCGACTGCGGAAAAAACAAATTAAAAAAGTTGTTCATAGCAAGCCACGAGTCACCACGACGCGGCTTGCAGACCACGGAGACAAAATATGACGCGCGCGCGTGACACGCGAAGACAGCATTTTTAGGCTCCATCAAATCAAGTTAAAACATTGGTAAAAGTCTAACATAAAAATAATAGCGCTCTTTTATGAAACCCAAGCTTAAGCTGAGCTAAAAAGATATTATTAATTATTATAAACACTTCAATAGTATAATAAAAAAAACAAATCGCTAGGGCACATCGCTTGTAACTAAAATATATTACCTGTGGATGTTGGCATAGCCGCGTGTGGGGCCATGAAAGACGAGAGCTTAGCCGAGTGGTGGTACGAGCTCATGAACAGATCGCTCTGGTATTTATACGCTGGATCACTCGCCGCCGGCTGCGTGGCCGCAGCCAAGCCTTGGAAATCGAATTTGTAGGCGTACCTCTTGCCATGAACCTTTGTCATTATGTTTTTGTCGTAGTAATATCTGTGTAATCGAAAAACAATCATCAAATATGTGTCAAACGGGAAGGTCAACGAAAGTTGACGGTCGCATTACATAAGATTAAAAAAAATCGCATGGCAACACAAAGTCGCATCGGAGAGAAAGCCGAGGATGGGTACCCGTACGGTCGCTAGGGCTCGCGGTGTTACGGGGTGGTTACCTCAGGGCACGGCTGAGTTTGTCGTAGTTCATGTTGGGCTTCGACTTGCGCTCGCCCCATCGGCGCGCCACCTCGTCGGGGTCCGTCAGCTTGAACTCCCCGTTGGTACCCTCCCAGGTGATGCAGCCGGCGTTGCTGGAGTCACTCAGCAGCTCCAGG
Source organism: Mesoligia furuncula (assembly GCA_916614155.1). Taxonomy (NCBI): domain Eukaryota; kingdom Metazoa; phylum Arthropoda; class Insecta; order Lepidoptera; family Noctuidae; genus Mesoligia; species Mesoligia furuncula. Next base: position 37,670,627 of record OU744790.1, read on the forward strand.
AGGAACTGCCATAGCTGAATCTGCCCTGAACCTGGAGTGGAGAGGTTACACAGAAATTAATAAGTATATTGTAGAAGACATGCCAAAGTTGTACGCTTCATAGTGTGATTTTTTGTCAGATTCTAAACATGACAAAAAACGCTTCAGGTTAAAAGATGAAGAATCTGTATTATCGAGGTTTTTTAGGTGCGTGTGGATTTTATGTAGCTAGTCAGAAAATCATAACAATATACTCTCAAAACTTTAACTAAAAAACCAAACTTTTAGGAAAGCCTCCCGTCTAATGGTTAGCTCATTGACATAACAAAAAGAATCGGCGCGTCCCTCACTGGCGGATAGTTGGGGCTAATGGGCAGGGTCGGAACGACGATATTGGGTGGTGTGTTACATCCGCGCACGACCGACGACGAGTGCACTCGTGTGGAACCGGCCTTGTAAGGGCAACGCGAATGATTTAGATACGGTTATTTTTGGAAGGCGACTTACGTAGGGGAGTCTCGGGGCCACGAAACTTTTAGTGGGATCACTGAAAAGTTACTTGGCTAACTCATCTTAAAAAAAATCTTTAATTTGTTCAAAAAATCTTTAATTTGTTCAACCATTAATTAATTGAGTACCTACAGATATAGGAATTGCGGATCACAAAAAAATATCATCTACTTTAAAAATAACAGCGGGATCCGAATACCTAGTCCGTGTAACCTTTTTTCGACGAACTTTTTGGGTTGAAACTGCAGAAACAAATCACTCATCCAAAGAATAATGTATATATCCAGAGATATTTTTCCATCCCTAACGCCCATTTGTTCTACGGACCGTACACCAAGGGTGGTGCACACGAGCGTGCCTTCACGTGATTTATACGAGGATCGATTATTACGTCACAACGTTTGTAGCGGCGCATCTCGCCTCGCTTGATCCATTGTTGGGTGTATGGCTCATCGGTTTTATGACTCGCAATTAATTCGTCGATTGGCAAAATATTGTGCTCTCTGCCTTAGAATGGCTGTGGGAAGTAGTGCCGTGTTTGGTAACATAAGCTGCTATGAATTTATAGCTATTTTGCAGATGTAATTGTGCGGAAACTGTAATGTATTTTTTTTTATTAGACCCCATTTGTTTCGATTAATTTCATACTAAAAAGATAATTCACTTTTAAAAAGATAATTCTGTAACGTAGGCACAATGAAAAATTCCTATGCACAATGCATAAGATTTATAGTCTGTGCTTCATCATCATCATCATCATTCCAGCCGAAAGACGTCCACTGCTGGACATAGGCCTCCCCCAAGCACCTCCACTTCGACCAGGTCTGTGCTTGATTGCAAAAAAATAAATAACCTCCACTATTTTCATATAATTATTTTCACTACTGTAACTACTACTATCACTAAAACCATTTTTCTGAGGCTTAACACAAAAGGACCAATCAATACTCAATGTAACCAATCTAGGGTTGCCACAATCGCGTGCACAGGTAAGGTGCGGCAATAATTACGAGTCAGGGTTGGCACGTGGCCCTAATTGTTTTTCGTTCGACGGCGCGTGCGCTGGGCTAAGATTTACTGTCAGTAAATTATACGGTTTCATTTATAGGTGCAGCGACCCATGTCCATATTGTGTAATCGCTTCCTTGATCTAATGTGAACGTGTTTTCATTGCCCTGAAGGTGCTTAAAATATTGAACGAAATCAAATTACCGATAAGTACCCTGTGCAGGCTGTGTACAGTGTTCTTTTATTTCCTGTGGTATGTTCTTTAATTACTCTACCAAGTTGGGTGTTGTGTGTGTGTTCTCCACAGGAATTTGCTAGTTAATCACATCACACTAATATTATAAAGGCGAAAGTTTGTGACTGTGTGTGTGTTTATATGTTTGTTACTTCTTCACGCTCAAACGACTGGACCAATTTTGATAACATTTTGTATGGAGGTAGCTGACACTCTGGATTAACATTTAGGCTACTTTTTATCCCGATATTCCCAAGGGATTGACATTTACGCGGTGCGCAGCTAGTAATGAATAAATCATCATCTGCCTAGCCTTTTTCCAACTATGTTGGGGTCGGCTTCCAGTCTAACCGGATGCAGCTGAAAACCAGTGTTTTACATGGAGCGACTGCCTATCTGACCTCCACAACCCGGCTTAGCGTGCTTTCCGAGGCACGGAGGGGTCACGGTATGTAAAGAACACCCAATCACAGACCAACCGCGGCAAGCGTGGCTTAACCTGATCGATCGACCTATGCGGCTGTTGCTATTTAGCTACGGGCCCCTCTAATCACACTAATATTATAAAGGCGAAAGTTTGTGAGTGTGTGTGTGTGTTTATATGTTTGTTACTTCTTCACGCTCATTCGACTGCAACAATTTTGATAAAATTTGGTATGGAGGTAGCTGACACCGTGGATTAACATATAGGCTACTTTTTATCCCGATATTCCCACGGGAATAAATGAAATTAATAATAATATCTAATGGAATGTAATTGTACACGATCAACTTTTTACTGGCCCTTTTTGTAAAGTCAATCTAAATAGAAGATTTTTGAACGATAACAGCGGGGTAGTTGCGTAACACACTATCAGTAGCAATGGCTTTAACAGCGGGGTAGTTGCGTAACACACTATCAGTAGCAATGGCTTTCATTTTGACAGTTCAACAACATTCATTGCGGTATTTAAGTTGCTGAGCAAACAATTTTTGTTAAACATAAGAACCAATGGATTAGACATATCCTTCAAAATTATTCAGATTTATATTAATAGTGTGTTACGCAATTTGGGTGCTGATATTTAAGGCTTTGACTGCCAACGCGGTCACCGGTGAATTATATAATAACGGTAAATTATATTCCTTATTTTGTTATTAAATTATTATCTTATTATTTAAATTATTATTATTATTTTGTTATTATCATTTTTATTTTTAAATTATTATTTTAATTGTTAAAGTATTTATTTTGACTTTGTATGAATTTTATGTTATTTAATATTCTTATTTTTTGTGGAATTTGTGTATTTGTGACTTTATGGATATTTTTTTTGTCTGACTAAATAAATGAATTGAATAGATTTTCTATTGTGTCTGTTGTCTGGCAGTCAACGTGTTAAGAATGTTAGTACAAACAGTTTTACACGTCAAAAATATTTGTTAGACTACTCTGAGATCTAGATACTACTCTACGCAGTGTCGTATTTAACCTAGGGCCAAAAGGGCCATGGCCCGGGGCGGCAGCCTGCAATGGTAGCACTGCTGGATTTTATTTTATATCTCATTAAAAGTTTTTCCTTTTTTCCGTTAATTTATGGGGCGGCAAATCTTACAGGCCCAGTGCGCTGAATCTTAAAATACGCCACTGACACTACGATAAGCATCTCATAATCTCTTTTGTCTCATATTGATAGTAGGTACCCCATGTAGGTATGTCTGTTCACTTAACCAGCGATCAAGATCAAATGAATAAAACTACCTCAAAATATAAAACCATGAGAATATTTCACCCTTACCCCCAACAATTTAATTCTACTTAACATTGATATAACTAACAGTATAGAGTTACCCTACATAAATAATTTCCCTTCGATGTTGCCATAATAACGTGCGATTTACATAAATCTAAGTGTTGCAAGTAGCTGCCCCTGTGGCAGTTAGAGACAGTTAACATTTTGACTTGTGGAGGGTCGATCGTATAGATACGATGGATGTAGTGTGTGATAGGCTTAATGTTTATGTGAGGGACTGCACATAAATATAAATTTAAAAAAAATTAAACGAACGACAAGAATTAAAACTCATTGGCCTAAAAAGGTCTCTGATCATGTCAGAGGGACACAGCAAAGGCAGGAGTGTGGTTTTAGCAGGTAAGAGTCCGGCACTACCCAGACTGCCTCACTAGTGAGACAGTCTGGGTGTCCATGAGGATATCCCACTCCTGCCAAAACAAAAAAAAAACAAAAAAATGTTTATGTGAAGTTCAACATCACAAGTCAGGTCATTTGTACACAGCACGTTTTTCTTGCCATGAAAAACTACGTTTTCGTCGTGTGTAGGCCAGTAAGAAAGAAAGAAAGAAAACGTATTTATTGCGACTCGTACAGGAAGATCACAAACTAGAGGGGCCCGTGGCTAAATGATAACAGCCGCACAGGTCAATAGATCAGGTTAAGCTACGCTTGCCGCGGTTGGTCTGTTGATCGGTAACCATCTTTACATACAGAGACCCCTCCGTGCCTCGGAAAGCGCTTTAAGCTGTTGGTCCCGGCTGTCATTCGTGGATCTTTGACGGTCGTTACGGGTAGTCAGAAGCCTGGGAGTCTGATAACAAGTCTTACCAAGGGGTATAGTATTAACTAATAACTGGATTGTGGAGGTCAGATAGGCAGTCGCTCGATATAAAATACTGGTATTCAGCTGCATCCGGTTAGACTGGAAGCCGACCCCAACAAAGTTGGGAAAAGGCTAGGCAGGTGTTTACTAAAGTAAACACAGAAAAAAAATAAAAAACCAAGTTATTTAAAAAAAGTAACAAAATGAAACAGAAAGTCCTATTTGACGCCAAAAGGCTCCTATCTCAGCATGATACTGGGACATTTAAAAAATAAATGTCGTAGGGCTGGTATTCTGACGGGGCCCGAGGAGGAGGCACGGCCTTCATTGTATGGATCACTATAGAAGCTTCTTGATGGACACGCTTTTTCTACGGCGCGGTTTATACCACCACCATCAACCATTTCAGCCCGGAATCACCCACTGCTATTGTCTTTACTTTCCGGTTCTGTCGTCTGTCAACCAAGTGTTTCCCACGACTTCGACGATATCGTCAACCCAGCTCGCTTTTGGACGGCCCTGGTTTCTTTGGCCGAACCTTAGCCACCATTCGGTTTTTACAGCCTTACTCCATCGGCCATCTTCTCGTCTAGCTAGATGTCCTGCCCAACTCCACTTGCGGCGCATCGCTCTGTTCCCGACATCGTAGATTTTCGACAGACGACGGATTTCGGTGTTACGCATTCGGTCTAGTAGGGTTATGCCAAGCATGGCTCGCTCCATGGCCCTTTGTGCTACTCGTATGCGGTGGACAGTCTCCTTTGTGAGCGTCCATGTTTCGGCACCGACACCATTCGGTCTAGTAGGGTTACCTATGCCAAGTATGACCCGCTCCATGGCCCTTTGTGCTACTCGTATGCGGTGGACAGTCTCCTTTGTGAGCGTCCATGTTTCGGCACCGACACCATTCGGTCTAGTAGGGTTAGGTAACCCTACTAGACCGAATGGTGTCGGTGCCGAAAGGGCCATGGAGCGAGTCATGCTTGGCATAGGTATGCCAAGCATGACTCGCTCCATGGCCCTTTGTGCTACTCGTATGCGGTGGACAGTCTCCTTTGTGAGCGTCCATGTTTCGGCACCGACACCATTCGGTCTAGTAGGGTTACCTATGCCAAGCATGACTCGCTCCATGGCCCTTTGTGCTACTCGTATGCGGTGGACAATCTCCTTTGTGAGCGTCCATGTTTCGGCACCGACACCATTCGGTCTAGTAGGGTTACCTATGCCAAGCATGACTCGCTCCATGGCCCTTTGTGCTACTCGTATGCGGTGGACAGTCTCCTTTGTGAGCGTCCATGTTTCGGCACCGACACCATTCGGTCTAGTAGGGTTACCTATGCCAAGCATGACTCGCTCCATGGCCCTTTGTGCTACTCGTATGCGGTGGACAGTCTCCTTTGTGAGCGTCCATGTTTCGGCACCGACACCATTCGGTCTAGTAGGGTTACCTATGCCAAGCATGACTCGCTCCATGGCCCTTTGTGCTACTCGTATGCGGTGGACAGTCTCCTTTGTGAGCGTCCATGTTTCGGCACCGACGTGCGTTTTATACGCCGTAAAGAAACCGTGCCATGTATAAAGGTCCTTATACTCTGCACCTAGACCGTCACGACACTTTTGTTATACCTAGGCTGTTTCTTTTTACCCGACTGCGGCGAAGCCCAAAAGGAGGGTTATGTGTTTGACCTGTATGTATGTATATATGTATGTATGTATGTCCGTTTCTTTGTTCCCTCGTAACTTCTAAACGAATGAACGGATTTTGATAAATTATACGTCTTTAGATTTGTCTTGGTAGCGCGAGTGTCACTGGGTATATCAAAATTGAAAAAATATAAAATGGCCGATTTTTGGCGGAATATTATGTCTTCAAAAAAATTTATTTTTCTCGAAATCTATCGAGTGGAGTATCAAAATAAAGGGTTTTTAAAGATGATTACAAAAATATATGCAACTTATATGGTTAAAAGTAATTCGAAGTGACAAATCGTAAAAAACACGTAGGTACCAAGAGCTAAATCGTCTGCGAAATCTTTCAAATTTGTAAACTAAAAAGCTGGAAATAAAAAACAAGTAATTAAAAAAACTAAAAAACCCGACTGCAGTAAAAAATTAAGTTAAAAAAAACCGAAGTCGGGTTTTTCAGTTTTTTTAATTACTTGTTTTTTATTTTAATTAGTTACTCTCAAACGTTGTTAATTTATTTCATTGTGTCTACTATTATTTAATAAACAAATAATGTATAGCGAAAGGAACTTCGTTGTAATCACCGACCTAGAAAGGCCACTTTGGAGAATCATAAAAGGATAACAGTATGAATTATAATAAGGCGAAGACTTGGAACAATCTATCATCATCTATAATCAACTATAATCAAAGAGATTGGGATTGGATTTGGATTGGATTGATTGGTATTTTAGCACAGACACAACAAAATAACTGAAAAATGCTTCACCGATGGGATTTGGTACGATTAAGTTAACAGTTATTAATTAACTTAACTGTCCATTATTGTTATCCTTTTATGATTCTGCCAAAGTGGCCTTTTTAGGCCCACAGCAATAATATTGCTAATACATTGCTTCTTAAGGTCGAAGAAATTTTCTGTTTAACAACGTAAATCAAGCAATGAATGAAAGCTCACTACTGTTATTGTATTACGCAATTACCCCGCAGGTGTCCGACGACACCTCTCGTTTTTTTTGTTATAAGTATTGTCTGCTATTTTTTTAAACTGTCGTGCCAAGATACCTTTCCTTTCTTTACAGTCTGCAAGACATCGGCTTGTGCGATAGGACCGCCCATTGAAAGTAGTAGTATCAAACATATCCTTTAACCTTTTCGTTTTATATGATGTACTATCCACGCCAAAAGTCCATAGGCAATTTTAAAACTAATTGCTTAACGCTTAGTTTGACTTACGACCTTCTTTTTATGAGTAATTTGACACACACACCCGCATATTACTCGAATAATCACGCTTTTGAATATAGTTCCGTGTCATGTTCGTCTTGTTCACATAATTCGTAAAACTTTATGAGTATACCCACAGAAATCTAAATAAATAAATCAGGTATGGTAGACAGATGCAGGTAACTTTCGGCTCATTCACCGCGTCTAATAGAATGTTGTTCGTTCTTGGTTGGTTTTTCATATTGTGGGTTAGTGACGTGTGTTTAATCTATTATAATAGCTGTGTAATAGTTCATTTTGAAATGTAAGCTTTGAGATGAAAGCGGATATTATCGCGCTGCGTAAAAGTGGACTTAATATTATATCACAAATAATTGATGAAACCGGACTGACTGTGAGTATTATGATTTAATTATTTTATCTAACATTTAGCTAATTAAAGTTTAACTGCTGATCCTTGTAGTTGTTTTATTAAACGTTTTATATTTACCATAGGGCCTAAATAGAAGAAAAAAATAATATTTCCAAGAGTTTATTTATTTACTTTTGGAATGATGAATGTAGCATTATGTATAAATTATAATATAATCATTTTGTAACATTTGAACTATTTTCAAAATAATTTTGTTTAAAAAAGTAATAAGTATCTACTTAATATTTTATAATTTTGCTAGTAGCCTTACAATATTCCTTTTTTGTTTTAGAGAAATTACCTACTGTGAGTCGGAGGGTCAAATGATATAAGGAAGAGTATAGTCAGTGAATAAGAAACAAGTGGTTTTAACCAACCAGTTACCTACCAGATGAAGTTGCATTGCAAGCAAATATGAAGATATATGTTTAAACATTACAGGATCCATACGCCAGCGTTTACTTGATAGCATGGATAATAATGGGGGTTATACAACGTATTAAGTTATAAATTACAAATTGATTTTAGTAATATTAAAATATTATTGTGTCATATCCGTAATAAGGATTATTTTGAGGTTTATAGTTTCAATCTTCTTTTCAAAATGAATATTGAAAATGAATACTTAAGCTATATCCGCAATTAAAGCACAATATTATTTTATTACTAAGATAGTTACAATATTTTAAGTCTAATGGTCGTAGCTCACTGATTACCTGCTTTACTTCAATAAATTGTTCTTTATGAGAAAATAAACTGTTTTAAAAGTTTATTTATCAAATTATAACGAATAAAATTTTTGAAATCACATAATTTTTTTTTTTTTTAACCTTGCATATTTCAATAACAATATAATAATACAAATAAAACAAATATTACATTATTATTCTCGTGTATTAATTTATCGAATAATAAAAAAAGATAAGATTATTGTTGAAAAGATAAATCAAAGTCCCATCTCGAGATTCGAACCCAGGCCTGCGTGTTTACTAATCCTATACGCTACGTTATCCGCTAGCAGTACTTGTTATGAAGTTGTGAATTTTAGCAGTGGTATGAACCAACCAAGGTCGAAGCGATGACGATATGTTTTGTTTCGTTTGACGTTAGCAAGTGTACACACACAGATGTAAATACGGGCCTGCGGCGCGGGCGCGGGGACGGCGCGAAGTATGTTCACAGAAATTTCAACCATACCGTGCCTAAGCAGTATTGGAGCATACTGTACATACAACAAAGCGTTGATTTAATTAATAAATTATACACAGTCAAATGAATCTAACTATTTTTTAAACGACTATAGCCTCAAAAGGTTCTGGAAAACATCGGTGGTTCATATTCTTCCATTTTGTTTGAAAGAGAAGTTTATGAATTTTATTACAATTCTAAGAAACAATTAAAAACCTGCAACTCTTAACAGGAAAGAGGTGTCCCTTCACCAAGAAGAAACTTCTCTGAATTCCAAAAACTAAACGCTGAAACCACGGTCTTTGTTTATAAAAAGAAGCAGAAAGCGGTCACACTACGGCTTCTTTGAACGGAATAAACACGGACATGCCAATATCGTGTACATTCGTGACGTTGGCACGTTCCCGCGGCGCTATCAATACATAGCGTGTCGCGCTCACAGAGTCGTAAGAAATATATTGGAATTGTGCCGCCACACACTTGTGTTTCCTATTGAGGTTTGTAAAGCACCTGTCCCACCGCTGACGAAGATGTGTGACGTGTTTCTCGCTCTAGAAACGTACAAAAGTTTGTAGGTCCCGTGTACGTAAGAGATACTTAAATCAATACTTAGTTGAATGCTGACTGTTCATATCGCCGGCGAGTCCTCGTTTGTCGCAGCAATAAGATCTATCATAGAGACTCACGCATACCAGCGAGTAATCATTCGTCGTCTTCGTGCATTTGTTCCTCGTTGCCGTCGTGGATTCGTTGCTAGTGTTGCTACGAGTAGCTTTACGCGCTCTCTCGTTAAGAGTTAACTAGTCGCGAGCTCGAACTCACTCGTGGTCATGGCCAAAAAGCACGCTGTGTCACCAGGCTTCGTGTCCGACAGAGCTAGTATGAGTGATGAGCAGCTAAACGCTAGCCTACATGAACAACGTCTAGTTCTCACGCACAGAAACACCGTTCCGAACTGATAGGCGCGTAAAAAAAACGAAAAGTGCTTCGGAATATCGAGTTTTATGAAAAAACGACTGCATAAATCAATTACAAATAAAGTTTATTGAACTCTTCAATAACTGAGCTTTGTTGGCACGGATTTGGTTTTGAAGATTTGACAGTTCTTTTATTACTTATTTGGGTGTAAATAAGTAATAAAAGAACTGTCAAATCTTCAAAACCAAGTTACGTCAAAAATAGCAAGAAAAACTAATCTTTGTTGGCTCAGAACTTTTTAATGGCTTTTTATTAATAAGACAAAACGATATCATGTTTAACTTTCGATGCACAATGTCAAACAGTGTAGTAATACTCACCCGAAACTTGTATGGAAAAAATATCGACTACTGGAACCTTAATTGCCGGCGCGGGCGGTGCGTGGTCTATAGATACTTTTTGACTAAACGCAAAATTTGAAAGCTAAATAATTTTGTTATTAAAGCAACATTCATAACATTATGCTTATAGATATTTCTCCAAGATTTGGGCAGAGATGTAACTATAAATAGTATTAAGTACTGGAGGCCTAAAAAGGCCACTTTGGCACAATCATAAAAGGATAAAGAAAGTCCGTCTTTTTCTTTTTTTCACTGCACTATGTGGGTATAATCAAAGAGATTGGGATTAGATTTGGATTGGATTGATTGGTATTTTAGCACAGACAAATAAAAATAACTGAAAAATCCATCACCGATGGGATTTGATACGATTAACTTAACAGTTAACTGTCCATTATGATTCATAATATTATCCTTTTATGATTCTGCCAAAATGGCCTTTTTTGGCCCCCTGGACTAGGGTTTAACATTTAATTTTAGCACCAGATTTTACGTCCTCGTTGAGGATAATACACGGCAGTACCGGGTTCTTCTGCATGAGATTGTTGGCAACGATTCGATGATTATGATACTAACTCTCATCATAATCATCTACCTAGTCTTTTCCCATCTATGTTGGGGTCGGCTTCCAGTATAACCAGATGCAGCTGACGACTCCCATCATCCTTAGGTATAAAAAACTGCCCAGTGCGAGTCGGACTCGCACACGAAGGGTTCCGTACCACAAGGCAAAAACGCCGAAAAAAACATGTTTGTTGTATGGGAGCCCCCCTTAAATATTTATTTTATTTTAATTTTATTATTTATTATTAAAGTTAAAATACAACTGAGTATTTTGTGAATATTTCAAGTGCCTACCTGTTGCCATTTTTGATATCGAGCAAAAAAGGGCAAAAAAATCGCGTTTGTTGTATGGGAGCCCCCCTTAAATATTTATTTTATTTTGTTTTTAGTATTTGTTGTTATAGCGGCAACAGAAATACATCATGTGTGAAAATTTCAACTGTCTAGCTATCGCGGTTCTTGAGATACAGCCTGGTGACAGACAGACAGACAGACGGACTTAGTAATAGGGTCCCGTTTTTACCCTTTGGGTACGGAACCCTAAAAATGGACCTCTAAAGCGGCACTAGAAATTAAGTTTTCACATTAAGAGCATTTACGCCGAACGGCATGTCATACAAACTTTCAAGCCCTTATTTTTCGAAATGAATGAACCGATTTTAATGAAACTTCATACGCATAAGCAAGATACAAAGTTCTAAAAAGTTAAAAGAAAATATTTCCAAAAAATAGTGTTACAGCCAAATTAGACTGATTTTAAATTTTCCATAGAAACAGAGATTTTCAGTTATCTTTTTTTAAATAAGACATTTCGAAAATGTTTTCTACTAACTTTTTAGACCTTTGTATCCTGCATATGCGTATGAATATTCATTAAAATCGGTTCATTCATTTCGAAAAATAAGGGCTTGAAAGTTTGTATGAAATGCCGTACGGCGTAAACGCTCTTAGAATCGTATCTAAAACATGGTATCTACACGATTGCTTTAAAGTACCTGTACACCACGTAACCCTAAATTGCAGTGCTAAGTAACGGTTAATGCCTGTTTGACCCCAACCCCTTGGAGCCGTATCGGGGGCCGTTATCGAGATCTCGCGTGATTTCCTTGTGAGAACCGGTCACCCCATTTTCTCAGGTCACCTGACCCTTTCGATTCTGGGAGCCAATGTTAATTTGTACGTAATTCAACGTTACTTATTAGTCAGACAACCCTATTTTTGATTTTTTTATTGATAGTATTGGGGCTCGTGGCTAATAACAGCCGCATGGGTCGATCGACGGTTAAGCTATGGTTGCCGCGGTCGGTTCGTGGATGGGTGCCCATCCATTTCGCATCGAGACCCGCCCGTGACTCGAAAAGCACGTTATGCGTTGGTCCCGACTGTCATTCGTAGATCTGTGACAGTCTTTGCGGGTTGTTAGAAGCCCAAAAGTTTGACAACCAGTCTTATTATGTTACCCAGTAACTGGGCTGAGGTGAGATAGGCAGTAGCTCCGCGAATAAAAAAAAATATTGCTGGTCCATACATTTTGACCACATCGGTAGGTTTTCACCACTTCTCTATGAAACAACAGATTTTTTTTAAACCGAGGAAAAAATTCTATAGCATTCGTGAATCATGCGCCGAATTCATGATTACAGTTTGCGCGTCTATGTCCCTGCCACTCTGGAAAAGGAACTCTTGCGCAAAATTCCATGCTTCGAAACATGGTGTAGTCTGTGCGTTTTCTGTCAGTAAAAAAAAAATTTAGGAAAATTTTATTAAGTTGACAGTAGATATAGATTTTATTAAGTTGATAGTAGATATAGATTTTATTAAGTTTATAGTAGATATAGATTTTATTAAGTTGATAGTAGATATAGATTTTATTAAGTTGATAGTAGATATAGATTGTATTAAATTGATTGTAGATATAGATTTGACGAACCTGAGTTTGCTAGCCGACTGCTCGTGGGTCCAAACATTTGATATGGATCTGAAACAATTTTAAAACCAATTAATTTGTGACATTACCTACTCATTACAAAAAACAAATTAATTAAAATAATTTCTTACAATGTTGCCAGGGTAACTGCTCTCCTTTTTGGGGGAAAACGATAAATCTAATTAGTAACGAGTTAAATGATAATTAACATAATTCACTCTTTTTTTTAATCAACCTGTTTTGTCCCACTTCTGGGCAAAGATCTTTCCATTGCGTCCCACAGTTCCCTGCGGTGCCTTTATTCCCTTAATTTAGGTACTAAGGCAATTACCTATTTATTTTATCTGCCAGTTGACTCCCACTACTGAAATTAGGTCTTCTCTATAACCATTGGGGTAATTGAGTACCACACTAACAGTAGCATTGCGTTATTTGCTTTATATGCGTTATTTGCGTTGTTGAGCAGACAAATATTTTGAATATTATGCAGCAATGGATCAGCAATATCCTTCAAAATTATTCAGATTATGATTTAAAGTGTGTTAGGTAATTAGTGTGCTGTGTATGCAGTACGTATGTAACATTCAAATAAAGTTCTGCCATTATCACAGTAGGTATGGCAGATGACCCCCTTGAATTCTCCTTTGATCACTTTTTACAACATCCTCGAGTAAGATCTGGGGCCTATTCAATGTCGGCAACAAAGATTTAAATCGTTAGATTCGCCCGATGCGTTTTTGTTTCGTTGACAATGACATTTGCGGTTCGTTCGTGAGCTTTCGCTCATTCATACTAAAATTCGTATCTATTGTTTCTTGCCGGATGTGTAAGGTCTCCTTACTATGGACACTTTTTCGCACTACGGTACGATACGGTGAGGGTAAATCTAACGTTTTAAACATTGGGCCAAGGAGTAGAACATGTATTGTGGCTGCGCAGACCACTTCAGTATTAGGGTACTCTCGTATGATCTATTCTGTAAAAAAAGTGAGCTTAAAATGAGCTGAAGCGCTCTTCAGTAAAACATGTCACCGTGAAAACTTGGGTGAAGTGAGCTGTCACCAGTGTCAATCCCTAGGATCATCGGATGGGATGACATTTCATTAAAAGTTCACTTCAGAGTTTTACAGAATCGACCAGCGAAGCTATTCTGTCAAAATCACACCGTGAAAACTTAGGTGAAGTGAGCGTGGAGTGAGCTGTCAATAGTGTCAATTTCTAGCAAAAACAAACTCACTTCACCTAAGTTTTCACGGTGAGATTTTTACAGAAAAGACCGGCAGGTCAAGATTCTAAACAGCGGTGCTGTTCTGTAAAAAGATCACCGTGATAACTTAGGTGAAGTGAGCTTATAGTGCGTTTTCATTCCACAGTATGCTAGGGATTGACACTATTGAGTAACCAATAACCATCAAATTACATGTTACAAACAAACTATTACATAAGTGTTAAGTACCCATATTACATGAAATTAATGGAAAAGGTAAATTTTAAGTAAAATCTAGAACATGTTAACTCTCCAAGTAGCTACCTAAGTTATAACCAAAGTACCGAGGAATGTATTGACGAACTGTTACGCAATATAATATACTAGCTGACCCGGCAAACGTTATTTTGCCATATAAATTATTTCTAGCTACCCGGCGATACTTCGTTCGCGTGGTGTCCTACCCCGTACCCTACCCTACCCCTACCCTACTCCTACACTACTCCTACCCTACTCCTACCGTACTCCTACCCTACTCCTATAAGTAAATAAAAGAATTAAATACTAAGTCCGTCTAAAATCGGATAAAAAAGCGGATAAAAAGTATCCTATGTCTGTCTCCAGGTTCTAAGCTACCTCCCCACCAATTTTCAATCAAATCGGTTTAGCCGTTCTTTAGTTATAAATAGTGTAACTAACATGACTTTCTTTTATAAATATAGATATGCAAACTAATAGGTAGCTACTAATTCATAACTTGTATAAATTTGTCTTCTCAATCCTTCTCCACGCTGCGCGCTGATTAAAATGATCGGATATATACTGGATATTTTTTTAAGCAGTGCGCACATTTTCACAGGGTGTTCTTACCCATGAGTATGAACAACTTTCACTATGGGAAATCACGAAATCACGAAAAAATAATCATCAATTTCATACAAAAGTTCAATACCTACTCGACCAAAATGTATGAAACACCTGATTTTTTTTCGTGATTTCCGAGTTGAACCCATAGCGAAAGTTGTTCATATTCACGAGTAGAACACCCTGTGAAAATTTGCGCAATGCATAAAAAATTATCCTGTATATGGGTTTAAAGATTCTTTATTTATTCTAAAAGAACATACATTGTTCACTTAGCGAATAAATACATAACTAAGGTAAAGTAGTCCAGTAGCTAATAGTTTTTTTTTTTTATGTAGGTACGTGTGATGTCGCATTTTGTGTGTACGACTAGCTTAGGTCGTTAACTTAATAGTTTTGTGTTGTTAGTGACGTACTGCTTGAGTTTAGATTTGAATATGTTGAAAGAAGATGTGCTCCTAATATCTGCCGGTAGATTATTATAAATTTGTACACCTTAGTATTTTAAATTTGCGCAATGCATAAAAAATTATCCTGTATATATAGCTAACTACAGAGCGACAGACGGAGAGAATGCGTTCTTGCTACCTGTCAGTTTCATACAAACGAATACCTACGTGTTTTGCGAGTTTGATCTTTTTTCGCTACTAGAATTCTCGCACTGAGAGTTGTCAGGAACGCATTCTCTCGACGGCGGCGGCACTGTAAATGAACTAAATGATAAATCGTTTAGTCCTCCAGCAGAACTTCAAAAACAAAACACCTGAAAACCAATTCCCATAATAAAAAACGTACAAAATCTAGTCGCAATCAATGACAGAGACAGTGTCAAAATCAATGACAGAGACAATGTCAAAATCAATGACAGAGACAATGTCAAAATCAATGACAGAGACAATGTCAAAAATGTAGGGATACTAGAGGTATGTTTGACAGATTGACACTGAGATCAGACTGTGAACGTTCTTAACCTTAGACAAAGAAAAGTATAGACGGCGCGGCGGGTATCTCCATTTCATTTCCACAAGAAAGGGATAAAGTATTGAGTTATTGTAAGTAACAGAAAAGGATAAAGCTATACTATTTCCGTCTCTCAGTGCGTGCCAGTTTTTTCAAGGCAGCTACTCATGTAGCCTATGTTAGTTAAGTTAGTTTTTTGTCTCATGTGCGGCCACGCTACCCGATGCTCTATAGCTTTCTTACTCTAAGTTCTTAACATTACAGTATGGTACTCATTTGGCTAGGGTTGAACAATTTAAATATCTGGGACACATAGTTTCAGCTGACCTCAGGGATGATACTGACATTGAGCTGGAGCGGAGGGCATTGTCGGTGCGAGCTAACATGATAGCACATAGATTTGCACGCTGCTCCTTTGAAGCTAAAATTGCGCTATTTAAAGTTTATTGTACTTCGCTTTACACCTGCAGCCTATGGACTACCTGTACCTACTTTAAAATCATACAATGCCCTCCGCGTCCAGTTCAATAACGCGTTCAGGTCGATGTTGGGACTGCCCCGGTACTACAGTGCCTCAGCCATGTTCGCAGAAGCACGAACTGATTGTTTTTATACAACAATGCGAAAGCGTTGTACGTCTCTAGTGCGCAGGGTGTGGGCAAGTTCCAACATCGTGCTGGCAATGATTGCGAGCAGGATAGACTGTCCGTACATACGGAGATGCTGCGACATGCATGTCGCAGCAACAAAAATCAAATAATGATAATTAAAGATATTACTAACACTTAGGTTTTAAGTTTTACTAACAACTATGAGTTTTTCTGTGAACTTGAAATAAACGTTTATTATTTATTTATTTATTTATTACGAGAATTGCCCCTTCGGTTCCACAATCGGACATCCAACTCGCGACAACAATCTTAAGACAGCAAATCACTAAAACGATTGTCACTATCACGCCTGGCTGTAGATCACCTAGCATCGTAAAAGATAACCGTCGCCATGACAACGGAACCGCCAACAATGCCGACCGAAAAAACCCTGATACATTGCATAGATTGCATTACAAATAGGCATAATGAGCCTGGTGTGCAACTATCTCAATTTGCATAGATAGTCGGCCGTTCGGCTAGACGTCGACAGTGTGTCGGCGGTCTTACACGCTTTGAATTATTCGTGTATTTTTTTCTTTTAGAGTTTCATAAACTTATTTCAGGTTTTTGAAATGAAAACTTCTATAGCGGCGTTGTACAATTTTTTTGTAATGGGTGAAAAATGTTAAACTCGCGTCAGGACACGTGACCTTGATCGAAAATTCGTAAGATGAAAACTTCTTAAGCGGCGTTGTACAATTTTTTTGTAACGGGTAAAAAATGTTAAACTCGCGTCAGGACACGTGACCCTGGTCGAAAATTCGTAAGATTCCAAAATATCAAAATTAAAAACAAGTACGCAGGATCAAATTAAACTAGCTAGCGAAACTTAGCCACAAGTATACAGGATCAAATTAAATTAGCTAGCGAAACTTAGCCACGAGTATACAGGATCAAATTAAATTAGCTAGCGAAACTTAGCAACAAGTATACAGGATCAAATTAAATTAGCTAGCGAAACTTAGCCACAAGTAAACAGGATCAAATTAAATTAGCTAGCGAAACTTAGCCACAAGTATACAGGATCAAATTAAATTAGCTAGCGAAACTTAGCCACAAGTATACAGGATCAAATTAAATTAGCTAGCGAAACTTAGCCACAAATAAACAGGATCAAATTAAATTAGCTAGCGAAACTTAGCCACAAGTATACAGGATCAAATTAAATCAGCTAGCGAAACTAAGCCACAAGTATACAGGATCAAATTAAATTAGCTAGCGAAACTTAGCCACAAATATACAGGATCAAATTAAATTAGCCAGCGAAACTTAGCCACAAGTATACAGGAAACAATGGCAAAGTATTAATATGTGTTTTGTTGTCACTTCTGTCGGCACTCCCGGAGTGCCACTGTTTTTTTTTTGTGGTTTGGATCTTGACAGAAACAAGATCTTGACAGAAACGTATAATTTTCTTTATTTTTTTCAAACCGTAACCAAATAATGACTGATTCACAAGAATCGTCGTTTTTTTTGGCACTTGTTAAACCTACCACGTACCTAAATGGAATGTAGTCATCAAGTCAGTTTTTAGGATATATCTCGTCATAACATATTAAAATAAGGCTGCTAAATATCATCTTATACTATTTCATTCAATATTATTTGGTCCACCAACAACTATTTTCGAAGTAATTTCTTACTTAGCTTTCGCTAATAAGACCATTTTTTGGAACAAGTGTTTAACAGTTTATGGATCATAAAGTTGTCTGAAATAAAATTATTTTATTTATTCTAAACGGCAGGTTTAAAGTTTATATAGCTAACACCTTCCCGATACTTTCTCGTTCCTTTAATATTTAGTAAGACAAAAAATATTTGGGACACGCACAGTGAACACAAACGTACCTAATTCATTTTTTTTTCTGGTAACTTTAAAACCTACAAAATCCGTAATATATTTTTTTCTGGTAACTTTAACACCTATAAAATCCATAACATTATTATATTCGTGTTTAAACAACGCTAAATCGAAGACAACCCAACACTCCTTCAAGTCACCCGCCACACTTTCTCTCCCTCTCAAAATCGCCCATAAAAAATCACCCTCATAATTTCATACATACTAGTGTCAGCTATGCAAATTATAGTAATAATTCCAATGGCACATTCAAATTGAAACAATAGCGCCCCCTAACGACTGTTCTCGCCTTTTGTTAACGCCATAATGAAGTGGCAATGGTAATGACACTCTAGCTGGACGGACTATAAAGCAAGCTGAATGTAACGAATCGACACCCTTACTAAAACTATAATATATAAAACTTATTAATAATAGACATTTTGCCGCAATGAATTCACGGCTTTATATAAATTGTCATTTTTTTATAGTGTTTTTAATGTTCGCGGCCGGCCGCGAGGTCTGGTTCGAGGTGGCACGGGAAAAGAGTTCTTAAAACGATTTAAGGAAGGCCTTTGCTCAGCAGTGGAACAGTATATTAACAAAAATTAAAAAAATGTTCGTCAGTCATGATGCCAAAAGCAGTCAAAGGCTTAAATCATTTAACATCCTTCGTTGTGCGTCAGAGGTTAAGCCTACGAACTTGTTTTACTACCAATTAACACCAACATATACGTACTTATTAGTTTTTGGATAAGTAACATTCAAAGAAAAATAAACTTACTAGTTTATTTTACTTAACGATTGCCTAGCAAAGCAACATTTCCGGTCCGTTTAGCTGCTATTTGTTCATTGTTTGCCCAACATTGACTCGAAAACATTTGAATACCCGGTGCAACGTAAATAATTCCTAAAGTTTAATCGGTCCATGTTAAAAGCGACAATTTACTTTCCGAGAGAATGCGTTTCTGACACCTGCCAATAAAGACCTAATCCCACCAAAAATATTTTCATGCAAAATGTTGCCAAGACGAGAACATTTATGGCTCGCACTGTCAAAAGTTATCAGATCTCGTGTAGAGCCAAGCTTCTAACTCTACACGCCCTAACTCTACAAGCCCTAACTTCACAAACTCTACACTTTAGTCAAAACATGAGGCTTGGCCGTTTCGTTACTACAAGAACTATTGGAAACATAAAAGTATTATGAATAAATTTAATAAATAATACAATGAATAAATAAAATATGAAAAATACAATGAATTAATTTTTCACCTTACACCCGATGTGATGGTAGCGAAAGGGCCAAGCCACAAATTTTGTCTAAGGTATAGAGCTTGTGAAGTTAGGGCCTGCAAGTAGAGTTAGAAGCTAGGCTCTAAATGAGATCTGATAACTTTTTGTCTTGGCAACATTTTGCATGAAAATATTTTTGGTGGGATTAGGTCTTTATTGACAGGTGTCAGAAACGCATTCTCTTGGCCACCAATCCTGAATGTGATCTGTTTGCCGATGAATGGAGTAGAATTATGCGGCTATGTTTGATGTTTTGTGAGAAGATGCTAGGGTGTCCTCTATTATATGTTGGTAGTTGAATTTTTTTTCTTTATTTTTATGTTAATTAATGTAATTGGTGTTACCGTTTTAATTAACAATAAACAATCTTTACATGAAAATGTTTTTGGTGGGATTTCACTTCTTTTTGTAAGTTGTTTATGAAAAAAGTTTTTTTTTCTGTTTTTCTAAAAATTCTGTAATACGTATTTTATTATTTATAAGAAGGGGTCCCTATATCAATTTTCAGACCGCTAGCATCAAAATTTGCGGAAGTCTCATACAAACTTCCATCCCCTAGTTTAAGGGGTTGGGGGATAAAAGTTGCAAGTTTTAGAATTTTTTTGTTGTTTTTGCACTAATTCAAATTCAAATTCAAATATTTTATTTCAGATTTACATCCATATATTGTTAGTAGTAGTATAACTTAGCCTAATGTTAGTATTAAATTAAATTTACAATAACAAACAAGTAGTGTACCATTGAACTGTTCGTTCAATGGTACACCGCTTATTTGGGTAAGTGTGTATGAACACTTACCCACCTTCGTAAGAGGGGAGAGTCCCACCGGTCTGCAAACACATTCAGGATGCCATTGGAGGAGGAGCGCAACCGCGCCATCATGGAAGCGCATCGCTTCCGCATGATCGCGGCGAAACCATCGACGCACGCTTCCGCGAACATCCCTGACGCGCTACATCGCCACGGCAACCCCAAAAGCACCCTGAATGCGTTATTGTACTGGACACGCAGGTCGCTGTATGCCCGCTGGGTATATTTGGTCCACAGGCTGCACGTGTAAAGCGACTGGCAGTAGGCCTTAAAAAGCGTTATCTTTACTGATTCAGTACAGCGTGCAAACCTGCGGGCCAGCATGTTGCAACGGACAGCCAGCGACCTGCGCTCCCTGTCTATGTCGACATTATCTTTTAAGTCATCAGTGACCCAATGGCCCAAATACTTAAACTTCGAAACCCGACCTAAAGGAGACCCAGAGAGTGAGAGTTCAGGCAGATGTTTATACGTTAAAGTACCTGATTTAAAAACCAACCATTCACTCTTATCGGTATTGTATTTGAGCCCGTGAGCCACTGCATAACTTTCACAAATTTTAAGGAGCTTTCTCATTGCACCGATAGATGGGCTCAGCAGCACCATATCATCAGCATAGCTGATGTTATTCACGCAGATACCGTCCACGTGACAACCGATTTTAGTGCTACTGAGCCTACCTATCAGTTTGTTTATGTAAAGGTTAAAAAGACGGGGGGAGCTCAAACCCCCCTGCCTCACCCCACAATCCAACCCATACATATCAGAATATGAGCCAGCCCACTTAACTGTATTCTTTTGACTACTGTACCAATATCTAAACAGTGATATCACATCAGCCGGGACAGTTGTGTCATGAGTGAGCTTATGCCAGAGCAGGTCATAATTGACGAGGTCGAACGCCTTCGATAAATCCAGGAAACATGCCATTACAGGAGTCTTTCTGTCTGTATAATATTGGACAGTCTGCTTAAGGCATAAAATTGCACTATCCGTTGATAAATTTGGTCTAAAACCAAACTGACCATCCTCGAGAACAATATGCTTAGCTAAGATTTTATCAAGCAGACTATCCAACACCTTAGCACAGACAGTGGCAAGGGATATTGGCCTATAGTTGGAGATATCGGAGGCGTCACCAGTCTTATTCTTTATTACTGGCACCACGATCGTATTGCTAAGTTCTACAGGTAAGTAACTATGACTTAGACATAGGTTAAAAAACATAGCAAGTACCCGCGGTAAGTGTATCCCGGCGTATTTCAGATGTTCGACGCTGAGGCCGTCGTGACCGGGGGACTTTCCCCTCACCATGTTCTGTATACATCTCGCGACTTCTTTAGCGGAGAACCTGACAGGAGGAGCCCCGCTCACGGCCACCCCCGCGCCGCTATGTGACGGTTCGCTATAGCCACACAACCGCGAGTTTACATTAAAATGTTTTTGAAAAGCATTAGCTATATCAGAGGGGTCGCTCACGCCCGCGACGCTCACCGGTATCCCCGATCTATGTTTTAATTTATTCGTTAACTTCCAAAACTTATTAAATTGTTTACTTTCATGACAAGATGCTAACATATCCATTTTAATTTTCTCTTGATTGTTTTGACAATATTTTAATTTCGTTTTAAAAAGATTTCGCGATGTACACATATTTTCATAAATAAATCCAGAAGTAGGTTTGTTGTATAACAACCACATTTGATACCATTGTCGGGCATCACAGTGAGCCTCGCGAACGTGTTTGTTCCACCCTACTACATACTTTCCTTTATGATGCTTTTTAACAGAACCAGCATGAGTGAGTTCGGCTCCTTTTTTCAAAATACAAATTAATTTATTATACAACCTATCTATAACCAGCCGATGCTCAAGTTCGTGACACATATTAATAATACTAGCTAAACTAATACTAGCTTACATACCAAATTTCAGCGTTCTAAGACTTCAGGAAAGTACCCTACGAGTTTTGATGGTCACCAGTGAGTCTGTGACGAAATCGGGGTTTTTTAGATATCAATAAAATCTAAAGTATAAGAGCTATGCAATTGAAACTTTACATGTTTAATAAGTCTACTATTGATACCATATTCCGAGAATTTTGTTTATCTGGTATATTCCAAACCCAAGTTATGAGGGTTAAAAAAAACCGACGAAGCGCTTCGAGAAAAGGTAGGTAGTGCCCTTGCGATTCGCTTGGCTCGTCTTGGCGGGGGCACTCCCGTGCTCCCAGGTTCACAAAACCAGATTCGTTTGTATAAAACTGACAGGTGTCAAGAACGCATTCTCTTGTCAGCCGAACTGTAGGTATGTTAAAAATTCATTGCTATCTCTGACGTAGGTACCTCATAACGACTAAGTAGAAGTTGAGAGAGAGAGAGAAATATGGAAGAAAAAGACCTGTTGCGCCGACCACAAATAAATTGTTATAAGGGCAGGAGAATGATGATAAGGTAACTTAATTATTACTTATTTTTCCTAAATTCAACAAGATTATTTCTACTAGAGAGTTTAGGAGCCCTATTTGCTATAAAAGTAATATTTAGACTGCAGATATTGAAGGTGCAAAGTTGAGTTTTCAAAAGTCACCATCCGTAGGTTATAAGTTACTCGGTGTTCTTACTCTAAGATACCCCGCAATAGAGTCAACAATGGGTACATCTTACAAGTACCCACCTACACTTAGGTCACCGAAACAGGTACCCTAGAAACGCAAATCGCTCTCGCTCATAATTTCATCCGTTGCCAATAATGATACCGTATGAACTGAACACGCTAGCATGGCGCGGGCAGGTTGAAATATAGAAATTACATAATTATGTAGTAAGTAATCGTAACAATACAGCGGATACATTTAACGTCATTCTACAGCTGTCTGCATTTATTGCTAAATATCCACTTTTTTTTAAATGAAACAATACTAGCACACTGGTGATGTTTGCCAATTTGTTCTTTAGTGAAACATGTTGGTTTGGTAATTTCACTTACAACATTGATAATAGTTCAAAAATAAATGCTAATACATGTACAAGGAGCGGTTTAACTGAACATAAAGCTAAATACAAGGTGATTTGCAACATGAATGCAGCGGAAGACGAGCCTATTAAAGTCTGTCAAAGCACTATTAACGAAGATGAAAGACTTGGAATATCGCAACTCACTGTTACTGTCAAAAGGCAAGTTGAGCATAAAAAAATGTTCACAATAATAGTTAAATCGAGGGTGGGTAAATAGCCGCTCGAAGGGGCGAGGCGCGATCCAATCGAGATGATTATGATAAATGATCGTCGAACGTTTTTGAGCGTTTCTATGCGTCGCGGAGCGCTGCGGAGCGAGCGCAAAGTGATGCGGATGGATTAGCACGAACGGTGAATTTGGAACTATGTACCTACATGATTTTGATTTTGGATACAATGGTAGGAGTAATATTCGTACCTAAAAGTTTTGTTGGAAACTACATGAATTGAACGTCATTTGGAAGTAAAATATTGCAGCAAAATGGAATTTAACTGCACCCACAGCATTTAAGTTACAAAAGTCTACGAAAGGCAACCTATAGTAGACCAATTTCATATTACTCAGATCTGAATTTATTCTTGTCATTCCTAACAACCCTATTTCTATTGCTTTCATCTAACTTCATTATTGTATTAAACCAACCATCATGAAAATCAAATCATTATTTTATTAAATCATTTTATTATGAACTCTAAAATGCCCCATAATTTCTGAATCATAATTTATATCTCGACACGAGTTAATAATCTCCTCTAATCGCCACCCCTTCGAAACGGTGACCAATTTCCATTCGTTTGACGTCACACCCGTTTTGATTCGCTTTTGGACGGACGAGTGAAATGATTATAATATCTATAAGTAAATTTG
This sequence comes from Mesoligia furuncula, assembly GCA_916614155.1. Classification (NCBI taxonomy): domain Eukaryota; kingdom Metazoa; phylum Arthropoda; class Insecta; order Lepidoptera; family Noctuidae; genus Mesoligia; species Mesoligia furuncula. The sequence continues at coordinate 37,694,795 of OU744790.1, forward strand.
GATTTACTACTTTACTTGAAACTAATTTCTTTTTGCCCGCGGCTTCGCCCGCGTTGGTCTCGGAAATCAGTTAATCCAGGTAAGAAACTCTCTGTGTCCAATTTCATCCGAATTCGTTCAGCCGTTTTTAAGCCAATCCGGAACATACAACCAGACAGACAAACGGACAAAAATTCTAAACACTATATTTTCGTTTCAGACGCAGCAACTAATCTTTTTCAAAAATATTCATTGTATGTATAGTTTTGACTTTGTTCCTATTTTATAGGTTCGTAGAAAAGTAAATAATTGCTCAAAGAATTAATTACTAATTACTGTTTCATAAAAATGGAACTCGACCCAGAAAGCGGTGGCGAGATGACCTGGACGCGTACCGCGAGGGCTGGCTTGAGGTGGCGCGGGAAAAGAGTTCCTGGAAGGATTTGGGGAGGCAAAAAAAAAAAATTACAAGGTTTGAAACAAAAGAACTGCATGAATGGACCGAAGAGCGAACTATAGAGAATCTAATACGAGTGTACAGAAGCATTTAGTTTTTGTAGACATTCTAAGGCAAAAGAAAAATATATAAAATCACGCAGTTGTATTCACGATACTCTGCGAGGTAAAAGATTCAAAACTCACAAACTGTTATGAATAACCGTAAACCTAAACCAACTCGCACAAGTCCCAAAATAACAAAATAATCTACCAAACCAGATTGAAACAGAATATAAAAGTCAAAAACATTTGATTTCTAATCTAAAACTCATCAAGTAAATCATCAATATCTGGAATCACCTGAAACGAAGTTATAACTCTGGAACGTCCCCAATAGAATTGTCGAAAAGCGATAACGGTTTCCATTTGCGATCAAAATTGGTGGGACGTGCACCCCGCCGGTGCTACTGTCGCCACTTACATGCCTTTGATTGTTTTTGTATGTTTCATTCGCTTTCTGATTTTGTAAAGGTATCTTGAAATCCGCTTTTGGTTTGTCGTTGGTGAGAGATGAGATGAGATAGTGTTGAGATTAGAAAAGTTGCAGTTTGTTTACAACTGTCTCATAGACTACAAGAGACCTATTAAGGGTGCACGAAACATCAATTGTAATTGTAGTAATATTGTCAATCGCTTAAATTGCATTTCGAAGACGATCAATTTGCGCATCAATGTGCATCAATCACGTAAAAATTGACAATTGCGATTGATCGTTTCGGGTACCCTCTACTGTTTCCGTAACTGTACTGTTTAATTTTAAATGCATCAGATTCGCAGTTGTATAGTTAGCTGCTGTATGCTTTTCATTTTACTCTTAGTTCTGGTCGTGTCTCTTCTACTTAGAAGAGATTATTTACTCCATCTTTATTATCTTCTAAATGATAAACTAAGACGAACATATTTCTCGTTTTTATTTTCGGCAGTGGACAATATGTCCCCCGCTGTTTGCCGGGACGGTCTGTCGCTTCCCCTCGACGTTCTGTCAACAATACATTCTTATAGCAAACATGGTGAACTCCATATAAAATTTATTGTGCCAATGTCGAAAAAATTCTCGACGGAGATGTAGAATATTTGTTGAGTTTCGCTGAGCCAATCTTTGGGTTCTAGGAATGTTCTTTGCACTCTTAAAGTTATCAAAGCAAGGAGAAATATAAATGTGTAATTTTCTGCGTCAACTACCTACTTACATAAATACGAAATACGCCATGCGAACTTCACTGATACGTATAACGAAAATGATAAAATTATTATAACAACGAGAATCAACTATTTTCAAGGTCACAACTCTATCAGCGCAATAAATTCATTTGAGACAAAAGCAAGGTTTATCCCGTACCTACCAAAAGCTTCAACCTCCGATTTTATTTGTGGAACTCATTTGCCAAAATAAATGCTCTGGTTAAAGAAACTCCTGAGTCGTCTGAGCAAGTGGCCCAAGTGTTTGCCGTTAAGTGAATCAGTTGGTGCCCAGAGCGGCACTCAAAGCGAAACCCCTTCACATTACAACTGATTGGTGTTCGCCAAATGAACCTCACGGTGTTAGTCTTTTCTACTGTAATTACGCGCCATTACCACTAATCTTTCACAGTAGAAATACATGCAGGAGCTAAATCAAACTCTTTTTCACACGTAATAAGACGCATTATTCTTCGACGGGAACTTTGAGAGCCAATGATGTGCGTCATACGACAAAAGAGAAATAGTTCTTACTGCGTTAGCTGAAAATCGAAAATCGGTGGCGTTGGAGGTTGAATAGGCATTTTGCGCCTTAGGGCTTTAAGTTAAAGTTGTTATTCGGTTAGGGTGTGATAAAGTGTGGGGTGTTGCTCGAGGCCTGAAGGAGTTAATGCGTGCGGCACAAAGGGCCAAATCACTGCCCGACGTGCGGCCGCGGCGTCAAAGAGCGAATTTGTATTCCAATTATGACGCCAGCTTAGACATCCGTCGATCAATAAAAGGTGGTCATTTTAAGGCAGTGTTTTCGTTTAATATTTTAGTATGTCTGGGGCCGTAGCCTGTTCTGTTTACCTTTATATTAGGAGTCGCGAAACAGACCAACGGTATCGAAAACAAAAGTAAGAATACAATCATGTGTAATTATACAATTCAGAAAATACTTTAACTCCACACTCCACAGATTCGTTCATTCTTTACATTCAGACTTTCGACAAAACTCTAAAACAAGCAGAATAATTCGGAGATCATACCAGTACAGAAGAAGCAAAAGGTCCATAAAATAATAATAAAAGGATAATTAATCGATTTCAGTGCATTACGAGTCCCCCAGTGAGTCGTTAGTGCAATTCCGGGCCCCTGTAGCATTAGCCGTTTGATTGCAATCCTGGGCCCCCACTACCGGATTCAATAATGTTCACCCCGGCAGATTTATTTTGACGTTTCTATTTGTTAAGATGTATGATTATTGGTTAGTAATTGTTTTGTGGGATAAATCGTGAAATCTTGTTTGAGTAGACTTTGTTACATTGTCTTCATTCACTTGGTACTTGATAGCATTATCAGTATTATCGGTGCGGTATAATTGCGTAACACGCGAACAGTAAAAGTATAAACAGACGATCGAACTTGGTTCGGGCCGAACCACGAACATGGTGCGCCCCGAACCATATTCGCTCGTGTGGTGCACGGTCCGAACCAGCCGTACCGATATTAATAATAATAATGTCCGGCGGACCGTGCACCACACGAGCGAATATGGTTCGGAGCGCACCATGTTCGTGGTTCGGCCCGAACCAAGTTCGATCGTCTGTGAATACTATAACAATGGTTTTCATTTTGACAGTTCAACAACATTCATTGCGTTATTTACGTAGTTGAGCAGACAATTTTTTCGAACATACGAAGCAATGGATTAACAACATCCTTCAAAATCATTCCGATTTGAATTTACCTTGTGTTACGGTGCGTTTTTACTATCGAGACAATTAACGCCGGTTTAAGAGCGTTTACGCCGTACGGCATTTTATACAAACTTTCAAGCCCTCATTTTTCGAAATGAATGAACCGATTTTAATGAAACTTCATACGCATAAGCAGGATACAAAGGTCTAAAAAGTTAGTAGAGAACATTTTCGAAATGTCTTATTTTAAAAAGATAACTGGAAATCTCTGTTTCTATGGAAAATTTAAAATCGGTCTAATTTGGCTGTAACACCATTTTTCGAAAATGTTCTCTACTAACTTTTAGGCCTTTGTATCCTGCTTATGCGTATGAAGTTTAATTAAAATGGGTTCATTCATTTCGAAAAATAAGGCTTGAAAGTTTGTATGAAATACCGTGCGGAGTAAACGCTCTTAAGTTTTGCTTTCCTAAGCGCATCATAATCAGCCTATAATGTTCCCACTGCTGGGACACATCAGGCCTCCTCTCTGTGAGAGGGAGTGGGCCGTAATCCACCACGCAGGCCCAGTGCGGGTTGGCAGATGTCACATGTCTTCGAATTTTTAGTCCTAGGACATGCCGGTTGCATCACGATGTTTTCCTTCACCGTTTGTGAGCAGTGGCTATGAAATCATTTACACAAAGTAAAGCGCCTGTCTAGGTTCGAACCTACGGCCTACAACTCGTAAGTCGCGGCCGATACCACTGGGCCACCACTGCTCTAGTCCAGTCTAGTTCCTAAGCGCGTCTACTGCAAAAGCCAACGAGTGGAACTCTCTGCCACCGTCACTACTCACTTTACCCCGTCTGCCTTCAAAGCAAAAGTGACCAGGCGTCTTCTAAGCAGACTCGTTCCATCGTAGACCTCATCCATTCGCCACCAAGCGATCGGAATGAAGAACAGCCTCATTCGTCATTCCAATATTTCGTCTAGATTAAACTTTCTACCTTTAAATTGCTTTTGAATTAAACACAGATCAATTTGAATTATTATTTTATCAACTTTCTTCAAATTTTTCTATTTTGAATCTAGAAAAGCTAATGATTTTCAAAAGTTATTGTATGGATTTAACATTCTGCTTTGTCCCACTAGTAGAACATCTTGCTGAGGTAAAGTGGAATAATCCCAAAAGTTTATTAGTGGGACAACGTGTATCGTCACAGACGTCAGCACATCAAGCTACCCGAAAATAAAATTTTCCCAATCAACCTTGAACCTAAAGCTTTAGATAAAGTTGAAAATCTATTAAAGAAACTTGACAGATTGTAGTAGCTTGATGTGCTGGCGTCTGTAATCAACACTTTAAACATTTTACTTTGACCAAGTTGGTCATTTTGACAATTTAGTGGGCCATAGTTGAATAATCCAAATCAATGCTTCTGAGTCGCCGGTCTTGACCTGTCACAGTTAGAAATATAATTATCCAATTTATTCTGGCCTAGATCCACACAATGCATCTATTCAGATCGAGTTAGTGCACTTTATGACAAATGCATGAAATTGAACAACACTATTAAGTAGGTATATTTGTTTCGTTTTGACCTTCAAGACATGCATTTGTAAACTGTTATTTGTAGACTTCATTAAAGTCTAGACGCTCTTTGAACCAATAGCATAGGTTAGGTGAGCGTCGACACTGACTTTCGACCATTGAACAATTCCTTAATCAGGCAGTTTACATACTCAACAATACATGTTGCAACATATTAACGTAAACAGCAGTGGCAGTTGTCCATAATTATCCCCGCAATCAAGAAACCCTTTTTTCAAAAACACTTTTGGGTTCAGTTAACTTTCATCAAACCAGTCCATAAATCCTAATCTTTTACCAACCAAAAACAAAAGTTCAACGGCCTTATAAAAAATCCCGTAAACAAAACCTTGGAACGGCTCCATCTCCATAACAATTCCTAGTAAATTCTTCCATACTTCGAAATTCGGTTGACTAGCGTCGAAGGCGATGAGTTCCGCATGACGTGGGCCCCTAGTTTCCTACAACACGACTATAGCACACAAAAAGACAATGTCGACCGTCACCGCACGCACGCCTGTGAAAACAACGTTTTGATTTCTTTCGTATTTTACTTACCCCTGTTTGCGTGGATATGGGTGCGACCGATCAAACGCTAGGCAAACATGTTTTGCTAGCCAGGGCTAGCGGTTTTTTTTTTTGATAATACGAGTATATTTGAAGACAATCATTTTGGGTGGTAGATGAAATGAAGAATTTAATGGTAACTACTTTTGAAAGAACTGACTTGCAAACTGATAGACAGGTGATTTCGTTAGTTACGTACAAAGACTTCTGCTTGACTTACTCACTGAACTGGACAGTTCAGTGCACATTTAAAGACTTAGCATTCACATTTCTAGACTAACTGACATGTTTAATAATGCATAACTCTGAACGGACTAAGATTTAAAACTTGGCGCCATAGTAACTTTTGTTCAGCTCAAAAACAACGACGTATCACATGTGTCTACGAAACCAGTAATAGTTCAGAGACTGAACTGTTAACTGAAATTGACGGATATGAAGCCAGTCATTAAAAATTTACTAATCATAAATGAGAAACATCTAAATCGGCTAGCGGATTGCAATGGTACCTAAACCAATATAATGAATAGACTAATCCAAAAACACCTCATAAATCTTTAATTCCTAGCACCTACACTTACTAAGACCAAAACTATTCCGTAACACATAGGTACCTAACATATAAATCGAAGTAAAATACGACACTGATAAGAGATCGCATGTTAATAAGCAATTGGTACAGTTGTTTCGAACTCAAGTATGTAGGAAAGTGGCCGAACAAGGCATTCCTGACTTTAGTGATTGCCATGCGGTACACCACACAAATATTTTGAATGTAATGCCACCTTTATTATTCGATTGGGTCAGAAATATTTAAACTGTTTTTTACAGCAGTGTTAATTGTCTTAGAACTTTTAATTAATTTATTAATTTATTTTACCATTTATGTACACACATATATAAACAGACAAGAAAAAAACAGAACAGAAAAATAAGTACAAATGTGATGCTTATTTCATAAGAAATCTCTTCCAGCATATGAGCATACCTGCGATAGGACAATAAATAGAGAGATGTAGACAGCGTGTGAAAGACTAAAGGAGACAAAAAAAATAACACTTAGAATCTTAAAACAATTTTTTACTAACTTAATAAAACTAAACAAGTATTATGACAATATACTTACTTACATACAAATAAACATACATAGGTACTTCCAAAATAAATATCACTAGAATTTTAATAAATGTAATTCAATCAAAATAATAAATACATACTCAACTATGATAAAGTGGAAAGATAGTGTTCCTTAAATTTTCTTTTAAAAACTGCAACAGTTTGGCAGTCCCTAATTTCAGGCGGTAGTGAATTCCACAGCCGCACCGCGTGCACTGAGAAGGAGTAGGAGTAGAAGTCGGTGGAGTGGGGAGGGGACTTAATTCCTTGTTTTTAGTAGAAACAGTTGAAATAGCTTTAGGCTCCTCCGACATCAAGTAGACCAGAATTAGTGCTGTTTTGTATGCTTTCGGATTTATTATCACAACAGAGAGCACTTCTTCTTCTTAGCGTGTCAGTGGTAATCTCAACGGACCTGGCCCAGAATTCGGCTACGTGTCTGGCGCCATAATAAGCTTCCATCAGCTCGTGTAATGTGGACACGACAGGACATGCAGGACACGATATTACATTTAATGTCCCATCGTTTGTGGAACAGCACAGAGAGCCACAAGGTGCCACGTGGTAACCACAAGGACCAGCAAAACTGGTTAATAAAACATTTTTGCACATTCTTAGAACCAAAAACAAGACAGACTAAAGATGCGATCTAACACAAAAAATATAAAATTTCAGCTAACTATTTCCAAAACATCAGTCAGTTCTGTCCAAGATCCCTTAGTTTCGAAATGAGTGACAGCACAGAGGCGCGTCACTTCTCGATTTCATTAGAAAACATTGGCTCCGTTGTTTGCGCTCGCCGCGTGCCTGGTGACAGTCTAGGGTCGAGTTACTATGCTCACTTGGTTCAGCAATATTGTGGTTTTGTATAAACTTTGATCTCTATCAGTGTGAGGTTTTCGCTTAACGCATTTTTCTTGTATGTTTGATTATTGTGAGAGTTGTTGCCTGGACTTGTACTTTTATTTTAGAAAAACTACTAATACATACTACTGGTGCGGTTTTTTTCTTAGCCTTCAAATTTATGGTTGACTTTTGATTGACGAAGCGAGGCACATGATGAACTGATTTTTAGTTATTTTGTTTCCAAAATCACTGGCGTCCATACGTTTCCGCCGTTTATTATTTTTATTTGTGTGAATAATGTGTGCCTGGGTTATATAAATCTATTTTCTTTCTTTCTTTCACACCTACCCATTTTAAACCAACTGAAATAATATTTTGTAACAAGTTGCCTAATATTACAAATATGCGACAAGTCATGTAGTTTTTCTTGTTGTAGGCATAGATATATGTTTCCTTTGTTCATTATTAATTCTGTATAATTTCTATCATTACCTACTTTTTATCTCTTTATATATCAAACTAGCTTCTGCCCGCAACTTCGTCAGTACTACTACTTTTCGATGACCAGACCTTTAAGGAATATTGTGCAAAATTTTAAAATAATTTGTTTCGTAGTTTTAGCGCCAATCCGGAACATACATCCAGACAAACGAACAAAAATACTAAAAACAAGCAATTACTTTTTTCCAAATATATTAAATGTAGGTACAGTCTTCACTTCGTTACTCTTTTATTATATGTATAGATATTACTTAAACCAAATTGGAGACATTTCACTACCTACTTCCCAGAACTGCAGATTTCTCCATTTTCATGTATTGTATTTTACCAAAAATAACTTAGATTATGGTTCATTATCCTGTTAATCGGTATAACAGTCACGTGTGTGGTGTCCATATCTGAAGCAACTAGTACCGAACTCTAGTAACGATCTTCATTACTGAAGGAGTGTTTTCTCATTTCTGACAATTTGCAGCTATGATTTTGTTACCATTATCAGCTACAGTGAGTCCGTACTCGACAGTATTATTAGTAGTTGTTAAGTATAGTATTTTGGTAAGGCCTACAAAAGGAAAAAAATGAGCTGCCGTTAGTGGATCTTGTGGCGTTTGTTTTCTAAAACTTTATTTGTCCAACTGATAACATATAGGTACCTACAGGGCGGTGATTTAGTCATCTACATCCGTCAAGGGTATGAATCTACCCGTCATTTTAACCAACTGTCGCTACGAATGACTTTAAGAATGCCTTTATAAGTTTCAAGGCGAAAGTCAATCACCTTTTTGACGAAGGCAGGTGACTACATCGCCAACCTGTTAAAAATTTTTGAATATTTCAAACATTCATACAAATCAAACATTTTACAATTGAACATTTGCGTGTCGCCGTCGTCGAACGGTCGAAGGTTCCATTTCGTGAAACGCTCACGTTTTTGCTCAGCTTCACTAAAGGTACGGTCACCAAATATTCCGTATGTACCTTGGGTAACTGACCGTGGACAACAAACATTGACTGAGTGCACAAGTTCGGTCGCTCGAATTTTTTTAGTTCGTTACACCTTCCAAGAGTTGTGTTTTGAGTCTTGAATGTAGGTCTTGTGATTTTAAAGAACTCTTTTCAGATACATAATATATTGGAGTATTTATTAAAGAGTTATTCCGGTCTGATCCCCTGAACCAGGGGGGGTTCAGGGGATCAGACCGGAATAACTCTTTACGATTAAGGAAGACGATCCAGGAGGGGATCCCAAAGATCCCCTCCTGGATCGTCTTCTGTTATAATCTTTGTCTTATCCACATTATGTAAGTTTACTCTTTATAACAGGTAAGTACAAATAGTTGCTGTTGTTGTAGAAAGAGGGCCTTGACAAAGTGACTATCAGCGACAACTATGGTGGAAACGTCAAATCGTATTGGACTAACATTATGCTATCGAAAATCGTGATGACAATTCCGTTGAAAGTCATTGTAGAAGTACGAAGCGCTTTGAAAGTGACAGCCACTTTTCTATAAAGGCCCTCAGATTAAGGTAGAATATTGAAAAGCAAGTGTGTTACCCAGTAACTGGATTGTGTAGGTCAGATAGACAGTCGCTCCATGTAAAATACTGGTATTCAGCTGCATCCGGTTAGACTGGTTGCCGACCCCAACATAGATGGGAATAGGCTAGACAGATTGATTAATTGAAGAGCAATAAGAGTGAAGGAATAGTGACCCAATCTGCGTAGAAGAAAATACTTGAAGCGAAGTTATAGGTACACAACGAATTCATGCGAAACTATAACCAAGATTAATTGATGAAATTATGTAAATTGTGTTATAATTATATTCACTAACCTGGTTGACGTAGATGCGCATGAGCATCAAGCGTCGACTTCGACATAGCCGATAACGAGTTGGTGCCATAGCCTGGAACAAATTACAGTAATTAGTGCATGAGAATGAAAAGGTTACATGAGATAGGATAGAATGAATAATTGTTTATCAAATTGACACACGTCGTCAATTTGCGTGTTATAGCCTTTTTATATAATACAACTGTCATTCGTTGACTCCACTGACCTCTATAATACAAGGTCAGTGGTTGACTCTATTTCCCTGATTGTACTAAGTAGGTACTGCTTTCCGATAAAGATGGAGAATAATATTTTCAAGCTTTAAATTGTGATGGCCATGGTTTATTCCATATGATGGTTAAAGATGATGCGAACTACGAAGCAAGCTGGTAAAGGTGTGACCTATTCGGGATTTGAAGACACTCAGGAAAAACAACCTTAAGGCTGTTTGTACACACACGTTTTTCTTGCCGTGAAAAACTACGGTTTATTCGCCGTACAGGTACGGACGTCAAAGGATCACTATGGAAGCTTGTTGATAGACACGTTTTTTCTACGGCGCCGTTTACACGCCGTACGGTAGAAAAACCGTGCCGTGTACAATGGTTCTGACGGTATGCACAATGAATGTACACTATCCACTATTTCATTATAAATGCAAAAGTAACCCATTTGTCTTTCTGTTTGTCTTTTTACGCCTAAACCACAGAACTGATCGTTATGCAATTTAACAGATAGATAGCTTGGGGCTTGGAAAATGACATAGGTGAGCTTTTATAAAAAAAAATTAAATACAAAATACACGCAGACGAAGTCGGAGCAATAGCTAGTTTTCTATAATGTGTGTAGCTGACAATACAAAACCATCAGACTTCGTCCACTATAGCGCAACTAAACGATAATCCCTCAATGATAGTGCTTTTACAAGAGCGACAAGGATCGCGTTACGAATGATCGATGTTCACGAATATGACCGGAGTCTGGTGGACGCTTCACTGGATAACAATATTTGGATGTAGAGATCGACTATGAATGTCTTCAGAGATTATAACTATCGATTTGTAAGACATCTAGGATATATACAGGGTTACTTGTAATTCGACGTATATCTGTCAGGAGCTGATAAAATGGGGGCCAAAATGTAAAAAATGGAACCCCCAAAATTATGTCCGAAATTCAATAGTTAAATAAAAAATAACTACATACTGAATGGGTTAAAATTATATTGTAGCTGGCACTTCAATTAAGCTGTGAACGTAATTAAAAGTACTTAATTCAAGAAAATTATTAAAATGATGAGCAATTTAAGAATAATATTTTAACAATATTTTCATTTTACGCTTGAAAAATGTTTTAAATATCTCGGAAACTATTGAATTTTGGCCATACATATGGGGTTCAATTTGTTGCATTTTGGCCCCCCTATCAACTCCTGACGGATGGACGCTGGCAGAATAGTCGACATCATAGTCGGCTCAGTTGCCAAAAACGAAAAAAAAAAAAAACTCCTGACGGATATACCTACGTCGAATCACAAGTAACCCTGTATACTTATGGGTTGTTAAGACAAATTTAACTTTAAATCGTTGATATGTTTAATGATGAATGATAATTATTAAGAGGGTTTTAACTGCGCTTAACGCATCAGCATTTAGGATGAGGAGACCGAAAAAGTACAAGCACCTAGTGATAACAAAGACGGTACTGGAAGTTGTAGCATGTTTCCTTACAATCAAAGAAAATATTTAAAATCTAGTATAGCCACAAAACTCGAGGCTAATGAAAATGCTGTATTTAATAGAACACAGTTCAAAAATGCAAGAAGATAACAAAAAAAAAACAATGTTCTAAAAAAAAAATCTCTCTCCTGTCACTATGGAGAGACAGAATCACGATTATGTTCCCCCAAAGTGGTTCAAACACCGTGAAACATGGAATCAAAAATACACCCAGAATCAAAGAACTTTCCACAATATAGCTCTAACACTAACTATGCGTGAAATCCTATTGAGAGCATCAAAGAGAACCTAATCTTTCAAAATATATTGCCAGATAAAAACTAACCCAATCTTTGGAGGACAAAGTTGAAACTAGAAGAGCAGAAACCATACAAACGCCTCGGGCCTTTTTCGCCCCTAAGAAACAAACGGCTAACATTGTCAATGACGATCCTGTCGCTTTGTGCGATGACAGTCGGGTTAATCAGGAACCGATTGTGAAAAAATATGAATAATATAATGGTACAGAATATTCCTATCACGGATGGACATGGATTGAAGCTTTTTTGAGATTTTACAGGAATAGCAAAAAGGTTCCTTCGTTGGTTGATTTCTGAGAGTTGTCTAGTCTTGAAGGGGTAATATGAGAGTGAGTAAAAATAGAAGCCATAGGTTTACAAAGACACACTGAACGGTGGGATCATGATATATACAAATAGATAAAATGAATGTGTCAGTTTGTAATAATTATCAAAATAACAGCTTTTTATATACTTAATAAGGAAACCAAATACATTATGCAATAAATTAAACCACATACTTGTTATTGCCTTTTCTGATGATATATCGCGAAAAAAAATCAGCTGTTCCCTACATTTATGTTTGCATAACTCGTGAAAATGTAAGGAAGACCAGATTTTTTTTCGCGACCGATTTCATTCATTTTTTGTTTATTGCTTAAATGTGGTTTCCATACTGTATACGGTACAAACGATACTTTTAACAAAAGCCTGTTTGTTCCGGCTAATCTCCGACCTGCAAGACCGATTCCGATGAAATTTGGGTCCTGGGGAAGGACATAGTATTTATCGACATACCACGCAGGCCAAGCCGCGGGCGGAAGATAGTCATATTCAATAAAATAATTCTTACACTGTGTGAGAGAAAAAAAAAACATAATCGTACCAATCTACCTACAACGTTTTGTCTCCAACTTGCAGCTTGATACTAAATCATTTTCTTATACTTTATCAACTGGCGAAATAATAAACCAATAATTGCCTTTACTTTTAATCGATTGACAAAACGTACCCTAACGTCATGGCAAACAACTTTATTCATAATCGCAAGAAAGGGAGAGTTAATAAGGTTTAAACTCCCCTGAGTTACCGGTTCATTGTTTTGCTCCACAATAATATCGTTATGGCTCCGACTGAGTTCAATGATTGAAAAAAAAAACGGTAATTTGTCGTTCTTTTGTCGTCTATTTTGTATTGATTGGCGATTGTTTCAGTGATTGAAGAAGTAATAAAATAAAATGAGTATAATGGTCCCAAACATAGCTCGTAAAATTTTAGGTAAGTACTTACAAGTAATTTGGCAGTCCGTCCATACTGAGTATTTTACAAAATTGCGGATAGCTTTAATTTTCTAACAGACACCACGTTATAATTATCTATACAGTATTCTATCTTCATACAAACGGAACGCGAGACATACCTACGCGCCTCGAGTTCGGTTTACACTCAGTTAACAAACAGTCTCAAATGCTCCGCAGTGACGAACGGACGCCGGACGGTATGATAGTTTTATAAGCAGTAAGCATGCGATTTGTGACAAATATTTATTTAAATTAGTACAAGCACTTACTCAATATAGCAAAGAGCAATTATAGACTGCATTGTGCTGTTTTTGGTTGTTTGAATTCGTCGATAAGTTTTTTTATTAAATTTACTAATCAAAAAACACAACATGTATTTTTATTGAACTCTTCCTATTTCATTCACAACGAATTTCATTTTTTTTTTATAAAGAAATATAATATTTACATAAACAATCATAAAACTAGAAAGAAACTCAAGTAGGTTGATGAATTTAAAATACTTTAGGCTGGGAGTCCTTTCGCGTGTTTACGTACCGCGCGGCTTTAGGTAATTATTTCTAGAACAGGGCCGAGTCACAATACTGTATAGATACTTTTATTCTTGGAGTGTATTCCACTATTCGGGGACAGGTAGTTTTGTTGTGTAAATAAATAAATAAGTATTATATATTATTACACATATTATTATTGACATCTCATTGTTGAACCTAGGTTGTCGTCTGTATTACCGGACTTCAGCCAGAGAGAAGTTTCATCACAACAGATTTTCAATATTACATCATAGAAAAATAGAACGTAATATAAAAGTAAAGTAGTAGTATATGTAAAGAAGTGTAAGTACGTACTTGTTCATTATTAAAGACTTCTCTTTAATAATTATACCTCTACCTACACATTTAGGTTCAAATATAAAAAAAAAACATCTTTATTTACCCAAATAATCATAACAACCTTGCACAATCCATCTAAGTAACAAATAAGCAGTAAAGGTAGTTAACATTTTTGTTTGGTATGTATCAGTAATTCAGTAGCCTCGGTAGATGAATAAATAAGCCAAAGCAATAACTTCAAAATCAGACACCTCGAGCCCCCCAAAACTTCGCACCACCGGATTACAAACACCAAACGCCCCATTGTCAAAACTTACACTAAAAACAATTTAAATAAGACCGCTGGGACTGCTGGGAGGACCGCAGATTAGATATCTCATTACACAGCATCAAAGGCTCGTGTCAAAACTATTTGTTTGGACGCGGCCGTAATGAAATTCTGGGGGCGCTGCATTTTCAACTCAACAGACTAATAAAGCTTCGTTTCGCTGTTGTGGCGACGAATAGAAATCCCTTTTTAAAGAGACATGGTTTGTATGAATATTTGGCATATACTGTTAGAGTGAGGGACTCGTGGCTAACTGATTACCGCGCACGGGTCGATCTTCAAGGTACCCCATTCATTACATTCCGAGACCACTCCTTGTCTCGGAATCGGAAACGTAAAATACTTGTATTCAGCCGCATTCGGTTAGACTTAAAGCCGATCCCAACGCACCTGGGAAATGACTAGGCAGACACTAATATACTCCTCTACTATACTACTTATATGATGATTATGATAGGATACTTTAATTAAATTGGTTTTACAGATCCGTTCGACAACCAATGCGAGGGCGGTGCCCCTGTCCAGAACATGACTGCTGGAGTGTCCCAAGGGTCCTGCAAGTTTGAAGATCTAACGAAAGCTACTGACACTATTAACGTAGGTGGTCACGTTAGCCCACAGAACCCAACTAATCTTAAAAACTAACATCGACTTGAAAAGAAGAAGAAGAGAGTGCGGTATTATTTTCTATTGCATGTCATAACTGTTATTTTTGATCTTAACTACACTTTTCTAAATTCAACTGAGTAGGCTAATATTTATAACGCAAAACATGGCCGATATTATTGCATTCTAAGAGGCGACACAAGTCTTTAGCGCCGATGCAGAATCCTATGTTTTGACGTCGCATGTCTCGTCAGATACTTATGTACGAGTATATAAAAATAATCTAAAATATTTAAGTACATTTTGCAGATAAAATACACTGAAAAAAATAATTTCTTACTACAGCACATTAAAGCGATTTCATTAAAACTTACTGACTTTATACAGTATGAAGAAATGTTTGTAAAACAGTAAAAGACAAAACAGTAACTTTTAATGATTGAACATACCTACTATCACTACTACTGAAAATAACAACAAAAGAAAAGGAAAACCAACATTACTGTAATGTAAGTAAATTTCAATGGTCTGAACGATATCACCAAATGGATAAAACATTGAATTTTGTGACCTTTTAGCTACTTAAAACGTTAAAGTTTACTGTAATGACGGTAACATTTTGACTCAAGTTTTAACTGTTTTCAAATCAGTAAAAAATATTGTTTTTAACGTTATGCTCAAGGAACTTTTTAAAGCAGTTCAGATTAATGTTTTTTAATTTGTTTCTTTTAGTGTAATACATAAATAATAATAGATAGCGAAATGTTAGTATCTTTTTCGCGCTCTCCTGACTTTGATTATAATAATTATGTAAGTTAAAACTTGTTCCCACAAAAACAACTATATTATTTCCTAAAACAGGCCTTCCTCTGTCCTACCCTTTTACTATGCCCTACAGGGTTTATAATGATCTAAATTATATAGTTTCCACCTAAGTACACATTATGGTAAAGCAATAAAGATATTGAGTATAGTTACTTCGATGTCACATATTTGTGCGGCCACTTGTTTAATCTTGCCTTGCCTTCCACAAAATATGTTCACATATATTTGCCGTCATCTTGAAGTGAATCATGAAATCAGATATTATTGCCGAGTTGTACATAGGAATCTATTTATGCTCATGACTGTAGGTACACCGAGCACACATTTAGCTGAACCATGTGTAAGTTAGGAATATACCTACTAACAACGAAGAAACTTCATATATCGTGTACCTTAAAACAACAAAGCTACCGATTCAATAAATAAATAAATGTTTTCGATTTGTATTGAATTCAATCCAATCCGCTGAGTAAATAAATCTACGTTTATTTATTTTGCACTCGTCATCGGTAAAATATTTAGGACATTAAAATTAATTAAAATTCTCGGCTGACAGATCCGCAACGTTTCAATTTTGAAAGGTAATGAAATAGCCGAATTTCATTAAATTTTAACCTAGTTTTATAATAAAATTCATGTGCAATCCATATCTGTGAAAATATTTATTACTGCTGACAATGCTGGTGAAATTGATGTACAAATACTTAAAGTAATCGGTGTGTATTAGCTACATAAGTCATAGTATTCGATTAGCAAAACACAACATTTTTCAGCATTCAACATTAAATGATAAATGATTTATTTTCTGTAAGTAGGTTTTTACAAACACTTTTACACGTCATCATATTTTTTAAACTAGATGTGGTCGGCGTTTCCTATCTGACTACTCTGAGAAGAAAGGCCGAAACAAACCCAGAGGTCACAGTCTCTTTTAAAGTCCAGACAAAATCTTGGTCAGATCGTGTGAAGACCATGTAGATTGATGTCTGAAATGGTCTTTTGAGGAAAGAACCACACAGATTGAGCGGACCTGTCCAATCAGTGCACGCATTTGTCAAAAATCGTGCAGCTCGTCTCAGAAATGAGGAGCTCAACGATTCGACGAACAATACCAAAGAAAGGACATTTGGGTAGGCCGCGTAAATTACTCAAACTGCCAGATCATGATTAAAACTAAGAAGGAAAACAGAAAAAAAAAAATGACCCACATAGTCCTCACATTCACAATAATTAAATGAAAAGAAAAATAAAAAATACTTTACAAAGTAAATATTCATGTCATTGTCTAAATAAAATTCATCAATGTCAATGTGTATATAAAAATCCGGACATAATCTTTGAGGACCATGTAGATTAGTGTCTGAAAAGATCTTTTGAGGAAAGAACCACACAGATTGAGTGGACCTGTCCAGTCAGTGCACGCATTTGTCAGTAACCGTGCAGCTCAACTCAGAACTTCAGGAGCTCAACGATTCGACAAACAATACCAAAGACAGGACATTTGGGTAGGCCGCATAAACTACTCAAACTGTTAGACCACGATTAAAATGTAAACAATGACCCACATAGTCCTCACATTCACAATAATTAAAATAATATAATACTTTATACAGTAAATGTACATGTCATTGTGTAAGTAAATAGATAGTTAAAAAAAAAAAAAAAGAAAATATTAAAGTGTAAAAATTGCAAAATAACATTCACTGTCTAAACCTATTGGAGCAGCTCAATCCCAAGCCTTTTTGTCCTCAATATAGTCTTTTACAGTATAATAGGCTTTCTGGCATAGTTTTCGCTTTATAAAAGCTTTGAATTTATTTAGGCTTAGTTCTTGAATGTGGCTAGGAAGTTTATTATAAAAATGTATACATTGGCATCTAAACGAGCCACCTATTTTCTTGAGCCTTGTTGTAGGAACAACAAATTTGTGTTTGTTCCTAGTATTTATGTTATGGATATCACTGTATTTTTTAAACAGATTAATATTTTTATGTGCATACAAAAGATTATCATAAATGTACTGAGAAGGCACAGTCATTATATTAATCTCTTTAAATTTGTCTCTGAGGGAGTGTCTAGGACTTAATTTATAAATAGAACGAATTGCCCTTTTTTGTAAAATAAAAATTGTCTGAATATCGGCGGCATTTCCCCACAACAGAATACCGTACGACATCACACTATGAAAATAACTAAAGTAAACTAAACGGGCTGTCTCTAAATCAGTCAAATCACGAATTTTCCTAACGGCGTATGCTGCAGAGCTAAGCTTTTTTGACAATTTATCTATATGGGGGCCCCATTGAAGCTTGGCATCCAACGTTATGCCTAAGAATACTGTGTTTGTCGGTGAAAACTAGATTCAAGGCGAAATCTTTATTCGATTCAATCGTCTCCAAGAATAATAAATCATAAATACGTTAAAAGACCGATTTATCTGTTTAAATTCCTACAACGTCCTCCTTCGTCGTTCCTCTCTTGCATATACCAACTGCAACCGAAACTATATATTTCCACGAAGGTACCCCAATACATACGCGCAAAATTTTCGTTCTAAATTACAATTCTTGTACACCCGTATAACTACAAACGATTCGCGCTTCAGGGAGTGCAAAACAATAGGGTGCTTACCGCTTCCCTCCTGGTGCCTGAAGCGGTTTTTCCTGCATCTCCTGTCCCGCTCTTACCCATTGTTCGCTTAGTAAGAGCGAGGAGTATGGATGACGGTGACGAAAGCCACTTTTAGCTAATTTTCGCCGGCGCTCGCCGGTTCTCGTTGACGTGCAAACTCCTGACTTAAAATATTGGTTCGTTTTTAAACTGACTTTCTGTGTTTAGAATGGGATGATTTGTGATTTTTATTCTGATTCTGATTTAAAAATGCAGATTTGGCGATTTGACTAATGAACATTTTTAATCTTGGCACTTTCAGATAATGGCAATCTTAGAGAGGATTTTTCCACAAGCAAAATTGATTGAAATCATCTATTTATATCGTAGTTTTTTTAAATAATTAGAATCATTCAACAGATTGAATTAACTTTCTTGGTCTTTTACCAATAAAACGGAGGATGTGACGAATTGTCACCATTTCAGTTCTGATAGAGGAAGATTAGCATTATCTACTGAAGAAAGCATTACTAACTTTCTTTTATTTTTTCGATAGCCACACTTCGGTCAGCCCAACACTTGTTCTATGCGTGCAGCAAGCACTTCATGCAACTCTTGTAACTGACAGCTTACTACCACTGGTCGTATCAGGTCTTACATTACCTATAATAAATTATTATCTATCGTATTCTTAGTCACCTAGTCCAGCTGGACGCAAAGTGTATTCAGTCAATCCATCGATTGTTCCCGTAGACCAGAGGACTAAGAGCAGCAATCGCTTTCAAAGCGTTTCGTATTTCTACAACGACTTTCAACGGGATTTACATATCGAATTTGTCATCGTCGTTATCGCTGGTAGAACGTACCTTGTTTGGTCTAGTCCCTCTAATTTTAGTAATGTTTTAAGTGCGTCCATGCACTTGACTGCTTGGCCAACCAAGCATAGCCCGTATAAGCAGTTAGCGAGGTCACCTCTATGAAAGAATCCAAAGGTCAAGCGATCAGGCGCAGTCCAAAATCTTGGTATTTGTCGCGAATTGTTCTACTATCATTTATTTATCTTGCACATGAAATACTTGGAGTAGTTACGAACGTAACTCGCTATTATTTAACACTAGCTGCGCCACGCGGTTTCACACGCATATGTCTCGATACCGTAGAAATATCGGGATAAAAACCCTATGTCCCAACCTAGGTCATAGTCTACCCATGTGCCTTTCACCCATCTGTTCAGCTGTTTTAGCATGAAAGCGAAACAAACATACAAAAAATCAATAGATAGCTTATCATCATCATCTGCCTAGCCTTTTCCCAACTATGTTGGGATCGGCTTCCAGTCTAACCGGATGCAGTTGAATACCAGTATTTTACATGGAGCGACTGCCTATCTGACCACCACAATCCAGTTACTGAGTAATGCGATAACCCTGGGTAAGATTGGTTGTCAGACTTTCGGGCTACTGACGACCCTTAACGACTGTTAAAGATCCACGAATGACCGCCGGGACCAACGGCTTAACGTGCTTTCTGAGGCACGAAGGGGTCTTGGTATGTGAATATGGTCACCCATCCACGGACCAACCGCGGAAATCGTAGCTTAACCTGATCGATCGATCCGTGCGGCTGTTATAACTTAGCCACAAGTCCCACTATATTAGTTTAGATAACTGATATTATTAAGTTTAGATAGCACATATTAGTTTACCTAGATATCGAATGCACAATACAATTAGTACCTCCAACTTAGTCCCCCAAATCCCTAATGAAAGTTTAGTGTAAGTAAAACAGATCGAAAGCGTTAGTGATTAACTCCGGGGCGTTAATTGTTAACATTTAGTACGCGGTGGGTTAAGGTTCAGTTTTAGGGGCCAAATAGAGAGGGGACGTTAATAGTTAAATAATCATCATTGTGCTAACTATGATGGAACGTCACTTTAAAGCTATTAGGACATTTTAACTATGCAGATCAATATTTTAAAGTATTACGCTTTATGTTAATCAATTATTTTACCTTTCCAACCGTTATAAGATATTTGGCAACCATAGTAAAAAGAACTCTGGCTGAACTCCTGCCTCTAGAACATTATTTTTAGTATATGCGAAACCCGAAACACGTGTCTAGTATTTTTATGTAAAGAATCTATGTACAAAATTTCAAAACTGTATCATGAAAAATCACAAAGTTATAAATAAGCTAGTTAAGTTACCTGTTTGTCCGTACAAAAACATGCTCACCCGCGCCGCTCGCGCCGCGCCGTCTCGCGCTCGTTGATAATAGTACCTAGGTACCTAACCGTTCGGCGCGGAGATTGGATAACCTACTTAGTGTCGCTCGGTGTCCAACTTTTAACCTTTTTTAAATATTTTTGGGACAAAATATAACATGGGGTAAAAATTATTGGAATCGATTCAGTTACCTATTCTGAACAAACTATATTCAGGTTTCGCATACCTATACTAAAAATAACGTTGAATAAACAATGTGTTCTGCCCGCCAAGATGTATGGCTGTGTACAGGATGAGAGTTGTACAGAGAGCCATAGACTCCTTGCTTAGCATCATCATCATCTGCCTAGCCTTTTCCCAACTACTATGCTACTTTTTACAACTACTACTACTATGTTGGAGTCGGCTTCCAGTCTAACCGGATGCAGCTTAATACCAGTATTTTACATGGAGCGACTGCCTATCTGACCTCTACAACCCAGTTACTGGGTAATACGATACCCCTTGGTAAGACTGGTTGTCAGACTTTCTTTCTTCTGACTACCCGTAACGACTGTCAAAGATCCACGAATGACAGCCGGGACCAACGGCTTAACGTGCTCTCTGAGACACGGAGGCTCGGTATGTAAAGATGGTCACCCATCCACAGATCAACCGCGGCAAGCTTAGCTTAACCTGATCGATCGACTTACTTAGCATCAGGCTAATATACCGAGTTCCAAACGTCGAGATACGAAGACTTACGAAGGTCTTCGATATCGGAAAGCGTATTATGGAACTCTAATATGGAGTTGGGCAGGAGACCTGGCAAGGCGCAATGAGGACAGGCGGAGTAAGGCAGTGAGAGAGTGGCGTCCAAGGACTGGAAGACGAGACGTTGGTCGTCCGGCGACGAGATGGGCGGAGGACATTGTTGGCAACACCTGGATGAGGCTGGCACTGGAGCGTGGACATTGGCACAAGAAAAGAGAGGGCTATGCCCAGCTGTGGGTGAAGTCAGGCTGTGGATGATGTGATGAGTATATTTGTACCTATAGTTAATCTGCGCAGTGCTGCACACCCGGTGGGGGTGTGCAGCACTGCGCATTCAACTTGAACAATTATCAGCTTTATTTCAATGACAGTTAAGTTGATTTCAGAGCGACTAGTACTATTGAATAAATTATAAAAATGTTTGTAGTTGTAGCGTAAACTAAACTTTATTGTGTAAGAATTAAAGTTATTAATTGTTCCATTAATTCATATTTGTTAACATTTTTGGCAAATAAATCGTAAACGCAGATTAAAGGCTCCTTCAAACAGGCGCGACACGCGATAAAATCGCGCGGGACACAAAGGCACCGCAAGTCGCGCAAGGAGTGGTGCCTTTGTTTGTAAGAGCCTTAAGTATCTTCTGACAATACATCTTTTAATGCATACCACGTTTCGAACGGAAAACGTGCATTTTCGTAATTAAATCTAACCCAGAAATTTGCTGTTCTCTACATTTTGTAGAGTTATATTATGACTAGCTGCGCCTCGCGGTTTCACTCGCATAAGTCTCGATCCCGTGGGAATATCGGGATAAAGGTATCCTATATGTTATTCCTAGTTATAAACTATCTCTGTGCCAAAATTTCATTCAAATCCGTTCAGTAGTTTGTGCGTGAAGAAGTAACAAACATACAAACACACACAAACTTTCGCCTTTATAATATTAGTGTGATCTTGCGACACGCGATATAATCGCGCGCGACACAAAGACACAGCTCGTTGCGCGACTTGTGGTGTCTTTGTGTCGCCCGTGATTATCTCATGTCGTGCCTGTTTGAAGGAGCCTTAAATGTAACACGCCTCGGTATTGGTCCTCTTAGTAAAACTTGTTGTTATTATGAGTATAATGACACTGACATGGCCCTGCATTATTAGACTCACATAAAATCCTAAAAATATAATGTTTGTACTTTCAAAGAGACCAGGACCTGTCGCTAGGAAATGCCGGCGTCATCTAGTTCCAAAATATTGACGTGTAAAAGTGTCTTAAAATGTCCACTTACAAAAATTTCATTTCATTTCATCCTTTATGAGATTTCAGATTTCAATATACCTTACATTTGCTTTAAGCGATCAAAATTATACAGTTAGAGCTGATTCTTCAATCGACAGATAATTTTTATTCGTGGAATAAAATTGACGTCTGACAGTTTTTGTATGGACGAACTGTCAAAAATTCAAAATTATTCCTCCGATAAAATTATCTGGCGTTGGAGAAATCAGCCCTAAATTGTAATAATCAGTATCGCTCCCTCTACCTTGTCGAGTACGTAAACGTTATCGGGCCCTTGGGTGCGGCTGAATCATTTGTGGTCATTGTGACCGACGCGGGAGCGACGCGACCCGAAGCGACAAAACTCGACCCGGCGCGACAACTCGCGAAGCCCCGACGGAGTAGTTTATGGTAGGTAAGTTTAGCAAGCGACCGTCAAAGCTGATTTACTTTTATAAGCATTAGATAATAAGTGGTTTAAATCCCTTGTTGTCTGTACGTGACACTTTACAATGAAAAGCTGTCTATATTGGACATATAAATTACTACTTGAACTAAACCTGCGACTGTAAATAAGCCATAAGAAGGCACATGGAGTTTTAAGTACATACAGTTTTCAGAAACTGTCAGTGCCTGGCCAGATTGGCAGCGCGGCGCGGCGTACTCAGACATAAGAACTTCATTTAAGTGTCCATAGCGGGCACGCGGGCGCGGTGAGCGGCGCGGGCTAGTAGGCGCGGAGAGCGCGCGGGCCACTCACGCCATAGCTCGTTCATACAAGTGGCCGCAGTGGGCGCGCAGGCGGCCCGCGCGGATACCGGAGTTCTCAAACAAGCTCGAGCTTTTTTCTAGTAAAATTAAGACTTCATCCATATTATATTTTGACACGACAACACGCAGAACCCAGCCGCGCTCGACTGCGGACAGGCAGATCGTGCGCGTTCCCGCACCCGCGCCGCTCTCCGCCCCGCGCTGCCAGTCTGGCCAAGCACTCTCACATGTTATGATAGCAGTGACACCCCGACGGCGACTGTCTACAACAAAGCTGATTTTTTTTAAAACCCCTTTACGCTTTTCCTATCAGCTTGGAGACCAAAGTTAGGCACAAACATCCTTTCGTAAAACCAAAATTTTAATACAAGATAGGACGATAGATTGAAAAAATTATAGCACTATATCAAAACGATTTACTTGAACTTCCTCGTTGGTCTAGTGGGCGTAAGGGCCGTTGCTGAGCATGAGGTCCTGGTTTCGAATCTCAGGTTGGCAAAGTGATATTCTGTCTGGAATTTCTCAGTACCAGCCCGGAGTCTGGATTTGTGCCCGGCTAATGGCAATAGGCTTGCCCCTATTACAGGGGACTTAAACATAACTGGCGAAACGTGGGTGTTCTATTATAGGTACACCTCTGGCCACCCCTTCGAGGATACAAGGCGTGATGTTGTGATGTGATGTGTGATTTACTTGAGTTTTATTGTTTAAACGTATTCGTAATGTAATTGGTATTTACGTAGGTACGCTATAAAGGTATTCCCCAGGGTGTAACCAAATAGTTTAGCCCATGACGTAAGGGGTGTAGTCGTCGCATGCGGCGGTGTGTAGCAATCATCAAGAAACAATACTGTGATATTTAATATTTACTCCTGTACGTACATACATATATTTTGGAAACGGTTGTGAAAGCTTGCTTATAGGTACTACTTTTTCATTATTATATTTCCTTTTTTTGTGTATTTTTTAAATGTAACTTTGTTAGTATTAAATGCTCCTTTTTTACTATATTTCCAGTTCCACCATTATATATATTTTACGGTTATTTCATAAAAAGTAGCGAAGTAAACTTCACTTCGTAAAACTTACTACAAATCTGATAAGTAATTTAACGCCGCTAAAATGACATCACATTAAGTTCCGCTCAACATGTAAACAATACATTAAATTTTGCATTCAGAAGTCAATCACCATGAACGAACCGAGCCGTGCTCGCGATAATACGGCGGGAGCCGCGCTAGAGTGATAATCATCAAAATATTGCATCAGTTATCGAAATATTGTAAGTGTCAATCAAAGAATTAAGTCTGTATTGTCGAGCCACGCGTCGGCCACGCGCGGCTCCGCTCCGCTGAACGCTCGCATGCAACATTTTAGGGGCCCATTGTTTTGATTTTTGCGCGTGAAATGACACGGATCCGTCATATTGGCTAGATTCGTTGGTTACAGGGCTACGTAGCCCTTACAAATGCGAAGCATATGGACACTTTGGGGGCAATAGGTAAAAGCTTAACATAATTATTCAAAACTAGCTGACCCGGCAAACGTTGTTTTGCCATATAAATTATTTCTAGCTACCCGGCGCTACTTCATTTGCGTGGTGTCCTACCCCTTACCCTACCCTACCCCTACCCTATTCCTACCGTACTCCTACACTACTCCTACCCTACACCTACACTACTCCTACCCTACACCTACACTACTCTTACCCTACTCCTACACTACTTCTGCCCGACTCCTACCTTACTCCTACCCTACTCCTACCCTACTCCTACCCTACTCCTACATTACTCCTATCCTACTCTTACCCTACTTTTAACCTACTCCTACCCTACTCCTAAACTATTCCTACACTACTCCTACCCTACTCCTACCCTACTTATACCCTACTCCCATAGATATATTAAAATTTTCTCTGCGTAAGAACCATCCTCGTACTTCAAGGAATATTCTAAAAAAAGAATTAGCCAAATCGGTTCGGCTGTTCTCGAGATTTGCGCTTAGCAACACATACAGCGATTCATTTTTATATTATAGATGGCAAAGTCAAAGCCAAATCATTTATTACAAATAGGCACATAGAAGGCACTTTTAAATGTCAAAATTTACAAAAAAATCTAATTGATTTTAGCTGCCCCTACCGAGAGGTAGTTTCGTAGAAGTATAGGAAAGAAACTCCACTGTTACTCTTTTAAAAGTGTTTTATAATATTTTATATACAGGAATTATAATAAGTGAAGACGATGCACCTAGAATATAATTACGATACTACAATTACGGGTAGCGTTGGATATTATGTCTCGAACATAAGCTTTGACCGAAAATTCAAGCATAATCAACTAATACGCTGACCTGAATCAAGAACACACTAAAAATATCACATCTATACAAATACCTAAATAAAATTGAAGAGTCTGATTGTAATATCAAAACAACATATTTTTACTAAATGCATACTTTCATATGCATTTACGTAGGTACATAGGTATACTTACTACTTATAACAAAAACTCATTTTTAGATTTTTTTTCTCTGTCCGTCGGTCTGTTTTTTCCGGCTAATCTCCGAAACGACTGGAGCGATTTAGATGCGACCTTCCTGGCAGATAGCTGATGTTATGGAGTAACACATATGCTACTTTTTGTTCCGGTAACACGTTCCTGTGGGATAATTTCCGACATCCACGCGAGCGAAGCCGCGAGCAGAAGCTAGTTATAATTATAATCTATCTATCTGACCACATCGCACTATAATTATAATGTATCTGACCACATTGCACTTTAATTATAATCTATCTGACCATATCGCACTATAATTATAATCTATTTGGCCAAATCGTACTATAATAAATTATAATCTATTTGACCATATCGCACTATAATTATAATCTATCTGGCCATAAGTATCTCTCTATAATTATAGTCTATCTGACCATATCACACTATAATAATTATATTCTATCTGACCATATCACACTATAATTATATTCTATCTGACCATATCGCAATATAATTATAATCTATCTGATCATATCGCACTATAATGACGTCGAACTTCACAAAAGTACCAACAGCATTCCAAGCATTCCCAATTCTGTCCAAGATTATGTCTGGACTTTAAAAGAGACTTTGAACCTTCAGTTTGTTTCGCCATATCTTCTCAGTATTAAGTATCTTAGACAGATAGGAAATGTCGACTCTATCTAACATATTTTATTTTAATACTAGCTGCGCCCCGCGGTTTCACCCGCGTAAATGTCGATCTCGTGGGAATATCGGGATAAAAAGTAGCCTATATGTTAATTCAGGGTGTCAGCTACCTCCATACAATATTTTATCAAAATTGGTACAGCCGTTCGCGCGTGAAGGAGTAACAAACATAAATACACACACACACACCCCCACACAAACACACACACACTTACACACTCACAAACTTTCGCCTTTACAATATTAGTGTGATAACGTTTAAACTTTATTCCTATAACAAACAATTTCATTTCATTTCAATTAATTATCACAGCACGCGAGGTGCAACATACAACACAAGTCTTCACACGCGTCCAATTATATTTCTTATCTGATGACACCTGATGATGACACGACATACAAAGCAGTGTCATTTGGCATCCGAGCACAAATGGATATGAGTTGTCAATAACGCCGCGGTTTCAGTCAGAATTGGGGCATGTGTCATGATTTCATTTGCGATAAGCTGCACCAGTATTATGCTGTTCATCAATTAGTAGAGTTAAATTGGAAAGGAAGGTACCGAGGACATCTGTCGGACATACCATCGTAATATATCCGACACGTCACTTCAAATTAACCGGACGCAACATTGGCAGGAATCTATCAATCGAATGCTATTGACGCATTGTTCTGAGATCAAGTTGTAATCACTGATTAGAAGAAAGAAAGAAGAAAGAAAATACATTTATTTGCGGCAAACCTTAAATTTGTGATTTATAATATTTAATTTAAATTAACTTTTTTTAAACGGAACAGTACTGGGTTTATCTCCAACTCCCCACGCCCATAGCTCTTTATGCTGAAGTTTTAGCTGGCTGGCATTAATAGTGTTAACTTTAGTAAATAATCTAGTAAACTGTTACAAATTAAAATTTGTTGCCTCTGATGGCAACCTATGCAGGTGGTTTAGTGTTGGAATTAAAGGAAACAACAAACTATCTCAAACACTTTATAATTAAAAGTTTAAAGCAATTACAGAACTAATTTAGGTTATTAAATAGATACTAGATAATTTACCAAAGTTAACACTATTAATGCCAGCCAGCTAAAATTTCAGCCGAAAGAGCTATGGGCGTGGGGAGTTGGAGATAAACCCAGTACTGTTCCGTTTAAAAAAGTTAATTTAAATTAAATATTATAAATCACAAATTTAAGTTAATAGATAAGTTACCTTCCAGTTATTAATAAAGGAATTAATTAGTAAATGGGCGCCAGGGACAATAAGAGTCCCGGATCCTGGAGCCGACGAAGGGTCCAATATTCTTCCGGAGGAACATATAATGTCGAACCCAAGATCCTCAATTTAAATTAGGTTGAAGACCGGTTTCCAGTGTAAAAAACCGGATTAAGGAAACTAACCGGTTCATATAGAAACCGTATTAAATGATAATAAATATTCTTAGGAATATATAAAAAAAAACTGTCCCGCCTGCGCTATCGCTAGACGGACTCTAAACTGGAACGCAAACACAAAAAAAATAACAAGTTGGAGGAAAATATGCGTCACATCACATCCACGCAAAACTGATAGCAGTATTAATTAGTAACAAGTTTTATATACATACTAGCTGACCCGGGCAAACGTTGTTTTGCCATATAAATTATTTCTAGCTGCCCGGCGCTACTTCGATCGCGTGGTGTCCTACTCCTTACCGTACGCTACCCCTACCGTAGGGTAGGGGTAGCGTACGGTACCTACCCTACCCTACTCCTACACTACTCCTACCCTACTCTTACCCTACTCCTAACCTACCTAACCTACTCGTACACTACTCCTACCCTCTCCTTTATGTAAATAAAAGTATTAAATAATATGTCCGTCCAAAACTGGATAAAAAAATCTAAATGCCGGATAAAAGTATCCTATGTCCGTCTCCTGGTTCTAAGCGACCTCCCCACCAATTTACAGCCAAATCGGTTCAGCCGTTCTTGAGCTATAAATAGTGTAACTAACACGACTTTCTTTTATATACAATGTGTCCGGTCATGGACTAGCGATATTCTAGGTACTTATATAACAACTATTCTAGTACACAAATACACTATACACTAGGGTCCAATCCACTAAAAAATGTATGTTAATTTAATGTTGTATTGTAACTTAGCTCAAAATCTGTCGATCTAAGAAAAAAATAAAAAGGGTCATACTGGTTGTTTTTGCAGTAATTTCCAATAATTTGTTGATTGGCATAATTTTTTGAAATTTTTTTTGTTTTTTTTTTTTTTAAGTTACGAGAATGTGAACCCATTGGATCGTAATGGAAACGATAGACAGTATTGTTACCCTCCGAATAAGCCTACTTTTATCTCAGTAGGACCAAAACTTTGAGAGATATGTTTTCTTTGTACACACGTAGAGAATATCTCAACAAAATGACTGCCAAATACACACATCAAAAGTGTCTAGGGATCAACATATATTTTTGCAATAACTTTTCTCCTGATTGATATTAATTAAAATTTTCTTTAAGGATTCATCAAATAAAGTGTTTTCGTTTGTCACAGTAACGATAAACCAAGTCACCTTTGCATTAATAAAGAAATTTGGCATTTTCCAATAAAGGGATTTTTTAATAAAGGGATTTTTGACATTTGAACCACTAACACAAAAGTTCGAAAAAAAGACTGAAATAACAGTTTTCTTTAAAATTTTATTGGGTAACTTAAACAATTAATAATCCGTGTTTCTACCGCGAACACTAACAACACAAGAACATCGGTTTGGCATACTCAAAATGAGTTCATCCAAATCACGCTGTGGAATGGCCGCCCATGTTCGTTGCAACAACAAAAAAAGGTCTTCTTGCGACTGGATACCCTCCATATTCGGCAGAGCTCTTCTCTGTAGCATATCCCATGCATGCTCAATCGGGTTCAAGTCTGGCGACTGAGCAGGCCAGGGCAGGACATTGATGTTAGCTGCGGCGAGAGTCTGTCTTACAACTCTTGCGGTGTGCGGTCGTGCATTATCATGCATTAACTGAAATAAGGGACCGATTTGCACTTGTAGAGGAACGATGACGTCTGATACAATCGTCTCAGCATAAATTTGAGCGTTGAGGTTGCCTCTGATCCAAATCAACTCAGTTCTTCCGCCGATCCAAATACCCGCCCATACCATGATGGTTCCACCACTATAAGGATGGACTTCCTGGCAGGATTTTAATCGCTGTTGGCGTCCAGGGGTTCTCCAGTGTCGTATACGTCTTGTATCCGGTCTCATACCAAAACGAGACTCATCAGAAAAGCACACGAAACGCCATTGTTCTTCTGCCCAATTTCTGTGTTCAAGAGCCCATTGATATCGAATCCTACGATTGTGCATTGCTATAGGTGGTACCCGTAGCGGTCTTCGGGAATGAAGATTCACTTCATGCAAGCGGTTTCTGACTGTTTGGTCGCTAATTAAGTTCCCTGAAGAGTGATGAAGCCTCACGGCTAACATCATGGCGGTTATTGTTGGAGCTCTTCGAGTTAAGATTTGAATGTATCGGTCTTGTCTCCGTGTGGTGCAGCGATACCGTCCTCCATGGCGCTCAGCCACGGTACCAGTGCTTCGGTAACGTGTCCAAAGTCGACTGATAACACTCTGACTTGTATTCAGAGCTAAAGCCACAGTACGTTGCCGGGAACCAGCTTCTATCATTCCCACGGCTCTGAGCATTTCTTCCCTGCTTAAATGACGTCGCCGCTCCATAATAACGTTGGTTTTAATCAGTAGTAGGGAAACAGTAGCACTAATAATGTCTTCAATGCGTTGTATGTTTTTATAGGGAAAATATTGACAGCTGATTTTCATCTTTTACTCGAATTTGATTCACAGTTCCTGATTCAAATTATGAAATGCACCAAAAAGGATCCATATAAATTTATAAAATCATAAATTTATTACAAAGCCACATCTCAATCTCAAGAAATCCGCATAAAAATGCTTGATCCCTAGACACTTTTGATGTGTGTAGTAGGGAAGCAGATTGGACCCTAGTGTGTAGTGAGTTTGTGTACTAGAATAGTTGCTATATAAGTACCTAGAATATCGCTAGTCCATGACCGGACACATTGTATATAGAATTGGTGATAGATTGTTGGCTTTACACAACTTAAAGTATGTAATCATAATTAAAAAAATATACCGTTTTAATGGTTACGACAAATTGAACAATAACCAGCACCCGAATTTCGAAACAATCAATCACAATTTGAATAATTTTTAAGGATATTACATTTACATTACTTATTATTACATTATTATTACATTGCTTCATATGTTCGAAAAATTTGTCTGCTCAACAAAGTAAATAATGCAATGAATGTTGTTGAACTGTCAAAATAAAAGCCGCCGTTGCTGATAGTGTGTTACGCAATTACCCCAGAGGAGCCTCCACCACGGCCTAAAGAGGCAGAACAGTCGGATCAAGCTTTTAATTAAATAATCATTTTTGTGGGAGTACAACAATATAATAAACTACCGAAAGAAGTAAAGAATGCGTACTCGTTTAATATTTTCAAAGCCAATTAAAAAAATGACATACTAAATAATCAAACATTGCTACCATGAATAGACTTGCCCTACTGTTGCTTTGTTGTGGCACCGGGTTCGCATTCCTTATCTATTATGAATATTTGCGACTATATAAGTAATTATTTCTTTTGCGTGTGGATTGAAAAGTTTGAAGTTTTGTACTCGTTAATGTTACTTGCGAACCTACGAAGTGAAATGTTATTAATTTAGATAATATTGCTTAAATGATTTTGTTGTATAGAAAAACAATAGCTGTTTAGTTTGTGTGTCAAAGTTCTTATAATATTAGTAAGTTTTAAAAATGTTCTCAAGTAAGTGAAATCTTTATAATTTCTTATTGAGAAATAAATTTCTTTAACCATAATCAAATAATAATCGAAATACTAAAAAATAAATAACACTGATTTACGCAAAGGTGTTACGTACTATTTAGCTGAAAGAGCAGTATTGCTACGAACGAAAAAAATTAACTGAAATTCCCGAAGCATTTTTTTCTAGTTACGACGTCAAAAACTCTGACTGCTATACTTTGCATTTTACAGTAAAAATGTTCTGTTTCAACTTAACATTGCAAAACATTAAAAATAACACCCTTTCAAAGTCATTTTAATTAGACATGTGTTACATGCCGACGGCGCGGCGCGCGGCGGCGGCGGCAAGCCGAAATAAAGCTGTTCGAACTAATAAAGTACTTAAAAAAAATAAGTTGAAGGTATTACCTTGTGAACCCTGTGACGTGGCGTGTGTAGACCAAGTACTTTTGTATGAGGCATCTGTAAAAAATACAAAACGTATCAGTTAAGACATGTTAACATGTTAGTTGAAGTTGGTCAACCTTAAAACCTGACACGTTTTATGCACCCTACGTATATAGTCTTGCTGCGTATAGGCAGGCGTAGTGTGGGACGCTCCCCAGCTAGATGGACCAACGACCTAAAGAAGATGGCTGAGACCGACCGGATGCGGAAGGCTGAGGACAAGGTGCTTTGGCGCAGCCGGGGAGAGGCCTGATTCCAATTAGGCTAGTGTAATTTGTCGAAGTTACGTGAATTAATTGCAGTCTTAGGCTTCATTAAGTATGGGCTAATTTCGAATATTATATCCATTTTTTATTGATTTGAAAGATATCAAGCGAATCCACTGCTTCATATCGAAAAATTAGTCGGCTCAACATCATAAATAACGCAATGAATACTGTTGGCTGTCAAAATGAAGGCTATTGCTATTGTTAGCGTGTTACGCAATTACCGAGCTGGTGCATCAAACGTCGAAGTTGTAAGCTTATTTATCCATTCGGTGCTTTAATACTACAAACCACCCTGAGTTGTTATCTACATATATAAAAGAAAAGGGTAGGAGTAGGGTAGGAGTTGGGTAGGATTAGGGTAGGAGTAGGGTAGGAGTAGGGTAGGAGTAGGGTAGAACCAGGGTAGGAGTAGGGTACGGGTAGGGTAGGGTAAGGGGTAGAACACCACGCGAACGAAGTAGCGCCGGGCAGCTAGAAATAATTTATATGGCAAAACAACGTTTGCCGGGTCAGCTAGTAACTTATATTAAAGTGAATGCATGAACCTAGCAATGGCTGTGCTAGTGGACACATCTAAACCGTGTTCAAGAGTCAGTGTCAATATGCCACAGCAATGATGACACTGACAGTTCCTGAACGCGG
Source organism: Mesoligia furuncula (assembly GCA_916614155.1). Lineage (NCBI taxonomy): Eukaryota > Metazoa > Arthropoda > Insecta > Lepidoptera > Noctuidae > Mesoligia > Mesoligia furuncula. The sequence continues at coordinate 37,727,555 of OU744790.1, forward strand.
TTTACAGAATTAGGCATTTTGAGAATTAGTCATTTGTAGCATTAGCCATTTTGAGAATTAGTCCGTTAGAGACTCGGTTGCCATTTAGAGAAGTGGGTAGTAACAATATCCGCATCGGATAATCGTTCAACCGTTACATCTTTGCAAAATCACTTGGAACCAATTCAAATACCCTCTACTTTTATGGCACTAATCGACGGGGTCAGTCCTGTAAGTCAATCATAAGGAATAATATCTCTCTAAGATAAACAAATCAAGTAGGTATCTTGACTTTGCTCGCGAGGTTGTCGACATGTGGGATGTGTAACAGCCAATGGGTTATAGCCAAGAGCCTCGATCAACACCTGAGGAGGCTCTCGTTGGGCAGCTGGATCAAGGGTTTCATTCAGTAAGCGGAACTTCTAGACACGGCCCGCATTGTTAGGAGCATAGATATAGCGATATCCGTGGTTAGGAGGTTCCTCTCTCTGGAGCCCTGACAGCCGGTAGCTTGGCCCCTGTTCTCGATACCGGTGGGCTACGTTTTTTTAATATTTTCAAATGTTCTCATATTTTTTTATATTCTGATATTTAAAAATATGTGTAAATAATGAAATAAAGGGGATAATAATATCTCTCTGATAAACATTTCATTCCAAATGGAAGGAAGATCCTCCCTTCTTAGCCAGTGATATCCAGTTTAACAAGAAGCATATGATCTGGTGAATACATTTTTGAGTGTTATATTTCTGAAAACGTTCTAGCTCAAATACCTGGTTTTTGTAATACTTTGTAATACTACACCAACCCAAGTTACGCGATGTAATTACGGCCTGATGTGTTGTAAGACTTTCCGTCGCGTATGTTCGGTCGATGCGTCGGCGTCGGTAGACCACAAACTCATGAAAATATATTTGCAATATACCTACAGCATACCTAATGTTGGCGCATGGTCAACATCGGAACTAATGCCGTCATCTTGTTTTATGAATAGATACATTTCAAGTGACATATCATAAAACATTCAAACTCAAACTTAAAGGCACACAGGCACTTTTGAATAAAATTGTCAGTATCAGTCAGTTAGTCAGAAAGTTGAAAGTAGATGCATTCCAAAGTATGGAGAAAAACGGACAAGAAACTCCAAGGACAAAATCAAAAGTCATTTATTCAAATTAGGCTGAGAATCAGCCCTTTTCGAACCTTTTCAAAATTACAAAAGAGTGTCCCCCAAAACACCCGCCTTTCACCACTTCCTAGTGATTTCGCTGGGGAGAAGAAGTTTCCTATCAAACTGCCCAGCATCACAGCTGTCTGACACTCTTTTAGATCAAGATATTACATCATCCTGGGTACATTATTCCTGTTGCTTCTACGAGTATGTGTGAAAACAATGTAAAAAAAAATAATTAAGAAACAAATCAAAATAAAAGATTAAAAATAATCCCTTGCAGATAACACCAGTCTCAACTGACGGCGCCCGTTCACGAATATGACACGTGGACCAGGGCCATCCAGGTCAACCATTTTGTTGGGACAAAAATTGTCAACGACATTCGAGCGCCTTTAGCCAAGCCTACTTCTAAAGCAGCAAAAATACTGTTTACTTTTTTATTAGGTAAAAAATTAGATTAAGTTAAGTTCTGTTTGTCTAAGATTAATTTATTTAGTTTAGTTAGTAAGTTGTTATTTGTAAAAGCACGATGGGATTGACATCGTCGCATAAGCGTACAAAAATCCCTTAAATAAAGGAGATTAAAAAAAAAAAAAAAAAAAAAAGACATTCGAGCGCCAAAGGATCCAATATACAATCGTAATTTTTTTATTCTGATAAAGATAAATAAACCTGTAATCTCTTTGGAAGGACAGCCATGTTGTTCGCGTCGGAAAAGTTCTCTCTATACTACCATTTTTCCGTTTCCAAGTCAAGACCAAAAGTGATCTTCTTCTTAGCGTGTCGATAGCAAAAATAACACGAAAAAATTTAGTATCGATAGTAGGTATTTTTTAAATTTGTTTGGCCCAAAATTGAACAAATTGAACAAAAATGTTTATGGCAAACTAAGTGCCTTTATATTGTTCGTGTACAAAGGAGTTTGTAAGGCAAGACGTGTTTTAATATTTATATGTTAGGGCGTTTTTAGTGTATTGCTGATTGGCCCGCATGCGTGATAAATTCCCCGTATGTGATCAAATTCGCATACACTAAAAACACCCGTATGACTGTGTCAGAAAAAGACTACCCTTTTATATACGTTCGTTACATAAAAATAGATGGAGATTTAGACAATATTCAATACCTGAGGGCTGAGAGCGAAGACAAAGAACTGATAACGATGATAGAAAAGTCAAAAATGTATGGGACTGACAATACAACATTATTTTTACTATATGCGAAACCCGAAACACGTGTTATGTAAAGAATCTATGTACAAAATTACAAAACTGTTTCATGAAAAATCACAAAGTTATAAGCTTGATAAGTAACCTGTTTGTCCGTACAAAAACATGCTCACCCGCGTCGCTCGCGCCGCGCCATGTTGCGCTCATTGATAATAGTACCTAGGTGCTTAACCGTTCGGCGCGGAGATTGGATAACCTACTTAGTGTCGCTCGGTGTCCAAACTTAACCTTTTTTAAATATTATCGGGACAAAATATAACATGGGGTTAACATTATTAGAATCGATTCAGACACTTATTCTGAAGAAACTATATTCAGGTTTCGCATATACTAAAAATAGAGTTGTATATATAAGCTAACGAAAAGCTTAATGTCAATCCAGCGAGTTAATTTCGTAACACACTTGCTAAACCTTTTGACAGTTTGACATCATTCATTAGGTTAAGTAACTACGTAAATGTCGAGCAGACGAAGATATCAGACATGTAAAACAATTGATTAAGTTGTTATTAATTGTGTTACACAATATTGGTGTGTTGTTTGAAAGCCGTTGTACATACTATGAAACGCTTTAAAAGCGATTACCACTTAATTCTCTAGGCCCTCTGATTTCTGCTGAGTCAGGTCATTGTGGGTCAAGAGTAGTGTTGCCAGGTCCGATTTGTTGTAAATCGGTACATGTGGTCAAAAAAATCGGGATTTAGGGTTGCAGATCGGGACAGTAAACAAAAAAAAACAAGGAGTTTTAAGTCTTATTGCACAGTTTCGAAATTTTCAATATTTAAATATATCCAAAGCCAATAATGGCGTTCCGTGTTAAAAAAATTACGTAGCGTAAATATACATTTTTTTATGATTTTCTTTTTCATTTTTTGATTAATCCGGACATTTAGCGTCCCGATCAGGTACAAATCGGGACGCGTCCCCAGACCCCTGAAAATCGGGACGTCCTGACCAAATCGGGACATCTGGCAACACTAGTCAAGAGTTAAATTCTCGATACTTTCAATCTATTAATGTATTAGATTATTCATTAATAGGTTGAAAGTGTCGATTTAATTAGAAAACAAACGGCTATAAACCTTTTTGTTTCCATTTCTGTTATTGTTTTTTTATATACTTCAACAGCAAACTTTAAAACCAACAACTTACACAAATTAGTTTCATTTTCCATAACCATACATAGTTCTAATAAGCTTCTAATAAGTTTCACCACCACCAGCTGCTGCTGATGAAAATAATAGAAAATACGTACAAAGGTGCACTTTTGTACGTCATCATTAACATTCCAGCCGAAAGACGTCCACTGCTGGACATAGGCCTCCCCCAAGCACCTCCACTTCGACCGGTTCTGTGCTTCTCGCATCCAACGGGTTCACAAGGTCTTCACAAGGTCGTCGGACTACCTTTGTACGTATTTTAAGTTATTTTCTTCTTATCTGTTTATATAAACATGTGTGTACATAAAAGTTTACATAAATAAACCTTTTATCACAGCACAGAACATCTAACGATTCGAAGCAGATAGTCACCGCTCATCGACCACTTCACTGTAAAGCTTTCAACCCCTTCAAACCAGGAAACTACCCTAAGGCTTTCAATCCTTAAAAGGTGCCAAAATACCCCTAAGTAGACGTTTAAGTGCCCAGGTGATGAAAGGCTGGAGAGGCTATTATCCGTGAAAACGACGGATAAATAATAAGCAACTAGATAGTGAAGGATAGACTGCTCCAGATGAGGAGGGGTGGGTGCAGGTACAGAGAAGAGCTTTGAAAAAGGTTGCATCACAGACTTAAAAAAAAAATTTTTTCAAGTATAAAAAAGATCATGATTATAGCGTCAATTTTAGAACCGTTAGGGTTTTAGAAAATTAAATTTGGAACCGGTAAAAAATAACATCGAAATTGGATTAGTTTTGCCGGGTTCCGATATGTCTGACAGTTCCCAGGGACTTGTCCATCATCATCATCATCATCATTTCAGCCGAAAGACGTCCACTGCTGGACATAGGCCTCCCCCAAAAGGGGGGGGTTTGCCATAATCGCCACGCTTAGCAGGCGGGTTGGCGATCGCAGTATGGTATGGTGCTTGAATGCATAGAAAACGCTGCTGCCCATTCTCCGGTTCGCCCCTTAGTCGCCTTTTACGACACCCACGGGAAGTATGGGGTGGTGCTATTCATACACACATACAACACTTGTCCATAGCTTGGCTATATTGAGTATCAGAACAGACAGAAGGCTACATACATAACAGAAACCCATCATTCTTTAGATAGTTATCTGTGCCCAAGCAAGTGGCTTTGTTTTAGGCAACAAACTAACGCACCATTTGGAGAAACTTCATCTGCCTTATTTCCTTAATTGTTTTATATTAAAAGAACCAATAAGTTCATCGTGGGACTTTAATTAGTATAACAGCAAACGTATCTAAGAAGAGTATAATTTTTATTTATGGAAACATAAATAAAAATTGGGCACGTTTCCTGTTGACAGCGATGCGGATGAATTTTTTGATGCCCTTTGATTATTTCCCCTCCTTTTTATATACTTGTACATATTATTATTTTAATACTGTTAGCTTTTAAAATTATGTTTCCATATCTAAAAATAAATAAATTTAATTTGGCAATGTCAATGTCATAGGGCTAACTAATAACAGCCGCACGGTTCAATCGATCAGGTTAAGCTACGGTTGTCGCGGTTGGATGTTTGACCATCTTTACATACCAAGACCCCTCCGTGCCTCGGAAATCACGTTAAGCCGTTGGTCCCGGCTGTCATTCGTAGATCTTTGACAGTTACCAAGGGGTATCGTATTACACAGTCATTGGGTTGTGGAGGTCAGATAGGCCGTCGCTCCATGTAAAATACTGGTATTCAGCTGCATCCGGTTAGACTAGAAGCTGACCCCAACACAGTTGGAAAAAGGCTAAGCAGGAGAATGTATACCTAACTAAATTGTATATAAGTACTATAAAAAACTGCTAAAGATATACATATTTATCCATGTGTACATGTGCAAAAATAAAGTGTCTGTTAGACTGAAATTTTAAATCGAATAGCTATAATAGTATATACCAAATGTCTGGCCTTTTACAAAACATGTACCTAAGATTCCTTTGTTGGCCAATCACAGCTGCCTCCGCGGGAGGCTCTATTTCCGCTGAAGCTGCGAACGAATTCAAATTCCCATTTTTTTAGCACACCCTCCCCAGAGCTTCTCACTTTTTCAATGGAACTGCATGCTGCACCAATGGCAATGGAGCTAGATTCTAGATTATGAACGTTATAAAAGGAAGGCACACAGGTTTCTTATTTTTCAAGCGACCGAGGGTTGTACGTTAGACCGTTTGTACACACACACATTTTTCTTGCCGTGAAAAACTACGGTATTGACCGAATGTATTGGTCGTCAGTGTTGTAAGTATCAATATGGACGCTTGTTGACAGGCAGGTTTTTTTACAGCGCGGTTTATAATAAAAAGTAACCTTAGTCAACGGTGTACAAACTATTTGAGGTCTGTATCAGCGCTGAGCATGCAATCGCCGCACCGGTGCCGCCAGTGTCCAGCGACGCCAATACCTGCTAATTGTGGTGCCGAAAGTGAGTGGAGAGCACAATTTCTGTCACGGACCGCCATTGAATGCCGTCAGTTTCTATGCGTCATGCCTGTCGTAGTGTCAGTAGTAACACTCTTGGTTTGAATGGAAAGTGTTGACAATGCTGCCTAGCAGCGGCCGCCGAGGCTCTGTTTTGTAGAGGTCTGCATTCTTTTTGTGATAGTTTTCTTTCATTAATTATTTTCATTGACTCTTTTGAAGGACAAAAGAATACGTCGCGAATTGTCCGCCGTCAGAGACGCAGGAGATACGAATTTAGCAGATTTTACTAAACGTTTGTCGTCTGCGCAGGCCTTAAGTCCTGAAATCAACATGTATATTGGTAGGTATTGCCTATTCCTATTGTATGCCTATTGTATAATTGCATAGCACAGATGTGAGTTCTATGTAATCTATAGCTACCATTTACTGGGTAATAATATATCTTTCATTGACTTGAATATTCCCTGGCGGCTGATAGTGTGTCATGCTCACTCAAATGTCTCGCTGGCGGTGGCGTGTATGTTGGATCATTTAGCTCCCTTCAAAGTGGTTGAGCTGAATGGTGCTGATATATACGTCATGTTCGTGAACGGGCGCCGTCAGTTGGGACTGGTCATCACTTAGCCGCCTGGGCTTATTTTAGTTGTTTTAATTTTGGATTGTTGTTTTGTTACTATTTGTTGTATTCTGGACGCTCTTAACGCGGACATCTTTTTATTTTTTTTTTACATCGTTCTCACATTATATAATCATAAATTCAAAAGAAATGATGTAACAAATGTTTTTGTAAAATGTAATTTAAAAAGAGTGTCCATGGAGTTTCTTGCCCGTTCTTCTCCATAGGTACCTACGCTTTGGAATGGGCAACTAGCTTCATATTTTTATGACTGACCGACTTCTTGACAATTCAAAAGTGCCTGTTAAAGGTTTAATTGAAATAAATGCTTTGAGTTTGAGTTTGAGTTTGAGATTCATTAAAATATATTTTTTTGCAGAAAACAATAAATAATGTTTATCAAAATTGGTTTATTTATGCCTTACATTTGTCATAGTAGACTTTTATCTAGCTATAATGTGTTGCAAAACTGTTAGAGATTCGATACTGCGTAACACATAATGCTTGTAAATATTCGGTAAGTAGGTAGCATAACCCGAAGGTTGAATAGTAGAGAATGCGTGGCGTGTCCGAGTAAGTCTGTATATGTACTGCACATGAAGTTTACACAAATAAATAAATAAGTACTGTACATACTATCGCGAATAGCTTTTCCGTATTGATCAGCAAATAGTCAGTTTTTACGTCTATAACAAGATTTATGGCGTAGAGCTTGAAAGACAACTTGTGACGAAGGCAACAACCCGATATGAGAGCAACAAAGGCTACTCAAAACAAACTTACCTACTAACTAAAATCACTCGAAGTCGAAAGCCAGCACACGATAATATGCTATTTAAAACTCTGTAAAATTCCCTAGTTATTACACAGAAGATACTACACATCCGTGTTTGTAAGTGTGCCTACAATCAGAAATAACAGTAGCTATGCAAAATCTAGTTAATGCCGTAACGTCTGGTGTTTTTGTATGTAACCATATTATTTTCATCTAAAAGAGTGTTCGTGGGGTTTCTTACGTAGTAAGTATGTAGTAAGCTTTGGAATGGGCAACTAGCTTCAGCTTTTTACAAGTATTACTTAGTAATTCTATAAAGTATCTTGTTTTACTGACTACTTTTGTTACTAATAGAGCGAAACTCTCGGCCTCACAGGCCAGCACCGCAGGTACATGTGTTACCACCACGCGGGTTCAGTATGGCCCTTGGTGTATACACGTTTTTCTTCTCCTCAAAAACGACGGTTTATACGCTGTGTGTAGGCACTGTCATCAGTGTTGTATGAAGTATCACGTAGCAAAAGATCGCGTAGCGAATAATTGCAAAACAATTTCGTGAAGCAAATTTAATACTCGCGGTGTGTACCGTCCTTTTTAGGTAAGTTTATTAACTAGTACAAAAATTACTGAGACTCTTCCGCGAGTGCTCTTGTCATGTCTCGCCGAGAGCGCTAGCGCGAGAGGTCGAGTGACGAGTGCGACCCTGTACACTCTCCCACTCGTCATGCCTCGCGGTATCTCGACGAGAGACTCTTCCGCGAGTGCTCTTGTCATGTCTCGCCGAGAGCGCTAGCGCGAGAGGTCGAGTGACGAGTGCGACCCTGTACACTCTCCCACTAGTCATACCTCGCGGTATCTCGACGAGAGACTCTTCCGCGAGTGCTCTTGCCATGTCTCGCCGAGAGCGCTAGCGCGAGAGGTCGAGTGACGAGTGCGACCCTGTACACACTCCCACTCGTCATGCCTCGCGGTATCTCGACGAGAGACTCTTCCGCGAGTGCTCTTGCCATGTCTCGCCGAGAGCGCTAGCGCGAGAGGTCGAGTGACGAGTGCGACCCTGTACACTCTCCCACTCGTCATGCCTCGCGGTATCTCGACGAGAGACTCTTCCGCGAGTGCTCTTGCCATGTCTCGCCGAGAGCGCTAGCGCGAGAGGTCGAGTGACGAGTGCGACCCTGTACACTCTCCCACTCGTCATGCCTCGCGGTATCTCGACGAGAGACTCTTCCGCGAGTGCTCTTGTCATGTCTCGCCGAGAGCGCTAGCGCGAGAGGTCGAGTGACGAGTGCGACCCTGTACACTCTCACACTCGTCATGCCTCGCGGTATCTCGACGAGAGACTCTTCCGCGAGTGCTCTTGTCATGTCTCGCCGAGAGCGCTAGCGCGAGAGGTCGAGTGACGAGTGCGACCCTGTACACTCTCCCACTCGTCATGCCTCGCGGTATCTCGACGAGAGACTCTTCCGCGAGTGCTCTTGTCATGTCTCGCCGAGAGCGCTAGCGCGAGAGGTCGAGTGACGAGTGCGATCCTGTACAATCTCGCACTCGTCATGCCTCGCGGTGCCTCGACGAAAGTCTACAGGCGCCATGAAATTAAGTAAAAATATCTTATCATCTTGGATAAAAAGGTGCCTTTTAGATTTTTGTCATTTTAAAGATTATAAAAACTTTCGTACAAAATATTGGTTGGATAAATTGGATCAATGTAGTGACCGGTCCATTAAAAAGTATTACAAGATTTGTACATGAACAGGCTTCTTCTGGGTAAGCTCACTCCATCGTCGACTAGAGTCAAGAGCAAACCAAATTCAAATAAAAAAAAATAAAAAAAATGAGCAATCAGTTAAGCATTAAAGAAATACCTGGGACTTGCAGAAATTAAACACACTTCAAATGGAATTGAAATGTCCGAGTGGTGCAATAAACAAAAAAAAAACTTTAATTTGAAGCGCCGCCTGGTGTAGTTTCTAAACAATTTCTGCACCTAACGGTTTTAGAAAATCTAATAAGAAATGTTCTACACTTGCGGTGAGACCCAAGGGCTGACTTTTACCTTGGCCAGAGGCTAAGCATTGCCATACAACGTGGCAATGCCACCAGTCCCTTATTTCCCTGGCTACATTACAAGTCGACAGCGATGCGGAGGAATTTTTCGACTCCATATTTTAATTAGTTTTAGTTAGGTTAGGTATATAGATGGATACCTAAAAACGCCCCTTTTTCAACGATTAATAACATCGCTATTTACTAAAAACGGCTATTAAAAATACACTACAGATACGATAAGAGATGCAGGTACATATACGTATATATGCACATACATATACATATACAGAAACATCTTAGCTGTAGGTATTCCGAGATTATGTCACTTCCAAAAAGACCTTATTTCACCTTGTTTTTAGATATGAAATTGAATAAGTTTTTTTTTATAAATATTTAAATCTTTCCAAATAAGCTGATTAAAACTAAAATAACGTTCCGAAGTTAAGTTTTAGTCCAGCTAGAATATCAGTTCTTATTAGCCTGAACACAAATACCTAAAACTTTACGACTAAACATAGTCGGTAAAAAATCCCGACGAACTTTGACAACCATTCACTCGTTCCGTTGTACTTACGAACTTCGGACCAAACCTTGACAAAATCACACAACACTTCACGTGTCACTGCACAACACACAAGAAAATATTATAAAAGAAAGGAATACAAGATAAAATATTCACCCGCAAATAACATAGAGAAGTTGGTGAAAGTGCCCGACCGACTCAGATAGTCGGCGGAGCTTTTAATATCGAGCATGATTCACGCGGTCCACATGTTCGTGCGTACGGCGCGGCCTGCGAGTCACTCTATGACGCCGGAGCCCGCAGGGGGCGGAGACTCACCCGACCACGCCCACACACGCCCCCTCTCACCTCAACACACCACCCCGCCAATAGCAAAACACTCCGGCTAATCCATATCTGAGAAAAATAAACACGGTGGGCGGTAGATAATGACGTGCGGAGCGGCGATAATCAGGCTTTGTGGCACCCAACGCCCCGCGCCGTCACACAGTTTGGAGAAAATTGAACCGTTCGATCCTTTTTTACAAAGAGCATGGAACGTTTTTATTAAAAGCCTATTGCCTATCGAAGTTGGCACTCGTTTCGGCTTGTTTGTCAGTCGCATATTGTATTTTTTTTATTAATTCGCGCGCTCCAATTTCGGCCCCGAACAATGGTCGCCTTTGTGCCCGCTTTTGTATTATTTTTATAAATTGCCTGCCTTTTCCCATCTCGATAATTGTCCATATAATTGGCTGGGTTTAGGCATATTGTGTTTTGAATTTTAGCACAATGCTTTTCAGGTGTTGTTGCGCGTAAACATTTGTTTTAGCATGGTTCCCGCTGCGGGTATAAAATACATCATTTTTGACAAAGGCAACAATAAAAAATAATTTATTGATGTACGGGTATAAATATTCTGAATAATGAAAATGATGACGAAGTAATTCTTAGTATGAGGCGGTGATTTTTTTGAAAAATTAATGACAAAAAAACGAACACATAACAATCATAGACTGGAACATTAAAAAAGTAACTATAAAATCTTATCTAAATCTCTGCAGGCTCAGTACAGTAGCCATGATAACGGTAGGCTCACCATAACATAGCAATGCCAGTGGTCGATTTATTATAATTTATGCCGCCGGGGTTACGGTCGCGACCCTTGCTCGGTCGCCACCCAGCAGAATAAAAACACAACGAATTACCTTTATAACAAATAATTTCTTAGAGTTTTTGGTTTACAGTTGTTTTACATATGTATAATCTCTCGCCTGTTCCCCATGGGGGTAAGCAGAAGCATCAGAACAGGGCCTGCTACGATCCTTACATGTTCCTTTTGTTTCGTTTACTTTCATACATCTGAAGGCCAATTCTCGTAATTTAAAAATCTAGTCGCAGTCTCTTCTCGGCGACAAACAAATGTGAGAATCTTGTCAAATATGTAGGGAAATTAGAGGAATTTTTGACAGATTGAGACTGAGATCAGACCGTAACAGTTCTTAAAATTACGAGAATTGCCCCCTGGTCATACGCGCACGCCGCGCCGGTTGCGAGTACCTTTCTGAAGAATCTCCAATCAAGCCACTAAATGGCATCCCTTATTTAAGAGCAAAAAGTATTTACTATAAGTAGATTCTTTATCTATGCCGCGACTGTTCATCGAAAATATTGACTATACCAATAATTTTATTTTTTTTAACTTGACGGGCCAGCAAGAAAATAGTTACTAAACGAAAATGATAAATAATCATTTAGAATAAAATGCCCATTTTTTGCATTTGAGAATGCGTTGTTAAGGCACAAAATCGTCTGTCTTTTATCAGAATGAAGAGGTAAAGGAGAAATCTCTTTCTAAATTACAAATCAAGTAGACATTTTAGCTTCCATTCCGAAATCACTCAAACGTCTAGACAGGAATATAGTTCTAATGTCGGACAATAGAACGCTATCGTAGGCTCGCTACGACGGCTACGAAGCGTAGCAACACTGCTACGAAAATAAAAGCTACGGTGCTACACCGTAGCACATTAGTTTGCCAGCATTATTTTTATGTTAGGCCTTGTACACACTTGTATCATAATGATTTTTCAGATCTCCCTTGCGTGGCACCGCCTGGTTTAGATGCAAAATGCTACGCGATCATGTGAGTAATTTTGCGTCTAAACTATAGATACACAAAAATGAAACAAGTGAGGGCAGGAAATTAGGTACTTGTTATTACAATCAAATCGATACACATTAAAAAGGCAATTTTTTATCTATGTACCACGTGGGCGAAGCCGCAGACGTAAGGTAGTTTAGATAAAAAAAAAACGAGTGTGCTTATGACCACACGACTGAAGTGAAACTTAAAGAGAGAAAGAAAATGTGCGCGCGCACTGCTGTCTCTTGCTTATATCCCCCACTTAACTTCCGTTCGCCTTGCCCGATCACACTTTTCGTAACGCTTACGTCACGCGTTCGCCAGCTTACTCCACAAGTCAAGCGTGCGTAAAGAAGTTTCACTTCAAAAAACAGGGGTTACAGAGTATTCATATCAGAGGCGTGGATTGATTGACCTGCATACCAACCTATGCTTGGTAGGCACAGTCGGTGAGTTTGATCGACAATGCGAAATGGAAGACAAAGACAATACGCTCTTTGAACGCTCGACCAACAACAGGCAACATAATGTTCTTGTCACAGTTACGCTATTAAACAAGTCGAACAATGTTGTATGTGTTGTCGTCACAAAAATATAGTATGAAAGAAAAGATACTGCACTGAAAGAAATAATCAGTAAATAAAAATGAAAAAAAAACATTGATCTGAACTGCTTTAAACAATTCCCTATGAGCCTAACGTTCAAAACAGTATTTTTTACTGAACCGAATAAGATACTAAAGAAGTCACAAACGAACTTTGTTTAATTTTCGAATTACAATTTTGTGAATTGAAATAATAGCTTGGCAGCAATCGTACTCTTATTTTTTAGCTTTACAAGGAAGAAAGTGGTTCTTATTAGTTGATGTCTAATCTGTTTAAATAATTATCTTCGAAAATCAATATTTTGCTGTGTTTAGTATCGCTATTCATTAACAGATGGAGTTGTGCCGTGACGTCACTTTTGTAGATCGCGGTGTTAAGATTTTCTTGCAAGGTATTCAAATTTAAAGTCGATTTTTGTTATTAGAACCATTAACTCCTAATACCTTTACCATTAGGTACATATATTCATTATATTCAGAATAAAGAACAACAGAAACGTACTATATTGTGATAACGGGCTACTACGGAACCCTACACTGTGCCTGGCCCGACACGCACTTGGCCGGTTTTTTTTTTTCAGTAAATAGTTTTTTTTCAGTATTGCCACTGTATGTGTGTTGTGGTCAGCCCGTCTAGTCATAGTGAGGCCTGTGTCTCTGCAGTGGGAACATTATTATGTTGATGATGTGAGAAGGAGTGGGCCGTAATCTACCACATGGACCGAATGCGGGTTGGTAGATGACACATGTCTTAGAATTTTTGGTTCTAGGACATGTCTGTTGCCTCGCGATGGTTTCCATGACTTTTCGTCAAATATAGGTCAATATTTTATGGCTTTGTAAGTATGTATGGTTCACAAGGGGCTCGTGGTTAAGTAATCGCAGCCGCATGGGTCGATCAATCAGGCACGCTTGACGCGGTCCGTCCGTGGATTGGTGACCATCTTTAAATACTGAGTTCCCTCCGTGCCTCATGCACGTTAAGCCGCTGGTCCCGGCTGGCATGCTTAGATCTTTGACAGTCGTTACGGGTGGTTAGAAACCTCGAAAGTTTGACAACCAGTTTTACTAAGGGGTATCGTATTACCCAGGGCATTACAACAGGGTTGCGGGAGTCAGATAGGCAGACGCTCCATGTAAAATACTGGTATTCTGTTGCATCCGGTTACACTGGAAGCTGATCCCAACAAAGTTGGGAAAAGGCTAGCAGATGATGATGAAAAGTGTAACGTTCACAAGGCCAGTGATTCGGTTTTAATGTGTGTCCAAACGTAGCGAATGCGCCGCTCGCGAGCCGCTTACGAACTGCGCGCGTGTTGCTCGCGTGCTTTGCAGCCTATGTTTGGTGCGTCGCTCTAGTGCAACTCCGGCAAGGCTCGAGTGGGGCGCGCGTGCAGCGCTCGTGCGCACTAACTTCTTTCACGTTTGAACTATGAGCCTCAGTTGTGAATTTGAGGTGAGCCTCAGAGGTGCACCGCGGGCGGCACGCGCGTACCTCCCGCGCCGCTCGAGTACGGCACGTAAGTAGATTGCGCGCGGGCGGCGCATTCGCCAGGTCTGGACACACCTAAGTATACGCTCAACACTGGAAACAACCGGAGACAGACAAAAGACATTCGCTCCTACAACCATAGTTTTAAATTACCCCACCTTCTTTCTTTCCCCGTTAAGTTATGAAGCTAATTGAGTGGGGTTCTGTATTCAAGTGGCATTAATGGATGTTGCTCTATACGCAACGCCATTATCTTCACCATAGATCACCCTTTGTCCCCCTACCCTGCGATATAACCGACGCCTTGCTCTGTACCTACTTTGTATTGTGGATAGATATTAGAAATTAAACTGCGAGTAGGTACTGTAATGGTTTTGTCCGGTTGGCCTTGGCAACCGGCCCCCGCGAAAAATGTTATTGAGTTGATGGCATCTATAACACTATTCCATATTTAGGCAATTAGAAACGAATAGAGGATCAGCTTAGAGAGCTGACAGAGCGCTTCATGATGTAAAATGAGTAGCATTAATTAATAGGAATAATGTTTATCCTATCCTAACTTACTCGTATTCAGTACTTATTTTTTTTTAAGTTAAGTTATTATATCTTCTTCTTAATATAATTATCTTGAAGAAATTTTTTGTTTATATTTGGTAAGTCTGAAAATACGTCGTAGGCTATTTTTTATACCCCTAGGTGATAAGGGTGGCCCTCTCCAGATTTTTTTGGAATCGAAACTTACGCGGGTGAAACCGCGGGGTACAGCTAGTACCTATATGTATCACACTAATATTATAAAAGCGACAGTTTATGAGTGTGTGTGTGAGTGTGTGTGTGTTTATATGTTTGTTACTTCTTCACGCTCAAACGGCTGGACCAATTTTGATAAAATTTTGTATGGAGGTAGCTGACACCCTGGATTAACATATAGGCTACTTTTTATCCCGATATTCCCACGGGATCGACAATTACGCGGGTGAAACCGCGGGGCGCAGCTAGTAACATTATGCATATAAATGCGAAAGTTAGGACATAAGCTTCTTTTCATCCTGGCTTGCAGACGAAATCGCGGGCAACAGCTATTATTATTATAAGTACGCCTTTCATTGATGTTTCCGTGACATGTAATTTTTCTCTCTTTTGTGAAAAAGGTGATTTAAATGCGTCTTTCATCACACCACAGATATAGATATACCCAGATAACGCAAGTAACACGAACCGTATGAAAACCAAGCGTGCCCTTTTTTGACCACCTACTATGACGTCACAAGCTCGCGCTCTCGCTCACACTTACCCAGCCAGCAGTACACAGGACTGAGCGCGAAAGGGGCGGCTTACGATTTGTAATCATAAGTTGGTGCAATTTTTGGCACGCGAAGTAGTTACTCTTGCGTTATCAAGGTATATCTATATCTGTGCATCACACTCTACATTAAAAAAACATATAATCCAAAAGGCAAACTATCACACTAATATTATAAAGACGAACGTTTGTGACTATGTGTGTGTGTGTGTGTTTATATGTTTTTTACTTCACGCTCAAACGGCTGGACCAATTTTGGTAAAATTTTGTATCGAGGTAGCTGACACCCTGGATTAACATTATAGGCTACTTTTTATCCCAATATTCTCACGAAATCGACACTTATGCGGGTGAAACCGTGTGGCGCAGCTAGTATATAATAAAACCATTGCCTCGATAGTCTTGTGGTCGTAAGTGCTACTGGATGTCCTAGGTTTGATTCCCGGGTTGGACAAAGTGTTAATGAGTTTTTCTATCTGGAATTTTTCATTAGCAGCCCGAATTCAGGATTAGTGATGGTCCTTGGTGATGGTAATAGACTAGACCCCAATTAGTGATGGTCCCTGTTGATGGTAATAGACTCGACCCCTATTAGTGATGGTCCCTGTTGATGCTAATAGACTCGACCCCTATTAGTGATGGTCCCTGTTGATGCTAATAGACTCGACCCCTATTAGTGATGGTCCCTGTTGATGGTAATAGACTCGACCCCTATTAGTGATGGTCCCTGTTGATGCTAATAGACTCGACCCCTATTAGTGATGGTCCCTGTTGATGCTAATAGACTCGACCCCTATTAGTGATGGTCCCTGTTGATGGTAATAGACTCGACCCCTATTAGTGATGGTCCCTGTTGATGGTAATAGACTCGACCCCTATTAGTGATGGTCCCTGTTGATGCTAATAGACTCGACCCCTATTAGTGATGGTCCCTGTTGATGCTAATAGACTCGACCCCTATTAGTGATGGTCCCTGTTGATGGTAATAGACTCGACCCCTATTAGTGATGGTCCCTGTTGATGCTAATAGACTCGACCCCTATTAGTGATGGTCCCTGTTGATGCTAATAGACTCGACCCCTATTAGTGATGGTCCCTGTTGATGGTAATAGACTCGACCCCTATTAGTGATGGTCCCTGTTGATGGTAATAGACTCGACCCCTATTAGTGATGGTCCCTGTTGATGGTAATAGACTCGACCCCTATTAGTGATGGTCCCTGTTGATGCTAATAGACTCGACCCCTATTAGTGATGGTCCCTGTTGATGGTAATAGACTCGACCCCTATTAGTGATGGTCCCTGTTGATGCTAATAGACTCGACCCCTATTAGTGATGGTTCCTGTTGATGGTAATAGACTCGACCCCTATTAGTGATGGTCCCTGTTGATGGTAATAGACTCGACCCCTATTAGTGATGGTCCCTGTTGATGGTAATAGACTCGACCCCTATTAGTGATGGTCCCTGTTGATGGTAATAGACTCGACCCCTATTAGTGATGGTCCCTGTTGATGGTAATAGACTAGACCCCTATTAGTGATGGTCCCTGTTAATGGTAATAGACTCGGCCCCTATTAGTGATGGTCCCTGTTGATGGTAATAGACTCGACCCCTATTAGTGATGGTCCCTGTTGATGGTAATAGACTCGTCGACCCCTATTAGTGATGGTCCCTGTTGATGGTAATAGACTCGACTCCTATTAGTGATGGTCCCTGTTGATGGTAATAGACTAGACCCCTATTAGTGATGGTCCCTGTTGATGGTAATAGACTAGACCTAGGGGTCTAGTCTATTACTAATAGGTTAGTGATGGTCCTTGTTGATGGTAATAGACTCGGCCCCTATTAGTGATGGTCCCTGTTGATGGTAATAGACTCGACCCCTATTAGTGATGGTCCCTGTTGATGGTAATAGACTCGGCCCCTATTAGTGATGGTCCCTGTTGATGGTAATAGACTCGACCCCTATTAGTGATGGTCCCTGTTGATGGTAATAGACTCGACCCCTATTAGTGATGGTCCCTGTTGATGGTAATAGACTCGACCCCTATTAGTGATGGTCCCTGTTGATGGTAATAGACTCGACCCCTATTAGTGATATTCCCTGTTGATGGTAATAGACTAGACCCCTATTAGTGATGTTCCCTGTTGATGGTAATAGACTCGACCCCTATTAGTGATGGTCCCTGTTGATGGTAATAGACTAGACCCCTATTAGTGATGTTCCCTGTTGATGGTAATAGACTAGACCCCTATTAGTGATGTTCCCTGTTGATGGTAATAGACTCGACCCCTATTAGTGATGGTCCCTGTTGATGGTAATAGACTAGACCCCTATTAGTGATGTTCCCTGTTGATGGTAATAGACTCGACCCCTATTAGTGATGGTCCCTGTTGATGGTAATAGACTCGACCTCTATTAGTGATGGTCCCTGTTGATGGTAATAGACTCGACCCCTATTAGTGATGGTCCCTGTTGATGGTAATAGACTCGACCCCTATTAGTAATGGTCCCTGTTGATGGTAATAGACTCGACCCCTATTAGTGATGGTCCCTGTTGATGGTAATAGACTAGACCCCTATTATTGATGGTCCCTGTTGATGGTAATAGACTCGGCCCCTATTAGTGATGGTCCCTGTTGATGGTAATAGACTCGACCCCTATTAGTGATGGTCCCTGTTGATGGTAATAGACTCGACCCCTATTAGTGATGGTCCCTGTTGATGGTAATAGACTCGACCCCTATTAGTGATGTTCCCTGTTGATGGTAATAGACTCGACCCCTATTAGTGATGGTCCCTGTTGATGGTAATAGACTCGACCCCTATTAGTGATGTTCCCTGTTGATGGTAATAGACTCGACCCCTATTAGTGATGGTCCCTATTGATGGTAATAGACTCGACCCCTATTAGTGATGTTCCTTGTTGATGGTAATAGACTCGACCCCTATTAGTGATGGTCCCTGTTGATGGTAATAGACTCGACCCCTATTAGTGATGGTCCCTGTTGATGGTAATAGACTCGACCCCTATTAGTGATGGTCCCTGTTGATGGGAATAGACTCGACCCCTATTAGTGATGTTCCCTGTTGATGGTAATAGACTCGACCCCTATTAGTGATGTTCCCTGTTGATGGTAATAGACTCGACCCCTATTAGTGATGTTCCCTGTTGATGGTAATAGACTCGACCCCTATTAGTGATGGTCCCTGTTGATGGTAATAGACTAGACCCCTATTAGTGATGTTCCCTGTTGATGGTAATAGACTCGACCCCTATTAGTGATGGTCCCTGTTGATGGTAATAGACTAGACCCCTATTAGTGATGTTCCCTGTTGATGGTAATAGACTCGACCCCTATTAGTGATGTTCCCTGTTGATGGTAATAGACTCGACCCCTATTAGTGATGTTCCCTGTTGATGGTAATAGACTCGACCCCTATTAGTGATGTTCCCTGTTGATGGTAATAGACTCGACCCCTATTAGTGATGTTCCCTGTTGATGGTAATAGACTCGACCCCTATTACATGGGACCTAAATATAAATGGCGAAATATAGGTTAATTATATGCACACCTCTGCCTAACCTTTCAGCAAATACAAGTGTGACGCTTTGTTGCAAAACAAGGGACAATATAGGTTATACAAACATTTGTGCCGAGCGGAAATCGAACCCACAACACGTAACGCGGAAGCCAACCAATCTGCCAACTGTGGAGTCCGATGTCTCCCAACCGATTTGATGGTCAGTGTCATTTTATTACTGGGGTTAACGTTGTATACAGTATATAGTCAAGTTTGTAAACTTGCAGAGCTTTAATTGTTATCATAGTAGTTTTCGTCCGAATATGGCACTCGAATGATATTTTCATTGGCATTTGATTAAAGCGAGGTTTCCCTAGCATGCAGCCCTTTGAAACGCTACCTTCCCCTCCCCCTCCCCCAAATGCAGCGCTACGTATTTATTTACGATGCGCTGCCGACCATTTTGTGTAAACACATTACCACTCCTTTGCGTCGCGCAGTCGGGTAAAAAGGCGATGCTTCGTGACGAGTCTTTCTTAAGTAGAAAATCTATCACACTAACTTGTTACTTTTAGACCGTCTCATCTGCCTAGCCTTTTCCCAACAATGTTGGGGTCGGCTTCCAGTCTAACTGGATGCAGCTGGATACCAGCATTTTACATGGAGCGACTGCCTGTCTGACCTCCACAACCCAGACGATACCCCTTGGTAAGACTGGTTGTCAGACTTTCGGGCTTCTGACTACCCGTAACGACTGTCAAAGATCCACGAATGACAGCCGGGACCAACGGCTTAACGTGCTTTCCGAGGCACAGAGGAGTCACGTATGTAAAAATGGCCACCCATCCACAGACCAACTTCGGCAAGCGTAGCTTAACCTGATCGATCGATCAGTGCGGCTTTTATTATTGCGGCTGTTATTATTTAGACCATCTATAAGAGGTAATTAAAATAACTGAAGATGAAAACGGTCATTGTGAACATTTCTTGCTAGGGACAAAACCTGAAATTGCAAATAAACATCTGCTGCTCCCACGAGGTACCTACTTATGTGTTTTTACTTCGTGGATGGTCACTAATGCAACACTAAGACTATATTGATATTAATATAGCTATATTGATACACGCATGATGAAGAAACCGTCTCAAGGCGCTAGGCAGAGCTTTACGATTTTCCGATTTATTTTTGTCTTGCAATTTCTTAATTTAAAAATGTTGACATACATATTGTGAGGAATGTAGAACATCAGCATCGTAATCGTCATACAAGGATACCCGTAGAAAACATTTACTGAAGCATAGCATTATACTTTTTAAAGGTTGTAAGATTCCTTACAAATTGTATAAAAAAATATTAAATTTTTGAGCAACTGTTGTCTAGATTATTTCATCCGATACAACGAAATCATCCTTTCATCACAAATGATGACGGCATTTAAAGAAAATGGTAAAAATTACTAGGTTTTACCTATAGTTTCCATGAAAAAGTTCCTAACGGGTCCTAAGACCGTTTCACCGTTCCCTTACAGTAAAAAATACTCTCTTCATAACAGGCAAAAACGTACTTAAAAAGCGCTTTCAAAGACTTGTCCACTCAGCATTTCTAAATAAAGTTATCTTAGGATTTAACTCATCGTAATTTAAAAAATAGTTAGAGGGATCTGACATAAAGATTGAAACGCAAAATTATCATTTAGCTAAATTATAAATGTTCGAAAACAACATTACAGAAAGTAAAAATCATAACATCAACGACTAAAAGTAAACACAAATCATACACCATCTTATTATTTGCCCAAATCTTATCTCGTATCTCTTTCACCCCATATATCAAGGGAGGGTACAAAATAATAATTTAAACAACAACCAAACACCTCAAGGCTCTGAGAGAACGCGTGTTTGTGTGTGTCCAGTGTCTGTGAGTGCAAGCTTGTGTGTGTCTACAGCCATGATCGATGCCGGTGCGGCGTTGCCGCTCCGCGCACTTCCGGTTGCGACGCCGCCAGCCCTCGCTAGCCTGCGTAAAACTGAAATTGTGGATTAAAGCCTACTTTTTTTTCATGCTTTCTGATATTGTCAATCCAGGTTTTCAGAGATAGTGGACTATTTTGGACCGAGTGTTTTTAATAGATCACTGAAAATCTACGTGCGGGGTCAAGTACTTAAGTATAGTATGATTGCATATTTTTGCATAGATTATTATTAATAATATGGGAAAAGCAACGTAAAATTAATAGTTATTGACGTTAGGTACCAGAAAAGCCATTTGATTTGACAGAAAATGGGTTTAAATCTAGTTAAACCTTACTAGATCATTTTGACGAAGATTCATAAGACTTTCAAGAATCTTCGCCATCGAAGACATGAGAATTAATAAATTATGAAGTACCTATTAAGTAGGTATTAAATAAATAGCCGCATTTTTCCCATATTCATCATTAGATCTAAAATATAGCTAGAAGCTTATTATCTTAAAATAGTAGATATTTATTAGGCTTCCTGCACTTTCTTTTCCATTGGTATGAAGTAGAACCTTTATAACTAGATTTTGTGTTTCACAATGCCGAAAAACTGACGTGTAAAATAATATAAAAGTGAATTTCCCATTTCGAAATCCACATGTTCAAGCATCCAAATGAAAGCTACGCAATGATCGGAAATGGAAAGAGGTGGATGAACCCCGGCTCACGAATCGAATCGTCCGATTCTTCATGTAGCAGCAATTAAATCAAAATTGTATTTAGTAGTGTTAGTCCAAACAATTCTATTTTTAGACTAACAGAAGATGTCAGTTTTTTTTTACCAAGAGATTAGTATTGTGTTTCTCAGTAACTGGATTGTGGAGGTTTAATAGGCAGTCCCTCTACGTCAATAAATAAATGATAAATTATTTATTTCTGTGAGTAGGTTTATAAAACACTTTTAGACGGAAATCATATTTTAAAACAAACTAGATAAGGACGGCGTTTCCTATTTAACTACTCTGAGAAGAAAGGCCGAAACAAACTTCGAGGTCAGTTTCTTTTATAGTCCAGTCTATTAAAATACTGGTAATTAGCTGCATCCAGTTATACTAAAAGCTGACTCCAACATCGTTCGGGAAGGGCATATGATGATGAAGATGAGAAGATAAATTCGTAAATAATATATTTTCAATTACCTCGTAAAGTAAAAATCGCAAATGCTTTCAGAATTTTCAAGCAAGTCGTCTTGATAGTCCAAAGGTGAAATAACTCTGTGAGTTATGCTAGCGTGGTGCTTAATCGTTCATTGTTTTAATTATTAGAAGAAAGAGGCTTCTGCCCTAGGCCAGTATTAACCGGTTGATCTACTTATAAATGTTTGCCTTATACTACTCGAGCAATTCTATTGAAAAATCTGTTTTAAACTGGTAAAGCAAACATCGAGGAAATTCAAACTGATTGCTTGCCTTGGCGTAGCTCAGTTGCCAAGAAGTGGGACAAGCGAATTATTGTGACGGAACCCACCAGAGAGCCTTGCCTATAGACCTGTAGTGCAGGGCTGCGATTGGCTGAGTTGAACGCAAAATAGTGTTCCGTTATAAAAGGAATCGTCAATCGCATTTATTTATTTATTCAGAAAGAAAACTCTCGATTTTTTGTGTAGGGATGATCTGTGGAATTGCGTGACACACTTGCAATGCTAATTTTGACAGTTCAACAATATTCATTGCATTATTCACGCCATTAAGCAGGCGAATTTTTCAAACTTAGGAAGCAATGGATTTGGAGTTTCCTTCAAAATCGTTCAGGTTGGGATTGAAAGAGTGTTACACAATTTTGATGCCGGTTTCTGAACCCGCACTGTGGGTTGACAACCACGAGTTTCCAGAATGCTAACTCACTTGTACATTGATCAGTTAATAATGTAATCACCTGTGATCGCATTATTGATTAACCTCCAAGCTAAGTCGACTTTCGGCGTCGCGTAACTTGCCTCTTATACATCTCTTATAGCTTTGATGGATATTGGTATATGGCTAAGCAATGACCTATGTTGCGTTGAACATCTACATCTATACATATACATCCATCTAGCTATGCCCGCTACTTCGTAGGCGTGCATATTGGAAAACAATAATATGTAATTTGGATGTCGTGGGTTTAAATTTTTTGCGCGGAAGCCTAATTATTTTTCTAAAATAAAAGTGGCCTAAGTTACTTGCTGTTATAACACCAGCTATCGGCCAGTGAAACTCTCTTCAACATCTTCATTATTATAATCTGACATGCTGACTGTACTCAAGACCATTCAATAACCGCAGATATTTATTTATTTATTATCAGACATCAATCTAAAATTTAAATGCGGTCTGTTATTGCAAATTCAATACAAACAGCCTGCGCCTGCGCGGAAATTTTGCGGGAGTGGCAGGTAAACGCATTACGAACCAACTGATTCCATTCGTATGACTGCCTCGCAGGTCTAGTGGTCGCAAGCGCTATTGAACATTATGTTCTCGGTTCAATTCCCGGTTCGGGCAAAGTATCATTGGGTTTTTTCATTTATAATTTTTCAGTAGCAACCCGGAGTCTCCATTTGTATCCGGTTAGTGGCAACAAGTCCTATTACATGGGACTTAATATTACGCGAAGTTGTTTAGTAAACATTCGTTGCGCGAGCATTTGTTCACGCAACGAACATTTGTTCGCGAGCAGCTTCTAGAAAATTTGTATGCCATCAAAAACGAAACGTAAAAAAAACCAAGTCTCGCAACTCAGTTCTTCTACCATAAAAAGTTGTGAGATCCATGTAATACCAAGTCGGTTAATTTATTCAGTCCCTACTTAAGGGACCTTCTGTCTTAAGCTAACCTAACAACATCATATAGTGACCATATCAATATTAAACATCTTTTATGTTTTAAATAAATAGATTGACTTGGCCATCGCATGAAAACACAATGCAACCCACAGTGTGATTGCCAAGTCAATCTATGTATTTTAAACATAAAAGATTTTTAATATTGATATGGTCACTACAAGATTTTGTTAGGTTAGCTAAATACGTAATAACTTAAGACAGAAGGTCCCTTAAGTAGGGACTGAATAAATTAACCGACTTGATATTACATGGATCTCACAACTTTTTATGGTAGAAGAACTGAGTTGCGAGACTTGGTTTTTTTTACAAGTTTTGTTTTTGATGGCATCTCACTTCTTTTTGTAGATTGTCCTACTTTTTTTCCTTTCCGGTACCCTTTTAACTTTTTTTTTAACCTAATCCGTTGACCATTTTACAAGTTACCTAGGACTTAAGACATCTAGGTAGCATGCATTCAATTATACACTATAGCTTCCGCTCGCGGCTTCGCCCGCGAGGTATGTCGATAAAAACTATCCCAAGCCCTTTCCCGGGATGCAATCTATTTCTCTGCCAAATTTTATCGAAATCCGTTCAATGGTTTAGGCGTGAAAAGGTAACATACAGAGATACTTTCGAATTTATAATATTAGTATGGATAATTGTTATTTTCCTCGCTAGAGAGCTCCGATAAATGCGGGCGATCGCTGCTAATCATAAAGTGCTGTAGACCTTTACACTCCAAGGCGGAGTCGTCTATGAATCTCCACCTGAACAGGTTTTCCTTGCTTCGGCCAACCTGGGTGCGGAGTCTGTTTAAAGACTTCCAGGTTACCCAAAGGAAACTCATGTCCAGGTGGGAGGTCTTCAGCGGGTGGGACGAACGGTTTGGGTAAGGAAGCACTGTCTCGCCACAGCTTCAGTCTCTCTTGTGATGGTTCGCCATTGAGTGGAACGACATACTTTAAAAAACTGTTTCGACTTTTCAGCCTTTGTGGCACAAGGATGTTGTCGTGCAAAGGGTTTCGTGTGTCGGAGACCATTTTGGCTCTTTCGCTGGAGCTTGCCACCGCTCTGCGAGGCACTGGTGGCGCTATTCCTGCTAGTGGATACAGCATTTGTACCGGGGTTGGTTTTAGCCAGCCAGTGATGATCAACGTTTCATTCAAAGTTGTATCCACCAGCTTTGCATGAGCAGAACGGCTCCACATGGGGCACGCGAATTCTCCCGCAGAAAAAGATAGCGCCAGTCCAGTAGTCCGCTTGATATTCTTGCAGTTTTTGCTATATGTTAAAGACCTGTCCAGGGTAACACCAAGATATTTAGGGGAATTGCTGTGCTCGATGGACACCCCACCCCAAACGATGAGAGGTCTTGACTACTTAACCGGACTATCCTGTGGCTGCCTTAAGTAAACTCACCAGCGCTACCGCTATGTCCCTACATTTGAAATCTGTAATATCTTCGAAAATATTCATTTAAATTACGTGCTGTAAGGGCCAAATTGATCTATATTAAATGCACAATGTATTTAAGGTACTTAATTGGATAAGGATTAATGCTGTATTGCTTAAAATCGCTTCGTAAATAAGCCATTATTTCTCGTAAAAAGTAAAGGATAAAAAATGGTTATTGTGGGTTACCCCTAAGAGATAGACATATACCATCGCGGACTTTTTTGTAGATCTTTTTAAAGTGTAAAATACTGTAGTACATTATTTTGATCTACCTCGTAGGGTTCAGCTAGCTTTTGCAATATAAGCGCAAAAAATGTGTTTATTTACGACATCACATTAGAAACCTCTAAAATTATCAGTGTAAAATTATCTACTATAATTATGCATATAAAATCTCATCAAAATCCGTTGCGCAGTTTTAAAGATCTAAGCATACATGCGGACAGACAGACAGCGGGAAGCTACTTTGTTTTATTCTATGCAGTGATAAACAGGTACACTTATTCATTAACTGCAAATGTAACTTTGTAATACTATATATTTATATAGGATTACAAAGTTATTTATGCAGTTGGTGTATCTAGAAAAGTGGAACGAAATTGCAAAATATTTTAGTTTTTCTTTGATTTATACACTAAACACTAATTGTATTCTAAATTTGAAGCTTCTATGTCTGCTAGAAGTGCCTTAGAGTTTTGATGATCGGTCAGTCAGTCAGTGAGTGACAAAATTAAGAAACTTTGTATAGTTATAATTCTTAAACTACTGGTTCAAATTGAATGAAATTTGAAATATAGCATCTTGATACAATGCCTGCTTGATTACTGAATTCAGGTCTCTAGTTTTATCCACAACGAAGTTATAGGGTGTCGAAAATGGCCTGAACTGCTTCGAGAAAAGGATGGTACGGCCGTGCCCCTTTTTGCTCGACTTGGTGGGGGCACTCCCGTGCCCCCAGATGTCATGTTTAGATTCATGCTCACGAAACTGTTTTTTTTCGCGAATGAATGTTCGTTGCGTAACAAATGTCCGCACAACAAATGTTTGCTAAGCAAAACGCGAATCAACTGCTGGAATTGAGCACCATTTTCCAAGAATTAATGTTCATTGCGTAAAGCCCCGCAACGAATGTTCGCAAAAAAATCCATGAAGCGATGTATGCAGTGAGCACAGTCCTTTACGAAGGTACATAGATTTTTGTTTACATCACCGGATCGACGCGACGAGGAGCTCTATCTGTACTTAATTTAAAATTAATACAACCAGCCGGCACACAGGAAATGAGCTTAGAGCTGAAGGGGGGTTAGAGGGATAGGGGGCTGACGGCGGGGGGGAGGGGTAGCCCGACCTCCGAATTAGACGGAGCCGACGCTATAATTTGATAACCGTTGCTTATGTCGCACAAAATACTTACGCTACGTTATGATGTGTTTTTTTTTTGCTTCTGAATTAAATGATGGGGTTTCATAAATTAGTTACAATACCTACCAATAAACTAATAATAAATGACCCATTATAATAAGATCGCGTGTATTTTCTATACTGTAAAAACAAATTGTGTTTTGATGAGGAGGAACTATGGATATGGGCTTATGACTGAAAGAACCTGTCTTATAGGGTCCGGGGATCCAGGGTAAATGAACAACTCTTCCCCCACAACAACAACAACACAATTAACAACTCTTCCCCCACAACAACAACAACACAATGAACAACTCTTCCCCCACAACAACAACACAATGCACAAGTCTTCCCCCACAACAACAAGTGACTTGCCCAATCCCATTTGAGCCTGGCAGCTTCCTTTCGTTCCGTTTTTGAATGCAGCGTGGTGTTCCGAATCCTGTGTTATACATTTTGTATCTTCTTACACCCAGAATGCTGCGTTCCATCGCTCTTCGGCATACTCCAAGGCAGAACTTTTGCAACCCGGTAAGCGGCCAGATGGCCAATTATTCTCGTAATTTCAAACGTTAAGAATCTAGTCGCAGTCTCATCTCGGCGACAAACAATTGTCAAAAATGTAGGGAAATTAGAGGTATTTTTGACAATTTGAAATTAAAATCAGACTGTGAGAGAATACGAGATTTTTTACGGAAATGCAGTTAGGTACCCTGCAATTATGTTAGTCTCCCAAAGATTAAATGTCAGTACAGGGTAGAGCTGTAGTAGGTACAGTGGAGGTTCAGACAGGACCTCTCAAATACCTAATGTGGTGTTTGATTAAAAGGACTTTGACTTGGAACTAATATATTTATAAGAAGACTTTACAGTATCATATTATTTCTAGCACTGCATCTCTTAAACAAAAATACCATATTATAGTACATTATGATACATGTGTGCTATGTTGATCATTATGCTCGAGGCGGTATAATTCGCGCGAGCCGCAGGCGAGCGTGATAAGAAAGCCGAGAGTCTAATGATCAATGCACACGCGTTTCATACGACGTTTTTCAACACACTTGCAAGGAAAAAAACAGACTTGTATTGTTAAATATTAACTTGTTTGGAAAATGGCGCGCTACTTTTGTTTTGCCGTGCGCCGTGCTAGCCAGCACTAGCGATGCGCGCGCAGGTGTAAATAAAAGCACTGTCTCTTATTTTAAATATATTAGTCTACGGTACTGACAAAACCTGTAAACAGCCTATAGAAAAAATATAATAAACAAAAAATAATGCTTAGACTGATTGTAGTGTTGTCGTATGTCAAATTGTAGTTTAGTTAGTATGGAATTAGAAAGTACTATTGGCATAGAGAAATATACATTAGTTCAGTGAGAATCCGCAATAATAAAACGCCAGTCAGGGTCTTTTCCGTTTGGTTTCGGAACCACGGACAATTTACCTAAGGTGGAAAATTAAAATTTTCTTACGTTTTTTGTAATTTGCAGGTTGTATCTTGATTATTATTATTATTATTATCATTCGCGACTATAATATATATGTATTTACATAATTATAGTCATTAGAATAGAATCTTTCAAGTAAGATTTTTCCCTAAGTACTTTTCCATAAGAAAGATGTATTAATGAATGGAATGATTATCATTGTGTAAAGTCGTACCTGTTATAGTCGCAAATCATATTTTGATCAAGATACAACCTAACACTGACCTGTAAATTGCAAAAAACCTAAGAAAATTTAAATTTCGCGGTCTACCACTGCGCCATTCACCTCAAAATTGTCCGTGGTCCCTGCGCATTCACCATAAGGTAAATAAATATTAGTTAATTTTGGGACCAAGGACAATACAGACTATTAAAAAAAAAACCGGGCAAGAGCGAGTCGGACTCTCGCACCGAGGGTTCCGTAACATCCGGGTTTATGCATAAGGTTTATGTTTATGAAATTAAATGTTTTTTTTATTTTTGAGTTGATTGAATGAATGGTAAATTGTGGTTTACGATTTATTCAAATTCAAATTCTTTATTTCAGACGTAAGTCCATAGTGTTAGTAGCAACAAAATAACTTAATGACTAGTGTTAGTAATAAGGAGGAGAATAGCTATCAATTGGTATGGATCCTCACCCAGTGGCGCAGCAGAGGGGAGTCCCACCTATCTGAGAACACGCTCAGGAGACTATTGGTGGCGGTGAGTAGCCCGCCGGCTATGGAGGCGGTCCTATTTCTTATAATGGCGTAGAAATCGTCTGTGCGCGCCTCCGCAAACATAGTGGACGCACTACAACGCCACGACAGCCCCAACAGTATCCTAAACGCGTTATTATATTGGACACGCAGATCGCTGTATGTCCGCTGCGTAAAGCGGGTCCAAAGACTGCACGTGTAGAATGATTGGCAAAAAGCTTTGAAAAGAGTGACTTTAACTTGATTTGTACAACGTGCAAATCTTCGAACCAGCATGTTACATCGAACAGCCAACGACCAGCGCTCCCTCTCTATATCCATATTGTCCTTAAGATCATCAGTGACCCAATGACCCAAGTACTTGAATTTAGTCACCCATGCTAAAGGAGTGCCACAGAGCGAAACACCGGGAATATCAGAATAGTTTATGGCACTCGCCTTAAACATAATAAGTTCGGTTTTTTTTACATTGTACTTGAGCCCATGGGACACTGCATAGGACTCACAAATAGCCACCAGTTTCCTCAAAGCGCCGATCGATGGGTTATGACGTATTAAAAAAAAACTACTTACTAGATCTCGTTCAAACCAATTTTCGGTGGTAGTTTACATGGTAATGTACATCATATATTTTTTTTAGTTTTATCATTCTCTTATTTTAGAAGTTACAGAGGGGGGACACACATTTTACCACTTTGGAAGTGTATCTCGCGCAAACTATTCAGTTTAGAAAAAAATTATATTAGAAACCTCAATATCATTTTTGAAGACCTACTCATAGATACCCCCCCACACGTATGGGTTTGATGAAAAAAAAAATTTAGAGTTTCGGTTCTAAGTATGGGGAACCCTAAAATTTATTGTTTTTTTTCTATTTTTGTGTGAAAATCTTAATGCGGTTCACAGAATACATCTACTTACCAAGTTTCAACAGTATAGTTCTTATAGTTTCGGAGAAAAGTGGCTGTGACATACGGACGGACAGACAGACAGACAGACGGACAGACAGACAGACAGACAGACATGACGAATCTATAAGGGTTCCGTTTTTGCCATTTGGCTACGGAACCCTAAAAAGTGAATTGATGATTTCATATTTTTTTCTTATATTAAAAAAGCGTGCATCTCCGACTAGTAAATAGTAAATCTGTGGAAACAAAGCACATGTGGATTAAAGTAAAGAAAAAGCACGCGTTTTTAATACACTGCATTATGGACCTAAAAGCGGTTCAATAAGAGTCACTTTACGAGCAAGTGTGTTGAAAAAATATTTGACACTTGCTTGAACGGTCGATTGGAACACCTGGCAATTATGACCAGCCAGCTATTGCTAAAGGTAGGTCTACACAGACTATAAATGAGCTACGCCCACCTTTGAACAAAAGTATTGGCAGTACCATGCAAGGTTGATCAATCTAATCCGTTCATTTTGGCACAATTGGACCAAAATTAAATAAAATAATCAGCCTATTACGTTACCACTGCTGGGACACAGGCTCCTCTCGGTGAGAAGGAGTGGGCCGTAATCCACCACGCGGGCCCAGTGCGGGTTGGTAGATGTCACATGTCTTCGAATTTTTGGTACTAGGGGGCATGCCGGTTTCCTTACGATGTTTTCCTTCACCGTTTTGAGATCAGTGGTGATGAAATACTTAATAGACACAAAGTAAAGCGCTTGTCTGGGTTCAAACCTACGACCTACAACTCGAAGTAGCGGCAGTTACCACTGGACCAGCATTGCCATTTATCCAGGTGCAATCTGTTAATATAACTAATCTTATCATTTGTATTCTGAAGAATATCTCGCTATTATAATTGAACCCAAAATATGAAACATGTGAAACAAAGCAGGCGTTCTCTTGTATAATGTGTCCAGTGAGCGATGAGGAAACCTGATAGATAATGAAGCTCCAGCGGACATAGTAAACCCTTACATTAAGCTTTGACAATGAAGGACAGAAACGAGCCATAATTATCTAAAGGAAAAGTTTATCTAAGCATAGAATCCTTCACACGTAATTCAGTTATGGAGATGGAATGTCGTAGAATAAAGATAAATTATTGTGAGTAACAAAACTGCTAGCAAAGGACTCTCAAGCAAGAGGCTAACTAAAGCCATCTGCCTAGCCTTTTCCCAACTATGTTGCGGTCGGCTTCCAGTCTAACCGGATGCAGCTGAATACCAGTATTTTACATGGAGCGACTGCCTATCTTACCTCCACAACCCAGTTACTGGGTAATACGATACCCCTTGGTAAGACTGGTTGTCAAACTTTCGGGCTTCTGACTACCCGTAACGACTGTCAAAGATCCACGAATGACAGCCGGGACCAACGGCTTAACGTGCTTTCCGAGGCACGGAAGGGTCTCGGTATGTAAAGATGGCCACCCATCCACAGACCAACCGCGGCAAGCGCAGCTTAACCTGACCGATCGACCTGTGCGGTTTTTATTATTTAGCCACGGGCCCCTGTAACTAGAGGCTAACTAAAGATATAATAAAATGAGAGGACACAGTTGCACACGTATAAGGGTCTAGCATAGTAGGTTCCCATTTTGGTTTGTATTGATGTGTTAGTACAGCAGAAGTGTGACAGTCATTTACGTAGTTTTAATTATTTTTGGGAAAAATTACCCAAACAGAAATCGATTCAGTAAACGATTCTGAACAAACTACTTTCATAATGTGCATTAATTCAGTTACACATTGTATAACTTCTGAATTTCTGAACAATTGCTGAATTTCCGTTCCTTTTTTACATGCTATTTAAATTACCTATGACACATTAGACCGATAATTTTTACAGAACTCACGCGGAATTTCCGTCACATTTCGCATCGGAAAGTAGTAGTGTCTAAACACACTATGCCGAAGTAGTAGTGTCTAAACACACTATGCCGAAGTAGTAGTGTCTAAACACACTATGCCGAAGGTACAAGGTACGCGCCCGAAGTTCGACATGATTACGCCTGCAATGCTACTTGAATTAATGACGACACATTATGCCGAAATTACGTTGCGTTATAGCGTAAAGCCGAACTTCGGTCTGGCGTAAGTTCAGCGGCAATTCGGCGGCAACGTATTCTATAGAGCACACATTATACGCGACCGAAGTTCGGTTCGATTGCCGAAGAAATTCCGGGGCGGGGAGCAGCAGCGGCAGGCATGCCCGCATCCCGCGTGTGCGCAACTGAATTTCTGCCGTGTAAGTTCGGCACTTATGGTGTATCATATTAGCGGAATACGTCGGAACGTAAAAACAGCCACCTTCGGCATGGTGTGTTTAGCCACTTATTATATTATTCTGGTATTCAGCTGCATCCGGTCAGACTGGAAACCTACCCCAACATAGTTCGGAAAAGACTAGGCAGATGATAATTTCGCGTCGGAAAGTGTGCCACATTCAATATGCACAAGTTACATTCAACATCAAGCAACCGATTCTAATTAACGAGAATCCACACAACGAACATGTTCAATCAAGATCAACAAATCATTTCCTGAGAGCGGTGGTGACTTATCGCGCAGTTGCCATCGCTGGCTGGGCGCAGCAGGCTTTCAGTAATATCCAACTGGATCTTGAATGCATTCTGGTACGGGCTATTCAGTCAGAAGTAATCGATATTGCCGTTGCACATAATATGCTTAGAGGTTTGTTGGAATAGTTACATGGTTTTGTAAGGAATTCAATGTGCTTATTTGTTATAGGTATACACATTGTGCAAATCGATTCCTATCGGGGACATTAATATCCCACCGTTGTTGTCATGTCTCTTTAGGAAAGTATTACGAGCTGCGATAAAATAAACATGACTAGTAGACTACCAAAAAAAAATAGAGAAAGCAATATAGAAATATATTGCTCTATTTTTTTTACAGACCATACTGCTGTATGGTCTATGTCTATGGACAAGCAAGATGCTTCTTCCTTTAACTAGACTACTTTAACTAGAAGCAGACTGTAAGTCCACACACACACACATACACACACACACACACAGCACACTGTCGGTGACTTGAATATCACCAGTTCATAGACGAATTCATTTGATTCTCACACGCTATCTTCGGAAGAACAATTTCCAATTAGGTACTGCATTATCGCCGTGAGTTCTAATTCAACAGTCTTCAATTTTTCAATCCTGATTGCAACGCTTCATTGGTGTGTTCACTTCATAAGTAGTCAGGATAGCAGTTGTGTTTGATTCTTGGACGGACATCCCTATTAGCTATTGTAACCGAGACATTCCATACATAGTCGTTTCCGATCCAATTCCATCATCCACTCTATGACTCAATGACGCCTCTGAAAGGGTAGTGCGGCGTCGTTTTCTGCTGGATATCCGTTGAAAATTGGCAACCGTCTAATGACTAATAACTAGTAAAACTAGAATTTTGAACGTTTCGTGAAAATTGCCAATGTTTGAAGTGCTACATCTCGAGTTCTGTTGGACCTACAAAGCTACGCTTGCGCATCCCAAAAAATCAGTACAGTGCAATTTTTGCGCCCTACGATGTCTAAAATGACCGAGGAGGAGGATGATGAGGATTTTAAATGGAGCGACTATCTATCTGACCTCCACAACCCAGTTACTGTAATACTGATTACTGGCCGATTGGTAAGATTGTTTGTCAGTCTCAGTTTTTATAATATGAGTAGATAGATATACATATAGAAGAAAGAAAGAAATTATGTTTATATGCGGTAAACATGACGCGGGGAAAGAATAAAATCACCAAAAAAAAAAATACAACTTGGGTGAAAATATGCGTCACAACCACGCAAACCGGCCATCGCTCAGCATCAATGCTAAGACCCTATGCGAGACAGGCACAGCGCTGATCTATCCATACTAAAATTATAAATTCGAAAGTAACTCTGTCTGTCTGTATGTTACCTTTTCACGCCTAAACCACTGAACGGATTTCGATAAAATTTGGCAGAGAGATAGATCGCATCCTGGGGAAGGACATAGGAGAGTTTTTATCCCGATATTCTCACGGGATCGATACTTATGCGGGTGAAACCGCGGGGCGCTGCTAATATCTATATAATTATGTGATCATCCCAATTATTCAACAACCCTGATTGCTTAAAGTTGTCGGTACTTTTCTGACCCAGACTTTCCGTAAAGTCTGGCGTATATTCATTACGTAGGCAAATCTCAGACGTAGTATTCTCATCGAATAATGAGGTTACCTTCATTGAAAAACCTGGCTACTCCACACGCTTTCCAATTACCCGAGAACCTTTATTTCTGCAGGTGCAAATACACATAAAAGCGATAAGCCTCGGGGTGTAAAAAGAGCATAACGGTCTGGCAGCTCTCAGACAAAGGCACTGGCTCCATTGAAAAAGTTGGAGCTGCGAAAACTTAAATTAGTTTACCCAGCGACGAAGCGCCTTCAGTTAGTCCAACTTGGGCTGAGCGACGCGCTGCAGGGCAATATCTTTTATCAAAGGCATTTCGGATCAAGCCCCAAATTGTTTTTAGTTCGACGTTCATTATTTTATGACTTACAGATTTAATTTTATTAGCAGCCTGTACTTATTATGAATATTATTTTGTGTATTTATTCCCACTTGCATGCAGAATAATTTTCATTTGACTAAGGGCTGATTTTTCCATCGCCTGATAACTTTTATTCGAGGAATAAAATTGACATTTGACAGTGTTTGTATGAAACAACTGTCAAAATTTAAAAATCATTCCTCGAATAAAGTTATCAGATAATTTTATCGCAATCGACAAATAATTTTTATTCGTAGAATAAAATTGACGTCTAATAGATTTTGTATGGAAGAAGTGTCAAAAATTCAAAATTATTCTTCGGATAAAATTATCTGGCATTGGAAAAATCAGCCCTTTATTTGATAAAACTGTCCATTGCTTTACACCCGATGCCCTTTCAGGGGGACTTCTCTCAAAGTCCGTCAACAAAAATACGTCCCATCTGAAAGTAGTTCGATATTTCAAAATGTGAGGTGCATTTTGACTCCCGATCTAACACATCGGGAGTAAGGACAACTGTCAAATCATGTAGTCCATCGTTCTTCGTTCGGGCACCGAACTAATTTTTGTCCGTAGGTGATTTGGAGCAGGAAACGCCCATAACTTCGACTGAAACTACAAGTAGTATTACAAGTAGTATTGGCACAAGTACCTACATGGCATGGGCAGACATGGTTTTCCATTTCACTAAACAATTCGTTCGATACTTTCGAATCCAAGATAAGTAGGCAGGTGCCAGACGGTCATATAGGTCTTCTTGTTAGCGTGTGGATAGCTATCTACACTGGGTCAGACCGAATTAGCGTGTCGAGAAAAGTATATCATCTTTAGAATATATTCTAGAACGCAACGACTTGCTATCAATCTGTCCGTTAGTGCGCTTGTAACTCGATAACCACATAACTATTCTTCTTCTTAGCGTGTCGATGCCATCATGGTGAAAGAGTTAGCCAATCAGCGTGAAATTCGCTAATATACATTACATTTTTTTTTTAATTATCATATGCTTTCCTACGACTACGCAAGAGCAGGCTACAGCTTGTTGACCATTTTGAATCCCTCCACATGAATAGCCAAATCATAATTATCTAAGTACTCTAGTTTCTTACTTAGACACGACCACGTCTCCATAGCTAAAGTTGATTATAGAGATCTTTTTTATTAGAAGAAAATTTTCATAGAAGAAATACCTAACATTTTAAAAATGATAAGTATGTAATTTGAAACAAAAAACAACATAAATTCGGTCCCTTAAAAAGAACCTTACAAAACGAGCCGCGGATGCTCAAACACCCAAACGATTAACATATGAAGGGAGTACAAAGAGCCTAATCATATTATCAGCTCCTAGATTAGCGGTAGGAAGATATAAAGGGTCCATTGTAGTGCGGCACAGTCGGAACCTCCTTGCCTCTCCTCGCTTTCCTCGCCTCTCCTCGCCCCGGTGCGCGGAAATGGCGGCGGAGAACGGAGACAGCGACATCCGGCGAGGTGAAGCTAGCGGTACCCGGTTCAGTGTAAACCCGGGTATTATCGGACGAACACCCACCTACGACCCACTTTTGGAAATACCCGTTATTATCCGCCACTCTGACGGATTACGGCGTCTTTTTGAACTTCATTGGCAATTTATGATTTTATATTATTATTTTTTTCTCAACGTAATTTTTTTTCTAGTGAAGACTGACATTGACGCCGATTTCTTGGTGTAGGTAATTTAAAATATTAGTTTTAACTAATTTCTTGATCTTATTATAAGAAACTTGACATTTGTAAGCTCATGTTAGTTTTTACAAGTCTGATCCAACTACGTTATGTATTTTTGAGTAGTAAATTGGAATTTTATTTAATTGTAATGTATTCGCCATCTTAATAATTATCAGCAAAAATATACCCAGTCGTCCAATGTTATACAGGTCGTGAATTATGAATTGATTAGGATGTTTATTAACTGATGACAGTTATGTGATTATTCCCCTGAATATTTACTAGAATATTAGCGGTACTTACATGTCCGCATGCCCGTGTTCGTTATCGGTCATGATAATCTACTTACTTAGGCAGTGACAATTTTAAATGCACTGACAAACAACGCATAGCCAAACCGCTGAGTCTAGAATATGAAAATAGTAAGTATCAAAATTGCGCCAGAGTTATACGAAAAAATCCGAAAAAAAAAAAAACAGAAAAAAATCTGAAAAAAAGTCTGCTGTTCCCTACAGCGTACGATGTAGGAAACAGCAGATTTTTTTTCGCGTTTTCATGTTTGGTCCCATAGTAAAAGTTGTTCATAATGATCAGTACAATGACCTTTTAAGAGTTTGTTAATCGTTTTACCAATAACCCTGTAAAAAGAAAATAAGCTCTGAGGGAGGATTTTTGAAAATTCATACCCTAGAGAGGTTAAATTGAAGATGAATGTTTGTATGGAAGTTCGTCAATCGGGCTTGTAAAAAATAAATTTGTCCTTCGAAGATCTCGTTCTTCTATGCACTATTCTAATACTTGAAGAACGCCATCTCACGAGAAAAGCACACTTTACTAACAACCGCAGTTGCTTTTCACGAGGGTGAGCGCCCTCTACCTTAGCGATAATGAACTAACGATACCGAGGGGTAACAAAGTACAGGCGAAACCCCAGCGCCATAAGTCATTCGTGCTATTGTCTTTTTTGAAGGGTAGATGGGGTGGCATCGAAATAAATTTTAGAAAATACTACTTTTGGAAATAAAATTTAATCAAGGACTGATTTTTCTAACGCCAGATAAAATTATCAAAGCATTTCGAATGATTGAGGGGTGATTTTTCAATAGTCAGATAACTTGTATCTGAAGAATAAACTTGACAGTTTGATTTAATTTCTATACAAAAGCTGTTAAACCGCATTAAACATTCTGAAAAGAAGAAAAATCTACGAAAACTGCTAAACGTCAATTTTATATCACGGATCACGGTTAAAAGAATGTCCGTGACCACCGCCGGACCACCAACGACAATCGCTTCCATATTTAGTAAATAATTAGTACTTTTAAATAATTAGAACTAATTAATACTCGAACAAAAAAATTGGTACCTAGGTGGTCCGGCGGTAGTTACGCTCCCTTCAGCAGAACCACCATGAGCGCCGAGGCCGGCTACAGCTATTCTAAGTAAACAAATAATTAGTACCTACCCTTATATGTGATTCATTTCGTAAATAAAAAAAAGTTATTTAAAAAAATAAAAAACCCGACTGCTATAAAAAACTGAAAAGCTA
This sequence comes from Mesoligia furuncula, assembly GCA_916614155.1. Classification (NCBI taxonomy): domain Eukaryota; kingdom Metazoa; phylum Arthropoda; class Insecta; order Lepidoptera; family Noctuidae; genus Mesoligia; species Mesoligia furuncula. The sequence continues at coordinate 37,765,198 of OU744790.1, forward strand.
AAAACAAGCCCATTTTAAATAAAATAAAAGTTGGAAGCAGGCGGGACCCATTTGAATTTGAAAATATAATAAAAGTGATATGGGTCCCGCCTGCTTCCAACTTTTATTTAATTTAAAATGGGCTTGTTTTTAGCTTTTCAGTTTTTTACAGCAGTCGGGTTTTTTATTTTTTTAAATAACTTTTTTTTATTTCCGGCTTTTTAGTTTACAAGATAAATGTGAAAGATTTCGCAGACGATTTAGTCCTTGGTACGTGTTTTTTACGATTTTTCACTTCGAATTACTTTTAACCGTATAAGTTGTATATATTTTTGTAATCACCTTTTAAAACCCTTTATTTTGATACCTACCCCACTCGACAGGTTTGGACAAAAAAAAAATTTTTTTAAGACATACTCAAACTTGGAATCAACATTCAAAGTTGTGATCCTGCTGAACGAGCGCGCGAAAGTTATCATCGTTAATTTCTCGAGGTAAATACAAATACGTCAGTTCTGTTTTTTTTTACCCGACTGCGTCAGAAGGAGGGTTATGTTTTTCGAGTGTATGTATGTATGTATGTATATTTCTTTGGCACGCTCTGTAGCCTAAACGGCTTGATCGATTTCAGCTTGAGAGGTGCCGTTAGATTCGTCTTAATTGTGAGAGTGACACTGGGTATATCAAAATTGAAAAAAAAATTAAAATAGCCGATTTTTGGCGCAATAAATGTTCAAAAAAAATTTTTTTTTCTCGAAACCTATCGAGTGGGGTCAAAAAAAATTTTTGAAGACATATTGCGCCAAAAATCGGCCATTTTAATTTTTTTTCAATTTTGATATACCCAGTGTCACTCTCACAGTTAAGACGAATCTAACGACACCTCTCAAGCTGAAATCGATCAAGCCGTTTAGGCTACAGAGCATGCCAAATAAATATACATACATACATACATACACTCGAAAAACATAACCCTCCTTCTGACGCAGTCGGGTAAAAACTCTGTGATTTCTTCCCAAATTTATAAAAAAATTAGTACCTACTAAGGAGTCGGTACTAATTATAAAGAAGTTATAGTGACCAAAAATTCGATACCTAAGTGTTGTATTTTATGAGAAATAAATTAGCCTTCATTACTTTTCCGTACTAAATCTCCGCGAATTACCCGACCAAATTAAGTTGTCAATGGTATTGAGCTGTTTAGGAGATGTACACTCGTGCACATAAATTTATGGATGTCGGAATAGTAATAACAATAGTTCAATATCTATAATTTTATTCAAACTGTGTACCTAGGTACATATTAGGAAAAAAATTAACTCCTGCTACCCATTGCGTGTTTCCTTTGTTAAAATGACGTGGGTAGGTAAGGTACTCGAATTCTGTATTTGCTAATTCGGTTTTCTGTATTATAAGTACCTACCATACCGACATAGCCCGAAGAATTGCCAAACTTAAGTGGCAGTGGGCAGGGTACATTGCTCGCAAAACATATGGCCGATGGGGCTGAAAGGCTCTGGAGTGGCGACCGCGTACCGGAAGACGTAGCGTTGTAAGGCCTCCCACAAAGTGGACCAACGACCTTGTGAAGACCGCAGGAACCCGTTGGATGCGAGAAGCACAGAACCACAGAACCACTCGAAGTGGAAGAGACGTCTTTCGGCTGAAATGATGATAATGATAAAGTACCTTCCAGTGGCGAAGGTTCCATAATATAATATCTCGATTCCTACCGGCTTCCCTTTGAAAAATGGCACAGTCAATATTCTATAGACAAATAATATAATCATATTAAAGATATCTACTCCGGCTTACCTCTTACAAAAATTGACGTACGTACCGTCTGTGTTGTTATATGAATATCATTAATATCGATAGGTATTTTTAATTTATTTCTTTCCTACTAATTTAACATTGCTGCAAGCAGTAACTAAGTATTAAAAATCTAATGTACTCAGTAACAATATGTTGCTAATAACGTAAGTATAAAAGGATTACATAAGTAATAGGTACTGTATTTTTCAGTACCGGAAGTCAATTTTATCAAATTTCCAGTACATATCTGTAGACCTTGGGTGTATTTTTAGTTACCTATTCAATACCTACTTAAACTTACTAAAATTATAGATATTGAACTGTTATTATTACTATTCCGAAATCCATATTATGTGCACGAGTGTACATCTCCTAAACAGCTCAATACCATGAACAACTTAATTTGGTCGGGTTATACGCGGAGATTTAGTATGGAAAAGTAATGAAAGCTAATTTCTTTTAAATACAACACTTAGGAATCTGAATTTTTGGTCACTATAACTTCTTTAAGAGTACTAATTTTTGTATAAAGGAGACTGAAACGATTACATACAATCTTGGGCCTGGGTGTAAAAAGATGAAAGTAGTGTCAATTAATAGCTTATATATTATCAACCTTTCACTGAAAACTCTGCGGATTTTGTCAATCTGAGAACAGAGATATAAGAGATTAAGTAAAAGTGAGGTTATGTTACAATATTTAACTAACAGCTAATTCCTGAAGTGCAAAATATGTTATATTGCACTAATAGTTATTATATTTAGTAAAAAATGTTTAAAAAACCATACGAATGAACGTCAAGTTTTTTATTTTTTATTAAATAAAATAAAATATCATTTAACATAGTGTTTTAGTCGTCTTCTATTATAATTAAAATGTCGTCTAGGAATTGTGCAGGTGGTATTGTATGATCTTGGTACCTAGCCCAGCTAAGGTACCTACCATATCATGCACATTATACCTATGAGCGCAGCAATCCAAGAATTGTTTCATCGTGTAAGGGTCGTCGGCCCAGTGTATTGCAGTGACCAGTTGTTACCCCACAACCTCACACAGCGATCCCTATTTTGAACAATATCCAATCCACAAGCCGGCGGCGGTAAAATCCAAAATAACAATTCCAAGTAAAACGTGTGAGTGATCTTCGGTGTCCAGTGTTCGATGTTCGGTGTGGCAAGGGTCGTACAAGGTAGGCAGGGTCGGAATCCGTAAAATACAAAGCAGTGGTCGTGAAAAATGAAGAATAATCGAGAAAGCACTCTAAACGCATCTGAAAACACGAAACGAGTGAGCAAACAAGAGCAGTCCGGCAATTGTCACAGAGTACTTTTTGATAGACTGAAAGTCAATATCAGTCAGCTGTCATGCCAGTGTATTGACCTCAAACAGGTCAGTGTGCCAGTGACACAAATACACAGACTAAAATAGAAGACTGATTTTAATCGATATGAAATCGATAATCATTAATATTGGTTTTTCAGTAATTAATTGATATTTTATTTATTAATATGACTGTAATTATATGCAATAGCATATAGTAGTGCATTTAATTAGTTTGAGTTAATTATTTAGTGCAAAGGTTTTATTTTCGTAACTGTGTAATCGATTACTTAATCGATAATCTCACGAAAACTATCTTTCTCATATTTCTCCGCTTCCAGATTGCGGATTGAGGTGATTTCTCATATTCTAAGATAAAAAAATATGACAAATTTTTTAGAACATATCTCAATTCATTACATTTGGGCCCACCGTTTTCATCTCCTTTGGAAAGAAATCACATAGTTTTTAGGGTTCCGTACCCAAAGGGTAAAAACGGGACCCTATTACTAAGACTTCGCTGTCTGTCCGTCTGTCTGTCACCAGGCTGTATCTCAAGAACCGCGATAGCTAGACAGTTGAAATTTTCACAAATTATGTATTTCTGTTGCCGCTATAACAGCAAATACTAAAAACAAAATAAAATGAATATTTAAGGGGGGCTCCTATACAACAAACGTGTTTTTTTCGGTGTTTTCGCCATGTGGTACGGAACCCTTCGTGTGCGAGTCCAACTCGCACTTGGCCAGTTTTTTAATAGATAAATTTTGAAATGAAAATTTAACACCGTGACTGCTGCCAATGGCATGGTATATCTCGTAAACTACTACTTTTGAACTACTACTACTAATTTTGAGTTTTGCGTACTAATTTTATCTTGCAGGGTACCTACTCATTTTCTATGTAGGTTTGAGGACGCGTGACAAGCGACAAGCTCCTCAAACTTGGAATCAAAATTCAAAGTTGAATTCATTTCAATTCATTCCTGCTGAACGACCGCGCGAAAGTTATCATCGTTGATTTATCGGTAAATACAAATGTTTCAGCTCTGTTTTATTACGAAATGGATCACATTTAAGGGTACTAATCATTTGTATACTTAGAATAGCTGTATCAGGCCTCGGCGCTCATGGTGGTCCTGCTGAAGGGAGCGTGACTACCGCCGGACCACCTTCAATGTCTTCTCGAAAACTATGTACTAAGGTACCAATTTTGTTGTTCGAGTACTAATTAGTACCAATTGAGGACTAATTATTTACCAAGTACGGAAGCGATTGGCGTTATTCACGACGGTAGTCACCCACATGTTAAAAGATACAAATTTACGGATACGATCACGGATATAAGGACATATACATAATTAGGTAGGTATATTGGGGAGTTTTAGTAGACCAATGTAATTTATCGCAATTAAATTATCAAGATTAAAATGTTTTGAAACCCCGGGAGGAAGAATGAATAAGCATAATGAACTTGAAACTACAAAATAAAACATACAATTTAAGTACTTGAAAATTTTTTAGAAAAAAAAAAAATAAATAACTCGAATTCATTCTTTGCGCACCGCTACTAAATGAAGATCAAAAATATATTATTATCTAACGACGACTTTACTTTTTCTTTTTCTTGTCCGCTTTCTGTTTGAGTGCATACTGGGAATCCAACATAAGCATATAATCCAGCAACTTTTGTCCCCAAGGCGTGTAAGACAAATACCACGTTCTATACATGTCGTTTTCGAATTGACCCATACATGTGACATTAGGATTATCTATTATGATATTCACAATTTCACTAGGCTGAAGAGGCTTGTGATAAAGCTCAGCCAACCGTTTACCATCCATCAATGTATCAACAGCATTTTTAATATCGCTTATACTGTAACCTCTTAATGTTTGGGCTGTCGAATTTACATCAAAGTCACGATCGACACCGTGGAACTTCATGAGCATATGTGTCAGAATGTAAGAAATGCTACCGTAATCAGTACTAGGAATCATAATAGTCGACGGAAACACTTTGGACATAAGATTAGTTTTTGAAAGCCACGGTTCTGTTGCCGTTCCAATTACTATTATTCTGTCGTATTTCCCAAGTGGTTTGATTATTTCTTTAAAGAAATCTTTTGATAAACGCGTTGGATCAAACATCTTCTCCTCTTTCGGCACCTTCTTGTAAAATAATTTATCTGCATTGTCGACAAGTATTACTGTCGGTTGCATTAATCGGCTAATCTTGTTTACGAATGTGAACATGGTTTTTTGACTTTTTGCGCCTATAAATTTATTACATACATTGAAAGGTGACAGGTCAATCAGAAGGGAGTTGGTTTCTGTAGCGATGGCATACGCTAAGGTTTTCTTACCGGAGCCTTTAGGGCCAACAAATAGTTGTGATCTTTGCACGTCTGGACAGGTAGATCCGAGAGTCAAAAGACATCGAATCCTAACCTGCTCTTTTACATCACCAATACAATGAGGTGGAAACATCGGTGTCCAAAGTATGGCTCTGCAATCAGCTGCAGCATAATTCCTATCACCCCAGTATTCATCGAGTAACACACGAGGATATTTTCTTACAATACCGCTATCAGCTAACTGTTGGAACATGACTTCGGGTGTTAATTTTTCAGATTTAGGTGGCTTTTGTTTTTTAGGCTTTTTCCTCTTTTTGGTCATTGGTACTTTCATTTTAACGGTATCATAGTCATTCTTTAGAGCATTTTTTAAAATGTCTAGTTCTAATCTCATAATTTCATCTGCAATTGGGCGTAACTCTAGTTGTATGTCCTTATATGCGTCTTCTGTAATAAGCTGCATGATATGACCTTTTATTGCATCCAGGTGCGCATTGGGTGTATCTATGCCATTCCATCCAATTTCATAATCGAGCCAATTAAATTTTAATTTATCGTGGTGTTTGCCAATTAATATGTAAACACCGGGGTCACTGTCGGGATTCATTCTTGACTTCTTGTATTCATCAAGCATTTTCTTTTCTTTTATTTTAGCTTCGGCAGCTAATCTTTTTTTTTCTTCACGTGCCTCCTTTTTCTCAGCTTTTATCTGATCTCCACTTTTTGGATTTCCACTTTCAGCTTTCAACTTCTTCTCTTCTTCAGCACGCCATTCAATGTATTCTTCGACTGTAAATGTTTCACCTCTTACAATTAAAATGGATCCACCTTCGTCAGGCCAGGGAAATTCATCGAACACACGAGCTCCTACAAACCATTCTTCAAACCACTGCCTAATTTCATCCGTTATATCGTCCATTATGTCTCCTTCTCTCAGTCTTAGTACGCGTGATTTTTCTTTCAGGTTCTGTGCCATAAAATCCTCATAATATTTACGTCTAAATTTCCGTCTGATCTCTTTTACCTTTTCTAACTGAACCTTTGCTGACGGCGGTCGAAAAGAAGAAATAACCATACCAATCTTTACTTTCAGTTTAGTCTCTCGCAAATGTTTGCGTTTTATCTCCATAAACTGTTTACAAACTTTTTGTATGAGTAAAGCAGCTGCATTCCTGATTTGAATAGGTCGCTGTGGTTTTTTTAATCCAGCTAATTCTAAGTACAAGTTTTCATCTTTAAAAGCCTTTTGTGCAAGCTCTTTTAATACAAATCGTGATCTTTCCATTCTCTGAATAGTATAAGCATGGCCGTTGAGTATTTCCAAGAGCCTTTTAGCTTCTGCCTCTTCTGGAGTTAGAAATACTGTTTTTTCAGTATCACCGCTATAAACTTTGGTAGATTCTTCTTCTTTCTCTCTTGCCAATCTTTCCAGGTTTTCCAGTCTTTCTGCTTCTAATTGCTCTAGTTCTTCTTGTGTAGCAGGCGGGTCTCCCAATCGATTGCCGGCAAATATTTGGTCCATTATATACTGCATTTCAGCTACACGTATTTCGAATGGATAGAAGAAAGGACAAAGTATTTCAATATCTTGAGGTTGTATTAGCAATTGTTGGAACGCGTTATCAGGATAAGTGAATTCGAAGACTTCTACTTCTTCTAATGTTTGTTTTAGTTCAATAATTCGACAAGTGATACTATCAATAATTTGCTTTATGCATGGTCTTCTTTGTACTTGCTCCATTTGGTCATAGCAATCGCATAATCTGTTATACAATTCACAATATTTACTGTAAACTCTACTGACTATTTCAACGGCAGTGGCCTGGGGCTTGATACCGATGCGGCCAATTGCCAATTGTTGTAAGCGCACATCCTCTGCTAGTGCAAGTCTGAACTCCTCTTTAAGTTCAAGCCATCGTTTATAGTAGTCTTTACTAGACATTATGAATACTAAATGATTCTCGGTTCATTTGTGTAATAGTTATAATAAACATTTTAAAAAATCTTGTACGCTAAATCATGACAAGCAAAATTTGACGTGTCCCAAAGACTACAACATAGATAAAAATTCCCACAAATAAAGATTGCTATGTTTTTATGTTAGGTCATACGTAAGACCAAAGAGAATTAAAAGCTGCATCCTTACTCCTAGTAGTGTAGGAATAGGGTAGGAGTAGGGTAGGAGTAATGTAGGAGTAGGGTAGAAGTAGGGTTGGAATAGTGTCGGAGTAGGGTAGGGGTAGGGTACGGTAATACCCCTTACCCTACCCTACCACTACCCTACTCCTACACTACTCCTAACCTACTCCTACACTACTCCTACACTACTCTTACCTTACTCCTACCCTACTCCTACCCTACTTCTACCCTACTCCCATAGATATATTAAATTTTTTTCCGGGTAAGAACCATCCTCGTACTTCAAGGAATATTCTAAAAAAAGAATTAGCGAAATCGGTTCAGCTGTTCTCGAGATTTGCGCTTAGCAACACATTCAGCGATTCATTTTTATATTATAGATTTATATGTTATAATTTTTTTATAAATTAATAACGTTATTTTCGTTTTCCTCGGGAACAGCACTTTTTTTTCGGGGTGACCCTATGTTCGTTTCTGTACACCTGACAACGTATATGCAAAATTTCAGGATGAGCGGTTCGGACACCACGCAAACGAAGTAGCGCCGGGCAGCTAGAAATAATGTATATGGCAAAACAACAGCTAGTCTAAAATAAAAAAAATATATAAAAACTCGTTAGAGGTAAGGCGAGCAAAACACCAGCTCACCATAGCCTGTAAGACGCTCCGTGGCACTATTGACGCGCCTGATCTATATGCTGTGCTGGCTCGCTTCTTTGTGCCAGACAACTACTGCCGCGGCAGAAAGCATAGGCTGTTTGCTGTGCCTCCATGTCGCACAGTTGCGCGTGCTAAGTCCCCAGTACCACGTACTCTGGCCGCACATAATGATCTCTTGGACTCTAATCCAACAAACGATCCTGTTTGCGGACGAATGGACGAAGATTTTGTCGGCATGTCAGAAGTACTGTGAGAGGGATGTAAAGTGTTGTTAACTTTTTACTTGATTTTATATTTAATGTTTTATGTGTATGTGTAAAGTTTTTCTAATTTCTTTAATTGGTTGTAAACCGTTTTAATTAAATAATAAATAAATGATAATAGATAGCGCCACGTGTCTTTCGAATCAAAACCAACGTCTGTTGTGTCAGCTTGTTTGAATATAATGCCCGTTGCAAAAGCTGTTGACGCTATCTTTACAAATTATGACTATACCGTTCATATCGTCGTCGTTTCAGCCGATAGACGTCCACTGCTGGACATAGGCCTCCCCCAATTTTGGGAGGGTTTGCCAAAATCGCCACGCTTGGCACCGTTCATATACCATACATTAAACTCACGCCTTCTTCTTATGGGGATAGGCAGAAGTAGAGCGCCACCAGCTACGATCCGATATAAATTGACAAGAGCATGCTTAGACTGTTTGGTCATGTTGAGAAGATGTATAGTAGTAACGCCGGGAGAGGACGCCCTTGAAGTACATTATAGTCAGTGCCGGATTAGCCACGTAGCAGGTGTAGCAATTATTGTATTCCCTGGACAGCGTTTAGGACCAATGTTTCGATCCTGGAGAAGCTAAAAGTCAAGCAGAGATTATCGTCGACTGTGCAAACACGAATTATCAAATATTTCGGCCACGTGGTTCGTAAGGAACACTCCATGGAGCGACTCGTTGTCCAGGGACAAGTGGAGGGCAAGCAGTCACGCGGTCGGTCACCTACGCGTCAAAGCGTCAACACAAACCTCTATAGTTCAGAGTTTCCGAGACGCTGAAGACAAGTGAGATAAGTGGAGGAGCATCGCGAGGGCTGCTTAGGCCAAAGAAAATGCAGAGTCGTCAACCACGACCACTCTGTCAAGAGTGAACGACTAAGGAGGAGGAGGTGTAGCAAATGCTTCAGGTGCCGCGCTGTAGGGGACCCGCGCTTGGAAGTACAAAAAAGAAGTCGTGGTACCCTATACCATTAGGTTTATTGAAATATTAGGGAAGAATGGTCAAAAGAAACCTAAGCTCTCCGAGATGGGATGCTAAAAACTTTCGAACTCACTTCGCTCGCTCTTGCATAGATATAAGGTTCTCTCAGAGCTTGCAAGTACGTAGCTTTTACAAAAGTACCTACTATACTGAGCATTGTTTGAAGAAAGTCATTTGTCTCAAGTGCTTTAACTGACATGAAACGGAAATGAACGTATTTGTTAAGAAACATTGATTTGACTAGTGAAAAATCACTACACAACTAAAACTATTATAAAAAAGTTCTGTTTTATCTTGTAAACCTTAGAAACTTAAACAAACTAATTTCTACCATATTTTCCCGTAGGTAAAATGTGCTACAGGCCCCGCGCTGGCTTAATCCGGCACTGATTATAGTAACCTTATTAATGATGTTCTTCAGAATGGCGTACTTCCAACCGGCTTGTGTGTACCTTCAGAAAGGCGTGCTTCCAACCGGCGTATGTGTCTTCAGAATGGCGTGCTTCCAACCGGCGTGTTTTACCTTCAGAATGGCGTGCTTCCAACCGGCGTATGTGTACCTTAAGAATGGCGTGCTTCCAACCGGCGTGTTTTACCTTCAGAATGGCGTGCTTCCAACCGGCGTGTGTGTACCTTCAGAAAGGCATGCTTCCAACCGGCGTATGTGTACCTTCAGAATGGCGTGCTTCCAACCGGCGTGTTTTACCTTCAGAATGGCATGCTTCCAACCGGCGTGTGTGTACCTTCAGAAAGGCATGCTTCCAACCGGCGTATCTGTACCTTCAGAATGGCGTGCTTCCAACCGGCGTGTTTTACCTTCAGAATGGCGTGCTTCCAACCGGCGTGTTTGTACCTTCAGAAAGGCATGCTTGCAACCGGCGTGTTTGTACCTTCAGAATGGTGTGCTTCCAACCGGCGTGTTTGTACCTTCAGAATGGCGTGCTTCCAACCGGCGTGTGTGTACCTTCAGAAAGGCGTGCTTCCAACCGGCGTGTTTGTACCTTCAGAAAGGCGTGCTACCAACCGGCGTGTGTGTACCTTCAGAATGGCGTGCTTCCAACCGGCGTGTGTGTACCTTCAGAAAGGCGTGCTTCCAACCGGCGTGTGTGTACCTTCAGAAAGGCATGCTTCCAACCGGCGTGTTTGTACCTTCAGAAAGGCATGCTTCCAACCAGCGTGTTTGTACCTTCAGAATGGCGTGCTTCCAACCGGCGTGTTTGTGCCTTCAGAATGGCGTGCTTCCAACCGGCGTGTGTGTACCTTCAGAAAGGCATGCTTCCAACCGGCGTGTTTGTACCTTCAGAATGGCGTGCTTCTAACCGGCGTGTGTGTACCTTCAGAAAGGCATGCTTCCAACCGGCGTGTTTGTACCTTCAGAAAGGCGTGCTTCCAACCGGCGTGTGTGTACCTTCAGAATGGCGTGCTTCCAACCGGCGTGTGTGTACCTTCAGAAAGGCGTGCTTCCAACCGGCGTGTGTGTACCTTCAGAAAGGCATGCTTCCAACCAGCGTGTTTGTACCTTCAGAAAGGCATGCTTCCAACCAGCGTGTTTGTACCTTCAGAATGGCGTGCTTCCAACCGCCGTGTTTGTACCTTCAGAATGGCGTGCTTCCAACCGGCGTGTGTGTACCTTCAGAAAGGCATGCTTCCAACCGGCGTGTTTGTACCTTCAGAATGGCGTGCTTCTAACCGGCGTGTGTGTACCTTCAGAAAGGCATGCTTCCAACCGGCGTGTTTGTACCTTCAGAAAGGCATGCTTCCAACCGGCGTGTGTGTACCTTCAGAAAGGCATGCTTCCAACCGGCGTGTTTGTACCTTCAGAAAGGCATGCTTCCAACCGGCGTGTGTGTACCTTCAGAAAGGCATGCTTCCAACCGGCGTGTTTGTACCTTCAGAATGGTGTGCTTCTAACCGGCGTGTGTGTACCTTCAGAAAGGCATGCTTCCAACCGGCGTGTTTGTACCTTCAGAAAGGCATGCTTCCAACCGGCGTGTGTGTACCTTCAGAAAGGCATGCTTCCAACCGGCGTGTGTGCATGACCAGAGGCGCAATTTTCGTTACCTATTTTAAGAACATTCACAGTCAGGGGGCCTAAAAAGGCCACTTTGGCAGAACCATAAAGGGATAACATTATGAATCGTAATATGGCGAAGACAGTCCGTGTTAATCTTTTTTCGCTGCAGTACGTAGGTATAATCATAGAGATTGGGATTGGATTAGGGTTGGATTGATTGGTATTCTAGCAAAGACAAGAAAAAAAGAACTGATAAATCCTTCACCAATGGGTCAACAGTTAACTAACTGTCCATTATGAGTCATAATGTTATCCTTTTATGACTCTGCCAAAGTAGCCTTTTGAGACCCCTGATCTATCTCCATCTGTTAACCTAATTTCCCTACATTTTTGACATTGATTGTCGCTGAGATGAGATTATGACTGGATTTTGAAGGTTTTTAATTTCGGGAAATGGCGTTCTGTTGTATGAACGTAAAGAAGAAAAAACATGATGTAAGGATCGTAGTAAACCTATATTAAGAAAATGTATTTCACGTAACTTCTATCATGTAAGTTTTTTAAGTAAATTGCTTCACCACCACATGAGTAGACAAACGGCACCACTACGCAAGCCGTAATTCCCTCTTAATAATAATTATTGTGTGATTTATCAAAATTTGAAATTATTATAACCTGAACTAGAATATTGAAATCGTTACAATTATGTACTCCGACATAAGAAACATGATGACTAAAATCCCCATACCTTCCAAGTTCTAAAACTTGGAAGATATGGCATTTTTTGACGAACAACCCTTAGGGGTGGTTCAACAATGGACTGTAACAGTAAAAATGTTTTAAGTGTGCCTCCGTACGTTCCATTGATCATTTGAATAGTGTGCGCACGCGCTCCCGCTCGTCACCTACATCCGGTGCGTGACGCGTGGCTATGGGGTGGGCTGAGAGATAAGCGACAACGGGACTGTGTAGAATCATGGAAAATAATTGTAGATATATTTTGTGGACTTCAAAAACCAAATAAGTACTCGATACTTGGCTGAAATTTCCTACCTTCCCTAGTCAACTGCAAATTAGTATCTAGTAACGTAGTAACAATTTAACATTGACAGCGTTGAATGTGTTTAAATGAAGTCCTAAAAAAATTCAAGATTTTTAAATAAAAAAATGGTTGTTGTGCTTAACTCGAAATAGATAGGTATAGTGTCGCGGACTTTTTTGTAGATATTTTTAAGGCCATAACATTTTATGGTTCTATCTTTTATAGTTTAGGCGGCGTACGCCAAATAAGGAACTTTTTTGGATGATTTTTTACACCTTGGGTCCGAAAAACCCAAATATCTTAAGGATCCCTATTTTTTCTAAAATAAAATATAGCCTATGTTACTCGTAGATAATGTAGCTTTCTAATGGTGAAAGAATTTTTAAAATCGGTTTAGTATTTTTTGAGTTTATCTATTACAAACAAACAAAAATACAAATTTTTCCTCTTTATAATATAATATTATATTATACATATATACATATATTATTATAGTGTAAATTATTAGATCTAGATTAGTGTAGATACACTGGCTGAACCGAAAGACGTTGTCCTGTCCAAATTTCAATAGGTTATACACAAGTCCCATAGAAAAATGGACGTTTTTTCCTGAATTTGACATTTTTCCGGGAAACTTTTCGAATTTTACTTTCCGTAAAACCTAATTCGTACAAAAAATAACTGAATCGGTCCAGCAGTTCTGAAGTGATACGCTTACCAAAGTACAGCATTTAATTTTCATTAATAGATAGATCATTTCATTCATTCATCATTTCATTTGTCTGTGTGGTGCCGGACTTAAAGAATACCACCACCCCTTACTTCCCGTGGGTGTCGTAAAAGGCGACTAAGGATTGTACCGGCGAATGGGCAGCAGCGTTCTCTATGTACTCCACCATCATACCATACTGCGATCGATAACCCGCCTGCCAAGCGTGGCGATTATGGCAAACCCTCCCAAAATTGGGGGAGGCCTATGTCCAGCAGTGGACGTCTATCGGCTGAAACGACGAATAGATAGATGTAATGGTGTGTGCATGCATCTGCTGTCTTCTACGTCTTGCCCTACCCGCTACTTCCCTTATCTTGGACCCAAAAGCATCCCCAAAATGCAACGCAACAATGATTTACTCTGCAACCCTCGCTGTATTCATTACTGGTGTAGAAATTTAAGCCATTTATTTTGTTAACTCTGTCCCGGGCAATAAAGTAGGTAGAGGGAGCGATTTTAAGGGATCAGTGTAAACGTAGGTTGTAATCTTAATATAAGTATCTATTTATTATTGTATGAATATTTAAATTGTTTCCTAATGTTTGAATGGTGATACTGTTATATCTCTTTCTGTTTATTATATTTAAAAAATAAATCATAGATTTCATCTGAAAAAAATTGTCAGTAATTGAACATGAATAGAAAGAACTTTATATAGAACTTACTGAACTCTCGAAACGGTGAAGGAAATCATCGTGAGGTAACCGGCATGTCTTAGAATAAAACATTTGAAGACATGTGCCATCTACCCACTCGCACTCGGCCCGCGTGGTGGATTACGGCTCACTCCCTCTCATAGAGAGGAGACCTGTGTCCCAGTCCCAGCAGTAGGACCATTATAGGCTGATCATAGAACTTACTAATGCAGACTAATAGAGAAGTATGGAAGCAAAGACATGTTGCTCCGACCCTATATATAAGCAAATTAGGGTAAGGGCAAGAAAATAAATAATGGTGATTAATAGTAATAATACTTACATACTAGTAAGAACTATCATGTTGGACCTACCGTTTGCAGGACCTAATTTTCATTTTGCTCTAAAACACAAAGCAAAATTATTATTCCAGTCTTTTCTTATTTGTAATCGCTTCATTATTTTGAGCCCCATTTAGTTTCTCACGGGGTTACATCTATATTAAGGAGTAAGGATAATCCAGAAATTAGTGACGCCAGGGCATCGCTCCACCCACGCATTTACGGCCCGCCACCGGAACTGAACGGCAGAATGATTGACTGGGAAATATACCCGTGCTGTGTAGGGGTGATCCCGATTTATTTATCTTTGCGATGTAAGTAAATATTGGATGCCAAAGTGTTTGTTTGTTTTGTGGCGGTTATTAATTGCTTCTTACTAGTTTATTTATCGAAAATTTATTGTTAATGTTTAAGGTGTGACTGGTCACACATAAACTCGAACTCAAAGCATTTATTTCAATTAAACCATTTACAGGCACTACAGAAATGACAGAGTCGGTCAGTCGGCAGCTAGTTGCTTAACAGGCAAGAAACTACATGGACTCACTTTTAAATCATGTATTTTAATTGAACTTTGGAATTGACTGCGGCGTTTTAAGGTGACACGTATGTTAAAACGCCGCAGTCAATGCCAAAGTACAAATAATACCTAACCAACCACCAACAACCAACTAAATAATACCTATTGTTGCTCGATATGCTAGAGCCTCTTACAGATTTACTATGAGAAATACGATGTCGATCGTCTGTAGCTTCATAAAAATCTAGGAAATCTGTATGTCCTAAATGTCTTTGCGACTTGCGGTGCCTTTGTGTCCCGATTTGAAAGCCTTAAAACTCCTTTTAAGATACACTTAAAATAAACTAATATTTTTACAAACCTGTTAGTTAATACTATTTAGTAACTATTTACTAGGGCTGCAGCGTATTGTTTTGCAAATACCTAATAACGGGAACCCTGTGCGCATACATAATTACAACAAAAATAGTTCCCAAAATAAACATAATAGATTAATTCAAGTAATGAATATTACAATTACAGTATTAATTCAACCGTATAATATCGCCCCGTGGTCTTTTGCACCGCATGACAAAAAAACTACGCAATGCACGGTTGTCACCACAGATTTTTAATCGACGATCCGACGTTCGCAGGGATAACCCACACGCGCGATTATTCGATATGCTTAGTGGGACGACCCCTCAATTTAGTAGTCGAAAGGTTTCAGAAAACTTACTCGAATGGACCGTGAAAATTTTTCTTCGACACGTTATTTTTGTATTAGGACAGCACTTATTTCTAATTAGGTGGTGGGTAGACCAAGTCAAAGCATCATAAGAAAGAAACAACTCAATAACAAATGACTAGAAAAGTGTAGGTACCTAATAAAAAAAAATCTATACATAATTTCATTATGATTTTCTCTGTGGCAAGCCATCACAGCATTATGGAAAATGACAGAATGAATGAATAGAGAAAACTAGCGATCAATACTATCTGGCTGTCAGTTGAAACGTCCAGACTCCGCATAAAACAATAACAGCAAATGAACACAAGCCTTATCGATTTTAATCGACAAGCGAGTATCAATGAATAGAAATGTGCAGATATATCCGAAACGGTATCGAATCGCGTTATACAAAGCGGTCGAAAGGACGGCGAGAGCTCTTAATTAAGAGCGTAACATGTACCGGCGCGTGGCGGGTTGGTCACAGCATTGTATTTAGAGTACCCGTAGTTATAATGTTGTTCATTTGAGCCTGTAAACTAAATGCGTGCGTTCCGTGATTCAAGAGTATTGTTGGAAAAATGTGCTAGGGGTATGTCATTCTGAGGTAGGTACGAGTATAGTTTTGCAAATCACGTTGTTTAGTAGGTACTATTTATTGATAAAACGTGAAAATCGGAACATTTTTTTTATTGTCAAAAGTGTGACATCCAAACTTACCAACGGTATTACTTACTGGGTACTTAAGGACTTACTACTTACTGGGTATTACCCAGTAACTGAGTTGTGGAGGTCAAATTAATAGGCAGTCGCTCCACGTATAATACCTACTAGTACTCAGCTGCATCCGGTTAGACTGGAAGCCCACCCCAACATAGTTGGAAAAAGGCTAGGCAAAATATGATGATGCAAATTGCAATTGTACCAAAAGTTCTTGGCCTAAACTTTTTTGTTACAGTTTCCACTCAATCCACTGAGCATTTGCCTACTGCAGTAGAGCAGTTATCTTCGCTCATTACCGATGCAGATAAAGCTATCGCCCTCACCACAATCATTTTACCGTTTTACCGAGCGTAATGAGTACCGCTTTGATGGTAAAGCGGTAACTTTTAATTGCAGCTCTCCAGCGCCCTCTGTGGCCATCCTTTGAACTTACGCCTCGTCTGACATTGCTACTGTCATGAGTTAAATTGTACAGAATTTTTGAAGAGTTTTGTCTCTTGTAGTAGGCCTTACAAGTCGTAGAAGATAAGGTGTATTTACTATGCTTAGACGGGCGAACCCTTTTTGATAGATTAAAGATTTGTTGTATGAATTTTGAGTGGCTTTTTTTTTAAACTAAATCATGAAAAACATTATGCACAAGTTTAGAACTCTTCAAGTAACGGGTTTATTATGTACTGTCTGGTCAGACAGTTACGGCACAGTAGTATAGTACTGTTACTGCCAGTTCCGCATACACCGGGATTTATTAAGCCTAAAAACATTGATGATGCATTTGTGGGGTTAAAATTGACTAGCAGCAAATATACAAGGTGTAACGGAAAGGGGGTATCAACCCTGAAGGAGGTGAATGTGCTCATGAAACTGAACAACTTTCCCCAAAGAACATAATATGTCGAAATATGAAAAAAAAATTTGGATCTCCCGTAGTAATAGTAAATCATTGATGTGCTATTACTATGGGAGGTACAAAAAATTTTTTCATATTTCGACCTAAGTTCTTTGGGGAAAGTTGTTCAGTTTCATGAGCACATTCACCTCTTTCGGGGTTGATACCCCTTTTCCGTTACACCTTGTATATAAATAATCTATTTTATGAAATCAGATTTTTTTATATTCTGTAATCCAAAATTCTATTATTTTATATTAACTAAGCCTAAAGGCTCTGCGCAGATCGCGTATCGTAGATAAGCCGAACTATTCTGTAAAAAAATATCAACGTAAAAACTTAGGTAGAGTCCGTTTCACGAAAGAAGTCCCGCGGCAATAAGTGGAACTAATAATTATTATATAGTTAGCAACACTCCTACACCACCCTCCTACCTCAGACACTTCTCTCTATTTAAGGTTGTTCATTTAATTTCCCAGTGCCTCTATTAAGATGGCGAGATACATAAATCAATCAATATTTAGGATTCCGTCGCACGCCAGTGGCGCCATTTCTACGAGACTTCTTTCGTGAAACAGACTTTACAGTTAGAGATTGAAGTGAATTGTCAACATTGTCATTTGTTTTTTTTTTTTTATTCATTCGATCCCCAGCACTGGTTGATGACAGCACACTACAAGCTCACTTCACCTAAGTGTTCACGGTGTGATTTGATCAGCATAGACCGGTTCTCGCAGAGCGTGAAAAGGGAACATACCTGAACATTTTGTAGCCCGTAGCGAGTCGGACAGGGTCGGTGTGGAGTAGCCTTTACCGATCCCACCAGACAGCTTGTCTGAACCTGTCGCGTCCAAAATTACATAACAATTACCAAACAATAAGGGGTCTTAATAAAAATAATCGGAGTCTATTTGGGACTGAAAAGTGATATGCAGCGTTGCCAATTGAGAAAAGAATATAAATATATAGCAATTTTATTTCGTTTATTTTGTTTTATTGTAATTTAACATTCACACATTATATAAACTTGTTTTAAAGAAGTTGAGACGTTAGGGGATTATAAATTAAAAAGGGTAGGTAAACAACTTATTTGCACAGTTTTTTAGAAAGGACTCAGCATTATTTATTAAGGGTCTTTAATAATAAAAAAAAATACAAAGGTACCTAGCTGGCTAACTAACTTTGACTTTTCGTAAAAGTTCTTGTAAACTATTAAAAACTTGAATAATTCAATAAAAAACAACCTAAGGTTTGCAACGAACCTGATAAACAAATAAAACACAAAAAAAAATCTACTCTCCCACGCTAAAAGTCAAACGTATCAAATTGCCGAGCACAATATGTTTTGAACAATTTATTTGTTGAAAATAACGATGGGGTGAGGCCGCGTGGTCACGGCATATCCATAAATCCAAAAAAAAAAATTGGGGTGGTATCATCATTACTGGTATCTGTCGCACAATTAAGCTCACATTGTCTCGACCATGGTTCCCATGAAATGGTAAGCAACATTGACTGGGCCATGAAAACGGCGGTTAAACTGATACCAACGACTTCTCTTTACTTTGCTACACTCTGCTTTCGCTAATAGTAAATATTCGTTTCGTTTTGTAATATGGTAAGTTGCAGTAATATAATGTATGTACGTAGGTATATGATACTCGATAGCGGATTCGAAGGTAGCTGATAGAAACAAGAAAAAAAAAAAACGTCCTTTAATGATGACTTATGCGTGTTTATTCAAGCTCTTTTTTTGGGTTAACTGTAAATGCATAGTCAAGGATAATCCTAAATTATGAACAAACGTTTTAGTTTTACTTTCGCAACAATATAATTTTAATGTAACTAAAAATAACACTACACAAATACCCGCTCCGCTGTTCTTCCCGCTGGTTTAGAGCCCGCAGCGTGTTTACGAGATGCGCGGGCGCGCGTCGGCCGTGCGCCATCTATTGTCACGACCGGCGAACTAAAAGCGATGTCACTCTCCGTAACGCGAGCCATTATCGCTGATTTATAATATTCGCGCGCGAATGGCCATTGATTGTGCAATAATTGTTTGTTTGGTACTACTTGGGATCACCCCATGGGACTGGGAATTTGGCTTATTGGCTTAATGTGAAGTGTTTGTGTAGCTCGAGTGGGTTAGTGGCTTTACAGAATGATTACTTATCCAATTTGAAACTGTGAATTAGAGTTGTGATATCTCTATTAGTTAGTCTTGTTTTATAAATAATTTACACAATTTAATAAATGTTCATTGTGGCATTAGTACAGTTTAAAAGATGGAGGATGGACTGGTAGGTAATATTTACATTCTCGTTATTTCGCTATGTTCCTGACGCCTTAGTCTATGTTAAAATCACACCGTGAAAAATGAAGACGTGTCGGAGTTCCATATTGTCGGAATAAAATCTTGTCGTACTACGGTTTGTCGAAATTCAGTTGGTAAGTCGAAGTGAGCTGTCAATAGTGTCAATCTCTAGTATCACGTGGAATGACAGCCGGTCGATTCTGTAAAAATCTCACCGTGAAGACTTAGGTGAAGTGAGTTTGTTTTTGCTAGGAATTGACACTATTGACAGCTCACTCCACGCTCACTTCACCTAAGTTTTCACGACGAAATTTTTACAGAATTTACCGTGTGATGCCTGCCTGATGGACGCTTGCATTAATTGACAGAAAGAAAATAGGTATAAACTTATAAAGTAGGTAGGAATATAGGACGGGCGTGACGGATACCCAACGTCTGAAAATTGCTAAATACAAAACCATCCTCCTTCTAATTAAAATTATTTCAAAACCGTATTGCTGTAACTAAAGCAAAACACACGCAAAAAATCAAAACAACCCTTTAATGATCAGTTTCGTTTCAACAAACGTCCATGAGTCAGATTATAATAATACAATAAGGTTTACTAATTAAAAGGCAAACCGTTTGGGGCCGAGGGACTATTAAACATAATCAGGCCGGTGTAGACAGCAGGGCGCCCCGTGATGAGTCACTTCTCACACTCGTTACACCGTTTTACGATACTCTACTTTGTAGATTATCTGTACTATGCTATTAAAAGCGTTTATGACGTAGATCATTTCATGCAAACTTTCAAGCCCTTGTTTTTCGAAATGAATGAACCGATTTTAATGAAACTACATACGCATAAGCAGGATACAAAGGTCCAAAAAGTTAGATAAGAACATTTTCGAAAAATAGTGTTACAGCCAAATTAGAGCGATTTAAAATTTTGATTTCCAGTTATCTTTTTTTAAATAAGACATTTCGAAAATGTTCTTTACTAACTTTTTATACTTTTGTATCCTGCTTATGCGTATGAAGTTTCATTAAAATCGGTTCATTCATTTCGAAAAACAATGGCTTGAAAGTTTGTATGAAATGCCGTAGGTACGTCATAAACGCTCTTAAAGTGCCTGCGGGCCGTACGTGTATATTTGTGTTATAAATAAGTAAAAGAAAAGAAAGAAAGAAAATGCATTTATTGCCGCGTAGGAAGATCACAAAGTTAAGATAGATGTTAGATAAAGTTTTATTTATGCTAAATAAAAATGCTTTTCAAAGTAAACTTATTAATGTTCTGAACAACTTTTATATATCTAGTGGTTAATACTTGTTTATTAGTTAGTAACGATTTAACATGTTTCCTAGAATCCGCATCATAGGATACCTCTTTGTTTATATGTGGAAAATGTTGTGGTTATTACAATTTTGTTTTTTTTTTTGTTTTGTTTTACCTTACTGAGGGCCTAAAAAGGCCACTTTGTCAGAATCATTAAAGGATAACATTATGAATCATAACATGGCGAAGACAGTTGGTGTTTTTCTTTTTTCGCTAAGTACAGCAAAAAAAAGTAACGTAGGTATAATCGAAGAGATTGGGATTGGATTTGGATTGGATTGGACACAGAAAAAAAAAATAACTGAAAAATCCTTCATCCTTGTATGATTCTGCCAAAGTGGCCTTTTCAGGTCCCCTTATAAGTGTTATATTTTAATGTAATGTCGTTTCTTTTTTCCAAATAAAATAAAATAACAAAACTAAACTAAACTCACAGTGAATGGTGGAGTAGCTATTTCAGTTTAACGATACTGAAAATATAGAATAAGACCAAAGAAAGTAATTTTTATGCAGCTTTAAAGATAGGTACTGAAACTCTTATGTCAATCCTTATGAAAGACGTTGTACTTTTTTCTGTAAAAATAATAAATACTTTGAAACCGTTTTCTCTTGTATAGGCCCGCTGCTAATCTCTAGCTGCCTCTACAGTTCCTATTATCGTTATCTAACACGTCGATAATAATACTCGATAAATGTTTAAGTTAGACGGTTGCGGCAGCGGGTTCTGGATTACTGAAAGCAGTACCTATATGATTCCACTCGCTCGAGCCTTGACACCGGTAAATAATCCTGGGAGTCAGGGATCCAGAGAGAGGAGCCAGGCTAAGTAACTATTAAACAAGTAATTTATGTAATAACTTGAACTTGAAGATTTCACATGCATTAAATAAAGGTGTGAATAAAGATTTGATGTAGTTTCTAGATTAAGAAGCAGGACAAGCCTAGACAACTGGCAATCGCTTTCAAAGCTGTTTGTATTTCTTCAACGGCTTTCAACAGGATTGTGGTTAAAGAATCTTTATTTACTCAAAAGAAATTTCACTTAATGAGAAATATTTTAACTATAAATAATAATGACATTCATGAGCAGAGCTAGTATGGACATGCACACATATTAAAAGAAGACAACTATAATTAACGCACTGATCAAGACATTGAAGGTCGCAGCAAAAGATTCATGCGAAACGAAAATTACATAATTTCTCGGTAGCATAACTCAATCCAATACATTTTAGACCTTTCCATCCCGTTTTCATCTAATTTATCTGATAGAATGTAACTTCGTCTAGGACAGGGAAGCACTTTCCCATTTTCAAAACAAAAGGTTTCCTAAATGCTCTGATTTCACGTGTACTTCGCTCTCTCTATATTCTACTCACACCAACCCCCGTCCGTAATGAATATAAATCGAGAAACAACAACCCCTAGCCCTTTGGCAATATACATTTAAAAAAATCAATAAACTCATATCAGAGCAGTTGGAGCATGATTTATTGATATATATTTTATCGCGATACGATCTAAAGTGTGGCCTCATAATTGATGACATTTGTACCAAACTGATCCCGGGCTACGATAGCCATGTAAAATACTAGCAACTGGTATTTGGGGCGTTCTGCAATCATTTTCGTGTTAACAACTCTTTACGCGATCGTTGGAGGGTTCCTTTTAATACATTTCTCTTAATGACTAAGATTAAGCGGTGCTGGCGCGTGGATTTTTGCACTGATTTGAATATTATGTAAATACTCGGCCATTGCTTAGTATTTTTGGCTCGGCTCGTGTGTTTATCAAAGCCGTCGGGTAATGGATGTTGGTGCAAGCCGTTTAACACGGCAACTTAGTCTTGGATGTGATCAAAAAGTAATTTATTTTGTTAACGAGACTCTTTGTTTTGAAAATGGGCCATTATAGTGTTTTGAGCGGTCATTAAGTACCTACTTAATTTCTGTTAACATGACAAATTAATTTGATAGTTTCGTAGCATTGCAACTGAATTGTTGTCTCTTGAACATTATTATTATTATTTAGTTAGACACACTAGCAGCTAATTAATAAGCTGATGCGTGTGTATCAAGTAGCTTGGAGATATTCTGTCCAGTTGATTATTGAAGCAATCCAGTGTGGGAGCCATGAACATGATTGAGGAGACTTCCTAAATTGATTACATAAAAATAAACAACATTGGCCTAAAGATATCTACAGACATCGTCTATTCTTTAGGTAACGTAAGCTTGAAGAGAACTGGTATTCCAGTCCTGATGCTAGGGATTGAACTGATTGACATTCCAGTCCTGATGCTAAGGATTGACCTGATTGACATTCCAGTCCTGGTGCTAGGGATTGACCCGATTGACTTTCACAAAATTTTCTCGGTGAGATTTTTACAGAATAGACGGATGGTCATATCTCTAAAGTAGCCAAACAAACAGACGGACACGAATTATAGTGAACACTAAAATACAACTTTAAGTACTCCTATGACATTAAAATAAAAAAATCCTACGAAAAATACCTCCCGAAACGCAAGTTTCCATCTAGTTAACGAAAGCGGAAAGGCCCGATCTCCTCTCGGCAGCGCAGCCAAGACAATGGCCGCTCGCTTCGAATTTACATTTTTTTATGAATTGCGCTACTTTTTTTTAATGGCAAAAACTTTTATTGTCTTTTTCGAGAGCAGCTCCTTTGTCACTGTGCTTTTGTGGCGACCTCTGGCGGGGACAAAGGATTTTTGTTACAATTGGAATATGTTTGTCCTGTGCGTGCTCTTGTAGATCTAATGCTTCTTTATTGAAAGAATTTTCACTTGATCTTCACTTGAAAATGTGATCGTGTGCTATCGAATGTATCAAAGTACCTACATCGCTACGTTTGACTTACGAGTACGTCGTTATGCTGAGTAAAAAATTTAACACGTCAAAGCTGTGCGTACCTATCCATGAATTAAATACCTCATAGTATAAGTAGGTCTGTACAGTATAAATAACCTGAAAACATGGTATTTTTTTTTTTGATGAAACCTTAAAAGTAGATGGATATTAATTAAAAACAATAAAACATAAAAAAGTTTATTGGCAACGTTTCCGATCGCGCCAGAAATTCTTACAAACGACAATGCACGAAAAATGCAACAGAATTTACTATCATTCTACCCTCGTTAAGAGAAAAAAGCGTCGGCTAACATCCACAATAATGAACGGTTGGATAATAAAAATTTATTTTCGCCACTATTTACCGAGCGCGCGATGATCGCGGGGCGTTAAGGGGCGGGCGCGTCTCTATAGCAACCATGGGGATGAAATCCCGTACGCCCCTCTCCCTTGATTGTTATCTGAAGATGCCTCCCCACCAAGCCTCTTCTACCTACATCAAAGTAATCTAAAAGGGTTTAGTTTACACGCGAAATGTGATCGTGCTTTGTTATCTTAAGGGCGAGTTTACCCTGTCACCGCGACCAATCGATATTCAGCCGTGACTGTCTACCGGCGCGTTATCGTCGCGAGGTTAAGGCATATGACAATATACCTTAAATTCTGTTATGAATGTAGAATGGTTGGTGTAAAAGTTTACGTTTTGGTGCTGAATTTTATCATCATAACGTAGTGCAGTTTATTATGGGAGATAACGTTGACGTTAGCCGATTGCGGTGAAACGAAGGGCGACTATATTTTCACTTACGAAGTAGGTATATATTATTATGCACACATATAGAATATGTTTGTTAGAGCAACGCACAGTTGTATACAACCTACAATGATACTGAACTATTTTTAATTGGTGGTGTAGACATTGTTGTAGAAATATTAATAATCCCGTTAGCGCATCGACAGAATTTATATGAACAATTCGATAAAAATAAAAGGTAACAACAGAAATTACTTACCAATAGTTTTACTTTTATCCACAGCCCCGAGCATTGAGTCGTCGGTCCTCGCCGTCCTTCCGAATCCTAGCGTGGAGCTGGTGGCATCCTGCCCCAGCTGCCCTCCATAGAAATCACCGAAGGCTGTCGCAGACCCTAGGAGACCTGACCTGTCCTGTAAGGCCGCTTTGGCCTTCTCCACACTCTGCTTCAGTTGCTCGAAAGTGGACTGGTGGAGTCGGTATGGAGGCCATTCTGCTGCAGGCCATGGTTCCTCCTTTAATGCGCTTCTCTTTAATTCCAAGGCTCCTGCGTAGGAGCAACTGCTTTCGTACATTGCAGCTTTGAGGCCAGCGCGAAGTGCAGACGCACACTTTAGACTGCGAAGATCAACCCTGGGGACAAAGAAACTTCGATATACAAGGTGTTGGGTTGTATTCTGATTACGAAGTACTTCTGCAAAATACTGGGTGACCCATCACATGGCCCTTATCTATGCATTCTGTATCAAACTTGAGCAAAACATTGAGCAAAAATTATTGCTGGGAAACGACGTTTTGGTGTGAAATATCGCTGTTTACGGCAGCGCGCAAGGTAACGTATGCAAAACATTGTGCTTTTGAACGGTACAGGCCTAAAAAGGGCGCTTTGGCAGAATCATAAAAGGATAACATTATGAATCATAATATGGCGAAGACAGTCGGTGTTTTCCTTTTTTCGCTGCACTATGTAGGTGTAATCAAAGAGATTGGGATTTGATACGATTAACTTAACAGTTAACTGTCCATTATGGTTCATAATGTTATCCTTCTTTAATTCTGGCAAGTGGCCTTTTTAGGCCCCCAGGACTTGGACTAGACAGGTATTTAAAGTTAAGTTATAACAAAACTTGCTTTCCTGAAATAAAAATGGAACTTTGACTGTTAATATTGAAGGTTCCAGGTATGGACCATTACCGAAAAATTATCATAATGACGTGGAGTACCTACACTTAATAGGTTGGTATTATTCGTAGCCTACAAGTGACTCTCGGTTTCTTTTAGCGTATTACTACACCCGTTATAATACCTAATAACATAGTGTAAGGCGTGTAATCTCTGAGCAATTAAGCAGAGGTGTATTATACACCACTGCATACATTAGGGTGTCCATTATAATATGATAAAAAAGGTTTTTTTTTTAATTTTTAAATGTAAGTATATTTATCTATATACTTATAGATAAATAAAATGGTTAATTGACTGACTGACTGGGTGATATATCAACGCACCGCCGAAACTACTGGGTCTAGGAATGTGGAATTTTGCACACGACTTCCTTTTATAATGTAGGGGAGCACTAAGAAGGGGTTTCTGGTTATTCAACCTTTATGGGGGTGAAAAAGGGTGACTTTGTTTGTATGAAAAATCTTATTCCTTGAGTTAATAAACTTGAAACTTGGCACGAATACTTATCTAAGTAAATTATGTAAATTTTTTGTTTTTCTAAACTAGAGGGTAGTTTAGAAAAACAAAAAATGCCAACTACTTTTTTTCACGCAGTTAGAAAATGCCTTTGTCGGAATTCTTGCTTTTTCCCAAAATACATGTAAGTAGATACTCATTTAAAACTTGACTGCAAATATTGTAAAACAAGATAGTTAAAATTTGTCATATACCTAGATGATAATTTAGCATCATTTATTTTATGGCTCGACAGTCTGATAAGAAAAATATTTTATTTATCACTCCGCAATCCAACAGCTCTATGCAATAATCTTAAAAAATCACGTATGAAATGAAAAGTAAAACACGTAGTTACAGCGGTGCTATTCTGTAAAAATCTCACCGTGAAAACTTAGGCGAAGTGAGCGTGGAGTGAGCTATCAATTCCTATCAAAAACAAACTCACTTCACCTAAGTTTTTACGAGACGGTGAGATTTTTACAGAATCGACAGGCAGGTCGCAGTGCAGTCTACCCGCAGAACTTGTATAAAGAAGATGATAACGCGGTCGATACGGGTTATCGTTCATAAAACGGGCTAATATTTTGTTCTAGACTCTATGGGGTTTTTACGAAAGTTATAAAAAGCTACGTAAGCGTAAAAAAAATGGACTTGTTTATGGAATTAGCTCATATGGTTTTCCGTCAGAAAACTCCACGTGAATATCCAACGGTAAAAATTATAACCAATAAACAACCAGAAGTGAGTTGTTATGGTCATATAGGAAGCTCGGGCAATGTCGTGATTATTTAATCTGGCCATCTATTTATACAGGCTGATTAAATAATGACTACATGATTGATGACTTCACATGCGGCTAAGGGACCTTGCACACGAGAGGCCAAGTGCATGCCCACTTTTCATAAAGTCCATGTAAAATAATACATGATGTATTTTTATTATTATAAGTACTACATGAACATACGAAACAGAAATAGACATCGTAGTTATTTGTTTCGTTTTTGACGACGATAGGTTGCCAAAGCCCGCAGTATGATGTTAGTTACACTTAGTGGCTTTTTAAGAAACGCTAACGTTTGATTTAGTCGTAAGAGCTACTTTTTCGAAACACTTACGAGCAAGGTATCTCTAGGTTTTTGTACTTAATATTTTGAAGTGTCAAAACGTAGCTGTACCTACATTTCCAGTGTTAGCTGATGACACATTGTATAGATTTTCCGAAGAAGTCAGTTTATATTTATTACTAGAAATGTATAGCTTGATATGTCGCCGTGTGTACCTGTCCATATTGCTGTCAACGGGTACGATACGTAACGGTTGGCAGCTGCAACGAGTCAATGTCGGATATCAAGAAAAAAAGGCCAGTCTTCTGGGGTCACGCAAAGAGCTTTTTGCGGCTGCAGCAATCTAATATTGCACAGGTATAGCCAGAAGCGAAGTTGCCTGTGCTACTAAAAAACTTAACCAGAAGATAGACAATCGACACCCTCTTTGCGACATAGGGAAGCCTAGGGGCAGACTGATGAGCCGCTAGAGTTTCCTCAAGTCGACTAATCCGGTAAATAGCGGCAGGTCTAGTGCGGTACAAAAAAACAGTGGTTTTTCAAATATCATCCCCCAATTGACGGTTGAGCCTGCAGAAAAGCTTCCAGCGAATCACCATAAGATTTCTAAGCTGAATACGATGCCAGGAGGACCGCTGAAAGTACCTTATAGTCACGCGCTGATCCTCTCATGAGCAAAAGTGTGACGATGACGGTGATGCATTTCCTCACTATCTCACCTGCTCTTTGTGCAATTCAACACCTTATAAAGGACATATGCGAAAACACTGCTGACGCTGTTGATGTGACTAAGTTCTCGTCGAAGCTTATCTAATGTATTATGAAATCATTTATTATATATGGCAGCGTTAGGTAAAGTGTGTTCATGTTTACTAACATACTTTTATTTGAGTCCATTGTTATTTGTATATTAATTATTATATACTTTTTTGGTGGTCCTGGTCACGAGTATTTTTTTGCCGTGATTCCTTCAAGAAATATATACTGCCGAATTAAATTGTACTTAGATTATTGAAATGCAGTCATTGACATTTTTGAGTACATTTTTTAAGTAAGTACTGGGTTAGGTACATATTTTTTTATTTTATAATTAGTTTGAGTCAGCGAATCAAATAGAAGAAAACTGGAATCATCGACACGACGAAAAATAATCTCAACTCAATCTCATAGAAGGCTGTTTGATATTTTGTTGATAATTTTAACTGGCATACAGTAAAAAAGTTGTATTTCTAATAAATTCTTTATTGCTGGACACACAGTACAGTCACGAGCATAAGTATGTGTGATATTTTTTTGTCAAAGCCTCACTGTAGAGAATATCTAAAAATAAAATAAAAATGTATGTTTTTTTTTTTATTTAAGAAATTAAGGAATAGTTTTATTAACCTGTACTTATGTGAAAAAGTGTCATTATAAAAATAAATATGTTAATATAATTATACAAAAAACGGAGCTACGTCTGCCAAGAAACTGCTTTGCAGTTTGGCGGAAATAAATATTTTGTAAAAAATTATTTCTGTGAATAAACACATTTTCATTAAAAAAAAAAAAAACGTATACACTTGGCTTTATTCAAAGCCAATTTTCTCCTTTATTTTTTAATGAAATTTTATTTTATTAGGTACGAACATATTATTTTCGAACCGATAGGTTTAGGTATGTTAAGTATAAGTATAGTAGTATCGTATTTCAACGTTGCATTCGTCATTTCACGAAAAAATCGCAATTGAAAGTGGCCAAGTGTTGACATATCGTGACTGTACATGTACAGACGCCCGCACATGAAGCTACCCGAAACTGTCAAATGTTCCCAATCTACTTTAAACCTTATGATTTAGCAATAAAGTTGAAAATCTATTAAATAAATTGGACAGGTTGTAGTAGCTTGACGTGCTGGCGTCTGTACCTAAATATAAATATTTTAGGATATTGAGTGAATGCGCAGTTCCAAAGGTTCCAACAAAATTCACTTTGTTGCTTACTGCACTGTTTTGTCTCGCTCTCACCGCTCTCACCTCATATCGGATATTCGTTTCCTTTTCGGTCGCTTTTTGTCTTTCCCGTCTTTTTCCGTCGTGATAGCTGTCTTGTGGTATCACATGTCAGTGATACCACTCGCGTCTAACAAACTCAGTCCTCAGACTAGCACTTTCTATAAAAACTGATGAAACTATTTTCTATCACTGTCCTATAAAACGAATCATCTCATGAAGAGACATGTCTATTAAAATAATTGAATTATCACCGTCCACCAAAAAAACAAAGTTCACCACGAAAAAATTTTGAACACAATTTTTTTGAAATCTTTCCAACTTTTTTTATTAGTGTTGAACTAATAAAAAAAGTTGGAAAGATTTACGTAGATAGATCTTAGTTCAACGCGTCGATATCTCGATGTCGATTTATCGATACCGCGGTGAGAGTGACAGAACGGTCGGTCGCGAACTGTTCGTCGCCTGCGCACTCCGCTGATGCCAATTGAATGCATCCGGCTTCAAGGAAATATGTCCTACAATCAATTTAAATGTACCACTCGATTTGACCACGGTCGTGAAATTATGGTGTAAACGCGTTTTAGTTAGTCGTCCTAATTTATTTAAGTATCAAGTGCCTTTTTTTTTTATTTTCATTTTGCGTCCTACAGGTTTTATGTGACCACAGAGAAGGTGGAACACAGAGAATCAAGCGGAAACACTACGTAGCTTTGCCTTGCTAATTTTACAGAGCAAGCTGAGATATTTCATGTGCTTCTTATTTCACCAGCAGTCCGGTACCCATACCTTTGAAAAACGGCAATGCTGTTTGGATCTTTGCTTTGGTTTGATTTGGTTGACAGATCACTACCTTAACATAAATCGACCTAGTAGGTATAAACTCAAAAAGAACATCATCTGAATCTAATAGTACGTCCGCACTACCGGCTAACCCCACCAATCGTCAAATGAACATATAAAAGTGACGCGCGCATGTGGGCGCGAGGACCGGCGCGCGCGCCACTTAGCTGCAGGAAGTCTATACATTACCTTATTATATCCCGTAAAAGTGTCATCCGCTTGTCGGCCAAACAGGTGACGGCCTTCATATGAGACAATTGATCTATATAAAATACACGAGTGTATTTTAGCCAAAAATAATGGTTTTGGTCCTAAAATATTGCCATCAAGAAAATAATCCAATATAACTAGTCTCTTTGAGAGAAAGTGGGCCATAAAAAAGCACGCGGGCCACGTGCGGGCTAGTCTTTGATTTTTTTTAGTTCTAGGTCATGCCGGTTTAATCACGATGTTTTGCTTCACCGCTTTGAGAGCAGTAGTCCTATAATAAATTACACACAAGAGAAGCGCCTGTCAGAAATTTGGAATTTTCTATGAGCCGTGTGGTGCCGGACTTAAAGATTAGCCTACACCTACTTCCCGTGGGTGTCGTAAAAGGAGACTGTGGGCAGCAGCGTTCTCTATGCATTTTACCAACATACTGCCACCACCAACCCGCATGCCAAGCTTGGCGATTATGGCAAACCCCCAAGCACAAAAAATACTTGGCCCCTAGTGCCCAGCGGCCCGGTAACGGCCAAGATCTCGGTGTGTCAAGGGGTGCTAAGAATCCCCGAAAAAGATCCGGCTACCACAATCACCGAAAACAGGACCTGGCTACATACAACTCGCGTACACTCCGGACCAACGAGAAGATCACCGAACTCGAGGAAGAATTGGGCAGGTTACGATGTAGTATAGTGGGGTTATCTGAAGTCCGAAGAGAGGGGGAGGACTCGATAATCCTCAAATCCGGAAACTTGCTCTATTTCCGGAAGGGGGACCAGCAATCCGAATGTGGTGCCGGGTTTATCTTTCATAAGTCCCTTGTGAGCAACGTGGTGAAGATCGAGAGTGTGTTGACAAGGGTGGCGTACCTTATACTCAGAATATCCACAAGGTATTCGCTGAAGGTCGTACAGGTTTACACCCCGACCTCGTCCCCGACGATGAGGTGGAGTGGAGACCATGTATGAGGATATTTCCAGAGCCATTCATGGCTCTAAAACTCACTTCACCGTGTTGTGGGGACTTTAACGCGAAACTGGGCAAACGAAGCGATGATGAGTTGCGAGTGGGGTAATTTGGATTTGGACGTCGGAACCACCGTGGCCACCTACTGACCAGTTTTATGGAGAAGGAAGGCCTCTTTATGATAAATACCTTCTTCAGAAAACGTGAGCACAGAAAGTGGATTTAACAGGGCCGGATGGTGCAACTAAAAATTAATTTGACTTCATTATTTCGAAGAAAAAAGCAAGTATTCAATGATGACTCTGTGATCAACGCGGTGAAAACCAGAAGCGATCACCACCGCAAGGTAAGAGGCATATTGAACCGAAGAATTGCCAAACTTAAGTGGCAGTGGACAGGGCACATTGCTCGCAGAACATCTGTTCTGCGAGCAATGTGCCCTGTCCACTGTGGCTGATGGGGCCAAAAGCTTCTGGAGTGGCGACCGCGTACCGGACATACCTATACATACCGTTGGAAGGTCTCCCTCAAGGTGATCCGACGACCTTGTGAAGGCCGCAGGAACTCGTTGGATGCGAGAAGCACAAAACCGGTCGAAGTGGAGATGCTTGAGGGAGGCCTATGTCCAGCAGTGGACGTCTTTCGGCTTAGTTTATTTCATGTAAAAAAATACTCTGGTCGATTGTAGAAATGGCCGCTATAGCAACAACTACACCAGATGGGGTATCATCGACCCATCCCAAACACAAAGCCAGTAGTGCGCCCATCATAGAATTATGCTGACCTCTTGTGCTGCCCATTATCACACCCTTGCCCCTTCCAGGATCTGAACGAGGCAAATGCCGTTACTGACCGGCTGCTGGCCAGACTAAATTTGAGTATGTAATCGAAACTAAAAGGAGAAGAATACAATACTGTCAACTCCGTCAGCATCAGCTAGTTATCGACACCTGTGGCTGTAGACCTGCGGGGTATTTGCGCAACACACTACTTTGACTTCCCGTGGGTGTCGTAAAAGGCGAATAAGGGGTGTACCGGAGAATGGGCAGCAGCGTTCTCTATGCATTCCACCACCATACCATACTGCGATCGCCAACCCGCCTGCCAAGCGTGGCGATTATGGCAAACCCCCTCCTTTTGGGGGAGGCCTATGTCCTGCTGTGGACGTCTTTCGGCTGAAATGATGATGATGATGAATGATGACTACTTTGACAGTTTAATAACATTCATTGCGTTATTGATGTTGTTGAGCAGACAAATTTTTCAAACATATGAAGCAATGAACTAGCATATTTCCTTCAAAATGATTCGGATTGTGATTGATGCTGATACGCAATTAGGGTACTGGGGGCCAAGTCTATTACTGGCCATTATGACAACCAAACCAATGCAACGCCATTACCATTGTGCTAAAAATCCGTAATCTCCTAGATTCATAATGACGTGTCAGTGCTTAATAGAAATGTCACAATAATAGAAGATAATGACGTGTCAATACGAGATAACCAAATACGAAGAGGAGCGCGATTCCTGTCATTTTAAAAACGTCCTCTCTCTAATCTCAGTCCCAATCTGTCAAAAATACCTCTAATTGCCTTTCATATTTCACAAGTTTTTGCCATTGATTATCACCGAGACGAGATTGCGACTATATTTTGAACGTTTTTAAATACGAGAATTGGCCGTCAGTTTTTCCAATTGGCCGTTAGTTTTTCCAATTGGCCGTTAGTTTTTCCAATTGGCCGTCAGTTTTTCCAACTGGCCGTCAGTTTTTCCAATTGGCCGTTAGGTTTTCCAATAGATTGTCAGTTTCATGCCATCGGAATATCATAATGACGCCTTTCAATTTGGAGATTACCAAAACTATCAAAATCTACAATTACGGTGTCAATCACATATGTAAATATGGCCATACTGACACAAGTGCGTTGGCAGACTTGGCCCCTTGTAGTTAAATGCATATGGATTCATTTAAAAACCTCTAGTGCCTAGATTAGCAAAACAAGTTCTCAATCTATAACCTTGATCTTGACAGGAACGACCAAAAAAGAATAAGACTACTTTTTCAAGTCTAATCCGGTTGTAACAGTTAGGTAGATACAGCATTAGCTTAGTGCAAAAATGTAGGAAGAGGTCTGAAATAACCTCTTGACTGAAGATCCTTGGAACAAATGTTTGATCAGGCGATACGCACGCGTCAATCATCGTCTAACTAAACGTTATTTAACTATGACTATCTTACTACAACAAAAACTCTTTACAGAAAAATTAAAGTAATGAATATATATACCTCAAACATACATATATAACACATGCATACTAATTCGAAAAATACTAAACAAAAATATACACATATATAACCTTACCAAAAAATATAAAAAAAAACACAAAATGAAACAGACAAGACTTTTTACATCTAAGTACACCCAACCCGCACAAACTACGGAAGGAAAACGATCGTGTATGAAGGATCTAAAATATTTAATAAGTTACCGAGAGACCTCAAAGAATCTAAATCCAAAACCACTTAAAAAGCTATTTAAACAATTTATGGATACTTGTTTACATGTACCGAACGAACATTTTGTCCATAATGATTTGTAATCTACCCTAAAAACATTTTACAGTCGATGTCTAATTGTTGTAATACCCCAACTTTTTTATCTTTTTAAGTGCTTAATTTTAATATTCACATGTAAGTGAATATTTATTTATATATACTTTATTGTACACCACAAAAATACATAACATGAAAAAGATACATCAAACACTACAAAATATACAATGGGCGGCCTTATCGCTTTCTGCGATCTCTTCCAGGCAACCTTGGAATGGACAGTGATTTTCATATTACATTTTTCATAGTATTTTCACAGTGATTTTAGGACATAATATGGGGATGTCGTTGGTGCAAATATTATGTATACAATACACTACTATTTTAGTGTATTGTACACAGTATTGTATACACAGATATATAGATATCCAAAATTATAAATTCATAAATACATACATACTAAATTGTATAAGCAACGAAAATAAAAAAAGACAGTAGTCAATTGTAGTTAGGACAACGTCATCACAACGACAAGTAGTGTTCCTTCACGAGTCTTTTGAACACATGTAACGACTGCGCGCGTTTAATTTCAACTGGCAATGCAATCCATTTGTGGAATACAAACGAGCAGCCTGAACGGTAAAGGATTTATCAAAGAAAGTTGTGGAATGCATAGGCATTTTGAGCTTCAAGTTATCTGATGACCTTAAAAATTTCGTGTGAATATGAGCATTCCGACGAAGGCGAATTGGTAACCACTTGAGCTTTACACGAAATTCGGAAACGTGGTCATATTTGCGCAGACCGAATATGAACCTTAAACAAAAATTTTGAAGCCGCTCAACTTTATCGAGTTGGTCTTGGGTAAGATCAAGATAGCTGGCATCAGCATAGTCAAGGATGGGTAGAAGAAGCAATTGTGCAAGCGCAATCTTAGTGGCAGTCGGTAGGAAATTACGCAATCTCTTCAAAGACGCAGCGGATGCAAATAGCTTGCGGCTAACTTCCTGTAGCTGGGCAGTCCAAGAGAAGGCCTTATCAATAAATATCCTCAAGTTTTTAACTTTGTCACTAAAGGGAACCACTGAGTTGCCAAAAGAAACTTGGGGAAGGGTCGTCCAGTCGATTCTGGAGACCGTTCTAGAACTGCCCACCACTACAACCTGCGTTTTCTTAGGGTTGACAAAAAGTCCAAATCTCTTGCTCCAGTCGCATAATATACAGGCCAGATCACGATTAATCGTTAAGACAGCCTGGGACAGATTTCCAAGAGGAGCTTGCGAGTAAATTTGTAAATCATCTGCATAAAGATGGTAGGAAGAAATTTGATCGTCGGAGATTGATAATATTGTAATTCTTATGAGAATCAAATGATCTTAAACCACACAAATCAGCAATAAGTACTTGGTTCTGCCCGTGACATTTTCGCGTCACTAAAAACTACTTACAACATTGAACGAAATTGCCTCAGGTTGCACAATTTTTTTCAATATTTGTGATGTTTTGAAAAGTGGAGTTTTTGGTCTTACAGGCTTGACAGGATTTTTGATATTATAACTTAATTATAAAGAAAAGAAAAGAAAAAATGAAAATACGTTTATTTGCGGTAAACATGACGCAATAAAGAACATAAACTACAAAAAATAAAATAAGAAAGGGTTGGTGGAAACATGCGGCACATCCACGCAAAACGGCTATCGCTCAGCATTATGCTGCGACCCTATGCAAGACAGAGCCCCAGTGCTGGTTTTCAGCGACAGCCGTCAAATAAGGGCAAATCACCAATATTCGCAACGAGTTTCATGAAAAATGACGTTGGAAAACAATAAAATGTCTTCATTAAGTAAATCAAAGGCAAAATGAACTACATTTTAGAGAGCATCCACGACAACTATAGGTATCTATATTTATATGTATTATCTAGTTTTATTTTATGGTCACACAGACCTACATATCACACTAATATTATAAAGGCGAAAGTTTGTGAGTGTGAGGGGGGTGTGTGGGGTGTGTGTGTTTATATGTTTGTTACTTCTTCACGCTCAAACGGCTGAACCAATTTTGATAAAATGTGGTATGGAGGTAGCTGACACCCTGGTTTAACATATAGGCTACTTTTTTATCTCGATATGCCCACGGGACCGAAACATATGCGAGTGAAACCGCGGGGCGCAGCTAGTATTATATACAGACAAATACTTTTAGTACCTCACAATTAGATTAAAAAACTACAAAAGAGGTTCTTTAAAATAGATAGATGAAATATAAGCCACGAGTTTCTTTGGCATACTTTACTAAAATAGCAGACACAGTGATTTTCCCCCTTACCCTGTAGGACCAGCGGCTACTTATCACGGGCCTAATCGACCGAGAAATCGGCCCAAACTTCGCATTCAATACAGCACATAGTGCCTCATCTATTTTTGTAGGCATTCGAGCTAAAACACGTCATCCCCTCCGAGTCTGTTTTTACTGGAAAACAAGTGGTGTATTGATTTTGAAAGGGCTGGGTGATTGCTGAGTGGTATGGCTATGGCGACATAGGTATACCTCTGTATATAAGTTCTTACACATTACAATGTGATAAGTTTCAGATACAATTTTAGTGTGATCCAGCCGGTCAATTCTGTAAAAATCTCACCGTGAAAACTTAGGTGAAGTGAGTTTGTTTTTGCTAGGAATTGACACTATTGACAGCTCACTCCACGCTCACTTCACCTAAGTTTTCACGGTGAGATTTTTATAGAATAGCACCGCTGCACCTTTATTGCATAACACACTATCGATAACAATATGAATACTTTCATTGTTAATCCATTGCTTCATATGTTCGAACAATTTGTCTGCTCAACAATGTTAATAACGCAATGAATGCTGAACTGTAAAAATGAAAGCCATCGCTACTGTTAGTGTGTTACGCAATTACCCCGCTGTATGGTCAACAGGGGGCCTAAAATGGCCACCGTGGAGAATCATAAAAGGATAACATTATGAATCGTAATATGGCGAAGACAGTCCGTGTTTTTCTTTTTTTCGCTGCACTACTTAGGTATAATCAAAGAGGATTGGTTGGTATTTTAGCACCGACAAAAAACTACGATACGATTAACTTAACGGTTAGCTGTCCATTATGTTATCCTTTTTTTATTCTGCCAAAGTGTCCTTTTTGGCCCCCTGTTCATGTGCACGCTAGAATCTACCTACGATTTACGTGTATCTTTTTTTCTCGGCTTCATTCGTATGGAGGACTGAAATTATCTTACGGGATCGTACTACCGGTATAAAAAGTATCCTATAACCTAACCCAGGTCACGATATATCCATGTGCTTCATCCATCCTTTCTGCCGTTAAGACGTGAATATGTAACTGACGGGGTATTTTTTTTTTTTGCGGATGGGAAATCATCAAATGAGTGTCAGACTCTTACTGACTAAAACCCACCCGTGTTCCTTCTTTAGCCCTTTATGTTCCGGGTCAGCGGTAACCCTTTCGGATGATCCCGCTGGCCCGGCAGGCTTCGGTCCTAAGGGGCCCCTCCTCGATGCTGACATCTCTTTGAGGCGCACGTGGAACACGTGCCGTCCGGCACGGGCCTGGTCCTGATCGGACGGTGAGCTACCCAGCACGGGCCTGCGAACGGAGAGTCCGTTCGCAGGCCCGTGCCTACAGTGGCCGGGAGTCGTCACGCAGCTCCCGACGCCGGGGGTGCCCCCGCGGTGGCTGAGACGGGAGGCTCTCTCCCTGAACCGTTCCGCCACCTCCTTTGCTAGCATGACTGCTTCGCAGAAGGAGATGACTCGCCCCGGATCATGGCTTGCACCAGGGCCGGACGCGAGAGGTCGCCGCCGCTGCCGATCGCGTCTACGAGGACACGGCGGTGCTCCGCCCAAGCGGGGCAGACCTCCACCGTGTGCCCCACCGTGTTCTCTGGGCGATCCTGGCAATGGTGACACCCGGGCGTTTCCTCCCGCCTAATGATGTTCAGGAACCTCCCGAAACTTCCGTGTCCGGTGAGGACCTGCGTCAGGCGGTAGGTGAGGGCGCCGTGGCGCTTCTCTAGCCACTTCTCAAAGAGGGGTCTTATCGCCGTTATCGCGGCGCTCTTTCCATGCCGCCATGAGATCGTGCCGGAGATCCGTCCGCTCCGCTGCGATTTGCCGCGGAAGCAGCGTTTCCCCCCGGCGTAGTGCCTCCGCGCGCCACTGGGCGCGCGAGGACTATCGCCTCCAGATCCCATGGCGGCAGTCCGGCAAGGAGGCTTGCCGCCTCGCCCGAGATCGTGCGGTAGCCCCGGATTAGCCTAACGGCTACCACCTTCTGGGGCGCGTTCAGGTAGTGGGCGGCTAGCCGCCGCAGTGAACGCGCCCACACCGGGGCCCCATATAGGGCCATGGACCGCACGACCTCCGCGTAAAGCCTCCGGCAGGCCCCCTCAGGTTGGGCAAGAGCCGCTTGAAGGCGGCCCCGGCCCGTTCCAACTGACGGAGTTACTTTTTCATTTAAAATGCTAATATGGATCGTTTTGAATTCGTAGGCTCACAGCGTATAAATACGGTTGAAGGATGTCAGGGCTATAGTCCGCCCGGAACTAGTTGGCCGCGCCTTAGGTGGGGACGACGGGGGGTGAGGACGGCGGGGTTGCCTAGTTTCGCAACGCACGTATTGAGTAATGACAAAGCGCCCCCGCCCCTCCGTCCCACCGCTCACATACCTAAGGCGCGGCCAACTAGTTCCGCGCGAACCATAGCAGACATAAATAACAACACTTCGTTCATTTCACTTCTTTAAAATACACACACGTGGAATTAATTTTCCAACATGCAACAGGAAAGCTTGTGAGAAAGTGCTTGTTAACTTGTTAAAGAACCATTTGCGATTGGGTCGGAGTCGCGAGTAATGCCGACATCTGCTGTGCACCACCTAACCTAATTCACGACAACATATTCGGAACAAATAACATACCTGGCGAAATATGGGTCACCGGTAAAAATCGTAAGGCGTGATGATGTTTGGAACAAATTTTTGTTGTTGTAAAATCAATTCTCGATGCTTTAAACAGAAAGGTTTCTGTTTTGTATGTCAATAATTTTCCAAAAAAAAAAGCACTGATTTGATTAGATTTACTTATGTATACCTGATTGATGGGATTTTCATTGATTATGCAGATGTTAAACCAAAGATGCAGAGTTGTTTTGAATGGGCTCACCGGAGCGTCCGGAGGTGAATTGAAACACTATAATTACTATGGAGAATTTATTTTAAAGGATAATAAGGAAGAAATCTTTCACAATGTCAAAATTTTAGTTTTCCCAAAAATAAGTTTGCGAAAATACTAGGCCGATGTTGAGCTAGACAAAGT
Source organism: Mesoligia furuncula (assembly GCA_916614155.1). NCBI lineage: Eukaryota > Metazoa > Arthropoda > Insecta > Lepidoptera > Noctuidae > Mesoligia > Mesoligia furuncula. The sequence goes on from OU744790.1 coordinate 37,804,298, forward strand.
GACATTCGATCAGCAATAACGATGATTGAAAAGCCTTAAATATGGAACTGACGGTACCAAAAAACTTAAGTTAATCCCGTCAAAAGTTCTAATCTAATCTAAATCTAAATAAAGTCGGTCCAGAATTTGGCTAGTTATTAGTTTGAAAGCAAAAAAAACTGGGCAAGAGCGAGTCTGACTCGCGCACCGAGGGTTCCGTAACATCCGGGTTTATGCATAAGGTTGATGAAATTAAATGTTTTTTTTACGATTTATGACGTATTAAAAAAAACTACTTACTAGATCTCGTTCTAACCAATTTTCGGCGGAAGTTTACATGGTAATGTACATCATATATTTTTTTTAGTTTTATAATTCTCTTATTTTAGAAGTTACGGGGGGGGACACACATTTTACCACTTTGGAAGCGTCTCTCGCGCAAACTATTCAGTTTAGAAAAAAATGATATTAGAAACCTTAATATCATTTTTGAAGACCTCTCTATAAATACCCCACACGTATGGGTTTGATGAAAAAAAAATTTGAGTTTCAGTTCGAAGTATTGTTTTTTTTTACCTCCAAAATTTATTGTTTTTTTTTTCTATTTTTGTGTGAATATCTTAATGCGGTACTTACCAAGTTTCAACAGTATAGTTTTTATAGTTTCGGAAAAAAGTGGCTGTGACATACGGACGGACAGACAGACAAACGGACAGACAGACATGACGAATCTATAAGGGTTCCGTTTTTTGCCATTTGGCAACGGAACCCTAAAAACCGACTGTAGGCCGTCTGACGATCGATTCGGTAAATATCTCACCACAATGACTTATATATTACTTGCTACCATGAAAACTAAGGTGAAGTGAGCTGTCAATAGTGTCAATCCTTAGCATCAGGGGGCCTAAAAAGGTCACTTTGGCAGAATCATAAAAGGATATAGGTAGATATATTATGTTTAAAAAATATTATTTTGTTGCCGTGCCCAAACCGGGTTTCATGTTGGAACTTACATAAGTATAATTGTATCAACGAAATGTACACATGAATGCAATAAAGAGTTTGAGTTTGATAACATTATGAATTATAATATGGCGAAGACGGTCCGTGTTTTTGTTTTTTTTCGCTGCACTACGTAGGTATAATCAAAGAGATTGGGATTGGATTTGGATTGGATTGATTGGTATTTTAGCACAGACAAAAAAAAAATAACTGAAAAATCCTTCACCAATGGGATTTGATACGATTTATTTAATAGTTAACTGTCCATTATGATTCATAATGTTATCCTTTTGTAGGCCCTCAGGTTGGATAACACATGCGAAGTATCTCTATGTAGTCTGTGATTGTGATGGATTGGATTGATTGGTATTTTAGCACACACAAAAAAAAACAGAAAAATCACCAATGGGATTTGATACGATTAACTGTACAGTTAACTGTCAATTATAATTCAAAATGTTATCCTTTTATGATTCTGCCAAAGTGGCTTTTTAAGGCCCCCTGATAGAGTGGCGATGGAATGTAAATTATCTGAGATCATGAGTACTGCTAGAGTCTATGATGGCAACTCACTTCTAGGTAATTTCACCTAAGTTTTCATAGTGACATTTTTACAGGATAGACAGGCAGGCGGCAGGTATAGTTTACGACTGCGAATCGAACGAAATCCACACGAATATTCACGAGAATGGTTTCAGGATATTCCTAAATTAGTAACACTTGAAAAGAGATGAACTTAACATCATAAACAAGCCTAATCTTCCTCACCCCACTCGTAGTACAGTCAGAAGCAATAATTAATTCCCATGTGATTTATGCGAATATTATGCGAGCACATACATGTACAGTCGGCCCCAACTCCGAGTGTCTACCGCGCGTTAGATTTATGCATCTATGGTAATACATGCTGATGTAACAAGGAATATATTAGCGTTTATAAATAAAAACGGTACAACGTTATCTTTGTTAAGTGGATTTTAAAATTCTTCTATTTCAGGTGCATTTTTATTTTTGTGATTTATTTACGCTTATTAGTGTTGTTGTTTGTAAGTTTATGTGTTTTAAGGCACAGTGTTGATAAAAATGTAATGGTGAGGAGTTCAGAAAATGTATTGTTGGCCATGATTTTACTGTAACAGACTTAAACTTACTGTCTAAGCTAACTAAATATAAGTATCCTCGATTATTGTGTGTTAAGTTTATTTTTTCTAGCAGTTAAAACTACATATCTGTCATTGGCTTTGAATGGTTAATCACTAGCCTCATTAAGTGCCTCAATAGTAATGAGTTATGTACCTTAGGGTAGTGCATTATGTTCATTTTTCTGATTGAAAATAAAGATATTTGAAAATGAAAAACGAAATGACTATCCAAGCTCAGACTGTGGCTAATAATTATGTAGGCACACATTTGTGTAGTATAGCCAATCAAAACATTTATATCGACAAACTTTTTGCCCGTTTGTTGCTATTTATTCCGTTCTGGAACCTTTCAGCGCTTCAGCTTCTTTTTGGTTACATAAGTTACAGATGACTTAGGGCTGATAGTAATTTATATCATCATCATCATCATCATATCAGCCGAAAGACTGCTGGACACAGGCCTCCCCCAAAAGGCCTTTGCCATAATCGCCAAGCTTGGCAGGCGGGTTGGCGATCGCAGTATGGTATGGTGGTGGAATGCATAGAGAACGCTGCTGCCCATTCTCCGGTACACCCCTTAGTCGCCTTTCACGACACCCACGGGAAGTATGGGGGTGCTATTCTTTAAGTCCGGCACCACACAGACAAGTAATTTATATCTGAAGAATAAATACGGCGGTTTGATGATTTTTATTTAATAAAATATGTGCCGTATTATTTATTCTTGATTATTGAAAAATTTGCCCCTAAAGGTATAAACTTATAATAAGATAAGGTCAGAAAGGTAATTGTGTAACACACTAACAGACCTTTATTTTGACAGTTAACAACATTCCTTGCGTTATTTACGTTCTTGAGCAGACAAATTTTCCGAAGTAACAAAGATTGCATCGATTGCATTACATTGAAGATTGAAACTGAATCTGAAACAATATCCTTCAAAATGGTTCAGATTGTGATTGAAGGTGTTACGAAATGAAGGTATTGGTTCTAAGAACACGTACAGTCACTAGCACTTGGCAACTTTATAACGAATGCAACTTTATAACGAATGGAATACGACACTTTACACAAACCTATGGATTCGAAAACACTTTGTTCGTAATAACATAAAATTTCATTCATAACTGAAGGAGAAAATCGTCTTTGAATAAAGCCAAGTGTATACTTATGCTCCAAAAGCTAGCAGTAGAAAAAAAAGCCTCAAAAGTTTAACAGACAAAGAAAAAATGTCAAATTAATCCTCCAATCTACCAATGAAAACATTTTAGCATCGCTAATGGCGGACTTCATTAGCCCACTGCCCACCCCGTTTGGAGATATGAGGAACATGTATTTTGCATAGCGTTTTGACCATTGTAGCTTAAGTAGAAGCCTTAAATAAAAGCTAATTTAAAATTTTCAATTTACTGTTATGTATCTGACTCAAGAAACTTCTTCATGAGTCAATTTAAAAATGATAAAGTGCTACTACTACGTAACTACTCAATTTTTTCGAGATTCCTGTAACTAGTTAAACATTCCGACTTGCGACGGCTGCCTCGCGTGCCATTCATGTGCCATTCATTCAGTTTCCACGGAGTGTGCCAAACCGGCCACATTACTGGCGTAAACACAGTTACTGGCATGCTAATAACATGCTTAACTTATTTGTTGCACACACCAAGTGCATGTTTCGATATTCATAATTTTATTTTGTGAGGGTTTTGTAAGGAGTCTAGTTTTCTAAACATCTGAGTAATGTGTAAAAGTGTTTGTACAAACATACCTACCTAAATAAATGTATCATTTTATCATGAATAAGCTGAATTTTTGTAAATTTTTTCTATATTTTATTAAGTACCTTTCTTTTTGCATGTCTTGGATCTACTGTCTAAAGAGGCTATCCTCCTCTCTAGAAAGAGGGACTATCTCATTATTTTCTCTCAGTCTGGAGAAAATAGTACTCATTGGTGATAGGGCACAAGGTAACAGTGGTTACCCAGAGTGAAGAACTTCGTCACAATGCGTGCCGTGTCCAAGACGATCGCCTCCTGTATCACTGACCCAATTGTTTAGCAAAAGCTTCTCTAGTAATAGGTACCTACCTAAAATATGGTTCTACTCTATATAACAGAAAGGATCTCCATCATCATAATGTTCCTGCCCTGGTCCCATGGTCCTTGGGGTCAGTGCAAAACATTTTTTTTTTCCAGTCTCCCGATTCCCTCCCTCGCACATTCCTTCCATATTTTCTTTGGTCTTCAGAAAGGATTCCCATGTTACAAAACAAATAAAGACATGCAATTATTGGCTTCGTTCACCTTGCCGAATTATGAAGACCTTGACGCCACTTCATCGGCCACTCAGGAGGAATCTGAAGTAGGTAACAAAAAAACTGACTTGGTAGCAACAGCTCAAGATAATTGGGCCTCAAATGTGGCACAATAGGGCCGGATTGCAGCCACGGTTGCATCGACTACGCACAATCGAATAAGTATTATAAAGTCGAAAGTTTGTGAGTGTATGTGTATGTTTATATGTTTGTTACTTCTTCACGCTCAAACGGCATGACCAATTTTGATAAAAATTTGTGTATAGGTAGCTGACACCCTGGATTAACATATAGGCTACTTTTTATTCCGATATTCCCACGGGATCGACACTTATGTGAGTGAAACCGCGCGGCGCAGCTAGTTGAATATAAGTCTGAAATCGACAATCCACCTTGCATTAGTGGTCATGAATGTCCAGTAAACGAAAGAGATAAGTATGCAGGATCGTCGGATATAGTTGAAGTTTAGTAAGAAACCGATGGATGTTGACGACTGAAATTTAATTTGATAAATGAGCTGTTTGTTATCTAAGTAGGTAATAAAATAAAATTTTATTCGAGAACATCAATCGGTTTCTTAATGCGTGTATCGATAATGCGAATGAGAGTTATGTCTATGAGACATGCAGGATGCAAAATTAGTATAGGATTGTAGCATTCGTAGGCGCACGCGGCGTTTTGTATGATATATTTTCTTCCCATCGGGTATCATCTAAGATGATGACTACGTGTTACATACTTTAAGGTTGCCAAATGTTTCTTTAATCATGATATTTATTTAATGTAGATACACCAGAAAATACATACTTAACAAAAAATACAATTAACACTACAAAAAATACAATGGGCGGCCTTATCGCTTTCACCGATTTCTTCCAGGCAACCTTGGAATGGACATTGATTGTGTGGACATAACAATCTCACTTATTTTTAACCGACTTCTAAAAAAGGAGGAGGTTCTCAATTCGCATGTTTGTATTTTTTTTTTATGTTTGTTCGCGCATAACTCCGCCGTTTACTAACCGATTTGAGAAATTATTTTTTTGTTGGAAAGGGTATACTTCCCAAATGGTCCCATGAAAATTTTATCGAAATCAGAAAAGCAGTTTTTGAAAAATCAACAAAAATCTAAAAATTTATCTACTTTGTCTACATTAACGATCTTTTTAACCGACTTCAAAAAAGGAGGAGGTTTCTCAATTCGACCGTTATATATTTTTTTATTTTTTCGTTTACTCTGCATTGCGTTTTTTGTTCGCGCATAACTCCGTCATTTACGAACCGAATTGCTGATGAGCAGTTGACATTAGGCTATTGTAACTTACTCAGATAAATTACAAACTAACCCACTAAAAAGTGAAAATTAAAAACATTTTTTACAAAAAAAAAAACAACCGACTTCCACAAAACACTATAAAGTGAAAAATAACTTTAATTTCGGAAGTCGGTGGCAAAAAACTAAAATACAAGTCCAGACACCCCGTAGATTTAGGCACAGGAGAAATCACAACTTAACAGAACATAACGCCTGTATCCCGAAAGGGTAGTCAGCAGAGGTGTTAGTGCACCTACATTTCACCGTGCCTTGTGCGTCGGAGGCTGTAAGCGTTAGTTTTGAGGAATACGCTGAATGCGAGAAGCACGGGACCGGTCGTCAAGGCGTCACTTGGGGGAGGCCTATGTTCAGCAGTGGACGTCTTTCGATTGAAATGATGATGATTATTATGTGAATCTTTACCCACCAGGGTATGTTGCACAAATGAGACTAGGATACTTCGAGATTAAGCATCTTAAATCTTGTCTGTGTGGTGCCGGACTTAAAGAATTGCACCACCCCTTACTTTCCGTGGGTGTCGTAAAAGGCGACTAAGGGTCTTACCGGAGAATGGGCAGCAGCGTTCTCTATTTATTCCACCATCATACCATACTGCGATCGCCAACCCCCCTGCCAAGCGTGGTGATTATGGCAAACCCCCGCCAAAATTGGGTGAGCCCTATGTCCAGCAGTGGACGTCTATCGGCTGAAACGACGAAGCATCTTAAACAATGTTATAGGTAGTAACAAAGCTGTGATTCATCCCTCAAAGCTGATGGCCACCAATTTCTAGAATACTATTAGCTTTTAGGATTTCGTATGTTCTTCTGTATGTTCTTCTTCTGAAAGTTTCTAACAAATTGTTAGATTCGAGCGGGACGTACTTTTTACTAAGATCAATGATTTTAGTATATTATATTTTAGGTAATTGTACCATAGTAATAGGTAATGTAGTATATTATTAGAATACCGGAGAATGGGCAGCAGCGTTCTCTATGTATTCCACCACCATACCATACTGCGATCGCCAACCCGCCTGCCAAGCGTGGCGATTATGGCAAACCCCCCTCCTTTTGGGGGAGGCCTATGTCCAGCAGTGGACGTCTTTCCGCTGTAATGATGATTAGAAAACTAGCTGCGCCGCGCGGTTTCTGGAGAGGGCCACCCTTGTCACCTAGGGGTATAAAAATGGCATACGACCTATTCTCAGATCTACCAAATATACAGAAAAAATTTCATAAAAATCGATCAAGCCCTTTCGGAGGAGTTCAATAACAAACACTGTACCTAACTGTAACACGAGATTTTTATAATATAAGATAATGCTAGACTTCATCTAAATAAACCAACATATTTTTTCCTTTCCAATGTAATGTAAATAATTTTTTAACTTAAGTAAGTAATAAGAATTATATAATTAATAATTTTCACAAACACTCTAAATTTAATTGTTGTAATTATTATTATGAACGATTAATGTAAGAAATATTTTAATTACACCTAATAGATAACTACTTGCACACCTGCCCAGGTAGAATATAAATAACTTTTGTTAAAATGTACGGTCAGCAACAAAACTCGATTACCACTTCAGTTTTTTAAATCTCAGTTATTGACCAAATTATTTGTTCAAAATTGCAGCAGAAGTACAATGCAATTTTGAACAAATATTTTACCGAGATTAAAAAAACTGAAGTGCTAATCGACTTTTGTTGCTGACAGTACCACCTCATGTAGGTACTAGCCACAAAATTATTTGATTTTCTTTGATTAGATAACAAAAAAAGTTTGTAAAAATACTTAGGGTAGATATAGGTAAGGCGTATGACGAAGTCTGATGATTCCGGTAATTTAATAACTTAGGTCGGTTACAAAACACTTTTAATTGAATGAGTGTGTTGTGACAATAAGTGAGATTTTCCAATCCATAGAAAATGGAAAATCTCATCCTATCGGCGATTCTCATCAACACTCAGATAGGTAAACTCAGACATGCAGACATTACAGGACGAACATCATGCCGGACATCCTGAGGAGGCGTTTGTCCACTCACCTTTATTCAACAGCCTCCATCTCCGCCACAGACACTGACCAGACGCTGGCGCACCTACACCGGACACAGTCCATCGCTAACACTCCGACGGCACCGGCGACGCGCCGGACGCAACACGGACACGACACGGCACTCGGAAGGGACAAGTCTGACCTATTTGTCTTGTTAAAAAAATAAACAAATCGATAGACCGGAGCAAAGCGAGCGTCCACCGACAGGAAACCGGGATAAAAGCGAGGTGCCTCGTCCGGTCGTCGGAGACGTAGGGAGGGTTGCGGGGGTGGCAGCCGGAAGGTGAAGCCACGCCCCGGGGCGGAGCCTGGGCTCGCCTGCGCGGGTTATCCCGGGCCGGCTCAATGGTAGTCGAGCAGAGACGTTCCGCATACCAACTGGTATCAAGTACCAACTTTTTGGATTCTTTGTACTCTGAGATAGACATTGTGTGCTATCTTTTGAAGGTGAAACTAACACACTTGAAAGTTATACTTTTTATTTGTCTTTGTCGCCGACTGGAACGTTGCTAAATCATTTTTTTATGTTCGCATACTTACCTACTTAGTTTTTTGTAAAGCGTCTGGTAATGTTTTCCCAGTGGTAAGTGATTTACCTAGTCAGGTACTGTTTATAACAATTATGCAGTTTCACACCAGTTCAAAAAAAGAAAGCTAGAAAATTCCTACCTACAGCATACTTTTATAGTCGCGGGTTCTCTGCATGAAATAAAAGTTCCATCAGATACTTGAATTGAATACAAAAACTGCCCTTAAAATAAATAAACCATTATTTTATTATCAGGTAACAAAGACCCATACCTAAGTATACATAATAATAATATAGTAACAATTTTGTTAGTAAATAAAACTTAATAACTATGTTAGTATCACTTAGTTGCACTAAGTCTTTGTGCGTTCTGGTGGCATTTGTCCGCGAAAGCGTCGGAATACCACATCCTGCGGCCAAAAGCTTTCTTCCATCACCAGGTGCAGATAGCATGTTGGTATGCTCACCACGAACGCCTTGAAGTTGACGTTGCGTTGCCTTAGTGCTATACGAAATAAAAACACTTTCTTTAGTTGTTAAGCAAATTATAGTAATGTTTTTCATTCATTTAGGAGAATAATAATAAACATATGTACAGTCACGAGCACTAATATTTCAACACTTGGCAACTTTCGATTGCGATTTTTTCACAAAATAACGAATGCAACGTTGAAATACGACACTTTACATAAACCTATGGGTTCGAAAATACTATGTTCCTAATACCTAATATAAAATTTCATCTATACATATAATAAATCTGTAGAAGGGTCAATTCTGTACATTGAAAATATTGAAAAAATAAATAGCAGGGGGTGTTGCTGGATCGATACCAAACCCAAATATGTGATTAAAAAAATTTTTGTCTGTCTGTCTGTCTGTCTGTCTGTCTGTCTGTCTGTATATGCAGGCATCACGTGAAAACTAACGGTTCGATTTCGATGAAATTTGGTATAATTATACCTTATTATCCTGGGCATAAAATAGGGTACTTTTTATCCTGGAAAAATACGTAGAAAAAAATCTTATTTTTCGGTTTTATTCATAGACGTTGTTCTGTAGAACACACGTTGCATTACCCGTAGTGGATAATTTTCCATTTCAATTTAAGAGAATACAGTTTCCTGTAGCTTTGTGTTATGCCATGACAATAAATAAGGCTCAAGGTCAGACCCTAGGAGTTGCTGGCGTAGATCTTACCGCGAGTTGTTTTTCACACGGGCAACTTTACGTAGCTCTTTCCCATGTGAGCAGTCCAAGAAATCTTCATGTTCATATTCCGGACGAGCTCACTAACAATGTTGTGTATGCTGAAGCTCTCAATTAACTTTCTGTCGCATTGTCACGATCACTTTTTTATTATTGCAAACTTTTCGTCACTGTCAGTAATTTACTGCTACATGCTACTTATCAAGGTCGGAATTACTATGAAAAAAATACTTACTACAGAACGCGAGCTCAACAGCAGTAGCTCAATAGAGGGATCTCCTTAATTATTATAGGCTTAGCCGTATTTGGGTCCAATAGATATTTATAAGATGTCATTGTCAGAGTTACTCAAAATGGAGAAATAAACCATCCACGCGAAGACCGACATCCGCGCGGACGGAGTCGCGGGCGGAAGCTAGTTCAAAAATAAAGGAGAAAATCGCCTTTGAATATAGCCAAGTGTATACATACTTTTGCTCGTGACTGTACACAGGTTAAACTTCTGGTAGATACAAAAAAAAATACTTAGGTACTTAAAAAAATATTATCCTAACCTAACATAAACTACTTATTAACAAACTAAAATAAAGCGTCGAAAAATTCCTCCGCTTCGCTGTCTATAGTGGTAGGTAATGTACCCAAGAGACAGGCGGCATTGCCACGTTGTATGGCAATACTTAGCCAAGGTAAAAGCCAGTCCTGGGTCACGGGAAGCGTCAACCAGCCGTTTCGAGATTTCCATTAAGAAAATAAAAACTTTGAACCACAAATTGTCCGTATAGGTATTCAAATAAGACTGTAATTATTGACAATTGTATGAAATGGTTATGAATAGCACGGGAAAAAATTGACGTAATCACCGTTCGCCGTTTATTTGGCAAACATGTAAACAAATAGGTACTTATGAGTATTTGGAAAAATAACTTTATGCCCACACAATAAAGTTCAACTTAAAAAAAAAACGAAACAATTTCAAACATTTTTATAACTTTTTAAATAGTGCTAGTCACTCTACTACTAAAGTAAAGTTGATATTTGTTTAATTTAAATTAACATCAATTGGAAACATACATTTGAATAGACCAGCTGCGGGTGTCTTGCTTAGTAACTTTCGTGACTCCTCATCTCTGGGAGGGCAGAATTAAGGAAGAAAACAAGACTATTAAAAAGTCTCTCGTGTCCCCAAACCTTGTCTATATCAAGCTTTGTGGGTAAAGTTCAATATCAAGCCTAGCAGGTACGAATAACTACTCGACAGCACATAATACGACCTCGTCGAAGTTGCGACGGCAAACATGGCTAGCGCCTAGGTAGGTACCTATATGTATAAAGTTTGAGCTTCCTCAGAAAGCGGTAACGGCAGAAATATTAGGATATAAAAGGCGGATTCTCACAGAACTTCACAAAACATTTATATATATTAACTTTATGTATCTACAGTAGTGATACATTGACGGACAATACAGCAGCGGACTCTTTTTTCACACAAAAAGTTGTTAAATATGGACAGGAGGATATAGCTCTGGCAACCAACGGTTCAGTGTGACCATACAAATCTTTCTTATATCTATGGGTGTGACCATAGCAACTGGAAGACATATCCGGCTCGAAGGACCATAAATGTACGGGTTGTAGTAGTTAACTCCGTACACCGATTTGTCGTGAAGGTTGGTGAGTTCAGTTACTATAGAGAAACACGGAGTAAATAACAGCAAAAATACAAACTAGTCGGGTAAATACGTAACACACTAACAGTGGGAATGTATTTCATTTTGACAGTTCAAACAACATTCATTGCGTTATTAACTTTGCTGGGCAGACAAATTTTTCGAACATAAGAAGCAATGGGTTAGCAATATCCTTCAAAATTATTTATATTGTGATTGAAAGTGTGTTCCGAAATTAGGGGGGGCTCGTTATGTTATGTTTAGCTGGCCGACTGGCTATCGTATGTGCCTATCTTTAGTATGTATTTACCTAATTTTTTGTAATAATCACCTTACTGTTGATAAATGCTCTGACCCTCTTGTTCCTGAAGACCCTCACCATATAGCTCTTAGTATTTTTGTAGATTTTGTCGAGTATCATGAGCTCCCATCACAGCAAAGAAAAAAGTTTGTTTATCAATCGGCCGATTTTCCTTCTATAATGAAAGAACTTGATGAGTTCGACTGGCGCTGTGATCTTGCCAAAGGGTCAGTGGAGGATGCCTTGTCATTGTTGTATGTCAGACTAAATAAAATTATTGAAACTTTCGTTCCAACTAAAATCGTCAAATCTATGTCTAATTATCCCCCTTGGTATAAAACCCCTCTAATCAAAATTCTTAAAGAAAAATTTAAATATCACTCCAAGTATAAGAAATACGGAAATTTATCAGACTATGATTCATTTTTAACTTTGCGAAGCCGTGCTAAACTATTAGAAAAAGAAATGTTCGACAGTTACATTGAGGTTATAGAAAATAGTATCAATAAATCGCCCAAAGCTTTCTGGTCCTTCGTCAAAAGCAAGCAAAAGTCTTCTTATACGTTTCCATCAGTTATGAAGTATGGACAGAGGTCGTCAAGACAGGGTGATGAAATATGCAACATGTTTAGCGAAGTTTTTCAGTTTAACTTTCTCCAAAACACTATCCCCGGTGTAACTCAGTTAGATAGCAACATGCACTGTCTTTACCAAACAACCGCCTCTGATATATGCTCCGTTGAAGTCTGCGAAACTGAAGTATTGAAACTGCTCAAGGCTATTGACGTGGATAAGTCAGCGGGGCCTGATGGTATTCCTGCTATACTAATAACTAGGTGCGCGCAAAGCTTAGCTTTACCACTTACCCTAATATTTCGTCGTTCTCTTAGTGAGGGCGTGGTGCCGCATGTTTGGAAGACAGCTTTTATTACCCCCGTGCATAAAAAAGGCCCTAAAGACAATGTTGAAAACTACAGGCCAATATCTAAGCTTTGCTTGTTTGCGAAGGTTTTAGAAAAAATAGTTTACTCTTCAGTTTATAGTGCTATTAAACATTCACTTAATGACTGTCAACATGGCTTTCTAAAAAACAGGTCTATTGTGTCGAATTTGCTTATCTGTTCCGACTACTTGTCCACCACCATGTCTGAACCCTCTCAAGTGGACGTGGTCTATACTGATTATATAGCAAGGCATTTGACCGTATAGACCACGGTGTGCTTTTGGGTAAGCTGCTTGCAGTTGGTATCAGAGGCGATTTGTTCAGATGGTTCAAATCTTATATCGAGAATCGCTGTCAAACAGTTGTACTGAATGGGTATAGTTCTGTAACTGTTAAAATACCCTCAGTAATACCACAAGGATCCCTTTTGGGCCCTTTACTTTTCATAATTTTTATAAATGACATTGGTTCGTGCTTTACCCGTTCCAAAATAATTCTTTACGCCGACGATATGAAAATTTTATGCCCTATATCAGAACTTTCCGACTGCTTTAGTTTACAGCGGGACTTAGATGGTCTTCAAGATTATTGTCTCCTTAACAAACTCGAACTGAATGTCTCTAAATGTTTTGTTAGTACCTACACACGCAAACCTCATCCAATCACGTTTCAGTATAAGTTACATAATACTAATATAAACAGGATAAGTGTCATTAAGGACCTTGGTGTAACATTTGACTCTAAGTTACTCTTTGATGCACACATCGAAAGTGTTGTTAATAAAGCTTCCAAAGCACTTGGATTTATACTGAGGTTATCAGCGGATTTTAAAAATGTTAAAACGTATAAAATCCTTTATTGTGCTTTTGTCCGCAGCCATTTGGAGTACGCCTCACAGGTGTGGAACCCTAGTTATAATATTTATATAGATAGAATTGAGGGAATTCAAAAGCGGTTCCTTCGTTTCTTAAAGTACAAGACTAGGAAATATACTCCCAATTATATAGCGCGATGTAAGAGGTTTCATATCTTGCCACTGCATGAGCGCAGACGCATTGCTGATATGGCGTATTTATTTAAAATCGCAAATGGTACTATAGATTGCCCTGAGCTGTTAGGCAGTTTAGGGTTAGTTACACACTGCAAAATATTTCGCAAACCTAGCTTGTTGCATGTCCCTCACTCCAAGTCCGCGTACAGGCAGAATTCGTATCTAATTCGTGCGAGCAGAACTTTTAATGAACTAATTAGTGAACATGATTTGGACATTTTCAATACCAGTGTTTCTCGGCTTAAGCATTTGTTGGTGAAAAGCTTTTTTACGGAAAAGTAATTGTTAGCGTCTAAGTGGTTTCTAGTTTGTATCTATTAATCGACCGTGTTATTTTGTTTCCTAATTTATGTTATTCTTAGGTATTTTGTGTTATTGTGTTTCCTAATTTATGTTATTCTTAGGTATTTTGTACTGACCTTTTTTTTGTTGTCTTTTTTGTTTCAAGTGTTTATTAGTGGAAACTTGTAAATGGCCTTCAGTACCTCTACCATGAGTTGTTATCGAAAACTTACTCGCTAGCGTCAAACTCGCTAGCGTATTAACGTGGATCGAATAGATTTCGATAATGCTTGCACCATGAGTTTTACGGAGTTTTACGCAGGCGCTAAGGTAAACTCGATAGATCGTGTAGTATGTAACGTCACTTCCTTAAGTTTTGTTTTTTTCTTTCTCAGTAATAAGGAGAGAGAACGGCATATGTTATGCTCAAAATGTAGTGCTATCGCCTATGCTTAAAAAGTTATGATAGGCAATAATCCGACTAAATAGAATGGTTGGCGGTTAGTGAACTTCTTAAGGTATTTAGTGGTTGTTGAATTTTTATTCCTTATATGTCACTGTTGTGTCATCGAGTGTCGTTTTCAATTTGTAATTTTGTATTTGTTGACATTGTGTTCACGGCGTTTTTTAATAAAATTCAGTTAAATAAGTTTACAGAATGACAATAATACAATGAGGACCAGTCTGGCACAATTTTTAGAAACTGCCTGTCGCTTCTGCGCTAAGAATCGCCGGTTCATTTGTCGCATGGAGCAAAAAGTTGTGTGATCCAATCTTCCAAAGAAATATACCTAATTGTTCCGGGTCTGGATGTTTGTGCATGTGATATTTGTGTTTGTAAATGCACCCACGATACAGGGGAAATCCTAGTGTCCAATGTTTAAAGAAAAAAATGTGTAGTTAGTAGGTAACAAGTATGTGTTTTTATGTCAATTTTTATGTTCCTTATTTTGTTCAATATGCTGTATGTTTCCCATATAATAATAAAATAAATGAAAAGGTCGTATAAGTAAAATGTCTTTTATTTAAATTTAAGTTAGTTATTCATCACAGAAAGCCTCCTAGGTAGCTGCGAAATGTCCCGCCCCTTGGTAAGCTAGAATTTCATTTTCTTGTAATTTTGGCTTGAAATTCACGTTCATTACGTCGTTGGTCTTCAAATTCAGCGGCCGCCAACATATTCCATGCTAAATAAGCTCTTCCAGACATTATTTTGACTCAAAATACTCAAAAACGTATATAATTTCAATGTAAACATATGTTTCACGCGTCAAAATGCTAGTGAGTGACGTAACTACTATCGTAAGCGTATTTTTCGATAGCCTCTGTCAAATTATTAACTCATGGTGCCGTTTTGTATGGCGACAGCTGAAAAACGTTAGTGACTATCGAATAGATTACGTTAGGTTTCTTACCTATCGAAATCTATAGTGCTCATGGTACGAATTTTAATTCTTTCGGTGACCGCTAGGGGCGCTGTACAATATTTCATACATATTATTTACGTAGACGCTAGCGAGTTTTGGCTGTGCAAACTCATGGTAGAGCTACAGATGCATATTGTTTAAGAGCACTGTTTAAATTAGCTGTAAGTTTCCCGAACAGAATAAAATAATATAAAATAAATAAATAAATGTACAGTCAGATTTTTTTTATTAAATTGTTTCCCTACGTTAACTGAAGACTAAAGACTATACGGAAAATAGGTAGGTATCTCGTCTCACGCCGGTTACTTTAGGCTTTTTAGTCATAACTACTTTAGACCGCAATGACCACCCCAATGACTCGGTAACACGCGATATCTACTACTTCTTAAGACTAAAGACAAGGTTAGACTGGGTTTTTCTGACTGGGTTTTTAGGGCTTGTGAATACCCGTAATGAGTGACAGCTGGTACCAAAAGCTTAATCCCAGAGTGCTAATCATCATCTGAGAGGCCACCTGGGGTCGGCTTTTGGTTTATTTGACATTACGGGTATACATCGGGTTGTAGATTCGTGCTAAGTGCTTGGCCAGACTGGCAGCGCGGGCGCGGGCGGGGCGCGGCGCGGCGCGGCTTACTCAAACATAAGAACTTCATTTGAGTTTCCATAGTGGGCACGCGGGCGTGATGAGCGGCGCGGGCTGCTCAACGCGGGGAGCACGTGGGCTACTCACGCCATAACTCGTTCATACATAGGCCGCAGTGGGTGCGCGGACGGCCCGCACGGGCATCGGGGTTCTCAAACTAGTTCGAGCTTTTTTCTAGTAAAAATAAGTCTTCATCATCCGTATTATATTTTGATAAACACTGGACACGACAACACGCAAAACGCAGCCGCGCTCCACTGCGGACAGGCAGATCGCGCGCGTCCCCGCACCCGCGCCGCTCCACGCCCCGTGCTGCCAATCTGGCCAAACACTCTGGGTCGGCTCGGCTAGCTCACACCGTTACCGAGATAATATTGACTACTCCGTTGCCTGGGAATCGATCATTAGTATCAAAATCGTAAGTTTTTGATTGAACATTTGTAGAACTTTTTTTGAGCCATTTGTATTTGTTTGTTTATACATATTGCCTCTATAAAAACCAGCACTCTCAGACATAATTAAAGTACTTAATATTTTTTTTTAAGATTTCCGTAAGGCTGTGTCCGGCTGTGTCAGAAGGTGTAATACAATGTTTAGTGGTACCCAATTATTGGACGACTCAGATCAGTTACCGAACAGTTAATTGAAAAAAAACGTTTTATACTTACCTAAGGTAGAACGCTTGTCTCTTTCGTCAATAAAGGTTTTAAAACAAAATTTTGATTAATTTATAACAAATCGTCTTTACAGAGTTTTTGTACAAATTATTAAAAACCGTGGTATATCGGGAACATAGACAACCAACCAACCTCCCGAACAGGATGGTTTTCGTCGAGGTCTTTCGACTACTGACAGTCGAAAGACCTCGACGAAACCCATCCTGTATCTACAGTCTCTACATCAGGTGATTGAAAAACATCATCTAGGTACCATTATACCTGATTTTGAGGATTACTCGAAGGCTTTTGACTCTTCTATAATAGCTCTATTTAGCTTTTTCTTGGCTTTATCCACTGGCTTAAGAGCGTTTACGCCGAACGGCATTTCATACAAACCTTATTATTCGAAATGAATGAACCGATTTTAATGAAACTTCATACGCATAAGCAGGATACCAAGGTCTAAAAAGTTAGTAGAAAACATTTTCGAAAAATTGTGTTACAGCCAAATTAGACCGATTTTATCTTTTCCATAGAAACAGAGATTTCCAGTTATGTTTTTTTAAATAAGACATTTCGAAAATGTTTTCTACTAACTTTTTAGACCGTTGTATCCTGCTTATTCGTATGAACTTTCATTAAAATCGGTTCATTCATTCCGAAAAATAAGGGCTTGAAAGTTTGTATGAAATGCCGTACGGCGTAAATGTAAGGAAATACTCCAGTAAGATGCTGGTCGATCGTAGCGATCTTTGCCGTACTTCTGGGATTGTCGTGATAGCCGTGGAACACCTCTCTACTCCTCATAAGTACCTCAGGAATATGTCCCCTTATCGCTACGACAATATGTACGAGCGACCATTTTCGGGGGCCCATTCTTGAGTGTGCCAGTCACCCCCTACCATATTACCTTTGTTATATTTAGCCTCAGCCTGACCAGACCTTCCATAGTTCTAGATAACCAGTCTATTTTGACCACCCAAACCCATAATCCAATATTATCTTTGTTTCCATATCCTTGGGTGCGCTTGTACATTGCGTAGGTATAGGGATAATCGTCGGTTGGTGCCTCATCTCATTAAAAACGTCGAACGGGCCTCTGTGAATTGCCTTTGGCTCCTCGTACACCTTCGGAATTTCCGAGACCCCAAAGACGTCAAAAAAACGCTTCTAAATTAAATTACCTATTATTCTAGTGCTTACGTCACAGAATAACTAATAGTACTTAGTACTTACGTGCTATCCGAGGCACGGACAAGTCTCGGTATCTAATGAATGGTCACCCATCCACCGTGCGGCTTTTATTACTATAGGTCTCATCATAATAAGCCTATATTATTTCCACTGCTGGGACATAGCCTTCACTCAATAATAACAAGAGGGCAATAAACCACCACCCGGGCCCTGTGCGGATTGGTACACGTCGCATGTCTTCGATTTTTTTAGTTATACCTACTTACCGGCTTCCTCACGACGTTTTCCCTCATTGGTTTGGGATCAGAGGTGTTAAAAAAAGTGCACAAAATTGACAAAGTGAAGTTCTCTTCCCTATGTTCAAACCCACGACCTACAACTTGACAGTCGGGGACGTTACCTGTGAGCCACCTAGTGGCGTAACTATAGGGTGGCAATGGGGCAAAATGCCACGGGCCCCCAGCCAGAGGGGGCCCCCGGTCATGCCACTGCCCAGGAGGATCCCAACATAAGTTTATAAATCCAAACTTTTTTTGAAAATGTGCAACAAAGGACATCATTCAGGTTTCGAACATTTTGCACCTTTTCCCCATTGTTTGTCTAATTTTTTGGACAGGACCTCGAGCTCAGCAGTAGCGTTTGCGACCACTAGACCCACGAAGCAGTCAGGTGCTAAATGTTGTAGGGGAATATATGAAATCCACGCGGAAGAAGTCGCGGAAAAGTGATAGTAAAAAAAACTATAACGTTGGTTGAGCTTCTTTACATTGAGGGAGGGCCCTTGAAGTTGCCACAGGCCCCAAACGGTATAGTTACGCCACTGGAGCCACCACTATTCTACAGAGAGTTTCATGACAAAATACACATAAACTACTTTCAATGGTACACACCTACGACCGATGGGATCAGTTTCAACGCCAGTAAGAACAGCAGTTGTTACAAAAGCTGCCAATCTATCAATCTGCCTAGCCTTTTCCCATCTATGCTGGAGTCAGCTTCCAATCTAACCGAATGCCGTATTCTACATGGAGCGCCTATCGCCTATCTAACCCCTGCACCCCAGTTAGGTACTGGGTAACACGATAGGAAAATCTACCATTCGTAGGTAATTAGCAATGCTCAATGAACTGCCGGTAATCGCGGGGGACGCTCGGGGCGGGTCGGGCCACCCTCTTTAACGCCTCCGGGCGATAACAGCTCAGTGTTTTTAAATATTTATTATTCACGTGGTGACGTTTTTTTCGTTCGGGGCTTGAACCTTGTAAGTTGTATGAGTACAGATCAATGCAGGGATTTAAACCTTGATTTAGGTACCCTATACATGTAAATGCTGTTATTCACCCTATTATATAAATTGCCTAACCATCAGCCAGCCAAATAATTAAATGTTGTATTAAACGATAGACGTATTGTCTGAATATCATTCAGGCCGCTAGTTGAATAAATAATAATAATAAATGTTTCAGTATTAGAATTGGTAAAATTACTACATAAAGTCTTAGAAATTATTTACAAAGGTATAATTATGTTAGATGCCTGTACTAGGATAAACCTGTATCACAGGCAGGCGGCATGAGCATACCTAATGGTTAGTGTAGGACTATAAAATTCTTAACAATATTTAACATGTAGTCTTTTATTAATGACAAAATTTTACTAATTAATTATTTTATACCTAGTTTACTTAAATACTATTTACCTTAAAGATAACACAAAATAATAACAAAAAGTCTTATTGTATACGAATAATTGAGTCAGCGTAAAATAGTTTCTTGCACTTTAAAACTTAACTAAACACATAGTTGGCTACGACATAGTCACCGTTCGGCCGCAGCAACAGGCGGCACCTTCGGAATTGTACCTTAAAGGTTCTAGCTGGTATATCCAAAATCGTATGCTTTCAACGGCTTCATCCCTACTCTCACCGATTCCGGCTTCATCTTGCAGTTTTCTCTGAAAAATATCTACGTGTGCCGCGTAGTGCATTCGGAAAATCTGAAGGTTTGAACCTTTCAAAGCTGGGACAAACTGGATGCGGAAGACGGAGGACAGGATGTTGTGGCGCAACCTGGCAAAGGCAGCAGTGCACCGCGATAGGCTGAGTTGATTGATTGTTTCATGCATGATTTTTTACGCTAAGTAACTGCTGCTACATGTAGGTAATACTTAGCGTAATAAATCATTTCAGAAAACACTAGGCATGACTAAGTTATTATATGACACCGAGTCACCGTTTACAAATTGCCTACTGAGAAACGATGGTGAACCGGGAGTGATTGCTTAGAGATATCTGCATACGTTAGGCACAACCCCCGTTTGGCATTAGTTCGGTTTAAAGAAGTTTATTTCTCAAAAAGAACATACATAGTTCACTTAAATATGAGAAACTTAACTAAAATCTATTTTTAAAAATGTTCATTGATGAGGAGTCTCTTATTTCTTTAGGTAACTTATTATAAAGCTGCGCTCCCTCAAACTGTATGGTTCTCCTTCCGTACAAAGTTCTAACTGAAGGCAGTTCTATACTTTCCCTATTCCTAGCGTAGTAGTGGTAAGTTTTGCGTTTAAAAGTGATTTGTGAGTGTATTTTGTTAGTTAGAATTTTTTTTTATTAGTATGCATGTGTGGTATGTATATAATGTCTTTAGTTACTGGGGCATTACCTAACTATTTGAGGTGTAGTAAAATCGGGCATAAAATAAAAGTTTCAACTAACGTATGGGCGCAAGATGGATTGTAAGATCAAAACGAAAGATAATAATAATAATGTTTATTTATTTCCTCTTCACAAATGTAAAGTAGTAGTGCTTAAAATTAGCTTAAGGACAAGTTTACATTTGTGAGAGACTGGTGCTTGAAATAGGCATTGCAAACAACGCCTGTAGTACAAGTCACCAGGTCCCCACGACGCTTCATAATCTGTATAAGCATAAAATTGGGTGCTTTTATATGAGTCTGAAGAGAATTAACATTATAAGAAAGAGAGAAAAAAATACAAAAAAGATAAAAATAACGTAACATAATTAGAATAACATTACGATTAACGAAACTTTAAAGCGAGAATTAGATTGAGTGTTGTGTGCATGTGTAACTGAGTTGATTTGTGTAAGTGTTGCGTATGTAGTTTTATATGAGGTAATTAATGGAAGTAAGAAGTGTCAAGATAAGGGAATCAGTAATTTTTCAGTTGCTTCATAGTCCATACTTTTTAGCCATTTACTCACAGAAGCCCTACAACCACTTCTGGGCTACTGGTAGATGGATAGAGCAGTGTTTGCCTTGTTATAGTTGAATGAACCAAGGAAGCAATAGAATTTATGAGAAAAGCTGGTTTTAAAAAAGATGAATATAAAAGCTCATGTGTGTGGACATAATATACATACCTATTCTTTCTACCATCAGTTCATCGCTTAAACGATCATTAGGGCGAACGTTCATTGGGCAAGTCGTCAAGATCACTGTTTTTAGAATACACTTTATACTTAAATGAATAGTTTGTCTAATGTATTTCAATTTCATGTCGACGAAGTTGAATATTGTGATTGCTCAAGGCAACCCTCTCACTTAATGACGGTAGCTCTACAGCAGCCTGTTCAAAACTGTGGCTTCTGAAACATCCCCCTACAGTTGACTACGTTGATCCTGCAGAAAAGATTCCAGCAGGCCACTAACTGGCCTACCTGGAAATCCCTTAATCGACTAAGAACCGCTGCAGGTACAACTTAGTCAGGTGGGGTACTCTGATGAGGCACAGTGCGACTGTGGAGCCACATCTCAAACGATGCCTCTTGTCGTGCTATCCTTTACCATGCAAGATCTTTGCGAGGCCAACGGTAACGCTGTCGAAGTGGCCTAATTCTGGTTGAAGCTTTTTTACAACAGATAAACGACATGACGACAAAGTGCAGTAAAGTAAGTAGTAAATATTAGTGAGAGGAAGCTATTATTAAAACATCATCAATATAAACTAAGAGGAAAAAAATCGTAGATATTATTGAAGCTAACTCAAAAACTACCCAAGCAAAGTTAATAAAAGTTGATATGGGACCACTCCTGAGGATACACTACTTACCAATTAAAAAAATATTTTTTTGAAATAGATTTACAATTGCCGGAGATATCGCGTAAGTTTATATTACTTAACTTTTATACAAAAACAATGCCGTTTACTTAAATTTTTACCAGTAATTTTATTTTCCAATCTTAAAGTAGGTATGTCCTTCCAAATAAACTCGACTCGCGCACCGAGGGTTCCGTACCCTCATATGTTTTTAAATTTTCATCGGGGAGGCCTATAATATTCAACAGAGAATTTTAAGTCCGTGCACGGCGGTGTAGAATATTACAGTTTTATGTCAGCACCATCTCTTGAGCGATAGTGGAACTAATGTAACTTTTGTTGATGATTTCTGAAAAAGTGTGCTATTTAGAGACTTTTTTTTATTTTTCCTGTAACCTTTACATAAACTTCTATTACATAGAATAATTTCAGATTTTTCTCTTTACAAACTTCGGAGATAAGCCGGGGGGAACGGTACTTTTTTTACATTTTTCATCAAAAGTCGAAAACAATGTGGTCTAAAAAAAATGTTTGAGAATGTGCAAACTGCGCTCTTTCATATGATAGTGCCATGCCATGCCCAAGTAGCCCCACTTCGAATTTTTCAGGGTAGCCCGCGAAATTCAATTTTTTTTACGTTTTTTGCAATTTGCTGGTCAGTATTAAGTTGTACGTTGATTAAAATATGATTCGCGGCCGTAACAAATATGTTGTAGCCTCCACTCGTTCGATTCCCACCTGGTATATGTAGTGTGTCATATGTAGTTACAGAATTATAATCATCAAAATCATCAATAAAACGCTCTAAGTTCATAAAGCTGTAGGAATTACTTTTTCTGTTTTTTTTGTTCTTACACCTTTATGAAGTTGGAGGGTTGTATTGGTGATTTTGATGATTATAATTCTGTAACTAATACGTCTTACAGCCGCGAATAATGTTTTAATCAACATACAACCTAGCACTGGCCTGCAAATTGCAAAAAACGCAAGAAATTTCGAATTTCGTGGGCTGGTTGGAGCATTCCCCTTAAGGTGCCACTAGTCGATATTTTTTCCATACAAATTTCGGAAGTGTATTACTCCACTGTTTAACAGTGTGCATCGAAAGTTAAACATGATATCGTTTTGTCTTATTTCTTATGGTGTCTGTACGGAAACAGAATAATAAAATAAAAAGTCATTAATAAGTTATGAGCCAACAAAGATTCGTTTTTCCTGCTATTTTTAACGTTACTTTAGGTGTAAATAAGTAATAAAAGACCTGTAAAATCTTCAAAACCAAAACCGTACCGACAAAGCTCAGTCATCGAAGAGTTCAATAAACTTTATTTGTAATTGATTTATGCTATGATTTTTTCATAAAAATCGATTTTCCGAAGCACTTTTCGAATTATTTTACGCGCCTATCAGTTCCGAATGGTGTTTCTGTGCGTGAGAACTAGACGTTGTTCGTGTAGACTAGCGTCTAACTGCTCATCACTCATACTAGCTCTGTCGGAAACGAAGCCAGGTGAGACAGCGTGCTTTTTGGCCATGACCACCAATGAGTTGGAGCTCGCGACTAGTTTACTCTTAAGTCTATCGACTAAATCAGAGTCTGTTGATAAATACCGTAACCGGAAATGCGAGTCACAGATTCATCTCGTAACCTCGTCACCTGTCGCCGTTACACCCACCCTTAGCATTCCGTTTTCATTAGAAATCCTGTTTTTAACAAGCAATTTTTTACTTTTTTGTGAGCATTCGAATCACTGACCTCTATTGTATTATAGAGGTCAGTGATTCGAATTAAACCAAAAGCTCCCTTTACGACCTCACCCGTTTCAAGAATCCAAAAAAAACAAAAGACTGATGACTAGCTACTATAATTAATTGACGTTTGATACATCAACACATTGATTTTGGAACACACGACACCTGGCCGTTTGGGGTTAGGTGTGGCCAAACACCCGATGACCAGTTAACTTGTACCTATAAACCTGAATTTTTTCTTTGAAATATGAGATCAATTTAGACTGGGCAAAGTAGTGAAGCCACCAGTGTATTAACTGACCTCTATGGTTCGTACTAAGATCGAGAAAAGTGAGTCATTATCAGGGTTCTAAATAAAATTGTCGTTCGCATATAATCGATATCTTGTTGATAAACAAAACGTTACGTAGCGTGCGTTACTCAATATTTGGATGCCAATATGTAGGTAGGTAATGCCAAAATATTTGTCCTGTAGATTAACATTTCGTTAGGTATATTATTATTTCTTCGTTGACGTATCTATTTTTTCCGGTCCTGCAAAGCCGTCTATGATAATGGGTAGTTTTTTGGGGACTTGTTACAAAAAAGATTCCAATAACAGTTAGTACCTACGTAGGTATGGCCAAAACACAACCCCGGTTGTAACCAGTAGGTAAGTATGTACATTGATTCATTAATATTAATTAATATTGTCGGTCATTCAGCTACCTAATTAATTACTTGCCATCCTAAATTATGGTAATACTTACAAGCTGTGAGCCCCATGGGTCCCCATCGGCAAAAATGATGAACTTGCATAGAAATCATCATCCCATACCTAACCCCCTTAGGGAATAAATTTTCCATAGAGGGAATATACGTAACTGCAAGCCATTCGGTTGGCTCATTTGCTAGCATGACATCACCAGCAACACTCGACTTTCTTCTTAGAAAAGTTAGAAAAAACCGGTCAAGAGCAAGTCGGACTCGCGCACCGAGGGTTTCGTACCATCATGCTTTTAATTTTTCATCGGCGAGGTCTATATTCGTCAGAGAATTTTAACACTGTGCACTGCGGTGTAGAACATTGCAGTTTTGTGTCAGCGCCATCTCTTGACCGATGGTGGAACTAATATAACCTTAGTTGATGATTTCTGAAAAAGTGTGCTATCTAAAGACTTCGTTTTATTTTTCCTGTAATCTTTACATAAACTTCTACTTGTTCTTCTTCTTTCTTCTTCTTCTTTCTTCTTCTTCTTAATTATTTCAGATTTTCCACTATGCAAACTTCGGAGATAAGGGGGAACGATATTTTTTTTTTTAATTCTTCATCAAAAGTCGAAAACTATGCTGCCTAAAAAAGAAAAGAAAAAATGTTTGAGAATGTGCAAATTGCGCTCTTTCATATGATACCCTACTTGCCCTAGTATCCCCACTTCGAATTTTTCAGACCCCCTTACAGTCCCTGTTGCAAAAAATATACAATATATTTTTATTTCCTTCTTGTTTGCAAAATAGTTGGGCAAACGTCATCTTAAACTATTCCAAATTGCAAGTTGATAGCATCAGTAGTTCTTGAGATATCCAGCTGTGACAGACTGAGTCTCACCATAAGGGTTCCGTTTTACCATTTTGGTACGAAACCCTAAAAAGGAGTACCAGGACCTAAAGAGAAACAACAGAAATATTGGTCGTTATAGGCTTATGTAACAAGTAATTAAAAAAACTAAAAAACCCGACTGCGGTAAAAAAAAACTGAAAAGCTAAAAACAAGGCCATTTTAAATTAAATAAAAATTGGAAGCAGGTGGGACCCATACCATTTTTTTATTACATTTTCAAACTCAAATGGGTCCCGCCTGCTTCCAACTTTACTTTTATTTAATTTAAAATGGCCTTGTTTTTAGCTTTTCAGTTTATTTTACCGCAGTCGGGTTTTTTAGTTTGTTTTAATTACTTGTTTTTTATTTCCAGCTTTTTAGTTCACAAATTTGAAAGATTTCGCAGACGATTTAGCTCTTGGTACGTGTTTTTTACGATTTGTCACTTCGAATTACTTTTAACCATATAAGTTGTATATATTTTTGTAATCACCTTTAAAAACCCTTTATTTTGATACCCCACTGATAGGTTTCGAGAAAATTCAATTTATTTGAAGACATAATATTGCGCCAAAAATTGGCCATTTTATATTTTTTCAATTTTGATATAGCCAGTGACACTCGCGCTACCAAGACAAATCTAAAGACGTAAGTATAATTTATCAAAATCCGTTCATTCGTTTAGAAGTTACGAGGGAACAAAGAAACGGACATACATACATACATATATACATACAGGTCAAACACATAACCCTCCTTTTGGGCTTCGCCGCAGTCAGGTAAAAAATGCATAAGGTAGGTATTTTATGAAGTTGAAATATCCAAATAATTTCTCATGTCGGCCGTAAATCTGGCCATGCATCATAAGGAATGCAATAAGCCTAAAAGTCCAGCGCCGACTAAATGCAATGCGGTTAGTGGAAGTTCTCAGGTGCGGTTCGTCCAAGTGCGGTTCAAATCAGTGCTCTGACTGGAATACCTCACAGCTACGACTACGGATATCTATAGCTACGACTGCATCAGAAAGCTTAAGAAGTAGTTGAGACCGCGAAATTCAAATTTTCTTACGTTTTTTGCAATTCGCAGGTCAGTGTCAGGTTGTATCTTGATCAAAATATGATTCGCGACAATAACAAGTACGTCCATATTTAGAAAATTATAATCATTATAATCATTAATACATATTTCTAAGTTAGAAATAGCAGCATCATCAGCTGCATCCGGTTAGACTGGAAGCCGACCCCAACGTAGTTGGGAAAAGGCTTGGCAGATGATGATGATATTTCTAAGTTAGATTTCTAAATTTAAATTTTGCGGTCTATCACTATTCATTCATTGGCTGTAAATCTGCTCAGAACCGAAAATATCACAATCGGTAAAAGCTTACTTGAATGAGCCTACTAGGTCCAGTGTCGAGCAAATACGTACAATGGCTACGGCGGTATCGTAAACTAAGCTTTTTAATAAACAATTAGCTTATAAAAATCTTTTGAGATGTGGTGCTGGAGACGAATGCTGAGAATACCGTGGACGGCCAAACGCACCAATGCATCAATCTTAAACCAGCTTCGAATAAAAACCCACTTGTCGACCATATGCCAGCAACGGATTCTCTCCTATTTCGGCCACATAGTGCGCAGAGGCGATGAAAGACTGTTTGCCTTGTGTGTGGTTGGGAACACACAAGGCAAACGATCGCGCGGTCGTTCACCAACACGATGGACCGATCAGGTGAAGGAATCATCGTCCACTAAATTTTACACGGTGGTAAGGGATGCGCTGGACAGAAATCGGTGGAGACGGATCATCCGCTCCAGATGCAACTCCGAAGCTGACCACGATTATGAGGGACCGACTACAGAGAGAGAGCTTATAAAAATACGGCCAAGCGCGTCTCGGATCACGATCACCAACTGCAAATGTACGCACAATATTGAGACTTGCCATTTTATTTTTGGATTTTTTTCTACAAATTGCAAAAGCGTTCTACAAAGACGCTCTATGTATACGCTGATAATTTGAAGTTACAGTGGAGCCACGAAAACCAACAGGGTTGGATTGGTTCACTACGCGGTGTAGAGGCGCAATTTGCACTTGCTTGGGTGACAGTTTGCTGCGGGCCGGGCGGTCAGTATGAAGGAGGAGAGGAGAGGAGGAGAGGAGGAGCCTACTGAGAGCGAAAGAGGCTCGCGAAAGAGCCGTCTTTAATATGTATTTATACGCTCCCTGAAAGTAAGATGGTGGTCGAGAATATTACACCTAAGTAATATTTAGCTTGCTTCCCCCAAAGGACCGGCTTGCCATACTTAGCTAGTGATCGGACTGCTGACAAAAGCAGCAGGTGATCTTCAGAATTTATAGTTTTTTCCAAAACGAATCACACTGATACAGTCAACTGCACATCAGTATAGCACTACAAAATCACCCTTATGGCCATGACAAAAGGTTTCAATGTAAAATTCTTAACACTGATATTTAGTTGACAATACCTAAGTACGGAGTTTATTTATAAACGTTAATTAAAGTTAAGTGACGTTCAAACATCAAAAATCACGGTTAAACAGTCGCTTATCACTAACTGTAAGCGTTTATGAATAAAGCCGTACCTACAACTATATTGGAAGCTGTTTTTAAAATGAAACTTCTAGGCGCACTTTACGCTGTTTCTGAAATTCTGAGCAGGTGATCGAAACTTACCTTACCGTCATGTTCGGGTCGGTGACGCTAAAGCTCCAGTCGGTCGTCGGTCGGTGACGATCACGTAGACCCAGCGCTACATCGCGTATAGGTACTCGGCTCCCGTAAGTTTTCACTTCTAATAAGTGGTCATAAGCCACTCTCTTTTTTTAATTTATCTGCAAAAAATCAACAAAAAAAGGTGTATTTTATTTATCTTGTAGCGGTATCTACAACGCCACCTGCGAACAACGCGTCATACTGACGTCACGCAAAATCCTACATCTCGCTACCTCTCTATTAAAACTTTATGCGCGAGCAAAAAAATACTGTACGAAGGGGTAAGTACCTACTTAAACATCATCTGCCTAGCCTTTTCCCAACCATGTTGGGGTCTGCTGCCAGTCAAATCGGATGCAGCTGAATACCAGTATTTTACATGGAGCGACTGCCTATCTGACATCCACAACCCAATTACTGGGTAATACGATACCCCTTGATAAGACTGATTGTCAGACTTTCGGGTTTCTGACTACCCATAACGACCCGTAAGACCCGTGACCCGTGACTACCCGTAAGTACCTACTTAATGCCTGAGGCAATTTCTTCAACCTTAGGGTGATGTAGAGACAAAACATGGCAGGCGCAACTTACGGGATTGATAGGCCAGAAATAACTACAGGCGTTTAGCCGTTGCGTATCATCTAATTACACCGAATCTTAGTAGGTTCCAGTTGTACTCCAAGCGATCCCTTTTTTTATCATTTATTCTGGCCTTTTATACTTACTTATTTGTGTATACCATTATTTTTGGGGTCACACAAAGCAGGATATTGATAGAAACTCCTTTTCGACTTCTAAATTATTCAACGGCAATGCTGCTCTCGTGGCGCCGGGTCGAGCGGCGCGGCGGCGCAATTGGCGTCGCCGAGCACAGGCGCGCTTCCATTGCTGTTCAAATCATCACTGACTGATGCGTCAGTGACATCAAGCCATTACACTCTCGGTCATGATTTAGTGACTGTCCTGCATGATTGAAATTTATTCTACGTCAGTCAGTCACGTCTGATCACGTACGTACTTACCTACACGCTCACTCAAGCTTCCTTCAGATGGCAGTCAGTCAGTCATACAACAGTCAGCGTTTAATGGCCGCCTTAAGTAACAATGTGATGTGCATACTCCGAAATTCGAATTCAGTAAAGTAGGTACCTAATCAACAGAAGGAGAAATTGACAAAAACCTCGAGAAAAAGAAAGTTGGATTTATTGGAAGAAGAAGAAGCTAGAATTAAAAAAGGCAAATCATCACGAAGGTAGATGGCTACACACCAGAACCCTCTTACCGATCCGGTCATTCCGAAGCGGAATGAAGCGGGTAAGTGGTTGAAAGCAAGGGTTTGTGAGCCAAATTTTGGAAATTAGGGCAGGACGCGGATGGCGTTATTAGTAAACGTTTACAGTACAGTTCGTTAAAGTGACTGGGAATGTTCTGAGGATGGAGGTAGTCTAATACGTTAAATAAACGGCCAGCTTTTTGACTGAAATGTTGGCGTCTGTTAGGCCAGTTAATATGCTGACGGTTTATTCACTTGAGTAAGTAATAAACTTCCATCGCTGGAAGAAGCATTAGATTCGTTGGCAGATTAAAAAGATCCGTTATCAGACGTCATAAAAACCATTACAATTTATAGTAAACAAAATAGATAATATTTTTTAGTTTTAAACCATGCGAAAAAAAGACCACCAATAACTGGTACGACGGTTGCATCTCTGCATCACCCGCCATCTCACACCCTGTAATTCTAAACATCATTGGATAAACTACAAAGCACTTATAAAACTAAACAGCGGTGCTATTCTGTAAAAATCTCACCGTGAAAACTTAGGTGAAGTTAAAAGGTTACATGCTCTGTGGGTGAAGTGAGTGTGGAGTGAGCTGTCAATAGTGTCAATTAATTCCTAGCAAAAACAAATTCACTTCACTTATGTTTTCACGGTGAGATTTTTACAGAATCGACCGGTTGAACTATCATGCGGAATAAAATAGTAAGGCTGCCATCAGACGGACTGCATCGCAGCAACCGCACGCAGTCGATATATGCATGCAGTTGTACGTTCGACTTCGTTCAGTCAAGATATTAACTTCACGCGGTCGGCTGCAGTCGTGTGAAGTCAATATTAACTGCATACAGTCGTGACTTCAACTTTACGCGGTCGGCTATAGTCGTGTAGTGTCGACACACGCTGTCCATCGCTAACTGCATACAGTTAGTATGTGTAACGTCTGATGTGCTTCCATTTCGACGTCAAATCTTACACCGAGCTCCTGGGCTAGATGCGTGGCGTCAACTGCGCAAACTCAGATCCGACTGCAGATAACTATGCAGTTGAATATATCAACTGCGCGCGGTTGCTGCGATGCCGTCCGTCTGATGACAGCCTAACATTAGCAAGATAAAAAAGTAAAAAACCGGCCAAGTGCGTGTCGGGCCACGCACAGTGTAGGGTTCCGTAGTAGCCCGTTATCACAATGTAGTACGATTCTGTTGTCCTATAATCTAAAAAAAAAACAAACTTTTAAGGATTAATGCTAAGGGTTACTCGTTATAAACAAACAACTACTTCATCTTAGTCACTTTTAAGGATTAATGCTAAGGATTTTGTATTTGGTACAAAACTATCCAACACCCAAGTTCAACGAATATTACTGCTAAACTAATGCACATATCTTAACCGCTATACTTTTCCTTTAAAGTTCATGAAATGCACTATCATCGTGAATTTTTCCAAATTACTACAGGAACAAAAATTTGCACTTTAAAGTTTAATATTTCGTAAATGGAGCATTAAATCGAAAAATAATTTTAGCAACCCCCAAGTCATTTTAGAAGACCTATTCTACGATACCCCACACGATGGGGTGACGACGACAAAAATATTCATCCCCACTTCACATGTCCCCTACATATGAAGTGGGGATGCTACCCTAAAAAAAAATATTTTCCAAAATTTTATATTACCACTTTGTCGGCGTAATGGATATGCACACTCCTACAAAATTACAGCTTTCTAGTACTAACGGTCTCTTAGCAAAACCTCGGACAGACAGACAGACAGACAGACGGACATGACGAAACTATAAGGGTTCCTTGTAGGAACTACGGAAAAAAGTCTAAAAAGCCTAAAAAGTCTAAGTACACAAAATATAATATTAAGGTGAATGGGTAGTTGAAACCGCGAAATTCTAATTTTCTTACGATTTTTGCTACGAACTTTTAAAAAACCAGTCAGTTTTTGGTCAGTGTCAGGTTGTATCTTGATCAAAATATGATTCTCAACAATAACAGGTACCTACATATTTAGAGAATTATAGGTCCTGAGGGGCCCGTGGCTAAATAATCACAGCCGTACAGGTCGATCGATCGGGTTAGGCTACGCTTGCCGCGGTTGGTCTGTGGATGGGTGACCATCTTTACATACCGTGACCCCTCCGTGCCTCGGAAAGCACGTTAAGCCGTTGGTCCCGGCTGTCATTTGTGGATCTTTGACAGTCGTTACGGGTAGTCAGAAGCCTGAAAGTCTGACAACCAGTCTTACCAACCCAGTTAATGGGTAATACCCCTTGTATTACCCATTAACTGGGTTTTGAAGGTCAGATAGGCTGTCGCTCCATGTAAAATACTGGTATTC
Organism: Mesoligia furuncula; assembly: GCA_916614155.1. Lineage (NCBI taxonomy): Eukaryota > Metazoa > Arthropoda > Insecta > Lepidoptera > Noctuidae > Mesoligia > Mesoligia furuncula. Next base: position 37,835,778 of record OU744790.1, read on the forward strand.
AGCTGCATCCGGTCAGACTGGAAGCCGACCCCAACATAGTTGGGAAAAGGCTAGGCAGATGATGATTTGAGAATTATAGGTAATCATTAGAATCATTAATAGATTTTTCTAAGTTAGATTTCTACCATTAACACTTTTCCATAAGAGATTGGTGGTTGGTGGTGCTTACCCAGAGTGCATGCTATGTTGTAACTTGTATGGCTTTTATATGAGTCATAGTTACCTCTGCCCGGTGAGATGATGCGAACAGTGGTAGAACTTCAATTGCTAAAAACAAAACCTCGCCGATAGCGGTAACTATAGACCCATTTCGCTAGCTACCGTGATTTCAAAAGTATTTGACAGCATGCTTAGTACACAATTAAGTTTATTTATTTATTTATTTATTTATTTAAGGACAACCAACAAAGCATACACTAAAAATACATGTTAAGATGCACATATTGTTATAACATTTTATAGTGTAGCCTTAATTAAAGGCTGCCACGGCATGCATTAAACATAGGAGTAGGAAATGCAGTTACAAATTACAAAGCATATTTAACTTATTTATATAGATTAAGTAAATGAGAAAGACAATAGAAACTGTACTATTAATTTTTCATTTTTAAGATAAAGCCTTATGCAAGGCAGCCTTGACTTTATGTAAAGAGTAAGACATATCAATATCTACGCTGGGTGAGCGTGACAGGCGACAAAATTGAATCTGCATTCTGTTAATGGTGGAAAAATGACCCAGATTGGTTTTAAAGCCCTTAGCGCGGAGCAACTGATACCTAGACCTACGAGCAAGTTTGTAAGGCACATTTAAATTTATTTGACTCAGTAACCGCGAACAATAAATATGATTGTTCATTATTTTGTACAGGAACAGATGATCTAAAAGCATACGGCGATTTTCCAGACTCATAAGTTTGAAATGTTTCAAGCGTGAGCTGTAGCTAGTTAGATTTCTGGCCCTACTGCAGTGATATGACAAGTGCCAAAGAAATCTTTTCTGCACTGATTCTAAACGACGTTTATGTATTTCGTAGAGTGGAGTCCAAACTATGCTGCAGTATTCTAAGCCTGATCTGACTATTGAGTTAAAGATTGCAATTTTAGTTGAGGCGTGCTTAAAACCTTTACAGTTACGCAGAATGAAACCCAACATCTTAAACCCCTTAGTAGCGATTTTATCAACGTGAATATTAAACCGAAGCTTATTGTCTACATAAACCCCCAAATCGCGAATAACTTCTTTCTCGTAAATAACTTGGTCATTAATTTTATAATTACGAAAATACGGTCCTTTTTTCCTAGAAAAATGTACGTGATTGCATTTGTCAGCATTAAGTAACATGTTATTGTCCAAACACCACTGGGAAAAACGGTCTAAGTCTTCTTGAAGTTTATATGGATCCTGATTGCACTCAATTCGTTTTATAATTTTTAGATCATCCGCGTATAAATATATCTTCGAGTGTACAAAACAAGACGCCACGTCATTGATAAATATATTGAAAAACAACGGACCCAAATGGGAGCCTTGGGGTACGCCTGTGGGTGTCAGAAACAGGTTTGACGAGTAACCGTTGACCACAACTTTAGCAGTGCGTTTAACAAGGTAAGACTCACACCACTGCAACAAATTTCCTGCAATTCCGAGAGTGTGTAATTTTTTAACTAACATTTTGTGATCCACCCTGTCAAACGCCTTGCTAAAGTCTGTGTAGATTACATCTACAGGATATCCGTTGTCTACTAAGTTGTACTACTATTCATGATAACCAGTTCGGATTCAGAGCTGGGTTATCAACAGAGAGTGCGGTGTTGTGTCTTAAGCATGCTGTGACGTACTATGCGAGACGGCAGACGCCTATTTATGGTTGCCTCCTGGACTTGTCAACAGCATTTGATCTGGTTTCCTATGATGTGTTGTGGAGTAAATTGGAGCGAGTAAATTTACCCACAGAACTTGTCAACATTTTAAAGTTTTGGTACGGAAACCAGATCAACACTGAACTATGGGCTGGGGCGTTTTCTCATCCTTACGGGTTGGCAGTTTGTAGTTGGGCAGTGGGGAATATAATCTGCACAACTCAGTTGAGCAGTCAGTTGAGCAGTGGGGAAAAAGGGGGAGTGTGAACTCTATATGAACGAGTTGATTGGCGAGCTCAGCAGTACAAGGCTCGGATGTTTTATAGACGGTACCTGCGTCAATAATATCAGATACGCGGACGACAATGTACGTTTGCCCCGCACGGCCCCCCAGAATTTGCGATTTAGGTGTGCACCAATGCAATGTACTCGCCTCTAGGAGTATATGTACCGGTTTCTTTTTCAATGTACCTCTGTACTTTTGAAGAAATATGCAAAAAAGGGGGCCGTGCCAGCCAAACGTTTTCAGCACGGCCCCCGTGTAACTTGAAAAATATATAGCGTATTAAAAAGTTTCATAAACTCAAGGAATGTACTTTAATAGCACGTTCTATGTACCGTAACAGATATTGTGAATTCGTAATAACAAATAATATATAGATGTGGATAGGGGGCCGTGCTGAAAAAAAAGAAATAAGAAAATATCTAAAAAAGACAAAACAACCTTAGCCAAAAACTATTAAAAAGTAATTCATGTTTGGCAAGTAACATATGTACCGCATTGGTTTCTCATACAACTTGCTAAATTAAAAAAATAAACGAATTTTAGTTTATTCAGCACGGCCCTCTATAGTTGCCTATATCTTTTTAAATATGACATGTTTGTTTACAAAATTCGACTTCCTGAATTATGTATAGGAGTACATTCGTTCCAAATAAATTGCGATTATGGAATATTAGTACTCTAAAAGTTAAATTGGATCAAAAATATCCTAACATACAACTGATGGGGTGACCATGTTTCCACGTGAGAATGGATAAAAAAACTTCTGCATAAATTGAGTAAATCTTTAATAAAATAAACGTTTATTTTATTAAAGATTTACTCAATTTATGCAGAAGCTTTTTTAACCATTTTCACGTGAAATCATGGTATTCGCATCGTATTCGTATTAACGATAACTTTATTAGTAGTAAGTAGGTCGCAAATCGGTCAAAACAACAAGTGTCGCTAAGACTAAATAGCTCAAAAGGCTTAAAAAAATCACAGATATATTTGCAATAAATCACACGGATTGATGTACGGTACATTACAATAAAATTACAGTTTCGTTACATTTCACAGTATTACTTACGTTTACCTATGGAATAATCGCAGAAAAACTATGTGTCACTAACACTAAAAAATCACAGATACATTTCCAACAAATCACTCATTGAACCTTACCTACATTACAATAATATTACTTACATTAATCACATTAATTATTTGGAATAATCACAGGCAACTAATTTAACCTACGTAATCACAGTAGTGTTTCAAGCAACTGTAATAATTGTTATTATTTTTACATAATTATAAAACATCAAAGATCACTCGCTAAAACGTAAGTAAGGGTGTGTACGAATATTGAATCTACTGTACTGTTGTTAATTTTCAAGGCCAAATCATCGTAACATAGCCATTGCTCATGGCTAAGCGTATGGCACTTATAATGGCCCAGATTCCCCATTGAATTCCCTACATATTCAATAGCACCAACGACTTCATAAATTTGGTTTTTAATATTAATAGTGACCGGAATATTACACAAAACCATTGCGTCTGTTCCATTTAAATCAAAGGTTATAATATTTTGTAATGTATAGCTTGAAATGACAGTTCCATCGCAATCATTTTTACAAATTTGAGAAGTAGTTTCGATAGCAAGTGACTCTTCTAATGCAAAAATGGCAAACATGTTGATTACGTTAATATTCAAAGGTATAAAAGGTCTTATAATTTTTACACAATATTGGCATTCTTTTGTGCAAGCTTTTTTAAACTGAGCACTGTAAAGTAAGTTGGCAAACATTTGTTCAAACAAATTAGCAACATTGCATTCACAATCTGTTATTTTCTTTACATGCGATGGCCGGTCAAAATATTCGTGACAAATGTTATTTCTCATTTCATATACCGTGACTTTGTCAACTTTTTCGTTTAACATGAGATTTAGATAGTCCCGAAGTTTATTGTCTTTTGGCTCAATTTCCATTTTGAAATGTGAAAACGACTTTAAGCCAATTGCAATCAAAAACATTATTGCATCAAAACCGCATGTGTTAACCACAGATGAATTTTGGGCCATGTTACCATTTTTTATAAATTTTATATCGTTATGTGGTTTTACATCAACGGCCTCGTCTGCTTGACCTCTCCAATTTTCTACAAATGTTGGTTTATCGCTAAATATTGAATCTTGAACAAATTGTCGTTTTGGTTTTTGTTGTTTTTTACTTGTGCGTTTTTTCGACCTGCGATTTGTTCTTTTTACTGTGTTAGGTTCTACATGAAATTGACTCGCTGCAATATTTAGCTCTCCTTTTAAGTAATTAATATGTCTTTGCAAGAAAACGTCAACTCTGTGTTTTGTTATTTTAGGTTTCAGCAGCAAGTCATATAATTTCATTAATATAGGTATAGAATATATGTACTTACCTAATTTATGGAACCATGGTCACCCCATCAGTTGTATGTTAGGATATTTTTGATCCAATTTATCTTTTAGAGTACTAATACACCATAATCGCAATTTATTTGGAACGAATATACTCCTATACATAATTCAGGAAGTCGAATTTTGTAAAACAAACATGTCATATTTAAAAAGATATAGGCAACTATAGAGGGCCGTGCTGAATAAACTAAAATTCGTTTATTTTTTTAATTTAGCAAGTTGTATGAGAAACCAATGCGGTACATATGTTACTTGCCAAACATGAATTACTTTTTAATAGTTTTTGGCTAAGGTTGCTTTGTCTTTTTTAGATATTTTCTTATTTCTTTTTTTTCAGCACGGCCCCCTATCGTCATCTATATATTATTTGTTATTACGAATTCACAATATCTGTTACGGTACATAGAACGTGCTATTAAAGTACATTCCTTGAGTTTATGAAACTTTTTAATACGCTATATATTTTTCAAGTTACACGGGGGCCGTGCTGAAAACGTTTGGCTGGCACGGCCCCCTTTTTTTGCATATTTCTTCAAAAGTACAGAGGTACATTGAAAAAGAAACCGGTACATATACTCCTAGAGGCGAGTACATTGCATTGGTGCACACCTTTTTTTTTTTTTTTTTTTTTTTTTTTTTTTTTTCGCAAATTCTGGGGGCCCGTGCTGGGCAAACGTACATGGACGACATGGTGCTGCTGAGCTCGTCAGTCTGCGGCTTGAGAAAATTGGTTGCTCAATGTGAGGCGTATGCTAAAGGTCATGGCTTGGCATACAACGTTAAGAAGTCGGAGGTCATGGTCTTTGAGGCTGGGGGTAAAAGTCCTGATGCAGTACCGCCTGTATTACTTTATGGTACACCATTGCTGAGAGTATACAGGTTTAAGTATCTTGGTCATATATTGACTCCCAGCCTCAAAGACGATGATGACATTGAACTTGAGCGGAGTGTTGTCGGTTAGAGCGAACACGCTGGCACGCAGGTTTGCACGATGCTCACTTCCTGTGAAAATCACGCACTTTCGAGCGGGAGCCTATACTGTAAGTACTTCTTTTTACACGTGCAGCCTGTGGGCTAGTTATACGCGAAGATCGTACAGCGCTCTTCGCCTTCAATATAACAATGCGTTTAGGATACTGATGGGGCTGCCCCGTTTCTTTAGGGCGTCAGGGATGTTCGCAGATTGCTTTTACGCAACAATGCGTAAAAGGTGCGCTTCCCTGGTGCGCAGGGTGTGGGGCGGCTCCAACATTGTCTTAAACATGGTTGCGAGTCGCCTTGACTGTCTTTACGTGGGTCACTGTTGTGCCGTCTCTCATGGGATGTCGCAACGGTGACGAACCGTTATTTCTTGTGTTTTTTGTTTAGTGTCTGTGCTTACTAACATAGTCGTAAGTTTTACTAACAATTTTGTTTGAGTCTTGGTCACTTTCATCATCATCATCATCATTTCAGCCGAAAGACGTCCACTGCTGGACATAGGCCTCCCCCAAGCACCTCCACTTCGACCGGTCCTGTGCTTCCCGCATCCAACGGGGTAACTTTAATAAAGAAAAATTCTATTCTATTCTATAAACCAGGTGCGGTCCCAGGGGGGGGTCATGGGATCATGATCCACAAAATCATTCAAGCTGTCGAGAGCCTGAATGATTTACTTGTCTTACGTACGTTACGTTACGTAAAATGTACCTAAAACAAAACCTAAGGTAACCGAGGCGGACTGTTAAAATTTATACAACCCCCACAACCCCCCCCCCCCCCCCCCCATCTAAAACCTGCGTCCACGAATAGCATAATAAAATAATGTGGAGCTGGAGATGTACCTATATGAACATTACCATAACATGACGCCTTTAATCCCCGAAGAAGACGAGCCTACTGCCACCAACCGGGCATAAAATCCATACTCCAGGCTGCTTCTGAGAAATTTCTGATGGAAAAACCTAATAACACTTTACCGGACCTGGGAAACGAAAAGGCAAGGCTGTTCCTGTTCGTCAGCAAGATATTACAAAAGACCCAAAAGTCACTTGAGACGTGCGCTAATTTAAAAAATCGCTCGTCGATTTTTTTTTTTTAAATACGAGGCGACTAGTGGATAGGGGGCCCACTGGGGTGGATTGCTTAGGGCATCAAGTACTCTTAATCCGGCACTGCCGGCGCCTTCCCAAAGGTTTCCCGGACCCTGGTCAGGAACTCCTTGACCGAGATGGAAGTTCCCTTCAAGTGTGTCTTAGCATAAAGAAAACCACAAATGGTTGACAAAAGGCATAAAAAAATCGTGCGTAAAAAAAAGGCTTCTTTATCTTAGTCAACAATACAATAAAACTGAGAGACAAATACTAAACAAAAAATATAAATCATATAGTGACATTCTCAAAAAGTGTATATATAAATCTAGACAGCTACAAAGTAAGAAATATATTGCCAATAATAAAAAATAAGTGTAAAGCCACATGGGCGGTGATTAATGAAAATATTGATGATTTAAACGCTAAAACGCAAATTGACGCAATAACTAAAGATAACCGGACAATTCTAGACTCTAAGGAAATAAGTGACATATTTAATCAATTCTACATACAATCGACCAATAAGTCTAATTTTAAATATAATGTTGACGAGATTAAAAAGACTATCGACGGTAATAATGACTACACAATATTTTTAAAACCTACTGATGCTTCGGAGGTATTTAGAATAATACAAAATCTTAAAAATACAAGTGCAATAGGAATGGATGACATAACAACAAAGGTACTTAAATTAGTCGCTTCATATATTTTGTCAACCGTTAAGTTATTTAATAAACTTTTCTTTTGAAGAAGGTGCATTCCCAGAGACTTTAAAAAAGTCAATAGTAAAGCCACTATTTAAAAAAGGTAATACATCTGACATGAAGAACTATAGGCCAGTGACTCTGATACCAATCATGTCAAAAATCTTGGAAAAACTCATGCTGAGAAGGCTCCAAGACTTTGCGATTAGTCATCATATACTTAAAGACGAGCAATTTGGATTTAGGAAAAACAGTACAACGTCTTTGGCTTGTTTCAATTTGATGAAGAATGTCACCCAGGCGATAAATGAAGGCTTACCAGTATCGGCTATCCTCTTGGATATGAGCAAGGCGTTCGATTTTGTAGATCACGAATTGCTCTTATACAAGTTAGAAAAAATACGGAATAAGAGGAAAAGCGAACGACTGGTTAAGAAACTATTTAAAAAACCGACAACAATGTGTGGAAATCTCCAGAATCCATAATGGCGAAAAGGTGTCTTATAGAAGCGACTATCAGAAAAATAATTTCGGAGTGCCGCAGGGCAGTGTATTGGGGCCTTTTTTATTCCTTCTTTATATTAATGACCTCCCAAATATCACGCGCCACACAATGATTTTATTTGCTGATGAAAGAGTCGACACCTACGAGTATGAGATTAATGAAGCCATCAAAAATATAATACACTGGTTGAACTGCAATAACCTACAAATTAATATGGAGAAAACGAAAATGATCCAATTTCAAACATACAGGAGAAACCCATTAACGCTGACTATTAAATATAATGACACTTGTATAGATCAAGTAGTAAGTGCTCCATTTCTGGGCATACAATTAGATCAGAATTGTGACTGGAAGAAGCATGTCGATTACGTTTGTGACAAACTGGACAGATTTAAATCTATGCACTAAGAAGATTAAGAGCCACGGTCTCAACTGAAGCGGCTCTTTGTGCATATCACGGATATGTTTCCTCCGTACTCTCATACGGGCTCTTGTTGTGGGGTAATTTGGTAGATGCCAATAAAGCGTTTATGATACAAACAAAAATGTGTGCGTGCAATCTGTGGAGCTGGGTACATGGATAGCTGTAAGCCACTATTTAATAAAAACTTTTTTACAAAAAAAACAACTGACTTCCAAAAACACTATAAATAAAGAGATATTATAACTTTAATTTCGGAAGTCGGTGTGTTTGGATTTGTATTTTAGTTTTTGCCACCGACTTCCGAAATTAAAGTTATTTTTCTCTTTATTTATAGTGTTTTTGGAAGTCGGTTGTTTTTTTTGTAAAAAAGTTGTTATTTTTCACTTTTAGCGGGTCAGTTTGTAATTTATCTAAGTTATAATAGCCTAATGTCAACTGCTTATCACCTTTTACAAAATATTGCTTTTCCCGATGCATGGACGTTAATTGTTGAGGAGTTCTCCTAGTAAGAACCAGGAGAACTGGAGTTGATTGAGAAGTCACCATCAGCTCCACTTCACCATACGCATTGTAATGAGCATGAATTGCTTAGCAGCCATATTAAAGTAATCGAATCTCAACCCGTGAAATATTTGTCATTGAGTAGTGCCATTTGTGGTCTTCATCATCAGCTCCACTTTACCAAATCATAATTTCCGAGAGCAAATGCTCAAGTTACTTTAATAATAGACTTAGGCAAGAAAAATTTTGATGTGCATTTGGATTGAGTGATCTTTTTTTATTTCGTGACAAAATCTGATTGTACATTTAGTCAAAAATAGTCAAAACTCATAGCCCAAAGTAAAAAATGTGTCACTCTCAAGGATCTTCAGTTATTGCCGAAAATGTGGATCACTCAATTCAGACATTTTGCAAAAACTGCTATGAGCTAAATCTCAACAAAAACTTACTCTACTGACTAAATTTATATCTCAAGAATTTGTCAAAAATTTGTCACAACATTTTTTAAGCCCATCAAGGCATTTAAAGCTTCTTCCAGGTATCTTTGGACAGTATCATTGGATCACTCAGTACAGACACCATTTTGTCTGAGAGATCGTTGTAATAAGGTTTCGGATGAATTTTTCTATAGATCTATTGTTTATCCTAAAATGTACATGTTCCGAATATATTTGTACAATAAATATCATAACACAAATACCTTTTGTTAAAAATTTATGAGTGACTCAATGTTTTTGAATTTGCTGAACTGAGTGATCCATAAGAATGTCTTATAGCTAAGTACCTGTTTCGTATTGATTTACACAAACTACGATTAATTTTTGTACAACTTTGTGACTAAAGTTTTACATAAAAATAATTTACATATACAGCTTAATTTACGAGATATTACATTTTTAATTATATTGTTAGGGAAAAGTGCAGTAGGGTGACCATATAATATGAGATCATCGGTAATATAAATGATACAGTAAGTACCTACCTATATAATCGTCAGTTGTAATATCAATTAATGTAATCAGCACCCTAATTGCGTAACACACTATCAATCGGAATCTGAATCATTTTGAAGTAAATTGCTAATCCATTGCTTATTGCTTACGAAATAACAGTCGATTGTTGCTGTAACCTAACGTACGTTTTCGAGACAATTTTAATAAACAGCTTTTCAAGCGCAGTTAGCACTAAAACCTGCTTAAATCAATCTTGCGCGGCACCTGAAATAACTAGAAATGTTGTACCTATTTCTGCCATTGAATCTGCAAATAATATCTGTATTTGGCATTAACAGTCTCGAAGAAGCAATTTCTTTTAGCTACGAGGGGATTTGTTTTTCATGTAATAGTAATGCTATGGTGGTTATAAACTTTCTAGTGTTATTTTCATGGATTTGAATGGAACAAAACAGGTAACGTTACAAGATGTGCACGAAATAATTTTAATAAAAAGTAGATCGTACAGGTTAGGGCGCGTACACATAGCGATCCGTTGAACAGGTCCGTTATTTGATTGCGTATGTAGTTGTATGAGCCAGTTCACACACAATACAGCATTCCCGATCCAGTAAAAAAGAAAAAGAGATGAGATAAGATCCGTTAAAAAGGATCCTGTAAAAACGGACGTTCTATGTGTACGCGCCCTTACTTGGAGGTATTGAATTTCTTCCTTCTCAATATCCTGACGGTAGCGCATGGTGTAAACGGACGAATAGTTTGCTATGACGATAATTTGGCTAAAACTTATGATAGCAAAAATGAACCACTTTATTTACATAAGTACACTTATTTAGGCAGCTTATGATTTATAAATAACATGGTATTTCCTTTCTAGATTAGGCTGGCCGCATACGTCCGATTCGGAGACCCCGAATTTCATTTCATACAAAATTTTCTCCTTAGCGCACACGTACCTACTTATATTTTCCGTCAGGGTTTCCGAACGTTTTCTAGATTTCACTATCATTTTGTTAAGTACTTATTTGATTTGGTTTTCGTAAATTTTACTTACCTAGGTACTGTTGATCTGACATTTTTACAAAGAATTTTTTTTACATAAATTGTTTATTTTGCTATTATTAATTCCAAAGATATTCTAATAAGTAATGTCGTGTTAGCTTATAAGTTAGGTAGGTATACTGAAAACAATATTTTTTTTTACGAAAGCTGAAAGCTGTTTTTGTTAATCGTTTTTAATAACTATAATTATATAAATAAAAATTCGGAAATAAATAAATAATAAAGTTTACTGTTGGTAAAGTTTATTATTTACAACATAAAAAAAAATAACAAAAAACATAATTGAAATATAATTAACAAAAAACATAAATGCAAAGTTATTGGATGATTAGTTAAAAATCTAATCTTCCTATGATTTGATTTTTAACTAATCATCCAATAACTTTGCATTTATGTTTTTTGTTAATTATATTTCTGTACCTATGTGGTGTACATTAAAGACTATTATTAAACAACCAAACAAATAAATAAATAATAAAGTTTACTAACAGTAAACTTCATTATTTATTTATTTCCGAATTTTTTATTTGTCGTCTTAACAATTAAACTATGTTTCTATCATTGCATCTGTTTTATTCATAACGAAGAAGTTTTTCCTTGAATTAATTAAAAGGTAGAGTTTATTCTAAACTAGACCTTAGTACTAGTGAAGTAACTCCTACAATCAACGTGTGATATCATCATCATCATCATTTCAGCCGAAAGACGTCCACTGCTGGACATAGGCCTCCCTCAAGCACCTCCACTTCGACCGGTCCTGTGCTTCCCGCATCCAACGGGTTCCTGCGGCCTTCACAAGGTCATCGGTCCACCTTGTGGGAGGCCTTCCAACGCTACGTCTTCCGGTACGCGGTCGCCACTCCAGAACCTTTCGGCCCCATCGGCCATCTGTTCTGCGAGCAATGTGCCCTGCCCACTGCCACTTAAGTTTGGCAATTCTTCGGGCTATGTCGGTTACCTTGGTTCTCCTGCGGATCTCCTCATTCCTGATTCGATCACGCAGGGAAACTCCAAGCATAGCCCTCTCCATTGCCCTTTGGGTGACTTTTAGCCTTCTTATAAGGCCCATTGTGAGCGACCACGTTTCCGTTCCATAACTCATCACTGGCAACACACACTGGTCAAAGACTTTCGTCTTGAGACACTGCGGTATGTGGGACGAGAGGTTATTGCGTAGCTTCCCGAACTGCCCAGCCGAGTCGGATTCGTCGATTTACCTCTTTCTCGAAGTTAGACCTACCTAACTGGACGGTTTGTCCTAGGTAAACGTACTCGTCCACGACTTCGAGTGTAGCGTCTCCGATTTTTATGAGAGTGGGTGTTACATGGGCATTTGACATGACCTTCGTTTTGTCCATGTTCATTTTAAGACCCACTCTTTCGGAGGCTCTACTGAGGTCATCGAGCATTGTACTGAGGTCCTCCATAGTCTCAGCCATGACTACGATGTCGTCGGCAAACCGAAGGTGAGTTATGTACTCGCGTGATATACGTTACGTGTGATATACGTTAAGCTAAATTGTATATTCTATAAGTTACGTTATAGTAACACGATATTTAAAAAAAATAACGTGACCACCATGTCATCTTCGAAACTACAATAGTAGGCTTCATTGTGGTTTCTTTCAGATAACAACATTTTAAGAGATAAATGCTCTAAACAGCATTGCATTGCAATAGGATGAAAACAAAAACTTACAACTCTTTTTGTGAATAGAATTTAGTTTTTTGCCTCTCCTGTAAAGTCAAGTTAAGTCCTGGTTACATTAATTGATATTACAACTGACGATTATATAGGTAGGTACTTACTGTATCATTTATATTACCGATGATCTCATATTATATGGTCACCCTACTGCACTTTTCCCTAACAATATAATTAAAAATGTAATATCTCGTAAATTAAGCTGTATATGTAAATTATTTTTATGTAAAACTTTAGTCACAAAGTTGTACAAAAATTAATCGCAGTTTGTGTAAATCAATACGAAACAGGTACTTAGCTATAAGACATTCTTATGGATCACTCAGTTCAGCAAATTCAAAAACATTGAGTCACTCATAAATTTTTAACAAAAGGTATTTGTGTTATGATATTTATTGTACAAATATATTCGGAACATGTACCTACATTTTAGGATAAACAATAGATCTATAGAAAAATTCATCCGAAACCTTATTACAACGATCTCTCAGACAAAATGGTGTCTGTACTGAGTGATCCAATGATACTGTCCAAAGATACCTGGAAGAATGGTGGAAGAATGGGTTGATGGGCTTAAAAAATGTTGTGACAAATTTTTGACTAATTTTTGAGATATATATTTAGTCAGTAGAGTAAGTTTTTGTTGAGATTTAGCTCATAGCCGTTTTTGCAAAATGTCTGAATTGAGTGATCCACATTTTCGGCAATAACTGAAGATCCTTGAGAGTGACAAATTTTTTACTTTGGGCTATGAGTTTTGACTATTTTTGACTAAATGTACAATCAGATTTTGTCACGAAATAAAAAAAGATCACTCAATCCAAATGCACATAAAATTTTGCTAAGGGCCAAGTTTATGTTACGCTTAGTCGTGTAGAGACGCTGTATGTCATTGTATTATGCGACTTGGAACCTACCAAATTGCTAAATGACCACATGACGAAAAGGCATTGCGTGAAATGCAACGATTGAGGCTTTTATAAATCATCATCAGCCAATTGCAGTTCACTGCTGGACGTAGACCTCCCGAAGTTTGCGCCAACGTTCGCGATCCTCCGCTTCTCTCATCTAGCCACTACCGGCAACCTTTGTTAGGATAATTATACAGAAGAAAAACTCGCAAAAGTATTTCACTTTAAGAAGTATTTATTAGTTTTTAGACTAGGTGCTGATAATCCTGGCTGCAGCATCAGGCCAGACTTATGTCAACATTGCATTGAACTTAAAATTTAGTCCTGTTTAAAATGAGCCCAAACACGACTACGGTGCTGTAATTTCAAGGTAATTTTTTTGATGCTCGATTGGCTTCAGCATCAGGTCTCTATGTACTTCGGTGTTCCTCATTAACAGTACGTTTATCCACACATCGAGCCCTTTTCAATGAGCCTAAACACGATATATCTGCTGTTAGTTGTCGAGGAGTTAGGTACTCTGCAGACTATCCTGACTGCAGCATCAGGTCATAACTTGATGATCATGAGACCAAATGTGGCAAATGACCTATCAAACATCAAAACAATTTACTAAAACAGTCCTTGCCTGTTCGAGTAACTTCTTACTGTTAAGGAGTTGAACCTTCCATCATCAGCCCAGCTACCTGAGGTGGTGACAACCGTACGCAAATACACAAGATACTTCATAAAATATGCGAAAAACAATAAGTGAGCCTATAAAATTTGAGGGTTGCTCTCGATTTCTCTAAGATCCCATCATCAGATCCTAACTTGGTGACAATGGGACCACCTCAGAACTATCTACTTTCGAACAAAAAAAGAATTTTGAAAATCCGTCGACAATTGGCGGAGGAATCGATGAACAAACATACAAAAAAAAAAAAACACAAACATCCGAACATAGTACCTCCTCCTTTTTGTGAAGTCGGTAAAAAGTACAACATTTTACCCTTAGCGTGCATGTATATTAAAGAATTGTGCCTATTAGTACGACAACATCCTGAAAATTTTATTAAGCATACAGATATAACCAAAAGGAATGTTGCCTCTAGAGATAGGCATAGGCTCTGCTTGCCACAATGCAAGCTCGATTTATATAAAAGAAATTCATTTATAATGGCTGATTCAGTGGCTCAAAGAAAAATGTTTTTACACAGTAAATGAATTTGTGTCACATGTCGAAGAAAGAAAGTAATGTCAATAAATTTGGTTTTTTTTATCAAAGTCAAAGTCAAAGCATTTATTTCAAATAGGCACTTAACAGGCACTTTTGAACGTCAAAAATTACTAAAATAGAATTGATTCTAGTCGCCCATTCCAAAAGGTAGTTTTCGTATGGAGAAGAATGGGCAAGAAACTCCACCGTTACTCTTTTAAAATGTTTTACAATATTTTGCATGTACATTAATTATATAATATATATGTGAAGACGATGCACCTAAAATAAAATTACTGTACCACAATAGGTAAAAGAATTAAAAATGAAACCATAACATATAAATTAATTATCTGATAGATACATGGTGCTCACATATTTACAAAAATGGTAAAAATAAACGATTGTCATTAAAAAAAAAAATTATAATAATGTTGCGCGCCACAATTAATGCCTGGTACATGGTAACAGTAGTTACCACTAGCGCCATCTAGTATCGAGTAGCGGAACTAGTAATGAAGACCTTTCTAGAAATTTCGATGCGAGAACTTTCTAGAACATTCCCGAACTTTCGACATCTGGTCGATCGGGGCCTGTATGTACTCGAACATTCTAGATGTTTCTACAATGGAAGGTTCTAGAACTCTCTTTGGCGCTATATAAGGCCGAGACGCGCCACGACCGACACAGTTTGGATAAAGCGATCGAAGTGAAAGCATCGAAGCGATATTCAAGTGCGACTTAAGGCGATCAGTAGTGCAATTGTGTTTTGTAATTAGTGTGTTTGAGTTGTAATTAGTGTTGATTATTAAAGTGTCATTTTTTTGGTTATTAAATCGGCAGTTTTTATTGTCACGAACCCGAAGCTCGTAACAATTGGTGTCAGAAAAGGGGATTAAAAATCATGCCGGTTTTACCCAAAGACGACACGGAGGGTATCCGTACCCGGAGTCAACGCCAGCAGGAGACGGACCAGAGGCGATTTGGTGGAGCTACGCCACAGAGGTCGGAGGGCCAGCTACCGACCATGGAGGCCGGCCCGTCCGCAGCAGCTCCAGCATCAGCAGCACCAGATTTGGCTGCTCTGATGTTGATGCTGCAGGAGCAGGCTCGCCGGTTGGAGGAACAGCTCCAGCGGGACAAGGAGGAACAGGCTCGCCGACAGGAGGAACAGGCTCGTCGGTTGGAGGAACAGCTCCAGCGGGACAAGGAGGAACAGGCCCGTCGACAGGAGGAACAGGCCCACCGACAGGAGGAACAGGCTCGTCGGTTGGAAGAACAGCTCCAGCGGGACAAAGAAGAACAGACCCGTCGATTGGAAGAACAGCTCAAACAGGATAAGGAGGAGCAGGCGCGCCGTCAGGAAGAGCAGATTTTCCTCATAAAGGACCTTCACGCAACCCTCGGGAAGGACATGAAGGAGGTGAAAGAGAAGGTTACCCAGCATGACAACCGTCTGTCAGAAGCTGAAATTCAGATCAGTAAGTTTAATGACGTCATTGCTGATGTGAAGCAGGAGTTGGGTAACCTTAAACTTGAGGATAGAATCGCAGCTCCCGTAGCTACAACACCTTCGCTACGTGGATTCAAAGTGCCACCGTTCGACGGAACTTCTTCCTGGTCGGCCTACAAAATCCAATTTGAGGCTGTCATGAAGGCTAACGGGTGGAATAAAAGCCAGGCCATGACTGCTCTCACCCTAGGCCTGCGCGACCAGGCCTTAACTGTCCTGGAAGCTCTCGGTAAGGAAGTGACTTACGAGCAGCTCCTCGAGGCATTGGAAGCTCGGTATGGCGACGCTCACCTGGAACACGTGTTTCGTGCGCAGCTCAAGGATCGCGTGCAACGCAGTAACGAAAACCTGCAGCAGTGGGCCCTTGAAGTGGAGAAGCTGGTTCGTAAAGCTTACCAGTCCGTACCTGCGCTTATTGATGGAAACCTGGTGCAGGCATTCATCGACGGCATCCGCGACCTTGAAGTGAGAGCTGCTGTGAGGCTCGGGCACCACGGGACGCTTAAGGACGCCTTGGCCCATGCACTGGAGGTGGAAGCTGTGCGACAGGATCATCGTTCCCATCGCGTCAGGGAGGTTGCAGCGGCTACAGTTCGCGACCGCAATAAAGGATACAGCCCTAGGTGCTACGGCTGTGGGGAAAAGGGCCACCTTCGATCCAGTTGCCCTAAGCGAACTGCAGAAAGAGAAGTCTACCGATCTCCAGAGGGCAGTGCGGCTAACAACACCGCGCAGCACCAGCAGCAGGGAAACGAGTAATAGCCAGGACTGCGGGGCGGGTGCTGGCTGATGTTCAAAGAGCCCCAAGGGTTTCGATCACACAAACCCATGACGGGAACAGCCTTATCATCAAGGGCGAGGTCAACGGAACGCCGTGTAAGCTGACCATAGACACTGGAGCTTCTCGCACGGTTGTCAGTTCCCAACTTGCTAGTCGGTCCCTAGGGGACTCCGCATACAACCGGGAACGCATTAATTTGGTAACAGCCACCGGTCAGCGCATACCCGTCCATGGAGAGAAGAAAATGGAACTGAAGCTAGGGAACAGAATCTACCTGCATAATGTCATCGTGGCTGATATAATGGACGATTGCATCCTGGGCCTTGACTTTATGAGGAAGAATTATTGCGAGATTGACGTCAAGCAAGGTGTTTTGAAATGTGGAGAAGAGGAACTTTTCATGGAAGGGGCGTTACCTGGGAATGTGCACAGCCTTAAGAAGATTGTTCTTCCGCCGAGATCGGAAACGATTGTGCCGGTTAGTCTTCCTCGGAATCCTGGGCAAACTCATCGTTGTGTACTCGTGGAAAGGGTAGACAATGACCTTCCATGGAAAGTGGCACGGACTTTGGTCAGAGCCACTGACATCTCAGGAGTACGTGTGCTGAACCTTTGTGATCAGGAACAGATAATAGAAAAAGGCACACTTGTTGGTACTTGCGAGGAAGTGGATTGGTTGCGTCGATGCCAACATCTATCGACTGGGACCCTCAGCAAGGATGCACAAACAAAAGTGACCACACTTTTAGAAGACTGCCGCAGCGCTTTGTCCCAAAATGAAATGGTCAAGGCGAAGAAGATGTTATTCAAGTTCGCCGATGTTTTCTCGTCAAACGAGGCTGACATCGGGAAGACTGGCATAGTTCAACACAAAATAAATACAGGAGAAGAATTGCCTATCCGTCAGCGGCCAAGGAGATTGCCGGTAGCACGTGAAAAAGAAGTGGAAACCATGATTGAGGGAATGGTGAAGGATGGTGTTATTGAACCTTCATCTAGTCCATGGTGTTCACCTGTAGTGCTAGTAAGAAAGAAGGACGGCAGCATGCGGTTTTGTGTTGACTATCGTCGTCTGAACGACGTTACAAAGAAGGACAGCTATCCTTTGCCAAGAATTGATGACACGCTGGACATGCTTACTGGAGTAAAGTGGTTTAGCACGCTGGACCTGAAAAGTGGCTACTGGCAAGTTGAAACTGATCCTAACGACAAGGAGAAAACTGCATTCTCGACAGGAAAGGGTCTGTGGCAATTTAAAGTTATGCCGTTTGGATTGTGCAATGCTCCGGCAACATTTGAGATGGAACTTGTACTTACCGGACTAATTGGCGATGCCTGCCTGGTCTACTTGGATGACATCATCATCGTAGGCCGCACGTTTGAAGAACACCTTCAAAACCTGGAACGCGTGCTCATGAAGATTCAGAGTGCCAACCTCAAGTTAAGTCCGAAGAAGTGTTCACTATTCAAACGACAAGTTAGCTTTTTGGGATATGTAGTGTCTGAAGAAGGTATCCGCACGGATCCAGAGAAAATCGCCGCTGTCAAGGATTGGCCAATTCCAAAAGACAAGACGCAGGTCAGAGCATTTCTGGGTTTGTGCTCCTATTATCGGCGATTTGTCAAGAACTTTGCAGATATAGCTAAACCCCTGCATAAGCTAACCGAAGAGAAGCGACATTTCTGCTGGGATGAAAGTTGCGACATCGCATTCCAGGAGCTAAACGACCGTCTGTGCAAAACACCTATTTTGGGGTACCCTGATCAGTGGCGTGCCTAGGGGTCAAAATTAGGGCAAGCCCACAGATTTTCAAGGTATAAAAAAAGGCCAACTGAGGGATTGGCTGATTTTCTTGTTGTTAATCGTTGTTAGTAGTACTAACATCATTATTATAATTTCCGCAAGAAAACCTTTAAAATACGAAGAGTACTACATATTTCAAACATCAGTACGTAATTGTCACAAGCGCCATCTATATTAATGAATGCGCATAACCACAGCGCCTATCCGGAACTTTCTTAATTTCGCTTGTCACATGCATTTGTTCAATCAAAATGCACTAGATGGCCTCCAAATTATCGATTTATTGTTCTTTTTTCTTTTCTCGTACGCACTGTTTTATGAATTAGGTACTTACATTTTTAAAGTCAATCATGAGCCAACACATACCTATGTTTAACACCTATGTTTGTCATATTCATACCTAGTAAACAATCGAATGAGCAGGTACCTATTTTATATAATCTGTCTTCTTGACTGACAAAAATACTTGTTTTTATTTCCGAGAAGTACCTACAGTAATTTAAGATTGGTTACGGTGAAGTAAATAATTATTTATTGGCAGCAAAATTGCAGAAAACTCAATGTATTTACGTACCTTTTCGATGACAATTCCGAATTCACATAATGATAAAAGAACACTACCTATATTCGGTCAGTGGGTCGTCTTAGGGTTAATTAACCGTTTACAAAATCATAGGGAATGACATCGCCACAATCAATCACTTTTTCAAATAATAAAACTATTTCTCAATGTATTCAAAACTTCAAAACAATAACAATTTGAGACGCGTCGCGTTATCGACTCATCGCGCCCGCCGCACGTGCAACTAACTTTACGCGGGTCAACGGGGATAGTGCATTTGCGCGAACTTCGTGCCTATAAAAGCCTGGCTTTTATTTTCATAGAAATCTGTGTTGTATGTACTTACCAATATCAACAAATGTAAACGTTTTTATAGCAATTTGTAGGCGAAAACTGCGAGACAGAGAAAGGAAACAGAAGCCAGGTAAGAAGCCAGACTAGTGTGAGCGAGATGGCGCAATTGAATGCATTGTATAGCGTTAGAGCGGAATTTGGCGCGAACCTAGGCCAGTGCGCGCAAGTTCGGATTTCGAAATAATTGTATTATTATTCCTATGAAATGAATGTTTGCGTTCGAGTTCATTGACTGGATTTTTTTTAATAATTATGTTTTTTATTGATTTTGTTGTTGTGAATTATGATTTTATTAGGGCAAGCCGGGCTTTTTGGCTTCTATGAAGGGCACGCCACTGACCCTGATGCGGGCAAAGAATTTATAGTTGACACAGACGCAAGTGACATAGGACTTGGCGGTGTGTTGTCTCAACGTAATGGTGATCAAGAGGTTGTGGTAGCATACTTCAGCAAGTCATTGTCGAAACCTGAAAGGAACTATTGTGTTACGAGACGGGAACTGCTTGCTGTGGTAAAGTCATTGCAGCACTTTAGCAAATATCTTCTGGGGCGGAAATTCCACCTACGAACTGACCATGCTGCACTGAAATGGCTATTGCAGTTCAAAAATCCAGAAGGGCAAGTTGCGAGATGGATTGAACTACTGCAGGAATACGACTTCGAGGTCGAACATCGTAGCGGGAAATCTCATGGCAATGCAGACGCATTGTCAAGAAGACCTTGTCCTGAAGACTGCAAGCATTGTACTAGGCAAGAAAGTAAAGAAGTCGTACCTGTGAGGATGCTCAAGACAGACCTCAGTAACGAGTGGAAGGAAAGCCTACAACGTGCACAGCAGGAAGATTCGGACATCAAGCCGATTCTGGAGTGGATGAAGGCCAGAGCTCCTAAGCCCAGGTGGAGCGACGTCTCAGCAATGAGTTCGACCACAAAAAGCTATTGGGCCCAATGGGACAGCTTGGTGATTCAGGATGGAGTCCTGTGCCGTAAATGGGAAAACGCTCGAGGAGACATTTGCAAATGGTTGTCCCTAAAGCTCAAGTACCGAATGTTCTACAGCTGTACCATAATGGTTGTTCAGGAGGCCATCTGGGAGTGAAACGGACTCTACTGAAGATACGAGAACGGTTTTACTGGGTCCACTGTCGGGACGATGTCGAGGACTGGTGTCGCAAATGTACAAGTTGTGCAGCTGTAAAGGGGCCTCAGACTCGTAGTAGAGGTGCATTGAAATTGTACAATGTTGGTGCACCATGGGAGAGGATAGCCCTTGACGTTGCGGGGCCGTTTCCGGTAAGTGAAAGCGGTAACAAGTATTTCATGGTTGTGATGGATTACTTCACTAAGTGGCCGGAAGTCTTCGCCATTCCAAACCAAGAAGCTTCAACAGTTGCAGATAAACTGGTTCATGAAGTCTTCTGCCGTTTTGGAGTACCCTTGGAGATTCACAGCGACCAAGGAAGAAATTTTGAGTCCCAAATATTCCAGGAAACTTGTCGAGTTATGGGCACTCATAAAACAAGAACAACTTCTTACCACCCACAATCAGATGGAATGGTGGAACGATTTAATCAGACATTGGAGAGGTACCTAGCAAAAGTTGTGGAAAATCGGCAACGAGATTGGGACAAGCACATACAACCGTTTTTGTTGTCATATCGAAGCGCTGTTCACGAAAGCACATCGGTGACACCAGCTTTCGCAAACTTTGGAAGAGAATTACGGCTGCCTGCAGACCTGATCACCGGAATACCACCTGATGCCCCACGCAGTATAACCGATTATGCGAATGACTTGCGGAACAAAATGAATGACATTTATGAGCACGTCAGACAATCGGGCCAGCAAATGTCTGAAAAGATGAAAACCCGTTATGACCGTAAAATGAACAATAAAGGGTTCGACGAAGGTTCACTAGTGTGGTTGCACAATCCAGTACGCAGCAAAGGGAAATCTCCTAAGCTTCAAGCTAAATGGGACGGACCGTACCGGATTGTGACAAAGATCAATGACGTAACCTACCGGATACAGAAAGGGGCAAGAGGTACTCCTAAGATCGTCCACGTGGATCGACTGGCGCGTTATTATGGGGCCGATAATGCTCGGGACGAGCATGTTTTAGGAGGGGGCAGTGTTGCGCGCCACAATTAATGCCTGGTACATGGTAACAGTAGTTACCACTAGCGCCATCTAGTATCGAGTAGCGGAACTAGTAATGAAGACCCTTCTAGAAATTTCGATGCGAGAACTTTCTAGAACATTCCCGAACTTTCGACATCTGGTCGATCGGGGCCTGTATGTACTCGAACATTCTAGATGTTTCTACAATGGAAGGTTCTAGAACTCTCTTTGGCGCTATATAAGGCCGAGACGCGCCACGACCGACACAGTTTGGATAAAGCGATCGAAGTGAAAGCATCGAAGCGATATTCAAGTGCGACTTAAGGCGATCAGTAGTGCAATTGTGTTTTGTAATTAGTGTGTTTGAGTTGTAATTAGTGTTGATTATTAAAGTGTCATTTTTTTGGTTATTAAATCGGCAGTTTTTATTGTCACGAACCCGAAGCTCGTAACAATAATAATTAATAGTATCTAATAAGTCAGGGTGTGAGTTAAAATAATTACAGAATGTAAATCAATGTAAAAAAAAAAGAATAAATTTTACAATTAAATTAGCAACCAGTTTGATTTTGTCTTGACTCTAGATTGTCCTATGGAGCAGGACCAGCATGTTTCCAAGCGTTCTTATCTTGGATATAATCTTCTAATTTTTTGACATAATTACTATTATTATTATTTTTGACATTATAACAATATTGATAGTCATAATATTTTTTGGCATTATAACAATATTCATGGACATTAACATTTCAAATTATTACATAAAATCTGACATTTTATAACAATCATATTATTGGTAACTAATGTAATGTTATGATATTGTGAAATTGAATATTTGCAATTAATTTAATATATAATCAGACATTTTGTAAGTCCATAGCTGAAGGAATAACTATTATGATATTTTTAATAATTTAATGTATTCTGGAATTAAATATTTGCACACCACATGTAATGGTAGAATGTAATTGGGCCACATTTATAATAAGATCATACTATTTTGTACACCTACATTTTGGCAAATAAAGTATTATTATTATTATTAGCTTTTCAGACCAATGATTTCTCATCATAGCTGGAAAAGCTCACCAGTATGGGCCTGTGACATTCTTTATTGGCTGCACCAAGTATGAAAGATGCAGAGAAGTTTTTGAGAGCCAGCTTTTTGATGATAATATTGAGGATGACTGCGGTGTTGTCTTCACTATCAGGTTCAGCAACACCTTGTTAAATCAGTGGGAAGCACTGATTTAACAGTTTTAAGTCCTGTGACTTATTCTCCAATGCGTCAATTTGCTTAGCACGCTTACAACACTAATGTGAGTCCGGAGCAAGCCAAGCATGCTGAAAATAAGCTCCCTGAAGGTAAGGAACTCCTCAACGACTCTTGCCATGGTGTCCTTTGCAGGTCCAGCGCACTGAATTTGAATTTTCCAGTGCATCCATCTTCTGTGTAAAGTTCTCTTTTAGGCTCTTTTGTGCAGACAATAGTGTCTCAACTTGCTGATCTGTGTTTTGATCTTGTAGAGCAAGTGCAAATGATGAGCTGCCAGGTGGTGTAATTTTAATATTTGAATCACATAATGGAGGTTATACACTGAAGAATTATATTTTTTTTGGCAAATAACTGTATAATGATTGTATATTTCAATTTTAAATAGAAATTCAAAACCAAAGTTATGTTATAATTTTTTTACATCTACCCGCAAAAAACTTAAACTGTCATTGTCAGTATAGTACTACTAACGGCCAGTTTTTTCATCAACAACTAATCAAAGTATTGACTATTACTTGACCTCTAAGTACTGATACCAATATGTGTTTCTTCATTCAATACACAAAATTGCCGAAATAGTGAAGAAAAAAATTTAACCATTACTTTGACTTTTGTAACGTTACTTTGGCTGTTACTATTAATGAATCTGGCCGTTAATCTGTGGCAGTGTAGGTAACTCTATTGTTTACAGAAGATTTAACATACTGTTTTTTTTTCTATGCCATTCCCGTTTTCTGTTTCAAAACTGAAAGCTTTGGCAGCATTGTTGTCTGTCTCAAACCATTGCTGTTTATGTTCACTTTTGTGTGGATCACAAATTAAACTAAAGCTAGGTAAATATGTATGTGATTTGGAGTATAACTCTATCCTTCTTCTTCTTTTCATGTCGATGGTACTCTTCTTTCCATATTTTATATTGTTTAAGCCCAGTAAGTGGTCGCGTTGATTGCGGCATCAATGGAGATTGTAAGATCTTATCCTTAGCACAAGGAAAACGGAAGCATCTACCCTTATTAAAAATGCAGCTTTTGTGGGAAAAGTAAATAAAATATGAACATAATTTATCATTTATAGCTTATAAAGCTTGGTGAAGACTGAAATATACAACAGAAATAACCTGATCAGAGTTGAAGACCTACACGAGAATGATCTTACTTGCATCCTGTCCTGCACTGAAAAAAAATTCAGAGAATTAACAAATAGCACTGCATGACAATTTAAACACACACACCCCGTCCCTCCACCCGTCGCTAAGTTCGGTAATAATAGAAAAAGTAATAATTGTGTATAATTTGTGTGTCATTCATTAATGACACTTGAACTCATCATGATATTACACCACAAGGCATTGACTTACATATATATTTCTTTGCCATAAGGGCTTTTATGTAATGAAAACAGACTTTATCAAGGGACCATTTCCTGTATACGAATTTCTCCCATAAAAGTCTTCAGGTTTAACAAAGTTAGCACAACTCGAAGAATGTTGTGTTTCTAATTTTTTCTTCGGAGAGCTTTCTCCCAGTTTTCGTATTTTATCATTTTTGGGTAATAGATGGGTCCCTGTATTTTTTAGGTCAACTGCTGCGCGTCGGGGCATACCCTCAGACTAAGTATTCTAGTCTGAGGGTAAGTATTCTAGTCTGAGGGCTTACCTGATTACCTATTAATTAATTATTCGTAAAAGAAGACGCTCGTTAACAAAAAATATAATTAATAATATGGATGTTATTGATGTGATTTATAGCTAGCTGTCAAATTCAATGTGGCCATCTTATAAATGGCGAATCTGCCACAGACTGGGCAAAAATTCTGCCAAAACTTGCCACACTTGGCGCCAAAATTGGCGAAAATATTCATGGAAACGAAAAAAAAAAACAAATTCAATTAAATTTCTTTAATCAACAAATTATTTAAGAACTAGCTGCGCCCCGCGGTTTCACCCGCATAAGTTTCGATCCCGTGGGAATATCGGGATAAAAAGTATATGTTAATCCAAGTTGTCAGCTACCTCCATACCAAATTTTATCAAAATTGGTCCAGCCGTTTGAGCGTGAAGAAGTAACAAACATATAAACACACTCACAAACTTTCGCCTTTATACCTAATATATTAGTGTTATTTTCTTATGCATTATTATACCTATACACTACTTATTGCCTCCAACTTTTCGTCATTTTCGGTGTAGTACAAAGATTTTGACATCTTTTTGATCATGTTTTTAGTTGGTTTAAAGATGACAGTCTCCGTGTTCCTTAATCCCCTCTTTTGTTGTATTCTCTTCTGAGGTAAACTCAAAAGTTCATTGGAATCCAAATCAATAAAGAAGCTAAGAATATTAACACTATTCCAGTTTGATTATAGTTCATAATCGTATGACGCACTTGTTTAAAGAAACATAATGTTGCCAGTTCGATAAAATTGTTTGTAATCTAATTATCTAAGTATAAAACCTAATGTAATTACTTTTAAAAAAGATGAATGCATTGAAAATTCAAATTAAGTAATGTGAATTTTCTTGAAATCTTTTAAATCTGCCGATGCGGTAACAAAGAAATACAAAATGAAACTGAATACTTACTTGTGAAATGATATATAGTGGCACCTTCCTTTTTTTTTTAGTGTGATTTCTACACCATTTTACAACACAAACCTTCATTTTAAAATATCAAAACACGGACTCGTGACGTAATTTACGCGGGGAGCGTTACTAGGCGACTGACGTATGGATCGTACGACGCGGGACTTTTGTCCCCCGTGTTTTTGGCTTCAATTCTCAGTGGCCTACTATCCATCTGGACATTTTTTTTATCTAAGACTTAACCTCACTTTTACAAAAGTTAAGATTTCTCTTTAACCCCATTGTTATTATTTTTTATTTATTTTTTTAACAAAAGCTCTTAATATTCCCTTTCAAACCATGCCACTTTTATTTTTGTAGTAACTAAAAAAGTTTAATGCCAGCGTTCTATGAACTTCTGCCATTCTCCTTTGCCACTTTTGTAAATCGTCAGCATGATCTGCCACAGACAAAATTTAGGAGTGAAATCTGCCAAAATGGCAGAAATCTGCCACTCAGAAATTGGGTCGGGCAGCGCGGCTAGGTCATCGACGACCAACCACAGAACACATAGGCCGAATTAGCTATAATCACTCACAGCGCTCACATCATCTCAGATGCGTTCCGATTTAGATATTACAATTATGACAGCTGAGAGCTGTCAACTATTCGGAACGCTCGTGAACGCGCTCATAGTGCTTACATAATGTGAAAACGATATTATTACAGTATTTCTTTGTATAAACACCACATTTCTTCTTCAGTTCTTCTTCTTAGGTTAGGTGGCGACTGTCAGCCAGAAGCACAATTTCGAAAATGCCACATGCAACTCAAAACAAAACACACTGGCACATCCTCACACAGTCACACACACACTGTCATTTTTGACAGCCCTCACGGTGATATTATTCTAAGGCATGGTCGGCGCTAGCGCAAGATGGCGCATGTCATGATGTCATCTATGACGATTCACGGGACACCGTTAGCGCGCTCACGCTAATTCGGTACGCGTTTAAGCACGCTCAAATCGATTATTTCCCAACTCGGAACGCAGGGATGTACTCCTAGCGGCGACCGACACGCACAACATAAATTACCATGTCCTAGCAGCCAAAAAGTTTAAGGCTAACTGGCTATTTGAAGAATTCACCAGTTATTAGACAGTCATGTTGGAGTAATAATGCCGGTCAAGCCCCGCGCTTGCTACATGTAGCACGATACAATAGAAAATCAATGAGGGATTTTCTTTTTTTTTAACGCTTCCCTAGTCGCTGGATAGATGTCGCTGAACTTGGTAAGGAACGGAAGTCACATAATTTTTTTATTAATTCACTTGGATGTAATTTTGAGATCGTAAAACGAAAGCAAACGAAACTGTCACTCAACGAGCGTATATGACGTAACGCATTGTTTTTTTTCCAAGCGTTTTGACTTTGGCATCTAGTAACGTAGTCAGTTCAACGCCATCTTCAGGGTTCTTGGGAACAATTTTTTTTTTTAATACTGAAAAGAAAAACCTCTCATTGGGTGTCATTAGCAGACCTTGACCGCTTAACAAATTATTAAGTCGTTTGGGTAGCCGTAATTTTAATCAAATTCAATTAATTTTCTTACGTTTTTTGCAATTTGCTGGTCAGTATTAAGTTGTATGTTGATTAAAATATGATTCGCGACCGTAACAAATTTAATATAATATATTATATATAAAATAGGTGGACAAACTTTTACGAATCATTCAGACCACCAAAACAAGGACGATGGTAAAAAAATATAAAAGAAAAACGCATAGATACTCACAAGAAAAATAAAATCAGCTAACGAAAATACACTAATGTGCCGGCAATTTATTATTTTAGGTCAAAATAAAATCACTATAATCGGTGTTTTTTTTGCTTGGATATGTTTAGTTAGACGTACTGAGCGCTGTGTTAAAATTTGTCCACCTATTTTAATGGGACCCTGTATATAATATGTTTATACTTGGCCTAACATTTAAGATCATAATTTTTTAGAAGACCAATAATGTCCATTTTTAAGGCAAATAAATATATTCTATTCTATTTTATTCATAATTCCATGGGTTGATTTGCTAGTTTTAGTACGGAAGAAAAAGACATGTTGCGCTGCCGACCCCAAATAATGATTGATGATTTGCTACTTTTAGTTTGGTTAGGTTGGCAACACTGGTCTGTTAGGCGATCAATACCATACCACAGAGCATGGTAACACTTTAATCAATACTTTGACTTTTATTAGTTTCATTACTTGTAATCTAACTGCCGTTAGTCTGAAAATTTGATTTGCTTTTCCAGTTTTCCCATTTCAAATAAGATTCGTGTGAGCCGAACTCTTGGTGAGTCCAAAATTTTACCTAATTATAATTGGAACCTACCTGTATCGGGACTAATCAAAAAGGCAAGCTGAAGTGTGGATTTCAGTAGTCTGTTATTTATTTCGTATAGTACACCAACAGTTAGTCGGTAGGTACTTAGTCTTTGTTTAAATACTATACTGGGTTCCGCTCTTCGTTGGAACTGGACATCTCTTACCTGCCATATGGTTTATTTTAATTACCTAGGTACTTATTTTTATTAATTTTTTTTTCTTTGGACGGTTACAGCGTGCGCGTCTTTTTTTACATCACTCACATAATTATAATTTATTCAACTTATGATGTAGGAATGAATATTTTGTAATAATAAAATTAAAAAAAATGTTAATGGAGTTTCTTGCCTGGTCCCTAAGTAGCTCTTACGCTTTGGAATGGGCTTCATATTTCTAACTGACCAAATCCTTGACAGTTCAAAAGTGCCTGTAAATTGTTTAATTGAATAGAAATAAAGCATTGAGTTTGAGATTAAGTTGAGATAAAGACCGAAAAAAAAAAATTCTGGTTGATTGACAGTCCTACCAGCCCACCTCTCTCCTGAAGTCGATTAGGCATCCTGGTCTGTTTAGAATATCTGCAATAGATCTAGATGACCCGAGCATTTCTGTGCATTCAAAGAGCACACATGCACCAATTCCCTCAGCTTCCATGCATGCCCAGAGAACTGTCTGTTATGCCTATTTTGTGGAAATGTTTGTTTAGTGAGCAGTGTCCTGTGATGGTCCCGGCCACCTGGAGCAGGTCGTTCCTGTCTAGGTATAATAAAAGCCTGGTTAGCCTGCCATCTAAGGCCTGAAACTGCGTTAAGTGGGCGCCCGCGACGTGCAACCGTCGCGTGTCTATGCGCGTGGACACGCGGGTGGGCTCCGTTGGAACGCGACGGTCCCCGTAGCGGGTACCCGTCGCGGACACCGGATTATTTTACTTACGCAGTGTCGCTAGTTCAACTTTAACGGTGCGCATGTATAGTCGTGTCGATGGAGAACTAGAATTTTTCTCCGAGCGTGCGAGCGACCCGTATCACCATTTTTTTTTGTCGGGGTGAAACCTTCAAAAGGCACCCGACCTCCGGGAAGGGAGGTCGAGGAGTGTGGGATTTTTACTTCACTAAAACCACCCCGGTGATCGCCATCAGCACATAGGGGTGGTCCCAGTTCCTCTTAAAAGACCAATTCCGGAACCTCCCCGTGCAACGCCTGAAAGGCACATCCCTGGGGAGACTGTAAAGGGGCCTCATCTGAGCCTCGCTATGCACGGCACGTGATCACTGTGCCACCGTCTTCCCTGGGGTCACTTGGTGGGCGGACAGAGTCCCCACTCTGTGCGCCCGCGACCTCGAAGGTCCACCTACCTTGTTTCGTAAGCGGGTTTCGGCGTATTAGGCGCCAAAGCGGTTGCCACCCTGACGCCTCCTTCTCCGAGCAGGATCAGCCCTCTCCCGATTCCGCTCGGCGGCCTCCTTCTTGACCATCATGGTCTCACAGAAGGAGGCTACTACCGTCCGATTCTCTGTCCCTGCCAGCATAGCCCTCACTACTGCCGGCAGGTCTCGCCCGATCCTGGCAACCAGGACCCGCCGCTCGGAGGTCCACGCAGGGCAGTCCTCGAGCGTGTGTTGTGCGGAATCCAGGCTGTCTCCGCAGTGGTGGCAATTTGCCGTGGCCTCTCGCCCAATTCTGTAAAGGTACTCATCGAAGCAATCATGTCCGGTGAGCACCTGGGTGAGCCTGAAAGAGATACGCTCCCCTCATTTCAGCTAGGCTTCGAAGTGCGGCAGAACGGCTTCGACAACGCGCTTGCCCGAATATTGCGGCTGCTGTAGCCGCTCGCGCCACCGCTCGAGCTCGTGTCGCCGTTCCCTTCGCCTCAGCCTTACAAATCCACTTCCTGGCACACTATTCCCGCTTTGGCGGATATCGCGAATCTGGTCGTAGACCTTCGCGTCCATATCCGCCAGGATGTCCAGCGGCGAAAAGCGCGCCAGGAGAGTTGCCGCCTCATAGGATATCGTTCGGTATCCTCGTACGATACGAATGGCCATTTTCCGCTGCAGTCTATTAACTTTAGTCCTGCAGCGTCGGACGCCTGACAGTCTACCTGACCAAATAGGCGCCTACCCGTATCACCTAGCGTTCTTGACTGAACAAGCCCGTGCGTGATACCACTGGCGGGCACCGCGCGTGCCCCCGCGACGGTTTCCGTCTCACGGAGGTGGGCCCCGTTGCGTGGGTGCGGGGCGCGCCTCCCCGTGACGGACGCCCGCGCAGGTCCCCGCGACGGATCACTTTTGTATGAAACCGCGCGGGCGCCCGCTTAACGCAGTTTCAGGCCTAAGAGTGTCATAGCTTACTGGGACTGCCTGCAGCCCGTTGTCGAGGTCCACCAGCTCTCTGCTTGTGTGTGGGTAAACTCCTTTAGCCATCTGCACCTGCACCAGCACCTGGGCCCAATATATAACAATTTGTAATTACAATTATGCATTCAATAAAACAGTTTTTCTTACAAATATGTAAATTGTCACCTATGTAAATTGTAAAGAGAAAATGTTTATTAAACAGAAATATGTAAAATTGTACCTACAATTTTACTTTTGATGTGACAGATTTTACATTCAAGGAATTTTGGGTCAGCAAAACCGTTGAATATTTGGTAACAAAAATACTCGACACAAAGACACTCAAAGTTATTAATTAGCATTGGTGTTTTACCAATGCAGGTGGAATAATATTTTAGTAGGTTTTTTCCTCAAATTAACCAGGCACAGCTAGTATTTACTATATTTATTAATAATAAAGCTAAAGAGTTTGTTTGTTTGAACGCGCTAATCTCTGGAACTACCTGTCGAATTTGAAAAAATATTTTTGCATTTGATAGCCCAATTCTTGAGGAAGGGTAAGTACCCTTAACATCACGCTTGGCCCCGTAGGAGGCGAGCAAAATGAAAAAAGTCTGAAAGAACGCTAATAGCTGGATCCTAAGATATGTAAAATATCCGCCCCTAAGACGACCCACTGACCAATGGTTACTGTGGTACCACTAAAGGTTACAAGATGATGCAATGCGACGGGGAGGATCGGGCGAACAAGAAATTTCACGCGGACGTAGTTGCGGGCAGAAGCTAGTTATAAGTACCGACACGTAACTTGGCAAGAGATTTTCGTAGTGGGGGAAGTTCGCGCATATAAAAATGTATGAAATTGTGCGTGCGCAAACTTCCCCCACTACAAAAACTCTTGCCAAGTTACGTGCCGGCAACTATACTTATATCACACCAATTTTGGGATTCTTATTAACAGCCAGTTAAATGCTGAGTGCATTATTATTAATGTCATGTGAATAGATAAGGTGCAACTTGTCTCGTGTAAACAGTGTCTAGATTATTAGAATATGTGAACTTAGGAGATCATTAAAGTTGAAAACATGATTTGCGGTTGTGTTATTTGTTTAAATACGAAAATCGCTCCTTTTAAATGGATTATGTTCCCTTCTAATGCGGTGAATAACAGCCAGTTAAAAACTGAGTGCATTGTTAATGTCTTGTAGATGGGTAAGGAATGGTTGCAATTATGTGTTATTTATTTATATACGAAGGACGTTCTCAAGCTGCTAGTGATTTCTACACAAGCGAACAGCTGCAGATTTTTTCGTGGTCTCTTTGGGCTGTGCTCAGGACTGAAGTATTAATTCTTATCAAATATTTCCTTGGTCTCTAGGTGGTAATACCTACTGGTGAAAACTGTCTAAAATCACAGCAGTCGCCCTTCGCAGCCTCGATATTTGTGGAATGAGATTTTCCTTCGAAGACTATACTTTGTATAGGTACACTCTATCAGTGTGCCTATACTTGATATCTTTCAGAAACGCGTAATGGACACCAAACATTATCTGGCTGATTTCACTATTTAAGGTACCTTAGTCAAGCTGATATCAGCAGCTTCACCTTTGGCCATTTAGAGCTGCAGTTTTTTTCGTGGTTTCTTTGGGCTGTGCTCAGGACTGACCTTCTTATATCATTCATTTGGAATCTTTTGATCGAAGTGAAATTCTAAACACAAAATTTATTAAAAGTGATAAATTCATTCATTCGTCATTCTCCTGTCCTCGTCCCAATTTATTTGTAGTCGGCGCAACATGTCTTTTTCTTCCATACCTAGTTCTCTTTAGGGACTAACACACTTATTCAGCTCTGTTCAGCTTTCCGCGGCTGAACGGATGCGTGCGCAACTCATACAAAGTCGCTTTTTCTATGGACAAAAGCTGAATAAGTGTGGTTAGTCCCGTAGTCGTCACTTCTATAGCAGATACGAGGATCCACGGCCAAAACCATGTCGCATCGTTTTACGGCCAAAACCTTATTAAATCGAGATGATTCTGAGCCCGACTTGGTTGGTAGTAGGTACTGGACAGAAACGTCGCAGTTTTGCGGGGGCCAATTTCTCATAATTATGTCAAATAACATTCTATTTTACTATCTGCCAATTGGCAAATAGTTTTATCACAATATGTCTGACTAGCTACCGCTCGCGGCTTCGCCCGCGAGGTATGTCGATATAAACTATCCCATGTCCTTCCCCGGGTTGCAATCTATCTGATCTCTCTGCCAAATTTTATCGAAATCAGTTCTGTGGTTTAAGCGTAAAAGGTAACATACAGACAGACAGATAGACAGCCAGACAGACAGACAGCCAGACAGACTGAGTTACTTTCTAATTTATAATGTTAGTATGGATTGTGTTTGTGACCCGACCTTTAGTGAATAGTTTTGATAGATTTTATTAATTAATAATTCACTCAGGATTCTGTTCAAACTTTGTTCTAATTGCGTTTTTTTTTGCGTATAGTTTGGATTTCAAAAAGAGACAAAAATTTAAGAAAAAAAATCAGCGTCACTTCTCATTCCACAAATATCGAGGCTGCGAAGGGCGACTGCTGTGATTTTAGACAGTTTTCACCAGTAGGTAGGTATTACCACCTAGAGACCAAGGAAATATTTGATAAGAATTAATACTTCAGTCCTGAGCACAGCCCAAAGAGACCACGAAAAAAACTGCAGCTCTTCGCTTGTGTAGAAATCACTAGCAGCTTGAGAACGACCTTCGTATATAAATAAATAACACATAATCGCAACCATTCCTTACCCATCTACAAGACATTAACAATGCACTCAGCTTTCACCGCATTAGAAGGGAACA
Organism: Mesoligia furuncula; assembly: GCA_916614155.1. NCBI lineage: Eukaryota > Metazoa > Arthropoda > Insecta > Lepidoptera > Noctuidae > Mesoligia > Mesoligia furuncula. The sequence goes on from OU744790.1 coordinate 37,868,951, forward strand.
TAAATCCATTTAAAATGAGCGATCTTCGTATTTAAATAAATAACACAACCGCAAATCATGTTTTCAACTTCTCCTAAGTTCACATATTCTAATAATCTAGACACTGTTTACACGAGACAAGTTGCACCTTATCTATTCACAAACATTAATCACTCAGCATTTAACTGGCTGTTAATAAGATTCCCAAAATTGGTGTGTGATATAAGTAACTAGCTTCTGCCCGCAACTACGTCCGCGTGAAATTGGTGTGATATAAGTAACTAGCTTCTGCCCGCAACTACGTCCGCGTGAAATTTCTTGTTCGCCCGACCCTCCCCGTTGCACCGCATCATCTTGTAACCTTTAGTGGTATCACAGTAACCAATGAAAACCATTGGTCAGTGGGTCGTCTTAGGGGCGGATATTTTACATACCTTAGGATTCACATACCTTTTTCAGATGGTCTTCTGGGTACGTGCGACACTACTGTACTTATCTGACAATTGTATTTTAGATATCTACAACCTATCGTTCAACTACATTCTGAAAATCAGATAGATTGTAGATTGATTGATGTGACGCGGAAAATTTCTGAAATTAGGATTTTTTGATTCAGAATAATTAAATCATAAATTAGGATTTTATACTGTTTTGGTCGTAAAACGATGAGGCTCATTCATCTCTTAATTCTCTTATATTATCTCTTAATTCTCTTATGTCTCATCTCTTAATTCTCTCATCATCATATCTCTATACTTTTTCTTATTCTATCTATTCGCGTAACACCACACATCCCTCTCAACATTCTCATCTCAGCATTCTCTGCTGCACGCAATTGCCTTTCATTCATCCCTTTTGTGGCCCAACATTCTGACTACTGAAAAATTAATTCATTAGTGAACCTATTCAAAGGTTTTCAGCATTCTGTATCTTTCAGTTGCGCTTCGAATGATCCAAATATGAAATAAAATCAATGCACAGGTAAAAGCAGGAGTTATTTCTTAAAATTATTATTATTATTTATTACTTTGTTATTTTATCGGTGTCATGTAAATCTGGAATAAAACAAAAATGAAGATTCACGCGAGTACCACTGAAAGCAAGCCCAAACAGAACCGAACATTAGGTTTAAGTCTATTATGATTTCAGGAGGTAAGAACGGGGTAAAATGTTGTCCCGCTGACATTAAACAAAACTTTTTGTATTAATAATAATCTGAAATTCTTGCGCTTCACCACTAACAAACATTTATAATGTCATTTCCAGGTCCCTTTGAGCAGCAGAGGAAGACTGGCAATTACCTACTAGGCAATTACTTGAGAAACCCGCTCATCTATTAAAAGGAGCATGGTAAACTATTTCCCAACTAGTAAATTAGGTTTTCTAGTAACTACAACAAAAACAATGTAAGAATTGACATAGTGTAACATCATACCAGCTCTCCAGGAAAAGTTGAGCAGAAGTGTAAAGTAAATCCAAATTTTGCCAACACTTTTCAAACCGCTGAAAAATATGTATAAAGTACAGCTTTCTATAGGTGCAAGTGCACGCTCTAGCGATTTTTTTTAACGTAAAATCATTCAAGCTTTCGAGAGCCTGAATGATTTACTTGTCTTACTAACTTAAAACTGTACTTGAGCCCACGGAGACCCCGATGGGCATATACAAAAACATTAAGAACATAAGCAGTCATGGAGACTGCCGACAGAAGTGAAAATGTAAAACTATGAATATCAGAAATTTCAATTTAATTGTAATACTTATCAAAAATTAAAATTTCATTAAGTAGGTATTTGTAAATTAACAACTTTGCAACAAGAATTCCAACACGTCGTACTCATAGCTACAGGTATACTGTTAAGAAAATTTTAGACCAACGAGATGTACAATTACCGGCACGTAACGTGGCAAGAGATTTTCGTAGTGGGGGAAGTTCGCGCATATAAAAATGTATGAAATTGTGCATGCGCAAACTTCCCCCACTACAAAAACTCTTGCCAAGTTACGTGCCGGCAACTATATGTGTATGTTCCTATGGTGAATTGGTGACGCTTCCCCACTCCCTCCAATCTTGGCCTGGGACTGTGCCTGCGGTGATGCGGTCAACCACACTCGGGTTTTTGATTCAGTATCGGCTGGGCGAACGCAGCGGCGTACGCAGAAAGTACGTCAGTACGATTTTATAATAAAGTAGAAAAAAAAACGGGCGTTATTACGACAAATCTTTGAATCAATACAGAAATAGAAATATTAAGGCCTTATTATTTAGGAGGTATATCAAAATGTGTGCAGGGAATGTGCAAGCCTGTCTGAGGTAGAGGAGAAAAATAAAGGTACGTGATGCGTACAGTTCTATAAAATGAATTATTTAGTTATATAGCATCCTACTGCCAATTTAAACAACCAGGTGGAGATGTAAAGTAGTATGCAAATAAATTCCGTATTTGCAAATAAATTCCGTATTTGCATGACGTCATTACTAGGACGTCTAAAGTTTCGCAGTTCAGAGTGTTCCCCATGTTACTTTTCTTGTAATTCCTTCCCATCGTGTTTTCTTACGAAGTACAGCAAGCTGCCACTATGTACTCGCATAGTTAAAGTTTTTTATCTAACGGCCTGTGAAATATACGCCATTTATTTGCCATAGGTATGTATGTACTGTAGGTGTGTGTTATACGAGTATATATTATAATGTTTACGTGTTTCTTGCATTATACGAATGTTTGTGGTTATAAGTAGTTTCTTTGATAGATAATTTTCTGCTTGTATTTTCTTTTTTCATCAAATGTTTTTAAAAGTGGAAAGGCTTCATCACCAGCAAATACAAACTGTATCTCAGATCCTTCATTATAATCTGTGGGCAGTGCCCCCGCCAAGTCGAGTTTGGTATCATAGAGGATGCTGGTAAATCCATTTGGTTTCTTAGAAGTCCGTTACCAAAATTTGAATTTCGGAATACGCTGGCGTCACTATAGGATCCTTAATGCACTATTGCCAATGCTACTGCACTACGAAGCAATAGTTAGCCTCAGCAATAGCTAGCAAAATAATAGAATAAAACCCTAACTATAGTAGTCACACTAATATTATAAATGCGAAAGTTTGTGAGTGTGCTTGTTACTCTTCACGCTAAAACAGCTGAACAGATTTCAATGAAATTTGGCATACGGGTAGACTATGACCTGGTTCAGGACATAAGATACTTTTCATCCTGTTTGTACATTTCCGTGAGAAGCCGCGGCAAAATTCAATTTCTTATAATGGAATGATTCTGTAATCGGGCCTTTCCATTATTACGCGCTGCGCCGACATAATATAGAAAGTGTGTTTGTCAAAAAAAGCTTTTGCTATGTTTAAACAGTATTCTTTTGCTATTTCTTTCATACAATAGTAGTAGTTCGAAATATTTCATTTATTTTCTTGGCGCCAATCAAGTATTCAAAGTGAACAAGATATTGATTTTTTTTGTTTGGTTTCAGGGAACTCCATACAACAACAAAAAATGCAAGAATATAAAAGACAGTTTCGCTTAATGGCGGCACAACAAGACAAATCTGGACAAGCTGCTCCTCCAAGGAAAAAGAAACATGTTCATATCGATTCAATGTTTTTTCTAATTCCTACCATGCAGAAACGAGAAACGACCAGAAATGTATCGTGGTCAGGACAGTGAGGCTGTTGTAACGCTACCTACTCCAGCACGGAATTCACAACCCACCAATAATAACCACCACGAAAGAAGAACTATCCTCGCGACACCAATTCGTCAGGATATGAAAATCAATTACTGACATATTAAATGACAAAACTAGAGGGCAGTGACTGTCAGCATAAGCATAAAGCCTATAATATTCCCACTGCTGGGACACAGGAGTGGGCCGTAATCCACCACGCGGGCCCAGTCCGAGTTAGTAGATCTCACATGCCGATTTCCTCACGATGTTTTTCATCACAGATTTGGGAGCAGTGGTGATGAAATAATTTACACAAAGTAAAACGGTTAGTACGACGCGTACGAACCTACGACCTAACTCGTAAGTCCTAGGACGAAGACAAAGAAAAATATTTGCGCTAATAATAGCTCCCATGTTATGTAAATTAAATGAAGATCAAAATCGTTATGAAAGGATCGAAATCCTAAATGTTGTAATAAAAGCACGTTCTCATTCATCTTCGTAAGAATCGCAATATACAGGATGAAATTGAAAACTTGCGACAAATCGAAATAGGAGGTGCAGTAACAAACAATACATAATCGTAATAAATTTTTGAATAAAATCGTGTAATTATCGTCTTAGACAGTGCATACTAAGTTATTTCCTTTAAGTAGACACGAATTATCGTCGTCTCAGTATTTTTTTTTTCTTTCAAAATTTTTAATACAAATAAGTGCCCCCCACCGCTCATGTCGTATTTCTGTGACAGAGAACATGCATGATTTTTTAGTTCTATTCAACGATTGCTCCTTATTTATTGTAGGTATTATTTGTCGATTTGTAGCCGCGTGCTAGGCAATTACTATTTAGCCAAGGCAATTGATATTTAGCCAAGCGCTTAAAAGGTTAAAGTATCAATTTTTGCGCGCCCCCGATAAGCAATTTTAATTTGTCACACCTATTCAATTTCATCCCGTATTTTGAATCGAGCATCTTACTTTCGAGAACCACGAATATTTACATGTACCTCCTATTTAAAAGAAAAACTGAAAAAAACGGTATTTATTGGGACTTGCACCGGAATATTACAATCTAAACTAAACACACTCAAAAACATAAAAACAAAGGTAAAATGAAAAAAAAAACAGAAAGTCCTGTACGAGACCAAAAGGCCGCTATCTCAGCATGAACGTGTTGTTGTTCACCATTGGATACTACGACAACACGAGCCGGACGACTTGACTCCGTGACAATTCAACCCCAGGACAACTCGACCCCGTATCTATACTAAAACCAGGGAACTTTTATATAAGTAGGTGCTTCTAAGTGACTTAGCTATTTAAGCCAATAGTTTTGAGATATTTTTAATAACAACGGCTTATTCCGTTTATCCACCCTAAGGTTGATACTCGGAAACACATGTCCGAGAATCCACTAAATTTCGTTTATCCAACTAGGCCTTTTTTTTTTTTTTTGCGGATGGGAAATCATCAAATGACTCCTCCCGCTCTGGGTGGAGCGGAAGGGAGTGTCAGACTCTTACTGACTAAAACCCACCCGTGTTCCTTCCTTAGCCCTTTATGGTCCAGGCCAGCGGTAACCCTTTCGGACAATCCCGCTGACCCGGCAGGCTTCGGCCCTAAGGGGCCCCGATGCTGACATCTCTTTGAGGCGCGCGTGGAACACGTACGCGCCGTCCGGCACGGGCCTGGTCCTGATCGGACGGTGAGCTACCCATTACTCTCCGCCCGCAGGCCCGCGCCTACGGTGGCCGGGAGTCGTCACGGGGCTCCCGACGCCTGGGGCGTCCCCCGCGACGGTTGAGACGGGAGGCTCTCTCCCTGAACCGTGCCGCCACCTCCTTCGCTAGCATGACTGCTTCGCAGAAGGAGGTGACTGCCTCCCACTCCCTCTCGCCCCGGACCATGGCTTGCACCAGGGCCGGACGCGAGAGGTCGCCGTCGCTGCCCATCGCCTCTACGAGGACACGGCGGTGTTCCGCCCAAGCGGGGCAGACCTCCACCGTGTGCTCCACCGTGTCCTCTGGGCGATCCTGGCAATGGTGACACCCGGGCGTTTCCTCCCGCCTGATGATGTGCAGGAACCTTCCGAAACTTCCGTGTCCGGTGAGGACCTGCGTCAGGCGGTATGTGAGGGCGCCGTGGCGGCTCTCTAGCCACTCCTCAAAGAGGGGTCTTATCGCCGCTATCGCGGCGTGCCCTGCGCTGGGTTGCGACAGTCGCTCTTTCCATGCCGCCATGAGATCGCGCCGGAGATCCGTCCGCTCCACAGCGATTTGCCGCGGAAGCGGATCCTCCCCCCGGCGTAGTGCCTCCGCGCGCCACTCAAACAGGCGCGCGAGGACTATCGCCTCCAGATCCCATGGCGGCAGTCCGGCAAGGAATCCAACTAGGCCTAAGGTGGATTCACAGACATGCGTTTCCGAGTATCCACCTTAGGGTGGATAAATGGAATAAGCCGTTGTTATTCACCTTAGAATGCCTTTTTTAGGGTGGATAAACGGAATAACCGCAGAATTAACACTTTCAAGGGCATTATACAATAATACTTCTATTGTGTGTTCGATTACAGCGCCGGAACCTATTAACTTGTTTTTTTAATTGTTTTTCGAAAAATACTGTGAAATACAAATAGCATCCCACCCGGGATAGGTTTTCTGTTGTCCATTTAGCCAGAAAGTAAACTCGATTTATACAAAGAAGCTTAAGAGAATTAAAAGAGTGCAGGATGCAAGAGCGAGCGAAGCGAGCTCGAAATTGATAGCACCCTGCCCAGAATTAACATATTCTGAATGTTTTTGTTATATTTTATTTCAAAGCCATTAAAGGGGGCTGTGCAACTGCAGCCCCTGGCAAGAATTACAAGAAAACAGAGATAATGGTTTTTACAAGAAGAACAGTGATTATGGACAGTAATCTCTAACGATACTTCATTTCAAAATGATCTATTTATATTGTTCAAGTATTAATTTATTATTTCATGTGTTGTTTTAACATATTGACCGAAAAAATTCTCGTAGGTACAAAAAATAATTTTTGTTTCTTTTACGCCAGGCGGAGCAGTCTGGCATGAGCATGTCCAGTTCTTCGCAGGAGGACAAGGAGAACGAGCTGCGGGAGGCCGTGCGCAGCAAACAGGCCGCTGTCGACGATCTAAAGGTGCAGATGTTTCGCTGCAACTTTACATACTCGCCGCCCGAGCCGAACTTCGAAAGCGAGCGGGTGATGGGTATGTGGCACTCTCTCATATTAATGCTTTTTACGTAAGTAATCAAAAACAAGTCAAATAAATTAATTTGTGTTGAATTATATAAGTAGGTACAGACGCCAGCACATCAAGCTACCCGAAACTGTCATATTTTCCCAATCAACTTTGAACCTTAGGCTTTAGCGATAAAGTTAAAAATCTATTTTAGAAATTTGACAGATTGTAGGAGCTTGATTTGCGTCTGTACTTAATACGAATTTGATAAAATAATAAATGTTTTATTGTTTGTGGTGTATTAATAAAACGTTTCGCATTTTATTAAATTCGTATTACTTGGCGTAGCTAGGTCGACACAAAAATAAAATTCTAAAAACAAAATGTTGACAGTTACAGAAATTCAAATTAACTTCAACACACTGAGGCTTTTCTAAAATTCTGCCGGTCGATCACCGTGAAAACTTAGGTGAAGTGAGCGTGGAGTGAGCTGTCAATATTGTCAATTCCTGGCAAAAAGAAACTCATTTCACCTAAGTTTTCACCGTGAGATTTTTACAGAATCGACCGGCAGATGGCGGACTACAGAATAGCACCGCTGGCCTCTTGGCAAGGCTTAAACAGTGTGAACACCGTTAAAACCTTGCTAGATAATAATGAACTGCTTAGCGACCTAGAAGAACTTTGCTAATCAGTTGATAACAATTCAATTAAAATTGAAGAGACGTATAGATATAAATAAGACTGTTATATCTGTGTTTGAACCACTTGTGGTACATTCGTGTTTCTAATTACAGAGATTGCACTGTAGTTGTCCAAATATGACCTCCGACCCACCCCGTCGCAACCCATCACTTGGGTCTATGAACTTGTAACATTTAGTGGTATCACAGTAACAATGAAAACCATTTTACATACTTTAGGATCTAGCTTCTTAACTTTTTCTTTTGGTGTAGGTATGACTATGAAGCATGACCTCACAGCCAAAGACTTAGCTCTTAGGTGTCTTACATCAGGCTTCATTCCGGACCATATTTATGATCTATGCAGTGAACACACCTTTCGTGATGGCTATAATCACATTGAAAAGTAGAAATTATATTAGAACGTATTGTTCCAGGGACAATTTGTAGCTTAATAGAATTGAAAGATCCAAAATACTGCACTGCTGTGGAGGTTGTAGCCGGAGAACTGGTAAGTTGCTTACAATATCTATCTTCACAAACCTGGTATAAAATCGTAAACGCCTAATCATTTGCATTTTGATGTCCTACAAATATGACTGCGCACTTTAATGTACCTAATAAGTGCGTTTTTTTTTTGGAACAGCAAAAAATACAAAATTGTTATTTTAATAAAATCAACTGTTTAATTCTATTAGTCGTCATCTCGGTAGTCACCCCCTTTCTAACCATGGCTTCTATCACTGTAGTAATTTTATTTTTACTGCTTGTTTTAACTTCACCGCTTAACCATGCGATTCTGCTGCGGACATGACAGCAGTCCTTTTAGTTATTATATATCACTGTCAAAATCATAGTGATCTTTATAGTCATTGCAATAAGATTGCTGTCGTGTTGCTGCCATTGACAAGTCGGTCAAAGTCACAGTGATCTATATTGTACTTGCAATAAATATGACGCTGTTAGGTTGCTGCTGTCAGAGTAAAACAACGCTGTGAAAGGACTGTAACCCGCCTTTGCTACAGTTGTACAGCGTGGTGGTAGACTCAGAGGAGACCAGCACGCTGTTACTGAAGTGCGGCAATCTGCAGAGGAGCACCAACTTCATACCGCTCAATCAGATCGAAGCGGAAGTCATCAACAGGGAGATTGTGATCGCCGCGCAGGAGATTGTGAGTATACTGGTGGCTTGTGAAAGGAAGTCTAAAGAAAAAATTTAGAAGCCTCTCTCCAAGAACTTCCCGGAACACCCCATAGTATGTTCAGTGATTATTTTTAGTTCGGGAGCTACTTAGACGGTTATAATATTTTTGGGAAATTCTTACTTCAGACTTTATTATTTTTACGATCGATAAAAAATGCTTTGTCTAATCATCACCCAAAGACTAAAACTTAGCTCAAAGGGTATTTTGCTGGACAAGTTTCGTTCTAGATTTTCAGTAAATAGGTACTTTAAAAAAAACCGGTCAAGTGCGAGTCGGACTCGCGCCCCGAGGGTTCCGTACAAATTAGGTATGTAAATAGAGTTTATCACGGGATATTTTTTAATGTAACTACAAATTTACGGTTTTCGAATTTTTTCCTTAACTCGTGCTACAACATGACCTTGCTTCTTGTCAAATTTCATGATTCTAGGTCAACGGGAAGAAAGCGATTCCCTTGAGAGTGTTGAAATATACGTTTTTTGCGGCATAAACGGCCGTATCTTTTTTTTACGTTAACTTAGCAGACCTGAGTACTTATATGTTTTTAATTTCAACTCGATACCTCCACGCGTTCCCGAGATAAAGGGTCTTGACAGACAGACAGATAGACGGACAACAAAGTAGTCCTATAAGCCCTCAGCTTTTCAAAGCAATTCAAATAATAACTACTTTTCGGGAAGGTAATAATTATTTGGTGTAATTGGTGTTTGAACATGGTAGGTTAGGCGTAAATAGTAGATTGTTTGCCAAGGGAGCAAACCAACTATTTTGAAGGCGAGAGTAGAATCCCGAGCGCAGCGAGTGTAAAATAGTGTTGCTTCCGAGGTGGACACTCTACTTTTTATCACCCTCTATGAAAAAATCAGTAAGTGCAACTTAATTTATTTATATACAATTACTTGAGGAAGACACTCATTTTCGAAGGCAAAATGCTTTTCGCGCGTTTTTATTTTTTCACAAACTTTTTTTTTAAATTACCTCTCGCGCTTTTTCCTTTATCATACAGCCTGTTACTTGTTCATACAATGTTCGTGATTGATCTCTATGGTGATTGGAATTTTTACTAACAATATCCACGTTCCAAATTCAAATCACTAAAGTCCTAGTTTGCGAAGAATATACTAGTTCTTTTTGAATAGATGTGATAAAAACAATTTTTGAATAGATGTGATAAAAACAATTTTTTTTACGAAATTAAGTACTTATTTGTTTTCTTTGGGGGTTTACTCTATGGCGCGACGTCCGTGCTAATAAGGAAACACAAATGTTGCCAAAATCCTACCTTTTCTGGTTTACCCGTTGTCAGTCATTTTCTTTCAGTAATTGACATGACCATAGAGCGCGTAGCGGAATCGTACTATATTGTATTATAATTTGTGTGTTTGATCAGGGCGGAGGCCCAGAGAACGTGCAGCTGGCGCAGGACCTGATTATTTTCGACAGGATGTACGAGCCAGCCATGGATTTTGTGTTCGGCAGCACGTTTGTGTGCAAAGATTTGGAACTGGCCATGAAGATAGCGTACTACCCGGGCCTGTATTACCGCGTCGTCACGCTGGACGCCGACATTGTCAACCCGGACGGCACGTTGAGCGGCGGTGTCGAGCCAAAGGTCGGTTATCTGTCTACAGTGCGTCATGGATTTTAATGAAAGAGACGTCGGCTTTTAAAGGGAGATGTGATATACATTTCACGTTAGTTCCTTATTTCGCCATATTCACTTAGATTGATGTCGCACTGTACTTATTTTTTATAAATAAGGCATATAAATGCCAATTTCCTTCAGATCTGGTAGTGCCGTGTGTGACAGGTCTTTGATCTCCCTAAAATAGGGCTGAAATACACGATGACTGATGTATGTATGCATGCAGTCTGTCGGTACAGGTCGACTCTAAGCTTCAGTGGCTCTCTTTTCAAAAAAGTACCGCAGAAATGGCCCTAAATTGTTAGACTGACATAAACTCTTAATAATGGCGCCGATTCTGTTGTTCACAAACTAAACTAAATTTAAGTTCATGCATCTTTTTCTTTCTATTTCATATGAAAAGAACAGAAGATAAATATTAGTTTAGTCCTGTCAAAAATTAAGATACTCCATAGACAATTTAGACGAGATTAAAAAATTGGCTATTAAAAATAAGTCAATTTATGTCAGGCGCCGACTAATTTGACAGGACTAAACTAATATTTATCTTCTGTCCTTTTCTTAATGAAATAGAAAGAAAAAGATGCCTGAACTTAAATTTAGTTTAGTTTGTGAACAACAGAATCGGCGCCAATATAATGTTTGGACGTCTTTAATAAAGCCTATGAAACTATTTTGCTTTGACTGTGGGTACAGACGCCAGCACATCAAGCTACCAGAAACTGTCAAATTTTCCCAATCGACAATAGACGATTAGCGATGAAGTTGAAAATCTATTAAATAATTTTGACAGATTGTAGTAGCTTGATGTGCTGGCGTCTGTACATACATAAAATACGTTGTGACAATAAAATGAGTGACCCTTGTACGATCTACCTATCACCTATGTTAGGCATGCAAACATTAATAGCATATGTAAAAAGTGTATTTAAAAAAATACTTTTTTTTACCAACAGTACCTACAGCTGACTTCAAAAAAGAGAAACTCCTATGTGCAAAATAACTTTAGTTTTTCATTTTAATTTATTTTAGTTGGTGGTTTCACAAGTTCTTTCCATACGATTACCATTCACAATATGTGGACCGTCCGTCGACGAAGGGATATCTTCGTAGACCATGATCTGTTGACCACCAATAGTTTACTAACCAGTATTTTTTATTTGATCTACAGTACAATAATCAAATCACACTACGTGCACAGTTCGTTATTGAGGAGTTGCATTGTCTATGTCCGAAGGTATTCATCAGATCTTCACCAAATTAAACGGGAACACATCTGGAGAATACTCTTCCAAACAAAGAAGATTCATCCAAATCAGTTAACAAAATAGCAAAGATATCAATGAACCTCCTCCTTTTTTGAAGTCGGTTAGTGAAATACTCTCTAGTGCTGTGCTGTGTAACTCGTGTACTGTGCTACCGCGCCAGCCTCAAGTAACAAAACACAATAACAATATTTATACAGTAAGTTGGTTAAAACCAGATTAAGAAAGCTATAGCATCGGGTAGCGTGGCCACACATGAGACAAAAAACTAACTTAACTAACATAATATATGAGCTACATAAGTAGCTGTCTTGAAAAAATTGCCACGCACTGAGAGACGGAAATAGTATAGCTTTATCCTTTTCTGTTACTTATAATAACTCAATACTTTATTCCTTTCTTGTGGAAATGAAATGGAGCTACCCGCCGTCTATACTTTTCTTTGTCTAAGGTTAAAACAATTTTACACGACAAATCGTTGGTGGCTCTCTTGGGAGTCGGCAGGTTGTGAAAAAAATAATGAAAAGTAACGAGTTCATAAAACCATTGTTTTAGGGATCTGGACTCGCCATGACGCAAGCGCTCAAGATGTTAACTCGAGAATTGGAGGAGGCGCGGACTGAGCTTGCAAAGTACACTGGAATCTTTACAGTGTAAAAAGCGTGCTTAAAAAGGTCCGCAAAAATAGGTAAAGGTATCACACCCGCCGTATTTCAGTTAAAATAAAAAAAATCAAACTACCTACAACATACTAGGTAACAAAAGAAAAGGGGAGAAATAAAAATATCTGTTTAACACAGGCTCCTGTCCGTTGGCGAATACGACCGGCGAATCCGACTCAGCACGGCTCTGCTCGTCCGCGTCGGTACCTACGAATCGGCTGTTGCTCCGGGGAATTTCAGGATAACTTATTGGCAAGCGACTGGGTACCGGGGAGGAGCTGAGTGTATCGGCTTGCTGTGAGTTCGGGCCTTAACCTGGAGTAAAATTTATCCATAAGAACCCGTGAAGCAAGCAGAATCTCATATACCCAAAAGAAGGAGCATAGAACCATAATTATTACGTACCAATGAAGGAGAAAAAATACTTTTAATTTTCCATCAGCAGTGGAGACTCTTTCAAAAACGTCTTCTAGCGAGGAACCTTTAGAAAAGAACGAAAGCGATTAAAAATATTGCGACATGAAAAAAATAAAACAATGAATAACCCAAAAAATAGTAAATACGCACCATGATTTCAATACAAAAACACTTTCAGATAAATAAAAATCAGAGATTTAGGCGTTTAGATCGAGAAGAAAAAAAATATAATTTTTCACGTCAACAGATTTCTTTCAAGTGAAGCTTAGCACCATAAAAAATGCCATCTGACGTATCAACGATTCGTAATATGAAAAAAACTAAGTAATACATGGCCTGTATTAAAAACGAGGTTGAATATCAACTCCAAGAAGGCTTGATGACTAAAAAAAAAATGCAGGATTTGTTAATGTTGCAGTAGGTAAGCTACAGTGAAAAAAACCTACCTACTGTAAAAAGACGTTTTGTTTTTATTTCGTTTAATTTTAGTGTAAACGCTTAGCTATCTAGTCATAAGAATATAATTTTGTGTAATTTATTGGTTGATTAGTGAAAATGCCTAAATACAACATAATTATTTAAATTTCTTGGAAATGTTCTCTGTCGGTATACATTTTTACGTATAATGTTTAATGTTAGACAGGCATCTTGTATTAGGTACCAGTCCTATACAATGTTAGGGAACGCCTATTACCGTCTACCGGCCATATTTAATCACAGTCTTTATAATGATGTATAAATAAATATAATTGTGTAAAAAGAAATAAAGAAATAAACAAAACGTGTTTTCTTTTTTTTTAACCCCATCAATCGGAAGGGAGGGACAGGCATAGCTGATATGATGACGCCAAAGCTGATAAATAGATGACGCCACTATCGCTGGTAACCGTCAGCTGTCTATCTGTTGAAGTTTTTCAGCAGGGACTTGAAACGCTACTCAAAATAACGTTAGGCGTAGTTCCGGTATCAATAATTTGTACCGTTCCACCAGGATCGTAACAAAATTAATTCCTTGGCTAGGTACTTGATACTGACAAACCGAATAAAATCTTAACTGTTCACTAACAATATCATCAATATATCGTTATTAGTATAACAATATATTACCGTTATTCATTTTGATACTCAACGTTGCCAGCTTAATGACTTATAAGCAGTGATCGGAATAGGTAGAGCTATTTAGGTTCATTGACCGCAAACATTGATGTTAATATGGATATTCCACGGTATTCCGACTGATGCTACGGGATTTTATTGAAATAAGTGAAAAGTTTTGTTTATATAGGTAAGTAAATTATTGTTGAAGCGGTTCTATTTGATAATGTTTTGATTTTCTGAGGAACAAATAATTTGTATGGTAATATGTTTATGTACAACTTCAGAATAAAAATGTTTAAATGATTGTTGATTCTTGAATAAGAAATTGTTACGTAAAAAAATATATGTGGTTTAATGAATCAAGTTTATCTATTTATTATACTTTCCTTAATCCCGTCCTTCTTATATTTACCCGTCAGAAAGGAAGTGTAATTTTTCATTAGTCCCGAAAGCGAGAATAGTTTTTTTATGATTTTACTACTTAAAAACCAAATCCCGGGACTCGTGGAATATCCATATTATTCTAACCTATGGCAAGTACCTACATAAAACAGCTCTATCTACCTATTCCGATCTATGCTTTTAAGATGACGGAAAAGTACTGTAATGTTATTACGAGCGGATAAGCGATACCTTTATCGTTAGTTATAATATTCTACGAAAATTATATTTTATAAGTTTTTTTTTTGTAACGTTATTGATATTTTTAGGTTTTAGTATCGTTACAAATGGAACGTTAAACGATAACATTAGTGGTAACGGAACGAAATTAATTTCGTTTTCAAGTCCCTGGTTGAGATAACATATAGCCATCGTCTTTGAAGTTTCCACAAAGAAAAAAATATTTTTAAAGTGATATTTTAAGTAGGTACACTCGGCAAAAAAGCATCATCAAATTAATTTATTTTTTGTATTATCATATTTATATCGATACTCATCACGTCTGCGTCTGCGGTGTTTCGCTAGCTAATTTAGACCCGGTAATACCTACTTTAAATAATAAATAGGTAATAATAAAAGTAAACGTCAATCACGTTCACGTTCAATCTAAAAAGTAAACACCGCACAATTTTTATCATAGAGTAGGTACCTACCATGAAAATAAATAAACACAGAAAGACAGACAGAGTAGGTAACTTTCGAATTTATAATATTAGTATGGATTACTAATATTATAAATTTGAAAGTAACTCTGTTTTAGTATGGATTACTAATATTATAAATTCGAAAGTAACTCTGTCTGTCTGTCTGTATGTTTATTTATTTATTTATAGCTAATTAAAACGGTAAAACACCTATTGCATTAATTAACATAATTATAGACAATAATTACGTTCACAATAATATAATTTAAAACTAACATGGGACAGTGGACTCCCTTGCATACTTCCTCTCACAGAACTCCAGACATATACCTACGCATAACTTTAATCCATTCATCCGCAAACTCATCACATTCATGTGACACAGGCTGGCTGGCGCCAACCCGCCTGCCAAGCGTGGCGATTATGGCAAACCCCCCCCAAAATTGGGGGAGGCCTATGTCTAGCAGTGGACGTCTATCGGCTGAAACGACGACGACGACGAGGCTGGCTGGACAAATCTTCAAAACCCTTATTTCAGAATTTGTGACGCTACAGAATCTTAGATAATCGATGGAAAACGTGTCCAGCCAGCTTGAAAAACCATTTTCGCTGGCCTCTCAATTTCGGTAACGAAAGTGATTTTGACGACTTTTTGCATATCAACGGGCGTCACTTAAATTTGTGACAGGCATCGAGCTAAAAGTTTTGTGATACGTAAGTACAGTGGTTTAGTAGAAAAATGCAAAAATCTGTGTCCAGCCAGCTTGAATTTACGTATAAAGCTTCTGGCTGGCACTTCCAAATCTCAATAACGGGAGCGTTTTCGAATATGGTTCCTTTACTAACATTTAGTGACGTAATGTGTGAAGGTAAGGTAATAACGTTTGATTTATGGCGTCACATGTAAGGGTTTACGAGAAATCAATAAAGTTCCAGCCAGCCTGAGTTCAAGCTGGCTGGACACATGTATCTCCGCTGCCTGTTGATCTACGGCCTTCGAAATATGTTCAAATTTTGTGACGGGGACGATAATGATAACCTGAATTTGTGACGGAGAAACTTTGAGTAGTTTCAAAGATATCATTTAAATTTTCGCATACAAACACTGCAATAGGGCTACCAATATTTTTATTTTTATTGATTACTCGTAAACCCTTACATGTGACGCCATAAATCAAAAGTTATTACTGTCACACATTGCGTAGCTAAATGTTAGTAAAGGAACCATATTCGAAAAAGCTCCCGTTGATTCGGAGGTGCCAGCCAGAAGTTTTATACGAAAATTCAAGCTGGCTGGACACAGATTTTTGCATTTTTGTACACGTATCACAAAACTTTTAGCTCGATGCCTTTCACAAATTTATGTGACGCCCGTTGATATGCAAAAAGTCGTCAAAATCACTTCCGTTACCGAGATTGAGAGACCAGCGAAAAGTGGTTTTTCAAGCCGGCTGGACACGTTTTCGATCGATTATCTAAGATTCTGTAGCGTCACATAAAGTGCCCTATTGACCTAGTTAAATGCGAGCTATTTTGAAGATTTGTCCAGCCAGCCTGAGTCATAAGTATTCACATTCAGGGTTGGCAACCAGAAGGGCATTCAGCATCTCTAGAGTACGACAGATTGGGGATTCGGGTCTGGCTACAGATAAGGCTGGCAGTTGCGCAAACAGATTGTGCATGGCTGACGGTGTCGGATGTATTTGTCGGGCACAAATAGTCGGCAGAAAATACCATGGAGTTCCGGACAGTCGATACGTCCCCGTAAGATCTTACAGGCTACAGTGAGTTGATCAAGACCTCTTCTCACCTCCAATGAGTTAAAGCCCAACGTCCCTAAAAGATAATTGGTAGTTAGGAGTACATGTACGGAAAGAAATGGTATAACCTCTGGAAGAAGCATCTTAGGAAAGTTTTCTGTAAGTACCTTTTCCAGAATCAGTGTTTGGGTCGCGTTATGGGGGTGCCAAACACAGGCACTGGACTCGAGTTTGCTTCGAACCAGAGAGGCGTCAACCACGGATATCGTACAACAGCCTAACAACATTTGGATTGCGAAAGTCACAAGCATTTCGCAAAACGAATCCCAAACGCTTGAAAGATTCCTTCCCAAGGGTAGAAACGTGATCCATAGAAGTGAAACAGCAGTCGAAAGTCACTCTGTCACGGGTAATTACGTTCGTTACCACCCCAAACTATAGTGATAATAAATTGGCCGCAATCCTCTACCGTATGTCATGACGTAGCACTTGCTTGTAAATGTTACCTTTCCACACGCCTAAACCACTGAACGGATTTCGATATTTGGCAGAGAGAGATTGCATCCCGCGGAAGGACATAGGATACTTTTTACGACATACCTCGCGGGCGGAAGCTAAAGTGTGTCTGTTTTTTAACTCTTCACGCTTAAACCGCATATTTAAGTGCAATTAGGGCTGTGTACGTTACCCTAGCAAGAAAGTATCTACTAGAGTTATATAAGTAGAACGTATAGTTGGTGCCTTATCTGCTGTAAATGTAGGTACACATAAAAAATGTGTGCCCCCTGTCGTTTTGAAAAAAAATCGGAAAAACGATTCTTGCTGGGGTAACGTTTTTCTAGCAGGAAAATTCTAAACGAATGATCGGAGAGAGAAAAACTGTGCATGGCCAGAGAGCTTATATGTGTGCCAAAATGTGCCCCCAAAAATAAAATCTGTGCCCCTTCAGATTTCCGAGATATCGCATTTCCTGCTGGAGTAACGTTTTGATGAATCATATATCTCTAAAACCATTGCATGTGCCCCTGTAGAATAAACATACACGAGTAGCTCTTAATGGGCACACATTAGTGCCCCAATTAGATTTAAGAAAATATTCATCTCAATCTAATATTAATCTCAAATCAAATATTAATCTCAAGTTATCGCGGTTTAAAACCGCGATAACTTGAGAACTATAAATATTTTCTTAAATCTAATTGGGGCACTAATGTGTGCCCATTAAGAGCTACTCGTGTATGTTTATTCTACAGGGGCCATGCATAGTTTTTCTCTCTCCGATCATTCGTTTAGAATTTTCCTGCTAGAAAAACGTTACCCCAGCAAGAATCGTTTTTCCGATTTTTTTTCAAAACGACAGGGGCACACATTTTTTATGTGGGGGCACATTTACAGCAGATAAGGCACAACTATACGTTCTACTCATATAACTCTAGGAGATACTTTCTTGCTGGGGTAACGTACACATTGGGGCTCAGTTTTCACCTATATTGAATACAATAACAGGCCTCCGTCACTCCATGTACTTGCGCGCTATAATTACCTACCGCCCGGCCGAGCGGTCTCGGGCCGTTTGCGGACCAAATTCAGTGCGGTTTTCGCAGGGGGGCACACTTAACACTGTCATCATTTCCACAGACGACAGCGACATCTGGAGTTTGGTGGGTTAAAAAAACTTGGCAGCCATCTTGTCTTGTTTGTCAAACAATTGTCATTGTCGCCGGCCATCCAGTGTTACCAACATAGTGAATTTTTAACCACTAACACTGATGGTTTCGACCCCCCCTTTTAGTGGCGAAATTTTAATATTGCTTTTACACACATCAAAAGTGTCTAGGGATCAAGCTTTTTTATGCGGATTTCTTGAGATTGAGATGTGGCTTTGTAATAAATTTATGATTTTATAAATTTATATGGATCCTTTTTGGTGCATTTCATAATTTGAATCAGGAACTGTGAATCAAATTCGAGTAAAAGATGAAAATCAGCTGTCAATATTTTCCCTATAAAAACATACAACGCATTGAAAACATTATTAGTGCTACTGTTTCCCTACTACTGATTAAAACCAACGTTATTATGGAGCGGCGACGTCATTTAAGCAGGGAAAACATGCTCAGAGCCGTGGGAATGATAGAAGCTGGTTCCCGGCAACGTACTGTGGCTTTAGCTCTGAATACAAGTCAGAGTGTTATCAGTCGACTTTGGACACGTTACCGAAGCACTGGTACCGTGGCTGAGCGCCATGGAGGACGGTATCGCTGCACCACACGGAGACAAGACCGATACATTCAAATCTTAACTCGAAGAGCTCCAACAATAACCGCCATGATGTTAGCCGTGAGGCTTCATCACTCTTCAGGGAACTTAATTAGCGACCAAAGTCAGAAACCGCTTGCATGAAGTGAACCTTCATTCCCGAAGACCGCTACGGGTACCACCTATAGCAATGCACAATCGTAGGATTCGATATCAATGGACTCTTGAACACAGAAATTGGGCAGAAGAACAATGGCGTTTCGTGTGCTTTTCTGATGAGTCTCGTTTTGGTATGAGACCGGATACAAGACGTATACGACACTGGAGAACCCCTGGATGCCAACAGCGATTAAAATCCTGCCAGGAAGTCCATCCTTATAGTGGTGGAACCATCATGGTATGGGCGGGTATTTGGATCGGCGGAAGAACTGAGTTGATTTGGATCAGAGGCAACCTCAACGCTCAAATTTATTTTATTTATTTATTTATTTATTTATTTGAATACATAATGCATATTTATAATATTAAGCCTTATACTAAAGTGGTAGGTATATAATAATGGGATCGACCTGAACTAGGATAAACCTGTATCTCAGGTATCACTATGTGCAAATTAGCTTATTACAATAATATTCCAAAGATTGATAGTATATATAAATAGTGGGTAACTTAGCAGACTAATGCTAGGACAATACAGAAATAAAAATAGTATTTAACTTAAAACAACCAGTAACTTTTCAGTGTCATCATAGGACAGATTTTGCAACCAAGTTGTAATAACATTTTTGCAATGTACCGTTTTTAATGTAGACATAGACAAAATTGCGTTTACTTTATTATACAGAAATGGGCCTAGGAATATAAAAAATCTATACATAAACGAATGCCTTAATCTATAATTATCCATACAGATGTCTTTTCGTCTCTTATCAGTGACAATTCTATTATACGGCAATTTAGAGTGCTGTTTTAGTAAAGCATTCATAATAAATAACTGCCGCACTGTCAGAACATTGCAAGATTTATATAAATCTTGGGTCGGGAACAGGATAGGCCGGAATGTGGATACTTTCAATACTGCTCTTTGAGCGCGCTCCAGTGGTAGCAAAACTGTTTTAGCCGCTCCTCCCCATGCGGTAATACAATATGTAATTATTGATTGACACAAAGCATAGTAGACCTGTTTTATTACCTTAGAGTTGGCAAAATGACGAATTTTTTTGAATATGAACATCAGTTTACGTACTCTGCTGCATAATAGATCTATGTGATTTTTAAATGTAAGAGTAGCGTCAATAATTACTCCAAGATATTTTATATTGTTCGTCTTATGGATAATTGGACAATTACATTTTGAATTTGCAAGCGTGTTACAAACGTGTGCATAAATATCTGGAATAATTATAGATGGTTTTGAGCTGCGTAAAGAAAAGCGTATGTATTTAGTTTTGTCAGCATTTAATGTCAATAAGTTATGTTGTAACCATCTATTAACTATATCGAAACCTTGCTGTGCACATAAACCAACATCTTGTAATGTATTTGCGGAGAACAGGAGTACGGTATCATCAGCATACGATATAATTCTACCCGAATTTAGTTGTAGACTGCAGAGGTCATTTATATAAATAAGAAATAAGGTTGGTCCTAATATACTTCCTTGCGGGACCCCAAAAGAGGTATTTTTTAGTTCTGAGCTGGTAATATTATCAATTTTCACACATTGACAACGGTTGTTTAAATAGTCTGCAAAAAGCTTAAGCTGCTTACCTCGAATACCTATTTTTTCGAGCTTGTTCAATAAGATAGGAACAGATACGGTATCAAACGCTTTTGCTAGGTCAAGAAAAATACCGATTGAATGATTTCCTTTGTCTAGTTCTTGAGATATATAATCGGTCATATTTTGTACAGCATCAGTTGTAGATAATTTTGGTCTGAAACCAAACTGGTTATCCGAGAGGATAGCTTTAGACTCTAAGTACTTCATTAACCTAATATTAATTATTTTTTCCAGTATTTTAGATGTAGATGATAGTATAGAAATAGGTCGGTAATTTGAAGCTACTTTTTTGTCACCTCCTTTATGCACTGGGACAACTAAAGCTTTTTTCAGATAGTCGGGAAAAATGCCTTCAGCGAGGCAAATTTGGAAAATATGAGTTAACGGCGGAACCAAAATGTGTCTGAAATTCTTTAATACACTATTTGAGATACCGTCCCATCCAACCGCACAGACTTCTTTCAACCCCATAATAACCCTTTCGACTTCGTCTTTGTCTGTATCCAGTAAAACAAATGAAGTTAATTGCTGATATTGCGATGACACACAGTCCCTGTTTACGTGAGTGTTGTAATTTGAGTTATAATTACGTTTTATTTGCTCAGCAAGTTTTTGACCCACATTAGAAAAGTAACTATTAACATGATTTGCTGATGTAAGCGGCGAAGCGTGCGTTTGTAATAATTCTGCCGATGATTCATGTTGTTTTGATACAAAAGCTAGATTTTTTATATGGCGCCACAATTTTTTATTGTCTTTTCCTGATTCTTCAAGTAAATTTCTGTTATACGTATTTTTCAACTTTTTTAGTAGATTGTTACAGAAATTTCTATATCTTTTATATGATGTTTGTAAAATGGTATTACCTGGAGAGACTTTTACCTGCATGTGAAGTTTATCCCTGTGCTGAATGCACTTTATTAGCCCGGGTGTTATCCATGGTTTTAAGTTATTGTTTTTCTTAGTTAGTTTTATGCTCGAAGTATTATTTATAATTGCATATTGCACTTTGTTAATAAAGTAAGGCAAAGAAATGTTCACATCATCAGTTTTGTAAACTGGATTAAAGTCAATATGACATAATGCGTGTTCAAGGTGTTTCATATTGATTTTAGTAATGGTGTTAGTGCACTTAGATCTAGGGGTATTTACTTTTAAACTAAGCAGGACTGCTCCATGATCGGAAACTGTGGGATCTGTTACAAGGGTAATGGATGAGAGGTTAGTTTTAAGCAAGGTGTGGTCTAAACATGATCCACTCAAATGTGTTGGAAGCAAATGGGCCGGAAGCAATCCCTTGCATGCGCACATGTTAAGGTAGTCTTTGGCAACTCTATTACTGTCTTCTGGGTTAATATCTATGTTCATATCACCGGTTAGTACTACATTTTTGTATATGGATAGTTTTTGGAGTGCAGCATCCAACGACGCAATAAAAGTATCGGTTTGCTTAAAAGCACACGGCCTATAAATAGCTAGGATAGCAGTTTCTAAGCCCACTTTTATCAATAATCTGCTACAGTCTTGTATCGGTGGTTCTTCTACCGATATGTTCAGACTTTGTTTGGCAAAAACAACTACCCCGTCATTTTGATTATGAACAGTCTTACTACTAAACATTTGGTATCCTGAGAGAGCTGGAAGGTACTGTTGACATTTAGATAGCCAACATTCTGTCAATACAATAATGTCACATTCCGTATCCAGCCGTTTCAACAGAATGTGAAGGTTGTCCATGTTTTTATTTATACTACGAATATTTTGCGTAAGAATAGTAAGCGATGTGGAGGGATCAGGGAGATAAAGTTTACATTTTTCAATCTCGCATGATTTTCCCACTGATAATGAGACCACATCAATATCAGTAAGTAACTTATCCATAGTTTAATTTACTTTTACTTACTAAAGACTACTAGTATAAAATAAAAATGTACAAGTAAATTAATACGACTTATTGACTAATGCAGGAAATAAAAGATTAGGGGCGACGCTCTTAGGCGCCTTCATTATAATTTATAGAGTTAATATACCTGCTTTCAGCAATTTTCTTTGCCGGGCATTCCAGATCACCTGTTTTGTGGTTGCTGGGTTTTTTGAAACGCAAACATGTTGCACACTGCGATGGTTCAGCACTCTTTGCGCAATCATTAGTCTGGTGACCTTGTTGTCCACAATGTCCACACGTGTGGGTTTCCTCCCGACAGGTCTTTGCAGCATGCCCGTACTGTTGGCATTTAAAGCACCTCGTCACAAGTGTGAAATCCTTAACTGGGCAGGAAGTCCAATTTATAAATACTCGATCTTGGTTAATAAGGGCTTTTCTTATGTTGGCAGGAACTTCTAAAATAAAATTGCACGTTGGTCCTTCTTTCTTTCCCGACTTGTGACTTAGTTTTAAAGAGGATAGGACAGATTCACGAGGCAGATTAGGTAGCTTGTCGGCTAGGTTTTGCTCATATATGCAGTCGTAGACTTCTTGGTCAGTTAGGGCTGAGGGTACTCCAATCACTATAATTCTAGGTCTTTTCTTGTGGGGCTCTTCAACTTTCAGGCCGGAACTACTTAGCTGTGACGAGTTTCGTAGTTTCTCTATGTCATCCTTGGTTTGAGTGCTGATGATAACTCCTCCATTTTTGGTTTTACGCAAACCTCTGACGTGCAGTTTCAGTTGTTCTGGGCATATTATTTTTTGAACCAGAGATTTTGTGTCGTCACTAGTTTTCAATTTGTCATCAGGATAAATTGCGATAGAGCTTAGGTTACTGGGGCGCAAGTAGTTATTTTTGTTCATCTTTACCATATCAGCAAAGGAAGCATTTTGTGTCTTTGTTGGTTGGGCGCAGTTTTCTACAATGCTGTCTTGGATTGTTTTACGGAAATTGTCCAGGCAATCTGTGAGGTCTCGTTTTTCTCTCAGAGCTTGTAGTGAGATTTGCATTTCTCTGGCCTTTTGTTTTAAGTCCTGGTAGAATAATGCCATCTGGGATACGCCATTTCCTACCCTGCGCGATAGGGAATTGATCCTCAGCTTCTGTTCGGAGTTCAGTTTTCCGTCCTGAGCAATGGAACAAACTTCATTCAGACATTTTTCTATAGTAATCATCCAGTTGCTTATTTCATTGGTGTCCAAGGTCTCAATTTTTTTTTCAGCCGTGTGATGTTGGTCCTGTCCTGGTTGTTGGGGCGATGAGAGAGCCTGTGTCGGTATCGGGGTTGGTGTTGGTTGTTGGGGCGATGTAGGAGCCGGAGTCGGTACCGGGGTCGGTGTTGGTGGAGGGCTACGTCGAATCATCGTGCTCCGATTAAAAGGGGCTGCCTTCAATATATCACTTTAAAAAATATATTACGTAATCAGTCCATTCTTTTAACTTTTCACTATAGTATTTATTTGTATAACACGCAAAATCACTATAACTAGGTCACTGATTATACAAGCGTAATTTATTTATTAATATTTCGCAATTATGAGCACGTCTGCAAGCGTTGAATGCCAATCCGTGATCTATGCTATTATGCTGAGACGATTGTATCAGACGTCATCGTTCCTCTACAAGTGCAAATCGGTCCCTTATTTCAGTTAATGCATGATAATGCACGACCGCACACCGCAAGAGTTGTAAGACAGACTCTCGCCGCAGCTAACATCAATGTCCTGCCCTGGCCTGCTCAGTCGCCAGACTTGAACCCGATTGAGCATGCATGGGATATGCTACAGATAAGAGCTCTGCCGAATATGGAGGGTATCCAGTCGCAAGAAGACCTTTTTTTGTTGTTGCAACGAACATGGGCGGCCATTCCACAGCGTGATTTGGATGAACTCATTTTGAGTATGCCAAACCGATGTTCTTGTGTTGTTAGTGTTCGCGGTAGAAACACGGATTATTAATTGTTTAAGTTACCCAATAAAATTTTAAAGAAAACTGTTATTTCAGTCTTTTTTTCGAACTTTTGTGTTAGTGGTTCAAATGTCAAAAATCCCTTTATTAGGAAAATGGCAAATTTCTTTATTAATGCAAAGGTGACTTGGTTTATCGTTACTGTGACAAACGAAAACACTTTATTTGATGAATCCTTAAAGAAAATTTTAATTAATATCAATCAGGAGAAAAGTTATTGCAAAAATATATGTTGATCCCTAGACACTTTTGATGTGTGTAGTAGCTGGTGGTTTTTCTAGTGGTTGTAACGAGTCTGTTAAGCCTGTTACATGATATCGCGTTCTTTGCTTTAATTTGAAGGCAACAGGGTGGTGTTGCCATGTAAAAATTCATTTTTTTGAATCGGAATCGTGTAGTGGTCACACTGATTTTTTCTTTTGATGCTGTCAGTTGATTTTGACAGGTCACTTTCCGACCCAACCTTTGGATAAAATGGAGTAATTTGAGAGCTCCGCATTAAATCGGGATTTATTTACGGCTAGGACGATATCTAGTCCTAAATAATGTGGTAGCTGATTTGCCCATGTCGGCATCATAATGGGATTGCCCATATTTTTTAAAAAGGTTGGTAAAATTCTTCGTGGTTTCGTATTCACGTTGTCGCGTGGCTATTTAGATGGCGGACGTTAATAGTTTTCGATATTTGTTTCAGGATCTTTTGAACCTTATATATTTTTTGGATTAATTCATCTACTGATGTAAAAGCTTTTTTTGGAAAAGAAACGGTGAGTTAATTTGTATTTGGTCTTAACGATTTCGATCGCCGTGTTTGTCAACGCTGGACGTCAGCTAACAATTATTCATGTTTGATTTCAGCCGTGAGGCGTTTCTTATTTCTTTTTACTTCAAGACTTAAATTTTTAACGCTAGCCCCTACCGACATATATCATGGACCGCCTGACGTCCCCGCGAAGATCAAAATCACCAGGGTTTGCCCATTCGGTTTGTTAGTTTATTCGCCGGAATATGGTATGGTTTATAATACTTAACTTAAATTGACAAAAGTGCAATAATGACAGGACAAAAATTAATTTCTATTCCATCTTAGTTTTACACCAACTGTTAATATTAGAAAGGAATTTTCTTGTATATTGAGACCAGCAGCCTTCGGGTAATAAAATCGTTCAATAACTTTTGTGTCGATTTTTATTGATACTCCCGCTTGAAGATTAAAAGTTTCCAGTTCCCGCAGGTTAGTCTATCCTTGGCATAGTTTGGTGTGTGCTCCTGGCGCCCGAATTTTCACTTCTACTTATTGTTTATTTATTTGGAGTACAACACACACATTTAATAATCACATTTCATAATATACATTTATAATAACATCCACACTCTTTAAAATATTTTTTTTTATTATTACATGGTTTAGTAGAATTCAGTTTCAATTACTGAAAATGCTATCACTAAGCCACTAAAACATTACAAAATTTTTTTTTTTTACTTTGTTTGATTGTCAGAAATATTTACTTTTACAGGTAGGTAAATTCTAATAAAAGTTCTATAACAAATCAGATTGGGGGAGGCCTATGTCCAGCAGTGGACGTCTTTCGGCTGAAATGATGAACAAATCAGTACCCAAGAATCATATAAATGTGAAACCGATGATGGTGCAGACAAAAATTCATCTGAAGACGAACTTTAGAATATCACTTTTTACCCGACTGCGTCAGAAGGAGGGTTATGTTTTTCGAGTGTATGTATGTATGTATGTATGTATATTTCTTTGGCACGCTCTGTAGCCTAAACGGCTTGATCGATTTCAGCTTGAGAGGTGCCGTTAGATTCGTCTTAATTGTGAGAGTGACACTGGGTATATCAAAATTGAAAAAAAATTAAAATGGCCAATTTATGGCGCAAAATGTCGTCAAAAAAAAATTTTTTTTTTTCTCGAAACCAGTCGAGTGGGGTATCAAAATAAAGGGTTTTAAAAGGTAAACAAAAATATATATAACTTATATGGTTAAAAGTAATTCGAAGTGCAAAACGTAAAAAACAAGTACCAAGAACTAAATCGTTTGCGAAATCTTTCACATTTGTAAACTAAAAAGCTGGAAATAAAAAAATTAATTTAAAAAATAAAAAACCCGACTGCAAAACTGAAAAGCTACAAACAAGCCCATTTTAAATTAAATAAAAGTTTGAAGCAGGCGGGACCCATACCATTTTTATCATATTTTCAAATTCAAATGGGTCCCGCCTGCTTCCAACTTTTATTTAATTTAAAAGGGGCTTGTTTGTAGCTTTTCAGTTTTGCAGTCGGGTTTTTTATTTTTTAAATTATTTATCCTAGTTGTTTTTCTTATTGAATAATGTTTATGTTCCTCATCTTGACTTGTTGATTTACTAATAATATTTTATGGTGATTTACTGATTTTAAATATTTTATTACGTGATAATAAAGATTTTTTTAACTAATATAAGTAACTACTTTAATTACTGTTTCCTTTCACAAAAACCAAAAATTTATTTAGTGGAAATTTTAGCGAATTTTGTAGTAGGGCCGATTTTTATTAGTGGTTTTCTGGTGGTTTTCGAAGTTGAATCTGGTGGAGAGCTAGTTTATCTGTTGGCAACATTGCAGGCATCTGCCATTGTCAATTCCGGCTTTCCCGACTTTGATGCGCTTCCCCTAATTCCGAGTTTATCTCAGTTATTTCTGTTTTAGTGGTTACTTGTTACTGTTATTTGTTTTGTTAAGTTTTGTTGCTACTCATAGTAAGTAAGTATGCATATTACTTACTATGAGTAGCGAGTCAATATACGAGAGAATATACGAGATATTATGCATTGCATATCTATAGATAACTGTATATTTGTATCTACAGGTAGGTGTATAGCCTTAGTTCACCCACCAAACTCAAGGTGGCAGCACTTTCCATACATGCAAATTTTACCACAGAGTTGTTACTCTTTGCCTCTATAGTTACTTTACTCTTTAGTTACTTTACTCTTTGGGTTTTCGCAAGCGAAGCGCACGCACTTTGTTCAATTTCAATCGTTCCATTCGTTTGTACGCGTACAGACCTACGGTCCTACGACGATGTCGTCTGGTGCCTTATGTGCAGTAGATGGGTGCAAATCACTGACCTCTATAATACAACTCATTGGTGCAAATCAAGTAAAAGAAGGGATAAACACCTAACATTTTTCCATTTGCCTGTCAATGAAGATGTCATGTCATGTTTTAGATGTATTGCACAGTCAGCACCAATTTATAAAATAAATATTTTATAAACGATACAATTTGAAACTACCACCTATAATATTCACAGTTCTCAATAAAATAGACACAAATAGTTATGTCAATTTAATTTAATCGAAGAGGCAGCCCCGCGATTGCTGTGGGATCGCGCGGAGCGAAGCAATCACAACACAACTGTACGGTTGAGCATTTAGACACATTTTAGCATGCAGCGGTTGCTGACGCGACGGAGTAGGCTATTATAGCAGTAGGTATTGGAAATTTTCTACTGAGTGAAGTATCTGTTACCTAGCAAGTAACTATTTAGTAATCTGTGACAATAATTTGAATAGGGTTGTAAATGTTGTCGATAAAGTGTCGATAATTTTCTTCAGACAGTTAATATTTTTGAATTTACGTCTTTAATAAAGAAATTTGCTGTCGCCGGAAATTTCTGCAATTTGATTACCTAAAACAAATTAGCAAATACCTACTAGTTTCTAATTTCAAAAGATAAATCCATACTGATACTAAAGGTAAATTCGAAAGTAACTCTGTCTGTCTGTCTGTATGTTACCTTTTCACGCCTAAACCACTGAAAGGATTTCGATAAAATTTGGCAGAGAGATTGCATCCCGGGGAAGGACATAGTATAGTTTTTGTCGACATACCTCGCGGGCAAAGCCGCGTTCGGAAGCTAGTATTATATGTAATGTGTAAAGACCTAACATCGAAATAAAACTTGCCATCTAAAAATTCTACAATGTACTGTATACTTTATTCAGTTTTACTTAAATACTTTTAATGAAATACTTAATTTCAGATTTCCCACCAACTCTAAGCAGGGCTGAAAAACATGAAAATGGAAAATTGGAGTCCTAAATGTAATTAAAATTATTTGTAGTAAACATTTGACTGCGGACTGTTTCGTTAAACACTACAGTCTCTACACGTACGCTCTTCTCATTGGGAAGGAACACTACCTTTTGGAAGACTAGAATCAATTCTATTTTATTGTATTTTTGACGTTCAAAAGTGCCTATGTACTACTATGCCTATCTTATGCCAGCACATCAAGCTATTACAATCTGTCAAATTTCTTTAATAGATTTTCAACTTTATTGCTAAAGCATAAGGTTCAATGTTGATTGGGAAAATTTGATAGTTTCGGGTAGCTTGATGTGCTGGCGTCTGTACCTATTTGAAATAAATTATTGACGTTCAAAGGCGCCTATGTACTTATATGAAATACATTATTTCATTGTGACTTTGTTATTTTATGTGTTTCTTTTTTCATTAGTAAGCACGCTATCCAAATATTAATACCCAATAAGGAAAATGGAATCCCTCTGCTTTCCGCTAGTAATGACTACATGGTAAGGTAATGTTACAAGGTTCACTTTTGGCATTAAATTTGAGTGAATCTGATTGAATTTGTATGGACTCTGTTTGTTGCTTTTTTGTTTACATGGTTCAATTCTTCCAAATTGAACATCAAAAGTGACTATCACGAAGAATACAACTGCCATTTGATTTAGTAGGTTAGAAAAAAATGGCAACATAATAGCTCAATAGTTTTTAGTTCACATTGCGAACTAATGTGACCCCAGCTCGGCTTGTAAAACTAGTGTAAGTGAGCCTACTAAAAACTATTATCGTTGAGCTAATATCTCCTGAGATATTATCTCAACCATAGCAGTTTTTAGGCTAAGTTTTAAGCCTAACCTCATATTTAAAGCTCACTGATTTGATCGTCATGCGCCGCTTTACTAGGACACTATCCAATAGTTTATAGCTTGCGATCTGACCTCGTTCTAACCTTTGCAGAGCAATTATTCTATTATTTAAAAATGAAGCATAAAAATAACTGGGAGTTATCCGATATTTTTCTCTCTCAATGGTTAAAACGATCGATAAAGTTCATAAAAGTATTTGTTTATCGTAGGATATATCCCATCTCTAATATTAGTTCCACGGTCCCTTCACGTTGTTATCAGCGTCAAAATGGCGAAAATCAAATGGCTTCATTCTGTCATCGATATTAAGAGCTTGTCCAGAAAGTGCGAATTCACCGCGATTCTCTCGTGCGTATTACGCGCGACAGTTGCGTCCAGAAGGATCGTACCAACGCGCGAGCATTTGGGTTCGAATTTCATTTGACAGTAGAAAACATGGAGTTGAATGCTCTGGAGTTCGCGCGTCAACTGGACGCAACAAGGAGTCTCTAGTATCTCGACTCGCGCGCAATACGCGCGAATTAAGCGCGAGTCGAGAGTCTGGCGAACTGCACGCGATTTACGCGGGTATTTTGAAGTCGCGCGATGCTTGTGGACGCGATGTATAATTGGCGCCTAGTATCTCGTTAACGCGCGTATGTATTCGCGCGAAAAGTTTTGTGGCGAATTCGCCCCTTCTGGACAAGGTCTAAGCAGTCCAGCCTTTTCTATGTCATATGTCAGGTCAATTTAGTTTCTCTGTCTACGGGTCAATGAGTCCAGCGTGCTTGTATTATAGAGGTAAGTGACTCAGTGGCACAGAGTACATTATTATTATACTCTGTGGTCATAGTGTTCAGTGAACTTCAGTGATCAATACTTTGTTTGTGTACTGTCAATTTGCTTTTCCACTAAGACTAAAATATACATACAAGTAATATTCGTGTGAGCCGAACTCTGGTGAGTCCAAAATTTTATCTATTTATAGTTAGAACCTACCTCTAACGCGACTAATCAAGAAGGCAAGCTGAAGTGTGGTTTTCAATAGGTTGGTTTCCTCCCGGTATAATTCAGTTACTTACTTATTTATATTGTTCTCACTTATTATTTATAATTTGATTATAAACTAGCAGCGCCTCGCGGTTTCACCCGCATAAGTGTCGATCCCGTGGAAATATCGGGATAAAAACTATCCTATGTCCTTTTCCGGGACTCAAACTATTTCTATACCAAACCGCCCCTAAGACGACCCACTGACCCAAATTTCATCTAAATCGATTCAGTGGTTTAAGCGTGAAGAGGTAACAGACAGACAGACACACTTTCCCATTTAAAATATAATTAGAGATTCAAAATTGAAGATGTAAATAATATTTTATAACAATATAATTTATTAAAAATGTCTATGTAGTTTTTTTGCCCGTTCTTCTCCGTAGGTAGGTACCTACTACGCTTTGAACCTCCTAGGCAATTCAAAAGTGCCTGTAAATTGTTTAACTAAAATAAATGCATTTATTTGAGATTGAATTGAGTTCAGTCCTTCAGGCGGACCACCACTGACAGCCTCCATGGCCTACATACAGGGCCATGGAGGCCGTCGCTGGTCATTTCATCTAGCCCACCTCCTGAAGTAGATTAGGTCTCCTGGTAAAATCCTACTAGAATATCTTTAATACTTTTATTGGTCTATTTAGAATATCTTTAATACTTATTCTGTTCTAATCTGGGTGACACTTGTGCATTCAAAGAGCACATGTATACACACCAATTCCCTCAGTGTGCATGCATACCCAGAGGTCTGCCTGTAATGCATATTATATGGAATTGTTTGTTTAGCAAGCAATGTCCTGTGATGGCCCCTGCGCCTGCCTGTTCCTGTCGAGGGCAGAAAAGTAATAAGCAGGCGCTTATTACACCTAGACAGGAACAGGAATAGGATGGCAGGCATACCAGGCGGTTAGCCTGCCATAGTAGGGTGGCATAGCTTTCTTGGCCTGCCTGCTGCCTGTTGTCAAGGTCTACCAGCACTCTGCGTATGTGTGAGACAACTCCTAATGCCATCTGCATAGCTGGTTGTAGGGGATGGGCTTGATAGGTTTGCGTCCACAGACTCTCCTTGCTAGTTCGTCAGCTGCATTGTTACCTAGTGATCTGCTGTGTTGTTTTATGTGTTGCAGCATTAGCATGTTACAGTTAGATACCGCAACATTTTCTAATGCATTGTGACATTGTAATATTTGTTTCAAGATAATGTACTTTTTCCCTACGGATTGGAAAAAGGCCCTGTTGGAGAATATGCATATGTAGGTTCATAACTCTCCTGGCTACTGTAGCGTAGATTGTTTGGATAATCCTCATCTCTTCAAAATCAAATCTCACACTGGATCTATTGATGTTAAGTTTCCAGAGTCGATCTTTGATCCATCGGTGTATACTCTCAACTCTTTTGGACTTGGGGCTGCAGTCTCAACATACATAGCGATGGTTTTATGACTGATTTCGGTCAAGTCCTAAAGATCCGGATGTAAAGATAATTGGTAGCCCCGCCACTCAAAGTTATCAAATATTATATAGACTGACATATCATGTCTGTAATGTAATTGTGAAGTGCCTTCTTTAAGGGGGAAGCGTTAAGGTAGCCCGCGAAATTCAAATTTTCTTATTTTTTTTTCAATTCGCTGGTCAGTGTTAAGTTGTACATTGATTAAAATATAATTGGCGATCGTAAAAATATATGTATTTACAGAATTTTAATCATTAGAATCAGTAATACTAATAATAAAGCGGAAGAGTTTGTTTGTTTGAACGCGCTAATCTCTGGTAGTTCCAGTCGAATTTGAAAAATCTTTTTGTATTTGATAGCCCAATTAATAAGGAAGGTTATAGGCTATTTAACATCACGCTACGGCCCTTAGGACCCGAGCAAAAATGTAAAAGTCAGGAAGAACACTAAGCGAAAACGACGAGACGCGACGACGGGATGGAACGGGTCGTGGGAACAAAAAATTATACGCGGACAAAGTCATGGGCAGATTTCAAAAATTAAGAAAACAGCTAACTGCAACATTAATACAATTTTTTTGTTCTTCTGTACAAGATTTCTTAAGTGGAATTTCAGCATGCATATTTGTAGATTACATCGTAAACTTTGCGACAACGTTCGTTATGATACCGATGAAAATCGATAACTTTAAGTGTCGAGACTACCAAACATCCGGATCGTTAGGACTGTGCGACCGAAGTCGGTCGTAAAGCGATCGCTATGTATGTCGAGAGTGCAGAGTAGCCTGAGTAGTCACACTGTTCATCTGTGAGTATGATGTTGGAGTGCTTTTGAAAGTAGTGTTGTTTCGGGTCTTTGTCGCCGGGTGATGCCGTGATTGGTTGTTTGATGGCATCTTCGCAGTGGTAGTTCTCAGGCTGCTAGTGATTGCTACACAAGCGAACTGCTGCTGTTTTTTGTGGTCTCTCTGGGCTGTGCTCAGGCCTGAAGTATTAATTCTTATCAAATATTTCCTTGGCCTCTAGGTGGTAATAATGGTGAAAACTGTTTAAAATCACAGCAGTCACCTTCGCAGCCTCGATATTTGTGGAACGAGATTTCCGTTCGAAGACTACTTTGTGATAGAATATGCCTGATATCTTTCGGAAACGCGTAATGGAAACCAAACCTTATGTAGACGGGCCATCATGAAGCCTGGCTGAGTTGACTACATACATACCTGACGTGAACCAGAGTAATAGTCAAACTGATATCAGTCGCTTCATTTTTGGCCATTTATGTCTTTTATTCGGCATTTTTTAATCGTAGTGAAATTCTGAACACAAAAAAAAAAAAAAATTAAATGTAAGTAATTGGAAAAGGATCAAATAATTTAAAAACCCCCAACTGAAAGAATCTAGGTAATGAGACTAAATATGGCAGTCGGGGGACCTCTTCTTAGCATAGAAGGTGTTTGACAGAACGGTCCCCCAACTTCCATATGAATTTATCTGTTTTAGTCTCATTACCTAGATTCTTTAAGTTGGGGGTTTTTAAATTATTTGATCCTTTTCCGATTACTTACATTTAATTTTATTACTTTTTTGTGTCGGAGGTTTTTTAAATTTTTCATTTAATTTTTTATTTCATGCTTTTTGTAGGGACTCCATAACTTTTGTATCTCATTTCTTTTATTTTCTTGCGTTTTAAGATTCAGTTAATTTGGTGTATAATCAGGTTTTTTATCCGTCAAAAAATAATTACCTATTAATTTATAGTTGAGAATAATTTTTAAGACTAAACAGATTTTTTTGTTTTATTATATCCTTTTTCTAGTTCTTCCTTTAGTTATTCAACTTTCGTACAAGTATTTCATAGCTATTAGGTATCTTAGGTACCTATTTCAGATCTAGTTTATAAAATGGGACTGCGACACTATCTGATGTAGAAATACCTACGCTTTTTAAGTAGGTTAATTTCTTTCGTAAATAACACCCCGTCGTTTTTGCGTCGGGGGTTAATAAAATAGTCAAACTCAGTGGTCGTAGGTACCAGTCATCACTCCACTTTCCTCATCATTCTAGAGCATTGATCAGACAAAAAATATTTTCAAGTTTTTAGTTTTCATTTCGTTTGTTAATATTCCTCATTCCCTTTCAATATAGTGTACATTATTCTACTTGTCAAGCCCTTGCATTTGATACCTATATTGAAGGAGTTGTGAAAAAAATAAATAATTCGCCATTTTGTGGTGGCGACCATCTTGGATTTGAAATTTGTAATAGCGTATAGTATTCAGTCAAGCCCTATCATTTGATACCCATATTGAGGGTGTTGTGAAAAAAAAAATGTAATTCGTCACTTTGTGGTGGCGGCCATCTTGGATTTTAAATTTATTATAGTGTATAGTATTCTACTATTCAAGCCCGTTCATTTGATACCCATATTAAGGGAGTTGTGCAAAAATATGTAATCCGCCATTTTGTGGCGGCGGCCATATTGGACCGATTTTCATCAAACATAGCTAAGAACACTCCCGACTAATTCACCTTTCAAACAAAAACAACAAAATCAAAATTGGTTCATCCGTTCGGGAGCTACGATGCCACAGACAGACACACACACACACACACACACACACACACAGACACGTCAAACTTATAACACCCCATCGTTTTTGCGTCGGGGGGGTTAAAAATGAATAAAAAGTGAAAAATTCATCAGAGAGCCCGCGACCAAAACTATGTCGCATCGTTTTACGCCCAAAACTATATAAAATCGCCAGTTTAGATGATTCTGAATCCCACTCGGTGGGTAGCACCAGACGGAAACATCGCAGTTATATTATCTGATATAATTTTTTATACATCTGGGCAGCTTTTTTATCATGTCCGTAACAGTTTTCTCTAACAGTCTACAGAATGCTATGTTACTGATCTGAATTTTTCAACACGTTGAAAATGGTTTCAACAACATAAGATGAGATGCTCACACTTTCTGAGAATTGTGTTTTCGGTATCTAAAATCTATCCTATCTTTTAACTACATTCAATAATTAGATAAGTAGATTGCTAAGAAACAGCTCAGTAATTTTTCCACATTCTGTAATTAGGCTTTTTGGTTTCCTTATATCCAAATCTATCGATTTTGAACTTTTTTGACTCGCTCATCGTTTATACTCATCTCTCTATACACATTTCTTATTCTATCCATTCGTGTATTCATGTGTTCATCCATGTCCATTCGTGCGTTCATCCATGTGTGTGTGGTGTACACATCCTTGCTAATATTCTATTATTCTCATCTCAGCTGCATGCAATTGCCTTTCATTCATCCCTTTTTTGGCCCATTCTAATCCATGAAAAATTAATTCATTAGTAAACCTATTCATAGTTGTTCGCTTTCAGCATTCTGCATCTTTCAGTCGCGCTCCAAATGATAGAAAATCAAAAAAAATGAATGCACAGGTAAAAACAGGAGTTAGTATTATTACGTTATCTTTTTTATTTTTATAATTTATTAGTTAATTATATTTTATTTTAATTATTTATTAGTTAATTATATTTTATTTTATCGGAGTCATGTGAATGTGGACTAAAGCAAAAATAAAGATTCACTTGAGTGAAGACTTACCCCTGAAAGCAAGCACAGAACCAAACATTAGGTTTAGGGGTTTCTAAAGTAAACTTGCTGACATTAATCAAAACTTTTTGTATTAATAATAATCTAAAACTCTTGCGCTTCACCACTAACAACATTTACAATGTCATTTCCAGGTTCTTTTGAGCAGCAGAGGAAGTCCGGCAATTACGTGATAGACTGCTACGTGTATAGGTACTGCAGTTTTCAGAGCATCAAACCCTCACATCTGTTAAAAGGGAGCATGGTAAGTTATTTCCCAACAAGTAAATTAGATTTTTTGTAACAATACAACAAAACTACAGAAAACGCAATAGATGATGCTATAAGGGTAACACATAAAGCTCTGGTAGATGTTGTTGACTATTTGGACTCGAACAACCTGAAAATAAATCTGACCAAAACTAAATATATCATGTGACATACATTACAGTTAATAAAAATACAGAAAACTTTGACATACCTAGACATAAATATTTTTTTTTTTTTTAATATTAAATACTAAAATCATGACATTGAAGAAGCTAACACACAAGCTAACAACATTAATTTTTCTGGCTAATAGATAGTGTATGTAAAAAATTAAACAAATTCGTTTTTGCACTCAGAAAAATAAAAATTCTCTCAAATCTAGAAACTGCTTTGATGGGCTACCACAGTCACGTTTGCTCTGTTCTAAGATATGAACTAATCATATGGGGTAACTCTACTACGGACGCCCAGAGAGTATTCATTGCTAAAAAAAATGTATTAGATCGATTTTTAATCTTAAGTGGGCAGATTCATGTCGACCAATATTTATGCAGCAAAAATTACTTACATTTCCGGCATTATTACACTAAAACTTTAATATTATAAAGGCGCAAGTTTGTGAGTGTGTGTGTTTATATTTGAAAAAAAATATGTAGCTAACACCCTGGATTAACATATATAGGCTACTTTTTAACCCGTTATTCCCACGGGATCGACACTTATGCGGGTAAAACCGCGGGGCGCTGCTAGTCATAGATATATGAAAGAAGGAGATATGCCCGGTAGCTGAAAATGTAGCAGAACCCGATGTTGCTAGGTTAGCCCCACCACCGCGCAACTACTACATATGTAGTTCAGTAAAAGCAATAGATAAAAAGTCGCGCACACACTTGCAATTCATAAATCAGAACGTACTACGAGGGTGACAGTGAAAGTTCTTAGAAAATCAAAAACTCAACAAACTACCAAATTATTAGTTTTATTATATCTTTTCAAAATAGATAGATAGAACCACTGAGAATAGCACTTTGCCCACTCGTCCTTAGAGGTTTCTTCGACGGCATTTTGACACGCAGCCACTGTTTCCTCGGCGTCCATAAAACGTTTTCCTCGAAGTTTTTCTTTTATTTTCGAAAATAAATAAAAATCGCAAGGTGCGAGGTCGGGGCTATATGCGGGAGACCCAGTAATTCCACGTCTGGTGTCGCTAAGTAGTCGATTGTTTGCTTGGCGGTGTGCGACGAGGCGTTGTCGTTGTGAAGGAGCATCCTACTGCGAGGTCGTTTCTCCCAGACTTTTTCCAAGACAAGTGGCAAACAATTGTTAGCGGACCACTCTGCAATAACTGTTTTTCGATCCTCTAAAACAATTGTTGCGTAACGACCTGTCCTTCCGAAGAACGAGGCCACCATCTTTTTTCCCACGCTTCGACCTCTCTTCACTTTAGTTGGCAACTCCTTGGAAGGAAACACCCAGACAGGAGACTGTCTTTTAGTTTCAGGTTCATAACAATAAATCCAGCTTTCGTCAAACACAGCAACACACACTCAAATGCTGTGTTGTCGAACACAGCATTTGAGTTACCTCCGTTAAATCTTTGAACCATTTCACGACCCCAATCAACACGACGGAGTTTTTGAGCCTCTGTCAAATTATGAGGTATCCACCGGGCACAAAGCTTCCTGGCCGCTAAATTTGTTCATGGAGGATTTCATACCGATGAAAAGGCCAATCGAAGTCTATCATAACTTTCTTGTTTTACTGCGTGGCTTGATTAACTCAAAAGTTCGTATAAATAATCTTTGAGTCAAGTAATGAACATATTCCAAACAATTTTTCGAAATTCCACCCCTGTGGGGGTGAAAAGCGGGAATACAGTTTATATGAAAAATCTTATTGATTTGGTTAATAAACGTGGTTTGATTAACTAGAAAATTCGTATAAATAATGTTTGAGTCTACATTATAAACGGAACCATTGCGGATGACGTAATGGGAATCACTAATAAAATGCGGAACGGGACAGCTCCCGGACTGACCACGACGTGGTAATCGAGCTTTACAAAGGAATGCCAGAAATATTACAAGAAGCCGTCACCAAACACATGACCAAAGCTTGGACACAGAACGAAGCATCCGACACGTGTCTGGAGACCTTACAAGTACCAGTTCCAAAAAACAATTACGCCCTCGACATAGAAAAGGCCTTCGACAATGTCGCCCTCAATGCACTAAGGGATATCCTATTACAACGAACCAACAGATCGCTAACCAACAGGATAATCAAGGTATGCATGAATGAACGAACATGCATCAAATTGTGTGGCCAGCAAAGCAGTTGGATTTATTAAAGGTAAGGGAGTCAAACAAGGTTGCCCTCTGTCCCCTCGCCTGTTTACACTCCTTAGATCCCTCGACAAGGAAACCTAATTAATAAAACTTGACCAGGATCGTGAAATCTCACTGCCCCTAGTACTATCATTTGCGGACGACCTCATCTTCATTTTATTCAGATGACCTAGAAAGGTCAGTAGGTATCCTATACCATATTAAACCTCTACTAGATATTCTAGGCCTCCAAATAAACGAAACAAAAACAAAAATACTAATAAGGGACCCTATAGCTACACAGATAACGACACACGTGACCCTAAATGGAATCAGTATACCGACATGTGATGAAATTAAATACCTAGGTACCTACCTACATAACATCTACATTAAGCAGAAAAAAGCGCTATATAAACGTTGCGAACAGGCCATGAAAAATGCCAAATCGTTACTACCATTCATAAATAACTCAAATATGGACTGGAAATTAGCCAGACTTCTGTATCAAAAGGTGATCGTGCCGTGATGATACATGGTCTGAAAGTGTCGGCACTTACTACGAGTAAAGCTAACAGGTCAAGACTCGGAAGATATGAGCGAGTTATCATGAGAGACTTGATTAACTACTCTAGGAATAAACCAAGACAAAAGAAAATGCATAAAATCTTAGACGGAAAAACAGTAACCAAACGCATTAAGAACCACAGGATGTGCTACTTCGCACATGTCTACATGCGCCGCAAACCACACCTACTGCATGCACCAATGCAGTACAAGGCCAAATCCAAGAAGGTCGGCCGACCTATTTACACATGGAAAGACAATTTAAAGAGGACATGAAGTACTTCGACAAGGGAATACATTTTTGGATGGATACAGCGGAAGATATAAGTAAAATCAAGATCGCTGTTAGTGAGATTTACAAAAAACCGGAAACGGATAGTCGCTACTATCCGTTTCCGGTTTTTTGTTTGTTTGTAACGACGACATTGAAAACAGCAACATCTAACACAACACAGCAGAGCAATGACATACAAAAGAACCGAGAAAGCACTAGAAGCCCGCCAAAAGGCGCACCGATGAAGCTCGACCTGAACCAACCTGGCGGCAAGGTCGTTAAAAGATGCCCATCCATAGATAATAATTACTTGAGATGATGAACCTATTTAATATATGTCGTAATAAATTCGACTGTACTGATTTAGTGAACAGTTTGTGCTACCTGATCCCTCTTACAATACATAGTCGTGAAGTTCGCTCGAGACATTTGTTTGCAACTACTTTCTGTAGTACTTTATTTGCTAAGTAATTATTTGGCAAATGAAATTAGGCGGAAAATTGAGAAGTGATAATTTGTTAATATCTTTTTGATGAAACAAGGGAGACCCGTTGCACCTGTTTGGAGGAAGATGATAGCCAGGTCTAGTAGGTATTAGGTAAATGTTAACCATTAAAGTTAACTTCAATGGCACATTGGTGAACTTAACGCCATTAATCCACATCCACATACAACAAAGACAAAAGAAAGAACTACGATCTACGAGTCTTTTTGCTATAGACGGAGAGGTTATATTACTTTTGGGGTTAATATTGTTGCAAATGACATCCCCCATCGCCCCTTATAAGATTCCGGTGTAATTTCCAATAACTCTGTGTCACTCTGTGTGTAACTCTGAGTCTTGTATAAACCATAACCCATTTTACCTTCTTTTTGTTTTTTCAAGATTGTGAGTGAACTGTTAGTCTCACTTGGGCTCTAATAAAAGCTAAATAAATTTACTACAAAATATTTTCAGTAACCTTTCTTCGTAGGACAAGTGGTTTTGCCAATATTTCGCGAAATAAGTGAGTAAAACCTGAAAATTTAAATTTTCGAGAAAAATTGGTCATCGTCGAAGTACTATAGCTTGGCTCCTATGGGGTCAATAGAGCTGCAATTGAGCTCAAATTGTAGGTAATTTAATACAGTTAATAAGTGTAAAAACGATCATTCGCAAAAAATGCATAGTTTTGGCCCTAGAGAGCAAATAGTGAAAAAAGTCCCAAAATTACGAAGTCTTTCTTGATTTTCTCAGTTTCCACAGGTTGTTCGAAGTTGCAAATTTGAATTCACACTACCCTAACAGACCCATACAACATACCAACATTGCAGAACTACATCACGCTTTGCGAATTTAGCCACTTTTTATGTCTTTATCCGACGGCCTAAAATGCTATGAATTCATTTTGAGCTATTATACAATTATTATAAATCAATTTAAAATATTTAATTATTGCAGTTATAAATTGTTAGGAATTGACTGGACCTTGTATGTGGACTAAGGACCTAAAGTCCCCGTCACGAGAAGCTATAAACTTTGTAAATAAAGAACTTTATACTAAAGTTCAATAAGTAATCCTAAATTCAATCAACTCAATGTAACGTACGTGTAATACGAAACTAACGAGCAATTTCACTTGGTCGGATTTGTTGTACTGGAACGCGTCTGACTCATGGAACGTAAACATTTGGGCCGCCATCGCCATTTTGAAGTAAGTTACAGAATACTCGGAATCGTCTGACGGCAGTAATTAGATGTGTGTGTTACCTTAATTATATAAAAATACAAACTGTTTTTTTTTTTAATTTGATCCAAAAGTTGCGAACCCGAGAATGTGTGTTTACATAATTTATACCTTCTCGTGACGAGGACTATAAGGTTGAATATAGTGTAACAAACAAACTATAACATCGACCTGTCTTAAATTCTAGCAAATAAAGATATCATTCATTCATTCAAAAACAAAGTAAGTATTGACATAGTGTAACATCACACTTGCTTAGCGCGCACTGCGATTGACGCAAGCGGTTTGAAACTGCTGGAAAATGTAACGTACTTATAATTTTCTTTACAAGCGTACGAGCGACTTTTTTTTAACTGTGACTGATTTTAACGTAAGTTACATTTGGCTAACGATTCGAAAACGTGCGACCTATTTGTGTCCCAAAGTTCAGTTTTTATTAATCAAACGAAGCGACGCGCGCTTTACTTGTGGTTACCAAGTGTACGAACACGCTGTGAATGCGTGTGTAAGCGCAGGAGCTCTCGCTCTCGGCGAAGTCGGAATTGTGAGTTTGTGCGCGCGCGTGTGTGTGTGCGCTAACATACACGTGCGCACTCACGCACTCAGCACATGACTGTGCTGACGCTACTCGTCTTCATGCGCACATTTACATCGTGTTTGTATACTTGGTTACCACAAATGAAGCTCGCGTCGCTTCGTGAGATAAAAATACTATACTAGCATGGTGGCGCACACACAGTGATCAACTACACTCGGTTTTTGATTCAGTATCGGCTGCAATCTGCTGGGCGAACGCAGCGGCTGTGTGCAGTGCTATTGTAAACAGGTTATTTTATGTGGTACGATTCAGAAACTACGTTAGTAGACTACGATAGTACAATAATGTGTTTAAAAACATTATTATTCTATTGGACAAAAAAGACTGGAGTTATGTGACAAATCTTTGAATCAATACAGAAATAAAAATATCGGACCGGCTTTGGCAGGAGGTACCTATATCAAAATGTGTGCAGGCAATGGGCAAGCCTATCGGAGGCAGATGAGCTAAATAAAGGTACGTGATCGGTTAGTTTTTTTTTTGAAAATGCAATAAAGTCAAAGTCAAAGCGTTTACTGCGAACTAAGTGTACAATGGTGGTGTTATTATTTAGTTATATAGCATAATTTAAAGCAGCAGGTGGAGATGTAAAGTAGTCGGCAAATAAATTCCGTATTTGGATAACATCATTATTACTAAAATTTCGCAGTTCCGAATGTTCCTATTATTAAGGGCGGGTCCAAGGGTAGGGCGGGGGCACAGAGGCACGTGCCACCAAAATGTTTAAAAAAATCTAATAAAAAAATGGGAGATTTTTACTAAAATGTTTTAATATCGTATTTTTGGTGCATG
This sequence comes from Mesoligia furuncula, assembly GCA_916614155.1. Classification (NCBI taxonomy): domain Eukaryota; kingdom Metazoa; phylum Arthropoda; class Insecta; order Lepidoptera; family Noctuidae; genus Mesoligia; species Mesoligia furuncula. The sequence continues at coordinate 37,911,162 of OU744790.1, forward strand.
TTACCTGTGACAACCAGCATTGCTGAGCGACTTTTCTCCAGCTTTCGCAGCACTATGAAAAAAAATCATCATATTGAACTAATACCTACCTACTATGAGTGGTCAAAGGAAAAAATCAAACCCATCTGAGGTGTGGTGCTAAAATGATTAAGTTCGCTTAGCTCGCTCTTGCAGAGCAGGCTCTCTTCAAAAGTAACTCTTATATTTCTGTAGGTATATTAAAAAAAAATATACCCCTATCTGTCCCATGTGCCTCTCCCAGATATAAATACTGGATCCGCCCTTGCCCATTGTCACAATTTTTTTGGTATTTCTATTTTTCTTGTAATTCCTTACCATCATGTTTTTTTACAAAGTTCAATATATAGCGAGCTGCCACTACTGGCATAGTTCAAGTTTTTTATATAACGGCCTGTGAAAAAAAACGCCATTTATTTGCCATAATACTGAATATATACTCTTGCATACGAAAGTCTGTAGTTATAAGTGTTTTCTTTGATAGATTTCTGCTTAGACATGGTCTCATCAAATGTTTTAAAAGTGGAAAGGCTTCATCATTAACAACTGTATTTCAGATCTTTCTTTGAAATGAAATTGTCTATTCTGTAAATGTGGTATCATAGAGGACGCTGGTAAATGCAGTTGGTTTGTTTAAAGTCTTCTACCAAAATTTGAATTTCGGATTATGCTGGCGTCACTATAGGATCCGTAATGCACTATTGCCAATGCTAACTCAAATTTGAATTTCGGATTATGCTGGCGTCACTATAGGATCCGTAATGCACTATTGCCAATGCTAACTCAAATTTGAATTTCGGATTATGCTGGCGTCACTATAGGATCTGTAATGCACTATTGCCAATGCTAACTCCTGCACTACGAAGCAATAATTAGCAAGTAATTGAAGATCAACATAACTAGTATTATAAATGCGAAAGTAAGTTTGTTTACGCTTCCACGCTAAAACGGCTGAACGGATTGGGATGAAATTGGGCATATAGGTAGACCACCTGGTTAAGGATATAGAGGCATGAGGACCAGGATGTAAAGTTCACTTATCCTCCATAGAAAACGGAGGATCCTCCGACCAGATGGGTGTCGTGAACTGCCCGACGTTTGATGTTGGGACGTTGTAGACTCAGAAAAGAAGAGAATACAGAATACAGAAAAGTTTCTGTATTCTGAGGTTGTAGATATAGGTACTGGTTGCGCGGTAAACTGCTAGCGCGTTGCAGGATTTTGTGTGACGTCAGTGTGATGCTAGTTCGCTTGTGGCGTTGTAGATGTCACAATGACATAGGATACTTTTACTACTTTTCTACTAGAAGTTTTTATCCCGGTAGTCCGTTCCTGTGGCATAATTTGCAACTTCCACGCTGGCGAAGCCCCGGGCAGAAGCTAGTTAGGTACCTACTTATAATTGAACCGGTGTAACCGGGCTTTTGTATTCTGATGTGCTGTGCCGACATAATGTCGAAAGTGTGTTTGTTGAAAAAAATGCTTTTGCTATGTTTAAACAGTATTTTTTTTGTTATTTCTTTTATAATAATAGTGGTGTGAATAATTTCACTTATTTTCGTGGCGCCAATCAAGTTTTTAAAGTGAGCAAGATTTTGATTCTGTTTTGTTTATTTGGTTTCAGGAAACTCCATACAACGCAAAAATGGAAGAATATGAAACACCGTTTCGCTAAAGAAGTGGCGGCACAACAAAACAAATCTGGCCTTCCTTAAGAAATGGGCTAACAATTGAATTTTTTTTAAATCGCTTTGTAAGTTCCACAAATCAGGGCATTCAAACAAACAAACTGTTCGGCTTTATTATTAGTATAAATATCGCAGAAGCATATGTCGTGTATTGTATAAAACATGTATTGACGCTGTGTCAGACATTATATTGTTAACAATTTTGGTTCACCTTTTGAAAGGCGTCTGCAGGCGTGACTCTTTCTGTGTAAAGATATTAACATTATGACGGTACCTTGTCAATAGATATCTATAAAAACGTCATGTACATAAGGAAAAATCTGCTTAGATCTTTTTAGTAAAAGGCAATTATATCATTAGAAATAGGGACCAATTAGTTAACCAGGTTTCAGGCTGGTTAAAGGAGATTCATCTTTCATGGGGTACTGTTTAAAATGTTACAATCAAATACCTCCCCACTTAACTTCAACTGCATGAAACGAAATTTAAATCTTGTATAAAACGCACACTACGCAGCCAGGCCAGTCAGCAGGGATATTATAAAAATACTTGGCAAAACGCTAGTCCAGCTCCTTAGGGATGCATAAATAAATTGATTAGCATTTGAAAATACTGTTGCAAGCTGCTGAAATTTTAAAATACCTACCTATTAATATCTATTAATTAATATTAATTTATTATTCATCATCATTTCAGCCGAAAGACGTTCACTGCTGGACATAGGCCTCCTCCAAAGGGGGGGGGGGGGGGGGGGGGTTTGCCATAATCGCCACGCTTGGCAGGCGGGTTGGCGATCGCATTATAGTATGGTGAAATGCATAGAGAACGCTGCTGCCCATTCTCCGGTACGACCCTTAGTCGCCTTTTACGACACCCACGGGAAGTATGGGGTGGTGCTATTCTTTAAGTCCGGCACCACACAGACAAATTTATTATTAAATAATATTAATAAAATACCTATTAATTAATACCTATTTTTGCATTATATAAATTCAATCTCCTTATAGTATTGTATAATTGTATAGCACATGTGTGAGTACTATGTACAATTGTACATACTATAAAGCTACCATTTACTGGGTATGTCTTTCATTGACTTGAATGTGCCCTGGCGGCTGAGAGTATGTCATGCTCACTCAAATGTGTCGCTGATGGTGGCGTGTGTGTTGGATCATTTAACTCCCTTCAAAATGGTAGAGCTGAATGGTGCTTATTCCTGCGTCATGTTTGTGAACGGGCGCCCCGTCAGTAGAGACTGGTCATCTCTTTGCTGCCATGGCTTATTTTAATTTAATTTCATATTTAAATTGTTTTTTTTTATGTTTTCATTACGGACGCTTTTAACGTTCTGCATCGTTTTCATATGCATAATTTTTAACATGAATGATGTAACCAACACTTGTAACCATATTATTTTGATTTATTAGAGTGTCCGTGGAGTTTCTTGCCCGTCCTTCTCCATAGGTACCTACTGCGCTTTGGGATGGGCAACTAGCTTCATCTTACTGACTGACCGACCCCTTGACAATTCAAAAGTGTCTGTAATTGGTTTACTTATTTGAAATAATTGCTTTGAATTTGAGTTTAAAAAATTAAACAAGTTTTGTATGCAACTAGTCATTCAAACTTGTTTGTAATAACTGAAAACAGAAGAATACATGTTTTTTATACCTTGGTGTAAATGAGGGGTAAAAATAGTAAAGTCAAAAACATTGCGTTCGATTCAGATTATTTCAAACTTAGCTTCATTATTTATACAAGGCCCCAATTCTGTATAGTACCCCGTATTCCCCGCTAATCTTACCACGTGCAAGCCACGTACGGTTGTGAAGCGTGGTATTTTAACAGTTAAAACCACGCCAACTTCGCGTTCATTTCGCGTGGTTTCGTTCATTGTGTCGTAGAGAATACGATCAGCAGATCTCGCGATTAGCTAAGGAGTTTACGTGGGTTCGAGGTAAGGAATCGTTAAGTGTTCATAGTGAGTTAGGGCTAGGGCTGCCATCCGTCCGGCTTTCCCCGGATTTGTCCTAGTTTGGCGGGCGTCCGGGGAGCGTCCGGGCGGGGTCCTGAAAAGTGTCCGGGTCAAACCCGGACACTTTCTGTGTTAGGGGAAATCCGACTTTGAATGATTTGCAATAAATGAAAGCATAAATCATAGTTAAAAATTAGCCGCGCGGCAAATGTGAGCGCTCGTGACAATTCATGGTTTGCTTTTGATTTACTTTTTTTTAAAATTTTCATTGATTCCAAAAAGAAGAGTGTTCCTAATTATTTTTGTTACCAGAGTACCAATCACATAGAGAAGATTGTATAATTGATTAATAATTGAAGCGTTTCATTTGTATTGTTGAGGTTTAAATTGATATTCTATAAATAAGACAAAAAATATGATAGTCTACGATGTTTTTATTTTATTGTAATTTTTTTTTTTCGAAGGAGTCCGGGGTTTATTTTTTATTTCACCGAAATGTCCGGGGTTTTTGAAGTTTTTATCCGGGGTCACTAATTTAGGTGATGGCAGCCCTAGTTAGGGCCCTGAGGTGAGATATTGACAGCCACAGGCGCAGGTTGGCCGCCCTAGACCCGGGCGTCTTTAGCCTCAGGGAAAATCCACCGAGTATCGGGTGGTCTATCGACACTCCATACCTGAAACTCCTGGAAGTGGAATGTTGCTCCATGCTCTGATTAAAAAGCACTTCATCCGTGTTAAAATTTTGCTTTTAACGCTCTTCTCCCGAGTAAATCACCAGCCTGGCTGTGTGTGCAGGCGCATTATCTTGTATGAACATGAAATTTTGGCCATACTGCTGTCAGTTGGGGATGATCATAGGTTGCATAATCTCTTCACAGTATTGTTGCGCATTTAAATTGCCTCGTATCAAAACGAGGTCCGTTCTGCCACCCCGGGAACTTCCAGCCCTCGCCATTATCGTTCCTCCCTGAGGTTTATGGAGTCGATTCTGACGACCAGGAACTCACCAAATAAACACTCTTTTTGAATCGGGATGATATCCAAAGCGCGACACATCAGGAAGAAGAACATGATTGTTGGACCAGTGCAAATGTTCGATGGATAAACGATACTCGATTTCCGCGTCGCAGAGCTGTAATTTTGTAGGAATGTGTATATCAATTACGCCGACAAAGTGGTAAAATAAAATTTTAGAAAACATTTTTTTTTCTCCCCTACTTGTGAAGTGGGGATAGATCTTTTTTTCGTCGTCTACCTCATCGTGTGGGGTATCGTTGAATAGGTCTTCTAAGTGACTTGGGGGTTGCGAAAATTATTTTTCGATTTAATGCTCCGTTTACGAAATATTAAACTTTAAAATGCAAATATTTGTTACAGTAGGGCGTCCCCTTCCTTCTAAAAGCTAAACTACTGGCTTGAAAAATCTAAAAAATTCACGGTGATAGTGCATTTTATGAACTTTAAAAGAAAAAAACTATAGCTGTTAAGATAACTTTATAAGTTTAGCAGTAATAGTCGTTCAACTAGGGTGTTGCATAATTTTGTACCAAATACGAAATCCTTAGCATTAATCCTATACAATGTGTTGATTTGCATCCTCGTCAAAGTTCAGGAGGTTGTCATAAAATACATAAATAATCAATTGAAGTACGTTATGGGGCAATAACTAGTAAGCGCTGCTTTTTTTTTGTTGTTGAAATTTAACAGTATTTCAGAATTACACCCTTAATTCAATACAAATAAAACAGAATCACCCGACTACGCACACAGCGACAATGCATGCAGCTGTTTTTCCCCGCGTAGCAATGACCCGACCGGTAGCAATAATTTTACCTAATTTTATTTCGAAAATCACCTAAGTACATTATTGTCATAAATTTCGCTTGATAATTAACTCATTTTTGAGCATCATTGGAATACGGAAATCTTACTAATGACAGTAATACTAGTGCGCCAAAGAAAAGTTCACTGACCTGTTATCAGATGATTAAATGATTTTGTTTTTATTTGTGGATTAAATTGGTTGATTTGAAACTTTCCTTCCTACATAACGGGCTTAGGGCCGGCAATAATACCTACCTTAGTTAGTGTACCGATCTACTAAGTCTAAAAATGATGTTTTCTACGTTTGATGAAATGGAAAGACGTGCTAGTTAAGTATAAGTACGTGGTGTACTTACTTTCAACTCTTAGGTAAACACTCGTCCATCCACAGGATGTTGGCGTCTTGGTGTTCCAGGAACCAGCGACCAAAATGTAACCCGCACAGCATTATCACCTGGGTGAATGTCTTGTGCCCGATCGGGATACATTTCCACGAACATCCGGATGGCTCCACGTAGGCTGTCTCCACTGATGGCGACCATCTCCACCAACTCGGCATTTGAGTAATTGTCCGTCATCACACTTTGTAACTACGTCTCGATGTACGGAAATTCGCAAAGCGCACTTGCGAAAACTTCGGCGAGTTCAAACACACGCCGACAGAAAGACGGGTAAAAGGGGCGTGGCTAGGAGCAGCGCGGGAGTGTGATTGGAGGATGGGATTGATTACCTACGAATTTATCGAATGAGAATTGCATGAATGTTATGCATTTGTGTGTGTGTGAAGCGCGGTTATAGGGCTAGTAACAGACGGGCCGCGTTTAAATACGGCTGGTTCACACTTACGGATTTCCTTAAATAAGAAAATAAAATAAAAAAATACCTACTCATTTTATTGTTGATTTGGGTCGAGAATCATTAGCATAATTACGTCCTTGAATTTGACTAGGATGCAAATCAACACATTGTATAGTCGCTAAGATGAAGTAGTTGCTTGTTTATGACGCGTAAAGACTTGCATTAAAAAACAAAATATGAAATAAATAACAAAAAAAAACATAATAAATTATCATAAGTTTCACAATACTGCCACAAGATGGCGCTGTACCAACGGGTTATGCTTTCATTCGAGTACCTATAGAAGTCATAAACGAACTTTGTTTAATTTTCGAATTACAATAATTTTGTGAATTGAAATAATAACTTGGCAGCTTGTACTCTTATTTTTTAGCTTTACAAGTAAGAAAGTGGTTCTTAGTAGTTAATGTCTAATCTGTTTAAATAATGAGAGGTTTTTCTTTTGAGTATTAAAAAAAAACATAGTTTCCAAGAACCTTGAAGATGGCGTTGAACTGACTACATTACTAGGTGCCAAACTCAAAACGTGTGGGAAAAAAAAATTGCGTCACGTCATATACGCTCGTTGAGAGACAGTTTCGTTTGCTTTCGTTTTACGATCTCTAAATTATATCCAAGTGAATTAATAAAAAAATTATGTGACGTTCCGTTCCTTGCAGTAACTTACCAAGTTCAGCGCCATCTATCCAGCGACTAGGGAAGCGTTAAAAAAAAAAGAAAATCACTCGTTATCTTCGAAAATCAATATTTTGTTGTGTTTAGTATCGCTATTCGATAACAGATGGCGTTGTGTCGTGACGTCACTTGTAGATCGCGGTGTTAAGATTTTCGTGCACCTCCGTGGTTACGTTATGTGTTAAAGTTTTGTTTTACTCTGGTCACCCTTTTTTTTTTTTTGTGGATGGGAAATCATCAAATGACTCCTCCCGCTCTGGGTGGAGCGGAAGGGAGTGTCAGACTCTTACTGACTAAAACCCACCCGTGTTCCTTCCCTAGCCCTTTATGTTCCGGGCCAGCGGTAACCCTTTCGGACAATCCCGCTGACCCGGCAGGCTTCGGCCCTAAGGGGCCCCTCCTCGATGCTGACATCTCTTTGAGGCGCGCGTGGAACACGTACGCGCCGTCCGGCACGGGCCTGGTCCTGATCGGACGGTGAGCTACCCATTACTCTCCGCCCGCAGGCCCGCGCCTACGGTGGCCGGGAGTCGTCACGCGGCTCCCGACGCCTGGGGCGTCCCCCGCGGCGGCTGAGACGGGAGGCTCTCTCCCTGAACCGTCCCGCCACCTCCTTCGCTAGCATGACTGCTTCGCAGAAGGAGGTGACTGCCTCCCACTCCCTCTCGCCCGGACCATGGCTTGCACCAGGGCCGGACGCGAGAGGTCGCCGTCGCTGCCGATCGCCTCTACGAGGACACGGCGGTGCTCCGCCCAAGTGGGGCAGACTTCCACCGTGTGCTCCACCGTGTCCTCTGGGCGATCCTGGCAATGGTGACACCCGGTCGTTTCCTCCCGCCTGATGATGTGTTTCCTCCCGCCTGATGATGTGTCTGGTCACCCTTGTCATTTAATGTTATCCTCATAAAGTCACATAAGTTATTTATTTCATAACAAAATCCATTGAGTTGAAAATATTACAGTGATGATAAATAAAATAGGTAATGATAACCAACGGGACGAGCTTGACTCTTTCCACAGGGATTGGCGTATAACAGCACTGGATAGGGATAAGTGGAAGGAGGGAAGGGAGGCCTTTGCCCTGCAGTGGGACAGAAACGGCTGATAATAATAATAATGATTTATTTATTTATTTTATTTATTTATTTATTTATTTAAGGAAAAACAAACAATAGCACAATAAGAAACAGTCATAAAATCTTAAATATAACATATAAAACAATTATGCTACCCACTACGTTCTCCACAGATTACAATTTAAAGTACTTAAAACTAGCTAGTAACACAGATACATTACTTATATAACAGTAATTGCCCTAGAACTCATACTTATCTGGATTTTTTAATAATAAAAGAAAGAAATTATATATATAAAATAAAGTAAATTTTTGTGTGTAAATTATTAAACTTTACTTTATTATACAAGGTGTAACAGAAAAAAAGTGATAATAATAAAATAAAATAAAAACGCAATAAAATAAAATAAAAAAATAAAAAACGCAAGTCCTGAAAGTAGTTTGTTCATAAATGACTACTGAATCGATTTCAAGGTATTTCCTTCAATAAAAATAAAAAAAAACAAACAAAAGAAAAAATGTGTTTTGCCATAATGACCGCCGATTTAGACAAGGAAAATTAAATCTTATTACAAGATACAATTGTAAACACACAAGCAACGCTAGAGTCAGCATGAATTTTGTCTATAATATTAGTTGGCTCAAAAAGAAAAAAAAAAGAAAAAAAGATGGGTAAAGAGGTGCATGAGGTCCTGCGCTAGTTATGCCCCACATTGCACATTGCCTTGCTGATCTTTTAGGGTTGCTTGTATTTGCTTCTTAAATGCATTCTTACTAAGAAAGAGAATGTCGATTGAATTAAACTCATTATTATATGTCTCGACCATACGATGAAATGGTGAGCGCGAGCCAGCGTTGGATTTACATAGGCTGGTAGCAAATAGACGTCGAGTACGTACCTCACGTACATGAACTGTTCGAGGAACCAGGTAACATAAACTCCTGACTAAGTCCGGACAATCAAAATTATTGCGGCACACATTGAACAGAGTCATAACTTCCAGAAGTTTCCGTCTTGACTTTAAGGTCAGAAGATCATACTTTTTAAGAAGTGAGTGGTATGACATTTTATTCCGATAACATCTAAAATTCAAAGCACGAAGGTATTTACGTTGTACAAGTTCTAGTCTTTCACTATATTTTACGTAAAAAGGGTTCCAAATAGATACTGCAAACTCTAACTGTGGCCTAATTATAGATTTGTATAAGTGCAAAAAGGTGGAAGGTCGACGAAAATCCCTGGAAGATCTCATGACAAAACCAAACATTTGGTATGCTTTGTTAACAATTTTATCTATATGAGCATCCAGATGGAGCTTCGAATCTAGCAGAACACCAAGATCGCGGAGAAAACTTACTTTACTAATTGGCGTATTAGCAAGACGATAGACGAACTCATTAATATTTTTCTTTTTGGTAAATGTTATAACATGACACTTTGGAAGACTGAGGTAAAGCTTATTGGAAGAACAATAGCTAGAGAAACGGTCTAAATCCTGCTGGAAGTTACAACAATCGACTTTATCAGAAATAATTTTATAGACCTTTAAATCGTCCGCGTAGAGAAGAAATTTAGAATTTTGAAAACAGTCTTTTATGTCGTTAATGTATAAAATAAATAATAAAGGGCCTAAAATGGAACCTTGTGGTACACCAGAGGTGACCCGAAAACAGCTAGATTCAAAGCCATTAACAACCACCTTTTGTGTTCTGTTAGTTATGTAAGATATAAACCACCGTAAAAGGTCCCCTCTGATTCCATTGTAAGCAATTTTATTAAGTAACAGTGTGTGGTCCAGTTTATCGAAAGCCTTCTGAAAATCTGTGTAAAAATGATAAAATGATAACCAACAGAAAGAAAAAAAAAAACAAGTACGTTTATATTTAAAATTCAGTACGCGACTACGCATTCAAAATGGAACAATATAATAATCTAATATAATATAAATAAATAAATAAATCCTAATATCTTTACTATTACATATATTCATAATAAAGAACAATAGAATCGTACTATATTGTGATAACGGGCTACTACGGAATTTGTTTGTATTTCCTGTCTTGTATTTTTAAAATTTTTACAGAAACGTTGACGTGTAAAACTCATAAAAGATCTACTTACGTACAAAAACATAATTCATCGTGTCTCAAATAAAATATTTTTGTTTCTTTTTCGCCAGGCGGAGCTGATGAACAGATTTGCGCGGCAGGCCAGGATGTGCGCGCTACGGGAGGACGTGCGCACCAAGCAGTTCTTATGTGACAGGCTGGGGTTGCGGCTGTGTCGATGCACATTTAGATATTCGCCGCCCGAGCCGGACTTCGACACCACGAAAGTAATAGGTATGTGACACTGGCTCATATGAATGCTTTTTACGTAATCAAAATTTTATTTATGTTGAATTAATACAAGTTTTATATAAAATACGGAATCTTTTATTATTACACCACAAGACAAGCAACGGTAGATTGACACCAAGATAAAAAAATCGAAAAACTAAATGTTGCAGTTCCAGACGGCTGCAATATCAAATTAATTTCAACAGTCACCAAAGAATCATGACGAGATCCTTACATTAATTTGTACAAAAAAAAAGTTCATTTAGAGGGTTCAAAATATTATCCAATGTTGAGAATACATTACCAAGAGTAGATGATATACTTACTTATCATATTTTTAAAACCCTGCATAATTAAAATGTTTCGAAATTAATATATCAGTTTTTCTTTACATCTCGTTGCCCATTTTGTATTTATTAAATAAAAATTGTCAGTATTTGACATTAAGTCAAACCCCGCCCCCTAAAGATTTAATAAGCTAGATTTGCCCTCACCGTACTTAGTCACAAGAAAACGTGACCATACTAAAAAGAGTGAGCTCACACATTATTAAATAGCGTTTCTATGACAATCAAGTGTATTCACTGCGTCATTGTATATCAGAGGTGTGAAAACGAATCAGAAATGCGGACTATATTTTAACGCGGTAGGGCGAATCTAAAGATTTAAATCCTTACCACTTTTACACTGACAGCCCTTCGTTCTGAAATAATGAGCTCCTCGTAACTATTTACTTTGAACATTATATTTTTAATAATGCTGGGTTATAAAAATATTGTAAATGCCTGAAGGCACCCAAGAGTATAATTAGCATTCCAACTTATCTAAATATCTTTTTTTTTGTACAAATCCCGCCATGATTGTTTAAGCCTTACAATATTTAAGACAATTATAATATAAAATTAAGGTAATATAAACATTTACTTACTTATAAAACTTAAACACAGAAATCACATACAATACAAAACAAAAAATATATTAGACTTATATAAAAAATAAACAGCCATGAGTTGTCTAATTCTCACCTAATACTTTGAAAAATAATGTAACATTGCGTTTATTACGCAAGATCTTATACACCCCGATTAGAGTATTGAGTTAAAAGCAAAATACAAATACAAAAACTATTTTTTATGCTCACTATATTACTGTTAAGAAAGTTGTGTTGATTTAAAATAGAGTCTTATTACCTTGAAATAAGATTTCATTTTCTTTGGCTCAATGGGCGTATTGTATTAACCTTAGTGATTCGCGTTAGTTCCAAAAATACATATTTTGACAGATTGAATGATTTGAAGAGGCTTAATAATAAAAAAAATGACCCAAGGTTCCGAGATATATAAATTCATAAAAAAATTGCAATATTGCTCATCCCCAATAGCAAATAGCGTAATAATTTATAGCCTGGGGAACATACATTCAGACCAACAGACAAAAATTCTAAAAGTAATATTTTCCCTGGCTGCGCCACAACACCGTGTCCTCTGCCTTCCGCACCCGGTCTGTGCAACCTTCTTTAGGTCACTGACACCTTATTTGGCACCAACTGTGTCTACTTAGAAAACCCAGATCAACAGTCGACTTGATATGATCTATGCAGTGAACACACCTTTCGTGATGGCTATGATCACGTATTACTCATTGAAAAGTAGGAGTGACATTAGAACGTGTTGTTCCAGGGACAATTTGCAGCCTTATACAGTGGTTCGATCCGCGATACTGCACTGCTTTGGACGCTATAGCTGGAGACCGCGTAAGTTACTTTCAATATCTGTCTTTACGTAGTTTAAAATAATGGCAAGTGCACATTAAAATTTTTAGGACATAAAAATGCCAATAATTAATATTGGCATTTTTATGTCCTAAAATTTTTAATGTGCACTCTAATTTATAATATGTGCGCTTTTTTTGGAAACCTCGAACATATTTTTTTTATATTTTAATCAATTTTGATCAACTGTCTTATTTACTCGTACTTGTGCGTCCGAAAAAAAAAAACCGGTCGTCAACAGGAAATCATATACGATCTGCAAATAAATGCAAATTTGTTACCTCAAAGCTTATTATGATGAAATGTGCATTATACTATCCCTTTTAAATCTATTTAGTGAGCTATATGTAAAAAAAAAGTTAATTGCGCATGTTGGTTTTACTAAACTTTACAATGGATTTGATGCGGGTTTCTTCATCGTTTAGAGAATTCATTTTGAAAGTTAATGTCTATGTATATATTACATTAATATTGAATGGAGATGTAATATAAAACGTTTCGATGTTTCGACATGTCGCGACATCAGAAGAAAGAAAGAAAGAAAGAAAATACGTTTATTTGCGGTAAACATGACGCAATAAAGAGCATAAACAAAAAAAAAATGAAACGTTGGGGGATACATGCGTCACATCTACGCAAAACGGCTATCGCTCAGCATTATGCTGCGACCCTATGCAAGACAGAGCCCCAGCGCTGGTTTTCAGCGACAGCCGGCGCCGACGTATTGACGTCGCTCCGGTGCAGCAAACAATTATTAGGACGCTGTACTGGTACAGCATACACAAAGAAAAATAATACTTAGTATAATTAAAACTTAATGTGATAAAAACAGGAATATAAAAAGGAAAATAGATATACATGTATTAAATATAAATTGTTTTTCTTTAGAATTGCTTCTATCACACTGTAGTTATAATATTTTTCCTCTCTTCATGTAAAGGAGGCTTGTTTTAACTTCACCGCTTGATCGTGCGATTTGCTGCGGACATGACTACAGTCCTATTTCACTCTTATCTTTTTAGTCACTGTTACACTGTTGGGTTGCTACCGTTTAGAAGTCAGTCAAAGTCACAGTGATCTTTATTGAAGTTGCAATAAGGTTGCTAGTAGGTTGCTGCTGTCAAAAGTAAAATAACTGCGAAAGAACTGTAACCCGCTTTTGTTGCAGCTGTTCGGCGTTGTGGTGGACACAGAGGATACCGTCATGCTGTTTCTGCAGAAAGGCAAACTGATGAGGAGCACCACCTTCGTCATGCTCGATATAGTCCACGGGGACGTCATGGACAGGGAGACTTTGACAGTTGCGCAGCAGCTTGTGAGTATACAGGGTAACCTATGAAAGGAGGTCCAAAGAATTTAGAAGCCTTCTCTAAGTGCTTCCCGAAGCACCCCTAGTCTAGTATGTTCAGTGATTATTTATAGTTTGGGAGTTACTTAGACGGTTTTTAATATTTTTTGTTAAATTCTACTTTTTTATTTTTATCTTTACGTCGCATTTTTTTTAGTCTACGATTGATAAAAGTAGATTGTACAACTAGTGCATAAAAGAAGCCATGTTATCCCGATACGCAGGCGAGAGTGGATAGTAAAGTGTAGGGGTAAAATGGCTCGTTTATGTCCGAGCTATACACTCCATTCACTTCGATTGCGAGAAAATGAAACAGGTATAAAGTATATAACAGTATTTTCACTGTTCAAAATTGAAGAAGAGAAAAGCTGATTCCCGCCACGAAAATTTTTTTTTTTTTGCCGTACTGTCATTCGACTAGGGAATTTCATACTGCCAAATCATAAAAACGCTTCTTTGCGTTTTTAAATCATCATCATCATCATCATTTCAGCCGAAAGACGTCCACTGCTGGACATAGGCCTCCCTCAAAAGGGGGGGGGGGGGTTGCCATAATCGCCACGCTTGGCAGGCGGGTTGGCGATCGCAGTATGGTATGGTGGTGGAATGCATAGAGAACGCTGCTGCCCATTCTCCGGTATGCCCCTTAGTCGCCTTTTACGACACCCACGGGAAGTATGGGGTGGTGCTATTCTTTAAGTCAGACACACGTACACACATACCACACAGACACACGTTTTTAAATAATAAATGATAACTGAGAATAATAAATGAGGTGATATAAATTAAATCAAATGATAAAATAACGACTTTAATCTGCGACTTTTTATTGTGCGTGTGGTGGCTGTTGGGCCTGATTATCTTAGTCTTAGAAAAAAAAATACTTTATGCACTATAGAGCATAAAAAGCGACTTCATGTCGCCTACGCACAACATAAAGACGAACTTTTAGAGCATGAGAAGTAAAAAAAGTATCTATTCACGGTTATTTTTTTTTTCTAGCTTTCGCTGTCCCACTCCTGGGCAAAGGCCTCCCTCCACTCCTTCCATCTTTCGCGAACCTGCGCATCCTCCTTCCAGTTTGGACGGAACCTATCAGCTCGTCCCCCTATCTCCTACGTGGTGTGCCGCGACCCCGCCTCACTGTCTCAGGGCACCAATTCTGCGCTATTTGGACCCACAGTTTCTCCGGCATGCTGCAGACATGTCCTGCCCAGTCCCATTTAAGTTGAGCAGACTTTTGAGCCACGTCAGCTATCTTTGTTTTGGAGCCCAGGATTGTGTTTCGAACACGATCCGTTAATTTAACGCCTAGTATATTGCGCTTCATTGCTCGTTGGCAGACCTTGAGTTTGGACTTCTGAATGTTAGTCAAAGACCAAGTTTGTGCAGCATAATTATGTTAAGATTTATAGTTTAAGAAAAAATTAATGTTTGAATTAATATTAGAAAAATGTGAGACTGAAAAGGCGAATGTAGATTTGAATAAAACAAGTACTTCTTAAGAAAGGAAGAATACACATGTCCATGAGCCTGCGTTTCAGTGCCATAGGCAACTCACAGTTCCTTCAAGGACCAGTAGCTCTTCCAGGTGTTTTCCGTTTTGAGATTTCTTTATTTTGCCTTGCCTGGAAAGAGACTACTTGACCCAAGTAGAGGTATTCCTGGACATGTTGTATTATCTCCCCGTCTACTTTTATGCTTCTAGGTGTTTCGTTGCACATAACTTTGGTCTTCGACATATTCATCTTCAGTCCAACCTCACGGCTTGCATTGCTAAGTTCTTAGAGCATCCGTTCAAGTTCAGTGGCTGAGGATGAATAGATGAACAATGTCGTTGGCGAAACGTAGATTTGTCAGTCTCACTTCGCCAAGGACAATATATTTCTCCCTCCATTCGGCTGCCAACTTCCTGAAGATTTCTTCGAGGGCACTAGTGAACAGTTTAGGAGATAGTGGGTGGCCCTGTTTGACTCCTTTCTCTATTTTAAATTTTGGACACGGTTTCAAGTTTTACTGCGGCTGTGCTACTTTTGTAAATATTGCGTAACAGATTTATGTAGGTGAGATCAATGTTTTGGTTGCCTAAGACGTCAAATCTTTCATGTTTTAAATAAATAGATTGACTTGGCCATCGCATGAAAACACAATGTATCTCACAGTGCGATTGCCAAGTCAATCTATTTATTTAAAACATGAAAGATTTTTAATATTGATATGGTCACTACAAAATGTTGTTAGGTTAGCTAATTACGTAATAACTTAAGACAGAAGGTCCCTTAAGTAGGGACTGACTAAATTAACCGACTTGGTAATACATGGATCTCACAACTTTTTATGGTAGAAGAACTGAGTTGCGAGACTTGGCTTTTTTTACAAGTTATGTTTTTGATGGCATCTCACTTATTTTTGTAGATAGTCCTACTTTTTTTCCTTTCCGGTACCTTTTAAACTTTTTTTTAACCTAATCCGTTGACCATTTGACATGTTACCTATGAACATAATTATATCTAGGTACATTCAATTATACACTAGCTTCCGCCCGCGGCTTCGCCCGCGAGGTATGTCGATAAAAACTATCCCAAGTCCTTCCCAGGGATGCAATCTATCTCTCTGCCAAATTTGATCGAAATCCGTTCAGAGGCTTAGGCGTGAAAAGGTAACATACAGACAGACAGACAGACAGAGTTACTTTCGAATTTATAATATTAGTAGGTATGGATAATTGTTTTTTTCTTCGCCAGAGAGCTCCGATAAACGCGTGCGGTCGCTGCTAATCATAAAGTGCTACAGACATTTACACTCCAAGGAGGAGTCGTCTATGAATCTCCAACTGAACAGGTTTTCCTTGCTTCGGACAACCTGGGTTCAGAGTCTGTTTAAAGACAACCAGGTTACCCAAGGGAAACTCATGTCCAGGAGGGAGGTCTTCAGCGGGTGGGACGAAAGGTATGGGTAAGGAAGCACTGTCTTGCCACAGCTGCAGTCTCTCTTGTGATGGTTCGCCAGTGAGTGGAACGACACACTTTAAAAAACTGTTTCGACTTTTCAGCCTTTGTGGCAGAAGGATGTTGTCGTGCAAAGGGTTTCGTGTGTCGGAGACCATTTTGGCTCTTTCGCTGGAGCTTGCCGCCGCTCTGCGAAGCACTGGTGGCGCTATTCCTGCTAGTGGATACAGCATTTGTACCGGGGTTGGTTTTAGGCAGCCAGTGATGATCCGGCACGTTTCATTTAAAGCTGTATCCACCAGCTTTGCATGGGCAGAACGGCTCCACACGGGGCACGCGAATCCTCCCGCAGAATAAGATAGCGCCAGTCCAGTAGTCCGCATAACGTCAGACGAAGCACCCCATTTCGATGAGACCAGTCGACGAAGAAGACTGTTGCGAGTGTGCACCTTCTGCTTGATATTCTTGCAGTTATTGCTGAATGTTAAAGACCTGTCCAGGGTAACACCAAGTTATTTAGGGGAGTTGCTGTGCTCGATGGACACCCCACCCCAAACGATGAGAGGTCGTGACGACTTAAGCGGACTATCCTGTGGTTGCCTTAAATAAACTTACCAGCGCAATCGCTATGTCCCTACATTTTAAATCTGTAATATCTTCGAAAATAGTAATTTAAATTACATGCTGTAAGGGCCAAATTGATCTTTATTAAATGCACAATGTATTTAAGGTACTTAATCGGATATGGATTAATGCTGTAGTGCTTAAAATCGCTTCGTGAATAAGCCATTATTTCTCGTAAAAAGTAAAGGATAAACAATGGTTATTGTGGGTTATCCCTAAGAGATAGACATATACCGTACTTCGTGTGCTTTAGTTTGTTAGTGTAATTATAATGTGTGTATGTATTTATAGTATTTTAAAGTTATTAATATTGTATTGTATGTGTTTTATATAGGCCTTGATGCCTGAAATAAATGGATAATAATAATAATAATATACCATCGCGGACTTTTTTGTAGATCTTTTTAAGGTGTACAATACTGTAATACATTATTTTGATCTATCTCGTAGGGTTCAGCTAGCTTTTACAATATAGGCGCAAAAATATGTTTATTTACGACATCACATTAGAAACCTCTAAAATTATCAGTGTTTCTCTACTATATTATGCATGTATTATACATATAAAATCGCATCAAAATCCGTTGCGCAGTTTTAAAGATCTAAGCATACATGCGGACAGACAGACAGCGGGAAGCGACTTTGTTTTATACTATGCAGTGATAAACACTGATTCATTAACTGCAAATGTAACTTTGTAATACTTTATATTTATACAGGATTACAAAGTTATTTATGCAGTTGGTGTATCTAGAAAAGTGGAACGAAATTTCAAAATATTTTAATTTTTCCTTGATTTACACACTAAACACTATTGTATTCTAAATTTGAAGCTTCTATGTCTGCTAGAAGTGCCTTAGAGTTTTGATGATCGGTCAGTCAGTCAGTCAGAGAGTGAGTGAGTGACAAAATTAAGAAACTTTGACTAGTTATAATTCTTAAACTACTGGTTCAAATTGAATTAAATTTGAAATATACCGTTTTTATACTATGCCTGCTTGATTACTGAAAATTCAGGTCTCTAGTTTTATCCGCAACGAAGTTATAGGGGGTCGAAAATGGCCTGAACTGCTTCGAGAACGAAAGTAACTCCGTAAAACCTTTACATTTACAACTGCACCTTCCTGGCCTTCTGCGACGCAAACGTATCGATGATGTTTTAGAAATTAATTTTATCAGTCTCTTTTCTCTCTAGCAAAGCTAGGTTGTGATCTAACCTTGTGATAAAGTATTATAACCTTTCCTGAACCATTATTATAACCTTTCTTGAACCATCTAGACAAAATCAAACTGGTTGCTAATTTAATTGTAAAATTGATTCTTTCTTCCTTTTTTTTTTTTGACGTTGATTTATATTCTGTAATTACTTAAACTCACACCCTGCCTTATTATTTGTAATTTTTTTATTTAAATGTAAATCGTTTATTTTTACCATGTTTGTAAATATGTGAGCACCATGTATCTATTAGATAATTAATTTATGTCATGTTTTCATTTTTAATTCTATTACCTATTGTGGTATAGTAATTTAAAGTAAAAAAAAGGAAATTAAAGTATTAATTTTAACTTACTAAAAGGCCGCACAGTGTGGTCTACAATTCCGATGACTAGTGTAAAACTCCGGGTTCGCTAAGACTTGTACTTTTTTTTAAGGACGCTATCACATTTTGAACTCGCTCAAGTTTAGGTATTTGAAACGCAACACAACAACATTACGCCCACGCACACATTGAACCCATTGTCCGCTCGATTTTATACGTAACTTAACTAATCTTGGTACTTGAAGGTATTATTTTTTAATTTTACTGGTAATTATTGAGTAAAGTTAGTTGTTAGTTCGCAATCGAATTTGGTAACTGTTATTAGTACTTACTATGTGTGATAATCACGTTTATAGTATTGTTGAAGTTCATCAGTCATTACGTACATTACCTATGTAGGTGCCGTAAAACGACCTTAACATTTTAGTATTACAAGGAACATCTACGTTTATCCTTCAATCTGCTGTTAGTTTGAAAAGATGTAAGTACTTTTAAATATTGTTTTTGATGACAATTGTTGGAGCATTACCTACATAATCAAATACTAGCCTGGGAGTTGTCGTAGAGTTTCGTAGTGATATTTAAAAATAATCATTCACTTATGAAAACAATACTTAAGTATTTTATTTACTGGGGCGAGAGTTATTATTTTTTATAAAAATAAAATACTTTGTAACAAAAAAAAAACAGACTTTCAAAAAGTGAAAAATAACTTTAATTTCGGAAGTCGGTGTCTTTGGCGGATCCAAAGGCACCGACTTCCGAAATTAAAGTTAAAAAAAACTTTAAAAAAAAAACAACCGACCGACTTCCAAAAAACACTACAAAGTGAAAAATAACTTTAATTTCGGAACTCACACCGAGTTCCGAAATTAAAGTTATTTTTCACCTTGTAGTGTTTTTTGGAAGTCGGTTTTTTTTTGTTAAAAAGTTTTTATTTCTCGCTTTTTAGTCGGGTGTGTTTATAATGTATCTAACTTACAATAACCTAATGTCAACTTGCTCATCGCCTTTTATAAAATATTGCTTTTCTCAATGCAGGGATGTTAATTGTTGAGGAGTTCTCCTGGTATTCACCTATCAGCTCCATTTTACTATTCTCATTGTGACGAGCATAATTAAGTTGCTTAACAACCATATTAAAGTAATCGAATCGCAACCCGTGAAATACTTATTATTGAGTAGTTCCGGTGGCCATCTGTGGTCTTCATCATCAGTTCCACTTCACTAAACGGTGCTTTCCGAGAGCAAATCTACGAATTACTATAAAAAATACCCAAATTGCTATAGGTGTGTGTGCCTATAATATTTGAAGGGTTCCTTCGATTTCTCCAGGATCCCATCATTAGATCCTGACTTAATGACAATTGACCTGACCACCTGGAAAGTATATCCATTTAAACAAAAAAAGAACAAGAAACTAACATTTATTTTTCACTTTGTGTATTTTTTTGGAAATCGTTTTTTTTTTGTAAAAAAGTTTTTATTTTTCACTTTTTAGTTGTACCCGGCTACTGCACACAAATGCATATAACACTACTTGCTATGTTAATATCAGTGACAGAAAGCTACTGAACACATCCGCGTATCCCTTTAGAGGGTACAGGCGTGATGTTATGATGTGTGATTGCGTAAACAATGCATAGATATGCGATAGCAGCAATCGCGGTTGAATTGCTGGCATTTATTGAAGAGTTCCGTTGTCTGTCTCCGAAAATCATCATCAGATCTTTACGAAATTTATATGGGACTATTTTGAAATATAAACCTCTTTCGAACAAAGAAAGAATTTTGCTAATCCGTCCGACCGTATATGACGGAGTTACGCTCGAATATACAACCTCCTCCTTTTTTGAGGTCGGTTAAAAATACACTCGCCATCTTGAATAAAAAAATGGATGTCATATTCGTAATCACCACCCCAAAATCGACTATAGTATCGAATATCTAAAAAAAAAATAATTTCCGAGATTTTTATTTGATTATAATTTTTTAACACAAATCTTTATACAGTCTTTATCCGTCATCTACATCCATTAAACAAAACAAACACAACAAAAACAAAACAAATTCCTAAAATCGTACTTAATTTTATTTCGGTTCGAAAAAGTATCAACATCGTACTGTGGAGTACACAAAACGGAACTCACTTTTTAACGTAATTATTTTTTGCGAAAAAGCTACATAGGCGTGCTTCCACGGGCGCGTCTGAGCGCGGAATGACCGACCGGCAAGTGTCCGCGGGTAGAAAATGTATGGAGAAATTTGAGAGCGTTTCTTATTTTTCTCATAAATGAAATGTTATTTATTTATCTACAAAATATTTAGCTTATCTTTATAGAATTATATATAGGCAACAATATCTTCTTATTTTTAATTTAAAATATGCATTGGATTTAGCTATATTGAGTCCTATTCAGACCCCTTTATATTTAATTTTTTGCGATTATTGTGATGGTAAAAACGTATTTGTGTGAAAATTTTGTATGGGGCTATTTAATTGCTTTGGGCCCAGTCTGGAGATGAATACATTATCTTTAATTTGAAACCAAGATATCCACGCAGTTGTGACTCCAATTTGTTAAAATGGTACCTGAAAAACACTGTTATTCGTGGAAAAATGTTAAAGCGTCCTTAAAAAAAATGTCAAAGTTTCGCAATATCCGACTCTTGAAAAATGAAAAAAAAAATCATTATAATTTAATGGAAGTACTTATTCCAGAATTTATTTATTCTATCGAAAAAAGGTATAATAGCCGATCGCTCTACCAATTCCTGTTGCTTTAGTATGAATGGGTCGAGAGATATGATTTTTTTCTCATTTTTCGTTTTCATTTTTTTATTCATCTAAACCGCCGTAGTAGGTGGTCATTCCTACATCAAAAAATAGCTGATACTTTCTATTATGTGTAGTATTAATTCCAAAACCTAACTCATTGGTTTCCAGGAGTTATTGGAGATTCAAAATTTTCCTTAGGGGTGTCACTTTCATGTATCCGAAAAAAAAACCAATAACAATATATTTTATCTGAAAAAAAAGCTGTTTTAAATACTTTTTATATAATTAATATGGAGTTGGCTGTTCAAAAGGAAAATATATATAAATTTGTAAAATATGTATGTAGGCTAACCGAACTAAAATTCATCTTTATTGTTAGTTACAATTAATTCAACATGAGAATAATTAATCATCGACGGCTAGATTTTGTTCATTAACAGGTCTCAATAAACACAATGCGGCCGGTGGCAATGGGATTTTGTTAGCCTTTTTTTTCTCTCTAAGAGTCTAAGAGTTTTCTCTCTAATCAGAGATAATTGGATCCGATGAGACTAAAGCTCTGTGAAAAAGGTCAAACATAGTTGCTTCACGAGATTTCTTTCTGGTATGGTGCTCTCTGTCAAACCTCCAAAATTTGTTGCGTGACTCAGCCGCTTGTTTAGAGAGCATGCCAATAGGTAAATTTGATTTTTCTATAATTTTCGACCCATGTACTAAAATTTTGTGAATCGTGACAGTCATAGGATGCCATCCATACTTCGCAACATATTTGTATGCCAACTCTTTGCAAAAAGTTGCGAATTTTTCAGGGTCAATTGGCAGGTTACTAGACAAAACTGTTAAAATAACATATAATCCATCTAATAGCCATGGTTCAATGTTCAAAATGTTTGCAAAGTACGGTTACGGTATAAAGGTTGACTGGCGCTCAGTCCCCTGAAATTGTTCCAACTCCAGATGAGACAACCATTGATTTTGGTTTATGGCAAAAACTATACTTTAATAAATTAGTTACATAATATTATAAATAACGTGTGTGTAGTTAACGTAAATGATTTAAGCAGGGGCTAATTCTCAGCGTATCATATATCAAAAATCAATACAATTGATGTAATGTATTATATGATTTAAAAGATTCATTGATTTTTGATATTGATTAAATTGATTTAAAAGAATTAGATAGGTTTATAATAAAATTCATGTAGATAAAAAAATACAAAATAAATTATTCTCAAGGATTGTTATAAATCAAAAAGTATAATAAAATTGATTTAAAAGAATTGTAAAATATAAAAGTATACTAAACCTGATTCAAAAATAAATTTTAAAATCAAAAAGTAAAATAAAATTTATTTAAAAGAATTGTAAAATTAATAATAAAAAGAACTAAATTGACTAAGAATATTTAATAAATTGTCAAAAATGTTGATATATTACTCATGTTTAATGTTGATTGATATACTTATGAGACATCGGAAAGGATTTTCTTTTATTTACTATTAGTTGAGTCTTTTGAGTTAGAATTTATTGACGGTTTCCAAAAAAGGTGTATCAGTCAACATGATACCAATTTCTCCATTCGTTTTTTAATTTCCTTTATAAAATTACTCAATCTTTGCCATCTAAGCCACAAAATAATGATATCTTGTTATGGTCGTGATAAGGAAGCTAAAACTTAATAAAACTAAACAAATTATGTTTTGGTTGAAGTGGCAGCCCTAAGTGCGGATATTTCGGATATTACTAAAATTTCCAATAACTCCTGGAAACCAATGAGTTAGGTTTTGGAATTAATACTACACATAATAGAAAGTATCAGCTATTTTTTGATGTAGGAATGACCACCCACTACGGCGGTTTAGATGAATAAAAAAATTAAAACGAACAATGAAAAAAAAAATCATATCTCTCGACCCATTCATACTAAAGCAACAGGAATTGGTAGAGCGATCGGCTATTATACCTTTTTTTGATAGAATAAATAAATTCTGGAATAAGTACTTCCATTAAATTATAATGATTTTTTTTTCATTTTTCAAGAGTCGGATATTGCGAAACTTTGACATTTAAAAAAAAAAAAAAGTACAAGTCTTAGCGAACCCGGAGTTTTACTCTAATCATCGGAATTGTAGACTCTATCGATTAACTCAATAAAAACATGATGACACAAAAACGGGGATCTTAACACACTGTGGGTCGCTCACAACTTCCGATGGGTACTGCAATTGTAAGCAGAATTTGTGACTGATCAGGATCACGAAGTAAGTATAGGATTATGAAATGGTTTAACCGCTTGTAATTACAGACACAATTAAAAAGCCATTGTCTCGCGTAGATCTACGTTCCGGCAGACTAAGGGTTAATGTAGTGTAATTCGTTTTTTAAATTGAATAATTGGCGATTTTGCGCTTGCATTCGATAGGTGCCCGGGGCTCGTGCCCTACTTGCCCCTCCCAAGTTACGCCTCTGTGCTTGTTTCATTTTCTCGCAATCGAAGTGAAAAGCAGAGTGTCTAACTAGGGCATAAACGACCCTTACCCCTCGTCTTAACTATCCAGCCTCGCCTGCGGCTCGGGCTTCTTTTATGCACTAGTTGTACAATCTACTATTGTCTATCACCCAAAGTGACTAAAACCTAACTCAAGGGGAAACTTTTTGCTTGACAAGTTTCATTCTAGATTTATCATCATCTTCTTCATCAGCCTTTAAAAAAAGAAGTGTGACAATGACCCCAAAGTAGTTTTTAAAACTTCCACGTACCCTCAGCTTTCCAAACCTATGTACTTATCAACACGAATGTTGCAAAGTGCGTGGCTGTTCTGGTTTACCTGTATGTCATTTTTCGATTATTGACATGGCCATATAGCAGCGCATCGGAATCGTACTATATTGTATTATAATTTATGTGTTCGGACAGGGCGGAGGCCCAGAGAACGTGAAGCTGGCGCTGGACCTGGTCGCCTATGATAGCAAGTACGAATCAGTCATGAACTGGGTGTTCGGCAACGCGCTGGTGGTCCCAGACTGGGATACGGCCTTGAAGTTGGCGTACCACCCGGCCGTGGAGTGCTGCTGCGTCACGGTAAACGGTGACGTGATCCGACCGGATGGCGCATACACCAGCGGCCGCATGACCAAGGTCAATCACCATCAAGGTCATCTGTAATACAGAGCGACATGGATTTAAATGAAACAGACTTCGGGGATGCTTGTAAAGGAATATTTAATATCCAGCACATTTCACGTTAGTTTCTTATTTCGCCACATTCGCTTAGATTGATGTCGCACTTACACATAGTGTTTATGTGGCACACGCCAATGTCGTGCAGATGTGGTAGCGCTGTGTTGCAGGTCGTTGAGCTTCCTAAAATAGGGTTGAGCTACACGATGACTGATGTATGCATGCCGTCAGTCGGGACAGGTCGACTCTAAGCTACAATGGCTCTCTCTTCAAAAAGTACCGTAGTAGAAATGGCCCTGAATGGTTAGAGTGACATAAAATCTTAATAATATAATGTTTGCGCTTTAAAAGAGTATGGCCTCTGACTTTGTTTCGGCATTTCTTCTCAGGGATCAGTCCGCTAGGAATGGACGGCGCCAACTAGTTTTAAAATATTGCCCAAAAATTTACGTGTTAAAGTGTTTAAAAAAATGATCTACTTAAAGAAATAAACAATTTCATTTCTTGTACCTACGTGAGTTAGTATAGTGGCTAAGTGACGATTAAAGGCCAAACTCAATTACCTATCTATCACCAGTTTTGGCATACTGGAGGTAGAAAAACCTATCTACCTCTGGTTTTAACGTCCCAATAATCTATATCAGTATCTGTCTGTCATTATCATCATCTGCCTGCCTTTTCCCAACTATGTAGGGGTCGGCTTCCAGTCTAACCGGATGCAGCCGGATACCAGTATTTTACGTGGAGCGACTGCCTATCTGACCTCCACAACCCAGTTACTGAGTAATACGATACTCCTTGGTAAGACTGGTTGTCAGACTTGGGGCTTTTGACGACCAGTAACGACTGTCAAAGATCCACGAAAGACAGCCGGGACCAACGGCTTAACGTGCTTTGCTCGGTATGTAAAGATGGTCACCCATCCACAGGCCAACCGCGGCAAGCGTAGCTTAACCTGATCGATCGACCTGTGCAGCTGTTATGATTTAGCCACGGGCCCCTCATTCAGTCAGTTGGTTATCCATACTAATATTATAAATTCGAAAGTAACTCTGTCTGTCTGTCTGTATGTTACCTTTTCACACCTAAACCACTGAACGGATTTCGATAAAATTTGGCAGAGAGATAGATTGCATCCCAGGAAAGGACATAGGATAGTTTTTATCCCGATATTCCCACGGGATCGGGAGTGGGTGAAACCGCGGGGCGCTGCTAGTAATTTATAAATAACAATTTTACACGTCAAAATAGTTTGTGGCTCTCTTGGGAGTTGGCAGGTTGTGAAAATGATAATAAAAAGCAACGAGTTTATAAAACCATTGTTGTTCTAGGAACCTTCGGTATTCCACACGATTAAAGAGCGCAGGGAGTTAATAGTGGAATTAAACAATATTAGGGCAGAGCTTGCACTGCTCACTGCAGAAGAGCTGCAGGCCAGAGCAGCTATGGAATAAAGGTAAGCCATTTGAAACAAATACGGGTTATGTTTAAAATATTAGATTAGGTTTCGTTACTGAAACTTGATTCTTTTCTGATATCAAGACTAATGTAAACCTCGCTATGTAAACGAAAGCTGCACAACTTTGTCTCAGAAATTTTATTGTATTGCAGGAAACATATTTTGGCATCATTTCTTACAGCAGTGAAACATGTGGCCTGTTGCCAGCAACACAAAAGGGTGTTGCGCAACTTTGCTAAGGAACTTTTTCCAATATTTCTAATTTTGGTTAATGTAAACCAAGTTATTTGTCAGCTGGAAACAATCAAAACTTTTCGTTCCTAAGACATGTAGTAATTAAATCTATAATAATTATGACAAAATTGGAGCCATATAATTTAGTTTTTTCATATCTATATATATAAAATTCAAAGTCCTGACTGACTGATTGACTGACTGACTGATATATCAACGCACAGCCCAAACCGCTGGACCTAGAGACTTGGAACTGAGAAGGTGTGTTCTTTGTGAAGAGTAAGTATCCACTAAGAAAGGGTTTTTGGGAATTCAACCCCTAAAGGGTTAAAATAGGGGATGTAAGTTTATATGAAAGTCCGACAGTTTTGAAGTTAGGATCTTCTAATTTTGTATTTAGGCTGCCAATTGAAAAATAACTTATACGTGTCTCAACGTTTTTGATGATTCCACCCCCGAAGGGTTAAAAAGGGGGATGAAGTTGTGTATAGAAAGCCATTAATTTTCGACGTAAAAATCACAAAATTTATTATCTAGGCTTATGATTGGCAGCTAACACAGCGGTGTTGTTAGAACTTCATCCATTGAGGGGGTGAAAAGGGGGATGAAATTTTGTCCTGGCTGACTGATATATCAACGCACAGCCTAAAACGCTGGTCGGTACCGCTGGGTAGAGAAATTAATTTTGGAGGGTGTGTTCTTTGTGAAGAGTAAATATCCACTAAGGAGGGGTTTTTGGAAATTTAACCTTTAAGGGGTGAAAAGAGGGGATTTTGTTTGTATGAAAAATCTTATTCCTTGAATTAATAACCATGAAACTTGGCACGAATACTTATCTAAATAAATTATGAAGTTTGGCTTTTTTTTCTAAACTACCCCCTGAAGGGGGATTGGGAGGTGTCAAAGTTTGTATGGAAGAATTTTAACGCGTGGTCCGATTAACTTGAAACTCAGTATTTATACTTAAGACCGAAAATAAAGAATAACGTGTATCATCGTTTTTCGAAAATTTACCCCTAACGGGGTGAAAAGTTAATTTTATAGGGGAAGACTTTACTGCGTGGCTTGATTAACTCGAAAATTGGTATAAACAATCTTTGAGTCGTGTAATGAACACATCCCAAACAATTTTACGAAATTCCACCCCTGTTGGGGTGAAAAACCCCCCCTCCCTGTTGGGGGGATACAGTTTATAAGAAAAATCTGATTCATTTGGTTAATAAACTTGGCAAGAATACTTGCCTAAGCTTGCTTATCATTATTCGTTTATCAAAACACCCCAACACCCCTTGTGTTGGGGTGTTAAAGTTTGTGTGTAAGAATTTTAACGCGCGGTCCGATTTACTCGAAACTCAGTATTAATACTTTTGACAGAAAATAATCAATAATAACAGCCGCACAGATCGATCGATCAGGTTACGCAGGCTACTCTTACCGCGGTTGATCTTTGCATACCGTGACCTCTCCGTGCCTCGGAAAGCACGCTAAGCCGTTGGTCCCGGCAGTCATTCGTGGATCTTTGACAGTCGCTAGGGTTGGTCAGAAGCCCGAAAGTTTGACAACCAGTCTTATCAAGAGGTATCGTATTTGGGTTGTGGAGGTCAGATAAGCAGTCGCTCCATGTAAAATACTGGTACCTACTCAGCTGCATCCCGTTGGACTGGAAGCTGACCCCAACATAGTTGGGAAAAGGCTAGGCAGATGAGGAATCAATAGTAAGTGTATGGGGTTTTCGAAAATTATTGACCCCTAACGGGACAAAAAGTGGTAATTCGATTTATAAGGGGATTTTAATGAGTGCCTTGATAATCTCAAAAAAAAATGGTACAAATAAATTTGGACTTGAAACTTGGCACAAATAATTATAAAGTTCGAGTTTTTTGGAATTCTAAACTAACCCAAAGGGGAGATTGGGGGTGACAAATTTAGTATGGAAAAATTTTAATGCGCGGTCCAATTAACTCGAAACTCAGTACCTATCTAAGACCAAAATAAATAATAAAGTGGTTCAGGGTTTTTCAAATCTACCGCTAATGGGGTGAGGAGGGGTAGTCAATTTCACAGGCCAGAATTTTATTACGAGGCTTGATTAACTGGAAAATTGGTATAAATAATCTAGATTATGTTTCGAAATTTCACCCCTATGGGGATGGAAAGAGGGGATAACTCGGTACTACTAAAACAAAAAATACTTAAAAAAAGTGATTTAGGGTTTTTCAAAAATTGACTCCTACGAAGGTGGAAAATTCTACTGCTTGCTTCCATTAACTCGAAAATGGGTATGGGTCTTTGAGTCAAGTTATGAACACATCCCAAACGATTTTTCAAAATTACTCTCCTGGGGGGATAAAAAGCTGGGATACAGTTTATTTGAAAAATCTGATCCCTTTGAGCTATAAACTAAAAAATACTTATTTATATCTAAATAAATGATAAAAATCATAAACATACATTTTCGAAATTATAAGAGGAAAGTACGAATTTCACGCGGACGAAGTCGCGGGCAGAAACTAGTTTTTTTATGTAATTACTGTACATGGCTTATGTAGCAATAGATTTTCGTGTATTTTTTTCATGACCTAAATACACTAATTTGACCATTTGAAATTGATTCTAAAACAGGCAAATTTGGATAGCATAATCAGCCTATAATGCTGGGACACAGGCCTCCTTTCAGTGAGAGGGGATGGGCTGTAATCACTGACCTCTATAATACAAGTACGCTGGACTAACGATACTCTACGAAATGACAGTTGTTTTTTGTGCCGATTCAAAGCGCCCCGCTCGTAGGCCCAAGGAACTAAAATTGACACGTTCTTTCAAATGGACGTTGATTTGTTTACTTCGTCTCTGATGATTTAGGTCTAAATCGTGAAAAACTAGTTTATTTGTGTATTTTGTGTTTACTACGTGATATTTGGAACATTTTTATTATGAAAGCATGCGGATTTTGTAAAACTCGCTGCCAAAAAGACAGCGGATTAACCTTTCACAAGTAAGTGAATTTTACGACTATAAATGTTTCGATTGCTTATGTGAGCATTTTTATTACTATCTTATATTTAGAATAAATGTTTTCATTAATATCCCATCATATTTAAGTGTAATTAGGGCTCAGTTTTCACATTTAGTGAATACAATAATTTGAATAGGGTTGTAAATGTTCCATGTCGATAATGTGTCGATAGTTTTCTTCAGACAGTTAATAATTTTAAATTTACGTCTTTCAAATAGAAATTTACTGTCGCCAGAAATTTCTGCAATTTGATTACCTACCTAAAACAAATTAGCAAATACTAGTTTCTAATTTCAACAGATAAATCCATACTAATATTATAGGTAAATTCGAAAGTAACTCTGTCTGTCTGTATGTTACATTTTCACGCCTAAACCACTGAACGGATTTCAATATTTGGCAGAGTATAGTTTTTATCGACATATCTCGCGGGCGAAGCCGCGAGCGGAAGCATAGTATTATATGTAATGTGTACTTGTTTCCGAAGTAAAGACCTAACATCAAAATAAAACTTGTCATCTACAATGTACTGTATACTTTAGTCAGTTTTACTTTAATTAAATACTTAATTTCAGATTTTCCACCAAATCAACTAAGCAGGGCTCAAAAACATGAAAATGGAAAATTGGAGTCCTAAATCGAATTATCATCTTTGTAGCAATTTCACTGCGGACTGTTTCGTTAAACACTCTACACTTACGCTCTTCTCCATACGAACACGGCCTTTTGGAAGACTAGAATCAATTCTATTTTATTGTATGTTTGACGTTCAAAAGTGCCTATGTACCTATTTGAAATAAAATAATGACGTTCATAAGTGTCTAATTCATTTGAAATAAATTATTTGACTTGGACTTTGTTATTTCTTGTGTTTTTTTTCCATTAGTACGCACGCAATAATGAAAATGGAATCCCTCTCCTTTCCGCTAGTAATGACTACATGGTAATGTTACAAGGTTCACTTTAGGCATTCAATTTGAGTGAATTTGATTGAATTTGTATGGACGCTGTTTGTTGTTTTTTGTTTCCAACATGGTTCAATTCTTCCAAATTGAACACCAAAAGTGACAACACAAGCAACACAAAGTCACGAAGAATACAGCTGCCATTTGATTTACTAGGTTAGAGCGAAATGGCAACATAGTTTTTAGTTCATATTGCGACCTAATGTGACCCCAGTTCAGATTGTAAAACTAGTGTAGTTGAGCCAGGAGATATTAGCTCAACCATAGTAGTTTTTAGGCTAAATTCTAAGCCTATCCTCATATTTAAAGCTCACTGATCTGATCGTCATGCGCTATAACCTTACTAGGACACTATCCACTAGTTTATAGCGTGCGATCTGACCGCGCCCTAATGAATTTTCAGATAGGGGGCCGGCGAACTACGCATGCTAATGCGTAGTTCATACAAACGTAATACCAAAATCATTTGTAATTCAAACATATTCTTAAGATAGTTTGTATTTATTCCGATTAGATTACAGAATATCTAGGTTCCCAAATATATATTTTGAAAGGACTCTGATATAAAGACGAGAGTGAATTTCAAATTTCTATAGAAAACTTATTTTTCTCATAACTCGTCTTTAAATCAGTGTCCATTCAAAATATATATTTGGGAACCTAGATATTCTGTAATCCAATCGGAATAAATGCACACTACATTAAAAATTTGTTTGATTTACAAATTATTTTGGTATTACGTTTGTATGAACTACGCATGCTCCGCCGGCCCCTTAACTTTTGCAGAGCAATTACACTATTACTTAAAAATGAAGCATAAAAATAACTGGGAGTGATCCGATATTATTCTCTTAAGTAATAAATTACTCTGTGGTTATAACGGTCGATAAAATTCATAAAAGTATTTTTTTATCGTAGGATATATCCCATCTCTAATATTAGTTCTATGGTCCCTTCACATTGCTATCAGCGCCAAAATGGCGAAAATCAAATGGCTTCAATCTGTCATCCATAGTCTGCAGTCCAGCGTACTTGTATTATAGAGGTCAGTGGCTGTAATCCACCACGCGGCCCAGTGCAATTTGGTAAATGTCACATGTCTTCGAATTTTTGGTTTTAGGGCGTGCAGGCTACTTGACGACGTTTTTTTTCACCGTTTCGACAGCAGTGGTGACTGACTTAGCTGCTGGATTCGGATAACGCCCCATTAATTATTTTGAGTAAGTCAAGGTTTTATTGTTTACATACTTACCTACTCTTTGAATGACATTCTAAAGGCATTAAAGGTTTCTTGCATGAAAAAAAAACAATGTATGGATTAAATAGGAAATCGAAATAACAACTACTTAATATTTTTTTATGTGGCGAATTTAAGGATTCACATTAGTAGATAAAATCATTAAAAAAGTACAACAATTATGATTATAATTAACTTAAGTCACCGCAGAAAAAAATAGCAATGCCAAGCCTGGTGAATCTCCTTAATAATTTCTGTAACTTACCGCTTAAGAATTTTAATATGAATGTTGCATGTTAGTTTCTACATCAAAATAAGTAAAATTACTCTACAACTTATTCCACACATACCTACTAATTCATACACACAACCCCTACATCTTAAAATAAAAAAAAAATGCCTTACTGTCATCCTTTATTATTCCACTTTTACCTAAAAACCAAATCAATTTTCGAACTGTCCTCTAAACCTTTTTTAACTGTATACCTAAACACTCGATCACGTAAACTTGTTAAGTGATAACCTAGACGAGATCGAGGGGGGAACGAAGGGTGAACGAATGGGAAAAAAAAATTGTTGAGTTCTTCAACACTATTAACAGTGTTAACAGTGTTAAGGACGGGGTATTAACGAGCGACAAAGACCAGGGCTGTCCAAACCAGACGCGATCCCTGGCCAATATAAATTTCTAAATAGATTAGAGGGCCGCAGACACAAATGGTGATAAATAACTTGTTGACAACCGAATAAAAAAAAAATAAAAAACCCTCCAACCCCGTCGACTCCCGTCCCCTGAATTTCTATTCAATGCACTTCCATTCATATAGCAAAGGTGCATCAATCAACTCATTAATTTATTTTGATAAGTAAAGATCATTAAAAAGGTTGACATGTAATTTGACGTATTCCTTCCAGGTCGTGATAGTGTGTGAATTTTTTTTTTTTTTTTTTTTAATTATATTTCGCCTAGGCGAAAATCCATGGGATTCAAGAAAATCCAAGATTTGTGTTTGATTGAGACTACACGTGCATAGTAGCTTGAAAGATACGCGACAAGAGATCAGTGATCAGCGCGTCGGCAAGAAAAAGCGGCATTTCATCTTGCGACCTGGTGCTGGGTTACTGGGTGTTTCGAAAGTAGTGGAATGACATAAACCAGTTTTATTAAATTGATTTTCAATTCTTTTTTTAATATTTCGTCAATTTTCAAATTCTACCTTTGCCAGCTACTCTACATATTTTTTTACATTTGTACCTCGTTCGATAGCTGATGAAGATTAACGACTTTCTAAAATCATCCACATCACACTAATATTATAAAGGCGAAAGTTGTGAGTGTGTTTGTTACTTCTTCACGCACAAACGGCTGAACGGATTTGGATGAAATTTGGCACACAGATAGTTTATAACCAGGATTAACACATAGGATACTTTTATCTCGATATTCCCACGGGATCGACACTTATGCGGGTGAAACCGCGGGACGCTGCTAGTACTTATATGAATATGATTTTAGAAAATCGTTAATTAACTTCGTGTGGTATCTTTTTACAGTTTCATGTTTCTGAACAATTAGTTACGTCGAAAGCTTTGTTACAGTACTAACTACCAAACAAAATAGCGGCCATTCAACTTGACAGTTTAGAGAAAAATTATATTTTATGTTGAAGTTTGGGAAATTTTCAGAAACACATAAATCTTGGACGTTCTCTAAAGCCATGGATTTTGGACTAGGCTGTATAGGGTGCTTAAATGTTGCAATGGGATTACACTTTTACGTCCTGGAAGGAATACTTTAAATTACAAGTCACCCTGTAAACAGGATGGCCCACGAAACGAGATCCAAAGCAAAATTTTGGAAGCCTCTTTCCAAGGGCCTATCGAAACAGCCCCATGTTAGTTCAACCATTATTTATTGTTTAGAAGATAGTTTTTAATACTTTTAGGAAAATTCTCATTTCACTTTACACTTTTTATTTTTTCTCCTTGTGTGTCACATAAACTCGCATTTAACGATTTTGTAAAAATATATTTTTATTATATATTCTAAAATAGTAATCTACAATCGATACAACATGCTATTCTGTCTAAACATCACCCAAAGTGACTAAAATTTTCCTCAAAGGTTAAAAGTTGGCTAACAAGATTCGTTCTAGATTTTCAGTCTTTAAAAAAGAAGGGTGGCAATGAAACTAATAATCGGGTCACTATTTGGAGAAATTAGAGTTCGAACGTGGTAGGTAAAGCGAATAACAGATTTTGTTTGTGTGTTTCCGCTTAGTAATCTGTTTTTAGGGTTCCGTTGCCAAATGGCAAAAAACGGAACCCTTATAGATTCGTCATGTCTGTCTGTCTGTCTGTCTGTCTGTCTGTCTGTCCGTCTGTCCGTCTGTCTGTCCGTCCGTATGTCACAGCCACTTTTCTCCGACACTATAAGAACTATACTGTTGAAACTTGGTAAGTAGATGTATTCTGTGAACCGCATTAAGATTTTCACACAATAATAGAAAAAAAAACAATAAATTTTGGGGTTCCCCATACTTAGAACTGAAACTAAAAAAAAATTTTTTTTCGTCAAACCCATACATACGTGTGGGGTATCTATGGATAGGTCTTCAAAAATGATATTGAGGTTTCTAATATCATTTTTTTCTAAACTGAATAGTTTGTGCGAGAGACCCTTCCAAAGTGGTAAAATGTGTGTCCCCCCCCGTAACTTCTAAAATAAGAGAATGATAAAACTAAAAAAAATATATGATGTACAATACCATGTAAACTTCCACCGAAAATTGGTTTGAACGAGATCTAGTAAGTAGTTTTTTTTAATACGTCATAAATCGTAAACCGCAATTTACATTTTATTCAATCAACTCAAATATAAAAATAATAAAAAAAACATTAAATTTCATAAACATAAACCTTATTCATAAACCCGGATGTTACGGAACCCTCGGTGCGCGAGTCCGACTCGCTCTTGTTTTATGATTTTCCTAACATTCAAATAAGCTGAAATCTGGCAGACCTACTTTGAGCAAAATTTTAGTCACTTTGGGTGATGTTTAGGCAGATAGCATTTTTAACACACAACTTATATCTTAACACGATTAGCATAAGTTAGCATAAGATTGCACTTTATAGTCTTAGGCAGTCTTAATTATTGTAATTCTGTGGGAACCTGGGCTGGCAACCTCAATATTTATTATTATTATATTATTTATTTAATTCAGACACAGTGATCCATAAGTATCCTTAATACACCATGTAACTTGGCTAGGACGCCAGATTCAATTACTTATGTAATTTGTTACTCTCTTTTCTCTCTCACGATTGATCCCAAATTTGTAAAATTATATACAGTATTTATTGTGAAAGGCTGTAAAAGAAATGAATTACATGTATAATAAAAAAAAAAACTAATTTTGCTTCTCTTACTAAACGTTTTTGTATTCTGGTGGCCTGTCTATTTTTTGATTTTCGGCACATAATCGCAGGCGTCCATTTTAGTAGCCTGAATGGTCTGAACTAATTTAATCAGCTTATGTAGTCTGAAAAAAAATGTCATTAATTAAAAATATACCTATTAATTTAAAATATACCTACTGGATGATTTTTTTACAGTCTCGAAATGTTTACAGGTTGTTCGACCCATGAATATGAACAACTTTCAATATGGGTCCAACTTCGAAATCACGAAAAAAAATGTCAATCATTCATGGGCAGAAATAACACCCTGTAAAAACTTCGAGACGGTAAAAAAAATATCCAGTATATTTAGATAAGTTTGAATGCGGATCTCTAAAACTTTTAGATGATAAGTACCTACAACAAAAATATGACAGCAGTATTGTAGTATTGTTCGATGGTTAACGTATTCGTGTGAACTGTTAAAGATTAGGATCCCCACTGCCCGGCACACCCTAATTGCGTAATACACTCTCAATCAGATTCTGAATAATTTTGAAGGATGAAGGTTATTGCTAATCCATTGCTTCATATGTTCGAAAAATCTGCTCAACAACTTAAAAAACGCAATGAATATTGTTGAATTGTCAAAATGAAAGCCATTTGTACTTATAATGTGTTACGCAATTACCCCGCAGGACTGAATATAAGCTTATGCCAGCTATTTTTACTGCAATTGTAATTATAATGGCACGCATGTGAACGAACCTACTAATACAGATCACAACAATAATTTGGACTTACAATTTTCCAGTTAGCTGTATAAAATCGCCACCATTTTATACTGTTATTTTCATGCTTGGTTTGGCAATTCATGCTCAAATGTAATCTTAGTTTAATTACATTCATAAAAAAACTAAAATAATAAAACTGGTTTTTTCTTCACGGCCTACCCTCTTCACGGCCACCTACTAACCCTATTATAAATATTACTAACCTACTAATATTATAAATGTGAAGGTTTGTATGTTTGGATTGACTCAATCACGCAAAACATCTGAATGGATTTGCATGTAATTTGGCACACAGATGTTTTATACAAATAATTTCTCCAAATAAAAAAAAATGACACTTAGGCGTCGAATTACCTACTCATCTGCATTGCTGTCATCTAAAAGTGGAACCCTGTGCTCAAACCTACGTCGCGCTTCGATTAAAAATAAATGAAATAAAAATTTACAAGAGCGACATAACAACATAGATCGTATTAGAAGAATACTCGCCTTGGCCATACAGAAGGCTTACTGAGTGCCATAAACTAAACTTTAATAAAATATAAAAACGCATTATCAATCTAGGGCAACGGGATTAGTTCGAAAATGAAATAAATTAAACAAAAAAAAAATGTGCGGCAGAAAAGGCAACCCAAAACATCTACTTCGAAAACGGAACCAACTTCGTCGGAGCCGCAAGAGTTTTAAATGAAGATTTCCAATTACATAAAACAATGCTACCCTCAGAGTTGTTTAAATAAATCAATGACTTTCAAATCGAGTAGCACTTCAACGCTCCATCCTGGCCAACAGCAGGACAGTAGTCATTTGGTGGTAAAAAGGGGGTTACCTGGAAAGTTTTACGCCAACTCGTATCTTAGACGCTCGTGCCGCCATTTTGGGAATATGGCGCCCAAAACAACGTTATTTTTGATAATATCTTCTCGACTCATTTTACGATGAAAATAGTTATGATATAAATTAAACTAGAGAAATCGTGGATTAGGCCTACTGGGGATACCACATAAAAAAAAACGCACCGCTAACTCTACCTCAAGGTGGTGTGATGAAATGAGGTTTTATGGCCAAAACTCGTGTGAACAGACTGCGTCGCTAGTAAGCTCAAATTATTATAGATTTTTCTACTTTAATTTATTTCATAATTATTTTCATCGCAAAATCGAATCGGAAACGACATATCGTCAAAAACGTCTTTTTGGTCTATATTGGATGCGCCATATTGGATTTAACAATATGGCGGCGTGAGCGGAAAATATACTAGGTAGCAAAGTGAAAATTCTAAAAAAACACGACGAAATCAATAAAATCACAAATTTTTAAAACTCCCGGAGCTTTCCAGGTGAAACTGCTTCATGTCTGGACCAGGAGGCTTATGGGAAGCTTCTGTACGTTCCATGAAAGCACACCTGAAACGGATAATCGGCAAACGGAAGCTTACCTACATACAATTTACTACTACTTCGATCTACACAAATGAAGCGTTCATGAACAAACAGGCCGCTGTGTCCATTATCGGAGAATGTGGAAGGTCTGGAATATCTCACCGTTTAAATTCTCGCAGGGACTCCAATGCGAACACCACCACTAAATAAATATGAAAAAACGAAAGCTATAGACATCAAAAGCAACTGGAAACTCATTGAGCTCAAACGTCGACACGATTGACATCGCAGGTCGAAAAACTACCTTCACTAATTACAACTAGGTTTTGTAATAAATGAAGGTATTTCACAAATGGCAACGAAAAAACAAAAACATACTGAAGGGGCAACTATTTCTCGACAGGGAAAGTAATCTACCTATGATCAAGTGGGGTATGGGCTGCGAAGTGGAGCTGCACCCAGACAGCGACAACTTAGTTCGAGTAGTCATGCTGAAGGCACAAAATGGGGTACTAATAAGATCCATTACTTAACTAGACCAGCTAAAAAAACGAGGCATAAATTAGGCATGCGGGAGCAAGTATTCACAAAAAGTGAGTTCAGAAACAGCAGAGCAAGCAAAAGAAAGGGACTAATAAAACCCATAAAAGGGTGAAGCGGCTTGGTCATGATCTTTCTAGTAGCGTTTACAACGCTATCATGCAGCTCCATACTGGTACATTGAATGGCGTAATAATAAATAATAATATAGTTTGTGTTGATTCTCTGGTAGATGTAAGTACTAACTCTAGTTTCGATGTCGATGTTTGTATACTAATCAAATGGCGGTTATGGGTCTGAAATAAAGTATACTTTATTTTTTTTATTAATGTTTTATTGTGATGTAGGTAGCAGAGCTGGCGGTGCCGTTAGACCGAGGGAAACTGAAAAGAGTAGTGCACTAGAGGTGAGTGCAAACTGACGCAGCAACACGCTGCCGCGCGAGCGAGAGAGCTGGAGGATAAGGTGCGAGACAAAAAGAGGGGCACAGGGAGAGGTGAGCGCTATAGTAGCAGAGCGAGACAAACTGACGATACAGCTGTTGGAGACGGAATGAAAAGGAGGACAGACCGTGCTTTTATAGGTAGGTACCGTACGGTTATTTTATGTTATATGTATTGTATATTTTCTTTGTTGTTTTTACAGGAAGCCCTAAAAGAGGTGAAGTCCCGCATCGTACGTCAAAAGGCGGAAGCAGCAGCGACCCACGACGCGGGGATATCGCTCTTCATGTAGGTGATGACAGCTGTACAAGCACAACGTGCAGATCAAGAAGCTGGACAAGACCGGCAAGGAGCTGCAGGCTGAGGCCACGAAGTGGCAGAACAAGGTACGAATATATTTTAATTTTAAAGAAAGCTTACTTAGTAATAACTTAAATAATCATGCTAGATAGACGAAATTTGCTAATTACAAGCTTCTACTGATATGTATGTCGCAGATGGTTTGTAGAATCCGCTGTTTTACAAAACCGCTAGTGGTTTTACAAAACAGCTCAGTCATGTTCGTGAACGGGCGCCGTCGGTTGAGACTGGTCATCTCTTAACTGCCAATGCTTATTTTTAATCTTATATTTTGAATTGTTTCTTCATTTGTGTCTTTTTTTTACATTGTTCTCACATATAGAAGCAACAAGAATAATGTACCCAGGATTTTGTAATATCTTGATTTAAAAGAGTGTCCATGGAGTTTCTTGCCCGTTCTTCTCCATAGAGATCTACGTTTTGGAATGGGCAACTAGCTTCAACTTTCGGACTAACTGACAGACTATTTAATTTTAATTTTGACAATTCAAAAGTGCCTGTACAAGGTCTAATTGAAATAAGTGCTTTGAATTTGAATTTGAATTTGAGCTCCGTTATGTAAAACAACTGAACAACGTTCAGCGGTTTTCCATTATTACTGAACTTGAACCCGCAGGAATGCTTACGTTTTGAATATATCAATGCGGGTCAACGATTAGCGGTAAAAATCTGCTTTCGTAATACTTGAACGGCCCCATATACCGGCTGGTCTAGATACTAGTTATGGATGTACAGACGCCAGCACATCAAGCTACTACAATCTGTCAAATTTATTTAATAGATTTTCAACTTTATCGCTGAAGCATAAGGTTCAAAGTTGATTGGGAAAATTTGACAGTATCGAGTAGCTCGATGTGCTGGCGTCTGTATTATAAGTATATTCCTCCGCCTATCCGTTCGGGTAAACACACAATGTTATAAGTGTAATTTTAACTTCTAGTTTGCTCTTGTTTCAAAGATACTTCTGTAGTACTTACATCTAATCCCTCTCTTATTCATATGCTGTATCTTCTCTCATTCCAGGTTCCCTCTGATGTTCGTCTGTCAACATGTTGACCGGCAGAAGAAATGAGGACTTTCACGCTAACAGGTAGGCTGCTCATAAAATAAACAGATAGAAGTATACAAAGAGGTTTTTTGATAAGGGGCAGTAAGGGCAGCTACATGAAAACGGTCTTAGGAGATTGTTGACGTCGGTGTCGCGGTCCGCCCGGCTTTTAAAATACTAGCAATGTTTTATATTACGTTTGTATTATTTTTTATGTAAAATAGGTGCAATTAAATCATAATTGTTTTGACCAATTAATATTTTAGGTTTGACATTGCTGTCACATATTATGGGGTTATTATTACTAGAAATGTTTTCACAATAGTTTACGTTAGAGGTGAATAACTGTAAGGGCAAATTAAGTTCTTTGAATTTACGAGCACGCAAGTCGAATTTGTTACCGTCACTGTTACTTATTTTACATTTAATTATCTCAGTCTCGCACAATAACTCGGAGTCCCATGCACCTGAAGCACGCATTGTGACCCTTTCGCCGTGCAGCCCGACCTGATCGGCAAGGTCGGCCGCGATGAGAGTCACTGTTGCGCCGTCGTCTAGAAGCGCATGCGTGGCCACATTTGACCTGGGTCCATGAATAGTGACCGGCACTATTTTAAGTACTACACTTGTTTTTGGTTTTATCACTGACACTTCGTGAAACTGCGCGGCGCGGGTGCTGGCGTGTGAGACGAACTCACTAGCGGCGGCGCTAGCGGAGTCGGGCCTCGCGGTATCGTTGACTGTCGCGGAAGTTTCACGGCGAGCCACTTCTGGCTTCGTCCAGTGCAGCATCTGGTAATGAGCCCCACCACAGGCCTCGACGTTGCAGTTTTCCGCAGTACTCAGACCTACAGTCCCTTGAAGCTGTGAAAAAATCAATTTCTAAGTTAACATAAAAAAAGATGCGGCCGTTTATGCCGCAAAAAAACGTATATTTCGACACTCAAGGAATCAAAAACTATAGTATTTCCCGTTGACCTAGAATCATGAAATTTGGCAAGAAGCAATGTCATGTAGTACAAGTAAAGGAAAAAATCTGAAAACCTTAAATTTGTAGTTACATATCTACAAATTTGTACGGAACCCTCGATGCGCGAGCCCGACTCGCACTTGACTGTTTTTTTTAAAGA
The DNA here is from genome assembly GCA_916614155.1 of Mesoligia furuncula. Classification (NCBI taxonomy): domain Eukaryota; kingdom Metazoa; phylum Arthropoda; class Insecta; order Lepidoptera; family Noctuidae; genus Mesoligia; species Mesoligia furuncula. The sequence continues at coordinate 37,951,818 of OU744790.1, forward strand.
AAGCCCCTTTCTCATTAGAAAGTACGATTACGACCTTGAGCCTCTTATTCTATTGAAACTCCGCTCTACGCTATGCCCCCTCACAGCCAGGGTTACCGCTGACGTGCGCCTACACTTCTGTGGTACTCCCCTGCCTGTCCATTGCGAACACAAGCGTAACTTTATAAGTGTAACTAGCTTCTGCCTGCGATTTCGTCCGCGTGAAATTTCACCCTCTCACCATTCACCCCTCTAGGCGTGGAATTTCGAAAAACCCTTTCTGAGTGGATACCTACTCTTCACAAAGAACACACCCTCCGATAATTCTATCGCAAAATAGTACATTATGATACGTGTGGTGTGTTGACTCTCGGCTTTCTTATCGCGCTCGCCTGCGGCTCGCGCGAATGATCCCGCTTCGAGCTTAAAGATCAATGCACACGCGTTTCATACGACGTTTTTCAACACACTTGCGAGGAAAAAAACAGACTTGTATTGTTAAATATTAACTTGTTTGGAAAATGGCGCGCTAGTTTTGTTTTTCCGCGCGCCGTGCTAGCCAGCACTAGCGATGCGCGCGCAGGTTTAAATAAAACCACTGACTCTCATTTTAAATATATTAGTCTATGGCACTGACAAAACCTCTAAACAGCCTATAAAAAAATATAATAAACACAAAATAATGTTTAGACTGATAGTAGTGTTGTCGTATGTCAAATTGTAGTTTAGTTAGTATGGAATTAGAAAGTACTATTGGCATAGAGAAATATACATTAGTTCAGTGAGAATCCGCAATAATAGAACGCCAGTCAGGGTCTTTTCTGTTTGGTTTCGGAAGGGACCACGAACAATTTAAGGTGAATAATTAGAATTTTCTTACGTTTTTTTGTAATTTGCAGGTCAGGTTCAGGTTGTATCTTGATCAAATTTGATTCGCGACTATAATACACTTCTGGACACATCTATTGGCCCACCTTAGAGTATACGTTTCGATGACCCCTACCGAAATATGATTGCTAGATTGAACAAAAACTGTTGATGCAGTTTTAAACCTGATACATTTTACCATCTTTTTCGATCGTATTGTTTTAAATTTGAATTCAGAATACCATACGACATGGAGCTACGCCTAACAAGTCGGATATGCGCCTTGTTAAAGGCAATTGATTTTTGAATAAAAAACATGTTTTATCAAATAAAGGTTTAATTTAATAATGCGTGTTGCCTCCATGGGCATCTACCACAGCTCTCATACGATTAGGCACAGAGTTTATCAACCGCTCTATAAAATTTTGAGGGATCATCTCCCATTCCTCGTCTATGGCAGTTTTCAACTCCTGCATCGTCTGGGCAACTGGCTGACGAGCCCTAACACGTCTTTTTAGCTCGTCCCACATGTGCTCAATGGGGTTCATGTCTGGGCTTCTGGCTGGCCAGTCCATAATTGTAATGTTCACATCCCGAAGATATTCCCTGACGATGCCGGCCGCATGGGCTCTTGCATATTCATGCATAAAAAGGAAATTTGGGCCCACATAGTCCGCGTATGGTATCACGTGAGGTTCTAAGCATTCACGTATGTACCTTTCAGCATTTAATGTTGGCAGCCGTGGTCCTGTAACAACCTCAAGTTGAGTTTTGCCGCTCGCGGATATACCGCCCCAGACAGTCCATGAACCACCGCCATAAGCAACCCTCTCTTCAAAGCAGCATTGTGCGAAATGCTCTCCCTTACGTCGGTGGACCTTCTTCCTTCCATCATTGCCATGTAACACAATTTTAGACTCATCAGAAAAGAGTACACGGCTCCAATCTTGCTGTGTCCAATTTAAATGACTGCGTGCGAAATGAAGGCGCGCTGTTCGGTGGGCTCGCGTTAGTTTGGGCCCATTAGCTGGCTTGTGTGGTACCATATCGCGTTCTTTTAACCTTCTCCGAACAGTTCGAGCGCTCACAGATACTCCGTGGAAGTCGCGAAGTTGGTTTTGTATCTCAATGGAGGTAAGGTGACGATTTCTCAAGCTGGTCGTCACGATGAATCGATCCTGCCTTTCAGTTGTGACCCGAGATCGTGGCCTTCCTTGGCGACGAACAAAGCCGCCAGTCTCTAGGTACCTCCGATAAACATTTCAGACCGCAGATCGACTTAAATTAAGTTGTGCACTCACGTTTCTTTGGCCGTGTCCGGCCTGAATAAGTGCCACAGCTTGGGCGGCGACTTCAGGTGAAGTATCCATAGATTATTGATAGAACCTCACCTTAATGTTAAGAATAAGTAATGTTTGTTGCAAAACCAAAGATATCAATCACTTTTTCAAGAATTAAATCCAAGTAAACCAATAAAACCAAGTTTTCTTAGTATTCGATTGTTTGATATCAACAAACAGGCTCCAAATTGTCTTTTGTTTCTTTAAATTCTGTGTTCGAAATTCAAAAAAAGACTATTGAATGAAATTGTGAATGTGCCAGGTTCAAAACTGCATAAAAGCTTTTTGCTCGACCTAATATAAAATTTTAGCTAGGACCAAACGAAACTGAAAATACAAGGTGGGCCAATAGATGTGTCCAGAAGTGTATATATATGTATTTACATAATTATAGTCATTAGAATAGAATCTTTCAAGTTAGATTTTTTCCCTAAGAACTTTTCCATAAGAAAGATGTATGAATGATTCGAATGATTATCATTCTGTAAAGACGTACCTGTTATAGTCGCAAATCATATTTTGATCAAGATACCACCTGACACTGACCTGAAAATAGCAAAAAACCTAAGAAAATTTGAATTTCGCGGTCTACCACTACGCATTCACTTTAAATTGTCCGTGGTCCCTGCGCATTCACCTTAAGGTAAATAAATATTAGTTAATTTTGGGACCAAGGACAATACAGACTATTTAAAAAAAAAGTGAATTGATGAGATTAAAAAAGCGCGCATCTCCGACTAGTAAATAGTATAATAATCAGTGATAAAGAAAAAGCACGCGTTTTTAATACACTGCATTATGGACTTAAAAGCGGTTCAATACGAGCCACTTTACGAGTAAGTGTGTTGAAAAGCGACATACATCTTTTAAAGACCGACATGTAGTAATTTTGACATTATTCTTGTATTTGATTGACATTAAAGTTTTTGCCTTAAATTGAATTTTGACATTATAACATAAAAATAATTTCTAATTTGTAAAGTTTCTAAATTAAAACTTTGTAATTGCATTTTTCGATTTTTAGTATTGTTAATTCTTTTCATTGTTATGGAAATATTTGTACGCCGATACTTACGGCTAAACATGATTGGACTCAAACTATGTAATATCTTGTATGCTCTGTATGTATACAATGTTTAACAAATAAAGAAATCTTATCTTATCTTATCCAAATTTCATGTCTCTAGGACCAGTGGCTGATATATCAGTCTGTCAGGACTTTGAATTTTATATACCATAGATTTTACCTTTTGCTTTCTGCACAGTCACCCTCTACGGCAAATTGTTTTAACAGTTTGCTCTTGTTTTCAGATTCTCACAGTTGACTATAGTACATCCACAGATATAGATATATCTAGATAACGCAAGAGCAACTACTTCGCGTGCCAAAAATTGCACCAGCTTACGATTACAAATCGTAAGCCGCCCCTTTCGCGGTCAGTCCTGTGTACTGCTGGCTGGGTAAGTGTGAGCGAGAGCGCGAGCTTGTGACGTCATAGTAGGTAGTCAAAAAATGGCACGCTTGGTTTTCATACAGTTCGTGATACTTGCGTTATCTAGGTATATCTATATCTGTGAGTACATCTAATCCCACTCGTATTCATTGACTGTCTCATCTCACATTCCAGGTTCCGTCTGAAGTTGGCCTGTCCTCATCTTGACCGCTTGAGCTGCATCCTTGGAAGAGAACTTGGGCTACATTGAAAGAGCTGCCGTGTCATTACAAAACGTTCTAAGGACAACAACATATTTAGAATAAATTAGTTCTCTTTGGAAATTAAAAATCTAGCACGTTTTGTTTGCAGTTTTAATTTTGTTCCTTTAAAATTTAAGTTAGGTATTCACTTTATCCACTTCTACTTAAAAGGGCTATAACAAGGTTATTAGATGACCTTCATTGTGTTTAGGTAATAAGATTGCGTTCTTCAATCGACTGGTAATTTTTATTCGTGGAATAAAATTGACGTCTGACAGATTTTGTATGGAAGAATTGCCAAAATTCTAAATTATTCCTCGAACTCATCTGGCATTGGAAAAATCTGCCATAAGTAACTTCCTGGTATTGCGATAACAGGAAGCAATAAGACAGCCCTTTGTATTTATTGTAGCTAATTTAAAAACTAAGCCTGAGTAGCATCATCTGACTTTAACCGTAACTTTAACCATAACCGGTGATTTTTGTATGCAGTTTGACAAACTTTTGACGTTTGTTAAAGTTAAAGTAAGATGATGCAACCCAGGCTAAGTGAAGTTAGTTCTGATCTTAAATCACAAGTGGTTTACCTTAGTGGTTTTTGGTTGCTATTTAATATGAATAATCCTGTATTCTTTTGCGCGAGCCGCAGGCGAGTGCGATAAGAAAGCCGAGAGTCTAATGATCGATGCACACGCGTTTCATACGACGTTTTTCAACACACTTGCGAGGAAAAAAACAGACTCGTATTGTTAAATTAAAAGATAAATTAAGAAAAAATCTGCTCTTCAAGCGGAACACAGCCATTGTTCCTTTTTAACCTTTTAACCGCTTACGATTGATCAAATGTTTTCATGTCCATTTCGCCAAGGTCTTATATTTACGACCAAATGCCACAGCTCGTTTAGTCTGCTTTTTTATTTAATTATGCTGTATTCTATCAGGTATTTATTTTTCGATTTACTGCCGGGCGCTAGGAGCACGACAACTGATATGAAGTCGGGCGGTTAAAAGGTTAAAAAGCCTTTCGCCTTCACCAACAACCGAACAATTCAGAGAACGTTGAATAGTCGGTTGGTACCGGCTTCTCTTCTGTGATAGGTTTCTCCTTGTGTAACTTTATTTCTGGCAATTTTATTCCTGAAATAAAAGGCTAACAACGGTTGGAAAAAGTTATGTGTATTAAATATACCTAGACACTAAAAATACTACAAAAGTTGCCCTATTGTTAGTGTGTCAGAGTCAGTAATAATATAGGAGTCTCCAGGGGGGGTTCACGGGCAAAAATATTCGTTCGTGGTACCCCAAGGGGGACTAGACTGGGGGACCACGGGCAAGTACCGGAATAAACAGAGTATATGCTTACCCTACGAGCATTGCCGATGAGACGCTTTTCGATGATAGATGAGTCTGCCCGTCTTCTAGCTGGTTTCTGCCGCCTGCCGCTGATGCTGGTTGCCCACCGTGGGTTATTTATTCACGCCACGGATTCTAGGTTTTAAGGAAATATTTCACACTGAAATGGAAAAATTACGAGAATTGCCCCTTTGATATTGTATTATAATTAAATGGTGGGACCAATGCCGAAAACACTTTCTAATATTGTAGCTACTATTTTGTAATAGGTTCCTTATTGGCTTTGGCTTCTGATGGGCCCTTTTTTACCCGACTGCGCGACGCAAAGGAGTGGTAATGTGTTCATCAGCCTATGTATGTATGTATGTATGTTTGTATGTTCCTTTGAAGCACTATACAGACCAAACGCCTGGGCCGATTTTTATGATTCACACGTTAATCGATTTCTCTTAGTCCGGCGAGTGTCACTAAAGACATGACGTTAGTGAAAATTCAATATGGCGACTACTGGACGCCATATTAAATCTTTTTTGTTTTTTTTTTTCAAAACCTATCGAGTGGGGTATCAAAATAAAGGGTTTTAAAAGGTGATTACAAAAATATATACAACATTATACTTAAAAGCAATCCAAAGTGACAAATTGTAAAAAACACCTACCAAGAACTAAATCGTCTGCGAAATCTTTCACATTTGTAAACTAAAAAGCTGGAAATAAAAAAAGTTATTTAAAAAAATAAAAAAACCCGACTGCGGTAAAAAAAAACTTAAGTTAAAAGAAACTGAAAAGCTAAAAACAAGCCCATTTGAAATTAAATAAAAGTTGGAAGCAGGCGGGACCCATTTGAATTTGAAAATATAATAAAAAAAATGGTTTGGGTCCCGCCTGCTTCCAACTTTTATTTAATTTAAAATGGGCTTGTTTTTAGCTTTTCAGTTTCTTTTAACTTAAGTTTTTTTTTACCGCAGTCGGGTTTTTTTATTTGTTTAAATAACTTTTTTTTTAGTTTCTGACACTGTTAGAAAGTAATTTTTATTTTTTGTTACAAAAATGGCAATTTCTGAAATATATTCCTTACTTACTACAATTATTTTTTGAATTGATGCCACTAAACCATGGTAAGCTACCAATGCTTTAGTTGTACTCAGTAGTGTCTCACCGTGCCATTAAATTCAATAGACACACTATGAATCAATTTCGACACACCGACATCATCGTGGCGATAATTAAATGACAGCAAGCAGTGCGATGGCCGCGGCGTGGCGCCATAACAAGGGTTACCATCGGTCCAGACCCGTCCGGATTTTAACAGGACTTTTACGACAAAAGGGGTGTTATTAGAAAATAAAAAAAGGTTTTTTTTTAACCCGGCCATTTGCGTGTCGCAGTTCTCACAGCGAAGAGTTTAGTATTTGGGATGAGTACCTACCTATTTCCGCATGCACAGTATCAACTTTATCGACCGCAAAAATAAAATGTATTTCATAGTATTTCTCATAAAAGCTATGAAAATCCTTTTTTCCATTTTTTTTATTTTGATTTTAGTGATAACTTTTTATCACTGCGGTTGTAACCGAAAAGATCCCTTAGGTACCTATATCTTAAAAAATGAGGTAAAATGAAATTATATATCAATTCATCGTTATATTCAACAAAAGTACCTACCTATTATAAATGATATTAGGTCATATGATCATTAGAACTTCTGTTATTATTTCAAACGTTACACACCCAATTGCTGAATGCCGTTCCAGCGGGAGGATAAATAAATAAATGCGATCGTTCCCGTACCCACAATATTGAGCAAAACATTCAATGTTATTTGAACATCGACGCGGAACTTATTTCCATGAACTCATGATTCTTGCATTGAAACTGGTCATCGGTTATAAAAAAAAACTAGTCAAGTGCGAGTTGGACTCGCACTTGCCCAGTACTGTAGGTTTGTAAATAGTAAGTTAATCACGGGATTTTTTTTATTGCTCCGAACAGAACAATGAGGTATAATTTATCCGTTCTATAATCGATGAAAATATATACAAAATATATATATAATATACAACAGTGGGATGTCTCGTCGTCGTCGTTTCAGCCGATAGACGTCCACTGCTGGACATAGGCCTCCCCCAATTTTGGGGGGGTTGCCATAATCGCCACGCTTGGCAGGCGGGTTGGCGATCGCAGTATGGTATGATGGTGGAATAAATAGAGAACGCTGCTGCCCATTCTCCGGTAAGACCCTTAGTCGCCTTTTACGACACCCACGGGAAGTAAGGGGTGGTGCAATTCTTTAAGTCCGGCACCACACAGACATGGTGGGATGTCTGGCAAGTTTTATTACAATTTGTTCAGTTTGAAGTTTATGAAAAAACGTGATTCGTTGTAAAACTTTCAGACTGGTAGCACTGAATTCATATTTTTTATAGTTTGGAAGTTGATTATTTATAATAAAATTAAAATACGATTATATGACAACTTCAATATTTTACTCAAAAGTGAACGTTTGTTAACGACCTCTTTGATAGCAACTTACAAAGAAAGCAGAAATCAAGAAGTTATAAAGATATTTTATTCATATTAAACTAGAAGATGTATCTAGGTACTAAAACATCTAGCTTAATGTTTTTGGCTTAAATCATTAAGAAGGGGGCGGACTGAATTTCAGCCATTCATGAAATCGTCCGAAGGTTACACTGGCTTTCGTGCTGAAAGAAACAGTTTGGCACGTTGCCAACCAAACGGAATACTACGGCGTAGCACCGTAGCAACGTAGCCAAGCAATGCTACGACGCGACGTAGCCACTTCACAAGTGCTACAACGTATAGTTGCCGGCACGTAACTTGGCAAGAGTTTTTGTAGTGGGGGAAGTTTGCGCACGCAAAATTTCATACATTTTTATATGCGCGAACTTCCCCCACTACGAAAATCTCTTGCCAAGTTACGTGCCGGTAACTATAGCTCAATGTATCAGCTTTCTGTAAGAGCAGGTTATGTTGTATCGTTTGTAGTGGGAGAAGAGGAGAATCGGCAAACATGTATGGAAGCTGGGCCTGGCACCAATAATTACACATAATTGTGTCATTAGATAGGTATTTGATTATTATTCAAATCGCTGTGCGAAAAAACTTTTGGCGATTTTTAGTAGGATTGACCTGGACACTAAATAAAACCCTTGCAAATAATCACTTCTAGTGGCCTTAGTTTGAAGATTTTCAAATGTATGCATTCCGATCATAATACAATAGCATAACTTGAGGGTACCACCGCACCAACCATCGAGTTAAGGATCTGGACGCTAGATAACGGAACCTTTGAATAGCTACTAGTAAGTATAAAAAGTAATAAGTACCTACCTTTGAATAGCTATAGTCAGTATGCTGAGTATAGTGGTGTCTCATCGGGTTGCAGAGACACCAGACACTCACAAGCTAGACGTCAGCAGCAGGCGACTTACATGGCGTCCCAAAGAGCCACAGAAACCTTTACAACGGCTGAATCTCCAGACGCGCTGTTTTTACACGAATATCGTGCAACTGTTTGTCTTAAACAGCTCTTAATAAATGTCCGCGATAGCATATCGTCGTTTCAGCCGATAGACGTCCACTGCCTCCCCTAATTGGGGGGGGGGTTGCCATAATCGCCACGCTTGGCAGGCGGGTTGGCGATCGCAGTATGGTATGATGTTGGAATAAATAGAGAACGCTGCTGCCCATCCTCCGGTAAGACCCTTAGTCGCCTTTTACGACACCCACGGGAAGTAAGGGGTGGTGATATTCTTTAAGTCCGGCACCACACAGACCCATATAGCGATAGTAAATATCTACCTTTTATGTGGAAGCCCAAAATAGTGAGCCATATCGAAAGTACCTCTATCTGTGCGTGTTCTTTTTACACCTGAACCACTGAACGGATTTTAATAAAATTTGGCAAAGAGATAGATAGCATCCTATGGAAGGTCATGGGCTATTTCACCGGTATACTGTTTTGCATTTTTGCATTATATAAACTCAATTTCCTTTGTATTGTATAATTGCATAGAACAGATGTGATTCTATGTAGCTATGTACTATACCTTATTTACCATTTACCGGGTAATATTTCTTTCATTGACTTGAATGTGCCCTGGCGGCTGACAGTATGATCTATGCGTTATGTTCGTGAACGGGCGCCGTCAGTAATTGGGGCTGGTCATCAATCAGCTGCCTCGGTTTATTTTTAATTATTTTATTTTTGGATTGTTGTTTTCTTTTTATTTGCTGTACTCTGGACGCTTTTAACGCGTACGTATTTTTTACATCGTTCTCACGTATAATTGTAAATTCAACATTAATGATGTAACTAATATTTTTGTAAAAATATAATTTAAAAGAGTGTCCGTGGAGTTTCTTGCCCGTTCTTCTCCATAGGTACCTACGGTTTGGAATGGGCAACTAGCTTCATATTTTCTGACTGGTGTAATTGAAATAAATGGTTTGAGTTTGAGTTTGACTGTCCCGTGGGATAATTTCCGGCATCCGCGCGGGCGAAGCCGTGGGCAGAAGCTAGTAATAATATAAATTCATTACGAGAGTGATTGCGTAAGGATATAACCTGGACTGGGTTTGTTTATACTTTGATCCCATATTTTTGGAACAGACTACAAGTAGGTACATAAGTACGTGTGATGCTGTAAAACATATAATATAAAATGTATGTAAGTCAATCAAATTCACGTCGTCCTAAGGCTGGACGCACAGTGATCGGCCACGACAACGACCATCATCCAGCTAACCGCATGTCGTTATAAAAACTGTTATTGAGCCGATCGTGGTCTGTGCGTGTCTGCTCCAACGCAACAGGGCCAGGTCCACTTCCCCTCATCGCTATCGAGTACTGAAAAAGAAACTTTACACAAACTATCGATACTAATTATTGTAACGCGAAAACAATTAACAGCGGGTGGACACAGCGGAATTTACAGTAAGGCTGCCTTTCTACCACAGATTCGCGAGAGCGAGGAATGTGTGTAAAACTAACCAATACCAACGCTAACTTAGAACAAGCTATAAAAATGAAGCGATTTTATTGGTTCGTTTCACACACATCCCTCGCTACGCATCCTCACTCATCTCTGCTAAAAAGGCAGGCAAGGTAACAAATATCTCGACGACACAACCACGAAAACAACTCTACGCCGCTATAGTGCCGCGCGATCTGCCCGCTTTTTCGAGAATGGGTCTGCGTTGCCCGCGCCGCTGCCCGCAAGATTCGAGGCAGAGGCCTTAGTGTGGGATGACCCTCAAATCGCGATAAAAAAATGAGCTGATGCTTTCCTTGAGTACAAATGACCTTTTTTTTTCGATTACGATGTACATTCCTAGGGTGGCAGTAATAGTGGATTCAGAACATGGTTCTAAACGGGCGGCGTGGAAAATTTGGACCGAAACAACACATCTGATAAGGGTGAAAGCCGAATGTAAATTAATTTTAGAAAGCCTTTCCGAAAATTAATTAATTAATTTAATAAGTACCTACTTTAAGCATACAAATGTACAGTTTTGACTACTCTGTTACTATTATATTTATGTTTAGGTAATACGGGCTGGTGTCCGCAACTCCGTATTTATTATTATTATTTATTTATGTACCTATATAAGTGTAAATTGGATAGCTTCGGCTTGCGTGGGCACTTGCATATTTCTTAATGGTATCGAAGAGTGCTGTAATTATACACAAACAAGCGACTACCTACTTTCCTACTTTTGCATCTAATTCTGATTGGCTTGCGCTAAAAACAGTATTTTGAATTCAGCAATACCTAAGCTCAAATTGTCTTCTCACTGAAATTCAACTTTTTTTAAATACTAAAATCTCGCTTCCGCGTGAAATTTTGGCTCACCACAATGCATCGCATAGCCCGCACACGCTGTTACTTTGTTTTCGCTTAGCGTTCTTTTTTTTACTTTTCTTTATTCCGGACAATCTTCGGATGCTGCATTTTTTTTCCAACCAATAAGCTTGTGCCGACATATATGCCTTTGGTACAAAGACATTAAAATATTTACAATAGACGGGACATAGCGAACAAAACCGTGATCCGATACTTGTTACCTAGGAGTAACAAGTCTCTCAGTCTAGTATGGTACAGGCGCGCGTCAAGTTGCATTCGTGTCCACGAGTCTCCACCAAAAGAAAAATATTTTCTAAGGAAATATGCGGCAGTTGCGCATTACGATTTTGGAAATATCGTTATGGTAAAACGACTGGACCTAACTTCGGTTTATTATCGTATGAATTACTTATATTTACTCAATAATTAGAATTAAGTAATTTTCATAACAGAAATCTAGAAAATTTGCTAATTTTGTAATAAACGCCCTCTATGGTTGAGTAGCTTTACTACTGCCACGCAGAGATGTGATATTGTTTAGCGATTTATCGAGTTATCGATATTATTTATAACTAGCTGTGCCCCGCGGTTTCACCCGCGTTAATTTGAGGAAAAAATCTACTACAATAATTATATCCATTACTCTAAGTGTCTAAACACACTATGCCGAAGGTACGCGACCGAAGTTCGGCATCATTACGCCTGCAATGCTATTTGAATTACTAACGACACATTATGCCGAAATTACGTTGCGTTATAGCGTACAGCCGAACTTCGGTCGGGCGTAAGTTCAGCGGCAATTCGGCGGTAACGTATTCTGTAGAGCACACATTGTACGCGACCGAAGTTCGGTTCGATCGCCGAAGAAGATCCGGGACAGGGAGGCAGGCATGCTCGCGCCCCGCGTGTGAGCAACTGAATTTCTGCCGCGTAAGTTCGGCACATAATGGTGTGTCATATCTGCCGAATACGTCGGAACGTAGAATTAACCGCGGAACTTCGGTGGCGTACCTTCGGCACAGTGTGTTTGGACACTTAGAGTATCTATTACATGTGATTATTACTCTTGCGTACTATAAGTTACCCTCATGACCAGCCGCCTTGCGGAGTTATGATAAAACTATAATATCTGCTAAGATATTTATATTTCTCTTATGGTAATCATTCATCATTCATTGAAATAGAAAACAGTTAAAACGATAATTATTAAACAAATAATTATGTTTTATTTCAAGGACAATAAATATTTCAATTTACTACTTAACGATTTATTTAACCATTTTTCGCGCGTACTAAGCTAGTCAAGGTGAAAGGAATGTGGCGTGCCGGCTGTATCATCGCGCTCGCTCAACGAAGGGAGCTCGGCACATTCTACCGACATTACTAAATTATGTTAGTTATAAGTTTATCAATGTACCCGATTTATTTTGACTTTTATGACTTGGTTCTGTATATAAGCAGCGCTTATTAATAAAATACACACATCATTATTCGCCTTTTTACTCGCAACATATACACATATACCTAAAGTGGTGACCCCGCGTTCGAAATGGCTACGCCCGTACCGAAAGAAGTCAAGATGACTACACCTGAAGGCGTCGAAACAATCAGCGTCCAGTCACGCATACCTAAATTCTGGTGCGACAGACATAAGCTTTGGTTCGCCCAATTTGAGGTCATTATCTACAACCAGAAGTTCGGCGATGAAGGCAAGTTTGCACTCGTTGTGGCTCAACTGGAGATCAAGGACATCGACCAAATCAGCGATATCATCTTGTCACCGCCCAACTCCGGCCGATATGACGCTGTAAAAAAAAGACTGTTGGAGGTATATGAAGATAGCGAGAGTATTCAGCTACAAAAACTGCTGAACGATATGGAACTCGGCGACCAACGTCCATCGCAGTTGCTTCGCCGAATGAGAACCTAGCTGGGAAAAAGATGCCAGATGACACCTTAAAAATGTTGTAGCAAGGACACCTACCTGCTTCTACCCGCACAGTGTTGGCGGTGAGTGAAGAATCCAAGCTGGACTCGTTGGCCGCCATGGCAGACAGGATGCAAGAACAGCTGAAAGAGGTGAACGCCATGTGCTCCTGCCAGTGTCAACCTTCCACGTCAAAAGCCCCAGCGACAGCGGTGCCAGCCGAAATAGCGGCGACATCTGAACCTGCAGACCAGAAACTCTTCAGCAGAAATAGTGAAGTCGAACACTATATTGAAACTACCGGCCAGCCGATATTTACAAAAGCATGACCACTACCCCCGCATAAATACAACGCTGCAAAACAAGAATTCCAACTCATGATGAACCAAGGAATTTGTCGACCGTCTAATAGCCCGTGGGCTAGTCCCTTACACATGGTTTTGAAAAAGGATGGTACCTACAGAACCTGTGGTGATTACCGTAGATTGAATGCAGTAACCACACCCGATCGATACCCGATACCACGACTCCATGACTTTACACATAACCTCCAAGGCAAGAAGATATCTTCAAAATATTGATCTGCAGAAGGCCTACTACCAGATTAAAAATAGAGAAGATGATGTGAAGAAGACAGCCGTGATTACTCCTTTTGGCTTGTACGAGTTCACTAGGATGTGTTTTGGTTTGAAGAATGCAGGCCAGACATTCCAACGTCACATAGACAACGTGCTTCGCGGCCTACCTGTTTTTCCATTCGTCGACGACATTCTTGTTGCTTCAGAAAACCAAGAAGTACACAGAAGAGAGCTACAAGAAGTGTTTAAGCGACTCAACGACAGTGGTTTAAAAATAAACGTCGCTAAGTGTATCTTCTGCCAGTCAAAACTCGATTTCCTGGGATACACAATAAGCCCTGAAGGCATTACTCCGACGGAAGAAAAGGTACAAGCAATACAATCTTACCCGTTGCCAAATACGGTCCAAGATCTTCGTCGTTTCGTCGGAATGCTGAATTTTTATTGATCGAATATACCCATTGCGGCAGAACATCAAAAAGAATTAAGCAAATACTTTCACAACGCCAAAAAGAACGATAAAACATGCATACAGTGGACCGAAGAGGCAAAAGAAGCATTCAATCAATGCAAAGAACTGCGCATTATTATCCTATCCATCACTGAGCGAACCTTTCGCATTGATCACAGACGCCTCAAACACATGCGCCGGTGCCGTCATACAACAAAAGATCAACGGCAAGTGGAGACCACTAGGATTCTTCTCCAAGAAGTTCAGTGACGCACAACGTAAATACAGCACGTATGACCGTGAGTTGCTGTCAATCTACATGGCAATACGTCATTTCCGCCGTGTGTTTGAAGGACGAGAGTTAATTGTTTACACGGACCACAAACCGCTGTGTAACGCATTAACTTCAAACAGCAAGTCTGAGACGCCCCGCCGAACAAGATACCTTGAATATATCGGACAATTCACGTCAAATATCAAGGCCAGAACAACAAAGTCGCAGATGCACTATCACGAGTTGAAACAGTAACATGCCCGACACCACTGGATTACACCGAGTTAGCAAGAAAACAAGACCAAGACGAAGAATTGAAAATGCTAGCAAACAAAGGAAAATACCTATTCCAGAAAATCACAATGCCCAACTCAACCGCCAAAGTTACCTGCGAGATGTCATCAAGCACTGCTCGTCCATATCTGCCTCCAGATTTTCGAAAAGCAGCATTCCAAGCTATTCACTGCTCGTTAATGGTGGCCCTCAATGAATAGTAACGTAAAGGAGTGGACTCGAACGTGCGACGCGTGCCAGCATGCTAAGGTGCAACAACACACGAAGACACCTATAGCTAGTTTCCAACAAGCAAATAGACTGGAGCATGTGCATATGGATATTGTTGGCCCGTTACCTATTTCCGACGGCTATCGATATCTATTGACCATGATAGATAGGGCTACCAAATGGCCTGAAGCCTGTCCATTGGAAAACATAACCGCAGAAAAGGTTGCAAATGCGTTCTATGATGGTTGGATCGCGAGATTCGGTTGCCCAATAACCATAACCACCGACCAAGGGAGGCAATTTGAATCTGACCTATTTAATAAATTGATGCAACGCATGGGAATCCACCGCACCCGCACCACTGCTTACCACCCGCAATGTAACGGCGTGATAGAACGATGGCATCGCTCACTCAAGACGGCACTCACCGCAAGAATTAAATCTACAACATGGTCACATGAGCTACCTACAGTGCTGCTGGGCCTGCGCGCTTCGATAAAAGAAGATGTTGGGGCTAGTACTGCTGAACTACTGTATGGCCAAACGCTGCGATTACCAGGAGAATTCTACGAAGAATCTACAAGACATCGTGACACGGTTTCAAACTTCATGAATAAGTTGAATGGAGCGTTAAAGAAGGCCCAGGCGCAACGGAAATCGAATCAGTCACGAGCGACATTTATTCACGTTCGTCGTTTCAGCCGATAGACGTCCACTGCTGGACATAGGCCTCCCCCAATTTTGGGGGGGGTTTGCCATAATCGCCACGCCTGGCAGGCGGGTTGGCGGTCGCAGTATGGTATGGTAATTTATTCACGATGACCTACATAAATGCTCGCATGTTTACCTGCGCAATGACGCATCGAGAAAGCCTCTGACGCCGACCTATAATGGCCAGTACGAAGTGATCAGTCGTAATAACAAGTACTTCACTATCCAGTTATGCAATAGTCGCACCAACATCACTGTTGACAGACTTAAGCCTGCTTTCCGGATGGACACCGAGACAGAATCGCCAGTGACAGATACGTACGCATACGTCACAAAATCAGGAAGAACATCGAAGCCCTGTGTACGTTTCACTAGCGGGGGAATGATGTAGCAGCTCATACTTACGAAACAATAGTAAACATACAAATTAGAGGAATACAGCCGTGCGCCACCGTGCGTTCGCGCGTACTAAGCTAGCCAAGGTGAAAGGAATGTGGCGTGCCGGCTGTATCATCGCGCTCGCTCAACGAAGGGAGCTCGGCACATTCTACCGACATTACTAAATTATGTTAGTTATAAGTTTATCAATGTACCCGATTTATTTTGACTTTTATGACTTGGTTCTGTTTATAAGCAGCGCTTATTAATAAAATACACAGATCATTATTCGCCTTTTTACTCGCAACATATACACATATACCTAAAGACGCTTTTAATGAAAAGTGCACTCAAGAACAACCCCTGCTTGGTGCAGGACTAAGTGCTTATGAGGAACGAGACCGTGGTGTCGCTACAAGCCAAAAGGCTCGCCACAAGATGCGCGGCAGGTTGATATTTATTATTTTCAATAATAATATGATATTTATTCATTGAATAAAGCCAGCCAGCAGCCTGGAGTCTGGATGTGTGCCTGGTTGACGGCAACAGGATCGCCCTCTGTTACCTACTGGCGACACATTATTTTATGTTTTAAAACGGGGGCGCGTTGATTTATTTAATAATTTTTGGCTTTCATGCAATCATTCGAAAAAAATCGCATCATTAGCAACTAGAACACGGGTCAGTAGCAACAGCTTTCTGAAAACATTGACAGAGAGTTGCTATTCTCCCGTTTTGAGGCATTTTGTGAAGAGAATAGCCAAGTTAGAAACTGTACATTACTTGGCCATCTTCCGTGCAAAGGGCTTCGAACTTAAAATCCTAATAATAATATTTACTTACACTAGCTATAAGATATTACTAACATTATGGATTTTTGTTGTCTGAGTAAATCATTTTTTATTTGATTTTGATTCAACTACAAAATACATTCTTAATAAAATATTTTTTATCCTTTCAGGTCATCGCCGGAATTTGCCTGTTCTGCGTTCCACTTTTCTTTTTCCTTAAGAATTTATTTAGTAGAATATTTACAGGCGCCCTCGAGCCGCAAAGGAGACCCGAGGAGATAATAATGCAACATAATATGTGACAACACTGGCGATAAGTGTACTGCCAGTAAACTAAAATCAATTTATTACTAAAATAATAACAAATTATTTGAGTACAAATTTTAAAAGCATTGGCTTTTTTTTTTTTTTTTGGTTGGGAAATCATCAAATGACTCCTCCCGCTCTGGGTGGAGCGGAAGGGAGTGTCAGACTCTTACTGACTAAAACCCACCCGTGTTCCTTCCTTAGCCCTTTATGTTCCGGGCCAGCGGTAACCCTTTCGGACAATCCCGCAGGCCGGGCAGGAGAGGGTAAATCCTTAGGCTGGATTTAGTGCACGACCGACACGGTGCAAGCATTGGCTGTGATGTGGTTTTAGTTTTATTTTAGTAAATATTTGTATTTTAAAATATACTTACTTAATTTCTTTTATATACAGGGTCCCATTAAAATAGATGGACAAATTTTAACACAGCGCTCAGTAAGTCTAACTAAACACATTCAAGCAAAAAAAAACACCGATTAAAGTGATTTTATTTTGACCTAAAATAATAAATTGCCGGCACATTAGTGTATTTTCGTTAGCTGATTTTATTTTTCTTGTGAGTATCTATGCGTTTTTCTTTTATATTTTTTTACCATCGTCCTTATTTTGGTGGTCTGAATGACTCGTAAAAGTTTGTCCACCTATTTTAATGGGACCTTATATATTGAAAGCCACAAAAAAATATTTTCTAGTGTTTTATGTTAAGTTTTTAATAAGTTAAGTTTTGCCTATGTACGGCTGGCTAATTCGAAGGTTCTAACTTTAAATTAAGATTTTTTTATTACAAACGAAAATTACCAGATATTTTTTGTATACTTATATAAAACAGTCTTGGCAATTAGTATGAGAAATAACATGCGCCAAATCTACTTTCTGCTCTCCTCCATCTTTTCAATGATTTAAAATGCGATTGCTTTTCACCGTGTATTTCAACAAATTTTAGCATACTTTAATATCTATTACACTATCCTGACACAAATATTCTATCTGGTGGCATGCCAAACCGCATAACAGCTGTATTAACAGCTCCTGGTGGCAATAAAAATACTGAAATGTGTAAAAATTGTTTATTTGATACAGTAGCACATTTTTCGAAATCTAGTGAAAATGGTTATTTTTACTTAACTTACTTTTATTCAAAACTAGCTGACCCGGCAAACGTTGTTTTGCCACATACATTATTTCTAGCTGCCCGGCACTACTACGTTCACGTGGTGTCCTACCCCTTACCCTACCCCTACCCTACTCCTACAGTACCTACTCCTACCCTACTCCTAACATAGGTTAGGAGTAGGGTAAGAGTAGTTCTACCTCCTAACCTACTCCTGCACTACTCTACCCTACTCCTATAAGTAAATAAAGGTGTTTGAAAAAAACCGGATAAAAAGTATCTTTAGTCCGTCTCCTGGTTCTAAGCTACCTCCACACCACCCAATTTTCAGCCAAATCGGTTTAGCCGTTCTTGTGTTATAAATAGTGTAACTAACACGACTTTCTTTTATATAATATAGATGAACTTCATAATCTTGAACTTTATGACATTGATTTAGGCACTATAGAATTGTCTATAAAACAGTCTTTATTTCATAGAGCTAGCTCTAATATTTTGAAAGTTATTGAGGTCTTATTACTGCATTATTTAGAACTAGCTTCTGCCCGCGACTTCGTACGCGGATCCTGTTGCTTATGCCAGCGACAACGGGGTCGTCAAAATCGAAGATCTGAAACGTCTGATGTCGAATTCTAAGAGCCCGGGGACGGGAAAAAACGGGATGGGCGAGACGATTCGAGACTTCCAGATCTTTCATTATTGTAAGTCAACAGGAAATGCCCATCAGACCGAACAACTTTTGCTAAAACGTCATTCCTATAATTATGTTATAGTGTAGCTGGGCTCTTGGAGCTCCACATTAGGTGTTCCAGATCTTCAAATTTATTCTCCTAGCAGAAAATGCTCATCACGTGGAACAATTTTTGCTATGGTACCATTTTTGTATCTCTTATAGTTTAGCTGGGTCTGTTGCGGTTCTGCATCAGGTGTTCAAGTTTCCAAGATAAATTATAGCCTATATGTTGCCCAGACTTAATACCTATACAACAAAAAAGAAATCATTCAAATTCGTCCAGTAGTTCCGAAGATTAGCGTGTACAAACAAACAGACAAACAGATTTTGTTTTGGATTTGTGCTTTATTACCGTTTCTAAACACAGGGATCATTTTTTTAAAAATATATTCAATGTACAGACACGGTTTTTTTACTGTTTTATTATATGTATAGATAAAGGTTCACTGCTCGTTCCCCGTAGGTGATAGCGTGATAATATATCAACATATATTATCACGCTATCACCTAAGGGTATATAGTACCCAGTAAGAAGTCGGGTCGTTGACTCTCAGGGTCAACGACCCGACTTCTTAATAATATTCGTGCCTTTGAAGTAAATCCATGCAGTACTTTTGAGTTTATCCCGGACATACATACATAAAGACAAACAGACAAAAATTCTAAAAACTATATTTTTGGCTTCGGTATCGATTGATATCACACCCCAAGTATTCTTTAAAAAAAATATTCAATGTACAGGGCCTCAAGTCTGCTATTACAATAGTGTCAGAATGGTTTATCATTGACTTCATAATTGTCGATTTTGACAAGTTTGGTAATCTACTAATATAATGGCGTCATTATGACTTTCCAATAGTCAATCACTGACACTCCATTGAAAGAAATGGCATAGAATGGTAATCTCGTACATAATGAAAAATGAATTACTGACTTAGGCGGTAATCTGCTAAAATTTTGTCAGTTCCTTTGATCAGTGATCTACCATTAGAAAGTCATTGTGCAGTCATTGCTTTTAATTCGTTATGAGTATCGTATAATTTCTGTGCCATTGACCGACCAATGATCAACCATTATGAATTTAGCAGATTACGAACTTTTAGCAAAATGGCAATGGGATGGTGGTGGGATTGTGTTGGAATGACGAATTCATAAAAACAGCAGACTAGGGCCGCAGTTTTGACTTTCCTACCATTTTATTATATGTATAGATTACTATACGATTAATGTAATTTATTTAAACATAAAATTTAATTTAGTAAAATTTAATTTAGTAAAATTTAATTTAGTAAAATTAATGTTGTTTGTTTTGTTTTTGTGCATATTTAAATTCTTAACATATTTTTTGACGTGAATACATACTTAAATTGGTTCCATAGTGGGAGGCAAGTAAAAAAAAACCAATGCAATGATAACAATATCGGGGGATACACTTTGGTGTTGCAGCTTCATGTCTATCATCTCCATCCTAAATTCAAATACCTACACCATTGGATAGCTAAAGGATCAAAGAATTCATTACGCCAAGTGAGGACTGTGACGCATCGCGCGCGGTTGAAGGGGAAACCTTTTGAGGTCATTTTGCTGCGTATCGAGATTTCCACTTAGTATCATTAGTACCTATAACTTTTGATTCGGAAAAGCTACGACGTTCGTTTAAGTTTCAATCGTCAGCTCTCGTCAAAATCTATCGATTGTATACAAAACATTAGGTAAAAGAAATAGTGACAGTGAATATAATGTGTTAAAATAAAATGAAAAATAATGTCAAAAATATATAAAGTCGGCCTATACGCGTCAAAAGGCCAAAAAAAAAAAAAGTACAGAGATCGTATACGGTTGGAATGGGCTTGTCAAAAGCAATCAAATGGTATCAATAAAACACTAATGACCGAGTCAAGCAGTGCCGGGAACGTAAAAGAAAGCATGCGGCCGAGCAGATCAACCCCATTACGTAAACGTATTCACGTACAACACACGGCCGTATTCATGACACTTTTTTTTGTATAGGAGTGTTATGAATGTGTTAATGACTAAATGACTATGATTATAACTAGGAATGGCTGTGAATTTGTATAATATTGTAAGAGTGCAGTTGCAGTGTAAATTAAATGTTTTTTTTTTATATTGTGGTAGTTTAATCTAAGTAATATATTTTGTGGACTTCATACGTATATATTTCTTGTACACTTTTTTATTGCAATTTTTTTTTTGGTGTGTCTGTTACAAAAGACCCACAGGCCGCAATCCTGTGCAGGAGCATGTGTGCGTTACGCGAAATACGCGAGCTCGGGCGGCTCGGTTTGTGTGACGATCATGAGCACGAGCGCGGCTCCATCTGTCGCGAAGTCGAAATACACGAGCATGGGCGGCTCCGTTAGCACGACGACGTTTAGAACACGCGCGCGGCTCCGTCTATCGCGAAATACGCGAGTAAGGGTGGCTGAGTTTGCGGCACCATCACGAGCACGAGCGCGGCTTTTTCTGTCACGATATCGACTTACGCGAGTACGAGCGCGGCTCCATCTGTCGCGAAATCGAAATATGCGATCACGCTTAGCTCCACTTACACCCTTAGGTAGGTATTAAAAAATAAAACGACATTACTACTTAGTTGGTGCATTTTAGTATAGTCAAGTCGCGTTTGTACGTAATTCATACAAACAATCGCGTCGATCGCGCGGTACTCGCGCGACGATCGCTTTTGGTTAGGACATGGTCTAACCCTAACATAATATCAGATTTTAACGATGATTAAATTGGCTAAATTCACTCCTACATTTTTTATCAGACAACGAAAACAGTTGAGTAGGTACCCTGAAACAACCATAAAACAAATAATAAATAAACAATCTGAGATAACTATTTCTACCTCCAAACTTTGCAACAAATCATTCAAATATTCAGTCTCTTTGGTTCTGTCAATTTATATTTCAGGCAAGCCTAAAGTATATATATATAATTATAATCAATAAGTTTGCAACGTGTTTGCGTTTTAATAATTGCTCACTAGTATTGTTTATTAAGAGGGGACGGGGTCTGCAAAGAATTTAAAAATAGGAATTTGAAGAAACTATTGCCGTCGCCTTACCTCAAGTTTACCCTCGTAGTGTGTGATGGGACAGCTGCAGCTCAGACCAAAATTCTCTCAAAAATGTTGACGAGATCGATGTTTCGTATTCCCTTTTTTTCTACTCGAAAACTGAGCCGATTTAATTATTTTTCACATTAACATTTTAAGAAAGAGTATGTTTAGGTTCCTATAATTTTTTTTTTAGGTTAAAACTTTTCTAATTTGCCTGGTCGTCCACTAATCACGACGGTAAAAATAGGGCATTTTTTGTCATTTTTAGGAATTTTTTCAGCAACTAAATAATAAAGAAAATATGACCCATTTTCTTTGTTATTTAGTTGCTGAAAAAATAAAAAACTGGCCAAGTGCGAGTCGGACTCGCACACGAAGGGTTCCGTACCACAAGGCAAAAACGCCGAAAAAAACATGTTTGTTGTATGGCCCACCTTAAATATTTATTTTATTTTAATTTTATTATTTATTATTAAAGTTAAAATACAACTGAGTATT
The DNA here is from genome assembly GCA_916614155.1 of Mesoligia furuncula. Classification (NCBI taxonomy): domain Eukaryota; kingdom Metazoa; phylum Arthropoda; class Insecta; order Lepidoptera; family Noctuidae; genus Mesoligia; species Mesoligia furuncula. Next base: position 37,974,270 of record OU744790.1, read on the forward strand.
TTGTGAATATTTCAAGTGCCTACCTGTTGCCATTTTTGATATCGAGCAAAAAAGGCCAAAAAAATCGCGTTTGTTGTATGGGAGCCCCCCTTGAATATTTATTTTATTTTGTTTTTAGTATTTGTTGTTATAGCGGCAACAGAAATACATCATCTGTGAAAATTTCAACTGTCTAGCTATCGCGGTTCTTGAGATACAGCCTGGTGACAGACAGACGGACAGACGGACAGACGGACAGACGGACAGACGGACAGACGGACAGACGGCCAGACGGACAGACGGACAGACAGCGAAGTCTTAGTAATAGGGTCCCGTTTTTACCCTTTGGGTACGGAACCCTAAAAAAGAAAGTGACAGGGACGTGTTTACAGCAGACATTGAAATTATGATAAAAAAAATTTTGCTCTAGAGAAAAAGGCAAAAGGCTAGGCAGATGATGATGATGAGACATTATTCACTAAAAACAAGCCCATTTTAAATTAAATAAAAGTTGGAAGCAGGCGGGACCAATACCATTTTTATTATATTTTCAAATTCAAATGGGTCCCGTGTTTTTTACGATTTGTCACTTCGAATTAGGTACTTTTAACCATATACCTACGTTGTATATATTTTTGTAATCACCTTTTAAAATCCTTTACTTTAATACCCCACTCGATAGGTTTTGAGAAAAAAAATTTTGAAGACATAGGTAATATGGCGCCAAAAATCGGCCTTTTTATTTTTTTTTCAATTTTGATATACCCAGTGTCACTCTCACAACTAAGACGAATCTAACGGCACCTCTCAAGCTGAAATCGATCAAGCCGTTTAGGCTACAGAGCGTGCCAAAGAAATATACATACATACAAACATACACTCGAAAAACATAACCCTCCTTCTGGGGCAGTCGGGTAAAAAGGGAATACATTTGTATGGAGAATCGCACGCTCTGTTCCCTCTTAATAGCCGTATGTACCTATATACCTATCTCAGAAAATTTGGTAGCAACTAAGTATTGCATATAGCTGTTACTTACGTATGTAAAAGTAGGTATATTACGGAAGGTTATGTTCACGAAGGTAGGCTATCATCGTGAACATTAGAATACCTAGTTATTTCAATTTAATATAATATACGGATTATGCTAATGACACACTCAGACACACTAATGACTGTCACAGAAAAACTTTCAACGACACGGCTAGCCAAGTAGCCACATTAAATCAGTTTCATGAATGAATGAAATGTCTCCAGAATGTAAACATTCACATTCATTCTTTAAAGAGGACGAGTTTCAAATAACATCTATACATATAATAAATCTGTAGGTAGAAGGGTCAATTCTGTACATTGAAAATATTGAAAAAATAAATAGCGGGGGGTGTTGCTGGATCGATACCAAACCCAAATATGTAATTAAAAAAATTTTTGTCTGTCTGTCTGTCTGTCTGTCTGTCTGTATATGCAGGCATCACGTGAAAACTAACGGTTCGATTTCGATGAAACTTGGTATAATTATACCTTATTATCCTGGGCATAAAATAGGATACTTTTTATCCTGGAAAAATACGTAGAAAACAAATCTTATTTTTCGGTTTTATTCATAGACGTTGTTCTGTAGAACCGCGAACACACGTTGCATTACCCGTAGTGGATAATTTTCCATTTCAATTTAAGAGAATACAGTTTCCTGTAGCTTTGTGTTACGCCATGACAATAAATAAGGCTCAAGGTCAGACCCTAGGAGTTGCTGGCGTAGATCTTACCGCGAGTTGTTTTTCACACGGGCAACTTTACGTAGCTCTTTCCCGTGTGAGCAGACCAAGAAATCTTCATGTTCATATTCCGGACGAGCTCACTAACAATGTTGTGTATGCTGAAGCTCTCAATTAACTTTCTGTCGCATTGTCACGATCACTTTTTTATTATTGCAAACTTTTCGTCACTGTCAGTAATTTACTGCTACATGTTACTTATCAAGGTCGGAATTACTATGAAAAAAATTCTTACTACAGAACGCGAGCTCAACAGCAGTAGCTCAATAGAGGGATATCCTTAATTATTATAGGCTTAGCCGTATTTGGGTCCAATAGATATCTATAAGATGTCATTGTCAGAGTTACTCAAAATGGAGAAATAAACCATCCACGCGAAGACCGACATCCGCGCGGACGGAGTCGCGGGCGGAAGCTAGTTAAGGAATAGATGATTAAATGAACTTGTACAAAACAATTAGTTTTCTTCTCAACGTAAAACCGTAATCCAATTTCATAGACTATTCATACCGTAGTTATTTAGTGCCGACATTGACCTAATGCGCGACGTATGACGCGAAAAATGTAACAATAATGAGTTTATTATTAACTTCACCGTCTATTCTAAACCCGCGGTGTTAATGATACAAACAATCTCTAATTGTCCACTTATAAAACTGTGTTTTTGTAATTACGCAAATCTGAGCATGAAAACTGTCCAGTGTAAAAATAAAACTCAGCAGTCACAGACACGCTGGTAGGACGCGCTCCGTAATCCAGGAATACTTTACGTACTCCGAAAATATTTTGAGATAACGTTTGAAAGAGAGCGCTCGTCGACGCGAACGCAATGAACGCTCTAGCGAAAAAAAATACGCGGAACGGTATAAACAAACGCGAATCGAACTGAGTGTTGTGGTCAGCTCATCTTTACCTGTGTGGATAAGTGTTTGTGTGAGTGAGTGATGTAGTGAGTTCTGTGTTATCACTGAGTGCAACCATGTTCGCGGGAGGAGGCGCCGGCTTCCAGAAGCAGTCAAAGCCACCATGGGAGTGCACCAACACCAACTCCGGAGCGGATATCCCGTACAATCGGTGAGTCCTAGTGAATATGTTCTATGATCCTGTAACAACAAATGCTGTTTTTAATAATGTTTTGTACATTTTATCTATGTTTTTTTTTCGAATGAACAATTTTGTTACTTTAGGAACTTTAGAAATATTTTTCAGAATTTTGGAGGATTATTGTGTTGTTTTTTCAGTGTAGATCAACAAAAGAAAAATCAAAGGATTATTACTAAGTTTACTTTGTGTTATTTACCTAGTAATATCTAGCTTGAAACATTGTTTACAAATAATGAGTGAGTGTACACCATGACTTTAGGGTCATTTTACAGGTTCATCAGCATAAAGTAGTTTTGTGTGGGTGCAAAGAGAAATTAATAAAAATACGCAATAGGTAGGAGAGACGTTTGTAGTGTCCGACCGAAACTAGTTTTACGACCGAAACCGAAAACGAATTTCGGCAACGGTCTCTGTTTCGGCCGAAACCGAAATCGAAACTTTCTTACAAGAATCATATTTTGAGGGAAAAATAAAGAAAACGTTAGTATAATCAGTCAGTCTTTATTGTTATCTCTTTAAATCACATAGATAAGGAGTCTTCGACATTTTCATTTATTAATAATCAACATAGGAAAAAAAAAATGGTTGCGCCTCAAATATACTCACAATAGGTATTTATGTGACTGGATAGACTCTTATATTATTACACATAAGATTAAATACTTAAGGAAACTAATTAAGGTGTTACTAATCACAGCGCGAAAACTCCCGAATGCACATTCGGTTTCGGTCGTAGTTTCGGCAAGTTTGCCGCCGAAAACGAAACTAAACCGAAACTCGTGTTTTTGCCGAAACTCAACCGAAAACGAAACCGAAACCGAACATTCGGTCGGACACTAACGGTTTGTTTTGAAGTTTCTGAAAATTTCAGACAACATTTACCTAATTTACCTATCAATAGAATAACATTCTCGTCCGAAAAGAAGTTGATGAAGGAAAAGCAGGTAAGCGGTGATTTGACTAAACCTGTTTAGGAACTAAACTTCTTCTAAAAAATCTATACTATATACTTTATACTATAAACTTCTATTAAAAAATCTTTTTTCCCCTTTAATATTTAGGTTATACTTTTACTCTCCTATGATCTACAGATCTAAGAACTGGAATAAAACAGCGTTTATATAAATCTGGGGGCACGGCAGTGCCCCCGCCAAGTCGAACAAAAAGCGGCATGGCCGTACCATCCTTTTCTCGAAGCAGTTCAGGCCATTTTCGACCCCCTATAACTTCGTTGTTGATAAAACTAGAGACCTGAATTTTCAGTAACCAAACAGGCATTGTAAAAACATGGTATATTTCAAATTTAATTCAATTTGAACCAGCAGTTTAAGAATTATAACTAGTCAAAGTTTCTTAATTTTGTCACTCACTCGCTCACTGACTGACCGATCATCAAAACTCTAAGGCACTTCTAGCAGACATAGAAGCTTCAAATTTAGAATACAATTAGCGTTTAGTGTATAAATCAAGGAAAAACTAAAATATTTTGCAATTACGTTCCACTTTTCTAGATACACCAACTGCATAAATAACTTTGTAATCCTATATAAATATATAGTATTACAAAGTTACATTTGCAGTTAATTATTATTATTATTTTTATGAATTTATATATCTCGGAACCTTGGGGTCCCGGTCCTTTGGAAGGCGTACGAGGGGCCGAAGCCAACTCGCAGAGGCCCCTTACGAACACAACCGAAATGAGAACCTCCTCTTTTTTTTGAAGTCGAATAAAAAGAAATAGATTTAATTGAATAAATAGTTGAAACTACCTCGATATATGAGTATAATAGTAGTGTGTATTAAAACACACTTTAACTTTTTCCATCCAAGTTATATTTTTTTGTACCCATACAAAAAAACCGGGCAACAGCGAGTCGGACTCGCTCACCGAGGTTTCCGTAACATCCGGGTTTATGCATAAGGTTTATGTTTATGAAATTAAATGTTTAAAAAAAATGTTATATTTGAGTTGATTGAATGAAAGGTAAATTGCGGTTTACGATTTATGACGTATTAAAAAAACTACTTACTAGATCTCGTTCAAACCAATTTTCGGTGGAAGTTTACATGGTAATGTACATTATAAATTTTTTTAGTTTTATCATTCTCTTATTTTAAAAGTTACGGTGGGGGGGGGGGGGGACACATTTTACCACTTTGGAAGTGTTTCTCGCGCGAACTGTTCAGTTTAGAAAAAAATGATATTGGAAACCTCAATATCATTTTTGAAGACCTATCCATAAATATACCCCACACGAAAAAATTGAGTTTCAGTTTTAACTATGGGGGAACCCCCAAAATTTATTGTTTTTTTCTATTTTTGTGTGAAAACCTTAATGCGGTTCACAGAAAACATCTACTTGGCTACGGAACCCTAAAAAGTAAGCTTAGTTAAGATGTCAAACAAAATAAGCGTCATGCTCAGACGCCACTTGGGCCACCCCCGTCTGATGCACTGATGCACTGAACCTACACTAGGCCTCTGTTGACAGCGGCAATTTTGAGAATTTTTTGAGGGTTCTAGTGCTTACAAAAATAATGTATCATCAAAAAGAAAAACATAGGGACACAGTCCTTCTTATTATGTTTATGAAATATCTTTTAAATTGGTTCAATATTCGAGGAGAAAATAGGCGAGAGCCAAACCTCGAATTATGACTTTTATACTTAGGCTTTTTCAAAAAGTGTGTCCGACCGCATTTCCTCTTAATATTTTCGCCAAGTTGCGCTCATCTCGTATATGTATATGTATATGTAGTGGTGTGCCGCGACCCCGCCTCACTGTCTCAGGGCACCAATTCTGCGCTATTTGGACCCACAGTTTCTCCGGCATGCGGCGGACATGTCTTGCCCAGTCCCATTTAAGTTGAGCAGCCTTTTGGACCACGTCATATCTTTGTTTTAGAGCGCAGTATTGTGTTTCGAACACAATCCGTTAATTTAACGCCTAGTATACTGCGCTCCATTGCTTGTTGGCAGACCTTGAGTTTGGACTTCTGAATGTTAGTCAAAGACCAAGTTTGTGTAGCATATGTTAAGATTTACAGTTTAAGAAAAAATTAATGTTTGAATTAATATTAGAAAAATGTGAGAGTGAAAAGGCGAATGTAGATTTGAATAAAACAAGTACTTCTTAAAAACCACTAAAAGTTTAGTAATGAGGAAAAGAATATTCTTATGAGATCTCTTTTGTATCGCTGATCATTTTCTGTCATTGGGAAGATAATATTTTCTTGCTCATTCTCTATTGAAGCACAACCACCGCTGTCCTCGCCCTAACTGTGTATAAATCCATAATAAATGATACAAGGAATATTTGAGAAGTACGACGTTGACAACAAGAAAACTTGTACAAAACAGATGTGGTTGAGTTAACCATCCGCCATATTGTTAACTCGCCAACTTTGGGTGGTTAATTTTTTAAATACCTATCTATTAATTAAAAAAATTGAATAAACTAACAATTGATCAAAAAACACATTTCGCTAAAATTTAACCATTAGTACTACTACTATCTACATTTTTGAACTAAAAGTTGACTTAACACGGATTAAAAAACTGGCCCTATATCGCGGCCTCTTCTGTTGAACTTTTTTTAATGTACAATCTTTTTTAATTTCGAAACGGCTGGTTGACACTTCCCGTGACCCAAGGGCTGGCTTTTACCTTGGCCAGAGGCTAAGCATTGTCATACAACGTGGTAATGCCGCCAGTCTCTTGGGTACATTACCAGTCGACAGCGATACGGATGAATTTTTCGACGCTATTTTTTAGTTTTTGTATTTTTTTTAGTTAAGTTAGGATTTAATTTTGTTATTTTTATGTACAATCTTGGTGATAATTAATTTTATGTATCTCTTGCGGTTTCATCAGCGCACGCCATGTAAGCGCTCAAAAAAGCGTAGGTATTTGTACCGACTTCAAACAAAAAGGAGGTTATCAATTCGACACGTATGTATGTAACATTATTGGAATTGCATTATATTCACATGTGACAATCTATTAGGGCTTCCGAACAAATATACAAAATTTTATAGATGTATGTATGTATGTTTGTTTGTCTACGCATTTCTCCGCAACTATTAATCGGATCGTGACCATTTTTATTGGCTTACATTTACTTCAACTAAGGGAACAGTGCAAGTTTTATCGAAATAGATTCAGTAATTTTCAAGATATTGACAAATACGTGTAAGTGTGACAGACTGGCTTATTGATACGAGCTACGGGTATAGTGTCAAAAGGAAAACGTCTCGTCAAATTCTAGTGCAATATTTACAACAAAACTATTACCTACTTATTACAAACAAATATTCCAGTTTTTACTTAAAACTAAAAATTAAGAAATAAAAAGGTAATTTAAAAAAATTAAACCGACTTCCAAAACAAATTAACTCAAAATTATGAAATAACTTTAATTTCGGAAGTCGGTGACAAAAACTAAAAGTATATAATACAGATCGCAAAGACACCGACTTCCGAAATTAAAGTTATTTCATAATAAAATTTTGAGTTCATTTCTTTTTGAAGTCGGTTTAATTTTTTTTTAATTACTTTTTTTTGGTATTTCGGTCTTAAAGTTGCGTAAAAAATTGCCTACCAATGAAGGTGTGTGAATTTTTTAATATAATGGCACGTAAGCGGGAAACGGGTTCGGTCGGATTCGGAGCGGGACACGGAGCGGCACACAGAGTGGGTAATGGAGCGGCATAGGGAGCGAAACAAAGAGTGGGACAGGGAGCGGAACACGGAGCAGGAAACGAAGCGGCACAGGAATGGGACACGGAGCCATACAAGAAGCGGGCCACGGGCGGGATTCGGAGTGGCACTCGGAGCAGGACTCGGAACGAGTCACGGAGCGGGACAGGGCGTGGAACATGGAGCAGGACACGGAGCCGGCAGACAAGGAGAGGCGTGTAATGTGGGTGTACTTGTGGTGAAAGAGTGGTTGGATGTCGTTTGTCGAACAAATCACCTTTCTACCACGGGTAAGTTTGCTTTCTGACAACAATTCGCCGACGAGATTAAACGATTTTCATTCTGCTGCATTACTCCTTTGATGAGTTGATTAAATTTCCCTTGCTCCTCTCTGTTGTTTTCCTTCATCGTAATAATATTTTTGATACTTGTTAATATTACTTAATTCTTAAAATTTCAACAAACATCAATTTCACGTTCTCCTGGCAAACTCCATGGCTACTTAATGTCGTTAATGCTGCTTGAACGCATGCTAATTAAATTTCTCTAGCAACTCTCTCTTGTCTTCCTTCATCATCACGATTGATTTCGTGTTATTTTCCAAAACCTGATATCCATTCTAAATATATAAATTCGAAAGTAACTCTGTCTGTCTGTATGTTACCTTTTCACGTTTAACCACTGAACGGATTTCGGTAAAATTTGGCTGAGAGATAGACTGCATCCCGGGGAAGGACATAGGATAGGTTTTATCCCGATATTCCCACGGGAGCGACACTAATGCGGGTTGAAACAGCGGGGCGATGCTAATATGAATAACGTGATCATTTCATGGGCCGTTGGTTTTCTACTCAAAATTGTTATGCTAATGGTGAAGCATAATTTGTACCTTATAATTATAGATCACGATAACTTTTGAATTTTGATTCTTTCAACCGGTGGAAGAGCGTCCAGCCAGGGTCCAGCTCTACAGGACTGTCGCGGTGTTGGCGGGGCGCAGTCCCTTCCCCTCTGGGAAGGCGATGGATGGGGTGCTCACAGAAAACCTCCTCGCGTGTTCGATGGCTGCTGATCTCTTTCTGACAAGTCTGGGGAGACGAGCAGTCGTCGGGCCGGTGCACCCCGGGTACAGACAATAATCTCTTCGTCGATAATAAAGTCAAAGTCAAAATAATCTAAGAGAAACAAAAAGACATTGACTTTATGTCACAGAATACGTAATTTGTTCGTTCTGTCTTCCGTTCTGTATTTGTGACTGGTGTACAAATACTAGTTAAATTACATTTTGAATTATAATAATAATAATAAGTTTATTCAATAATTGTTTACAATGATACACATAATTATTATCTTAGAGGCTATAATTTCTTGTGACAAATGAATTAGACATCTGTAGCCGAACTAGGCGAAAGCCTGTATTTCGGCTATCAGCGAATTGATTAATAATAAGATTAAAATAATGTAAAAATGATTGAATTGTATTGTATTCGCACTCTTAACTAATTAAACATGTTTATCAATTAAATACACTCATTTAATTATAAATATTTGCATTATAATGGGCGAACAAAAATTTAAATAATATTGTTTTTTTGTTGTAAATTTTAATCACAAGAGATTAATGTCTGTGGCGAATTTCTGGTGATAGGGAAAGGCGTTGTCTGGGTAGAGGCAGGGCACATTGTAGGAAGTGTAACTCATAAGTGATAAGGAAAAATGTGATATTTCTAACCTAGAGGAGTCTAGAAAGAAATAAGTAGGTACATTCATTGGGTTAACAGTAATTTTGGTACTGATCTACGACTTTCTTAGTTTTAACGAGTCACATAAAAGCAAAAACATGATCAGCTTAAAATTTTACCACTGCTAGGACACAAGCATCCTCTCTAAGAGAGGGAGTGTGCTGTAATCTGGCTTCGAACCTACCTAACGTAAGTCTGAGCCGTTACCACTGGGCCACCACAGCTCTTCGCATATCCTAATATTATACGAGTAAATGCGAAAGTAAGTTTGTTTGTTACCTTTTCACGCCTAAACCACTGAATCGATCATTCTGAAATTTTGCATTGAAATCTACAATTACGTTATTATGATAATAGATGGCGCCACGTGACTTTCGAATCAAAAACAAGGACAACGTCTGTTGGGTCAGCTAGTAAATTATAAATTAATTCTGGCACTCCATGTTAACAATCAATTAGGGTAATAACTATCATAATCTTCAACAGCCTTCGAATGCACGTCAGTTCTGGATTAGGATCGTGACCGAAGGACGTGACTGGGGGGAAGGGGGAGGGCAGTGGGCGGTGGAGAACAATGCGACACTGTACTGAAACACGCGTTTTTAATGTACTACTGTAATACTTATAATATACTTATTAGAAATCTATGAATAGAAATGAACCGAAAACTCGAAAGAAAGATTTTAATTTGTGTTGTTCAAAGATGATACGGAAAGGTTGCGAGAATTGAGAGAGACATCGTATAGCTATCTATCAATATTAATGGCAAGTGTAGGGTAGGTATGCGCTTGTCCTTCAGTTGGGTTAGGTTTCTCCTGGAGCGGAAATCTGAGGAGTTGCTGGTCTAAACCTAGCTTTGGCGCAATTCCTAACCAGCTTATCTTAATTATTGGAATTAACACTTAAGTCGTATTTTCATAATACATATTGAGAAGATTGAGAAATAAATATAGGAAGAAACTTGTAAAAAATATATCCCAAACATCGGTGGTGCTCTTCATACAATACCAAACACCTTTGTGACGTCATAAACAAAGATAATGCAACTTAATGTCAATATACAATGGCCAGAGATGCGTTCAATGCCAATTGGAAGATCTTATCGTCAACGGCAACTATTACTATAGCGACCAAAAAAAAATTTATTTCAAGGAAATGGTTATGAAGGTCACAACGCAAGGTCAACAGGCTCAAAACGGTGAAGCAAAACATCGTGAGGAAACCTTCATGTTCTAGAACAAAAAATTTGAAAACATAATATTGTTACATCTACCAACCCGCACTGGGACCGCGTGGTGGATTACGGCCCACTCCCTATCATCGTGAGGAGGCCTGTGTTCCAGCAGTGGGAATATTATAGGGTCATTATATTATTATTAAGTCTGTGTGGTGCCGGACTTAAAGAATACCACCACCCCTTACTTCCCGAGGGTGTCGTAAAAGGCGACTAAGGGTCGTACCGGAGAATGGGCAGCAGCGTTCTCTATGCATTCCACCATCATACCATACTGCGATCGCCAACCCGCCTGCCAAGCGTGGCGATTATGGCAAACCCTCCCGAAATTGGGGGAGGCCTATGTCCAGCAGTGGACGTCTATCGGCTGAAACGATTATACTATTATGAAGGTTCTCTTACTACGCTAAATCTGGCAACAGCACAAAACAAGCAACAAGCCTTTATAACAGAAACTACATGTTGCTTAATAAAATAAACTGCTAGCTTAGCTTAAATACAGTGGTAAGTTCTATTTTTGCTTAGCTACTGGTTTTGAATAGCTTAACTAAGTCGGCTACATCGTTTGTAGGCCGTGGGTGACCCCGCCTGGCGCCAGAAGGTCAGGGTCACAGGTTACTCGCGAACTTTGTAATTAATTTTAATTGTACGATTACATTTGGGCGGTTTAGAAGTTATTCGTTCAATCGAATTAGTTTCTTCGTGGTAGTCATTTGTTAATGTGTTGCATCGTTTTCCAAAATTAATGATGCGGCCAATTTATTTTGAAAGAAATATCAAGGTTGTATTGATGAGTTTAATGATTGAATATTTATGTATTTGTGTACCTACCTAGTTTTTTTTTTTTTTTTTAATCATTGTTCCTCTCAACCAGAGCGCCTGCTATCCAATCTCTTCACCACCCTTGGTTGACTGGTAGAGAATACCTAAGGCATTAAGTCCGCCTTTGTACCTTTTTGCGCGAAACGTTTAAAGTTTAAATAAATGATTACAATGTCTACTGTAAATACTTTTTACGGTCGCGTATATTTTTCAACATACACACTGACCTGAAAATATATATTTGTTTGGTTTCTAGCCCGTTCATAGCCATAGAAACAGGAACTAAACAGGGGCTTTGACTTGCGCGACTAACTTCATCTTTCTGACTGACACACTCCTTGACAGTACAAAAGTAGGTACCTGTAAATGGTTTAATTGGAGAAAAGGCTTTTAGTTTGAGTTTTTTGTTTTTTTTTTAAAGACTAGATTTGCGTTGAAATTTTAATTTGACCATCCAGTGTTGGTGTAGTGGTTGAAAGCACGACTGCTGAGCGACTTTGAGGTACCTACTGAATTTGAACCTCTGGGCAGTAGATTTTTTCTGTAAATATTATGGCGGCTAACTCATTTAAATAACTCTGGTTTACTAACCCTACTGTGTATTTGAAATACAGTTGAGATTTTATTTGTGCATTTCAAAGATATGACAATTGTTGGATACTACTTATTTAATTTAAAGTTAGTTACTACAAAAAAAAAAGAAATGAGTACATACATAAGCGGAAGTCTAAAAATGGCACCGGTAACTGAAAAGTTGTGTGGAAATCGGTTGTCATGGTATGATGTGATGCGGAGGATGAAAAAATATCGTGAGGAAAGTTTTAAGTATGAATGTCCATGGCTATTAAAAATTAGGGGAAGACCAAAGAAACGAAGGCTGGACTGTGTGAATGATGATATGGTTAGAAAGGGGATGACTACCGAGATGACGACTAATAGAGAAGTGTGGAAGAAAAAATTAAATTGGGATTAGAGCAGGAGAATGAAGAATGATGACTACCGCGTTTGTACTTCTACAAAACCCAACATATTTGCCAGTGAGTTGCTTAAGTTCAGTTACCTAGATGCCTTGCAGGATATTATGATTGCTAAGTCTGTTCCGCATGTAGAAACAACACTATATTTTGAAAGTTTTAACTTAAAAAGAACGTCACCTATTTTGTAAAAATGAACGTCAGCTATATTGCAGAAATTATAAATTTAGCAGGCCGATATAACATCACATCAAAATAAAATTAAAGGAGTCATCATCATCTGCCTAGCCTTTTTCCAACTAAGTTGGGGTCGGCTTCCAGTCTAACCGGATGCAGCTGAATACCAGTATTTTACATGGAGCGACTGCCTATCTGACCTCCACAACCCAGTTACTGGGTAATACGATACCCTTGGTAAGACTGGTTGTCAGACTTTCGGGCTAAAAATAAAGGGAGTAAAAATTAAAAAATTGTAATGTTCAGGGAACACTTTTTACATTCTTTTGTTTATCAACAACTTCTTTTGTTTGACACTGTCACTGACTTCACAGTCATGGCAGGGTGGTGCGGCCAAACCAACCAGGATTATTTCATAAGGTTTATCCGTGAAGGTTGCATAAGAAGTGAAAATATTGGACAGTTGGACACAAGCAACCTCTGTGGCTATCCGAGAGATGGAAGAGATGAAAAATTGTTCTGCAAATATTTAATTATTTAGAATGTAATTCTAAATCAACATATTTTATTTCACATAAACCTACATGGGCACTTATGAAACGTCAGAAGCTAGCAAAATTCCCGGACCGGAACCGGCAAGAAACTCCACGGTTACTCTTTTTAAAAATAATTGGCTTTTAGAATGTTTTCAAATTACAGTAGGTATGGGAGGAAAGCGTAGGCCTGTCAACAAGTACCAGGTACTTGATAAGATAAAAAATGGTCTACAGATCTAAAGTCTACAAGGCCTTCAAAGTCCTCACATTTACAAAATAAGAATTAATCAAAAGGATAAATAAAAAATTAAAACCTACTAAAACCAAGTGATATGATTCCCATTACAACCAAAGAAAAAAAGAGGTTAAAAATTGTTGTTATCATTATTGTTACGCATGGATTACCAAATGGACGTACTTATGCAAAAGGGAACCAACCCACACATTGACAGTTTCGAGATAAAACGATTTTTAACAAAATGTTGTAAAGAAAGTAAACTGTTCATAATTATAATAGGTTTTTTTTGCAGTATTGTGTAAGATACTGCATTTTATGAATCTGTGTAAAAAAAAAAGCGTTTTTTATGTAAAAAGTGTCTTTTTTTTAATAAATTATCTCTGGTTCCTTGTTGCAATAACCCTAAAATGTGGGTTGGTTCCTTGTTACAATATATAAACATATGAATATTATTGGTGAAAATTATAAAAACTGAGGTTTTTTAAGGAAATTTTATTGAAAAATTACTTAGATACCTAAATACTTACATAATCGGCTGAACTCGCTATAGATGAAGCGAGTTGAGGAACCAGATTGGTCAAAATTTGTAGCTTGTGAAAGCTACTAATTTTATTATTTTCGCTCATCTGGTTCATCTACCTCGAAATCAGGTTGCCCTGAAAAACCTTCCAGATCGTCCTTAATTCTATCGTCTCCTACAAGATTAATATAAAAGCCATGGAAATCTTTAGGAATGAGGTGCAGAAGGCTCTTCAGGCCTTTTACCTTAGCCTCAGGAACAGGCTTCCCGTTTGGCCAAAGAGGTTTCATTACCGAGATCGTAAGAACAAAAGTTGGCCTACCGCGTAATTTTTTTTAATGTTTACCTTTTTTATAATCCTCGGTCAAATTAGACCTCATAAAAATTGTGAACATTTCCTCCTTTTTGAGCATTATTTCCTTTGTGTTAAGCCAAGACACTTTAAGACCAAATACAGTTTTCTTCCTATTTGTTATGTTTTTTTCCAGCTTCAATGAAGACAGGGATAGGGAGCAGTGATGGCCCAGTGGTAACAGCCGCGACTTACGAGTTGTAGGTCGTAGGTTCGAACCCAGACCACAGAATAAATAGTACAAGTCCCAGACAGGCGCTTTACTTTGTGTGAATTATTCCATCACCACTGCTTTCAAAACGGTGAACGAAAACATCGTGAAGAAACCGGCATGTCCCAGAACCAAAAATTCGAAGACATGTGACTTCTACCAGCCGCACTGGGCCCGCGTGGTGGATTACAGTCTACTCCCTCTCACTGAGAGGAGGCCTGTGTCCCAGCAGTGAGAACGTTATAGGCTGATTACGTTACGTTACATGGTTGTAATCATCAGGTGTGTGTATATAACATGTTGTTTTTTGTAAGGAATATTCAATTTTTCCGAAATCATTGTCGTTGGGAAGAAAGCTGTGTCCCGATTCTACAAATTGTATAAGGCACAGCTTTTAGCATCAAAACCAATTTTATATTACGGTTTTGTTCACCGCACAAATCACTCCATAGGATTCGGCGATTCACGTTGCTCCCAATGCTCTCTAAAATATACTTGATTAGACAACAGCCTTCTTCTTGAGCACCGCGGCCTGCTTCACCTTCCACCCAAAGACAACTTTGGGTATACAATTTAGGTATACACACCGGGAGCAATGATGAAGCTCATTGTAATATGTGGGTAGAAGGTGAAGCAGGCCGCGGTGCTCAAGAGGTAGGCTCTTGTATAATCAAGCTAGAGAGACTGTATAGAGAGGCTGGTCATAAAGTGTCTTGGCTTGACACAAGGGAAAAAAGCTCAAAAAGGAGGAAATTTTCACAATTTTTATGAGATCTAATTTGACCGTGGATTATAAAATGGTTAACATTAAAATAAAATTACGCGGTAGGTCAACTTTTGTTCTTACAAGAGAGGTAATGGACCCTCTTTGGCCAAACGGGAAGCCTGTTCCCAAGGCTATAAGCACCTGAAGAGCCTTCTGCACCTCATTCCTAAAGACTCCCATGGCTTTTATATTAATCTTGTGGGAGACTTGATGATGATCTGGAATGTTTTTCAGGGCAACCTGATTTCGACGTAGATGAACCAGATGAGTGAAAATAATAATAAAATAAAATAGTACTTAGCTTTCTCAAGCTAAAAATTTTGACCCATCTGGTTTCTCATGTATGCCCAAAAGGCGGGACATAGCTGATCAACATCACTGTAATTCTTAACACCTGTATCTATTTCTGTACGTATGATCCACAATAAACATGATTTACTGATTGATTCTCAACTCGCTCCATGTGGAGCCAGTTGAGCCGATTATATAAGTATTGTGAGATCTAAGTGATTTTTCAATAAAATTCCCTTAGAAAACCTGAGTTTTTGTTATTTTTACCAATGATATTCAAATGCTTATACATTTTAACAAAGAACCAACCCAAATATAAGGTTTTTTTTGCAACAAGGAACAAGAGATAATTTATTTAAAAAAAGACTTTTTACATAAAAAACTTTTTTTTTCACATAGATTCATAAAATGCCGTATCTTACACTATATTGCAAAGTAATCCTATTATAATATTATGAACAATTTACTTTCTTCACAACATTCTGTTAAAAATCGTTTTATCTTGAAACTGTCATTGTGTGGATGGGTTCCCTTTTACACAAGTACGTGCAAATAATATTAACAAGGAACCATGTGATATGAATCTCATAGACTAACGGAAATTTTATAATGCAAATTGGAACCAAACCGCATGATCTCTTTTGTAAATTAAAATAAATATGCTTTATGTGGAACCATGTGACATGGTTCTTTGTCAAAGCATAGGCTAAGCGCAATTTTATTATGCAAACTGGAACCAAACCGCATGATCTCTTTTGTTAAATCATATAAATATGTTTTATGCGGAACCATGTGACATGGTTCTTTGTCAAACAATATAACCTCAAAGATTTGCAGTTTTTAACATTACCATACAGCATGGGTCTTTTTATTTTATTCGGAAACTGCTAATACATGAGTTGGTATCCTTGTCGACATAATGTTTTGATATGAAAGAGTAATCAGACAACTATGATCTTTACAGGGCCGATAGAAGATGCATTTTAAAAGGTTTCTGTATACTTAACTCAATTTTGACCTACTTGTGGGTTGGTTCCCTTTTGCATAAATACGTCCAAATTGACTATCTATACTTAATTGTAAATATCCTTTTTTTGGCTTGTATTATTATGTAAAACCATAAGTGGTGCATGTTGTGTTAGCTTGTAAGTAATTGTTGCACATATAAATGTACTATTTAGGAAATTATTTGTTAATGTTTTGTTTAAGCAATTGTTGGCTGACCTAAATAAATAAATATTAGCCACGAGCCCTTTGTCTGTATTACAATAACTTCACGTCTGTATTTCCCGCAGGGTTCCTACATATTCAGATAGAACTGCCCATGTTCTATCTGAATATGTAGGAACCCTTATGTGAAAAGGGGCGAGTCTATTGCCATCAATCGGCCACATGCCCAGACTCTGGGTTGCTATATACAGAGAATTTTCTAAAGGAAAATTTGTCAGAACTTTGGACCCCCTGCTTAGTAGCTAAATAAACAAAGCTGTAACTCCATTAGCTACTTCTTGTTCTTCAACTTGGTGGCTCAAAACTTCGCCGCTTCCACGGCGTCGTCTGTGGCAGCGCAGAGGTCACTTTGACTGCAAGTTTTGGGACAAAGAAGGCTGGCTGGTGGAGCATAGTTTGCTACATAGCACCACATCCACACCCTGCCTAATAAGCTTAAAGACAAAGGTGGCCAAATGTCTCTTTAGGTGATGACCAGCCATTTTGGTATCCTCAAGTACAGTGGCCCGCACGTCAGGTGGTAACACTTTGACCTTGAGATGACCTAGCGCAGTACGTAGTTTCAATAGAATAAGAGACCATCATAGACTAAAAAAATAAAATTTTAGGAAAATCATCAACTGTTACAATATTTTTAAATAGGTATGTAAAAGAGTAACGGTGGTTTCCCATTCAGATCTCCATACGAAACTACCTTTGGGAAGGGGCGACTAGAATCAATTCAAATTTTTGTAAATTTTGGTGATCAAATGTGCCTTAAAAGTGCCTATTTGAAATACATGATCTGACTTTGCCTAGTTTTGTTACCACTGCCGTACGGATAACTGCTTCTAATAAAATATAAAAACAGTTTCACATACATTCAGTTACAAGTGAGTTAGTAGAACAATATGGATCGACATTTATTTTTGTACTTGCGGAAAAAAATATCTGCATATTAACTGGTACCGATTGCATGGCAGGGCGGCCTCGTGACTTGGTATCCCTGACACAGTTACCCAGTAGACACCCTAGGACATCGTCACACATTACCTAACCTAGGACATTGTGACGCAAATGACTTTACCTTTTTAATAGGTTTTAGCATGAAATGTCTATTTATGCGCCACTGAAGGAATGGAATATTACTTATAAGCGTTCGATTTCTAGAATCTTATTATTTCCAATTATTTTATTGCATATAGTACAACAATTGGTTGTACTTTATAGCAGATTTATTGATTACCAGGACTTCGTCGGCTTGTATTTTTTGTTTTATCTTTTTTTTTAATACAAATAATATCCAGAATGAAATGTAGCCTCTCTATCTATCAAATTTCATTACAATCGGCGGGGTTATTGCGTAACGCACTATCAGTAGCAATGGGTTTTCTTTTGACAGTTGAACAACATTAATTGCGTTATTTAGCAGACACATGTTGTTGAGCAGACACATTTTTCGAACTTGTGGAGCAACGATTCAGATTGAGATTAATAGTGTCACAGTGTGTTACGCAATTATTGATAGTGTCACAGTGAATTACGCAATTATTGATAGTGCCACAGTGAGTTACGCAATTATTGATAGTGCCACAGTGAGTTACTTAAATAGGGTGCTGTTCAGTGGTTTAGGCTTGAAAAAGTAACATACTTATACAGAGTTACTTACTTTCACATTTATGATATTAGTACGGATGGACTATGATTACATACGTAGTCCCACGTCTTGTTCCCATGGGGGTAGGCAGAAACTGCAGAATGCCACCTGCTACAATCCTTACAATAATTATACTCCTGTTGCTTCGTTTACGGATTTTGAATATTTTTCAAAATACTTCGGGATATATGTGATAGAAAGTGTGTTACGCTATTGAGGTGAACACTCGCCTGCATGAAATAATAACAATAGTACTCCAGACAGTATTTCGGCTATGACGGCCAATCTCAACGGACACTCGCCTTCGGCGCGGGAGGTATTATAGTACACAAGTATACGAGTATGCGCAGACACAGGTGCACTGTCTCTTCCCTCACTCTCATACTCCGAAAGGATGGCAATCCGACACGACCGGAGAGAGATCAGGCACAAGACCAACGGAATTACGTGTTTTCCGAAGAGGGGGTCCTGAGGGGTATCACACCGCCAACTTACAAATTCTGGGACGTTACTAAGAATTTCCATATAGAAAAAGCCAATAACACTTTATTTCATTCTGACTTAAAGAATAGCACCAGCCCATACTTCCCGTGGGTGTCGTAAAAGGCGACTAAGGGAGACCGGAGAATGGGCAGCAGCGTTCTCTACTCATTACACCATCATACAATACTACGATCGCCAACCCGCCTGCCAAGCGTGGCGATTATGGCAACCGCCCCCCCCCCCCCCCCCCCAAAATTGGGGGAGGCCTATGTCCAGCAGTGGACGTCTTTCGGCTGAAATGATGACTTTATTTCATTATAAACATAATTATAAATATTTACATAATATCTTAACTACGAGTAACTATTTACGCTACGTAATAAATTAAAAGACTAATTAACTCTGTCTGTCTCTGGGTCTGTGTGGTGCCGGACTTAAAGAATACCACCACCCCTTACTTCCCGTGGGTGTCGTAAAAGGCGACTAAGGATCGTACCGGAGAATGGGCAGCAGCGTTCTCTATGTATTCAACCATCATACCATACTGCGATCGCCAACCCGCCTGCCAAGCGTGGCGATTATGGCAAACCCTCCCAAAATTGGGGGAGGCCTATGTCCAGCAGTGGACGTCTATCGGCTGAAACGACGAATTAACTAGCTATATAAATAAATACAAAAGGATATCTAAGCGTCGAAGTATTCGTCCGCATCGCTGTCATCCGGAAACGTGCCCAGAAGACTGGCAGCAGTACCACGTTGAATGGCAATGCTAATTCTTTGGTCAAAGAACGACCCAGTCCTCTGGTCACGTGAAGTGTCGATCAGATTTCCCTAAACGGAGACGCGCTTTCGGGCCCCATGACCCGAGCGTTTCGACCCCAAACGGCTCAAAGCTGTAGTTACTCATAGGTTTACAGTTGCGCAACTTGAGGGTCTCAGGAGCCGCAGCAGCGGCGCCAGCACAGCCCGCCGTACTAGGAACATGAGATGGCGCAAGAGTATTGACACCGGTTGCGTCCCACACCAGAGGCCTACCCACCTTTCAAGGCAACAGCATCATGCCGTCTGTTCTCTTCCCAATGTCACGTAACAAACCCTTCGGAGAGAATGAGATTGATGAAGACCGTCAGGTCCTTCAATAGGGACTCACCAGCATCTCCGGCGCCTGAACACATTAAGTCCTTCAGGTGTTGAGATGTCAGGCCGTTGAAGCCGCCGGCGGAGCGACTTCGAATGGAGCAAACGGCCGTACATACTTGCTGAGCTGTAATTTCAAGTGTGATGCATTCCGAATCAGGTGAATCGGGGAAGGAGAGTTCAACTGCCGGGGCGGATTGTTTGCTCTTCAGAGCTATAAGTGTCTCTGGAGAGTACAGCGCAACCACATCGCTGCTAAAGTTGATCTTAGCTGCACCTCAGATATCACCCTCGCCTAGTTTAGGCTCCACATGGTGCAGTAAACCTCTTTGGGGGAGGTACGCTGTTAATTTAGGGTCGAAACTTTGGGCCGAAATGTTACAATTATTCTTGATTTGTGCTGATAACGTATTTTGATTTGCCAAATTTTTGCACATGTAGAATTCTAAACGGGAAGGTGCAGCAAGCACTTTTAGAGTTCTCTCGGGCGGCGAGGCGGACACAACTCGAGGTGCTAAACTCGGGGCCACGGATGGTGTCGCGCCACGAGGAACTCTTTTTAAAACTGACAGTGACGTTTTCAATTATGCTAGGGTTTTCCAAAGGTTGAGCGGGTGAATCTGGTGTTAGGGATGTGGGTATTGTCGGGCATGATGAAGGCACATTATGGGTTTTGTGTTTCTTCCCCAAATGTACCTTCAAGCCTCGTTCACCCTTAAAAAAACGCGCTTGGGGACAATGAAGGCATCTCACTAGAACATCAGCGAAGTGGCAGGTTGACTGGCGCTTCGTACAGTGTCACTGCTGTCGTCATTATTTAACATGAATAAAAACACTTAAACTTACTTAAAAATAAACGATATACACACGCACGCGTACAAGAAACAAACACAAAAGATAAATAAACTAAAAATACAATTTTTCACTACATATTTACAAAAGTCACTTAAAAAACTGTCATTTATTGATGGCTGCAGCGCAGTCGCGCTCCAGCCCTGGGGCGCCGCGCAACCGTTGCCTTGGATGCTGACTTCGAACGTCTTCTTCGTTATAATATAATAATAATAATCGTTTATTTCGACCAACACAGGATCATATTAGGCACAAAAATTACAAAATATAAAAAAAAACTAAAACAAAATAAAAAACACACAATATTAAAAAGAAAGACCATACCCAAAACATACTACATACTTCGATTGCTCAGTATGTGAACCATACAGCAATGGTTCAAGTACTGGCAATCGAACCTCTGCGCGAATGCCCTCAGGATACCGCTGGAGCTAGCCCGAACCCTGCGCACCAGGGATGTGCATCGTTTTCGCATAGTAGAATAAAAACAGTCTACTCGCGACTCGGCGAACATACCTGACGCGCTACAGAATCGGGGCAGCCCCATCAGCACCCTGAATGCATTATTATATTGCACACGCAAGGCGTTGTACTGTCCGCGCGTGTATGAGACCCACAGGCTGCTCGTGTAAAAAGATGTACAGTATGCTCTGAACAACGTTGTTTTTACTTCTGTGGTACAACGAGCAAACCTGCGGGCCAACATATTCGCCCTTACAGACAACGCCCTGCGTTCTCTCTCTATGTCTACATCATCTTTCAGATCAGAGGACAACATATGCCCAAGATATTTAAAATGTTCCACCCTCTTCAGTGGTGTTCCACATAATTTTATGACAGGTATTGTTGTCGGACATTTTCCTCTGGCCTGAAAGACCATGCATTCACTTTTTCTGACATTATAAATCAAGCCATGTCTGTGAGCGTAGTTTTCACAGATGCCTAACAGTTTTGAAAGGCCACATACAGACGCACTCAGCAGCACCATGTCGTCCGCGTAACTGATATTATTGAGACATACATCATCAATATGGCAGCCGACACGGGTTCTGCTGAGCTCCTCTATCAGCGCGTTCACGTACAAGTTAAAAAGTTTGGGCGAGGTTAGCCCCCCCTGCCTCACCCCACATTCCAACCTGTACGGCTCGGAATATGCACTCGACCATCGCACGACATTGACCTGGTTAAGATACCAAAATTTAAAGATCCTGCAGAGTTCTGTTGGCAAGGATATATCTTTCAGTTTCTGCCACAGGATATCATAGTTAACCAGGTCAAAAGCCCTCGACAAGTCGAGAAAACATGCGTAAATTGGCGTTCGTCTTTCTGTGTAGTACTTGATAGTTTGCTTCACACACAAGATGGCTGTCTCTGTGGAGAGTCTCGGCCTGAAACCGAACTGGTTGTCACTTATGTTCAGGAATTTATCTAGTTGATTATTAAGCAAACTATCAAGCACTTTTGCTACCGTAGTGGCAAGTGAAATCGGCCTGTAGTTGGATTTTTCAGAAATATCACCCGTCTTATTTTTCACAATCGGCACCACCACAGTCTTCATAAGTGCAGGAGGTAAGTACGAATGTCCTATACATAGGGTATAGAACATCGCGAGCACTCTAGGTAGGTGAGGGCCTGCGTGTTTGAAATGTTCGATGCTGATGCCGTCATGGCCAGGAGACTTACCACGCGACATAGCTTTAATAGCTTCTTTAACATCTTTAGCTGTAATTATAGCTGCAATCTCCTGACCCTGCGGCCCCACATCGTTCACCAACTGCGATGGTCCCAATGGCGATTTTACAGTGAAGTGATCCTTAAACATATCAGCTATACAGCTGTGATCATTGATACCATTAATGCTCACAGGGAGGCTAGGCTTGCCATTGAACTTCTTGGTGGACTTCCAAAACTGTTTAAAGTTATGCTTCGAGTGTTGCGATGCCAAAATGTCCATTTTTATTTGTTCGCTATGATTCTGACACCATTTTAAGCGAGACTTAAAAACATTTCGACCAACTTGCATTTCCTCAAAAACACGGCCCGACTTTGGTTTTCCACACATTACCCACAGCTGAAATTTACACCTAGCCTCCCTATGAGAATCACTAACATATCTGTTCCATCCAACCACAGGCTTCTTAATGTTACGCCGTGTTACGACGACAAAACTTTCAGTGGCAGCCTTGCTTAAAACAAAAATTAACTCGTCGTAAAGTTTATCAATGTGTTCTCTGTGATCTACGTTACTACAAACATAGTCACTACAGTCGCGAAATACACTAGGAAAATCAATAAGTCTCAATCTTTCCTGACAGATCTCACTATATAATAAAATTTGGTCTGGTTTTCTTTCACCCCATAGTACCTTATTGACTAACGATCCCGTGTTACAAGATATTTTTGGTTTTATAACATCAAAATTACATTCTATAATCAGAGGGTAATGATCTGACCACACGACATCATAATTTATGTAAACATTTACTATGGATTGCATGGCGGCGTTAGTGGTCACACAGTGGTCTAGCCAACGTCTCGAACCATTCGCCTCACTAACAAAGCTAAACGTGTCCGAATCAAGTCCTAATATCTTAACGTCCGCACATGTCCACTCTAATTCATTACAAAAACCAGTAAGTTCGTTGTAAAATAATTCATTTGGATGGGCGTTAAAATCACCCATTACATACGCCGACTCAATATCCTCATTACTAACAATGGCACTCACCAAACTGAGACAATCCGTGAAATCCGTTAAGTTTATCAACTTATCTGTAGGCATGTAAACACTGAACACTAAGAACGACTTTAGGCCCATAGTTATTTTAATTGCACACACCCGCGGGTTATCACTTTGTAATACCGACACATTTTGAAAAACTCTTTTATTCCAAAGAAGTGCAACTCCTCCGTAGGGCCGTCCGCGGTTATGAAATTGTCAGTCGCGCTCATAGAAGGTACACACTTCGCGCTCGTGGCCTGGGGCGCTGCTAAAGTCGTCGCGCATGCAGGGCGCAGCCTTCGAAACCATTGCCTTGGCTGCAGACGTCGCTTCTTCTTTTTTGGAATTTGAATTTGAAAAGATTTTTTTCAGATCAAATCATTCAGTTCTTTTGCAGAGGAAATTGAAAATCGAATGCAGCGAACGCTTTTGCCAGGCGCTTCGTAGCTCCATTATATTTTTTATTAAATTTTCTCACAAAATGTAGGTACAAACTCGTCACCCGGCAACAGTTGATCAATTTAAAAAAAAATAAAATGTATTTTAATGAAAATATGTTACTTTACGAATCGAACCCAGGAACCCGCGCTCAGGGAGACTTCCCTTGCGACCACGAGACCAACGGGGCAGTCCGCCAGGTTTAGGGGCCCGCATGAACCATTGGACTGTCGCTCAATATAGGCTCTTACAAACAAGCGCGACACGCGATATAATCGCGCGCGTCACAAACGTGGTCCCTTTGTGTCGCGCGCGATTTTATCGCGTGTCGCGCCTGTGTGAAGGAGCTTTAATTTTATGTAGCGTATAATTGCACAGATGTGAGTTCAATGTTTGTACTAAGTATACCTTAGGTACCATTTACCGGGTAATATGTCTTTCATTGACTTGAATGTGGCCTGGCGGCTGATAGTATGTCGTGCTCACACAAATGTCTCGCTGACGGTGGCGTGTGGCGTGTGTGTTGGATCATTTAGCTCCCTTCAAAATGGTAGAGCTGAATGGTGCTGATCTATGCGTCATGTTCGTGAACGGGCGCCGCGCGCCGTCAATTGGGGCTGGTCATCACTTAGCTGCCTCGACTTATTTTAATTATTTTATTTTTGGATTGTTGTTTTCTTACTATTTGTTGTACTCTGGATGCTTTTAACGCTTACGTCTTTTTTTACATCGTTCTCACATATAATTATAAATTCAACGTTAATGATGTAACTAATATTTTTGGAAAAATATAATTTAAAAGAAGAGCGGAACTCCATGGACACTCCATGGAGTTCCGCTCTTCTTCATAGGTACCTACGCTTTGGAATGGGCAACTAGCTTCATATTTTCTGACTGAGCGACTTCTTGACATTTCAAAAGTGCCTGTAAATGGTTTAATAGAAATAAATGCTTTGAGTTTGAGTTTGATGTCATATCATGTCACTAGTTTCGTTATGTAATTTTGGGTTTACAACATGAGCTAATGAAATCGATGTTTCAAGAAATCCCTGCCACATAGATCGCCATTTGTTTTAATGAACTAAATACAAAGAATACCGATCAATACAAGAACTGAGTTGGTTTTCTAGTAAACTGTCGTTCATATTGCATTGTTTGGTGCATAACAAATGGTACTGGATAGGCGTTCCCGAGTTGTTGCATGCCTGCATGCCACGAATATTTTATAAGTTTTTTTTTTTTTTTTTTTTTAACTCCTTTTTTAATGCAATCTGTCCTGAGACATTCAGCAATAGGTAGGTGGTGGTTTTCAAACTTGCACGGTATGAAGCCTCTGCCCCATCCGATCGGTACTACAGCTCCTTCATGCTGGTTGTAAGTAGGTCTTGGGGTGCCCTTCTCTTCAGTCTTGTGAAGGTAACTGGGTTTGTCATTAGTCTTCTTGCCAATTGATTTGGATGAACTTTTAATCTGGTGGAGTATGTTGTGATACCAGCCTTGACTTCCTCTTTAATAGTTTTTATACCTAAATCCTTATGAATTCTGTCGTTTGTGACGTACCATGGGGCATTTACAATCTGCCGCAGTGTTTTAGATTGAAACCTCTGAAGGATTTCGATGTTAGAGTTAGCTGCAGTTCCCCAAAGCTGGATACCGTAGCACCAGATAGGCTTGAGAATACATTTGTATAGGAGTAGTTTGCTTTCCAGAGACATTTGGGACTTTCTGTTAATCATCCAGTGTAAGCTACGGAGTTTTTGCCCTAGGGCTTTGCGTTTGGTAAATATGTGGTGTCTCCACGTAAGGCGTCTGTCAAGGTATATTCCAAGGTATCGTGTGACCTCTGCTTGCGGTACTTCTATATCATTTAAGGTCACAGGTGGGCATGTTTCTTTGCGTGTGGTGAAAGTCACCTGGACTGACTTTGTTTCGTTGGCTTTTATCTTCCAATCTCTAAGCCATTCGGAGATCAGCTTGAGACTGTTTTGCAGTTTTTCGGAAGCCTCTCTCGGGCAGACATCAGTAGCCAGTATGGCAGTATCGTCGGCAAAAGTGCCTGTTAGGACATTTCTATCTAACGGCAAGTCGGCAGTAAATAACAGGTAAATTGTGGGTCCCAAGACACTGCCCTGAGGCACTCCGGCCTGAATCGCACGTAGATTTGTGACCTCATCTCCCTGCTTCACTAGGAAGAATCTGTCGCAGAGGTATGAACGCAAAAACAGGTAGAAATTTGTTGGGAGATAGGTTTTTATTTTGGTCAGTAGACCCTGGTGCCATACACGATCAAAAGCCTGCGAAATGTCCAGAAAGACCGCAGAGCAGTACTCCTTATTTTCAAATGAGGTGTTGATTTTTTCCACCAGTCTATGTACCTGTTCTATAGTACCGTGTCCCTTCCTAAATCCAAATTGGTGTTCAGGAATCAGATTTCTTTCAACCAGGAGCGGCATGAGTCGCTTTAGAAATATTGTTTCCAGCAACTTTGAAGTAATAGGCAGAAGGCTGATAGGACGATATGATTTGACGTCATTTTCAGGCTTGCCAGGCTTTAAGATCATGATGATCTGCGCAACCTTCCATTGTTTGGGGACATAGTTGCGCTGCAGTATAGCATTTAAAAGGTAGGTAAGAAATGTTATTGCGACTTCCGGTAACTGCTTCAGAATGGACGCGGTTATTAGGTCGTAACCTGGAGCCTTGTGGTTTTTCAGTTTATTGATGGCATATTTAACTTCACTGCGAGAACATTTTTTCAGTGGCAGATCTAATTGGTGAGCAGATAATAGTGTGTTATTGACATAATCCAATTTACTTGAGCCCTCATCGGGGTGTGGAGTAAAGACACTTTCAAGATGGGTAGCAAAGACTTCAGCCTTTTCGGCATCACTGTTGGCCCATGTACCATCAAGCCTTCTGATTGGAGGTTGGTGTAATTGAGGTCTTTTAAGCTTTTGTGTGGCTTTCCATAGAGAGTAGTTAGAGGTTGCAGTCCCATCCAGATTTTTCAATTGTCTCTGTACTCCTGCATTTCTATTTTCTTCCAGAGCCTGCTTAAGCTTTTTTATGTGTGCATTTAGTTTTTTCTTGACACTGGGATACCTATTCACTTGCCAGTTCCTTCTTAGTTCGCGTTTCTCAGCAAGCAGTTCTTGGACCGAAGTAGGGCAATCAGTGCCGCTTTTACCACTTTTGTTCATTGGGGTAGCTTCCCATGCACTTTGCTGTATGGTGTTATTGAAATGTTCCACACCCTCTTCAATGTCTTGGTCACTTGAGAACGGTAAGTTTAAGTTGATTTTTTCAGCCAGAAGGCATTTGAACTTGTTCCAGTCTGTTTTGTGGTTGCAGAGTTGGCATGGTGGCAAGGTCTGTGCAATATTTGGATTTAGGTGCAAAAACACTGGGGAATGATCAGACGATAGTTCCAGGCTAGTTTTACATTTAAGGTTTTGAGTGTTTATACTTTTTGTGATAAAGAAATCTATCAAATCAGGGATCTTATTTCTGTCCGTAGGCCAGTAAGTTGGTTCACCAGAAGATACTGGCCTGAGGTTGAGAGAGTCCACTGCCAGGTACATTTGGCGTCCTTTAGTAGATGTAGTTCTGGAGCCCCAGAAGGTGTGCTTAGCATTAAAGTCTCCGCCTGCAATAAACTTAGCTCCAAATGTAGAGAATAGTTTCACATAGTCCTCCTTATTGGGTTTGTGTTTGGGTGGGCTGTAGATGGCTGAAACTACCAGAGGGCTTTGGTGATCTTCAATCACAAGATTCGTTGCTTGAAACATAGCTGTGCAGATTGGCTGCTTTTCATAGTGCTTGATGTTTGCCCTGATCAACACAGCACTGCCACCATGTGCGGTTCCGTCTGGATGCATAGTTTGGTAAAACTTGTAGTTGGCAATGTTAAAATGGTTTTTTGTGGTGAAGTGAGTTTCAGAAATGAGTAAAATATCAACTTTATGCAAGTCAAGAAAAGCTTTCACCTCTAGGGTGTGTTGTGACAGCCCATTGGCATTCCATAGAACAATTGTTAATTGTTTGAATGTTGTTGATTTGACATCATCTGGAGTAGTAGATTTGTCATAGCACTTAGTTGTTGCATGATTTGTTGCATCATTACAAGCATTTCTTTCAGTTCAACTGGGTGGGGAGTATTGTGTGTCCGGCTTGGTTCTTTTTGTATTGGTTGAGTCTCAGCAAAACCGCTTACCACTTTAGCGTAGGTGGGTACAGTGTTTGTTTTTGTATGGTATGAGATTTTGGGTTCATCTGTTATTTGTTTGGTAGTAGGTGTTTTATCGGTTACAGGTTGAGTTACCTTTTCAGATAATGTTTTCTTTCTCAGCGGTGGGAATTTCGATTTTTGCAGGTCTTTGTAGACTTGGCAGCCCTTGTAATTGGCAGGGTGATTGCCTTCACATAAAGCACACTTCACATTGTCATGTCTCCCTTTTACCGGGCATTCTGCTGAGGGGTGGTTTTGCGCACATTTAATACACTTCGGCCGGCGGCGACAGTAACTTTTTGTATGACCGTATTCTTGGCAGTTCGCACATTGTGGGATTTCACGTTTGGGTCGTGGTTCCTCAAAAACAACACAACAGTGAAGAAGGTCCCTTATGTTGTAGATGTCCTTATTGTTGCTGTTTGCTTGTAATTCAACGACAAATATTGGCAAGGATCGTTTAGTCATTCTGTCCTTGATGTTCCAGATATTCGTAGTAATGTGACCTCGTTCGGCTAGTGCTTCCTTAATGTCATCAATGCAAGTTGAGGGGTGAATTTTCTTAAGAATGACTTTGTAACTTCTTTCTTGCTTAGGTTTGTAAGTATAGAATTCAGTTTCTTTGATTTCTAGTTGTTTAACAATGTTGGTATAAGCTTCCGATATGTTTGGTTGGATTTTGACGCGATCATTTCGTAAAACTTTGATAGTATAGTTGTCTAGTGCATGTTCGTCAAGTAACTTGATTAATGGTTTAATGTTGCCTACTTTATCAATGAATATTGGAGGTGGTCTAGATATTTTTTGATAATTAGGTTGATTCTCACTGGGGCTCTGATCTTTCTCTTCCTCCAGTCCTGTGAAGCTGTTTGTAAGATCGATAGGTTGGCTGAGCCAGTATGAATCTAGTTTAGATTGTTTATTTTGATTTTCCTTATTTTCCGGGCTGGCCAGGGGACGTTTTTTGTTGGGTACTGTGGTCCATTGCTGGTTATTGCTACTGTTTTTATTCATGTTTGAGTTGCTTCCAACACTCAATTCTCCCTCAGAAAGAGTACGCGGACGGGTGATAAATAGCCCTTTGTGAAGGGCCTGTTGGACCATTGGTTTATCCCTTTGTGCCATTTTATTTCACTCGAATAGCATTTTCACTGAATTTATATTGCTGACGGGTTGTAAATATTGTCAGCCTAAAAAGTTAGCAGGCCCGAAATGCTCGAGATATTTGTATCGCACAAAGTGGAGCTGGAACGCAGCGTTAACTTTTTGAGGATTTTGATTTGATGACAGATCGATTTTTAGTATCACACAAAGTGGAGCTGGAACGCAGCGTTAACTTTTTTGAGGTTGGCACTATTGAATTTTGATTTGATGACAGATCAATTTTTAGGTTATAGCCGGTACTACACTGCAATCACTAGTATTTTCTAATGTTCGCAAGCACTCTCCGATAAAACAAATATCACTAAGGCAAGTCCATAACACTGATCTTCAAGTTTAACAACATTTTGAGACACTATTTATGGATTCGACAGATATTTAGAATAAGTAAAGTTGGAACACTTTTCGTAGGTCTGACTTATATGACAGCCGGAAGCGGAAAAAAAAATTTAATAAGTAAAAAATTTTATAAGTAATTATTGGTTTGATTTCTTAAACTCTTGAATATTTATGTCGTCTGAATAACATGTCATGATAATAGGCTTAGACGGATAAATTGTTTAAAGAATAATGTTCACGTATGGCTATCGAGGGGCTTTGGCTAAGTAATTATAGCCGCACGAGTCGATCGATCAGGTTAAGCTACGCTTGCCGCGGTTGGTCCGTGAATGGGAGACCATTTTCCATATACCCCTCCGTTCCTCAGAAAACTCGGCTGTCATTCGTAGGTCTTTAGCAGTCATTACGGGTCGTGAAAACTCTGAAAGTCTAACAACCAGTCTTACCAAGGGGGGGGGGGGGGGGGGGGGTATCCAGTAACTGGGTTGTAGACGTCAGATAGGCAATCGCTTCATGTAAAATATTTCAGCTGCAGACTGGAAACCGACCTCAAAATATTTGAAAAAAGGCTAGGCAGATGATGTTCATGTATGGACATATAAATACATACATTATTATTTTGTAGTGTGATGAATATAAATGTAGCTGGCAAAGGAGGAAACGGAAACCTAGTATCTTAGGATACAGACAGGCAGAAAAAGGTTGGAAAATCGCTTCTATAGTTTCGTCATGTGCGTCTGTCTGTCTGTCTGTCCGAGATTTTGCTAAGAGACCGTTAGTACTAGAAAGCTGTAATTTTGTAGGAGTGCGTATATCAATTACGCCGACAAAGAAGTAAATAAAATTTTGGAAAATATTTATTTTTAGGGTAGCTTCCCTACATGTGAAGTGGGGATGAATATTTTTTTCGTCGTCTACCCAATCGTGTGGGTGGGTGTGGTCGTTGAATAGGTCTTCTAAAATGACTTGGGGGTTGCTAAAATAATGTTTCGATTTAATGCTCCATTTACGAAATATTAAACTTTAAAGTGCAAATTTTTGTTCCAGTAGGGCGTCCCCCCCCCGCCCCCCTCTAAAACCTAAACTGCTGACTTGAAGAATCTGGAAAAATTCACGATGATAGTGCATTTTATGAACTTTAAAGGAAAACTATAGCAGTTAAGATAACTTTATTAGTTTAGCGGTAATAGTCGTTGAACTTGGGTGTTGGATAATTTTGTACTAAATACAAAATCCTTAGCATTAATCCTTTATAGTGACTAAGATGAAGTAGTTGCTTGTTTATATTGGGTAAAGACTTGCATTGAAAAACAAAATATGAAATTTTTATATTTTTTTTATATTCAGAATAAAGAACAACAGATTCGTACTCAAACTCAAAGCATCTATTTCAATTAAACCTTGTACAGGCACTTTTATTGTCAAAATTAAATAGTCTGTCAGTTAGTCAGAAAATTGAAGCTTACAGTGAAGAAGAAGAAAAGTGAAGTTGCCCATTCCAAAACGTAGATCTCTATGGAGAAGAACGGGCAAGAAACTCCATGGACACTCTTTTAAATCAAGTTATTACAAAATCCTGGGTACATTAGGTATCCTTGTTGCTTCTATATGTGAGAACAATGTAAAAAAAAGACAAATGAAGAAACAATTCAAAATATAAGATTAAAAATAAGCCTTGGCAGTTAAGAGATGACCAGTCTCAACCGACGGCATCCGTTCACGAACATGACGCGTGGATCAGCACCATCCAGCTCAACCATTTTGTAGGGAACCGAATAATCCAACACACGCGCCACCATCGGTGAGACATTTAAGTGAGCATGACACGTTCTCAACTGCCATGCTCTTTCAAGTCAACATCAAAAAAAAAATATTAAAAAAAAAAATCATAATAAACGGAAACATGGTTCTTACATTTACAAAATTAAAAATAAAAATGCTTCTAAATTATACAAAACTATAGTTTGCAATTTATTTAAGATGTTAATATAATTTACTACCAAACAGGAAGAGCTATTTAATATTGCAGTATTCAATAATTAAAACTGGATTGAATAAAATAAAAAAGTTATGTTCGTAATGTCAGAAATATTGAAAAAGAAAAAGGGAAGCACCTCTTCCAAATATTGAAATTTTAACTAGTGAGCCCAAGTGCCTGTGGAGCAGGACCAGCATTAAGCCAAGCATTTTTATCTACGATATAATCACCCAACTTGTAATATGCTTGTCCTAAATAACTAGTGTGCGTTTAATGCATGTTTTAAATTTCTTCTCATTTAATTGAAGAATATCGAGTGGTATTTTATTATAACATTTTACACAGTAACCCATAAAAGAAGTTTTTACTTTAGACAGTCTGAAACGCGGTTGATCTAATTAGTCCCTATTTCTAGTGTTAAAATTATGCCTGTCACTTATCTTACTAAAAAGATGTAGATTTTTTCGAACGTACATAAGGTTTTCATATAACAAGGACAAGGAACCGTCATGATGTTAATTTCTTTAAACAGTTCTCGTAGAGAATCGCGTCTGCTGAGCTTGTAGATGGCTCTGACAGCCCTCTTTTGCAGAATGAAGATAGAATCAATATCTGCAGCCCGTCCCCACAATAAAATACCGTAAGACATGATGCTATGAAAGTAACTAAAATAGACCAGTCTCGCGGTATCCACGTCTGTTAATTGGCGAATTTTCCAAACAGCGTAAGCGGCCGAACTTAGCCGCCCTGCAAGTGATGTTAAGTGCGGACCCCACTGTAGCTTTGAGTCAAGCGCGATCCCCAGGAAAACCGTATTTTCGACGAATTCAAGTGTCTCCCTATTCAATACAACATGACATTCATTACTTCTAACATTCGGTAAAGCGAATCTAATGCATTTAGTTTTTTCTCATTTAATACCAAATTATTCACAGTAAACCAATTATGGACCACAAGCATAGCGTTATTTACGTCGTCAAGCTCCTGTGCACGTCTGCTTACATTAAAAATCTGTGATGTGTCATCAGCAAATAACACCATTTGTGGCTGGTTATTCAGTAAATGAGGTAAATCATTTATATATACCAAAAAGTGGAATGGCCACAATATTGAGCCCTGCGGTACTCCCATTTTGACTTTTAAGCCCGATGAATTCACACCGTTAATTTGAACTTGCTGAAATCTATCATTTAAATATGACTCTATTAAGCTAAGAGCAAGTTTACCTAGTCCGTAATGCTCAAGTTTCAAGGGCAGTGTTTCGTAATTCACGCAATCAAATGCCTTGGATAGGTCACAAAAAATGCCTATAGCATCTTGTGCCTCTTCTACTACTACATTGTGATAACGGGCTACTACAGAACCCTACACTGTGCGTGGCCCGACACGAACTTGACCGGTTTTTATGTCTGCTTGTATTACATATTTTTGACGCAACATTGGGAATTATTACGTTTGAAATAATAAGAATGACTGTGGGAGCCACGTTTTTTGTAAAGTCGGGGTACTTAACTGTAAAGCAAATTAACTCCCAATTTTTTTTTTTTTTGGATTTTTATTTATTTTAATTACAAATAAACAATTTAACACTAAAATATACATATTATACTCCCAATTTAAATTGCTCGTTAATATTCTTAACAGGTACAACTATTATTCTTTGACAAATGAAATGGCTATAACTATTATACGACAACGTAATGTAACGTAAAATCATATACTATTACGTTGTTAGTCTGTAATTTTGTATAATAATTATATATTAGGTAATGTAACAATCGCAAAGAAATTGTAAGAAAGTAGTTCTTTGAGCCCTAGGACAGAGCGAGGAAGTCAGAGCTGGTACAAACCCAAATTTCTAATTGTGTTTATTGACTTCTTTGAGACTTACGACAGAAGACTTAGACTTAGACATCGACGGAAGAGAAGAGGACTTCCCACATCTAGCGGATTCCTGCGGCCTTCACAAGGTCATCGGTCTCGTACGCTACGTCTTCCGGTACGCGGTCGCCACTCCTCTTTCTGCGAGCAATGTGCTATGCCCACTGCCACTTAAGTTTGGCAATTCTTTAGGCTATGTCGCAGTTGCCTTGGTTCTACTGCAGATCTCTACATTTTTTATTCGATCGCGTAGGGAAACTCCAAGCATAGCCTGTGGGTGTAACATTTAGCAAATACTAAGTTAGCACAAAACGCAAAAAATCTGTGAATTTGTGAAGTATGTCCCAAAAGTTGTATAGAGATCCGTGAATCTTCTGTTACGCTTGTTTATTGCCATAACAGCTGAAAGTGGTACAAAAAGGCCTGAATGCGCTAAAGCAACAGCTACCTGAAGTGGGCCACGGTCGCTTGGCTCTAGTGCAGCCGCAAGGTTAGCGGGGCTTTGTAATGCCCCAACATTGAGTTACTGGCAATTTGGAAGGATTTCTTAGTAGTTATTCTTGTTAGATTTCTTCAAAGAAGACGGTTTTAAAATTTTATTAGTAACAATCTTAAATAGCTATGGCTTGCTAATGCGTTGCAATGCCTATTTCATTGTTTTTGGTTAGGATCCCTCTCTGGCGCGCGTAGAACAACATAACAAAGTTTCATCACAATTGGTCGAGCCATATTTGATGTTTTTATGCAACTTACGCACGACAACTGATTTTTATTAGGTATAAAAAAAGGAGATATTATAAATATTTCTGTACCTTGACTTTGCATAAGGTGGAGATATTATAAAAGAAATGTATTAGCTGCAATTTTTTATGTTTTGTAATCCAAGTGGTGCACTTGAATAAGATACACATGCATATACCTACAGGTATAACTATGCGTTTATTTGTTGGGTATAATCTGTAAATAATCGTGATGATAACGATGTTTTATTTCATGATTTTACGGTTTTTTAGAAGTGACTGTATTTAAGGAAAGGTTTTGTAAAAGTCCTTTCCAAAAATTAATAATCCACAATTGTGTGCTTTTTGGGTGGATACTAAGGACTTTCACAACAAGCGAACAAGGAAGTTGGTTCCAAAAACTATAACTAAGTATTGACTTAGTTAGGGTTTTGGAACGAAGTTGTTCGCACACTTGGCGAATGAGAGCTAGACGTAAAAAGGTGACCGTTTTGATCATCACGTGTTTTTTTAGGGTTCCGTTGCCAAATGGCAAAAAACGGAACCCTTATAGATTCGCCATGTCTGTCTGTCTGTCCGTCTGTCTGTCCGTCCGTATGTCATAGCCACTTTTCTCCGAAACTATAAGAACTATACTGTTGAAACTTGGTAAGTAGATGTATTCTGTGAACCGCATTAAGATTTTCACACAAAAATAGAAAAAAAATAATAAATTTTGGGGTTCCCCATACTTAGAACTGAAACTAAAACAATTTTTTTTCCTCAAACCCATACGTGTGAGGTATCTATGGATAGGTCTTCAAAAATGATTTTCAGGTTTCTTATATCATTTTTTTCTAAACTGAATAGTTTGCACGAGAGACACTTCCAAAGTGGTAAAATGTGTGTCCCCCCCTGTAACTTCTAAAATAAGAGAATGATAAAACTAAAAAAAATATATGATGTACAATACCATGTAAACTTCCACCGAAAATTGGTTTGAACGAGATCTAGTGAGTAGTTTTTTTTTAATACGTCATAAATCGTAAACCGCAATTTACCTTTTATTTAACCAACTCAAAAATAAAAATAAACATTTAATTTCAAAAACATAAACTTTATGCATAAACCCGGATGTTACGGAACCCTCGGTGAGCGAGTCCGACTCGCTCTTGCCCGGTTTTTTTCATGTAGATACTCTCAAACGTTGTTATAGGCTGACCTCTTAACTGAGACGTTGCCTGAGGTAGCTGCGCGGTGCGGGAGGGGTGATAGTTGTCACAAATTGTCGAATCACTAAGCTTTCGCATCACGTCACCCACACCCCTCCCGCACCGTGCTGCTACCTTAGGCTCGGCCTATAATTTATTTCTTTCTGCCTGTTATTTAATACATAATACAGCAAAAGGAACTTCGTTCCAACCGGGTGTCACGACACCTCTTTTTAGGGTTCCGTACCCAAAGGGTGCCAATGGAACTCTATAATAATACTAAGCCTTCGCTGTCCATCTGCCTGTGCCTCCGTCTGTCAGTCAGCAGTCATAAACCGTAATAGGTAGACAGAAGAAATTTTCAAACAGAGTGCATTTCTATTAGCGCTATAACAAGAAATAATAACTTTGGTTTGTTTACTTATTTTTGGCACTGTTCTCATAGCCACACACGAGCGATTTAAATACCTTTGTGCGCGTGTCCGTTAGTCACGCGACATTTGCGTTTGGTTATTAAAAAATCCCTTTTACTACTAGTTC
The DNA here is from genome assembly GCA_916614155.1 of Mesoligia furuncula. NCBI lineage: Eukaryota > Metazoa > Arthropoda > Insecta > Lepidoptera > Noctuidae > Mesoligia > Mesoligia furuncula. The sequence goes on from OU744790.1 coordinate 38,010,250, forward strand.
ATATTAATAGGTTTTTATAAAACTTGTAGTTTCATTAATTATAAATTTATGTGAAATATTTTAGCCACTAGAAATTGCTGTTAAAAATGCTATATTCTATTTAAAAAAAATGCAAATTTATATTTGTTCGAAATTTTTGTCCCCACGTTAATCACGGCACACACACACACACACACACACACAAATCACACATCATTCACATTTTGATATTCGATCGCAAATTTTTTCACAAAAGCACGACTTTTTTTTTTGAGAGGTAATATTGTTTTTTTCTGTCAGCAATTCATAATTATGAAATTAGAAATACGCGGAATTGCGTGTCTCAAGCTTTCAGTTACATAGAGCCTTTACTTAATCGACATAATGGTGACAACAATCCGATTTCAGAGGCAATTATATTATGTAACATTTTTATTGGGGTTTTCACGATTTCAAAGCCTCAGTGCGAAAAAGAAAATAACGGGTTCGTAAGCTATTTTGAAGGCCACGCGAGCAATACCACGTAAATAGTGCATAAATTCATATTATACATGTACACCGCTTTCTTCACGTAACCTATTAACTTTGTCAAACGCTTCTATAGCTTTTACAAATTAAATCTAACGAAGGAAGAAGTACTTAAAAAGGCTTCGCTACAAAGATATTAGTAATTTCATTTTTTAATGAAATTTAATTGAGCTATGCAGTAAGAAAGGGTCTTATTTATTTTTGACAAATTTCAGCCCGTCAAATCTTATGAATGAAAATACGTCGGGCGTCGTCGTTGCCAATTCGAATAAAGACGCATTCATTCTTATTTTTTGTTAATTTTCATACAAACTAAATACCACGTCAAGGTATTTAGTTTGTGTGAAAATTAAAATAATTCTTATTTTTCTTATTTTTTTTGTTAATTTTCATACAAACAAAATACCTTGACGAGGTATTTAGTTTGTATGAAAATTAACAAAAAATAAGAATTCATTAATGTGTCTATAATGAAAATTGCATATTTCCATGGGCGGAACATCTGGTCGAAGTTTATGCATATCGTCCGGAACACGGTGTACATAAGTAGGATTATTAGTCAAGTATACTTTCATTCTCAGACTTAGCGGTCTGTGTCACAGGGTTTTTTTTTACGTTTTGATCCTTATAAAAAACAAGATCGATTGGCATCAACAAAAATATTAGAGAATTTTCTGTTTTCTTGCCGACTGAACAATTTTGTCAAAATCTGCAATCGTAGTTTTTTGTTACTCAAAAAGTTAAAGACATTATCTTAAGACCGTTTTCGAGTAGTTATGTTAGTTAGGGTAACCATTACTGCTCCATCTCAAAAACTCCGTCCACTATGTAAACTATCCATTAAAAAGAAAATTCTGAACTGCTATCTGCAGTCTATTGTTATCCGCACAGATTTCTTTCACTGCGGTAGGAGGTATTTTAACAAACACCGTATTTTTCTTAAAAGTTCTTTCTAGCTTTTACTACCACATCGAAAGACGTCGAAAGCCTGAAGCGTTTGACAACTATTAGGCCCTCCGCCCTGCGCCAGAAAGCAACCCGAGTATACTCTGGCAAGAGCACTAACTAATAAACTGGTAGTCGTTGTCGGAGCTTCACATTATATGGTCTGCGCCGGCGCCGGCGCCCGAGACTAATTATTCTGCGACGAAAGAAGAGAGAAGAAACCGCACATTCTTTTGTTTGTAATTATATTTGTTGTTATGTAATCTGTTATGTGTTTTAAGGAATTGTTTGCGTTGTATGGGTGCGTCATGTGCCGCGTGTGCAGGGACAAGTTTAACTTTGTAATTACTGATTTTGTCTTTGTGTGTAATATTATATAATAATATTCTGTCAATCTGTGTAATATTCTGCCAATCTATGTAAATCAAAGCATTCAAATTGTTTTTTATTCATTTATTTTATTCTTGTTTTCTGGCAGTAAGTGTTGTAACGATGACGTGTTTTAGTGACCAAACGCGAGTACCTAGTTAACCAAAATAACAAACATCTTTTCAAGTTAAATCAATAAGTCATTGTTTTGATCTTCGGGTGTTTTGAATGTATGAATAGCAATCATGTTTTGATAGGAAAATTGCAATATAGCTGGAGAAAAACAAAACGATGGCATCATTCACTTGTGTCCGAAAAACTATCATTTACACAAGTGCTGCATACACAAGTGCATGATGCCAGCACTTGTGTCCAAAAGATAGTTTTTCTGAAAAAAAATAAAAAAAGGTTACTAATGGTCTTACTCAGTGAGCAAAATCGCATTTTGCTCATTGATTTCAGACAGCAAAACCTACATGTTTGAGCTACTGAAGTGAAAAATATATTATACCTATACCTGAGAAGTCTCGCGAGAAATATTTGAAAGCATATCATGTCTTCAATTAATGGAGACTTACAAAGGGCGCAAACAGTTTTTCGGAGACGGTGTTGCTATCTTATTTTTTAGATTTATCACAGACGAGGCGATCATCTACAATGTGGAGTATTTACTCAATGTTGAAAGCTACTTTAAAAACAAAACATAACGTGCATATTGAAACATGCGCAAAACTCGTATCTTTTCTAAAAATAATGTTCAGTTGGGCATAAGGCTAAAAAGTAGAAACAATAAGTCTGAATTCGACCTCGAATCCTTGGTCTCACCCACGCCCAGCCACTTGCAACGACGCACAGTGTACTTATACTTACAGAAAGCCGACCAGACTCACCAACATTCACCGTTGTTTCTTCTCAATCCGCCACCGAAACAGAAACCCCAGATAATCAAACTCAACTTAATGCAACTATAACGTTGCCAAATATCTGTTACTTTTAATTTGTAGAGTTGCAAAATAAATCTGTTACTTTTAATTTGTAGAGTTGCAGTAATTTTACTTTTAACTTTTAAAATGTTCCATTTGAATTGGTACCTCTACCTACAATGTTAATTATTTTGATTCACAATAAATAGTTATTTCAATGTATTCCTGTTTATTATTTTATCTCCTAAAGTGTTCTCGCTGCTAAAGTGAAAAGTTATGTGTGTTACACGAGAGCAAAGTTTTTTGCATCTCGTGCCTTTGAATCCCTCGCCACACTCAGGATTCAAAATCAGCACTCGCAGCAAAAAAAGATTTTGCTCTCTTGTTGCACAAATAACTATTTCATTCATTTAGACTCAAATGTTATTAATTTATTTAATTGTACCTGTTTTTCAATCTATACTAACAATAAAGCTGAAGAGTAGTTTGAACGCGCTAATGTCTGGAACAACAAAAAATTTTTTTTTCGTTTGATAGCCAGATTATTAAGAATGCTATAATATTAAGCTATTTATCATCACGCAAAGACACTAAGGAGCCGAGCAAAAACAAAAAAAAAATAAAAAAGGACTCAGTAGGTAATAGCGCTGGTAGGCGATACGTTGCAACGGGGTTGGTCGTGGGAACAAGAAATACACTTATAAAGTCGCAGGCAGAAGCTAGTACAGTCACGAGTATAAGTATGTATACACTTGGCTTTAATCAAAGCCGATTTCCTCCTTTATTTTTGAATGAAATTGTACGTTATTACGTACATAATATTTTCGAACCCATAGGTTTATGTAAAGTGTCGTATTTCAACGTTGCATTCGTGATTTCATGAAAAAATCGCAATTTTAAGGTGTCAAGTGTTGACATATTAGTGCTCGTGACTGTACATAATATAAAACGAAAGATGTTCTTTCCAACTAGGTATCCCACGACATGTCTCAACTTTATACCTTACTGGCTTCGCCCTGCGGTTCCGCCGGCGTAAATGTCGACCCCGTGGGAATATCGGGATAATAAGTAGCCATATGATAATCCAGGGTGGTGGAAGTAGATCATATGATAATCCAGGGTGTCAGCTATCGCCATACAAAATTTCATCAAAATTGGTCCAGCCGTTTGAGCACGAAAGAGTAACAAACATATAAACACACACACACTCACAAACTTTCGCCTTTATAATATTAGTGTGATAATAAGAGATCACGATATTTTGAACATTGTTTCTATAATTCGGTGGAAGAGTTTAGTTTTTTAGAGTTTAGAGTCAGCGCCGAGCTGTTTAGGACTACGCGGGAACCGGCACAGTCCCTTCCCATAAGGAGGAAGGCCGATTAGAATTTCAACACTACAAATAAAACACTAATACTTTTTGAAATTAACGTCAATGGGATTGTGAGTCAAGTATCAAACAGAGGTATCTGTGACCGAAGGAGCTGACGTGCAAGGCTTGTAACGAAACTTCGCCTCTACTTTCACAAATCCTGTACTTCCGCAAGTTTTTAACGAAGCTATAGTGCAGGTCTTATTTAATAACGAAACTTGACTCCGACAAACGAAGGCCGTTTAATAGGATGGATATAAGTTTGTTGTTTTTTATGCCTATATTATACAACTCGAAGTATCAAATTATAAGCATAATTTGAAACTCCTGAAGGTTCCAAAGTCAGAAAATTAAATGCTGATTATGCCCATTCCTTAATGCATAATCAGCATTTAATTTTAAAATCGAGTGAGTTTTAACGACAATTGCCTTTAATTGTCGTTAAAACTCACTCGATTTTAAAAAGTATATTGAAATATACCTATTTAAATAATTGTTTTTCACGTTAACTTTACCACAGCTTTATTATATATAATTAGTGGTGAATGGAATGCTAAGGCTGCGTATGTTTTAGTGGCCTTTTATTAAATCCAGCCCATCCAGATTGAGAAAAAGACACCCCAACGTTTTCACAAACTTCCATTTTCATCTGCCGAGCCTTTTCCCTACTATTATTTATTTTATAGTTAATTAAAACGGTACAATACCAATAATTACAACCAACTATGTTGAAGTCGGCTTCCAGTCTAACTCGATGCGGCTGAATACCAGTATTTTACAAGGAGGGACTGCTTATCTGACCTCTAAAACCCAGTTACTGGATATTACGATACCCCTTGATAAGACTGGTTGTCAGACTTTCGGGCTTCGGGACCAACGACTTAACGTGCTTTCCGAGGCACGAAGGGGTCTTGGAATGTAAAGATGGTCACCCATCCACGGACCAACCGCGGCAAGCGTAGCTTATAATCCTGATGGATCGATCTGTGTGTCTGTTATTACTTGGTTAAAAGCCCATCACATCACTTACTTCACAAACTTCCATACAATAATTATGATATTACTGGTACAGCAAGAAACTGTTATGCATTGCGAAACCTCAATGTATGTACATTTGTAGCAGTCCATCTTGATAAGCGCTGCGAGTAGGAAATTACACCGCTTATCGAGACATGCACAGGGAACTAAAGACGTAGCCTTGATGTTCGGAAGGTTTCTGCCCCCCTATAGAACGAAGACCAAGGTCTTGATTGCGACGTAGTGGAAATAGCCTACTTAAAATGTAAGAATCTACACATAGGTTATCCCGAATATAAATCGGGGCAGTGCCTATTTAACAGACCATGCGGATTTGAAGATTCTTCCCTTTGTTACCTTTGTGATAGATGTTTTCGTTTGTAAATTCATCATTTGCCTAGCCTTTTCCGAAGTATGTTAGGGTCGGCTTCCAGTCTAACCGGATGCAGCTGAATACCGCCTATCTGACCCCAGTTACTTGGTCATACGATACCCCTTGGTAAGACTGGTTGTCAGTCTTTCGGGCTCCTGACGACCCGTAACGACTGTCAAAGATCCACGAATGACGGCCGGGAGCAATCCGAGGCACGGGAGGGGACTCGGTATGTAAAGATGGTTACCCATCCTGAGACCAACAGCGGGAAGTGATCGATGAACCTGTGCGGCTGTTATTATTTTATTATTATAAATATTATTACAGGAGCACAACCGCACCACAGGACACTTACCAAACCGACTGACAGACCTTAAATAATAATCAGCCTAATATAATGCAGCATAATATAATGTTCCCGCTGCTGGGTCACAGACCTCCTCTCTTCGAGAGGGAGTAATCCACCACGCGGGCCCAGTGCGGGTTGGTGGAGGTCACATATCTTCGAATTTTTGGTTCTAGGACATGCCGGTTTCCTCACGATGTTTTCCTTCGCTATTTTCAGAGCAGTGCTTATGAAATAATTTACAAAAAGTAAAGCGTCTGTCTGAGAACGTACCTATGATTTTTTTTTTTTTGTTAACTACTAAAACCACCCCGGTGATCACCTAGCACATAGGGGTGGTCCCGATTCCTCTTAAAAGACCAATTCGGAACCCCCCTGTGCAACGCCTGTAAGGCACATCCCTGGGGAGACTGTAAAGGAGCCTCCCCTGAGCCTCGCTATGCACGGCAGCACGTGACCAATGTGCTACCGTCTTCTCTGGGGTCACTTGTCACGTACCTAAGACCACTCATAAGTTGCGGCTGTTGTTACTCGGCCACCACTGCTCAGATAGACATTTTGCCCTACATTCTTGTAGTCATCGATAGTAAGTACTACAGGTTTGCGCCAGTTCTCTTTAGTCACGGAGAGCGGGGTGAGCCCCTTGTCCTCTGCGACCATATCACGGTGCATACCCACTTCGGCTTTTAAAGAATATTCCCTGAGACTGCACTCCTCGCGGATGTGGAGGGTCTTCGCATTTAAAAAGCCTCGACCCCCACACTTCCGCGGGATATACAGTCTGATCACCGATGATCATGATGGTGATGCATCCGGTTTGCGGTCAGCAGATTACGGACCCTTCTATCCAAAGCGTCGAGTTCGGACTGAGTCCATTTAATATGCCGAAAGAGTACATCAAAACCGTCTCGGTATGTAAGGATGGTCACCCATCCATCCTCATTGGTCTAAAGTGGACGCAAGTGATATTTCTGCGCATAAGGTTTTGGGTTCGATTCCCTTGTCGGGCGAAGTGTCATTGGACTTTTCTGTCAGGAAATTCCTCTTCAGTAAAGTCTTGGCTATATACACGTCGCACTGGCAAGTTGTTGGAGTACAGTACACTGCTCTGCCTTCAATGCAGACGTGATCTGATATTTAAATAAGACAACTTGAGCATTCGAATAATGGTTTTAACGAACCGTAAAAAACTATTTACCAATAAAAATGTATAAAATCTTTATTCTAAAGATAGCAATCAGCGTTAAAGTTTCTAAAGTTTCCAAACTTTCTGAACAAACTGGGATTGGTACTAGCTCGTATGATTTTGATAATATTTCTAGTTTCCAATAGCCTCGTCCTTTGTAATAGGTAAGCTTAGTATTTCCGTAAAAATCGATTTTAAAAATTGTCCAGCGAAACATACCTACAATATTTTAATTACAAACGATGAAGGGCCGGGGCAGGGCAGGGGCACAAAATATAATAAACAGAAATCCAGCTCCACACAATTTGAGAAAAAAGGTGCACGTACCCATGGATACGTACTTACGTATACCTTCCAAAAGGGAAATTAGTCAAAATCAGAATACAGGGTGGTAGTGTCATCGATGCGAAACTTGTTACCATTGCATGGATTCAGTAGGTACATGATTATGAACCCCATAAGTAAAGATTGTTCGACTGTTATTAAAAAAAAATAGCTGTTCCATAAATTTTTACCGCGCACCTTTTTAGCAGTTTTCTATGATACAGCCGATTTTGTTTTATAACCGACGAAATTTTTCTACATTAGGGGTCTAGAATTATGTTTACAATTCTTTTTGCTACTGTATTTTATTTCATACAAACCTACATGGGCACTTCTGAAACGTAAACAAAAGCCAGGTACACGGTTCCAGTTGGTTGTTTCCTATGATGGAGAACAGAAACATCACGGTTACCCTAGGTACTTAACAAATTAGATCAATATCATCATCATTCTATGGCACTGAACGTGGTCGTTAGACGTAAAGCTAGTCTATGACTGCGTTCGTTTCCGCTCGCTGTATGGAGCCGAACCTTCTCAACCGATCTATTTAGTGGCGCAGGGCAGAGCGCGCTCGCTTTCGACTATCGTCGAACAAACTCATCTCCCACTAATGGTGGCTCGTGTGTGCATACACACGAGCTACCACCACCGTGTCTGTGCTATTGTAACCGTTTTTATTTCCATTGGCAATATAGGTACAGACCGACGACGTCAGTGCTAACAAAACCAGTATAAGCTGACCTCTTAATCTATTGAAACTCCGTACTGTTATTTTAAAAATAAATGTACTGATGCAGTTTTAGTTTTTATCAATCAATCAATAGTCTTTATTTGTAATCTTAGGCTATACCAGAGTGCAAGATGTTACATTATAGTTTCTCTTTGTTTTGCCATTTGAAATTTATGGGAGGCTTTTGCCAATTAAGTAAATTAATTAATAATAAATTAGTAGTCCATAGAAATCTGGCTAGCATTTACCCAACTATGTTGATGTCGGCTTCCAGTCTAAAGGGATGCAGGTGAATACAAGTATTTTACATGTTGCGACTGCCTATTTGACCTCCACAACCCAGTTACTGGGTAATACGATAACCCTTAGTCAGACTTTTGGGCTTCTGAAAGGCATAATGTCCTTTCTGAGACACGGAGGTATGTAAAGATCGCCACCCATTCACGGATCGACCGTGGCAAGATATTGCTTTAAGCTCTAAATTATTTTTATTACTTAGTTTCCTTTATTGGGTTTTAAAAGCTATTATAAGCAAATAGGGTGATGTTAGTTTTAACTTTAACAAATATATTTACTTTATAAATGTATGTAGAGAAGGCAAGATTAAGATTTCGAGGCTTTTAAATAGAGGTTGACTCGGTACTTTGTAAGCCACACATAGCTCTGATGCCTCTTTCATTCTTATTTTCTTCTTCTTATCAAAGTTCAAAAGTAACAAACGTTTTCGTGAGGCGATTGTACAGTCTGAGGAGGCCTGTGTCCCAGCAGTGGGAATATTATAGGCTAATAATGCTAATGAAATCTCGATGTTCGATCGAGTCGTAACATCGTGTGAAGCAGGGGCGTGTCGCTGGTTAGATAATCTATATACTAATAATAAAGGTGAAGAGTGCGTTTGTTTGAACGCGCTAACCTCTGGAGCTACCTGTCGGATTTGAAATATTCGTTTTTCATTTGATAGCCTAATTTTTAAGGAAGGCTATATGACATGCTAAGACTTAGGAACCGAGAAGAAACAAAAAAGTCAAAAAGAACGCTAAGCAAAAACAAAGTAGGTACAATTACTGGCACGTAACTTGGCAAGAGATTTTCGTAGTGGGGGAAGTTCGCGCATATAAAAATGTATGAAATTGTGCGTGCGCAAACTTCCCCCACTACAAAAACTCTTGCCAAGTTACGTGCCGGCAACTATAATAGCGCGGGCAGATGATGCGGTACGACGTTGTGGGTAACAAGACATTTCACGCGGATGAAGTCGCGGGTAGACTGAGTATGTTATAAAATGCAATAAAGAATTTAACATTGAGTAACACAAGTTCAATCTAAGCATAGGATTTTGTATTGGGACGCCGACTGCAGTAGGATATAACAAAGCCAATAATGTGAATATTCACATCAGCTGGAGCGCTCAATATGCCACGACGATGTAAATGGTAAATGTAACTGGTAAAATGTGGGTTTGCATATAAAAAAAAAACACATTAATTACAATCGAGGAAAATTAAATTCTAACTGTAATATAGACCTGCCTGATCTAGGTTTATGTAAAACCTGTGATTCAGGCCATCAATTTACACCAAATATTTAAAAAGAAGACAACAATAAATGTATTAGACGCTAAATTGAAAAGAAGGTATAGTATTTTCAATGTCTTATAGAGTATATTATTATAAAACTAGATTATACAAGATATATTTATGTTTAAATAAATTAACGAATAATATTAAAGAGATAGAGTGATAAAGTGGAGACTATAATTAATTAGGTAAATGAAGAGACTTATATTATTAGATTAGGTAGATAGATTTTATTTTAAAATTTCTAGTAGTTTTTCCGTGTCTGCATAATTGAGTTTTGCCAAATATTCCTACGCTAATAAATTACTCCTATTATAACTTAAACAAATCTTTAGCACTCTGTTAAACTGATTATACAAGTAGGGTCCTAAAAATAAATAAAATCGGTTAGCAAAAGCATGTTTAGTATGCGAGTTGGCACAAACCAAATCTTTTCTTCTCTTATCTGAAGGTACTGTGTTAAAATAAAGTTCAGTGTGTTGCAATAACAAAATAAACAAAATAAATAATTGACGTACTGTTAGCACCTTCCATGCCATATAAAGCTGGTGTGTAGGAAATCGAAATGGACGAAAAGTAGCAACCTTTAAAACTGCTCTTTGGGCCCGTTCTAGGTGCAGTAAAATTGATTTAGCGGCACCACCCCAGGACGTTATACAGTAGGTAATAATAGATTGACACAAAGCCAAATAAACCTGTCTAATTAATTTAAAGTCGGCAATGTTACGTAAGTTTTTAAAAATGTAAATTAGTTTGCGCACTCTGGTGCATAATAAATCGATGTGTTTGCGGAAGTTCAGATTTGTGTCAATCGTGACGCCTAGATATTTAATATGGTCGGTTTTAGCTAAAGTGGGGCAAGTGTAAGTATAAGTACACTGCCTAATCTTTCGGGGAAACAGATTGTGATGGTTTATGTTATTATTATGTGCAACGACCATTCCTGTTATAGATTTTCGAATTGCTTTTGTGGACAGTTAGTTGGTCTTTAGAGTCTACCAGAATTTTGTTTTCGATTGTCGACCCAAATATCCATCTTGGGAAATTTTCGTATAAAGCAAAAAAAAAAAATTGCCTACTTTTGGACGTGGCCATAAGAGTTAAGTGCCGCATTTGAATACTATTCATTTATTCAGAGAAACTGATAGTTACAACGACTAAGGGCTGATTTTTCCATGGCCAGATAACTTTTATTCGAGGAATAAAATTGACGTTTGACAGTTTTTGTATGAAATAACTGTCAAAATTTTAAAATTATTCCTCGAATAAAGTTATCAGGTGATTGAAAAATCAGCCCTAAATGCACAAAAACTGTGAAAACGAAGTAAAATGCTGTTTTTTTTTTAACTTAAGATTTGTTTATTAAGGTTGAGTTGCATCATCTGACTTTAACCGTAACTTTAACCATAACTGGTGATTTTTGTATGCAGTTTGACAAACTTTTGACGTTTGTTAAAGTTAAAGTAAGATGATGCAACCCAGGCTACGTGTTAATCATGTCTTCGATAAAGTATAAAGTTTCATGTTCGACTGCCCAGTTGGCCTCGTGGTCGCAAGCGCGACTGTTGAGCGTAGGGTCCTGGGTTCGATTCCCGGGTGGCACAAAGTGTTATTGGGTATTTTATTAGGAATTTCTTAGTTGTTACTAAGAATTTCCTAATAAACCCATATATAATAATAATATAATAATAAACCCATAATACACCCATGCCTTGGAAAGCTCGTGAAGCCCTGGTGACCGTGAGGTCGGTCCTGTGCCTGATCCCTCCCCGGTCGTGTCGGATTGCCGTCCCATTTGAGATTGGCCACTGTGAACGAAATCCGTTGAGAGGCTATTAAGTATTATTAAAGTTTCATGTGATTTTATTTTTGAGAATATACATATTTAACCGTTTAAACTTATTAAAAGATACACAAAAAGATGGACACTGCATTTTTTTCACTAATGAAAACATTTCGCTTTCGGCTTCTAGCCGAAACAAATATAGGTATGCGTTTTCGGTCGGATTTCGATTAGTTGCAGGTCGGACCTATTAAGGAATTTATAGCTTGAAACTTTGAAAATTACTATGGCCAATATTACTGTAGACATAGCCGTAAGATAAAACATGTTTAAGCAATCTAATCCTACTATAATTAATTAATTAATATTAATAATATTATAAACACGACAGTTTGTGAAGATGGATGGATGTTTGTTACTCTTTCACGCCAAAACTACTGAATGGATTTGCATGTTTGGACCCCGCCCAAAAATTCAAGGAAAAAGCCATTCGGTGAATTTGGCTGAAATTTTGGTACAATACAGCCTGTAACATGCTGATTGATAGTTAATAGGGCGCAAAAATAATGGCCAGTTTAGCCATTATCTTGTTCAAGTCAGGAAGATGATTTTTATGTTAAAGTTACTGCTTAAAAATAAACAAAAAGCAATCACATCGATTACAACAAGTTCCATTACATATAAACTCTTCGTATGTATACCCTGAAGGGGTTAGCAGAGATGTATTACATACGTTACTCATAGTAGATAAGTCGTTCGGCCGATTTTGCTGAATTAAGTCTGTATGTGTATACACATTTGAACGACAGGTGACATGTAAATAACGTGCGATAACATTGTATATACAAGGGTATCGCTGTACTAAACGTTCGGCCAGCTCAGGCTAGGGTTGCGATCGGGTTTGTAGTCGTACGAACAACGATCACAACTATTAGGGTAGGGCGGGGCTAGAAGTCCGGCTGGTAAGAAGTCCCAACATACTTATCACAGGACCTAACCGCGCCAAAAACAGACTGTCTTCGTGATCTGGAGCGGTGTGAGCGGCGACGACGAAGCCGGGAGCCGTCAGCCGTCGCGGAGCGCATATGCGAGTAACAAGGCTATCGGAATTTTTTCGCGCCCAAAAGTAAAAAAAGTGTTTGTTCTTGTTTCTTTCATAGATCCACGCTGACTGTTAAGAAAAGATGAAAGTAAGTCCATATTGCAGTCTTATTATATCTGTAATTAATGCATGGTAATAAAATGTTCTTGTTTTTAACCGTTTTTATTTTATAACCTTGCAAATCACTCGACATAGGTATGGGGCAAGAAGTACACCGATGGGACTTTTACCCCATATGTTTTATTGCAGTGATATGTTTAATAAATAATGTATTTTTTTCTTATAAAGGATGCGTAAATAAATAAAAAAAAGAAGAACAGATAGAGGAACTACACCACTAAATATTGAATTTTTCTGCAGATGAGGTAAATTATAAGGGTGAGAAGAAACTATGTCAAGCTGCGAAAGATTACGATATCTGCAGGAATTCTCTTATAAGGTTTATTGCACGATTGAAGAAAGAAATTACTGCCATTTTAACAAAAGACTGATTTTGTATCTGTATATAAGCAAAGTTCAAAAAAATTCGCGTTACGTTTTTTTATTTGTTTTTATGTTGGAATTAAAGTTAAATACCTACCTACTTATTAAATATTATGTTGGAATTAAAGTTAAATACGTACCTACGCCAATCGCCTTCTATCGGGACATAGGCTATTAATTACTTTATTATACAGGGTTATTGGTAAAACATTAACAACCTCTTAAGTCTTAAGAGGTCATTTTACTCATCATTATGAATATGACCTTTTAAGAGGTTGTTAATGCCAACGTTAAATTAATATCCATCGCTAGGAGTGTTGCAAAGCATACAAGATGTGTAGCTTGGCGAGCTGAGCTGCCGCTGCTGCAGCGGAAAACTTCAAGTAAGTAAATATAATAACTTCGATAATCCCGATTTTAAAGAAATCACGAAACGGTTGCTTGATTTCCCGTGACCAAAGGGAGGTTGATTTTCACATTGACCAAAGGTTAATCATTGTCATTCAACGTGGCAATGATGTCATTCCACGGATATACCTATCTATGTGTCATTCCATTGGACGCGCTACCAGTCGACAGCGAGACGGAGGAATTTTTCAATGCACGGAGGAGTTTTCCAGTTTGCCCTCTCGTTTTCCAGCAATAATTTATACTTAATGTGTCTTAGTTTTATGTACAGCTTGCATAGATAATATTTATGTGATGGGTCAATCTGCACCCTGAATGTACCTATATTAAATATTAATGTATAGGAAGGCACACATAAATCATCCGAAATAGATTCTTTAAAATGTTGGTGAAATCCAACACAGACAGACATTAATATAGCGACTTTGTTTTATATGTATATTATATTTATCTTTTTATATATTTTGTAAATACTGTGTATCTCTTGCTGTAAATACTTTTTTTTAAATTACTCTATGAAAAACTGTTTTAGGTATAAAAAAAAACAACTGACTTAAAAAAAAAACACTAAAAAGTAATAAATAACTTTAATTTCGGAAGTCGGTGTCCTTTGTTCCTCATTTTAGTGTTTTGACCGGGACTTCCGAAATTAAAGTTATTTTTCACTGAACACTACTTGCTATGTAAATATCAGTTAAAACAGCATCAATATAATAATAATAGTTTATTTCAAAAAAATTAATTAAAAATTTAAAAAAAACCCCGACACAAAATAATAATAAAATCAAATGTAAGTAATTAGAAAAGGATCAAATAATTTAAAAACCCCTAACTTAAAGAAGCTAGGTAACGAGACTAAAACAGATAAATTCATATGGCAGTCGGGGGACCTCTTAGAATAGAAGGTGTTCCACAGAACGGTCCGTATACCGTCAAAAAATAATAATTAATTTATAGTTGAAGAATAATTTTTAAGACTAAGCAGATTTTTTTGTTTTATTAGGTATATCCTTGTTGTAATACTTCCTTTAGGTATTCAACTTTCGTACAAGTATTTCATAGCTATTAGATATCTTAGGTATTTCAGATCTAGTTTATAAAATGGGACTGCGACACTATCTGATGTAGAAATACCTACGCTTTTTAAGTAGGATATTTCCATTCGTAATAAAAATAGTCAAACTTAGTGGTCGTAGGTACCAGTCATCACTCTACTTTCCTCATCATTCTAGAGCATTGATCAGACAAAAAAATATTTTCAAGTTTTTAGTTTTCATTTCGTTAGTTAATATTCCTCATTCCCTTTCAATATAGTACCCTATATTGAAAGGGAATGAGGAATATTAATATCATTCCTTTCATTTGATACCCATATTGACGAGTTGTGAAAAAAAAAATGTGATTCGCCAATTTGTGGTGGAGGCCATCTTGGATTTGAAATTTATCATAGTGTAGGAGCTACGATGCCACAGACACACACACACACACACACACAGACACGTCAAACTTATAACACCCCGTCGTTTTTGCGTCGGGGGTTAAAAAGGGGATTGCAAAGTTTACAAAAGTTGCATGTAAGTATATCATTTATAGGTTCAACTATACAATAAAGACGGGTAAGTACTGTTCTCCAAGATAGGCTAGAATTTAGCCTGTGTTAAGGAGAGACAGTGCCGGTCCCCTGATTGGCGGATTATTATATAAATATTTTGTGTTTAAAATTTAAAGTTTGAAACAGCATATGTACGTAAGTGTAGTTACTACACAATAGGTATCTATAATAAATAAATTAGTTTGATTTCATCCACTCATGTAAACAACAATTTACAGCAACTATACATAAACGTGATAAAAGACAATAATTTCAACAAAAATTAAAATCATAAACACAAACAAATTCACAATCAATATCAAAATTAAATCAAATTAAAAACAAAATCAAAATAGATTCAAAAACCAAAATTATAAACAAAATTAAAATTAAAATCAAAAACAATACCTACGAAATAAAATTATATTATCTTTATTCATCATCATCATCATCATTTCAGCCGAAAGACGTCCACTGCTGGACATAGGCCTCCCCCAAAGCGGGGGGGTTTTGCCATAATCGCCACGCTTGGCAGGCGGGTTGGCGATCGCAGTATAGTATGGTGGTGAAATGCATAGAGAACGCTGCTGCCCATTCTCCGGTACGACCCTTAGTCACCTTTTACGACACCTACGGGAAGTACGGGGTGGTGCTATTCTTTAAGTCCGGCGCCACACAGACATCTTTATTAATTATCTTTTTTAATACATTTTATTTTATTATTATTTATACAAGACATATCTAGAGTATGTGTGTGCATGTGAGTGTGTACGTGTGTATTTATGTGTGTTAACATGATTACTTTGTAAGGAACAATTCATTGTCATCATAGTTGAGGTCCAAAGGGTCGTAAGGTCCGTACAGTTTTTTTACAATTATAGAATGGAAGTTTATAGATTGGGCATTTAGCATTACTTTATTATAGAGAGATGGAGCAAGATATAAAGAGAATCGTTTTACGAAAGAGGTACGTGGAGGTGGGATAGTGCAGATTAAGTCTTTCCGACGTTTAGAGATAGGTCTGTAAGGTGTTCTTGAATGTTGGAGTAAAACTATATGTAAAATGTACTGTTGTCGAACATTTAAAACATTCCAGGATTTATAAAGTTCGTGAAAGTAAGATAGAAAAATATAAAGTAAGTGGAAAAAATCGTACTATTGAAGCTATCTCAAAAACTACCCAAGAAAAGTTAATCAAAATATGGGACCACCTCTGAGGCATAGGTACCTTATCCATTAAAAACAATACATAGATATTAGCCAAGCGGTAGGTGCCAAGCTAAGGTGCATTGAAGAATTGAAGACACCGACTAGAAGAATCTTCAAAATTCGCATAGAAATGCCGGAGATGCAGTACATTTATGCATATAACTTCATATATAAGAATAATTACATAATTTATTATAAATTAAAACCTTTCTGAAAGTATGTAGACCACGTTAACGAAAGAAACATCAAAAATGGTTTATTAGTTTTTTAAGAAATCGCGGTCATAGAAACATACATACATGCATACATACTGGTCGAATACAGAACTTCCTTTTTTGAAGTCGGTTAAAAAAGACTTTCAACACAAAATCCCAAAGTTTAAACAAAGTCGGACGGACGACTTTCCTACTATTCGAAAAGTGTAATAAACGTCTTTGCCGGCTATCACGGTTTAATAGACGTAGCACTATGTTTTTAAACTATAACATATGAATTGAAACTTGTTGTTGTCGATGTAATGCTTTTTGTTTACCTATATAATAATCATCTTCCTGATTTGAAAATAATATATTATTATACAGGCTATATTGTACCAAAATTTCAGCCATATTTACCAAACGGCTTTTTCCTCACATTTTGTGTGGAGTCTAACCCGGATTCAATCAAAATCAAAATGTTTTATTTCACATAAACCTACATGGGCACTTATGAAACGTCAGAAGCTAGGTGCACGGTTCCATTTTAAAAAAAATTGGCTTTTACAATGTTTCCAGATTACAGTAGGTATGGGAGGACAGCGCAGGCCTGTCAACAAGTACCAAGTACTTGATAAAATAGAAAATGGTCTACAGATCTAAAGTCTATAAGGCCTACAAAGTCCTCACATTTACAAAATAAGAATCTATCAAAAGGATAGATAATAAAAAAAGAAAAATAATAATAAAAACCTACTAAAACCAAGTCTTATGATTCTCATTAAAACCACTAAACACATAGGATATTTTTTATCCTGATATTCGTAGGGGATCAAAACTTCTGCGCGTGAAACCGCGGGGCGCTGCTAGTATTACATAAAGAGTAGGAAGAAACTTAATATTTTATGAACATCAAACATTCTTTATTAGCTAGAAATTACTAGATAAAGATCATTTTCTTATAGATTCTGCAGCTTTTCAAAGAGAATGGCAGTAAACTATGATTTTAATCTTCTGAAGATGAAATGTTCGCCAAATGAATGGGTACTACTGGAAACGAAATGTGGGAGATTATAATTAATCAAGTAAGTACTTAGTAATCAAGTATACTGCGCGCAACGAGTTATGAGCGCTGACCTTGAAGAAAACAAACGTCACAAACCCTTATGTCTTAGTAATAAGGGTTTGTTTCGCTTGTTTTTTTCAAGGTCAGCGCTCATTACTCGTTGCGTGACTTGTAGCTACATTCTTTACTCCTTTTCACACCATCTTACTGAACTGTGCGCATTGCGCCCAATATTATACACGTTTGGTTGTTAAGAGAACTCGTAAACTAAATCGAAGTGAATGTTCTCTGTGCGACCTTGAGATCGCACGTCTGACCCAATACAAACATGAATGCCTACTTTCTCCGGTATGCGGCTTCATTTACGATCACTGCAATACACGGCAACGTCCAGTAAGAATTAAAAACTAAAATTGCCGGAACACTTTGACCAAAAAATGATTTAGTAAGGACAATAGCGATAACAGGTAGAGGGGGTGGGGCGCGCGGCGGGGGGCGCGGCGGCGGGGTTAGGCGGGCGGCTCGCAGCGGCAGCGGCAGAGCGAAGCCTCCGTCCGCAATCGCGCGCTCGGCGTCGTCGCGCCACCACGCAGTGCGCCCGGTACGAACTAGTTACGTAACGTCCTGACGGCTTGCTAACATCTGTTGAGTACGAGCCCCCGCGCGCACGCTTGCACCGCTCTCAGCGCGCACGGCATGACACCGCGACTGATAGCGAAGCCGTCGCCATGGCTACCCAAGAACACAAGAGCGCCGACACGTTAAAATAATGTAGCAACTACCAACCACCAACTTAACTGCCACACATTCCTGCCAATTTTTATAAGTTTTTACAACATACCTAGTAGTGAACGCTTTGCTTAAATTGTGATAAAAACTGTACGTGACAATGATACCCTTCCAATTTATTCGTTGGGTACACCGCAAGATAGATAGATAAAGCATAGCAGTCATAAAGCAATCATCGCTTATCGTCCGCTTACACTGCAGCTGCCTTCGTTAGTCCTAAGTTAGGGTATGGTGAGAGCCAAAGACTGAAACGATTTCAAATATAACAAATAGATACCGTGGACGTGAAGCCGTCGAATTTACCGAAGCTGGACCACTCAATTTCAAGATTCGCGATAACATCAGCTCGTGGGTGCTGTGGTGGCGACAACGCCATCTTCGGATGGGCGCACCGCAGACACCAAAATTAATAGAGGAAGATGAGAGCTTGCCTCAAGTGGCCGTAGTAGAGGACGTGGGAGAGGGCGCCGGCAAGCTGGATCGTCGCCGGGGAGCGTCTTGCCCGCGGCGTCGCGGGCTGGACAACGAGCTGGAAGGCGAGCGTCGCCGGCTACGTCGTAAGCCGCGCAAGAAGTGAGTCAAACCCCCTAAAATTTAGCAACACTCACACCAAACTTATGTTACCATCATTCTCTTGTCCATAACCCACATTATTTGGGGTCGGCGCAACATGTCTTTTTCTTCCATACTTCTCTATTAGCCGTCATCTCAGTAGTCACCCAGCTTCTAACCATATCATCATTCACAGTCCATCGTTTCTTTGGTCTTCCTCTACTCTTAAAGCCTTAACATTTATACCTAAAACTTTTACACAAAACTTATGTTGGCAACTTAAATTCTCCAACTTTCAAAATCCAACGGTAGTATCGGTGTAAGGCGTTAGCTAGTGTTAATCCATCGCATGCTGAAACATGAAATTACGGCGTCTGCGTGCGAGCTGAGCTTAATATTGTGTTTGCGACCAATTTAGTTCTGCGGTGGTTCTGACATTGAACAATTTCAACGTAAAAACGTTCATGTAGTGTTCACCTTGGAATAGCGAGCTGTTTGCGAAATTAGTGGGTCTACCGCATCGGCCTCCAGGACGATCGATCTCAGCGAGACCTCATTATACCCACACCTTAGCTGTTCTCAAGTTTTTTATTACAACAAAATGATCATACTGAGCAATCTGGGAGACTCCTTTGAAATTTAACACGCGAACCGAACTTTTTCGGAGTTGAAAACTTACTGAACTTTGAAAATTATGTGCGGATCACTAAAATTAGGGATACTATTTATTTTAACGCGTTTGATGTTTTAATTGTTCGTTCAGGGACAGTTAAGAGTTTTTATTTAAAAACGTTGGAGTTAGTGATTTTATTAGAAAAGTTGTCGCTAAGTCGCTTTGATTAGGTAGTTAAACCTTCAACTCTAACTTAAGTAAGTTGTTAAGTTTTTTGTGATTAAATTTATTGCTTTTGTACTTGTTTCTGGCGGACCAGCAAGTCTTGTATCAACAGACTTGATGACGCTGCTTTTGTCTTCCAGTATGGTTGCCCCGACATCGTTAGTTTTGTAACCAATGTTAACAAATTAGCAGGACAGGAAACAAGTCTATTAAAAAGCCAATTTGAACTCTAGTGCGTTCACGGTTTTCGATTCGAGCTTGTAAACCTAAAGTTATGAATATTAAGGCACTGCCAGCAACCGCAACAATACCGGTAAAGAGAAAATTGCCTTCATCGCCTTTCTTGTTTGAAAAACTGGCAACAAAATAGCATCACACCTGTAATCTCCAAAGGCACTGAGGCCTACCTACTTACACCCACATTTCACCAGACAAGTTAAAAGACTGATAATTGCAGTATAATTTTATTAAGTTAGGTAAGGACTGTACAGTCACGCAGCACTAATATGTCAACACTTGGCAACTTTTAATTGCGATTTTGTCACGAATGCAAAGTTGAAATATGACACTTTACATAAACCTATGGGTTCGGAAATACTATGTTCGTAATAATATACAATTTCATCAAAAAATTAGGGAGAAAATCGCCTTTGAATAAAGCCAAGTGTATACATACTTATGCTCGTGACTGTACTTATAATAGACAAACTAACTTTTGCCAGCGGTTTCACCCGCCTGACGGTCGAGAATTATCCCGCGGGAACGTACTAGCGGGATAAAATATCCTATTTCCTAGCTCAGGAGTTCGTCTGTCCGTGTGACAGATTTTATCAAAAGGTAACGGAGTTACCTATTTCGTTTTCGGTTAGTTTCGCATTTATAATGTTATTATTGATACCTACTGGGTGGTAGAGACACCGACACGCAACCTCTTACCATGCATTCAGTATATGATTTTGAGGGTGAAAAGCGTTGAAATTTTTCGTCTGTTATCAAAAAAATTTTAGCTATTTCATACATTTTGACCACGTAGATATTGCACTTTTGTACGAAACAGCTCACAAAACTTTGACGATACCTGCGAGGAAAGGGACCTATGAAAAATTAAGACAATATTAAGTGAAAAATCGCCATTTTGGAAAAGTAGTATCTCTTCCAAAATGGCGATTTTTCACACAACTCGGCCAGTGCAGCCTCTTTGTGCTGCATCGTTATTAAAAATGCCAAATAACTTTAGTTAAATAACTAGGAGAAGACGCTTTACCTATAAGGTTATCTAGGTAGAACTATTCATCATAACTAGTTCTTAATGTTAATTAATTTATGCTCATTCGTAGTTTTATTAATTTCTTTACCTATCTAGAGTATGAAAACTTAAGTTAATGTTAATTGTGTTTGTACGAAAAGAACTTAGTCAAGTGACTAAAAGTTATTTTTTTCAAAGGATTAATTTAAAAGATAAAGAATGAGTTAAGCTATGTTGCGTAAGGCATTAATTCGTCAACTTATATACTTCACTTTACGATTTCTAAGTGATTATTAAGTTTCATAAAAAAAAAATGTTAGATGTAGTTACGTTTTATTTATGAACTAGCTTCTGCCCTCACTTTGTCCGCGTGAAATTTCACCCTGTCCCCATTCACCCTCTTAGGGGTGGAATTTCGAAAAACCCAACCGATTTCATGTCTCTGGGACCAGCGATTTCGGCTGTGCGTTGATATATCAGTCAGTCAGGACTTTGAATTTTATATATTATATAGAAAACTAGCTTCCGCCCGCGGCTTCACTCTCAAGGTATGTCGATAAAAACTATCCTATGTCCTTTCCCGGGATGCAATCTATCTTTCTGCCAAATTTTATCGAAATTCGTTCAGTGGTTTAGGCGTGAAAAAACAGACAGAGTTACTTTCGAATTTATATTTATTAGTACGGTTGTACGCCTTTTACATCATCGTCCGACTAGTGATTGCAAGCGCTACTGTTGAGCATAAGATCCTGGGTTCGATTCCCTGGTCAGGCAAAGTGTTGGGTATTGGGGTTTTCCTTCAGGAATTTCGCAGCAGTAGCCCGGAGTCTGGACTTGTGGTTGATGGCATTGGCAATAGGCTCACCCTCTTATTAAGTGGGACTTGGATGTGACTGGCTAAACTCGAAGACCTAAAAAGTCTGTTTGATATTTATCATTTGTAATTTACACACCTGGATTCTATATCTGCTTAGAACAGTTTATTGAAGTCACAAACCTGATGTTATATTAGGCCATTAAGTCTACACCGACGTAAAAGCCATGTAGCCTCCTAATGACCACAAAGGTGCAAAATCTGCCTATAATGTTCCCACTGCTGGGACGCAGGCCTCCTCTGCGGGTTGGTGTATGTCACATGTCTTCGAATTTTTGGTCCTAGGACAAGCCAGTTTCCTCACGATGTTTTCCTCCACCGCTTTGAGAGCTGTGGTACACAAAGTCTCTGCCACTGCCTGGCCGCCTCGCCGCCTGAATCGCCTGCATGGGTTCAAACCCACAACCTTCAACTCGTAAGTTGGAGCCTTTACCACTGCGCCACCGCACTGCTCTATTACTGATTATGCTTATGCATAACTCATTCTATATTAATATACTTCGACGAAGAAGCTAAACGTGGCCTAATTCACAAAAGTGGTTACAGGGAAATCACCACAATCACCAAACTTGGCCGACGGAATTTTTATTCAAATTTTTGGTTATTTGGGTTAACAGTCAATAGAATTCAAAATACTCAATCTCTTGATGAATTCTGACTCTTAATGCACAATACAAAATATGCAGGAAACATTTTTCTTGAATCAAACCTGGGGCAGAAGTCACTGTAAATAGCTCTAGGGATTTCCATGTTGAATAGAAACGAAATCAAATAATGTTGAATCAAAAACTTAGATTGTATGAAAACTTGTCCAAAGAATGTTGATCTAAGTTTGCATGGTTTATATTATGTATCTTGTAAACGACTTGAAAACTTTGAAAATTATATTTATTTTCATATGTTTGCTTGAGGCTCTTTCTTGCTACTCCAACATGCACTAGTTCACTAATTCTAGATTTCGCCTTCATGTATTTAATTACCCATTATTTTACACACATAACAAGTTGTGTAACGAAAACCCTTAACGAAGCCGACAGTAATTTGTTCTTCCCGTAATTATGAGATTGTTTTGTACTTGACCGTACTTGGAAACCTTCTTGTTTCGGAGATATTGAAGATCAAAATTCCAATATTTTTTTGACGTTTTTTAAGAGAACAACTTTTATATGTTATAACTTAACTTTAGATACTCCCACGATCCTTGTACCGTTGCATACACCATCAATTGCGCACTACCGCAAATAAATCAAATCACACGAAAAATAAAAGTTGTTAAGAAATTTCTTCCAGGATACAACGAATAGGAAAGTAGATAAAAAGAGATGTAGAGACAAATGACTTTATTGCAAGTCAGTGTACTGTGTCACGTTGATTCATAAACATACTTATACGCTGTCCCCTTCTTTCAAAGACATTGTAAGAATTCTGTTCTATTCCAGCCTAATTTGGGTATAACATCTAACTGCTTGATAAATGCCTCGCCTTAATTAATTTCTACTTCATCAACCATCTTTAGTTGGTAGATGTAGGTTGTTGTCTTAAGAGTTGTAGATCGACGGTTTGAATGGAGGTAGGGATTTGACTTTGTGTAAAGCATTTCATCTCCACTACTCTCATAAAGGTGAAGGAAAACATCGTGAAGAAAACAGAATGTCCTACAAAGACAGTCCACCTACTGGGCTCGCGTTGTGGATTACGGTTTACTCTCCCTCTCAGAGAGGAACAGGCTGTGTCCCAGCAGTGGGCTAATTAAAGACTGCTTATTAAAACCATATTTCTGCCCATTTCTCAACTACGGATCTACGCAAAGTTGAGAAATGAAAGAGATGTTGAGAATTTTTCTTCTACACATTTCTAATGCAACCCCTTTATTCCATTTCGTTTTTCACGCCAATCAAATTAATTCTATTATTTTCTCGTCCACTTCATTCTATTGCGAAATATCGTCACAAGACTATTTACTTTTTAAGATAAAAAGTCGGACTACAGGAGCACGTCATTTGAGCCCTTTCACACTTAAACAAACATGTTGTGGTGCTTGTCCTACATACGGCCCTTTGGTTCCAGGTCCTTTTGATGTTCAGTGTAGACGCTTGTTGTAGGGAGTCCATTTCCTTGTAAGGAATCTGTAAAATAATCTTCAAGTCTTAACAATAACTTCTTTTTTTTTTTTTTTTGCGGATGGGAAATCATCAAATGACTCCTCCCGCTCTGGGTGGAGCGGAAGGGAGTGTCAGACTCTTACTGACTAAAACCCACCCGTGTTCCTTCCTTAGCCCTTTATGTTCCGGGCCAGCGGTAACCCTTTCGGACAATCCCGCTGACCCAGCAGGCTTCGGCCCTAAGGGGCCCCTCCTCGATGCTGACATCTCTTCGAGGCGCGCGTGGAACACGTACGCGCCGTCCGGCACGGGCCTGGTCCTGATCGGGCGGTGAGCTACCCATTACTCTCCGCCCGCAGGCCCGCGCCTACGGTGGCCGGGAGTCGTCACGCGGCTCCCGACGCCCAGAGCGTCTCCCGCGGCGGCTGGGGCTCCCTGAGCAACAATGCTTAACAATGGCTTAACAATCACTTGAAATTGACATCCCACGTCATATTGTGGTCATTACATCATCATCTGCCTGCTGCGCCTGCTTTTCCCAACTATGTTGGGGTCGGCTTCCAGTCTAACCGGATGCAGCTGAATACCAGTATTTTACACGGAGCGACTGCCTATCTGACCTCCACAACCCAATTACTGGGTAATACATATTGTTTAAGAGCACTGTTTAAATTAGTAAGTTTCCCGAATAAAATAAAATAGGTAAATAAAATACGATACCCCTTGATAAGACTGGTTGTCAGACTTTGGGCTTCTGACTACCCGTAACGACTGTCAAAGATCCACGAATGACAGCCGGGTCAAACGGCTTAACGTGCTTTCCGAGGCACGGAGGGGCCACGGTATTTAAAGATGGTCACCCATCCACAGACCAAGCGCGGCAAGCGTAGCTTAACCGATTTATCGACCTGTGCGGCTGTTATTATTTAGCCACGGGCCCCTCGTGGTCATTACATAATATTTATTTTGTTTTCTTAGCCATTTCCCAGCTAAAGTCCTAGAAATCTCTTGCGAATCTATAGCGCCTTATGTAATTTTGATATTTAGGAAGTGCTGATTC
Organism: Mesoligia furuncula; assembly: GCA_916614155.1. NCBI lineage: Eukaryota > Metazoa > Arthropoda > Insecta > Lepidoptera > Noctuidae > Mesoligia > Mesoligia furuncula. The sequence goes on from OU744790.1 coordinate 38,035,216, forward strand.
TCAGCCTAGTTTAGATAAATTACTTTTTTTTTCAAGAAACTGTCGAACAATGACTGTTGTGATTTGAATATTTATATTTAAAAATTATTTTGTCATTTATAGACAGGTGAGTTTTGTTAAGTGACAAAACAGTCTCACAAAGTTATAATTTTGAAAAACCTTTTTTCATCATTGTTTTCATAGAACGATAGTGCTTACACTGTCTTGATATCTGTAAATAATTACCTACATTGTTAAACATTTTAACAATTTCCACAAACATTTCCTCATCGCCTGATGGCTGATGGTCTAGTAAAGAGATAAGTATGCAGGATCGTCGGATATAGTTGAAGTTTAGTAAGAAACCGATGGATGTTCTCGAATAAAATAAAATTTTATTAATAGAAAACAAACAGCTCGTTTATCAAATTAAATTTCACTTGACAACATCCATTGGTTTCTTACTAAACTTCAACTGTATCCGACGATCCTGCATACTTATCTCTTTTGTTGACTGTACGTGGTTTAATCCTCGGGTCGGGAAGTAAGTTTTTTTACTATTAAATTCTCAGAACTCTTGATTTTTTATCACATGGCACTTAGCTTAATGTAGATGCTCTACTACACTTCTGAGTACCTACAACTTCCAGAAATAGAGACACAACACTGTTTTCATCTCGATTCGATTTAAAACCTTAAAAACGGAGCAGTAGACCGTGTTTTCATTCTTCCCCTTACAAAGAAAACGAACAGAAACGTAAAAACAAGCTCCAAAGCGCACTACTCGGAAAATACGTACATGGGTAACCGACAGTCAACCACAAGAACCTCCTTGTTATAAAGTCGGGCAACTTATGTAGTCCTCGACTTTGAAATAAAACTGTAAAACACGTTTTACGTCTAGCTCCTGCATAATTAAGTAGAAAAGAAGTTTCAAGGCGAAGGTGAGAAATAATAGGGACTGCTTCATTTGAGAATTATTCATGTAGGTACTTACTAACAAAATTAATTTTCTTGATCTAATTTGTGGTCGGATGAAAAATAAGAATTATTACGCTGTTAGATATGTTAATGTACCTACCTACCAGTCTGGTAAATTATTTATTTATCTATACTAATATTATAAAGAGGTAAAATTTGTAAGTTTGTATGTAGGGGGTAATCTCTGGAACTATAAGTCAGATTTGAAAAAATATTTTTGCATTTGATAGCCCAATTCTAGAGGAAGGCTATAGGCTATTTACGTCACGCTATGACCCTTAGGAGCCGAGCAAAAACGAAGTGATTGGGCAGGAGGCGCAGACAGGTAATGCAATGCAACGAGATGGGTCGAGGGAATAATAATAATAATCGATCACGTTAAGCTACGCTTGCCGCGGTTGGTCTGTAGATGGGTGACCATCTTTGCATACCGTGACCCCTCCGTGCCTCGGAAAGCACGTTAAGCCGTTGGTCCCGGCTGTCATTCGTGGATCTGTGACAGTCGTTACGGGTATTCAGAAGCCCGAACGTCTGACAATCAGTCTTACCAGGGGTATCGTATTACCCAGTAACTGGGTTGTGGAGGTCAGATAGGCAGTCGCTCCATGTAAAATACTGGTATTCAGCTGCATCCGGTTAGACTGGAAGCCGACCCCAACATGGTTGGGAAAAGGCTAGGCAGATGATGATGGGTCGAGGGAATAAGAAATTTCACGCGAACGCAGTCGCGGGCAGAAGCTAGTTTATATATAAATCCTTTATAGTACACCAGAAAATACATAACAAAAATATAAAACATTTAACACTACAAAACATACAATGGGCGGCCTTGCCGCTTCCTGCGATCACTTCCAGGCAACCTTGGAATGGAGTGGAGTAAGATTGCGTGGACATAAAAATTAAATATTTATCAAATTGTCTCACTACGCCGATTAGCCGCATTTTAGCCTTACAATTGTCAAATAATGACAGTTGTGCATTGAATTTACGGACACTAAGTCGGTAGTCAATATGCTTAACAAATTTTACCCCAGACGTTATTTTAATCAAAGTTCCCAATGTTTTTGATATTCCTAATGGAAACTCAATGTTAACCCTAGATGATGAAATACTGATGTTGATGATGTTAAAATATTGTAAACAATATCACAATTACCCGGACAAATAACGATTGACAAGGTGTCAGTTCACACAGTGATGTCATTAACGAGGCTTACAGAATTGTGACATCGTGTCGCAAGAGATTCTAACATTGTTTTAATGCGTTGCTGAACATCAAACATGTATATATTAGAGTTCATCAGAGTTTCAGATTATTACAAATTGATATCAAAATTAAAATTATTTTATTCAATAAGGCTGAGAATTTCTTATTTTCGATCGTCATAATTAGGTAGGTATATAAGACAGTCTCCCAAAGCTCCCACCCTTCACCACTTCCTGGTGCTTTTGGTGGAAAGAAGAAGTGGCGCAACTAACTCCTCAGCAGCACAGCAGCAGTCTGTTCAGTTACAAAAACTTGATTCTATATCTATTATCTATTATTCTACACAATATTAAAAAATAATAATAAAAAATGTAAACAATAAAAGCCCACATATTATTATTAAATATTTATGCAATGTTGGGTTAAGTTTGCATAGCTGTCAATTGAAGACACACATAATTATATAGAAAAGGAATGTAAAATTATAATTTTAGGATGGGGTACACATGAAATCGATATTACAGACTAGAGGGATGGTTTAATTTATTTGATAAAAACATGTTTATAAGTTCCGGAGACATATGGTTCGAGGAGAAAACAATTTTATTGATGAGTAGGTATTTGTTCGGTTCTTGTACGATGACGTTCTGTAGGTATTATTATGATTTCAAGTATATCCTAATGGAGATACAGAGCTGACACGCTGACAGTACCGAGTCGATCAAATAAAAGACATATATCAAAAATGTAAGCTTTATTTGAGAAAATGTAACTATTTACACTAGATACTAAATTAAATGACTAACTAACTTACTATACAAATAAATACAAAATCAAAGGACACTTAGGCGACAAAGTACTCGTCCGCATCGCTGTCATCCGGAAACGTGCCCAGAAGACTGGCAAAAGACTTATATTGTACTGAAAGTATAATTATTCCTAGAGTCGGTTTGATGAAGTCGTCGAAGCGTCCGTTTATGGCTCTATTGCAATTGGAAGATTATTTTTTTCAAATCGATCGCACTACGGCCGTTGACTGACGTTTACTTTGTTTATATGATGACACGCACTGTCATTCTTTTGTACGAGGCCTTGATACATTCTATCTTCTAAATTCGAAGTGTTTACCTCATATTATTAAGACATCAGCTCGGTCGACTCAATCTGTGTGGTTCTTTCCTTAAAAGCTCATTTCAGACATCAATCTTCATGGTCTTCACAAGATCTGAAAAAGATTATGTCTGGACTTTAAAAGAGACTGGTGACCTCTGAGTTTGTTTTGGCCTTTCTTCTCTGATAGTCAGATAGGAAACACCCACCTCTACTAGTTTTTAAAACATGATTGACTTATAAGACTTTTATTACATTTTCAATTTATCATAACTTACAATATACTTACGGACCCGTGGCTAAATAATAACAGCCGCACAGGTTGATCGATCGGGTTAAGCTACGCTTGCCGCGGTTGGTCTGTGGATGGGTGACCATCTTTACATATCGTGACCCCTCCGTGCCTCGGAAAGCACGTTAAGCCGTTGGTCCCGGCTGTCATTCGTCGATCTTTGACAGTCGTTATACGGGTAGTCAGAAGCCCGAAAGTCTGACAACAGTCTTACCAAGGGGTATCGTATTACCCAGTAACTGGGTTGTGGAGATCAGATAGGCAGTCGCTCTATGTAAAATACTGGTATTCAGCTGCATCTGGTTAGACTGGAACCCGACCCCAACATAGTTGGGAAAAGGCTAGGTAGATGATGACAACATACTTACGGAGGTTGCGTGGAAAAGCCAAGCAGGCTAGTCTTTACAGTACAAAAATATTTATCATATGTAATAACGTCTAAAATTCCAAACGAAACGTTTCTATAAAAAATTTGTAGGCCGTACTTAAACCGTAAGAGTCTGGCGCGGCCTTTTTGGATTAAATAACAAGATGGAATTAAATGAACAGGGCCAGACCTTTTATAGTGCATATATTATGAACTAGTTTCCTCGCCCAAACGATTACCGAGAAAATTCTAATTGTATGCAGAAATTATTACGAACTTATTCAAAGTGTTTTAGCTAGTCTAGGTGTATTTGGCATGGTTTGTGGTGTAACCTCGAATATTTTTATTTTATGTATTTTAGCCATTAATGTCCCAATGCTGGCCAAAGGTCTCTCTACTTTCTTCGTAATTTTTTAAACAAATCCAGGATTAAAAGTAACCCAGGTCCTAGGCTACCTTTGTTTCAGTGTTTTAGGCGTGAAAAGGTTAAAGACACTTTCACCTCCATTATTAGTATGGATATTATAGATATAGGTGCCTACTCGTAGTTAAAACTACACTCCTTTCATCGTCAGATTAGCTTGAAGCAAACATGAATTATATCAAATATTGGGGCAAAGCATTTAGAACCAATCACTAGTTTGTAATATTATGGTACTGTAATCATGAATTCAGTACAAGATTCTAGACCCTAGCGATCTTGATATCTCTTTAAAAACGTGTTGAAATAATGCCTAAAAACTGATCTTAACTTTTTTTTTCGTTAGTTTAAGTCCGGGAAATTAATTGTTGAACAAATTGACACACTACATCAATTTGCCGTTTTATATCCATTTCATACAATTATGTGATTCGAATATACGGACATTTTAACATGGATCCGAATTTGTTTGCATTAGAATCAATTTTAAATGGTATTTGTGTATGTATTTAAGTTTTGAAAATAACATAATTATTATGTAATCAATTAGCTAAACAATTAATTTTCTAGATTTTGTTTATTTTTTTGAATACAAAACACGTAATTAAACTTTTCCTTCACCAACAACAGAACTAGTTTTGTAGTCCCTGGACCACTGGACGCACAATGCATCATGCATATTAAAAAAACTCGTAAAAGGGAAGTTTGAAATAAATGCTGAAAGGTCCGTTTCAGTACAACAAAAGTTATTTGTATTGTATAACTAAACATCAGACTTATCTGTATTACATTATAGAATGTGCGGGTCGTTTTAATTTTGAGCGAAACATATAATTCCTCTCATCTGTGACTTTTGTTATTCCGGCTGTCATCCAAGGATCTGTGACAGTCATTACGGGTCCAGTCTTACCAAGGGGTATCGTGTTACCCAGTAACAGGTCTGTGGAGGTCAATTAGGCAGTCGCTCCATGTGAAATACTAGACACATGCTTCAAAAAGAACATGCTCACAATAAACGAACAACTCTAAGAAATGCTGCAAACAGAATCAGCAAACAGAACGTACTTGTGAACACGGAAAGATACTACTTACTATCTTAACATCCTTTCTAGATCGCACAATAAGCACAGAATGGCGGAACATCTGCCAAGAACCACACAATACAACTACGTATTATAATATAAAATATTTCAGTGTGACTGGCTCTCATAGCGTGGACAAAACTTGACAGACCAATAACGACTATAAAAATTATTTAGAGAATAATAAATGATGAAAAATCTACTTCAATTACTACCAATTTAGAGTCATATAATCATTTGCCTAGCCTTTATCCAACTGTTTTGGAATAAGGAATTCAGGTTTGGTCCTATAGTAAAAGTTGTTCATAATGATGAGTGTCAACCTCTTAAGAACTTGTTAATGTTTTACCAATAACCCTGTATACAATCCTAGAAGGTTAATCTATTGCGCGTAGTACCAGTACCGTTGCGCGGCGTGTGTATATGACATGTATGAATATATATAAACGAGGCAAAAGAAGTATGTAAGGATCCGAGCATGCAGGTAGCGATTTATAGTTTCTGCTTACCCTCATAGGAAGAAGGGGTGAGTTCATGTACGTAAGACTAACCGACTGATATGTTCAGCTAAATGATATGCTTATTTCTATCGTGTCTTGAAATTCGTAAATTCGATCCGGAAAGTTTTCTTGCACCATTAGATCCGTTATTGAATTCGCAAGACAATCTTCAGAAGGCCAATTCTCGTAATTTAAAACGTTCAAATCTAGTCGCAGTCTCATCTCGGCGACAAACAAATGTCAAAAACTTGTCAAAATGTAGGGAAATTCGAGGTTTTTTAACTGAATGAGACTGAGATCAGACTGTGAACGTTCTAACAATTGCGAGAATTGCCCCTCAGATTTGTCAACGTAATGATTGGAAATAGAAAATTCCCATTTCTCAATTCATGTTAAAAGTGACTGTCAGTCAGGACGAAAATTTTCAAAATTTTCCGTTTTTATAATTTTAATCATATTTTAATGTAAGTATTTATTCTGAAAACTTAATTGTGTCCAAAAAATCGCAAATAATGAATTTTAATGGAATTTGGATGGAGCATGCGTATGCCATCGCCGCCCGTTCGATGTCCACCTCGCACAGGATGGATGGAAAAGCAGCAGATGAAGTAATTTTTAGATCCGTTGGTGTAATTGATCTATGGCGTTCCAGTAGGAGGTTAAATACCTAAATAAATAAATGTTCAGTGCGTCTTGCATCGGCTACATTTTATGCTCCAAATACGTTCAGATGGAATTACTATTCTTATCACAAAACATTTTGTGGTAGGTGTTCACGACTAGTTTGCTATTAAATCTCTAACAATGTCAACAGTGGCACCGCAGTGCATCAGGGGAGCGATGTATTATGCACCGTGTCATTCCGGCTTCACTTCCAAATATCCAGGAATATACGTAGATACCTATCCTGCGTTTGCATACTTTGGGAATATACATAGATATCTATGTATATCTTGCATTGTCTAGAGAGATATGCACTTATGCAGTCTTGGATGCAATGTCGTGAACATACAGATGGCCAGACTCAGTGTATCTCTCAAATAAGTCGGGTAGTATCAGTTATTATTAACAAAAACCAAAATGTACGAAATGTTTTTTGAATATGAGCTGTATTTAAACGTTTGGCGTATTTTTGATTCGATCGAATAATAGACAGAAGTAGAAAGGCATCTATTTAATTAAAAGAATATCCGTACCTAACTGATAATATTCTTGAAGGGTGCTTTTCAACATGAATGATGTTGCTTGCCAAATGATCACTAAACGGCACCTAATTAGATTCATTTAAAAAATTAAACTTAACCATTCATAATATTACTTGAATCAAAAGGTTCCCTTCTAAAAAAAAGTTAAATAACTTCAGTATATTTTTATGAACTGTTCTGATTTCACGTTTTCTATACAGTTTTAATGTGTCGCCTGCTACACAAAAGAACTTCATTCTACGTGAGAATGTTGACCTCATGTCCTAACACAAGCGATCGTAACGCGAATATTAATAATAAAGTTGCATTTTATTCGAATTAGGTAGTAATTCAGCACTTTTTGAACAATAATGAGTCTAAACCCGAAACGCCCGCCCTTCACTACTTCCTAGTGTTTTAGTTGGGAAGAGGAGGTGCAAGGAACTCCCGAGAAAAAATCGTCGCGTACATTTGTCACTCATTTGTTCGGAAAAGCAGAACGCGGGGAAGCGGTTCACACGTGACACAACACACACAATCAGCCTATAATGTTCCCGCTGCTAGGACACAGGCCTCCTCTCAGTGAGAGGGAGTGGGCCGTAATCCACCACGCGGGCCCAATGCGGATTGGTAGATGTCACTTGTCTTCGAATTTTTGGTTCTATGACACGCCTGTTTCCTCACGATGTTTTCCATCACCATTTTGAGAGCAATGGTGATGAAATAATTTACACTTAGTAAAGCGCCTATCTAGGTTCGGACCTATGATCTGTAACTCTAGTTGCGGCTGTTACAACAGGGCCACCACTGCTCTTTTTTTTCGCAGAGTTTGGGTTCGCCGAACTATCGCATGTATTAGAACACAGCCTGAATCGTGAATGCATCGCTGTGGCAGAGGGAAGGTGACAATGAAGATAGAGTTATAGGCGGCAGATAGAATAGAGAATTGTGGGGAAAAGGTAAACTATTAAGTATAGTGTTATAGGTAGTAATACTATTTAACATATAATTTAAAACTGTGCCATAACAGAAAGATATTAAATAATCCAAAAAGTGCTAGTATAATATAAAACTGTGCCTTCCCCGAAATATGTTAAATAATCCAAAATAAAACCACAAGTTTTTCCTAAGCATTTTTGTATTTCCCAGCATCGAAAGCACACTTTCCAGTGCTGTCTAAACTAAATGGTTGTAAACTTGAACCGATTTTTTTCCATTTTTGTTGTTAATCAGTTATTTCGTTGGGACGTAATATAATAAGCATACTGCTGAGACACAGTTCTCCTCTCTGTGGGAGGGAGTGACCCAGTGCGTGTTGGCGGATGTCACATGTCTTCGATTTTATGAGTTCTAAGCCGGTTTTTCATCGTTTTGTGAGCAGTGGTGATGAAATTATTAACTCAAAGTAAAGTGCCACACAGACGCATTGCTTGGGTTCGAACCTGCAACTAGTTAGTCGCGGCCGTTTGACTGTAACAGGCAAATCACATTGTGCCTGGACTTGAATTCAGTAAAATAATCATTGTATAAAATACTTTTCCAATTGAAGCTTATCCATTTTGTCAGGACTTCCAGTTTACAATAGGAAAGCCCTGGGAGATTTAACTCCGTCTGTCGTTCACAGTTACAATCGCTCGATGCTATCTAAGAACGATGAAGATTTTTATTTTTGTTCCATTCCACTTCATCATCGTATGAAGATTCCAGTTAGCAGCTCGTTGAAGAAAATGTACCATGAATACTATAACATTGTTTCTTGGAAACTGAGAAGATAGATAGAAAACAACTTATCGGTTTTTCTTTATCGGAATCTTTTTACACCTTCTGAAAGAAAGCTGTTCGGTGAAGACCAATTATTTTACAAAGAATAGGACACGAACAATTTAGTACCCATCGTGCACCTAAATTCTGAAGTTACATACTTAATATTGAAATAAATAATTTTCAAATAGTTTAATAATTTATATTTCATGCCATAATAATTAAAATGATTATGTACTCGTACAATATACATATAACGCAAGTAACTATTTACACTAGATACTAAATATACAAATAGATAAATGAAAAAAAATCTTTTGTTTTTTGGTCACTTAGGCGTCAAAGACGGTACTTGCCCGTGGTCCCCCTGTCTGGACTAGACAAGGGGACCACGGGCAAGTACCGGTCAAAGACTGCCAGCATTGCCACGTCGAATGGCGTCGAATGCTAAATTTTCAAATTGAATTTGAAAAGTATTTACAACATTATGAAAACGGCAGCTTCGGTTCAGCGCGTCGCGGAAAGCATTTTCTGCGTTTAGAAAACGACGGTTTCACGACACTATCGCCGCCGTGTCGCCCCCCCTACCCATTCCTAGATATCAGCGCAAATAGTAGAGCAGTACTCTATGACAACGGTCATCGGGTCAAGGCGTGTATTCATGTACTAGGAATTTGATCGCTACTTTCCACCGAAGGACGGTGTTGTATTGAAAGGTAATTATATAGGGGCGGCAGACCTCATCGCACTGTGCTCAATGACTGCATAGCGTGTCAGTGAAAGGGAAAGTAGCTAATGACTCCCAGTTGAAATGAAAAGCTCTGTACTTGCAGAATTTTTGTTTGTAAAATTAATATTCACGCGAATATTCCCCAAAGGGGTAAGCAGGGTATTGGTATATCTATATTTTTCCAGATATGTTTAAGACCCATGTAATAGGGGGCGAGTGAAGTGACCCTATTAGGACTTAATCGGCCACAAATCCAAACTCCTGGATAACCTGGACAATAGTCAACAAAATGTTACACTTTTTCACGACATAAGGTAGAAAATATAAGAAAGAAACTTGTGAAACTGACGGATTGTCTTTGTCACCTGTTGCCTGTCCAATTTATTAAATAGGCCACTGGTCAGTGGTCACTACTGAGAAATAAAATTCCTATCGGAAAACCGAACATCGTTTTGCACCACCTGAGAATCGAAACCAAGACCCTCTCGGTGTCGCTCAGCACTTTCTTCTTTATCTGTATGATTATTCTTTAAGATAGTGAAAGCAATATTTATTTGATCCTCTAAAAAAATTATTGATATTATTATGGTGATCGTGTTTTTTTTTTATTAGCTATTGAACTTTTTGGGCTCCTAATGATGATCGCCTTTTGTATAAATAAGCCTCTTTTAAACTAACTAGCCTCCGCAGTATTAGGTACTGCTGCTAGAACAAGAAACCAAAATGGAAATAATTTGGAGATCGATAAAATACATAAATTATTATTCTTAAATATTTTTATAGAACCATAAAATAAGTATTGTCGAACATTTACATTTTTGTTAGCAGGAGAAGAGAAGTCATAATTTCATAACCGGAAAGCTCTTTTATCCGGTTATAATAAGAGGGAAAAAGAATTTTAAATAACCGGAAAATAGGATTATGGATGAATAAATTGTTGTAAACGGCCTTTCGAAGTTGGGATGTTTTTTCATATTTGTGATTAATTTACTTGTTGCTTCTGACAGCCACCGAGGGCCATGTTCAGTTTGGGATGACCACCTACCTCAATTTGCCGTGTTTTAGCTATTTCATGTAACTCTGGAATGACAATTGTGTTTTGAATATACAGACTATTTCAGTAGGTAGTCATAAATTAATTGCTAAGCTAATTAATATTGTGTAATCCTGGAAATTATTGAGCTGTAAAATCTAGTTTGGATTACATAATGTTTTGGTAGTTTAAAAGCATCAATTTGCCATTTTAGCTAGACATACAACTGTAAAAAACTGGCCAAGTGCGAGTCGGACTCGCACACGAAGGGTTCCGTACCAGGCAAAAACGCCGAAAAAAACATGTTTGTTGTATGGGAGCCCCCCTTAAATATTTATTTTATTTTAATTTTATTATTTATTATTAAAGTTAAAATACAACTGAATATTTTGTGAATATTTCAAGTGCCTACCTGTTGCCATTTTTGATATCGAGCAAAAAAGGGCAAAAAAATCGCGTTTGTTGTATGGGAGCCCCCCTTAAATATTTAATTTATTTTATTTTTAGTATTTGTTGTTATAGCGGCAATAGAAATACATAATTTGTGAAAATTTCAACTGTCTAGCTATCGCGGTTCTTGAGATACAGCCTGGTGACAGACAGACAGACAGACGGACAGACGGACAGACGGACAGACGGACAGACAGCGAAGTCTTAGTAATAGGGTTCCGTTTTTATACGGAACCCTAAAAATAGAGTTGTGATTTGAATATACGGATCATTTAAGTTGGTAAGTATAGTCTTTTTGCTTAAAAAACAATTTCTTTGACTGTACCTAATATCTCAGGACCTCAACAACTGATCTAAAATGGTCAGACTCAGGACTCACTGTTGCCATTAAAAATAACTGCTGCATCTTGGAATCAAACCAGCAACCTGTAGCGCTGAAGCCAATCTTTCAGTCACTGCGCCAAGCGAGCTGTCAAGAGTATCTCGCGTATCCGTATTTCTGTCCTTATCTATCTGTATATAGATATTATAAAACGAAGTCGATTTTCGTGTCTGTCTGTGTGACCACTTAGTTCTTCAAAACTACACACAGGATTTTGATGCAGTTTTCACCATCAATCAATCAATCCTGCCTTTTCCCAACTGTGTTGGGTTCGGCTTCCAGTCTAACCGGATGCAGCTGAATACCAGTTTTTTTACATGAGGTTTTCACCATCATTTGAATAATTTATTCCGGAAGGTTTATGTGTATAAAACATTAACATTAGATATATAGCACATTATTCCCTTTATTCCACTAAATACATTTAAATTATATTTTTAAATATTAGTATAAAAAAATAAAAAAACATTTAAAAATATAAAAATAGTTGCCCACCGGTATCAGGATCAGGGTCCAAGCTACCGGCGGTCAGGGCTCCAGAGAGAGGAACCTCCTGACAATGCGCGCCGTGTCAAGAAGTACTGCTTTCTGAATCAAGCCCTTGATCCAGCTGCCCAACGAGAGCCTCTTCAGATGTTGGTCGAGGCTCTTGGCTATTAATCCATTAGCACATTTATTATTATTAGTTTATTTATTTATTTTCCATACATTTTAAAATATATAAAGAAGCGTGTTCAAAATTGTGGTCCGCTGGTGTCAGGAGCAAGTTCCAAACTATCGGTGGTTAGTAGATATTATTATACTAGGCTCCCGGGATAGGGAAATTTTATTCGGTAATTAAGGGGAAAACATGACCTAAAGCGCGGTCGATGTCGGACTGCATAGAAATGAAAGAGAAGCGCGATGACACAACGCTGGTAATTTATTGCAAAATATGAAGCAATTTATGCAATAAATTACATACATTTTTTTTGCTAGCCTATGCTGTCCCACTGCTGGGCAAAGGCCTCCCCCAAATCCTTCCAGGAACTCTTTTCCCGCGCCACCTCAAACCAGCCCTCGTGGTACGCGTCCAAGTCATCTCGCCATCATACATTAAATACATTAAACAAAATCTATTGTTTGGGCTAAAAAATTAAAACACTATTGCTTTAGTATGTCGCTTGTAGAATAATCTGACAAAAAATCAGAATGATTGTATGTATAGGTATTAGTATGGTTTTTATTGTAAAAAGAAAATTTTTAGAAGTATCTTCATGATTTTATTCTATTGTACCAAATTAGTTGTATTATGTTTTCAACACACTATCTAATTAGCATATATCCCGAAGAATAGCCCGATATGTTATTTAAAAAAAAAAAACGTTTTTAGGTCAGTATCAGGTATCAAGATGTATTTTGATAAAAGTATAATTCGCGACCGTAACAAATTTGGCTTATTCGCATAATTATCAAAATATCATTAAACCATCAATACAACTCTCCGAGTTCAAAATACTCTATCTATTGAATTACCTACTATTTCATGAAATCATGACATTTAATGCCAATTCTAACTCAGATTTTTGTACAGATGATTCTAATGATTTTGGGTCTGCAAATATATATTTGCCATAGTCGCGAATCATAATTATCTTGATCACCATACAAGCTGACATTCACATCTAAATTGCAAAAAAACTTAAGAAAATTTGAATATCACCATCTTGCCACAACCCTCTTAAATAGACTTTGAAAAAGACACTACTTCGGACGGATAGGTACAGCTAGCTGAGATCTCGTCTTTGTCTGTCACTTTTAGTCGATATTATGCTAATCAAGGTTATATTTTGGATCCGTACCAACTTTTCAAACGTAGCTAGAATACAGAACGTCTTGCTGAAACGTGAAGTATAGAATTGGTGATTTTGGGGTCTTCTTATGTACCTACTCGTAATTTTACAGATTTCCGTCTCATTCTATCTAGTGCTACTATTAACGTGGCCATCTAACATCAAAGGTAAAATCTACTAGAAAAGTGGAAGAGGTGACATCACAAAATAAATTGAGTTTGATTTAGAAGAAACCATCATCATCTGCCTAGCCTTTACCCAACTATGTTGGGGTCGGCTTCCAGTCTAATCGGATGCAGCTGAATACCAGTATTTTACATGGAGCGACTGCCTATCTGACCTCCACAACCCAGTTACTGGGTAATACGATACCCTTGGTAAAACTGGTGGTCATACCTTCGGGCTTCTGACTACCCGTAACGACTGTCAAAGATAAGAAATCACACTAATATTATAAAGGCGAAAGTTTGTGAGTGTGTGTGTGAGTGTGTGTGTGTGTTTATATGTTTGTTACTTCTTCACGCTCAAACGGCTGGACCAATTTTGATAAAATTTTGTATGGAGGTAGCTGACACCCTGGATTAACATATAGGCTACTTTTTATCCCGATATTCCCACGGGATCGATAATTACGCGGGTGAAACCGCGGGGTGCAGCTAGTAGATTTATAAGAAACCATTAAAATAAAATCCACATCATCATTACGTCGAATTTTCTTCCAATTTCATCGGACTTTGTAGGTACTTTCAAGCCGCGAAATTAAAACACAATCACCCAAATCCGTTCAACTCAGTTATTTTAACATAACAGCGGCCATTATTCGTGGTAGCTAATACAGAAATAACTACCTCCCATAACAGTAGGCGAGGCGAAAGCCACGTTGATAGCGATCACTTGACCTTGAGCGGTGAACCGCGATGACCTTGGACTATTGTAATTAAAGGAAATATTCGTCAACAAATATTATTATTGCCGCTTCGTGTGTACAAGTGATGTTTTAGTGATTTAGTTTGTTCATGTTTAGTATTATTTATATAATGGATTTGTTTAGGGGATTTAGAACATTGTTTGATAGTTAAAAGTTTAAAAAAAAATTCAAGGTAGGTACTGCTACGAACGTTTAAAAAAAAAATTACTCGAAACAATATATTTACGCTGCTCAAAAGCGATTACGAGCTTCGAGTTTACAAACATTCAAGTCGTCTTGTAGATCAGCGTAAATAACGCCACGTTTAGAACATGATAATGTCCGCTACAGTAAATTAAGATAGTTCTATTTCAAAGTTCAGTGTGAGCTTAGCCCCGAAGCTTGGCAAGTAAAGTTACCACTTCCTGCTCTGATCAAAGTAGTAGTATTACTGGTCATAGTTTCAGTATGTTTCTGGTTAAAATAAACTACTAAGCGAGCAATTCCAAGGAGCTAGTTTAAAATAATATCGCTCAGTTCTGCACGTTTACTTACAATTTTAATTTTAAATGTAACTAATATGGCAATTTCCTTGGTAATAAAAGCCACACGGGTCGGTCGAATGTTTCGCTTTCCGAGATTGGTCTACAGATGGAAGTCCATTGATGACCATCTATTAGGTACTTTTATCGAGACCCTCCGTGCCTCGGAAAGCAGGCTACGCTGTTGATCCCGTCAGTAAATCGTAGATATTTCGTTACTGGTAGGGTTATCATGTTCCCCAGTAACTGAGTTACGGAGGTCAGATATTGTTGGAAAATGGCTAGACAGATAATTACCTTGTTACTAATCCGTAGAAGGTGAATAGCTCGCCATAGCACAGTCTAGTAAAATGCTAGAAACCATCTCACGCAGCACCCTTTTTTCATGTTACCATGCGGCTTATAAACAATTTAATAGCTGTAAATGACATTATATCATTATTGACACACTCGTTGGTGGTTGCGTGAGGGGCCGGCAGAGCATGCGTAGTTCATACAAACGTACCTAATACCAAAATAATTTGTAAATCAAACATGAATTCCCAATTTTGGGAGGGTTTGCCATAATCGCCACGCTTGGCAGGCGGGTTGGCGATCGCAGTATGGTATGATGGTGGAATACATAGAGAACGTTGCTGCCCATTCTCCGATACGCCCCTTAGTCGCCTTTTACGACACCCACGGGAAGTAAGGGTTGGTGCTATTCTTTAAGTCCGGCACCACACAGACCAATTCCTAATGTAATGTGTATTTATTCCGATTCATCATCTGCCTAGCCGGGGTCGGTTTCCAGTCTAACCGGATGCAGCTGAATACCGCGGCAAGGTGGGGTCTTGGTATGTAAATACTGACTACCTGAAGAATATGTTTGATTCACAAATTTGAACTACGCATGCTACGCCGGCCCCTTAAGTTCCCATCAAAATGGTTGAGCTGAATGGAGCTTTTTTTTCGTTCGATTCGTTTCAACATGGATGATGTAGGTAATCAAAATTTTGTTACAATTTTTTTATTTAAAAGAGTGTCTGTGGAGTTTCTTGTCAACGGGCAACTAGCTGACTCTTTTCTTCTCTTCGCTTATCTTTCTGACTGACCGACCCCTATGCATTTCGAAAGGGCCTGTACTTGGTTTATCACAGTAATATTATAAAGGCGAAAGTTTGTGAGTGTGTGTGTGTGTTTATATGTTTGTTACTTATACACGCTCATACGGCTGGACTAATTTTGAAAAAAAATTGAGGGAGGTAGCTGACACCCTGGGTTAATATATAGGCTACTTTTTATCCCGATATTCCCACGGGATCGACACTTATGCGGGTGAAACCGCTGGGCGCAGCTAGTTTGAAATAAATGCTTTGAGTTTGAGTTTATACTTTGGTTGTGAATACTATATTTTATAATATCTGTTTTATTTCAGGAACGAAACCGAGTAAGTAAAAGAATATTTACCTACTTAAGAGCGTTTACGCCGTACGGCATTTCATACAAACTTTCAAGCTCTTATTTTTCGAAATTAATGAACGGATTTTAATGAAACTTCCTAAGCATAAGCAGGATACAAAGGTCTAAAAAGTTAGTAGAGAACATTTTCGAAATGTCTTATATAAAAAAAGATAACTGGAAATATCTGTTTCTATGGAAAGTTTAAAATCGGTCTAAATTGGCTGTAACACTATTTTTCGAAAATGTTCTCTACTAACTTTTTAGACCTTTGTATTTTGCTTATACGTACGAAGTTTCATTAAAATCGGTTCATTCACTTCGAAAAAAAAGGGCTTGAAAGTTTGTATGAAATGCCGTTCGGCGTAAACGCTCTTAAGGACACACCGTCACTATCAGACTTCCTGAGACCACGGGTGGCTCAGTTCGGCTAAAACTGCGGAGGATCAAAGGTATGCTCAAGTTAGATACATTTTTCGAAGAAAATAAAGTTTAATAATTTCTGATCTCAAAATTTTCAACATGGAAATGCTCCTGAAAAATAATACTCTTGTTTCGTTTAATGTTAAAGATGTATAACTAGAAAAAAGTATCTGATTAGTTTATATTATTATGTACTTGTACAGTCAAGGGCGGATAATGTTAAGCAATTTTCAAACAAATTCCTTTCTCACATACTTAGTGGGTAAGTCACCTTTTCGAACTGTACTTAATTTTTAACCCCCGACAGAAGCAGAGGGGTGTTATAAGTTTAACGTGTATCTGTGTATGTGTCTGTGCCATCGTAGCTCGCAAACGGCTGAACCGATATTGATGTTTTTAAAAAAAATTTAAAACGTTGATGGCAACGACGTAGTCGGCAAAATTATACATAAGTTGCTTAGTAGTAAGAAATTTCGTTGGTTCTCTTTCTCCGGTCGTGTCGTATTGCGTGCTGTCCCATCGGACTATGAGAGTGAGGTAAGAGAGAATGCACCTATGTCTGCGCACACACTTGTGCACTATAATACCTGTCCTATGAGTATGACCTGTATGTAGGTAAGTCTCCGTTGAGATTGGCCGCCATGGCCGGAATTAGGTCTGGAGGACTATTAGTAAGAAATAATTTTTAAGTGCTTAACATATTTATTCCTTGACTGTACAGTCAACTATGTTCCTACTAATATAAAATTTCATTCAAAAATAAAGGAGAAAATCGCCTTTGAATAAAGCACACACACACACGCAAGTAAGCACGCACACATCTCATCTGAGATGATGCCTTTGAATAAAGCCAAGTGTATACATACTTTTGCTCGTGACTGTACATGTTTAAAAATTTTACTGTGTTTTTTCATTGACGTATATGATCTCTTAACCGCATGCCCGAGAGCATTTAAATATTAAAAGAACTTGCGCTTTTGTTAACATCAGTCTTGTTCGCCTCGACACTGCTGTGACGTCAGAGGCCTCACAAACATTTGGTCGCGGCTTTCATTTTGCCTTTCCAACAAAAGAATAGTTTAAATCAAATTGTAAGTCTCTTTGTCAGTAGTTTTAAGGTTTAACTGACAGTCTAATGCTTACGCTTCAGAGATTAACAAGGATAATTGAGTCTGTTCAGTCTGTTCTTGTACTTTTTGGACATTTTATTAAGAAAGTTGAGTGCAGTGTAGACTTGTGCAGTTTAGCCTGTAAAAAAAAAACAGAAAAATGAATAGAAAAAAATATAGTTCGAGAATAATTTTTGAGATGTGCAATCGTTTCAGGTGCGTGATTATTTATGTATTTCTCCTTGCCTTTTGTATCTTTAAATTTATAAGGCCCAGTTTAGTTGATTCTCCAGTAGCTTAGCTTGGGTTAAGAATAATAAGCTGGGCTACTGGATTTTAATAAAATATGCAATTTCATAATTTAACAAATAGTTCTGCATCCGAGCCTGGATTTAACAAATAATTCAGCATTCAGGTCTAAATTTAACAAATCATTCTGCATCCAAGCCTGAATTTAACAAATAATTCTGCATCCAAGCCTGGATTTAACAAATAATTCTGCATCCAAGCCTGGAATTAGTCTTTGGTTAAATTTATTTTGGAAAACATTTACATAAAACATTTGGATGCTGCAGAAATCTGTACACAATAGATTAATCTCTGTCTCTTAAACTAGGGTATCCTGTATCTTAAGAGACAGTGATTCGCAATGAGGTTGAATTAGAACTAAATATTGAAATTAAACATCGATGGCATCGACGTGCAACCTGTTACAATTGAGTAAGAACATGAGACAGAAAATTCTCTCAGCGTTGAAATTTTTGCAAAGTTTAAAAAAAAAAAGGCTATTCCATACATTTTGACCACGTAGGTATTGCACTTTTCTATGAAGCAGCAGTTTTTTTGGGTACGTATCAAAATCCCGAATTTTAAAAGACCGAATTTTAAAATACCAATGGACGAAATCCCGAAAATTGAAACGCCGAATGGTTATTTGGTCGAAAGTTTAAAACCCCGAAAGTTCATTTGCCCGAAAGTTTAAAATTCCGAAGTTTAAAAACCCGAAGTTTAAAACCCAAAGTTTAAAATCCCGAAGTTCAAAATACCGAAATTGTCAAAAAAAATAATTTCAAATTGTTGAAATTCTGTGTAAAGGGTTTAAAGTGACCTAACCAAATCTAACCTCGGGGTGCCCTTCGCTCACTCTTGTATCCTGTGTTGACGAAGCCCCGCTTCGCGGGGCCCCTATTTCAGTATACAGTGTACTTCCACACCCGGCGCTTTTTGATAGTAGCTATTTTTTTTGGATAGAATAGAGCCTTTTTAGTGTAAATTTGAAAACCGCATAGTTCGTAAAATTATAGTGGCCGAGAAAAAAATCCCAAACTTTTTTTTTTTATCTACAAAAATATGTTGTTAGGCGTAGTCGACGGAGCCCCGCTTCGCGGGGCCCCTATTTCTGTCTACAGGGTTTAAAGGAACCTAACACGAAGGGGATGACGGGGGCTCGTTCGCTCGCTTTGCTCGCTCACTCGAGCCCCCGTCATCCCCTTCGAACCTAACCTGTCCAAGTCGGGGTGCCCCAAGTCCCGAGCTCGCTTCGCTCGCTCTTGCATCCTAAGTTGTCATTACAAATGTGTTAGCTACTAAGTAGCAAATGGGTTTGCCGGTTCTTTGTAAACACAAAACCGCCTACCTGTACTTTATATCCACCTTTGTGAGATTTGAACACTTTAAAAGTATCTTCACTCATTATAGCAACCACTCGGTACTAAGTAGCTAACAGTAACTACAAATTAATAAAACATTACGGAATAAAATAATTTTTCGAGATCTACCCCCGCTATAAAAAATATTAAAACATGTTAAGCAGAATGCCCACCGTCATAATTGTGTTGTAGTCCCATCTATGAGTAATCGCGGGAACTACGTCGCCGCTCTTTGGGATTTCATCCATCGGTATTTCGTCCATTCGGGATTTCATCCATTCGGGATTTCGTCCTTTCGGGCATTTGAACATCGGTATTTTGTGTTTCGATATAACGACTATCGACATTTAAAACTTTCGGTATTTTGAATTTCGGTGTTATGGACGTCGGTATTTCAATCATGGGTATTATGAACTTTCGGGATTTTGATACGTACCCGTTTTTTTTATACCCACGAAATGTTTCCGTCTAGAATCAATTCATCATCTGCCTAGCCTTTTCCCAACTATGTTGGGGTCGGCTTCCAGTCTAACCGGATGCAGCTGAATACCAGTATTCAAACTCAAACTCAAAGCATTTATTTCAATTAAACCTTTAACAGGCACTTTTGAATTGTCAAGAAGTCGGTCAGTCATAAAATATGAAGCTAGATGCCCATTCCAAAGCGTAGGTACCTATGGAGAAGAACGGGCAAGAAACTCCATGGACACTCTTTTTAAATTACATTTTACAAAAACATTTGTTACATCATTCCTTTTGAATTTATGATTAAGTATATAATGTGAGAACGATGTAAAAAAAAATAAAAAGATGTCCGCGTTAAGAGCGTCCAGAATACAACAAATAGTAACAAAACAACAATCCAAAGTTAAAACAATTAAAATAAGCCCAGGCGGCTAAGTGATGACCAGTCCCAACTGACGGCGCCCGTTCACGAACATGACGTATATATCAGCACCATTCAGCTCAACCACTTTGAAGGGAGCTAAATGATCCAACATACACGCCACCGCCAGCGAGACATTTGAGTGAGCATGACACACTATCAGCCGCCAGGGAATATTCAAGTCAATGAAAGATATATTATTACCCAGTAAATGGTAGCTATAGATTACATAGAACTCACATCTGTGCTATGCAATTATACAATACAAAGGAAATTGAGTTTATACAATGCAAGGATAGTCTTACAATCTTCAGCAGCTCCAACAGTATTTTCAAGTGTTAGTTAATTAGTTGTGGAGCAGGACTAGCATTGAGCCAGGCATTTTTGTCAGTGATGTAATCCCCTAACTTATAATATGCCTGACTGCATAGTGTGCGTTTTATACAAGATTTAAATTTTGTCTCATTCAGTTGAAGAATGTGGGGAGGTATTTTATTATAACATTTTAGACAGTACCCCATAAAAGATGAATCTACTTTAGCCAGTCTGAAACCTGGTTGAACTAATAGGTCCCTATTTCTAGTACTATAATTATGTCTTTCACCTCTTTTACTAAAAAGATGTAAATTTTTCCTTACATACATGATGTTTTCATAGATATATTGACAAGGCACCGTCATGATGTTAATTTCCTTAAACAGTTCCCTTAGAGAATCGCGCCTGCGGAGATTATATATGGCTCTGATGGCTCTTTTCTGCAGAATAAAAATAGAATCGTTGTCTGCAGCCCGTCCCCAAAGTAAAATACCGTAAGACATGATACTATGAAAGTAACTAAAATAGACTAGTCTCGCGGTATCTACATCAGTAAATAGACGGATTTTTCTGACAGCCTAAGCTGCTGAACTTAGCCGTCCTGCAAGAGATTTTAAATGAGGACCCCATTGTAGCCTTGAGTCGAGCGTGATCCCTAGGAAAACAGTTTCATCGACGAATTCTAGTTGCTCTTGATTCAATATTATCTCACAATCACTACCCTTGACATTTGGTAAAGAAAATCTTATGCACTTAGTTTTTTTTCCATTTAATACTAAATTATTAGCAGTGAACCAATTTTGGACCTGCAGTAGGGCGTTATTTACGTCGTCAAAATTTGTAGCACGTCTATTTACCTTAAAAATTAAGGAAGTGTCATCAGCAAATAACACCATTTGTGGTTGATTTTTTAATAAATGGAGTAGATCATTAATATACACTAAAAAGAGGAAAGGACCCAATATCGAGCCTTGTGGCACACCAATTTTTACTATTAAACCAAGTGAATTGACACCATTTATTTGGACTTGTTGTTGTCTATTATTTAAATAAGAACTAACTAAACTGAGCGCAAGTTTTCCAAGTCCGTAATGCTCAAGTTTCAAAAGCAAGGTTTGGTGATCGACGCAATCAAATGCTTTGGAGAGGTCACAAAAGATTCCTATGGCATCTTGGGCCTCTTCCCACGCATTAAAAGGTCTATAATTATTGGTGTCTTTACTGTCTCCGGATTTGTAAAGTGGTATAACCTTACTGTATTTCATTAAATCGGGGAAGACTCCTTGATCCACACACGAATTAAATACTAAGGCTAAGTAAGGTGCAATAGTCTCAATTATGGAGGTACAGATCTTAATGGACATTCCCCAAAGATCTTCGGTCAATTTGATCTTAATTTGCTTAAAAGCTTTAATTACAATTAAGGGGTTAATATGCCTAAAGTTAAATTCAATCGGGCAGGCTGAAACGTTCGCCCTTACTAAATCAAAAGCGAGCGAGGGCGAGGAATTTAAGGTTTCAGTTGTTTTGAGTGGGATACTAGTAAAGAAATTTACAAATTCTTGAGCCACTTCTTTGTTATCGCAAATGAGACCGCTTGACGTCTGCAGTGTGTAATCAGAATTATGCTTTTTATTCCTGTTGGTTTCATTATTTATAATTTTCCAAACCGTCTTTATTTTATTGTCTGCTGATTTAACCTTGTTGCTAATATATAAGGCTTTAGCTGCCTTACAAGCGTTCTTAAAAGTTTTAGAGTAAGTAGCAACATACTTATTAAAAGTTTCCGTGTTAATATAAGGCTTAAGGCCATACAGTTCGAAAAGTCTTTCCCTACTTTTCCTAAGCCCTTTAGTTGCCCAGTCACAAAATAAAAACTTGGGGCTGATACTTTTAGTGTTCTTCTTAAAATAATTATTGAACTCGGTTTGGACTACCGAGAAGAATTCATTATACAAAGTATTAACATTGTTCACTGTAAGGTTCTGATTACTTAATTTACAAATTAAAGTGCTATTAAATTTATTTAAATTAATTGATGTTATTGGTCTGGATTGGATCTGCACTTTTTGTATTGGCATGTTGTACTCAAAAGTTACAGTTTGACCACTGTGATCAGAAGGGAGATAATTAACAACAGCTTTATCTAAATAGTCGCAGCAACAAAAAACATTATCAATACATGTTGCAGTAGTCGTAGTTATTCGGGTTGGTTCTACAAACACATTTGACAAATTGAATGATTTAAACAAATTTAATAATCTACTGGTATTGAAATTATTTTCTAAAATATTAATATTAAAGTCACCACAGATAATTACTGATCTATTACCAGTCGCAAGTTTTGCCAAAACATCTTCCATTACTGATTCAAATATAGAATAGTTTTGATAATTTGGGGGTCTGTAAACGCACACTATAACATGCTTATCTAGCTCAACACAAGACAGCTCAATGCTATGTTCAACTGATAGTTCAACTATGTCTTTACGAGGTTTGAATTTAATACAACTTTTAATTAGGATTAGTGAACCACCACGCAGCATTGAATTTCGATTAAAACAACTGGCCACACTATAATTTGTCATAGTTAATTAGCATTTCAGAATCTTTTAACCATTGCTCAGTTATACAAATAATGTCAAACATTGTTTTTTCTAAAAATAACTCAATTTCCAATTGTTTGGAAGAAAAACCTTGAATATTTTGATGAAATAATTTCAAGGATTTCTGCTTAGCCCCTTTTCTGCAGTTCACTATTTCAGAGCCAGAAAATACCTTTTTGTTATTAAGTGTAGCTATACTGTTAGTGGTACCTTCTGTTGTCTTACAAACTAGTTTAAAATATCTGAGCTAACCAACTTAACATTAGTACTATTACTAATTGTGGTGCTAATTATGGATGACTTCGACATACTAATTATGTCTGGGTTAATATTAAGTGCTAATAGCCTAGCTATTTGACGTCTAAAACTAATGGGCAGATACACAGTATCCCTAGTCGACCTTAACTTATCAACAAAAATGTTGGTATCAAAAAATATAAACTTGTCACTATGGTGACTAACTATGAAATGCATGTAATTATTTAACATGTGAATGTAGTTGTTTTGTCTGTTTGACAAGTGCTCAAAATATGGAAAAGCACACAAAATTATTTTCTTACAATTTAACTTCATAAGGTTGGTGACACTATCAGTGATATCATCTTTTTTAACATTTAAACTGGTACCTATAAGTACTGTAATAATGGCATTAGGATCATATTCATTCCTAGTTATTGAAGAGATTATTTGTTTGTAGGAAGTCTGAGGCATGCAAAAGTTTTGTGAAGAATGACACAGGTTGTTGCTAAGTAATTTACCTAATCCTTTTCCAAAACTATCAGAAAACATAATAGAACAGCAACAAACTTTACTACAAGGGAGAGAACTAGCCTCAGTCTGAACTACTTGCAATGGACCTTGTTTAACATCTGGTGTATCTAGATCTGGAATAGAGACCTGAGCACTTCCTGACTGGGACGGGTCCTCCGTTCCCTCAGTTTGGAGAGTGCCAAGATTGGATGTGCTTTCCAATGAACAATGCGGGCTGCTGAGAGTCAGTGGGTCCACTCTGTCTGCATTGGAGTTGCACATGTCCACTAACTCATTTGCCGCAAGGATATGCTCCTGAATTTGTTTTTCAGACAGCACATATTTAGTATAAAGAGAATGTATTGACTCTTCAAGTACCTGAATTTCAGACTGTAAGCGTTGTGTGTCAACCTCATAAATGTTCTTACTGTCTTCTAATTTAATTTGAAAGTTATTTAATTTATTTATAAGAAAAACACGTTCTTTTCTTAGTTTAATATTATTAGAACTGTGTTTTTGCTGTTTCCTAAATTTATTGCATTTATTTATGATTTTATTTAGTTTTGCATATTTTTTAATTTTATTTTGACTTACTTGATAACTACTATTGTTGTGTTTCAAAATGGAATCCTCAGTAAGGTCTATTGTTATTAAGGGGTTGCAGTTAGTGTTTAATAATTCATTATACAAGTTATTGGATTCCTTAGCCTTAGTACATTCTTTTAGTTTCTGTAATTTATTGATTCGAACATTTGCATGAATTAATTCCTCTTCAAGGTCCCTAACCCTACATAAAGCCTCCTCATATATATTACTGCAGTTGTTGAAACCATCCGTGACCACCCGCAGTTTGTCCCGTTCATCGACAACATCCAGGTATTGTTGATGTAGGTCTACTAGCTCTTGTTTTAAGCTAGTGTTTTTGAAAACGACCTTCTCGATTTCCTTCTCACTATCATCTATTTCCTGTAACAGCTGTTGACATTTGCTGTTTGAAGCCTTAAGATCTTCAGTGGTCGTTCTCAACTTAAGCTCCAACTCCTGAGCAGCAGCCTTACGGGTCATCACAGGCATGGTTTCAGAAATTAGTACTGAAAGTAGAATTAAAGGAACGGTGAGAACTAATAAGATAGGCAAAAAGGAAAGCTAGAAATGAAAGGAAAAATGTGAGAACTTAGGGGTGCTTTATAGAGAAATGAGGTAGGCTGCTGAATCTAATTGAAATGCAACTTGATTAAATCAAGTACAAAGTTACATTGATTCTATTGTCTTATGATTTTACTTTTCCTTATGTGGGTAGGATGCCTAGATCAAAAAGATTTTTTAAATGTTTTATTTTAGTTTTACATACAGATAACAATGCAATAAACGATATTCTACGTTCTTGTTGTTGTGTCAAATATATTATACCTACTATGGATCAAAAATATTACGATAATTCACTATTTTAATTTGTACATAAACGAAGTGGCATTGACCCACTGCTAGGTGCCAAATCCACCAAGAAAAGTGATTCTAGGACTCAATAAGGCGTGTTACCGATTCTAAGAGATGACTGTGTGGTAAATAAATAATAAAAGTAACAATACTCCCCGTTTAAATCCGTGGGTCGAAAATCAGCTGTTCGTAATAGGTTACCGGTAACGGTGGGCAACCAAACACTGCGTTTTACTGTGAATATTTGCAGGAAAACAATAATCCTGACTATTTATGCACTTATTTTACATTTACTTATATTAAATCACCTTAATTAGACTTAAAAATAATTAAAATTAATTTTTAAAATACGGAACAAAATTTTGACATGTCAGTCAGGCAGTGTTGCCAACTTTCCTTTATTTTACATGGAGCGACTGCCTATCTGACCTCCACAACCCAGTTACTGGGTAATACGATACCCCTTGGTAAGACTGATTGTCAGACTTTCGGGCTTCTGACTACCCGTAACGACTGTCAAAGATCCACGAATGGCAGCCGGATTTCGGATTTGATTTCCGTCTAGAATCAATTCACGGTTACAATTGGCACGTCGAAGTCCGCTACCACCCTGTATGACATTTTACTGTCCCGGATTTACACAAAGTAACGCTTGATTCCATAATCTAGCATGATTTTAATACTAACTTTTTTCTGAAAACACTTGCTACATCCCGAATGTGAAGTTTGGGCTCATAACTTTCCGGTAATTCCGTCGAACTTAGTAAATCGAATCTAGCTGGAAGACAAGATCAATTTATAATATCGCACTATATTCGATCACAGCAACAGTTCCGTAATTGTGGCACCAACTTGCTAAATAGAACACAAACTGTTAAGTTTGTTATGTGAATGAAACGTTTCTTAGGGTTCTGTACCTCAAAAGAAAAAAAACAGAACCCTAATAGGAGCACTTTGTTGTCCGTCCGTCCGACTGTCCGTCTGTCTGTCAAGACCCTTTATCTCGGGAACGCGTAGAGGTATCGACTTGAAATTCTTTACCGGTTTTTATATATATATATATAATATATATTTCCGTCAGTCGTTACGGGTAGTCAGAAGCCCGAAAGTCTGACAGTCTTACCAAGGGGTATCGTATTACCCAGTAACTGGGTTGTGGAGGTCAGATAGGCAGTCGCTCCATGTAAAATACTGGTATTCAGCTGCATCCGGTTAGACTGGAAGCCGACCCCAACATAGTTGGGAAAAGGCTAGGCAGATGATGATATATTTATAAAAGATTTATTATTATGAAATCATGAATCTTTATTTATCTCAACATCATACTATAGGCACTGGTTAATAGAATGCACAATATAAATAGAGAAAGGTGTCTGAGGTAGGAGGGTCTTGAGTATTTTAATACCAATGTTCAGCAGTCACTATACAAATGTTTATAGTTAAAATAAACACAGCAACAGCAGTGCGATTCTGCCGGTCGATTCTGTAAAAATCTCACCGTGAAAACTTAGGTGAAGTGAGTTTGTTTTTGCTAGGAATTGACACTATTGACAGTGGTGTTATTCTGTAAAAATCTCACCGTGAAAACTTAAGTGAATTGAGCGTGGAGTGAGCTGTCAATAGTGTCAATTCCTAGCAAAAACAAACTCACTTCACCCAAGTTTTCACGGTGAGATTTTTACAGAATCGACCGGCTGTAACCATCTCACCGTGAAAACTTAGGTGAAGTGAGCTGTCAGTGTCATCCCATCTGATACTAGGGATTGACCACGCATACATTTACAATCATAATCGAGATTTTAATAATATTTTCTATGCTAATTCTATTGATCATTTATGTTTTTTTTTCATAGAATTTAATCCCACGTTGTCTGTGTGGCGTGATCCAGAACACAGTCTACGAAAAAAAAAAAGAAAAAAAAAAGAAAATTGAGATTCTGACTAAGTTTCTGTTTTGCTATTTTATTTTAAACCCCACAAAATAGTAATGTTTTGACAACTGAAATACTAGCTTTGAAATTATACAAACTCATCAATAGAATTAGCATAAAAAATATTATTAAAATCTCGATTATGATTGTAAATGTTTGCTTGGTCAATCCCTAGCATCAGTGGGATGGCACTGACAGCTCACTCCACGCAAGTTTTCACGGTGAGATTTTTACAGAATCGACCAGCTGTATTTAAGGGGACTTCATGACCTAAAGCGCGGTCACAGTCGGACTTCAAAAAAAAGAAGGAAAAGCGCGATGACACAACGCTGGTAATTAATTTATTGCAAAACATGAAGCAATCATCTATTTACAAAAAATCTATTGATTAGACAAATAAAATAAAACACTGTTACGTTAATATGTTGAATGATTGCATGTTTATTAGAATCGATAAAAGGAATTTTTAGAGGTATTCCTTATTATCACAAATAAGAATAAAAAAAAAGGATTTGACAGTAAAATAAAATACTCTTCTTGAAGATCTTAAACTTATAGGCATTATAAAACTTGCGTTTAGGTCCTGTAGTCCCGTTAGCTCAGTTGTCTAGACTAAAAGGCTTATTATTATTAGAAACTAATATATTCCAAAGCAAATAACATGGAATTTGATATAATAACAAAACGTTTTTTTGCAATTTTCCACGCTAAACCAGTAGGAATTGCATAAACATAAAACCATTTTTACAAAAAAAAAAAACAACCGACTTCCAAACAAAAACACTACAAATTGAAAAATAACTTTAATTTAGTAAGTCGGTGTCTTTGGTTCCGCATTTTCGTTTATCGACACCGACTTCCTAAATTAAAGTTATTTTTCAATTTGTAGTGTTTTTTTTTTGGAAGTCGGTTGTTTTTTTTTTGTAAAAATGGTTTTATTTTTCACTTTTTAGTTGGTCAGTTTGTAATTTATCTAAGTTACAATAGCCTAATGCCAACTGTTCATCACCTTTTACAAAATATTGCTTTTCCCGATGCTGGGACGTTAATTGTTGATGAGTACTCCCGGTAAGGACCAGGAGAACTCCTCAACAATCACTCACCATTGTGACGAGCATAAATTGCTTAGCAACCATATTAAAGTAATCGAATCGCAACCCGTGAAATATTTGTCATTGAGTAGTTCCGACGGCCATCTGTGGTCTTCATCATCAGCTCCACTTTACTAAATGATGATTACCGAGAGCAAATGCTCAAGTTACTTTAAAAAATACCCAAATCGCTATAGGTTTGCCTATAAAATTTGAGGGTTGCCCTCGATTTCCATGGGATCCTCTCATCAAATTCCAACTTGATGATAATGGGACCCCCTCGAGAGTATACCCTTTCAAATAAAAACATTAACTTTTGGAGTCGGTCCAGCCGAATTCGAGTAGGTAATCGGTGAACATAGCTACTGTAAACAGTTGAAGAGTTCCCTTAGCTGTCCTTCGTCTTCATCATCAGACCCCTAATGACAGTCACAACCCATCTAGGTGTAAAGTTCACATCAATACAAATTAATCAAGCCCAAACACAAGGTAACTGCTGTAAATCGTTGAGGAGTCCCCTCGACTGTCTTTCGGCTCCATCATCAGATCGACTCCAGACCTTCATTAAATTGTAGTGCTTTAAAATAGTTAATGAAAAAGTTAACAAACGCACTAGTCGCTCCTACGATTTTCGAATGTTCCCCTCGATTTCACTGGGATGCCATCATCAGATCCTGGTTTCCTTATCATGGGACCACTCTTGGCATATATTCTTTCCAACAAAAAAAGAATAATCAAAATCGGTTCACAAACGACGAAGTTATCCGCGAACACACATAAAAAAAAAACATATACGGTCAAATTGAGAAACCTCCTCCTTTTTTGAAGTCGGTTAAAAATGAATTAAGTTTTTGGGAAATACGCACAAAATGGGGTACATACTATTAAACACTACCATAGATTCCTGCTGAATTACAACAAAATTTATTTTAAAAAAATACAAGTTTCTAGTGCTAAATCAGTTGGTCGAACAAATTCTCAATTCAAAGATCTTAAGGTCGTCGCATGCTACTGTCCACTAACATTTCATTATTGTCGGGCCAATGACGGATCAATGTGCTGTTCGTTCGAAATTTAGATTTGAACATGTTGATTTTATAGTGATGACGTCATGTTTGCTGATTACGTTGCGTTTGTTGATAGGCGACTTGCATACAATGTTATTCCTAATTATTGTTCGATGTAGGCTTATTGGCTTCATACTAATTCAAATTTTGTAATACGGACATTTATTTTTAAATCATTACGAACCTACAATATTAATTAAATAATTTTAGGTAGATATTTATATTTATTATTTATTTACCCAGTAACTGGGTTATGAAGGTCAGATAGGCAGTCGCTCCATGTAACGTACTGGTATTCAGCTGCATCTGGTTAGACTGGAAGCCGACCGGAAAAGGCTAGGCATATGATGAGGTACTCGTAGATATTTATAAGATAGGTATAGTTAGTGCAAGATTTTTTTTATATAAAAGTAAGAGAAAAATAAGTACTTTTCAATTCGGTTGTAGAAAAATTCAACTACTTCCCACTTAAATCTATTGTGAAGATTTTTTTTTTTAATTTTTTGTCCCTTTATTGAATCCATTTATCAATATTTATAGTAATAGTCCATTTATTTGTCAGAATATTGTTGCAAATTGTTACATAGTTTTTAAAGTTCTCAAAATTCTGCCGTTTCCGGCGTACAAATACATATTCAGGGTTTTGGTTAATTAGTTAGGTATAACATTGAACTAAATAAATTGGAATAATATTATTTGAAATGCAATAAGTCACCTATTAGTACCTATTAGTTCAGAAATGTCAAAAAGATTAAATGAAGTAAAAGAGATAATGAGAACAGAACATCCTAATTATTTACTAATTATTGTAGAGAGTGAATAAGAATTTGGATACAAACATAATTATATTACATTATCTTTTATTCTACCATAATTATGATTCTATAACAGCGGCTGAGCGCCCTCGCTAAGTGCAGACGTACTTAAGGTCGAACTAGTCGCGAGCTCGAAGTCAGTGGTGGGCATGGCCAAAAAGCACGCTGTCTTACCTGGCATTGTGTCCGACAAAGATAGTATCAGTGATGAGCAGTTGGACGCTAGTCTACACGCACAACGTCTAGTTTACACGCACGCAAACACCGTTCCGAACTGAAACGCTCATAAAAATATACGAAAAGTCCTTGGGAAAATTGTGTTTTATGAAAAAACCACTGCATAAATCAGTTACAAATAAAGTTAATTGAACTCTTCGATAAGTGAGCTTTGTCAGTACCTACTTAGTTTTGGAGATTTTGCACTTCTTTTATTAGTTATTTACACCCAAAGTTACGTTAAAATTAGCAAGCAAAACGAATCTTTGTTGGCTCTTAACTTTTAATGACTTTTTATTTTACTATTCTATATCCGCAAAGACAATATTAATAATAAGAGAAAACGATATCGTGATTAACTTTGGATGTACAGACGCCAGCACATCAAGCTACCTGAAACTGTAAAATTTTCGCAATCAACATTGAACCTTATGCTTTAGTGATAAAGTTGAAAATTTACTAAAGAAATTTGACAGATTGTAGCAACTTGATGTGCTGGCGTCTGTACAATGTTAAACAGTGGAGTAATACCCTCCTAAAATTTGTATGGAAAAAATATCGACTATCCACCTTCGTTGCGGTTTTCGTACCGATGGGCAAAAAGGTCGACTCAAACTCAAATAATTTATTTCAATTAAACCAATTACAGGCACTTTTGAACTATCAAGGGGTCGGTCAGTCAGAAAGATGGAGCTAGTTGCCCATTCCAAAGCGTAGGTACCTATGGAGAAGAACGGGCAAGAAACTCCACGTACCTACACTCTTTTAAATCAAAATAATATGGTTACAAAGTCTTGCTTACATCATTCATGTTAAAAATTATGCATGTGAGAACGATGCAGAACGTTAAAAGCGTCTGTAATGAAAATACAAAAAAGAAAAAAACAATTCAAATTTTAAATAAAATTAAAATAAGCCATGGCTGCAAAGAGATGACCAGTCCCTACTGAGCGCGCCGGTTCACGAGAATGACGCATGTATTAGTATGTATTACCATTCAGCTCAACCATTTTGAAGGGAGCTAAATGATCCAACACGTGAGCAACCATCAGCGAGACATTTGAGTGAGCATGACATACTCTCAGTCGCCAGGGCATTCAAGTCAATGAAAGCCGTACCCAGTAAATGGAAGCTTTATAGTACCTATGTACATAGTACACACCTGTGCTATGCAATTATACAATACTAGGAGATTGAATTTATACAATGCAAAAAAAGTATTTTAAAATCTTCAGCAGCTCCAACAGTATTTTCCAATGCTAATGTATTTATTTGCGCGTCCCTATAGAGCAGGATCAGCGTTTAGCCAAGCATTTTTTTCAGCGATGTAATCCCCCAATTTATAATATGGCTACATAGTGTGCGTTTTATACAAGATTTAAATTTCGTTTCATTTAGTTTAAGTATGTGGGTAGGTATTTTACTGTAATATTTTAAATAGTAGCCCATGAAAGACGAATCTACTTTAGCCTACATGGACTATTAATGTATTTCGAACTAGCTATTGCTTTCGACTTCGCCGGCGTGAAAGTCGGAAATTATCCCACGGGATACAGAAAGTATCGTATAACCTAACCTAGGTCATGATCTACCTGTCTGCCAAATCGCAAATGCACGAATTCAGTCCCGGGCTGCTGCAGAGAAATTCTAGATAGCAAAACCTATAATACTTTGCGCAACCTGGGAATCTAACCCAGGACCTCACAGTTGCAGCTCAGCAGTTGCACTTGCGACCACCAGACCGTCATGATATGGTTTTTTTTTTAGTTTAATGGTAGACCTCAGACTACCTACAGTATTTGTCTGTCCTTCCCCTTTTTAATCCATCCAAAGGTTGTCTTTAAAATATCACTCTTAGCGATAAGACCGCCCATTGTGTCACCCTTTGGTACAGTTTTTTCGTCTGTAATATAAGTATAATATGGTGTACATAATAAAGAGTATTCTCTTCTATTCTATAACTTAATATGTAAGCCTTGGATCACAACTAGCGAGCACTCTCAGAGTCTACAAACGACATTTCCTAGTATTCTTGAGGCAAGGTTCAGATAAAATAGACAAATTACTTTCATACAAGAAAGATAGTACTGAACACGGATATCTATGGCACTGAAGCACATGTCCACTCACGCGAAACGTGGCCGAAAAATCATATGAGTTTAAAATGGAGTCTATCAAAAAGTACTCTGTGGCGACCCGCGTCCGAGAGTGACAGCGAAAAAAAAACCGTGACAGCGAGTGCGTTCCGGCATGTGGTATTTTATTTTTAGTAATTTTGTCTATGACAGTATTGCTTGCGTTCCAGGTTATATAGTCGAGTGGCAATTACTTTATAATCTTAAGGTTGAATTTTACTTGCACACTAGTGACACGTAGATAGTTTTAATCTTTCTGAAGTTTCATTATTCTTTGTTCCACCCATTTTACTATTTGTGTGTGATTTGAGTTGCCTTTATGTAGGTACTATAAATCTACTTTTATGACCATGAAAATATAAAGCCATCAAATCAAACTTTTAATAGACTGCAGACTTCCATAGCTGTCACTTACAATCTTGCAAAACCAGGGGGCCTAAAAAGGCCACTTTGGCAGAATCATAAAAGGATAACATTATGAATCATAAAAAGATGAAGACAGTCCGCGTTTTTCTTTTTGTCGCTGCACTACGTAGGTATAATCAAAGAGATTGGGATTGGATTTGGATTGGATTGATTGGTATTTTAGCACAGACAAAAAAAAATAACTGAAAAATCCTTCACCAATGGGATTTGATACGATTAACTTAACAGTTAACTGTCCATTATGTTATGATTCATACTGTAATCCTTTTATGATCTGCCAAAGTGGTCTTTTTAGGCCTCCAGTTTGCCTGTCCATTTTCCAAAAATTTGGGCAAGTCGATGTAGAATTCGATTATAACACCTCCGCCCTCTCAGAGGGATTCCGTGTCTACGGCATCCAGGAATACCGATATCTATTAAGATTCCTGAAACGCCTTCCCTGATTTACTATGCGGCCTGATCTATAGGCCGTTGCAGACTTGCAGATGGAATAAACCTGGTGCTTTTCGTAGGCTTTATAATGTTGAAAAAGATTAGTGTGTTTGTAAGTACCTACATAAAGTTAATTAATAACAAAATGTTCTTACTCATACTGTTTGCAATACACAGCACACAGGACGATTTGTGAAGTTGTAGTCAGGAAAATTTATTGTTCATCTTTATACACTGTCGATTTATTGTTCATCTTAGACCGCAGGCGTCAGGTAGACGTACTTTATAATTTATTTCGACTTTCGGATGGCGTTTGATAGGGTTAACAACGACACGCTGCTGATGAAACTTAGCAAAATAGGTTTCGCACCATCTCTACTCCGTTTCTTCGCAGACTACCTTCGCGATCGTCAGCAGTTTGTTAGGCTCGGTAGGTACGAATCAAGTACCTACCTACCACACGCGTTCCGGAGTAAGTCAGGGCTCAATTTTGCTTACGGCAGCCCTGTCTAAGGTATCCCTAATATCTAAGGTACACAAACTAGCACAAGCGCACCGTAGACTCAGTCTCTAGCAGAACACATTGCGATCGTACTTGGTGCACACCGAAGTTTAATTTCGTCACTTGACATTTCCTTACTCTTCCCCATTTAGAAAGACGCAGTGCATTCTAACAGCGTGTTTCGATAGATATTGTCGATTTGGTAAAAGTCCTACAGAGCGGACTTGGTAATTTTATCGAGACATGGCCCCTAGCGTTCTTGAAACGACTACCAATCCAGTTTGGGGTACTTGGTGAAGCCTAACCCCTCTCCCGGAAATGTGCGTACAACAAGCCTCACGCAAACTGAGGCCCTTTTGGAAGAAGAAATCATGAATATCGTTTGGTTAATAAATGTAATTACGGATTGGCTTTATATCCTAGTTTGATTTAATCGAACTGTGAGTTTTACGATTCTGCATTCCATGTGTGTTGCGTCAGCAGGTCAAGTCGTCAAAATTACAAGCATTAGAGCTCAGTGTCAAGGATAGCGGAAGGAAGGAGGAAGGAAGGCAAGAAGGAAGGAGGGAAGGCAAGGAAGGAAGGAAGGCCTCCCCCGTTTTCCCTATACCTAAATAAACGCAACTGACAAATATCTGTCAAGGTAAGGATTAGGAGATGGACACTGTAATGCAAAAGAAAATAGCATCAATTATTAATTATAATAATTTAGAAGAATTATTTCCATTCTGGAATAAATTATCATTAATAGCTTCTCAGCTATATTGCCCTTCACTACTTAATAGTGTTTGAGCTGGCGACAAGAAAAGGCGCAATAAACTCTCCAGCAACACGTTTCTGTCTGTTTAGTTAGAGAAATTTATTACCATTATCAGCCTAGAATAATTATTATAATATAATTAATGACTCACCCAGTCGCACTATCGATTAGTCATTAGTAACTATTTATTTATTTATAGTTAATTAAAACGGCACAGGTCCAATTACATTAATTAACATAGAATTATAAAAATAAAATAAGCATTCAAATAACATACGATACAAAAATTTAATTCAAACATATACAATTCGTGGATAAAATTATTTGAGTAAATGGTTAAATAAATTAAATACATCACAAAGTAACATAAACTAGTATGTAACAGTGGACACCCTCGCATATTGTCTCCCACAGAACACCAGACAAGCACGCATTATTTTCTTCCATTCATCAGCAAACACATCATATTCATGGTCGGCAGTCAGGAGGGCGTTTAGCATCCTTAGGGTTCGACATACTGGGGATTCGGCTCTAGCAACAGATCTAGATAGCGGTAGTGCGAACAGATTATACGGCGGCTTTGGCAGTGCCCAAGGTATTTCTCGGGCACAGATAGGCGGCAGAAAAGTCCGTGCAGCTCAGGGCAGTCAATGTGACCGCTTAGGGTTTTACAGGCAAGCGTGAGCTGATCAAAGCCCCTTCTTACCTCCAACAAATTGAAGCCCAATACCCCTAGAAGATTATTCGTTGGGTACCTGAATGGAAAGAAATGGCCTTTGATACAAAAATCTCAGGAAGGTTTTCTGAACTTTCTCAAGCATCAGTGTCTGAGACACAGTATGTGGATGCCAGACACAGGCGCTGGACTGGAGTTTACTCCGAACCACAGTGGTGTATAAAAGTTTGATAACACTGGGATTGCGAAAGTCACGAGCGTTCCTCAAGACAAATCCCAGACGCCTGAAGGATTGCTGTGCAAGGGCAGACACGTGGTCTCTAAATGTCAGACTGCGGTCGAAAGTCACTCCTAAGTCCTAAACGCTGTTGACACGAGTGATCATTGTGGGCCAAAGTATAATCGTATTTTATTGGTCTCAACCCTCGACCATAAGTCATAACGATGCATTTACCAATATTAAACAACAACTTGTTCGCAATGCTCCACTCATAGACGGTATCGATATCTTTTTGTAGGAGTTCGCAATCCACCTCTGTTCTGATCTGCGCACTATATTAAATACTAATCACCTTGTTACGATAGCTAACACACTTGTACATGGCCTGGCATGTGGCATGCATGGCCATGGCATTTACCAAGTCTCATAAATTAACTAGCCTAAACTATCACATCCGCACCCTCTGACTGTCCAGTACTGACTTGCCCTGCCTGACTTACACCAGCCTTCTCAATTCTTAAAAAATACCTCCCTTAGCCCAAAATCCGACACTTTCGCAGAATAGGTTTATGGCCGCATTTGTACAATCTCTTTATTGGCTTAAGGGTTCGGTTTGGTATCCCACGGGCCCATCTTATGGTCGCCAGATATGTCACCAGTATTGTTTGTTAAGATTAGTAATCGTCTATTTCACAAGTTTCTTTGGAATTCGTTGAATTATTGCATTCGAAAAATACAATAGGTAAATTTTCCAGCATTTTTGACAAGTTTTCGCTGTTGACGTGAATTTTTGTCACCAATGAAAACACTCGAAACAGAGAAATATACTTGCCCAAAACTCATGAAACAAAGACACTACGACTAAAAACTGTCGATAATAATGACGTGTTATGCATTTAGGGTGCTGTTATTTTATATATTTCATCATCATCTGCCTAGTCTTTTCCCAACTATGTTGGGCTCGGCTTCCAGTCTGACCGGATGCAGCTGAATATCAGTATTTTACATAGAGCCAGTAATACGATACACCTTGGTAAGACTGGTTGTCAGATTTTGGGCTTCTGACGATCCGTAACGACTGTCAAAGATCCGCGAATGACAGCCAGGACCAACGGCTTAACGTGCTTTCCGAGACACGACTCCTCGTCTTGATATTTACAGATGGTAACCCATCCACGGACCAATCGCGGCAAGCGTAGCGCAACCTGATCGATCGAACCGTGCGGTTATTATTTAGCCACAAGCTCCTCCTTTTTATTTATTTCTATTCAAATAAGAATCGTTTTGAAATTCAACAATCAAACGTAAGACTAACTCTTCGATACTTTATCATAAAAACAATCGCGAACACTTTCATATTTAATAACTTACGTTGCCCGTCATCTTTCAAAGGATCAACAGTATAATTACTTTACCTGCTAAAGTAAACGTACATATATAATATATTACTTAATAGAAACTTAATAATTAATACATAATTCCTTCTCTGCGGGTAGCTAATTAAAGTTTCAGGTGCAATTAGATACATATTGTGTATACACGAGCTGTTTCGCAAACAATATACGTATCAGGTAGGTATATTCTTGACTTTCTTCATCAAACTATCTTCAACTTTATCTCCATACACTTCAAAACCTTCTGCAAAGCCTTTTGTAGAAATAAAAGACTTTGTTCGTTCATGCTAAGTTCTTCGCTCCACGATTTGCTACGAAGTTTTACACGTCAATTATGGCATACAATATTAATAACATAAGTTTGCAGAATCCATGCCTTGTGATTAAAATAAACCGAAGACAATACCTTGTAGAAGCAACTTCGTTTTAGTTCTAGAAATTTGTCTCCTGGAATAGTTTGTCATGAAGTCAGTAATTCTTCTGGACTTACAGTGCATTCGCTATTTATTTGCCAAAAATGTAAACAAATATGAATTAATGGAAAAACAACTTTAATTCCTACACAATACATTTCAGTTTTCGCTACAACTTCAAACATTTTTATAACTTTGTCAATAGTGCTAGTCACTCTGAAATCAACTTAATTGTCACTGAAATAAAGTTGATATTTTGTTTAACTTGAAATAGGGTAGGGATGTGCAGCACTGCGCACTTTTACTTCAGGTGAAGTGTGCTTGAAGTGAGCTGTCATTCCACCTGACGCTAGGGATGGACACTATTGTTCTTGATCTATATAAATGACCTGTGCAATTTGACACTCCAAAAAGGTGTAATTATCTCATATGCGGATGACACAGCTCTACTGTTCGCAGCTAAATCAAAGGCTGAAGTCTATGAGGTAGCACAGAATGGTTTTAATACTGTGTCTAATTGGCTTCATAAAAATCTCTTAACATTAAATACAGATAAAACCAAGTACCTTTTATTTACAATGAGAAACACTAATCCAACGCTTACTAACCTAATCATCCAAGCTCATAACAATTACAATTAACATTATGCTGACATTGCGTGCACTTGCCCCACTTTAGCTAAAACTGACCATATTAAATATCTAGGCGTCACGATTGACACAAATCTGAACTTCAGCAAACACATCGATGTATTATGCACCAGAGTGCGCAAACTAATATACATTTAAAAAAAATTACGTAACATTGCCGACTTTAAATTAATTAGACAGGTTTATTTGGCTTTGTGTCAATCTATTATTACCTACTGTATACCGTCCTGGGGTGGTGCCGCTAAATCAATTTTACTGCACCTAGAACGGGCCCAAAGAGCAGTTTTAAAGGTTGCTACTTTTCGTCCATTTCGATTTCCTACACACCAGCTTTATATGGCATGTAAGGTGCTAACAGTACGTCAATTATTTATTTTGAATGTAGTTTTATTGCAACACACTGAAATTTATTTTAACCCAGTACCTTCAGATAAGAAAAGAAAAGATTTGGTTTGTGCTAACTCGCATACTAAACATGCTTTTGCTGACCGATTTTATTTATTTTTAGGACCCTACTTGTATAATCAGTTTAACAGAGTGCTAAAGATTTATAGTTTAAGTTATAATAGGTGTAATTTATTAGCACGGGAATATTTGGCAAAACTCAATTATGCAGACACGGAAAAACTACTAGAAATTTTAAAATAAAATCTATCTACCTAATCTAATAATATAAGTCTCTTCATTTACCTAATTAATAATAGTCTCCACTTTATCTGCTTTAATATTATTCGTTAATTTATTTAAACATAAATATATCTTGTATAATCTAGTTTTATAATAATATACTCTATAAGACATTGAAAATACTATACCTTCTTTTCAATTTAGCGTCTAATACATTTATATCAGGCAGGTCTATATTACAGTTAGAATTTAATTTTCCTCGATTGTAATTAATGTAAATCCTATTTTTAGTTTATACTTGAATACAAATTTTATTATTTATTATTATTTATTGACAGCTCACTTCACCTGAACTTTCGCGGTCGGATTTTTACAGAATTGATCGGCATTAGTCTAGATCTAGTTGTTTGTATGAGGTGACATTTTATGTAGGTAGGTAAAAATAAAAATCATTACATGCGTAAAATATTTTTTAATTAATGTAAAAACCCACTTTTGGTTCTTTGCCCAAACCCCATTTCAGACACTAAAAAAGAAATAGTCCTCTGG
Source organism: Mesoligia furuncula (assembly GCA_916614155.1). Classification (NCBI taxonomy): domain Eukaryota; kingdom Metazoa; phylum Arthropoda; class Insecta; order Lepidoptera; family Noctuidae; genus Mesoligia; species Mesoligia furuncula. The sequence continues at coordinate 38,074,495 of OU744790.1, forward strand.
ACTTTATACGAGACTACGACCTCTGAGTTTGTTTCAGTGTTTTTTGTCGGCAGAAAAACATCGATCTCATCTAGTTTTTAAATAGTAGATTGTTTGCCAAGGGAGCAAACAACTATTTTGAAGGCGAGAGGGATTCAAAGTACTCGAGCTTAAAATAGTGTTGCTCCCGAGATGGACACTACTTTTTATCACCCTCTATGAAAAAATAAGTTAGTGCAACTTATGAATAAGAATATTACGTTTATTGATTTACATACAATTTTGAGTAAACCATTACGAACGATGGCAGAATGCTTTTTGCGCGTTTTATTTTATTTTAACACCAACTTTTTTTTTAAATTTGGCTCGCGCGCCTTTTGTTTTAACATAGTCTGTTGCTTATTTATACAATGTTCGTGATAGATCTCTTTGGTGATTGGAACTTTTAATAACAATATCCACATTCCAAATTTAAATCACTTTTAGTCCCTAGGGATTTTACAGCTATTTTATTCCTTGTTTACGAAGCACTAGCTCTTTTTTAACAGATGTGCTAAAAATATTATTATTGACGTGTGAAATTGTTTGTATAAACCAACTAACAGAAAAATAACGGTGCGAAAAACCTCAAACGGCGAAAACATTGGGAACATTGTTTGAGCCATCTGGGGTTGAAACACTAGCCTTGGGGTCCGAGTGCCTACTTGGTTTTTCGAATCATCGCCAAGTGCCTGGTCGACACTTCACGTGACTAGAAAGTAGGCTGGCCTATTTTTTGGCCAAAGAATCAGCATTGCCATAGATACAACATGGAATTGCTGTCAGCCTTTTGATCACTTTTCCTGTTGACATCAATGCGGACGAATTTTTTGATGCCATGATTCTTTTTTATATGCATATTATCAAATATTATTTGAAGTCTGTTAGCTTATAATATACATATATTACTAGCTGATAGACGTGGTCCTGTTTTTGATTCGAAAAACACGTCACGCCATTTATTTTCATAATTATTTTGTTTTCCTCAGGAACAGCACTTTTTTCGGGATAAAGGGTGGGTTAGGTACGGCAGGTACCCTATGTCCGTCTCTGTACTTACACCTGACAACGTATATGCAAAATTTCAGGATGATCGGTTCAGTGGTTTAGGCGTGAAAAGGTAACAAACAAACATACTTACTTTCGCATTTATAATATTAGTTAGGATGTAAATACAAAACGATAATAAGTTACAGAAATTTATCATTATCAAAAAGTAAATTAAATTAGTAAATTAGTAGTGAATTATCAGAAAGTCTTAGGAACATCGTGCTTGCTAACCCACATGGCGGTGTTAAGGATAAAAAAAAATAAGTAGGACGGTAAGCCTTCAGCGGTGTATCTTGCTCCCATACCTTCATATCGATCAGAACCAGTCTCGTGACACAGACCCATCAGAGCAAGGTCAAAACAATCGCATGCAAAAATGTTTACATTATTTCTATCCTACATTAAGGGGCTTACATGACCTAAAGCGCGGTCACTGTCGGACTGCATAGAAAAGAAAGAGAAGCGCGATGACACAACCTGGTAATTTATTGCAAAATAAGAAGCAATTATTTAATTACAAAAAATCTATTGTTTGGACTAAAAAATTAAAACATTAGTGTTTTTATGTTGCTTGTAGAATAATCTGACAAAAAATCAGAATGATTGTATGTATAATAATATGGTTTTTATTTATTGTAAAAAGAAAGTTTTTAGAGGTATCTTGCATGTTTTTTTTCTATCGAATAAAATTAGTTGTATTATGTTTTCAACACACTATCTACCTAGCATATATCCTGAAGAACATCATATATTTTTCTGACTTTGTTTATTGTAGTCGATCATATACTTTTATTGTTTCTAAAACTTGCATTTTTTGTGTTTAGGTCCTGTAAGCCCCTTAAAACGACTATTAAATCTCTAGGCGTGTCGCTGAAATAAATTATGTAACATTAAAAATAAAACTGAAAACGTTATTTTCGTGATTGTAGAATGTGGAGGTGTGTCATTGTGTCTGTCTAAACTTCTAGATAACGCTTCGTTTTTTGTAACCGTTGATAATAACACCGCTTGATGAGTCCTATTTAAATGTGTAATTACAAGTTACTCATATTTAAAATGAGCATTATTTACGAGGGCGTTTAGTTTCCGACGCTTGTTTTTTATAATCAACTCGGATACATTCGAATCATTTTCTGACTTTACAAAAGGTTAGCTTTAAGCTAACTTAATTTATACCTTTATTTGAATTAATTCATTCCTTGGACAACTTAGCGGCGGTTTATCAAAATACCTATATGCCTTTTTCTAAAAGGACATTTTTATAAATAGAATTTTGTCTCCAGAAGACATAAATATTGATCAAAGCAAAGCCCAGAAATGTTGCCTGACAACGAATAGTTTAGCAAACTTTGACACTTTTATGCAATGGTTGTCATCATCACGTCAACACCGCCGGCTGTCGCTAAAAACCAGCGCTGTGGCTCTGTCTCGCGTAAGGTCCCAGCATTATGCTGAGCGACGGCCATTTTGCGTGGAAATAACGCATATTTTCCACCATCTTGTTTTTAATTTTAACTTATAGTACAGTCAAAATGGTCTTTGCAGGTAGAGCGTAAAATCGGTACCTTTGATTAAGCCAGAGTTCGTGTTTAAAAGTAATTAAAACCAGGTTAAGTTTGTGTCGGCTAGTGTGTGTCACATTTTAAATTCATTACAAATCAGGTCATGTGTAATGGGACTAACAGCTTAGTTGTGTGGCGCTAAATTATACTAACAGCTAAGTTGTGTGGCGCTAAATTATACGGGTTAGTGAGCAAATAACGGTTATTAGGTATTTATACAATAGCAGTAATAACAGCCACACGGGTCGATCGATCTGGTAAAGCTACACTTGCCGCGGTTGGTCCGTGGATGGGGGGTAACGTTCTTTACAAGAACCCTGCGTGACTTGGAAAGCACGTTAAGCCGTTGATCCCGTTTGTCATTAGTGGATCTTTGACAGTCGTTACGGGTGGTCAGAAGCTCGAAAGCCTAACAACCAGGCTTTTGTAAACAAGTTTTTTGTAGAGTTTTTTGTAAACAAGTTTTTATTTTTCACTTTTTAGTTGTAGTTACCTACCCCAAAAAAATTCATATATCTAGTGATATATGAATTTTTTTGGGGCTTGCTATGTGAATATCAGTGACAGAAAGCTATTGAACACATCTGCCTACCCCTTTAAAGGGTACAGGCGTGATTTTATGTTGTGTGATTGCGTAAACAATGCATACATATGCTATAGCAGCAATCGCGGTTGATTTGCTGGCATTTATTGAAGAGTTCCGTTGTCTGTCTCCGAAACTCATCATCAGATCTTTACGAAATTTAAATGGGACCATTTCGTAATACAGCTCTTTAGAACAAAAAAAATATATTTGCAAATCCGTCTATTTACGATGTAGTTATGCCAGAACATACATAAAAAAAAATAGGAACATCCGAATTGAGAACCTCCTCCTTTTTAGAAGTCGGTTAATACAAATAAAATGGTGTTTGTTGTTAACCGCATCACTTGAGAATGGCTGGTTATATTTTAAAAATGTTTTTTTAGCTCTCCGATAAGGTTTTTATTGAAAGAAAAATTGGAAAAGCTTTTTTCTATGGATATTAGAACTGGACAACAACTGTTCAGTTAGACAAAATATATTTTTGAACCGAGCAAATATCAAACCCGCATCCCGTAGCGGGCAATGAACTGCATGGAACCCATTACCACTAGAACATAAAACTTGCAAAAATCCATAACCAAACATTAACGTTGGACATGTCACAATTATCTATACACACATAACTCACGCCTTCTTTCCATGGGGGTAGGCAGAAACTGCAGAACGCCATCTGCTACGATCCTTATAACACACTCCTTTTGCCTCATTCTCTTTTATACATCTGGGGCAGTTCTGGTAATTTTAAGAACGCTCACAGTCTGATCTCAGTCTCAATCTGTCAAAAAAAAACAGTGGCACTCCGGGGGTGCCGATATAAGTGAAAACAAAACACAAACAGAATACTTTGACATCACTCACTGACATATCGGGTTTAAAACCGAGTACATCCCGAGGACAGCCGAACACATCCGAACGTAGCGCGGTGTCGGTAACAGTGTCGCGAGTTAAATGGTTTTTTCCCATATCAAAAAATACCCAACGCGCCTAGAAGTTTTCACTTCAAAATTCTTGTAATTTCCCTACATTTTTGACAAGTTTTAGACATTAATTACTAGTTGGCCTTCTGGCCTTACGCGGACGCTGGTTGCGAGTATGACAACGAATATGTCACCATTATATCGGAACATAAAATAACTGTTTCGATACGAAAGCTTTAACTGTCCATTTAGCTGTCGGCGCCTCGTTGACTTTGTTGGAGGGTGAACCCTAAAGAGCCCTTTGACCTTGACCCACACGCAAAGCCGTAAAATATAAATAAACCTTTCGGGTTCAAAGTTCATCCTTCAACGTAATTGTTACCGGGAATAGAACTTATTTCGAGGATGTTTTTTGACCTCCTGAGACCTCTTGATATCTTGTAATCTTAATTATAAGCATGTAATTACTTACACTATTGTAATCACTCAACTAGGAGACCTAGTTGAGTAATTAATGTCTATAACGATTAAAAATCTCGTTTGTATTTGTGTATTAAGCAAATACACAAATACAAACGAGGTTTTTAAGAAAGTACTTTAAACTATTTGACGGACCATTATTTAAAAAAATAGAGACGCTTGTGGCTAAGTAATAACTGCCGCACGGCTTGCCGCGGTTGTTCCGTGGATGGGTGACCACATATCAAGACCTCCCCGTGCCTCGGAAAGCACGTTAAGCCGTTGGTCCCGGCTGTCATTTGTGGATCTTTGACAGTCGTTTCAGAAGCCCAAAAGTCTGACAACCAGTCTTACCAAGGGATATCGTATTACCTAGTAATTGGGTTGTGGAGGTCAAATAGGCAGTCGCTCCAATTAAAATACTGGTACTCAGCTGCATCCGGTTAGACTGGAAGCCGACCCCAACATAGTTGGGAAAAGGCTGGGCAGATGGCAGATGGTGGTATTTTAAAAAACAACTATCACGCCTGTATTCTCCGATAGGTCAGGCAGGGGTGTAGGTACTACCTATTATAATACATCCACATTTTGCCAGTTATGGTGCCAATTTCGCCATTTTAAATAGTAAAGTCAATAACAAGGACAAGTGAAAAGTCCTCAATCTTTGGAAGACTTTTTGAAGATTACGTTGACCACCATTTATACGGTGCAATCCTGTAAGGGATTGCAACATTTTTGGAATGAACAGAAAAGGAAATTCAAAGGAACTACTGCGTATTTGTTTCGGGTTACGCTAGTAAAGGATATCTAAATGGGATAGGATACACAAAGTCAAAGAGATTTGACTTTGTATGGGGTAAAGGGTAACGTTTGACCATTGGCTTTTGCTAGTAAATTCTTTCTGGCGTAAAGTCAAAGTCAAAGCATTTATTTCAAATACGCACATAAGGCACTTTTGAACGTCAAAAATTACAACAAAATAGAATTCATTCTAGTCGCCCATTCTAAAAGGTAGGTTTCGTATGGCGAAGAATGGGCAAGAAACTCCACCGTTACTCTTTTAAAACGTTTTACAATATTTTGTATACATTACCTAATTATATAATAATAACATGTGAAGACGATGCACCTAAAATAAATTTACTATACCACAATAGGTAAAAGAATCAAAAATGAAAGTATGACATATAAATTAATTATCTGATAGATACATGGAGCTCACATATTTTCAAACATGGTAAAAGTAAACGATTTTCATTTAAATAAAAAAATGACAAGTAATAAGTCAGGGTGTGAGTTAAAGTAATTACAGAATGTAAATCAATGTCAAAAAAAGAAAATTTTTACAATTAAATTAGCAACCAGTTTGATTTTGTCTAGACCTAGAGTCTAGACAAAATCATTGTCCTATGGAGCAGGACCAGCATGTTTTCAAGCGTTCTTATCTTGGATATAATCTTTTAATTTATAATATGCTTGTTTACAAAGTGTACGTTTAATGTGGGTTTTAAATTTTGCAATTATTCACAAGGTATTTTTATGTAACATTTAATACAGTAACCTCATAAAAAATGAATGTACTTTGGCTAATCTGAAAAATGGTTGATGTAATTTAAATTATGTCTATCGCTTATTTTATTAAAAAGATGTAGATTTATTGTTACATACATAATATTTTCATGTACCGTCATAATATTTATCCTCTTAAAAAGTTCCTTAAACATTTTTAGGCTATACAACTCATACAACAGGTGGTTCTAGCGCCCACAATGGATCCTAGCACAGGACAAAATTCCCAGCGACGAAGCTGTGAGATTTGTTGCGATCAATATAGAGTTACCAAGTGATTACAACAAACATTAGTTTTGACACTTGTGACAACTTCCGTTTTCAACGTAATATATTGTGACAATTTTTGCCACTGTACAAGGCACTCTCTATTCATGTGGTAAAAGGTACGGTCTTTTAGAAGACCGACGTCACTGAAACATTATATCGTGTCGTGCATATCCTGTAAGCTGCATGTTATAGGAAATGGTGGACGCTGGTGATCGCGCTAAACAAGTAGCCGAATTCTGGGCCGAGTCTATTTGTATTGCTATCGACACGCTAAGAAGAGTGAATATAAATATAATATAGGTATACAAATTTCACTTACGTTATGTATTTATCAAATTTTGAAACTAAGAGTTCTGCTACATATCATTATTATTTGTGTATTGTTAACTTTTTGATTATTTTTTAATTTTAATAAGACTAGTTAAGCTCTTCTCGCTTGTAACACAGGATTACCTAGTTTAGGCACATAAGACTTAGGAATATTATTTACATTTAAAACTGTACACATTTTTTGCCTTGTTATTTTAGGTTTTAATAAAATATTAAGTAGTATTATTGTTAAACCTCGGTGCCATAATTTTCATAACAGCAGTCACTGTGGCTGTTATATGATAGCCACCACTTTTCTACGAAACCGTAGCTGAACTGCATGTAGGCAAAGCTAATCTTATCGACATCATTTACCAAGAGCAAATGGAAAAAAAAACTTGACTCCTGATGAAACAGAGAAACTCGCGGAAGTGTAAAATACTCATCACTCCCTCACACACCCCAACAAAACCACACGCAACACACATGCCACAAACACCACAAACTCCCATCGCACACCTCATTAATACTCACCCACACACCCATCCACCCAACACTCACCACATTAACTCAACATCAAAATACATCCCAAGTCATATGTCCTGTATGGTTTATTTTTGTCTTATTTTTTGTTTTTATTATTAATTAACTAAATCTAAATTAACATAATTACTTATTGTTAGTTGCGCTACAGTTTATACTTTTGCAGCTATCATAGTTTTACTTGTTGTACTTAGGCTTTTGTTATTGTTCCGAAATAAACTTTTATTATTATTTAACACAATATCCACTTTTGAACGGATTTGCAAAACATACAATTGTTTGCTAAATACGAGTACATTTTTTACGGTTCACTAGTCAATTACTACAATGGGTTGCATCCATGAAACCGGCTTAACTACGAAGAGCTCCCATAGATGAAATATTGTATGAAATGAAATGGAACGAAATTTATTTGCAAGAATTTTAGTAAATGCCGTTGATCGAGATTTTTACAGTTTCTATAAAACACATTCACATATTTATGTGAGTGTGTGTCACACATAAACATTTATCCAAAAATAACATTCACAATTATTATTCATTAAATAAGAGAAGCTAATAAAATTGTCGAATCAAAAAAGCATTGTATTCACAGAATACAATGATTTGTCTATAAGCCATTTGAATAAAGCTGGTTTAAAACGATTGATTGGCAGTGCCCCTAATAATTTTGGTAGTTTATTATATATGCATAAAACCATGGGAAAGCAACTTTTATGATATACATAGCTTTTTGCTAGAGAAATAATTAATCAAACAGGATATCTAGGTAACTAGATATCTAGGATATCTAGGTAGGGTATCTAGGTAATTGCACCTACTGTGTATTGTCTCTGCATCCCCCTAAGGTAGACTGGTGGAAAATGCCTAAGGCATTGAGTCCGCCTTTGTACAGTTTCTACTTGTGCATAAAGTTTTAATAAATAAATAAATATCTTGTCTTAAACGTAACAGTGTCTCCAAGACGTTTGAAATAAGAAATAAGTCGGAGTGCGTTTTAACAAAATAGCATTCAAATATGTAAGTACATACCGGAAACAGTTAATTTTTAGTTCTTTAAAAAGAGGTTTACATGTTGTTAATGTTACAAGTTAGAAAAAAAATGGATGAATCTAAAACGCTTTAATTATTAGGTTATTTATTAAAGCACGTCGCCAAATGAATATTCTGGTCGCTGACCTTTGAATGTGTAATTTAATGCTGATTAATTAAAGCTCAATTTTGTCTGATAGCAGAGTTTATAATTAGAATAATTAACGCAGCCAATCAGTTCTCTATTAATAAAATGTTCGACGCGGAAAGGTTTTCTTAAGCGATCGTTCAGTTAACCTTCATGGCGTCGAAATTATCTCAAAGGAATTTTAGATGAGGATCGGGTAATTTGAGGGAAGACCGAGAAACTCTTACGAGGAATATTTTTATAGGGATTATTTATTGTACAGAAACCTATACTTATCACAAGTTAGAAAGCGTGACGTGCTTTTTTTATGTTCAACTTATTTTTAAAGATTCAACAAATTGATAGCTTTATGTCATTTTTAAATCACGTGAAGTTACAGACTAGGTTAGGAATAATCATCATCTGCCGAGCCTTTTAGTCCTAGTCTTCCAGGCTATGTTAGGAATACGGGGTCAAATTAAATTAGCTAGCGAAACTCAGCAGAAAAAAAACCATGTTTTTTTTGGGGTCATCGACCGGAGGAAGTGACAAAAACAAACATTATTTTGTGTAAACTTCACACCTCACAAACGTGATGGGTTCCAATGTCTAAACGAGATAAAACAAAGAAAAAAACGATTTTCTCAAATTAAACTTCAAATAACATCACTACAAGCGGTCGTTGATCCAAAAAATAATAATATTTTTTATTTACCTATAGTGTAATTAGATCCATCGCGTCTGCGGAGTTTCTCTATCTTATTTAATTTGACCTTGTACAGTCGACGCTACAAGAGGGGCTTGTGGTTAACTAATAACCACACGGGTCGATCGATCATGGCTGACCATCTTTACCTACATACCAAGACCCCTCCGTGTATACGTTAAGCCGTTAGTCCCGGCTGTCATTCGTGGATCTTTGACAGTAGTTACGGGTCGTCAGAAGCCCGAAATTCTGACAACCAGTATTACCAAGGGATATCGTATTACCCAGTAACTGCGTTGTGGAAGTCAGATGGGCAGTCGCTGCATGTAAAATACTGGTACTCAGCTACATCGGGTTAGACTGGAAGCCGACCTTAACATAGTTGGTAAAAGGCTAGGCAGATGATGATGGTAGTCCTCGCTGCCTATAACAAGCTAGGCAGATGATGATGGTAGTCCTCGCTGCCTATAAAAGACTAGGCAGATGATGATGGTAGTCCTCGCTGCCTATAAAAAGCTAGGCAGATGATGATGGTAGTCCTCGCTGCCTATAAAAAGCTAGGCAGATGATGATGGTAGTCCTCGCTGCCTATAAAAAGCTAGGCAGATGATGATGGTAGTCCTCGCTGCCTATAAAAGACTAGGCAGATGATGATGGTAGTCCTCGCTGCCTATAAAAAGCTAGGCAGATGATGATGGTAGTCCTCGCTGCCTATAAAAAGCTAGGCAGATGATGATGGTAGTCCTCGCTGCCTATAAAAAGCTAGGCAGATGATGATGGTAGTCCTCGCTGCCTATAAAAAGCTAGGCAGATGATGATGGTAGTCCTCGCTGCCTATAAAAGACTAGGCAGATGATGATGGTAGTCCTCGCTGCCTATAAAAAGCTAGGCAGATGATGATGGTAGTCCTCGCTGCCTATAAAAAGCTAGGCAGATGATGATGGTAGTCCTCGCTGCCTATAAAAGACTAGGCAGATGATGATGGTAGTCCTCGCTGCCTATAAAAAGCTAGGCAGATGATGATGGTAGTCCTCGCTGCCTATAAAAAGCTAGGCAGATGATGATGGTAGTCCTCGCTGCCTATAAAAAGCTAGGCAGATGATGATGGTAGTCCTCGCTGCCTATAAAAAGCTAGGCAGATGATGATGGTAGTCCTCGCTGCCTATAAAAGACTAGGCAGATGATGATGGTAGTCCTCGCTGCCTATAAAAAGCTAGGCAGATGATGATGGTAGTCCTCGCTGCCTATAAAAAGCTAGGCAGATGATGATGGTAGTCCTCGCTGCCTATAAAAAGCTAGGCAGATGATGATGGTAGTCCTCGCTGCCTATAAAAGACTAGGCAGATGATGATGGTAGTCCTCGCTGCCTATAAAAAGCTAGGCAGATGATGATGGTAGTCCTCGCTGCCTATAAAAAGCTAGGCAGATGATGATGGTAGTCCTCGCTGCCTATAAAAAGCTAGGCAGATGATGATGGTAGTCCTCGCTGCCTATAAAAAGCTAGGCAGATGATGATGGTAGTCCTCGCTGCCTATAAAAAGCTAGGCAGATGATGATGGTAGTCCTTGCTGCCTATAAAAAGCTAGGCAGATGATGATGGTAGTCCTCGCTGCCTATAAAAGACTAGGCAGATGATGATGGTAGTCCTCGCTGCCTATAAAAAGCTAGGCAGATGATGATGGTAGTCCTCGCTGCGTATAAAAAGCTAGGCAGATGATGATGGTAGTCCTCGCTGCCTATAAAAAGCTAGGCAGATGATGATGGTAGTCCTCGCTGCCTATAAAAAGCTAGGCAGATGATGATGGTAGTCCTCGCTGCCTATAAAAGACTAGGCAGATGATGATGGTAGTCCTCGCTGCCTATAAAAAGCTAGGCAGATGATGATGGTAGTCCTCGCTGCCTATAAAAAGCTAGGCAGATGATGATGGTAGTCCTCGCTGCCTATAAAAAGCTAGGCAGATGATGATGGTAGTCCTCGCTGCCTATAAAAGACTAGGCAGATGATGATGGTAGTCCTCGCTGCCTATAAAAAGCTAGGCAGATGATGATGGTAGTCCTCGCTGCCTATAAAAAGCTAGGCAGATGATGATGGTAGTCCTCGCTGCCTATAAAAGACTAGGCAGATGATAATGGTAGTCCTCGCTGCCTATAAAAAGCTAGGCAGATGATGATGGTAGTCCTCGCTGCCTATAAAAAGATAGGCCTATAGTTTGCTTTGTAATCACAATACAATTATCACAGACACATTTTGCTCCAATAAAAATCCCCGTCACCCGGCTGTAAGAAAGCTGCTTTCGCTGTGTATTATGTTGAATAACAGGCACAGTGAAAACAACATTTGAGAGTAACTGAATAAAAGAACGGAAACACACATTAGCAATTGTGTCGTGTCAGTCAAAAACTCAAATAGCCTTATTATCTTTAGACCCAAGTCAAACCTCCAAGGTAAACATGCGAGACGCTTTTTAAATTTCGAACTACATATAAGCCGACAAAGTTAAAGTTCCAATTACAAAACCGGAGCGTAAGTTGTCAATTTTGCATTAAGAACTTTATTCATTATTGACATAATCTACTCATTTCAATGTTTTCTAATGAGTTGCTGACTTGTCTTGCTGACCATGGTCTTATTGTTGTTATTAGTAATAACTTGTTTATTTATTTTTCCTAGTGTATCATTTGTGACTTCAAGTGACAGCTATGTGAACAGAACCCAGAATTGCATAAATATGTAAGATGTCATGCCCTTTAAACCTGGAGGCTTTTATTTAGGTAGTAAGTTTTTAATTAAATTTTTTATTTTTATTTTTTTGCTTGAGTACGAATAGTTTTTATTGTATTTGTTGGTATATTGGCGTGGCTAGCTAACGGCAAATACATAGTTTGAATTAATGTTCTGTGTCCTGTAATGTACCTAGTATTGTATACAATCAAGTATTTTTTAACTGAATGGGGAGTTTGTTGCGCCACTTCTTCTCCCCAGCGAAAGCACTAGGGATTGGTGAAGGGCGTTCGTTTTGGGGGACTGTTTTTTGTCATTTTAGACGTTCAAAAAGTGCTGATTCTCAGCCTAGTTTGAATAAATGACTTTTGATTTTACATTTGTCGGAAACAGTCGAAATAAAGTTCAAAATACAGTAACTGGCTAGAAGATTTAGGCTAGGTCTAAAGTTAGAACTCGTTTTGTAATAAGACGGTATCTGTTACACTTTTTTTGGCGTAGCTCTCATTCGCTAAGTGTAGATACAGAGTGAAGGCAACGAGGAAATTGCACCAAAAAAACGCAATAAAACAACAAACAATTAACTCTCAATAAAACCAAATATGCAGGACATATTGGTACTTCACAAACGTGCCGTATTAATTTGACGTTCTGTCGTTACGTCATATCCATTTCGAATGAGAAGAGGTGATCCAATCAGCGAGCAGAACGGAACTTTATTCCGAACGCTGTACTCGAGTTTTATTAAGTAGAAAGTGCACAACACTAATTGACAGATATTGTAATTTTTTTCCCCTTCGCTTTAAACAGCCGTAAATAAAATTGATATTGTAAACTATAACGAGCAGATTTTAAAAGCGGAAAAATATTTTTAATTAAAATTGTCTTTCTCTTTTAAATTAATGGTATAAGATAGAACAATTAAGTTCTTGTTATTAATATTATAAATGCGAAAGTAAGTAAGTTTGTTTGTTACTCAATCACGCAAGAACACCTGAACGAATTCGGATGAAATTTGGCACACAGTTAGACCTGGGTTCAGACGAAGGATACTTTTATCCCAGTAGTATAATCCTATGGGCTGATGCATCACTTCCACTCGACCGAAACCGCGGACAAAAGTTAGTTGGAAAAAGGTTTAATTGCGAAAGTCTTTTTTCATTTGCACATGATATTAACTCTCAAATGCGAGGGGCCCGTGGCTAAATAATAACAGCCGCACAGGTCGATCGATCAGGTTAAGCTACGCTTGCCGCGGTTGGTCTGTGGATGGGTGACCATCTTTACATACCGAGACCCCTCCGTGCCTCGGAAAGCACGTTAAGCCGTTGGTCCCGGCTGTCATTTGTGGATCTTTGACAGTCGTTACGGGTAGTCAGAAGCCCGAAAGTCTGACAACCAGTCTTACCAAGGGGTATCGTATTACCCAGTAACTGGGTTGTGGAGGTCAGATAGGCAGTCGCTCCATGTAAAATACTGGTATTCAGCTGCATCCGGTTAGACTGGAAGCCGACCCCAACATAGTTGGGAAAAGGCTAGGCAGATGATGATGATGATTAACTCTCAAATGCATTGCCAAATGGCAACTGGCAAATGGCAAAAATGGAGAAGATTTTTAGACTACGAAGTATTAAAACCGTACCTAAGTATTAAGACCCTTGTTGAACTGACTATCCTGGAATGAGTAAAAAACACGTTCAACTAATAATAACCGGTTGAAAACTTTCTGGAACACGGGACAAAAGTTCAGTTGCGCCGCTCTGCCCGAGAAGCGACGGCATTAGTATTCTCAACGCGTCGCCGTTCGATAAAAGGGGGGTGCGTGTGTTTCACGAATTCTGCATCAGAGTTCCTGTTGTCGAACAAAAGATATTAACCGTTTAACTTTACTTGTCTGTGTGGTGCCGGACTTAAAGAATACCACCACCCCTTACTTCCCGTGGGTGTCGTAAAAGGCGACTAAGGGTCTTACCGGAGAATGGGCAGCAGCGTTCTCTATGCATTCCACCATCATACCAAACTGCGATCGCCAACCCGCCTGCCAAGCGTAGCGATTATGGCAAACCCCCCCCCCCCCCCCAAAATTGGGGGAGGCCTATGTCCAGCAGTGGACGTCTATCGGCTGAAATGATGATGATGAACTTTACTTGTATTATCATTGTTTTCCTCTAGTTTTGAAGGACTTGAACAAAAAATCTACGTCTAAGTTGACTAAACTTTTATTGTTGGATAAAAATATCAACATCATCAGAGACGTCCACTGCTGGACATAGCCTCACCCAAGCACCGCCACTTCCGGTTCTATGCTTTCCGCATCCAGCGGATTCCTGCATCCTTCACGAGGTCATTGGTTCACTTTGTGAAGGCTTCCCAACGCTACATCTTCCGGTACACGGATAAAAATATAATAATTAGATATATTCGTCCTAACTAATGAGGGGGCGTGAGAGGGGCTCGAGGCTAAATAATAACAGCCGCACAGGTCGATCGATCAGGTTAAGCTACGCTTGCCGCGGTTGGTCTGTGGATGGGTGACCATCTTTACATACCAAGACCCCTCCGTGCCTCGGAAAGCACGTTAAGCCGTTGGTCCGTGGATCTTTGACAGTCGTTACGGGTAGTCAGAAGCCCGAAAGTCTGACAACCAGTCTTACCAAGCGGTATTGTATTGCCTAGTAACTGGGTTGTGGAGGTCAGATAGGCAATCGCTCCATGTAAAATACTGGTATTCAGCTGCATCCGGTTAGACTGGAAGCCGATCCCAACATAGATGGGAAAAAGGCTAGGCAGATGATGATTCGTCTTAACTAGAGCGTGTCTAATAATCTTAACAAACACTCAACAAACTCAAAGCATTTATTTCAATTAAACCAATTATAGGCAATTTTGAATTGTCAAGGTGTCCGTCACTCACGAAATCAAAGAGTACAAAAATAAGTATGTACGAATGTAGAATTGAAAGAAGATAACTGGCCAAGTGCGAGTCGGACTCGCACACGAAGGGTTCCGTACCACAAGGCAAAAACGCCGAAAAAACACGTTTGTTGTATGGGAGCCCCCTTAAATATTTATTTTATTTTAATTTTATTATTTATTATTAAAGCAAATATACAACTGAGTATTTTGTGAATATTTCAAGTGCCTACCTGTTGCCATTATTGATATCGAGCAAAAAGGGCAAAAAAAATCGCGTTTGTTGTATGCGCCACCCTTAAATATTTATTTTATTTTGTTTTTAGTATTTGTAGGTATAATGGCAACAGAAATAGGTACATAATTTGTGAAAATTTTAACTCCCTAGCTATCGCGGTTCTTGAGATACAGCCTGGTGACAGACAGAAGGACGGACGGACAGACAGCGAAGTCTTAGTAATAGGGTCCCGTTTTTACTCTTTGGGTACGGAACCCTAAAAAAGAAAGAAAGAAAATACGTTTATTTGCGGCAAATATGACGCATAAAAATCATAAACAAAAATAAAACAAAAAAAAGGTAATATTATCATCAACGAGTAGGAGCTAGTTTTTCTTAACGAACCGTTCTGTATTAAAAAAAAATTATAGGTATATACAGTCGAATTGAGAAACCTCCTCCTTTTTTGAAGTCGGTTAAAAACCACCTCTGTGACAGATGGACAAAAAGTAATCATAAACAGCACAATAGCAGTTAAAATCTAAATCATTTTGAAGGATATTGCTAATCCATTGCTTCAAATGTTCGAAAAATTTGTCTGCTCAACAACGTAAATAGCGCAATGAATGTTGTTTTGACCTGTCAAAATGAAAGCCATTGCTACTGTTAGGGTGTTACGCAATTACCCCACAGGTCCAGTTTATTTATTTATTTAAACTTTTCGCACAAAAAGGTACAAAGGCACAAAGGTACAAACGCCAGCATATCAAGCTACTACAATCTGTCAAATTTCTGTCAAATAGATTTTCAACTTTATCACTACGGCATAAGGTTCAAAATTGATTGGGAAAATTTGACAGTTTCGGGTAGCTTGATGTGCTGGCGTCTGTACAAGAAAGAAAAATTTGGAAAAAATTTAAAAACTTATAATTTTTGTTTACTATTTTGCAACTTTGTCCTCCTGTTCCTGTATTCTCTACCAGTCAACCTAGGATGGTGCAGAGATTAGATGAAAGGTGCTTTGGTTGAGAGGAACAATGATATAAAAAAACTTTTAAAACTAGGTACACAAATACACACATAGTTCCAGTTCTTCCTTCTAAAGTCATTATTCTAAAAATTCTACTTAAAAAAGTAATTTAAAAAATAAAAACTTACTTTTAACCATATAAGTTATATACAGGGTGTTTGGTGCATCGTTTGCCAAATGGAATGGCCGAAAGGAGAGGTCATTTGCTATCTCTTAAGGCCCAGTAACTCATTCCTTGTTACACCGGTTTTTTTATTATGACTTTTTAATTTTTATTTAGGAAAATACAAGAACTCTGCATTTAAGCTTAATTTTTTTTTAATTTATGAGTATAGCCTTCAAATTTTATTTTAATTCTTATGTTTACTCTTGTATAGTTCTATGAAATTCAAAATTACTTGCTAATAACATCTAGTTTTTTTATAATAACTCACAAAGTTTTTGAAAAAAGGAAAAATACCCTTAATACTCAACTTTGAATTGCTGTAAAAAAAAACTTACAGTGGTCGGGTTCTTCGAATTCATTTAAAAAGTTCGCTAATTTGTCCTCTTTCCAACGGTGTGCAATATACCAAAAAACACTTTTAATAACTTCAGTAATTCGCTAAATGTGTAATCGAGACACATCAGGCTGATATTCGATATTACGGTAAGAACACTAGTTTTCACATAAATAAGATTCTTTGAGTAGGTGGCTAGTGTTATCTCACTCTTATGTAGTCTCTTATCTCTTTCTAGGGTTCTAACTTTCCTCGAACTTGAAATAAAAAGTGTCCAGTTTTGTCGTTTTTTATTACACTCGGACGTGGATGATCCGAACTTTTTTTAAATAATTTCTACAAACAGACTTACCCTAATTATTAGCTCAGCTACCAATTTTCAGTGAAGACCTGTCATTTGTTTTTCATCAAGACGATTATCCCGCTCACTGGAGATTAACCACCAGGGAGTACTTGGTTGCATTCCCAGAATCATGGATTGGGAGGGATGGCCATATTCTTTGGCCTCCGTTCCCCAGACCTGACTCCGTTAGATTTTTACATCTGGAGATGGTCCAAAGAACTTGTTTACTCCACGGAAGTTGAGACTAGGGATGATTTAGTCCAACGCATTGAGGCGGCTTTCGTCACTATCAAAGCAGAAATACGTTTACACACCACTACAGTCGATATAAGACGAAGATGTCGCGCGTGTGTACGCAATAGTGGAGGACAATTGGAACAAAATTTATAATTAGGTACTTATTAAATAAAAATTTATTTTTTATTTCAAGTTCGAAGAAAGTTAGAAGCCTAGAAAGAGATAAAAGACTGCGTAAGAGTGAGATAACACTATCCACCTACTTAAAGTATGTTATTTATGTGAAAACTAGTGTTCTTACCGTAATATCGAATATCAGCCTGATGTGTCTCGATTACACATTTAGCGAATTACTGAAGTTATTAAAAGTTTTTTTTTTGTATATTGCACACCGTTGGAAAGGGGATAAACTAGAGAACTTTTTAAAAGAATTCGAAGATCCCGATCGCTTTTAGTTTTTTTTTTACAGCAATTTAAAGTTGAGCGTTAAGTGTATTTTTCCTTTTTCAAAAACTTTGGGAAGTATTAAAAAGGAACTAGATGTTATTAGCAAGTAAATTTTTAATTTCATAGAACCATACAAGAGTAAACATAAGAATTAAAATAAAATTTGAAGGCTATACTCATAACTTTAAAAACAAAATAAGCTTAAATGCTGAGTTCTTGTATTTTTCCAAATAAAAATTAAAAAGTCATTTAAAAAAAACCGGTGAAACAAGGAATGAGTTACTGGGCCTTAAGAGATAGCAAATGACATCTTCTTTCGGCCAATTCCATTTGGCAAACGATGCACCAAACACCCTGTATATTTTTTTTTGTAATCACCTTTAAAAACCCTTTATTTTGATACTCGACAGGTTTCGAGAAAAAAAAAAAATTGTTTTGAAGACATATTGCGCCAAAAATCGGCCATTTTAAATTTTTTTTCAATTTTGATTTACCCAGTGTCACTCTCACAATTAAGACGAATCTAACGGCACCTCTCAAGCTGAAATCGATCAAGCCGTTTAGGCTACAGAGCGTGCCAAAGAAATATACATACATACATACACTCGAAAAACATAACCCTCCTTCTCACACAGTCGGGTAAAAACAAGACGGATAAAGACCCAACACGTGAGTTCTTTTAGGTAAGGACGGTGTTAAAACTTTTTTAGCATGATGAGTAGGTAGCCACCACGTGTAGCGGGGGTGGAAACCATAGAGACATCGTGACGCTTATATTTCTATGAAAAGGTAGAAAAACACGTGTACCATAGAAACTTTCCATCTAAATATTTTTATTTCATCATATTGCATCTTATTATTATGATTATGCCAGTGCCGCGGGCGCATCACGGATTAATTTGTCTTGTCAGTATCAATCTTTGGTCCCTGGCCTGGCAATGTACAAAACTTGTCAACATTTTCATCATCATCATCATTTCAGCCGAAAGACGTCCACTGCTGGACATAGGCCTCCCCCAAGTTGGGGGGGGGGGGGGGGGGGTTTGCCATAATCGCCACGCTTGGCAGGCAGGTTGGCGATCGCAGTATAGTATGGTGGTGGAATGCATAGAGAACGCTGCTGCCCATTCTCTGGTACGTCCCTTAGTCGCCTTTTACAACACCCACGGGAAGTATGGGGTGGTGCTATTCTTTAAGTCCGGCACTACACAGACAATTTATATGCTTGATATTTTGTCTTTTTTTATTTGTAATGTGCGTTTTTTTTTTTTGAGCAGAATAAACAATTTTTCTTTCTTTCTTCTTTCTTAAATTAGAAAGGAAAATTTCTTGCTATTTTTTTTTATTGTTTTTTTTTTTATAATCGGATCAATATTTACAGAGATTAGCTCTTACAAACATACAAGTTAACAAAGAATCTTACCTCTTTATAAAATTACTAGCTTCTGCTCATGACTTCGTCTGCGTGATTTTATGCCACTCGGCAATACTGTAGCTTCCAATTTTAGTGAAAGAATTTTCGGAATCGGATCAGTAGTTCCGTAGATCTACGGAACTCCCCTACGTAACCCTACATACAAACAAAATTTTTACCTCTTTGTAATCTTCTTCTTCGTGTCGCTGGCACGACTGTATATTAAGTATAGATTTATTATTGTATTTTCTACGATAGAACCCGAATAGATATGAGTTCCTGTGGGTTCTCCCTCCCTAAAAGAAGAAGAAGTTGGCAGATTCATCTCAGAATTAAGTTGTTGCAGGTTTTCTTGTCTAACTCTCATAACTTTTTTTTTTGTTTTATATTTTGTTGTATATATGTACCTACCTATTTATTCTTATATTTTAGTTACAAATCTTTTCCAAGTTGTTTTCTGTTATTGCACCTACTGTGTATTGTCTGCATCACTCTAAGGTAGAAAATGCCACCGAGAAGTCCGCCTATGTACAGTTTTTACTTGTGCATAAAGTTTTAATAAATAAATAATATTACGGAGCAAGATGCAGGAATCTGTCGGGAAGATGGTGTATGAAGGCGTAATGATCTGGAATTTAATTGTCAACTCGACGATAAGTATAGATTAATTATCATCAGATTAAGCAAAAGCAATGCATAATCAGCCTTTAACGTTGGAAATCGTTTCTGAAGGTTCATCACCGCAACGATTTGCTAACATTTCTATTAATATTATTTTTTTTTTGTTCCGAAATGTTGCCACTACCTAAAAAGTAAAATGTTTATTGAGGATGATATTCTCTTAGCATGTATGTAGGAGACCGGGGCGCGAATTAACAAAATTTATATTTTCAGTTGTAGCTTCAAAACGCCTAAACATTTTGATATGATTTTTGTGTTAAATGACGTCCAAACTATTCAATAACCATATCGTTGGTTTTAATTTGACAAGAAATTGGTACTTTTTTGAAAAAGTCGATTTTAATCAGAAAAGTCAGAAGTTAATACTTACCCCGCGGTCGGGGCTAGAATTAACGGTTCCGAGGTAAGTATTAACAAAAGGGGCAACAATTAACATTCTTGGTATTTTCCTCTAAAATTAAAGAAAACAAAAATATTTTTTTTATTAAGCTATACAATCAACATTAGGCTTAAACAATTATAGCACTTTGTCCACGCAACAATATGTTAGCAATTTATATATAAAGAAATGGAAACCCAAACAAAACCTCTCTTTAGAGAAGTACAAAGATCAACAAATCTCTGAATGACTTCTTACTAGCAGCTACTTTTACTGTTTTATTATTGAAGAAAACGTCAGTTTTCAATAATCATAATAATCCTTCTGCTACTGGAACTCCTGTTTTCTTCTTTTTCACAAACTTGAACAGCGTAACGTGACAGATTTGAAATTCTGTGGCTACTTCCCTGTAGTTTCTTTTCTTCTCGATTATTTCTAAAGCAGCTGACTCGTACACCGCCAGCGAAGTCATGCCCCGAGCGGTTTTTCGCTTCTAAGTCCTCAAGCTGTAACATTTAACCTGTTAACCACTTGTGTCGCATTTATGCGACACATATTTCCGTGCCCCTACCGCTCGTGTCGTATATGATTTTTTCGTTCTATTCATCGATTGCTCCTCCTTATTTGTTGTAGATATTATTTTATCGATTTAGGTATTCAGCTGCATCCGGTTTGACTAGAAGCCGACCCCAACATGGTTGCAACATGGTTGGGAGAAGGCTAGGCAGATGATGATGATTATTTTATCGATTTGTAGCCGCGCGCTAGTTTTAATATAAATAGTAAGATTAGATACCATGGTGAATAACAAAACAATAGAATCTATAGGTAGGTATATAATGTTAATACTAACCCGACATATGGGGTAAGAATTAACATGTTAATACTTGCCCCGTATGTTTTGTTAATTTTAGCCCCATGGATACTTTTTCAATAATAAAAACTATAATTAAAAAATTGTTTACATTAGCGTTACTAAAGTTATGTAGCATTATTAAGAATAAAACTAGCCACGACGAAACAAAAAAATATTACGGCAAAATCAAATATTCAACACGTAAATCAAAAAATCGTAAAGTGAAAAAAGTTCGTAACCTGGCCAAAATAGACGCACATCACACAACTCGCACCCACGGCGTACTGAGTGGTACTGACAAGTCTCAACCTGTACAGCGCTGTCGCGGGGACGAATACCAGCATTCGTTAGTGACCTGCTATTTAAAGTTTCTTAGAAATTCGCTTGTTAATACTTACCTCTGTTAATTGAAGCCCCGGGCTCCCCTATATCTATTTTTTCCTTTTATTTTCCTGTTTTTATCACATTGAGTTTCAATTATACTATTAATTTTCTTTGTGAATGCTGTACCAGTACAGCGTCCTAATATTTGTTTGCTGCACCGGAGGATGTCAATACGTCGGCGCTGGCTGTCGCTGAAAACCAGCGCTGGTGCTCTGTCTTGCATAGGGTCGCAGCATAATGCTGAGCGATAGCCGTTTTGCGTGGATGTGACGCATGTTTCCCCCAACCCTTTCTTATTTTATTTTTTATAGTTTATGTTCTTTATTGCGTCATGTTTACCGCAAATAAACGTATTTTTTACTGATCCGAAAACAGTTACACCTTGAGGCAAAATCACGGGCAAAATGTTACCGTCATGACAGTAAACTTTAACGTTTTAAGTAGCTAAAAGGTCACAAAATTAACAGTTTTATTCATTTGGTGATATCGTTCAAACCATTGTAATTTACTTACATTACAGTAATGGTGGTTTTCCTTTTTTTTTCAGCAAATAATATGTTCAAACATTAAAAGTTACTGTTTTGTCTTTTACTTTTACAAACATTTCTTCTTACTGTATGAAGTCAGTCTTAATGAAATCGCTTTAATCTGTTGTAGTAAGAAATTATTTGTTTTCAGTGTGTCAGGGTTCGTACCTACGACCTGCAATTCGTAAGTCGTGGGCGTTACGTTACCGACGGGCCACCACTGCTCTTAAGAAAATAATGTCACATCCACGGCACACTTACGAATCTGCAGAAAATGCATTTTACAGGGGAGCGTTTTGAAAGCAAACATCAATGATAAGTTATTTTAGTAACAGGGTAATAGGTACCGTGGTAGATTTGATTTTCAAAATAGTACTTTTTTAAGTTTATTATCAAAAGATTGTCAATATTTTATAAGGATCAGAAATAAATACACATTCGTAACTTTACATCATTGTACATAGAAGTTAATAGATATCTATTAGAACACCGGCAAACACACGAAAGTGGTACGTTGGTTACTAACATAATAAAAAAATCCAATTGGGACCTCGGTGAATTTACGAAAGTACCACTTTCGTAAGTTTGCCAGAGGTATAAAACTATAATATTCAAGGTAAAGCAGTACAAAATGTAAATTTAACCTGTTACAATAATTGGAATTGCGAATATACCACATTCGTAAGTTGACAGTGGCACAG
This sequence comes from Mesoligia furuncula, assembly GCA_916614155.1. NCBI lineage: Eukaryota > Metazoa > Arthropoda > Insecta > Lepidoptera > Noctuidae > Mesoligia > Mesoligia furuncula. Next base: position 38,096,994 of record OU744790.1, read on the forward strand.
TTTACTCGAACTATAGGAATTCTACTACGCTAAAACATTTTAAATGAATTTGGTAAGTTTATTTATTTATTTTTTTATTTATTTTACAGTTTTTGGAAAACTTACAGCTAAACACTTTTGAGAAGAGGCAGGCGGGACCCATTTGAATTTGAAAATACAATAAAAATGGTGTGGGTCCCGCCTGCTTCCAACTTTTATTTAATTTAAAATGGGCTTGTTTTTAGCTTTTCAGTTTCTTTTAACTTAAGTTTTTTACCGCAGTCGGGTTTTTTGATTTTTTTAAATAACTTTTTTATTTCCAGCTTTTTAGTTTACAAATTTGAAAGATTTCGCAGACGATTTAGTTCTTGGTAGGTGTTTTTTTGCGATTTGTCACTTCGAATTGCTTTTAAGTATATATGTTGCATATATTTTTGTAATCACCTTTTAAAACCCTTTATTTTGCTACCCCACTAGATAGGTTTTGAAAAAAAAAAAAATATTAATATGGCGTCCAGTAGTCGTCATATTGAATTTTCACTAACGTCATGTCTTTAGTGACACTCGCCGGACTAAGAGGAATCGATTAACGTGTGAGTCATAAAAATCGGCCCAGGCGTTTGGTCTGTATAGTGCTTCAAAGGAACATATAAACATACATACATACATACCTAAATAGGCTGATGAACACATTACCACTCCTTTGCGTCGCGCAGTCGGGTAAAAACATACTGAGAAATGTCTCAAGATGAGAAGGAGCCGTGTATATCCGATAACATTGACTGTGAACGTTACTTAGGAGAGGATACAATGCAAACTGAGGCTTTGTTGCATAATAACAATTATTTAATATTTAAAGAAGATTCCTTAAGTATGCGCTCGACGAGCAAGCGGGCGAGAGAGGATGATGATGTAGGCTGGTCGAAGGTTGGACGTAACGGTAAAATACTTAAGGACGACCAAAATAAAATAGAGGTTTATGTTTCAAGTTTAGAAAAATTACTGAAGCAATTCGGATTAGCCAGATTACTGAAAGAGCACAGGATAAGTGATATTACAAAAATAAAATATTTAAGTCCTTATAACTTACGTTTAGAATTTAACAATGATTTTAGTGCAGAAAAAATGTTAACTTGCAAGAAAATTATAACATTGGGATGGAGAATGTATAAAGCTTTGGAGGTGGGGTTCTCATACGGCTTAATTAAAAATATAGACATAGATCTCGATGAAAATAGATTATGGAAAAAATTTCGTGTCCTAATTCTGCTGAGCTAGTCTCTGTGAAACGTCTTAACCGAAGAAACAAAGAAGGTGAGGGGTGGGTTACTAGTGAAACTGTACGGTTGTGTTTTAGAGGAGCATATTTACCAGCATATATTACTGTGGACAATCTCAAGATTTACGTCGAAAAATATGTTTTTCCGGTATCCCAGTGCATCCGTTGCTGGAAATTAGGTCATACTGTCAAAAAATGTTCGTACACCAAAAATGTTTGCCCGAGATGCAGTGGCCATAACGAAACTTGCGATTCAAATGCTTTAAAATGTGTTAATTGCGACGGAGAACATACATCTTTATCAAAAGATTGCCCAGTGTATGAAAAAGAACGAAAACTACGTCTTATTATGGCGGATTTTAACTGTACTTACCGCAAGGCATTAACATTGTACCCAGAGACTAGTTCACGTGATAACTCCCCACATCCCATAACGTAAATATTTACCCAGCCATCACAAAATCCTGTAAATATTACTCTGCCGTCGTCAAAGCCATCACAAAATCCCGGAAATATTCCTCAACCATCGTCTAGTTTCCGAGAATACTCCGATGCAGTAAAAGGTTTTTTGCCACAAGGACAAAATCGAAAAAATCACGTTTCAACAAAAACAACACAAAAATCTAAAAAACCGAAAAGTAATTACAACTTTAAAAACTGGGAGTTTCAGTCGGACTGCGAATCTGTTGATAGTGACGCCAATGTTGAGGTGAAAAATTACGATAAAATAGAATTGATTCTAGTCGCCCATTCCAAAAGGTAGTTTTCGTATAGAGAAGAATGGGCAAGAAACTCCACCGTTACTCTTTTAAAATGTTTTACAATATTTTGCATACATTAATTATGTAATAATAATGTGAAGACGATGCACCTAAAATAAAATTACTATACCACAATAGGTAAAAGAATTAAAAATGAAAACATGACATAAATTATGTGAGAGATACATGGTGCTCACATATTTTACAAACATGGTAAAAATAAACGGTTTTCATTTAAATAAAAAAATGCAAGTGTGAGTTTAAGTATAATAAATCAACGTCAAAAAAAAAAAGAATAAATATTCATTTTTTACAATTTAATTTGCAACCAGTTTGATTTTGTCTAGACTCTAGATTGTTCTATGGAGCAGGACCATCATGTTTCCAAGCGTTCTTATCTTGGATATAATCTTCTAATTTATAGTAGGTATGCTTGTTTACAAAGTGTACGTTTAATGTGAGTTTTAAATTTTCTTTCATGTAATTGCAATAAATATCACAAGGTATTTTATTGTAACATTTAACACAGTACCCCATAAAAGATGTATGTACTTTGGCTAATCTAAAAAATGGTTGATGTATTTTATCTTTATTTCTAGTATTACGCTTATTTTATCAAAAAGATGTAGATTTTTTCTTACATACTTAATATTTTCATAAATGAATTGGCAAGGTACCGTCATAATATTAATCTTTTTAAAAAGTTCCCTGAGAGATTCGCGGCGACGTAGATTATAAATGGCTCTGACAGCTCTCTTCTGCAAAATAACGATGGATACAATGTCAGCAGTTCGACCCCATAGTAAATAGCCGTACGACATAATGCTGTGAAAGTAGCTAAAATAGACTAAACGCGCGGTTTCTCCATCTGTTAGGTAATTGTCTTATCTTTCTAACAGCATAAGCGGCCGAGCTAAGCCGAGCTAAGCAAGAGATGTTATGTGAGGTCCCCATTGTAATTTCTCGTCGAGCGTGATTCCCAGAAAAACAGTTTGATCAACATAATTCCAGTTTTTCTCCGTTAAGTATGATGTCACATTCGCTACTTAACATTATACTTCTAACATTAGGCAATTTAAATCTAATGCATTTTTGGTTTTCTTTTCATTCAGTACCAAATTATTTACCGTAAACCAATATTAGATAGATAGATTCAGAAAAAAAGAAAACACGGACTGTCTTCACCATATTACGATTTATAATGTTATCCTTTTATGATTCTCCAAAGTGGCCTTTTTTTTGGGCCCCCTGGTATCAATCTTGCAAGCGACGGATCACACCTTGCGCCAATAGTGTAAGGGCAAGTAACTGCGACGGGTGCTGACGGCTGCGTCAGCGCCCGGCGAGCGCTACTTGGCCTAAGAAGTCATGTTTGTGCTGACAAACATGACTTCTTAGGCCAAGCGCACATTAAACTCGCAACGGAACACGGAGCAACGCATTTTCATACGAAACAGTGTAGTGCGATTCGACTGTAGTGTGCGTTGAATGTACGATAGTAATGATGGAGGATTTTTGCAATGTGTTGAATTGCAGCGCGGCCCACCCCAATCTAGTTTAGCCTTTCGTCAGAGTCTACCAATTCGTAATAGCAATCATCATGCTTAATGAGAAGAAACCCTTGTAAACAACAACAGTCACATTCATTATGAAGTTTACGGCCATAATTCCTTCAAAATGTATTTTTCCTATATTAATATAAGAATTTATTATGGTACGTACATTACATCGCCGCAGGGCGCGCCAATATCCAGCCTGCCCATCTGGCGGACGCCTGGCTTGTCGCCAAACGGTATTTGCGAATTTTAGAAACGATTCCCTGTAATTATGTTGGTAATGCAATTCGTCTGTTATGACACTTACTTTAGTTTCAGAAAGTTTGAAGTTAAATGTTTTTAGTTATAGAAAAAATGTAGCAAATACATCGCCAATCTTGATCGGTAAAATAGAAATAACGAAAACTTTTTAATTAAACATGACGCAGTTACAAACTCAAAAAGAACTCAACAAAAACAAAACTCAATTAAATTACGGGATTGTTGATACAAAACGTATTTAGGCCACATGTTTATTTTACTCTCAGCAAAACAAAATCCAATACTACAGGATATTGGCATTCTGTTACTGGTTCGAAACAATTTAGCAACATTCCGCACTAACTTATAGAACTGTAAAACAATTATTAAACCAGAAATTTCCACAGCGAAACCTTTGATTCTATTCCAACAAGGATGACAAACTCAAGTCTAACCTCAAACTTTTTAATTTTGAGTAGATGCATTTATTTGTTTATTATAAATAAATGCATCTACTACAGACACTGTTATAGACACTTATGAATTGTCAAGGGGTCGATCAGTCAGAAGGATGAAGCTAGCCCAGGGATGGGGAAACTTTTTCCTTCGCGTGCCGACATTTACTAACGAAATATATGGCGGGCCAAGTAATTGCATTTTTGGCTATATTATTTACTGAAATAAAAATATTGATATGTATTTTCTGAAACTCTAATTTATTGTGCAATATTACAAAATAACTATAGAAATAAGAAAGAAATTGCAATTTGCAATTAAATTAAACTTTTAAGTTAGCTGCGAAGTAGATGGTTGAGGAGCGCTGGTCTTTGTGGGGACAAGTTTGGACCCTTTTTTTTGTATCTGGGTACGGTCTTACCCATTCTCCTTTCTAACAATACGAAAACTTCACTTGATTTTTGTTTGATGGTCGCGGGCCAGATTTTAACGCTTCGCGGGCCGGAGTTGGCCCGCGGGCCGTAGTTTCCCCATCCCTAAGCTAGCCCATTCCAAAGCGTTGTAGGTACCTATGGAGATCAACGGGCATGAAACTCCATGACTCTAGACATTATGATAACAGATGCGTGACAGAATAACAACCTTTGTTTTGGCAGCGCATCCACTAGACTAGGGGGGCATTTGCAACAGATGTCAGAATCAAAAGTCGTAACAACAATACGAGCTCTTCACAGGAGGACCAAGAACTGCGCTGCAACAAATGACTACACGCTTTCTTTGTTATTCCACAGTTTAAAATGACAAAGTGGCGGGACGGCGGCGCTTGTTTTCACTTGTACAGTCACGAGCACTAATATGCCAACACTTGGCAACTTTCGATGGCGATTTTTTCGTGAAATAACGAATGCAACGTTGAAATACGACACTTTACACAAACCTGTGGGTTCGAAAATACTTTGTTCGTAATAACATAAAATTTCATTCAAAATTAAAGGAGAAAATCGTCTTTGAATAAAGCCAAGTGTATACATACTTTTGCTCGTGACTGTACTCCTTTCGATTTTTAAAGTTGTTTTTGTAGAACTGCCTCTTGGTTTAGTCGCAACTGTTTCCATATCGGGCAGAGTGTTAAAGTGTGTGAAACAAACAATTAACGGACAAATAAAGGAGGTACATACAATCGGATGTCCGTTACTATTTTATTGTGAGTGTGCAATTAAGAATTCACAACATGTGGAAGGCAGGCTCTCATCCGTTTAAATCTAAGGTACATGCACAAACCTTGATTGGGTAAAACCAAGATATTTTTAAAATTCAAAACCGAAGTAAATTTTTTACAATAAGCAATTAGTCAACTCAAATGAGGCCTCTAAAACCTCCTATTGGACAGAAATGACTCCACCATCCATTTAAAATCACTTAATTCAATTGTCATACATGAACAGAGAGCACTTGCATCTTCAAGGTAGGTTGTGCCTTTCAGTCTTTGAGAATATCCCAGCTTGGACCGAGTTCGGTCCTAAAGATTTATTTTTCTTTCATTTTAGATAAATAATAAAATTATCTTGAAGGTTGCTTAGCGCAGCACACCGTAATATTTTCCTAGGTAAATATTAAGGTGTCGGTAACTGATCATATTACCGGCGCTGCGGTCACCCTGATATTATCTATGCTGCGTAACATTACGACCCATAATTCATCAGGTTACTTATAAGTTGTATTCGCAATTCGCAAGTAAAACTGGGTAATGGGGCTTTGTTTACAGCAAAATTAAAAGTTAGTCCATCAAAGCTGTGTTTAGACGTGTCATTGTTGTCTTTTATTCGGCATCTTTCACCTGGAGTGATGCGTCTGCACACAAAATGAATCAAAAGTAAAAACAAATGCATTAGTTAATATTGGAAATCGGCGCTTGGCATCTTTCACTTGAAGTGACTTCTGCACAAAAAATGAAACAACAGTAAAAACAAATTCATTAGTTAATATTGGAATTCGGCGCTTGGCATCTTTTACCTGAAATGATACGTCTGCACACAAAATGAGACAAAGGTAAAAACAAATTCATTAGTTAATATTGGAATTCGGCGCTTGGCATCTTTCACCTGAATTGACGTCTGCACACAAAATGAATCAACAGTAAAACAAATTCATTAGTTAATATTGGAATTCGGCGCTTGGCATCTTTCACCTGAAGTGATACGTCAAAAGTAAAAACAAATTCATTAGGTGATATTTAATTCGGTGCTTGGCATTTTTCACTGGAATAGGAATGTTGACTAATATTAGAAACTAGCTAACCCGACGAACTTAGTTCCGCCTCGAATCAATAAGCGGTTCCATATAAATATATGAGAAAATGAATTATCCTAATTATTATTTTTCCATGAATTTTTCCTTTTAATACACTCGAGAGCAATGAATCAGGGTCACTTAAAGAATCCTAAAAATCTCGGAAACTAAAAATGCTAGGTTAATGCAATAAATTGTATTTAATAGACAATGTAATACTCCTTAAATGAAAGTATATACATACATTTTATTAACACAAAATTACATAAGGAAAAAAACTGCTGATCTCTCCTTAAAACAAAAATAGGAAACATGAAATTTTTGAACTTTATTACGGTTTTCTTGAATTTTAATACTTCGTATTGCCTCCTCGTGCTTCCATTACTGCGTTTACGTGGTTTGGCATGCTGTACACCAAGTTCCTTATACGATTTTGGGGAATATTCTCCCATTCCTCTGTGAGAGCAATTTTGAGCTCACGAAGCGTGATTGGGGGAGGGTTTCGTTGTTTTACGCATCTGCCTAGCTCGTCCCAAGCATGCTCGATCGGGTTGATATCCGGGCTGCGCGCTGGCCACTCCATACGAGTAATGTTCATCTCTTGAAGGTAGTCATTCACAATCCTACCTGTATGAGGTCGGGCATTGTCATGCATAAATATAGCATCCTCACCTAAATTGACCATAAATGGACCAACGTGATCATTGAGGATTTCTTCCACATATCTTACGCTAGTTAAAGAGCCGTTTTCTATGATCACCAGCTCTGTGCGACTTTCAGAAGAAATTCCGGCCCGGCCTTGTCAACCTATCATTTTTAGTTTAAAACGTGTAAAGCTTGGCAATTTTTTAAGCTTTTAGAAATTACTTTTTGTCCTAGTATTGTTTGCAATATTTGTAAACAAATATATGTTTGAGTTTAAAAACAAAAAATTGTCATCCTCCCTATTAAATGAGCAGATGAACATGACCGTTTATTCTTCTGTAAATATGTCGGAGTGTGAACGAGGAACGGAACAAAAATTAACATTCATTCAAGTGGAGTATCTGTTGCATTTAATGAGCAATTTATTTAATCGTATGGCGAAACAACTAGACATAATAGTACTTACCCTGGATAGTTAAAAATGTCTTTATAACAAAAGCTAGAGAGCGCAAAAAGTGAAAAGATTTTTGTTTAACATTGAGCGGAATCTCAGTGGAGTAGCGAAAGAACGATAAAAGTTTATGAAGACTAACCAAGGTAAATATAGTAACAAAACAATTCACGGGAATTTTAACCTCGATAATTAATGTACTTAATCACACTAATATTATAAAGGCGAAAGTTTGTGAGTGTGTGTGTGTGTTTATATGTTTGTTACTTCTTCACGCTCAAACGGCTGGACCAATTTTGATAAAATTTGGTATGGACGTAGCTGACACCCTGGATAAACATATAAGCTACTTGTTATCCCGATATTCCCACGGGATCGAAACTTATGCGGGTGAAACCGCGGGGCGCAGCTAGTTATTAATAAGTATAATAATACATTTATTTAGTGCGTACTGGGATAATCGTCTGTTGCCTTTTATCATTGAAAGCGTTTAACGGGCCTCCGCGTGTTGGCTTCGGCCCCTCGTATGCCTTCCAAAGGGGACCCCAGGGTCCCAAGATCAAAGTTTATTTATTTTCTCACACAATGGTTTTGTAGTACTTAACAGTTTTGACCTATAAAAATTACTTTGTAGGAGCTGGTGCCTGATGTAGGTTTTAGAAAAAACTTGTATAACAGGTCACCAGGCTGACTGCTTTGGGAGGCTGTATTATTAAAAAGAGACAACGATGTTCTTCAAGAAATCATGAAATCTAATTTAAAAAAAAAATTCAAGTAAACGAAATTGTTGTGTGTGTATGTATGTTACGCGATATTTGATTTCAAAAATTAATTTTTAATAATGTCGTTGGGTTCGCATTTTCGTTGGTTGCCACCGACTTTCGAAATTAAAGATATTTTTCACTTTGCAGTCTTTTTTGGATTTCTGTTGTTTTTTTTGTTTAAAAACATTTTATTTTTCACTTTTAAGTTGTACCTCACACAAATTCGTATTACGCTATGTGAATATCAGTCACAGGAAGTTGTTATAACATCATTAGTATAAACTAAGTGGCAAAAATACTATTGAAGCTAACCCAAAAACTACCCAAACAATGTTAATAATATGGGACCAAACCTATTCAAAAAAAATGTTTTTTTGAAATCAAGTACTGAACCGAAAAACCAAACTACTGAACCGATTTTAATGAAATTTCTATGGTTCTAATCCGAAAGTATATCCTTTCAAATAAAATAAGTATTTTGGAAATCGGTTTATAAATAACGAAGTTCTAAGGTAACAAATATTTAAAAAAATATATAGGTATGTATAATATTCAACCGTGAGAAGTAGGTTTCTTTTCCTAATAACATATAAGTTACATAATTATAAACACAAAATAACAAAAATCATAAGCTATTAGTGTGTTAGTAACAGAAAAGTGTACTTAGCTTGTTTAGAATTCAAATAAAAATGTTAAAAACCAGACGGTAAATTATTAAACTGCATCACCAATAATGTAACACTTACATTTCTCATCGAGCTTTAAAACATATTTTCTTTATTCAAGTATTCGCAAACACCTTTATAGAATACAACTCAAGGGTACTTTTTACAATGATTCTTCACCTAGACATCCATTAAAGTTTCTAAAAAAGGTTCACTTGACGCTGTTGAACTATAATGCACTTATTATACAGTGCACGACCTGCGCCCTCGTCCTTGTTAGAGCGAGTTTCCTGTTTCAGACCGACTTACTACGTTAAACCTTTACAGGAAATATTACCTATGGCTGTTTGCGTTCAAGAGACGCAAAATAGGCGGATGGCCTTTTTCAATTATGTTTAACAAGTTTCTGCCACTAAATAGATTATCTGTAAGAACAAAAACTGGGTACAGCGGCAGCGTTCGATAACTGCCTAATTAGTTATCGGACAATAAACTGAGTTTCTAAGTACCGTAGAAAAATAAATTCAAACACAAAACACTCGGAGCAAAATAAAACACACGAAAATACTGGTTGCACAAAAATTCTAACGATACTTCGTAGACGTCTACGCCGTAGCCGCGTAGCCGCGTAGCCCCGTAGCAAGATCGTACCGTTACGCAAGAGCGCTACGTTGCGTAACCTTCTGTTGACTTTGCAGCTCTTTGTTTCAATGTCAGAAACATATTTGCATGATTAAAATTGGATTGGTAATCGGCCATTAAGTTACCGAAAAACGATTGCTATGATTGATTCAGTTAAAACTTTTTGAGGCGCGTTGAGTGATTTTTGGAAGGGGAAAATTGATGGGCTTGCGTCACCGACATACTAATGTTCACAATAAATCTGTAACAATTACTGAAAGGCTACGCTTGGCCGGTAGTGAAAGCATAGAATGATAATTATTTTAATTGACAAATTTTAATTTTTGATAGAACAATTAATTTTAAATTTTAATATGACATTTCACAGTTTTTAGTTTTCAAATATAGGCAGTCCCGATGACTGCCGATATTTTTTATAGCTTATATAGTTGCTCGTTTTCCTTATTCAATATTTCTATCATTCATCATATTTCTGTCTTTCTATCCATTGTACACAAGTGAAAAAGATAACCTTTTTCCGAGTATTTATTGGATCACTCAAACCAGGATAAAGGCGTATTCGGCTTCTGTGGTTTTAATTTCCGCATCGGAAAAACCCACTGTGAAAGTATTTGTCACGAGTGTATTTGTGCGTGTAATTTGTGTAAGGCCCGTTTTACACACACGTTTATTTGCCGTGAACTACGGTCGGTCGTCAGTGTTGTATGGATCACTATGGCACCTTGTGGACAGACACGGTGGCGGTGCCGTCGCCGTATGTGTCATCCGGTGGTTTGCCGTACAAGCTCACATGATTAGGCCGTTTGTACACACACGTTTAGCTTGCCGTAAAAAACTACAGTTTATTCGCCGTGTGTATGCACGGTCGTCAGTGTTGTATGGAAGCTTGTACACGGACATGCTTTTTCTACGGCGCGGCTTATACAACGTACCGTGATGGAGCAGAGGGCCTTATTCTACGGTGCCGCTAGCGCGCCGTACTGTAGAGAAATCGTGCTGTGTACAACAACTGGCCTAATGGCATTTACAATAAAGCTTGTGACATACTAACGCCACAAAATACAGATTTTTTGATTTATTGTTGAGCTTATTCTAACAAAATAATAAACATAGTATTACAATACAAAAAGTTTAAAGAAGAAAAACATAAAATTTTACATATTTTGTCAATTTTCACTATCGAAAATCCCTAATAACTTCAAAACGGATTACCCAATTTACACAATTTATTTTGCCCTATCCGTTTTAGACCTAAACCTATAAAATGACACTAAAAACAACACAATATCTACACAAACAAAAAATCATGTTATCAACTTACGTAATAGTTGGTGGCGTGAATTTACCTTACAAAAAAGTTACTTCGTTTATACTGATTCAAAATAGGAAACTATTATATAAATCGAGTTTAGATAGGCATTTTTTGTTGCTCCATTTTTGCGCTTCACAGACGCGTGTCTCAAGCGGATGGCACCCGCGGTCGCAATACTCCCAACCCGTCCGAGATAACGTGTCCGTGAGCGGTGTCTATGTGTGCGTTGCTCGAGCGCACTTTGTATGTAGATTGACTTCTGTACTCTCTGTATTTTGTGCTAACGCGACTCGTGAGCGGTGCGTGTCGTCTAGACTGAACGAGGTACGGTGTGATACCTTATTTATTTTATGATCGTCGCTCGTTTGTAGTCATGGTTTAAGCCTCCTCTACACGTAGACAGATTTATCAGCAGATGGCCATGTGCGAATGCCTCCGCCGACGTGTAGACGGGGTAATTTGCTAGTCTGTGGTAGGTATTTGACGTCGGCAGAGGCTAAATACCTTAGAGGTACGGTTGTAAACTTGACCGTGGCGTGTTTTTTTTAATCTACTCACAGCAGAAAAAAAAATTTTGGTTACGATCGGATTTCCCCATTATTGTATTATAAAATACTGAGTAAAAATAAAAGAAACAGTTTAGTCGGAAGTACCAATAGTAGCTTCCTAGTTATGATTGTTGATTGTATAAAAGAACATTCTACTTTTTGCTACAGTATGCATTTTACGACCAAATTAGGTTACACACTACCTACTGGAAAAGCCACGAATCACAAAACTACTTTTCCCACACATTTTTTGTAACATTAATGTTGATAAATTAAGCCACAACACATCCACCATAACACCATAATTTACCTTCTAACTTAAATATTGCAGCGTCCATCTTTTCACACTGTCCGATCCAGTTTTTCCCCGGATCTGATAAAGCCTGAGACCGATCACACGAGATACTGTCAAAGACGAGATTTTATCTCCGATAGCCTCAGCGTCGGTCTAATATAAGTACTAGCTAAAATGTACTACATGCAGTCACGAGCATAAGTATGTATACACTTGGCTTTATTCAAAGACGATTTTCTCCTTTAATTAAATTTTATGTTATTACGAACAAAGTATTTTCGAACCCATAGGTTTGTGTGAAGTGTCGAAGATGTCGTATTTCAACAATGCATGCGTTATTTCAAGAAAAAATCGACATTGAAAGTTGCCAAGTATAGACATATTAGTGTTCGTCACTGTACATAGGTATGCGTCGAAGTAAGAAATTAGACTATTCGGGATTTATATAATTTTAAAATCTAACAGTCTTAAAATAATACAATCGTTTTAAAACTTTTCAATTTATACAATGAGTACGTACACAGGCAAACTTTTTGCAGCAAGCCATTCTTCCGGAAAGTTTAGAGTTTATCTCAACTGGTAAACAGTTACTTCAATGCAATTTCCTAATGAATGACGTCACTCGCTGTTCAAAGTAAGATTGAGTAAGATTTGTAAACAAAGAATACTAGCATTAAATCTTATTACATAAATCAACCTGCCGAGCCTTTTCCAAAAATGTTGGGTCAAATTCCAGTCTAACCGAAGGCAGCTGAATACCAGTATTTAAATAGTGTGACTGCCTATCTGATCTCCAAATCCCGTAAAGTCTTATTATCATGACAGGGATATTATAACCTACTAGCGGTCCGCTCCAGCATCGCATCGTGCAATTTTCTTTTTTCGAATTTCCGAAATTTTCGTTCACACAAACCTTGTTCTGGCAATACCAAACACAACAAAAAAGAATTATCCAATTTAGTGCAGTCGTTCGGAAGTTATGCGCGTACATACATTTCGGCGATTCATTTTTTTTATTATATTACTTTTAATTAAGTATAATAGATTTTTGCAAATAATTTTCTTGGCTTTTTTATGTTATAATAAAACTATAATGTCTATATTATTCCGAATTTCGATGTTCCGATTTTCAAAAGTCCGAATTTCACCGACCCAAGAATTATAATGTCTATTATTAAAAATCACGAAATTTATTTTAGCGAAACTCATAAGGCGATTTGTTTGTTTTCCGATTTTCATATTTTCAAATCCTCGATGGGTTATCGGTCCGAAAAACGACATTCCGATTTTTTTACTCCGAAGTATCTTTTCTTCTTTCGCTATATACTTACGTTACCGTTACCGCATCCGAACTCAACGAACGCAATAGGCGTCGTAGGATGCAAGAGCGTGTTAAGGGCTCCCCGAGGTTAGGTTACTTTAAACCCTTTACACAGAAAAAAAATGAAATAAAACAAACTCCGTCGACATAGGAAGCAAGAGCGAGCGAATGACAATACAAATACCTTTACTGTGCATCGAAGTCAAGTAGTATCGCAGTAATGATCTATCGCGGTAACGTGCATCGAAGTGTAGTGGCGTCGCAGAGACGGTCTTTCGCAGGAACGTGCATCGCAATTTTGTAGCATCGTAAGCATTTATCGATATTTTGTGCATCGAAATTCCGTATTCTACTCGTATATTTATCTTGGTATTCAGTTTTACAAGGCGTTTTTATTTCGGAATTCTAATTAATCGAAATTTCGGACTTTTTGTTATTCGATCTATTGAAACTCGGTATTTTGAGAATAGTAATTATAAACGTTAAGAATATTGAAAATTCGGAATTATAAAAATAGGATGAATGATAAATCGGGGTGGTTATATTAGGAATTTTTAATCTTATATTTTGAATTGATTCTTCATTTGTCTTTTTTTTACATTGTTCTCACATATAGAAGCAACAAGAATAATGTACCCAGGATTTTGTAATAACTTGATTTAAAAGAGTGTCCATGGAGTTTCTTGCCCGTTCTTCTCCATCGATCTAAGTTTTGGAATGGGCAACTAGCTTCAACTTTCTGACTAACTGACAGACTATTTAATTTTGACAATTCAAAAGTGCCTGTACAAGGTTTAATTGAAATAAATGCTTTGAGTTTGAGTTTGAATTTTGAACCATTTGGAATTATGAAAATCGGTATTTCGAAATTCGTATTTGTGACTGTCGGAATAAAGTTTTTCGTATTTATGTAGTGTACCCGTTGTTAATTTCTCTTACTCATACATAAACTTTATTGTATACGAATAACTACTTAAAAAAAATTATAAGGGTTACATACGAAACTCCCTGGCTACCAACATTCTCGTCATGTATGTAATTTAATTCAGGGGATTAAGCGTTGATTGAGGTCGTCAATTTGGGGTCCCATGTTCAGCAGTTGGGTTTTACGAGCTGATTATAATATAACGTATCATGTGGGGTAGATTGCATTGGCGAAGGTTCCATACAAGCCGATTCCCACCGGCTTCCCTTCAAAAATTCAGAACACAACCACTCTATTAGTCAATTCATCATTGAAATATAATCATATCATACTGTACGTATTTAATCTTCTTCTATACATATAATAAATCTGTAGACGAGGTGTTTCTGTACATAGAAAAAAAAAAAAAAAAAATTGTTGGGGTGATAAAGGATAACCAACACATGCCATTTCATCATTTTTGGAATTTTAGTCTGTCTGTTTGGATGTGAGAGATTATCTATTTGAACAGGTTCAACGTAAAAAGTACAAAATCTAACCGACATCCATAAAAAACTCTACAAAGTGCAAAATAAGCTTAGTTTGGGAAGTCGTTGGCAAGAAATTACTGATTCCTATTTTGTTTTTAAAGTCGGTGCTACTTTATATTGATACTCAGCAACTTTCTTTGATCTCTGTACAATACGTGTACTGTTCGATAATGAGGAGTTCTATTGTCAGTCTATTAGAAGTAGATTACGGCCCACTCCCTCTAACAGAGAGGATACTGTGTCCCAACAGTGGGACATTATAGGCTGATGATGCGCTTAATGTGATTGACGAGGAATTAATACTTCACCTAGTTTTAACAGTGAAATTTTTTCATTTACTTGATGTTCACTTTCCAAGGTACAGGGTAATAAAGCTATTTTCGATATTACAGCTAGCTAATCAGAGTAATCAGATACCTATATGAAATATCTACGGTACCTGCAGTTTCCAATATTGAATTAATTGATAGTAAATTGGTAGTGTATTGTGTGCAACCAAATTACTTGCAATTAAACTTGGAGTCTGATGCTCAATTTGAAGCTTGTAAGCCGAGGTTCTACGTATATCGTGTTGAACACGAGAGCTATAATTTGGAGATAATACCTACCTGTGTTAAACATGATAGTGGTGTCTTCTATCTGATAATAAATATCTACACTCAAAGGCACTCCTTAACATATTTCGCATCTTAGAATGATGGAAGACAGTTAAATGATATAACTGCTTTTATTATAAACTAATATTATAAATGGATGGATGGATATTTGTTACTCTTTCACGCAAAAATGACTAAACGGATTTTGATGAAACTTTACAGCAATATAGCTTATACATCAGAATAACATATTTGATACTTTTTATCCCGATATACCCACGGGATCAACACTTATGCGGGTGAAACCGCGGGGCGCATCTAGTAGCTCAAAAAACTGTAGTTTCAGCGGGACAACTTAATTGCGGCTCATACAACAATGGCGTACGGCATTGCATTTATAAAAACGTGAAACGTCACAAGAGTGGCTCTTTTTTTAGGGTTCCGTACCCAAAGGGTAAATACGGGACCCTCCAGAACCGCGATAGCTAGACAGTTGAAATTTTCACAAATTATGTATTTCTGTTGCCGCTATAACAACAAATACTAATAAAAACAAAATAAAATAAATATTTAAAGGGGGCTCCCATACAACAAACGCGATTTATTTGCCCTTTTTTGGTCGATATCAATAATGGCAACAGGTAGGCACTTGAAATATTCACAAAATACTCGGTTGTATTTTTACTTTAATAATAAATAATAAAATAAAATTAAAATAAATATTTAAGGGGGGCTCCCATACAACAAACGTGTTTTTTTCGGCGTTTTTACCTTGTGGTACGGAACCCTTCGTGTGCGAGTCCGACTCGCACTTGGCCAGTTTTTTTATTTTTCGGGTGGGAAATCATCAATTGACCCTTCCCGCTCTGGGTGGAGCGAAATCCGGGAGTGTCAGACTCTTACTGACTAAAACCCACCCGTGTTCCTTCCTTAGCCCTTTATGTTCCGAGCCAGCGGTAACCCTTTCGGACAATCCCGCTGACCCGGCAGGCTTCGGCCCTAAGGGGCCGCTTTCTCGATGCTCACATCTGTTTGAGGCGCGCGTGGAACACGTACGCGCCTTCCGGCATGGGCCTGGTCCTGATCGGACTGTCCGGAGCGTCTCGGAGGCTCTCTCCCTCATCCGTCCCTCCACCTCCATCGCTAGCATGACTGCTTCGCAAAAGGAGGTGACTACCTCCCACTCCCTCTCGCCCCGGACCATGGCCGCTGCCGATCGCCTCTACGAGGACACGGCGATGCTCCGCCCAAGCGGGGCAGGCCTCCACCCTGTGCTCCACCGTGTCCTCTGGGTGATCCTGGCAATGGAATGAAGAGTGGCTCTTGTCTACTGATTTCATTCACAAGTTTTCAAACCACATCAACACACATAATTACTGACATATCATAGATGCACAGTAATAAACAAATACTTGCGTACAATGTAGATACTGCGATATGCGGACACCAGCCCATGTTTACAATAAATAATAAACCTACATTGTACAATATTGAATATATTATATCTATAAATTATGTGTTTAATATTAAAGTATTGGTTCCATGTATTGTTTAAAAACATAGCATGAGTTGGTAAAGTAGAAATAGAAAAGATACTAATAAGAAATAAATTAATATACGTGTGAAATAATATGGAGGCAACAAAACGACACTTAATTTAAATACTGTCAATAATCATTTTGAAACTCTAAAATAAATCTTAACATTAACTTTGAGAAACGATCGCGATCGATTACTTCGACGCCAAAGTGACCAAAAAACTAAAGAATTGTTTCTATTTATAATAGTTAGTTACAATGAGTAACTAACTTTTTAGTTTAGTACCTAGTGTAAATAATTCGTTGCGTTATACATATATTGTATAATGTACACCTAAACTATAAACTTTTTCAAACAAACTAAATAATAGTGATGTGTTTTGCCAATGAACCTACTGGCTACAGTGACTAAACTATTGGACATATTTGATTGATTTTTGTATCCAGACCAGGAACGTCATTAGTTGAACAAAGTTTAAATTAATAACGTATCGTCATCTCCTATTAATAATTATAATATAAAACTATGCAAGTATGATTGCGGAAAATCAAAAGCAAAATCAACAATTACGAGTAAAAATGACTTTAAAATCAGGTACCGAAAATTCGTCCGAAAATGGTCTTTTTTCAAAACAACGAAAATAATGAATGAAGCAACAAATGAAGTTGTTTTAAATGCACAGTTAAAACAATAAATATTCATGTGTGTGTATAAACAGGTTTCCTGAAGCGAATACGAAGTGGACATCTGTTGGCAGGCGCCATGTTTTTTTATAGTGGAACGGAACAAGTCTATAACGCTTAACTTTATTAAGTGTTTTGTATTTTCCAACTTCTGAATACCGACAAATCTTCACAAAAGGATCAGCTTCAAAGGCAAAGCTACTCGGTTCGGTGATTTAGATATAAATGCTAAGTTATAACCACTTTCGGTTACTTTTGTGAATCAATGTGCTATATTTGCAAAAGGCTCCATAAATCCATTAGGTATTTATATATTATTTTATATGTCGGAGTTGGCTTCAATTATTACAATAATTGTGGGTAGTCAACTTAATTTGTTATGATTTGTTGTTCTTATTATGAACTTAGTGATTTTTACTATCAATTATTGTCTAATAAATTGTAACATAATTGATTGAGTACTCGATGTACGCACTAATTGATTTTGGCATCTTATCTCGATAATTGTAACCGATGTTTTTTTTCAAAACAATTGATGACATGTTATTTTGATTTTAAAATGATTTACTTTGTTAAGGACGCGTTTACGAAATGGCGCGCTTCAATTTTAGGTATTGAGTCTTACTACTACACGTGCACGGCTCACACACACAGCGACATGCGCGAAGCGGTGAAATTATGAGTAAACTGACACGACTTGATACTTGAGCGTAATTTTATTTTATTTTTGCCATGTATTTTTTTTAAGTTTACGGTGATTTGTTTTCAAACAGTTTGTAGGTAATGTGAAGTGTTCATATAAGTAGAATGCTATTTACTTAATTTCACTGGACAGTGATTAATCAAGTACAAGTTGCCAAAGTACCTATGTATTTGCGGACGAGCTTATTGAAAACAAATATAAAACAAGCTTGTTTTATTCGGTTTATTTCGTATTTTATATAATAAATTTGCTATGGTATCAAATGCAAGTAGGTTCTCGAAAACTGGAAAGAAAATACGTGTATTTGGCACACACCCTACAAGGCAAACAGTACAAATGCTACAATATTCATCACGCTAATATTATAAAGGCGAAAGTTTGTGAGTGTGTGTGTATGTTTATATGTTTGTTCTTCACGCTCAAACGGCTTCATCAATTTTGATAAAATTTTGTATAGAGGTAGCTGACACATATAGGCTACTTTTTATCCGATATTCCCACGGGATCGAAACTTATGCGGGTGAAACCGCGGGGCACAGCTAGTAGCTTCATAAATATTTAAAAAATTCGTAAAACAAAAACAACGCAATGGATATTGTTGAACTGTCAAATCGGAATGGATTGCCATTCCAAGTGTGTTACGCAATTAGGATAACGTACTAAACGCAGTGGCTACCTCGATAAATCACCATAAGCCTGTCAATTAAATTTTTGGCCGTGCAAAGTGACGGATATTGAGATCGCCGATAGTGAGATAAAAATGAAAATCCAAGATGGCGGTTGTAGTTTTTTTTTAATTTTTCATCATGGGTGTCGTTTTTATGGTTTTCAAGGGTGCTAAAACCGATAGTGATGTCCAAATGAAAATCCAAGATGGCGGCTTTAATTTTTTTATCATGGGTGGTCGTTTTTATGGTTTTCAAGGGCGCTAAAGCCGATAGTGAGGTCAAAATGAAAATCAAAGATGGCGGCTGTATTTTTTTTTTATATTTTTCATCATGGGTGTCGTTTTCATGGTTTTCGAGGGTGTTGGAGCCAATAATTAGGTCAAAATGAAAATCTAAGATGGCGGCTGAAATTTATTTTTTATTTTTATCATGGGTGTCGTATTTATGGTTTTCAAGGGCGCTAAAGCAGATAGTGAGGTCAAAATGAAAATCCAAGATGGCGGCTGTAATTTTTTTTATATTTTTTATCATGGGTGTCGTTTTCATAGTTTTCGAGGGTGCTGGAGCCGAAAACAAAGTCAAAATGAAAATCCAAGATGGCGGCTGTAATCTTTTTTTTTTAGATAAGTACTTTTGTTTTATGTTTCCGATTAGTGACCGCATCTGCCTAGACTAGACCCGGCTTAGTGCCTGCCTACCTATTCTTAAGGTCTCAACAAAACTAACAAAAGAAGCCCAAACTTGGTACACCTAGCTCAGCTCGGCTATTAGTTCCAGTAGCAGTCTTCGAAGTACACCTGCAGGTCACTCCATCAAGTCCGGAGGTAAGGTCTCAACATAACTAAGAAAACGAGCCCATACTCGGCACACCTAGATCAGCTCGGCTATTAGTTCCAGTAGCAGTCTTCGGAGTACACCTGCAGGTCACTCCATCAAGTCCGGAGGTAAGGTCTCAACATAACTAAGAAAACGAGCCCATACTCGGCACACCTAGATCTGCTCGGCTGTTAGTTCCAGTAGGAGTCTTCGAAGTACACCTGCAGGTCACTCCATCAAGTCCGGAGGTAAGGTCTTAACATAACTAAGAAAACGAGCCCATACTCGGCACACCTAGCTCAGCTCGGCTATTAGTTCCAGTAGCAGTCTTCGGAGTACACCTGCAGGTCACTCCATCAAGTCCGGAGGTAAGGTCTCAACATAACTAAGAAAACGAGCCCATACTCGGCACACCTAGATCTGCTCGGCTGTTAGTTCCAGTAGGAGTCTTCGAAGTACACCTGCAGGTCACTCCATCAAGTCCGGAGGTAAGGTCTCAACATAACTAAGAAAACGAGCCCATACTCGGCACACCTGACTCAGCTCGAATTATTCCGTTCTGATCCCCTGAACCCCCCCTCCACCCCCCGCCTCGATCCCCTCCTAGATCGTCTTCTGTTTTAATCTCTGTCTTATCCACTAAAAACTTTCTCATACCGGTTTGAACCGCTTTTTCTTTTGTTTTTGATCCTGAAGGATCGTCAGCAACAAAAATAAGTACAGGGTTTATTGAAATACATAAGTTCGTAATTTCTTATTATAACGGATACGTGTATGTTAGTATTGAGGAACAACGACATTTTCGTCTTTGTCAAGTCACCGCACCCGGTTTGAACCCTTTTTAATAATTTTACAGTTGGCAAATGTGAAAAAATTTTCACATCCGCCATCTTAGATTTTCATTTTGATCCCACCGTCGGTTTCAGCACCCTCGAAAACCACGAAATTGACACCCATCATGAAAAATTGTAACATTTTTCACATCCGCCATCTTGGATTTTCATTTTGACCCCACCGTCGGTTTTAGCACCCTCGAAAACCACGAAATTGACACCCATCATGAAAAATTAGAACATTTTTCACATCAGCCATCTTGGATTTTTATTTTGACCCAACCATCGGTTTCAGCACCCTCGAAAACCACGAAATTGACACCCATCATGAAAAATTGTAACATTTGTCACATCCGCCATCTTGGATTTTTATTTTGACCCCACCATCGGTTTCAGCACCCTCGAAAACCACGAAATTGACACCCATCATGAAAAATTGTAACATTTTTCACATCCGCCATCTTGGATTTTCATTTTGACCCCACCGTCGGTTTTAGCACCCTCGAAAACCACGAAATTGACACCCATCATGAAAAATTAGAACATTTTTCACATCAGCCATCTTGGATTTTTATTTTGACCCCACCATCGGTTTCAGCACCCTCGAAAACCACGAAATTGACACCCATCATGAAAAATTGTAACATTTTTCACATCCGCCATCTTGGATTTTTATTTTGACCCCACCATCGGTTTCAGCACCCTCGAAAACCACGAAATTGACACCCATCATGAAAAATTGTAACATTTTTCACATCCGCCATCTTGGATTTTTATTTTGACCCCACCATCGGTTTCAGCACCCTCGAAAACCACGAAATTGACACCCATCATGAAAAATTATAAAATTTTTTACATCCGCCATCTTGGATTTTTATTTTGACCCAACCATCGGTTTCAGCACCCTCGAAAACCACGAAATTGACACCCATCATGAAAAATTGTAACATTTGTCACATCCGCCATCTTGGATTTTTATTTTGACCCCACCGTCGGTTTCAGCACCCTCGAAAACCACGAAATTGACACCCATCATGAAAAATTTTAACATTTTTCACATCCGTCATCTTGGATTCTCATTTGGACCTCACCATCGGTTTCAGCACCCTCGAAATCCACGAAATTGACACCCATCATGAAATATTGTAAGTCTTCAGGGGATCAGACCGGAATAGTCCTCGAAGTACACCTGCTGTGCAGGTCACTCCAGCAAGTCCGGAACGAAATATGAATTTATAAACCCTACTTACTTCTAGAAAAATTATAAGACTGTGAATCAAATCTTTCCTTGGGTAATAGGTACATACATACAGAATGCGTGAAGTATCAAGTTTTGTGTGTCAAATATTTTGTATCCGTACAGCGATCTTCTTTTAGCACAAGCTGCTGCTTACAACCGACACAGAGTCCACTCACAACGGCGGCCGAGCGCAGACTAAAATTTCATTACAAATTTTTGTGCAATAAACCGAGACAGTGACCAGTAAAATAACCCTTATTTCAATCCAATAAGATTCACGTATTACAGCTAAATATGTGAAAAAATAGACTCCGATTTTTATTTTTTTCTGAGCTTATTTTTAACATTTTGATAGTTCTTTTGGCTACCTTTTTGAGTTGAACATGTCTGCTTACATAAAATATTTTAAAATAAATATGTTTATGTTATTAAACAGAAGAAAAATGACCCCAAAGACAGCACGATATCGTCGATTTTGTGTGAAGAGGCAACGGAAATTATTTTTTACTATATTATAAACCAACATTTTCGAATAAAAAATGGCTACCATTTGGAGATGAAAGAGTAATCTATCTGTGGTAATTATTAGTTACATTTGGTTTCGTCTCATTTTGCCGCAAAATGCACCGAAAAACGGCTTATTTGTGTCAGATACGTAAAGGCGTCCTTAAATCTCCATTGTTTATTAAAGACAATTATTCTTGTAATATTTGATCACTTATAATGTAAGTCTTATTAGATTTATCACATTTTAGTATTTTGTATCAAGTCAAGTAAACACGTTGACGTACTTCCGTGCGTCATCGGACAGAGTTGTTGTGGGGCGAATGCGTAGTGGGGACAAACCCCTTATAACTGAGCGCAATCGTTTGTGCTAGGGTCTGTCGGTCTTCGGACTCGACTCCTGACAGAGCACTACCTCCCGACAAACCTGTCGGTTTACTAAAGTTCAGCGTTATGCCTGTATTCTAAATACGCTATATTTGGGTGACTCTGTCACTATACGAACAGTAATCGATCCTACGATTTGTTCGCAATTACTTTGTTACTGTACATAATTATTTTACTGTGTATCTAGTTGTGTCACTTGACACAACTAGACACACACACTAGCAGATCACACACTGTAGGTAAGTACCTACAGTGTGTGATCTGCTAGTGTGATTAATTGTTCATGAAATTATAATATGATTTGAACTGCAAACCGTTTTTCTATTAACGCAATAACAAACACTTACCACAGTACGCCCACAGTAGTAATTAAAATATGCCTGCCTGATATCGAGACACACTAAACCTACCTGATCCGATATATATATCAAGACATGTAACTCTTTTGCACAAAGTAACTTTTATTCGCCCTGAATATCCTTTTAAAAATCGTTCAAAATTGAGTTTTCAAAGTCGTCAGATTTATGGAAAGGCCACAATTTCTTAATCAGATTTTCCTAGTTAAGTCATTATGGATTAGGCCGCATCCGATCATACCAAAATCAGCGCCGCTGAAGATCACTTTAATTTTAGCCGTTTTTTGAAATCCGAAAGTGGACTCCTGAACAAGAGCCTCCATAAGAAACTTTTCAAAAATATTTTCGGTGTTCTCTCGACATGCCGCACCTACTCAGCTATAAAGTTTTCGCCCTGCATATACCATATACAGCCTATAATGTTACCACTGCTGGGACACAGGCCTACTCTCAGTGAGAGGGCATGCATATGTATGCAGGGAGGCCTGCATATGCTTGCTCAAAAACCCCTCTACCTAGTAAGATCTCTGGTGCAAAATTTCATATTTCTAGAGCGGATTAGGATGCGTTGTCTGTCAGGGAATTTAAGACTTTTATTTATTTATTAAGCAAGGCACACCAACGATATATTTACAAGGGTAGTAACAATAGATAATCACGAGTCTTCAATTCTGTGTAAATACATCACTTATAGTCATGCACAACATTCACATTAAAATGTTAACAAAAATTCATTAAATTATTAGAATTTTAGCAAAACATACAATTTATACATAATAATTAAGATTAGATTACAAAAAAAAAGTAATACATTTAATCACATTGCACTGAAACAATACAACCATACAAAATCATAATATAATAATTGCACATAAGGTAAGAAAACTGGTAAATAATGAAAAGACGAAAAAAAAAATTAATTGACAGGATTAGAATTAAAGGAGAAAGTCTAGTTAAACTAAATAATTTAGATGAAATGAAATTTTATGATTTTTTTAATTTGATGACATTATTAAATATTAAATAAAAAATAAACAAAATATGTTAAAATTAAATTATTATTATTCCATTTGTATATAAGTAAAAAAGTAGGCAGTTGTTTACAGGACAATTTTATTGATTTTATTTATAAATATTAGCAGGCTATCAAAGATTTAGAATTTATAGATTTAGAATTTTATTAAGTAGATTAACTGTTTATTCAGGCTATTATATGTTTATTTTTTATTTATTTACTCAAAACAAAGGATTGTAGAATACGTTAAAAATACAGTTTTACAAGATAAGTACTATTTCTACAAGAGTGTGGGTGAGACTGCTCTCCTAGCTGGGTCATGGAAACCTGTGTTAAGGAGATTAAGATTTGTTTATTTTTATTTTGGTAGCAGTTACTAAGCTACTGCATACCTATATTACAAAAACACGATCAGTGAGTATCTGTAAAAAGAAGATCAAAATGGAAATTATTTGGGGAACGATTAATTATATGCCAATTAAAACTACCTAATGAGATCGCTTTCAAATGCTGTGGCCGTTTGACTTTGAAGTGAATTCTACAGAATAGCGCCGCACTACAACAATATGCAGATTTAAATCGCTACTCATTGTAATAGGATTTCAAAGGACAACACTATACTAATTGATTTCTGCATCTGATAAAGCTGATTGTTAATCCCTTAGTGTCCTACTCGTATTGCTAATTAATATATATTACCTAAAGCCGTGTGAGCGCTTTGTATTGTGAGCCTTAGGAGACATTTGTGTAATCTATGTAGTGTCCTCGCTGTGTCTGATTGTTGACTAGCTGTTAGCATGGGTTGTGCTAAGACATGTTGTACTTATGTGATTACTCACTGACAGACAACGGAGTCTTGAATAGTGAAATTTTACTCAGTTCCTTATACAAGGTGGAGAAGACGATACAGCAATGATATAAAATTCGTATATCTAATGACGTTCCCAATTTGCATACGCATAAAATCAAATATGTCTAATAGTTTAATCACTATAGCTGGTCAAAGATGGACAAAACTCATAGCCGGCCATTCCCTTCTATTAAATTTGTTTAAATTTTTTTTTAAATTTCGATGTTAAAATTTATTTGACAGGTTCAAAATCAATTTAGAACACTTCTATGCATTAGTATCGCTAGTGTTTTCATTAATTGTCGTATTGTCGTCTTCACAGTGTATATCTGCGGGAAAATCTCTTGTGGCATTTGGCTTATCATAACATATACTGTTTGTATTATATTTCATTCTTAATTGTTGTCACAACATTGTATGAAAAAAGCGACGGACATTGTATACTTCAATTAATTGATATAATTATATTCTTCCGATTATGTTAATTCGTGTGATCATTGATTCAAGAAGGAGATAAGAGCGGCTTGTGGCTAAGTAATAACAGCCACACGGATCGATCGAAGGTTAAGCTACGTTGGCCGCGGTTGGTCCGTGGATGGGTGACCATCTTAACATAACAAGACCCCTCCGTGCACGTTAAGCCGTTGATTCCCGGCTGTCATTCGTAGATCTTTGACAGTCGTTACGGGTCGTCCGATGCCCGAAGTAAGACTAGTTGTTTTGTTGTTGTGTTGTGTATCTGACCTCCACAACCCAGTTACTTCAGGGCTCAGATAGGTAGTCGATTCATGTAAAGTATTCAGCTGCATCCGGATATACTGGAAGCCGACCCCAACATAGTTGGGAAAAGGCTAGGCAAATGATATTGATTTAAAAAAATTGGTTTATTTGTCACAGAAACACTTGTGCATACAAAACTATAATTACATGTAATAATAAAGAAAAATAAAAACTAACTATTAGTTATTCTGTGACAGAACAGAGTACTCGGCAGCACCTCGTGATTATGATAGAGTTTCACTCAGGCTTTCACTTAGGCTTTCACTCGTTCGTTCGTTCGTTTCAGCCGATAGACGTCCACTGCTGGACATAGGCCTCCCCCAATTTTGGGAGGGTTTGCCATAATCGCCACGCTTGACAGGCGGGTTGGCGATCGCAGTATGGTATGGACCACCATACCATACTGCCATTAATGCCAAGAATGGGCAGCAGCGTTCTCTATGTATTACCACCAAATACATAGAGAACGCTGCTGCCCATTCTCCGGTACGATCCTTAGTCGCATTTTACGACACCCACGGGAAGTAAGGGGTGGTGGTATTCTTTAAGTCCGGCACCACATAGACCAACACAGGCAGACAGGCTTTCACTCAGCATGATGCTATGTTATATGAGGTCCCCCCAGCATAGCGAGATTTTCAGTATGGCACCCGAAATTGGTGTACGTGTGTGATCACCCGATATTCCAATTTACTTGGGGTTTTGTCAAAAGGGGTGAGGCGGTGGCGACTATACTTTGTACCAAATAATTTGCAGACCGAGTGACGAAACAGTCGGGCTTTCACAATTTGATTTGAAACTACGACCAGTTACAATTTGTGTGTTCTTGTTTCAAGTAAAGTTTTAATTTTCTAAAGCTGTGCGCTGTTTACATTTTGATTCAATCACATTCCTCTAGGGACTCAACAGAATCTGAAATGTATTTTAGTAGCTGTCTATCTAACTTCTCATATCATCAGGTCAATAATTAACACTTTGCCAGCACTTCGATCACCCGTAAATTTCTTAAACCGTGGGATATTCGAAAAATCCTGTTTTTTTATAAAAATTTCGACTTTCTAGGTGCAAGGTTTTGCTTTGCTCAGCTACTGTCCCTTTCATTGTTCTGATTAGAAAAATAATATCCTAAACCTTATGTAAACATAGGAACAGCCTGGGCCATAAATCCAGTACCACGTCAACGGTCGAATTCGCCTGCACGGTACTGCGCTTAAACATACATGACGTGTGAGTGATTTCAACGCAAACATTTACCCGTCATACAGTCTAACTAAGAAGGTGATAGTGTGTGGGGTCAATATTAGACAAAGATATCAATATAGTTTTGTTTTCTTCATATTAGTGTTCGCACCGAGCCAATCCGAAACTAAAGCCAAAATTTAAACCCATTATCACTAGTTCATGTGGTTAAGTGCAGCAATGTATGACTTGTAAACGAGTACCTGTCGGTTCGAAACCCACCCGGTTGGCTAGATCGATTTTGTTATTATTCTTTATTTTTTTTATTATAAACAACAAATATATTTTTTTATATTATTTAAATGTATGTTATAAATAATTATTATAATGAGTAATATTTATTTACTTTATAATATACGAATAATGAATATTGTAGATATTATTATTTATATTTATTTAAACATATTATTTTATATAAATACTCGTATTTCGTGATATAATTAAAATTGATACAATTAGCTTTTAAATCGAAAATCACAAAAAAAAAACCTTTTTTTAATACCTATTCGGTTTTAAAGGAATAGTTTTAGATTGAAATACAATAACAGTAGGTAATTTGAAGAAACATTTGTTTATCGTCGTTGTCAAACCAAAACCTGCTATGTGCAAAAAGTATACTTTTGAGATATTGACAAAAGAAGTTTTGACAAAGTTTTAGCTGCTGCACATAGCACATTTTATTCTGAGGCCATAGTTCCACAACTAGTGGTCATAAGCACATAGCAGTTCTTTTATATGAGAAATAAGGCAGTGACCTATAAGCTGTGGTCAAAATCTTGAAACCTCAAAAAACGGCACATAGCAGATTTTGGTTTGACAACGACGTTATATTAATACTAGTGACCCGGCTCAGCTACGCACGGTTTTTACGACTTATTTATTTAATAATATAGTTAGGTTAGCCAACAATAAAATTGTTTACACAACACATTAAAATTAATTTCGTTAACATTGTTGATATGAAAATAAAATTGTTCTTAAGCTTCTAACTTTATTGAGATTATAGCTTAATTATTCATTTTCCGAAAGAGAAAAGAAGATTGAAGCTTAACCCCAATCTTACAATCATAAACCAACTTACGTATTACTAATATTACTGTATAACGACCAGCACATCCCCTTGTAAAAAACAGCATAATATTTAATATGACTTCCATTATTGACAATGCAGCTAAGCAGACATCGACGCATGGAGGCCACAAAGTTTGCACATATATCTGTGCCGTAAGTACGTAAATTACGACGTAAATACGTGAATTAAGTATTGTGTACGTAAATTATCCCACAATTGAGTGCAATGGGATTTAAGCTGCTCAGGACATCTCTCATCTCGTGCTTCCTATCTTTGCACCATTAAACCCCATATATTTTCAATAATCGTGCGGCTGCAGAATAACTTTAATATCGGCATGCTGGCTAAACCACTCTTTTACAACAGTGGCACGATGTATACGACAATTATCTTGAACAAAGCTTGTTAGGTGAATTTAAATACCACTATCTTATTACTCCGCCCGTCGCGACATGACAGGCTTGTCACTAAAGCAAATGATCATTGTACTGTTCACTCTTTCTGGCTAGATACCTAATGATGAAAGGGTGCGATATACGAGATCGTGTATGTGTGCAAAATGTTTGTTATAGAAAAAGGTCGTAAGTGAAGATTTGTGAAACTGGTACCGGATTTATGACCCCTAAAGAAAAACTCATCCGAAGCATAACCTGCTCCGTTTTTGAAGTCGGTTAAAAACAGGCCAAAGCGACACGAGAAGAAAAAGAACGTGACTTCACTAATTCACACAACACTAAACCACTTCAAACAAACACTAATTCCACATAAAAAAGTACCAAGCCACTTTGTAGTACCCAACGTTAGGAGTTAAGCCCACAAATAGCTTTAAACTCTTTGCTATTGTACCAAGTGCTTACGATGCATTCGTACTAAAGCTTGGCATTATCATAATGCCAAGCCTTGTGCCTTGGCACGAGTTTGAGAACACTTGCACTCGCACTTGTGCTGATGTTGTCACCCATAGAGAACTATCTGATTCTGCATCTTGGGCTGTGGTTCGGATAATGAGATGCAAGTGGTTTGTAAAATATACATAGTTTTGAAATTAGCAATTAGATTTTTTTTTTATATTTTGTTATAGTCAGTCAGACTGCTAGTAAGAAAAACCTGTAAAGAGCAAATCGGACTCGCGCACCCAGGGGTCAATCAAATCAATTTTGAACCTTATGCTATAGCGATAAAGTTGAGAATCTATTAAAGAAATTTGACAGATTGTAGTAGCTTGATGTGCTGGCGTCTGTACCTTAAAACTTACTTTGTATGTTTTATATCTTATCTATAAAAAATGACGTCACATCAAATTAAATACGACGAGCCCTAGAAATTATTACAGGTATATATTAGTTTGCGTTGTTTTCAGTTTAATAAGACTGTAACTCTTGTATCTACCAATAATTATATCGAGTAAATAATAATATCATGTTGGGCCTAAGTAGGCGGGTTATATAAATATTAAATTTGGCAGTAGATTATGTGAAAATGTCGTTAAAGCACATGTTTCTTCATTCCGCTGAGGGTAATTTAAACTTCGACCCTAATTTGAATTTATAATAGCTAACTTTCATATTTTTTACTTTTTGCATATTATATCATTTATTATTTAATGTTTGAAAGTGGCCCCGGTAACTGAACAGTTGTGTGGAAATCGGCTGTTATGGTATGGGCATGTGTTATGGAGAAATGAGGAAAATGTCGTGAAGAGAGTTTTGACTATGGATGTCGATGGCTATAAGAGTGAACTCTAACGAATTCCTACGTTTAAATCAATTAAAGACACGTTATATAGGGCACGTTGTTAATGTTTAGTTACTATTAGTAATAGCTCCTATTACCTGTGGATATGTTACTAACAGTATTGATTCTTTGGTCTAAATTTTGAATGTGTGTAAAATGTTTTGATATTGTTTTTATTTGGAATACATACTTAAGTGGGTTAAAATCATTCTATTTCCGGTAAAAACAACAAAATTAAATTCTAACTTAACTAAAACTATACAGAAACTAGAAAATAGCGTCGAAAAATTCATCCGCATCGCTGTCGACTGGTAATGTACCCAAGAGACTGGCGGCA
This sequence comes from Mesoligia furuncula, assembly GCA_916614155.1. Lineage (NCBI taxonomy): Eukaryota > Metazoa > Arthropoda > Insecta > Lepidoptera > Noctuidae > Mesoligia > Mesoligia furuncula. The sequence goes on from OU744790.1 coordinate 38,127,004, forward strand.
TTACCACGTTGAATGGCGATGCTTAGCCTCTGGCCAAAGTAAAAGCCAGCCCTTGGGTCACGAGAAGTGTCAACCAGCCGTTTCGAAATTTCTTTAAAAAGACTATGAGCACTCGGACCCCACGGCCCGAGGGTTTCAACCCCAAACGGCTCGAAAATATAATTTCCGATGAGGTTATTATATTTTCGCCGCTTGAGGTTTTCCGCAGCCGCAGCAGCAGCGCCAGCACAGCATGCCGAGCCAGGAAGATGGGATGGCGCAAGAGTATCGACACACGTAGCGTCCCACACTAAAGGCCTACCCATCTTCCATGGAAATAAAGACACACCGTCCGGTCTCTTGCCATCGTCGCGTGCCAAGCCATTGGGTTCTAATACAGCTGGAACGCCGACGGTGACAAGAGCTCGTCGGATGATGTCATTAATGTTCGCGTGCCGCGCTAAGCGACCCGCACTTCGGTTGCAAGACAGGCCGTGGTGTCCGAGACTGTTGACATCTTCTCCACAGTGACGGCGATGGGGAGAACAGCAATGAGTGCCTAGTCTTAGGGAAGCAGCGAGGCGAAAAGTAGTGTCGTCGAACAAAGTGCCTATGTTCGACGAAGGTAGTGCATGAAGCGTACTTAAGTAAATTTAAGTACCAAAATTTTAACATCATAATTGCACTATAATTTTAATAAATTATTTTTTGTTTTGATAATAAAATTTTTATTCTTAAGTCCCTGGCGCGACATTTTGCGAAAGAGACATTCTGCGAAAGAGACATTCTGCGAAAGAGACATTCTGCGAAAGAGACATTTTGCGAAAGAGACATCCTGCGAAAGAGACGTTTTACGACCAGGGGACATTTTGCGAAAGAGACGTTTTGCGCCTGAGCCTTTGTATCACTGCTGGGGAAAGATCTCTTTGCTTTCCTTCCAACTCTTTCTTTCAACTCAAACTCACTGCATTTATTTCTATTAAACCTTTAAGAGGCACTTTTGAATTGTCAAGAAATCGGTCAGTCAGAAAATAAGTATGAAGCTAGTTGCCCATTCCAAAGCGTAGGTACCTATGGAGAAGAACGGGCAAGAAACTCCATGGAAACTCTTTTTAAATTACAGTTTACAAAAATATTTGTTACATCATTGCTTTTGAATTTATGATTATATAATGTGAGAACGATGTAAAAAATAAAAAAGACGTCCACGTTAAGAGCGTCCAGAAAAAACAAACAGTAACAAAACGTCCAAATAGTAACAAAACAACAATCCAAAATTATAACAATTAAAATAAGCCCAGGCGGCTATGTGATCACCAGCCCCAACTGACGGCGCCCGTTCACGAACATGACGTATATATCAGCACCATTCAGCTCAACCAGTTTGAAGGGAGCTAAATAATCCAACATACACGCCACCGTCAGCGAGACATTTGAGTGAGCATGACACACTATCAGCCGCCAGGGAATATTCAAGTCAATGAAAGATATTATTATTACCCGGTATACGGTAGCTATAGGTTACATAGAACTCACATCTGTGCTATGCAATTATACAATACAAAGGAAATTGAGTTTATACAGTGCAAAGATAGTCTTACAATCTTCAGCAGCTCCAACAGTATTTTCAAGTGTTAGTCAATTAGTTATGGTTGTGGAGCAGGACTAGCATTGAGCCAGGCATTTTTGTCAGTGATGTAATCCCCTAACTTATATAATATGCCTGACTGCATAGTGTGCGTTTTATACAAGATTTAAATTTTGTCTCATTCAGTTGAAGAATGTGGGGAGGTATTTTATTATAACATTTTAGACAGTACCCCATAAAAGATGAATCTACTTTAGCCAGTCTGAAACCTGGTTGAACTAATAGGTACTTATTTTTTAATAATGTTATCTGACCTGCCAAAGAAAAACCTTTATCAAAAAAATTGTTAACCTATAGCTTAACTTTAAGCAAATTTTATAAATAAAGGTGTTATTGATTGAGTGTTGACTTGGTTGGATTATGATTTATGATTTGAATTTCGTTTAGTGCTGACCCCTAAAATACCCCACTTCACTAGTTCACTTTTAAACAAGTGCCGTCTTATTAGAAAACGAAATCTAACTTTATTTCTAGCACAAACCTTTGTTAAATGATAAATGATTTATTTTCTGTAAGTAGGTTTTTACAAACACTTTTACACGTCATCATATTTTTTAAACTAGATGTGGTCGGCGTTTCCTACCTGACTACTCTGAGAAGAAAGGCCGAAACAAACTCAGAGGTCACAGTCTCTTTTAAAGTCCAGACAAAATCTTGGTCAGATCGTGTGAAGACCATGTAGATTGATGTCTGAAATGGTCTTTTGAGGAAAGAACCACACAGATTGAGCGGACCTGTCCAATCAGTGCACGCATTGAGTCAGTAAGTGTTAATAAGTATTTCGAACTATATTTCGATTTATGCCAAGTTCATAATACTAAAATGACAACTAAGCACCGAACTCAACTGTCATTTTTGTATAAAGAACTGCATTTCTATAACAGTTAGTTCTTAATTCAATAACTGGCTCGGTGGTTTAAACCTGATCTAAACAAAAACCTTGATTTGTAATAAGATGGTACTGTTTAAGATTTTCCTAAGTAAAACAAGTTCCATACTAATGTTAGTATGGAACTTTTTTTACTTAGTAAAATCTTTTTTTTTTTTTCATTTTAAACTGAGATGGCAACTGTTCCATTCTTTTCAGCTCCGTCCTACAACATAAATTATGATGACTCACATCATAGTGTAAGTAAAACTAGCTTCCAGCTAAACTGAGAATCTACTGCTTTCACATAGCAATGACGTCAGTTGCATCACTTGCATCTGTCAGATATCCGCATAGTTATAGTATTTTATTAACCTACACGGTTAGGGTACGTAACTGTATCTGACAAGTTGACAGGTGCACGAGCAAAACTAGCTCTGACGGGCTTCTTTGAACTTTAGATTACGTGGTAATATTTTGAGATAATTACTGTCTAGTTGTATTAACATATTCAGCCCATACTGTTTTCATTTGTGGGTGTATTAATTTCTACCTTTATAGGTATCTTTAATTCATAATTATGGTAGGTACTTAAGAGTTTTCCATCTACATATCTGTATAACAGGCCACGATGCGAGACACGTGATAGACTACCAAATCTAGCAAGAAAAACTATGTGCAGTGAGCTCTGAATTTAAGATATTTATTTATTTAACCATTTATGTACAGACGCCAGCACATTAAGCTATCCAAAACTGTTAAATTTTCCCAATCAACCTTAAACCTTATGCTGTAACGATAAAGTTGAAAATGTATTAAAGAAATTTTTAGTATTGTATTAGCTTGATGTGCTGAGTCTGTACACACATATATTTATTTAAACAGACAAGAAAAAATAAAGAACAGAAAAAGTGGTACAAAGGTGACGCTTATTTCTATAGAAATCTTTCCCAGCATACCTGCGATAGAAAAGTAGATTAAGGGCTGATTTATAAATCGACAGATAATATTTATTCATGGAACAAAATTGACGTCTGACAGTTTTTGTATGGAAGAACTGTCAAACATTCAAAATTATTCCTGCAATAAAATTATCTGGCGTTGGGGAAATCACCCCTAAAAAATGTAGACAGTGTGTGTAAGAGTAAAAGAGAAAATTATATAATATGCATTTAATACTTGTCAAGCCAACATCTCTGCGAAAAACTAATACTTTTTCACATTTGTAGGAATATACATTTGTGAGAAATTAATTGAAGCTGTATAATCTTTTCTCATATTTCTAATGAAAACGTTAATCTACTCAACGATATTCCAATCTTAATAAAAAACCAAGACTAGAAATGAAAGTTTTTATATAAAAACAATATAGAAAATGAGATATCTTGATATTCTAGCCAATTATCCTGTTCAACTACTTAATTAAAATTGGACTAATGTTTCCATCGTCCAGAGTAATGTCTTATAAGCCGACGTTAGCATATAAGGTATTCAGTCAAAAAAATTACGTTACTTTTAAATGCTATTTGGTTGATGACGTTGCCTTTAATCTTCGAAAAATTTATGGTTAAACGCCATTGAAAATACGTCGAATAAACACGAACAAACATTAAAGTTTGAACCAAATTGACGGTTTTATTTGGAATTGCATTGCTTAATTGTTTTTTCACAAACGCCACAGGTATTTTTGAGTTTAAATTAATCCGGTAAATGATACGCCGCTCAAAGGAAAACAAACACGAATGAAATCAGGAACAGTTTTTGAAAGCAAATCAATGTTACTTCTCTTTATTTTGGGATTTCATTTCCTACGTTCGCGGCTTCGTTTTCGATAACGTAAACAAATATTTGTTTTTTTTTTACCAACTTTAATACACACATAAAGTTCAGAGTGCGCTACAAATTCAAACATATAGTATATTATGAGTTTTAAAATACGTCCATTCTGTAATCTGCATTTTACAGTAACATAAAGTTTGTATTCGGTTAAAGGCTGATTTCTCACTTTTATCTGAGAAATACATATGGCTGTTTGACAGCTTTTGTATAGAAAATATATATATGTCAAGTTGTCATAATAATTGTTCTTCGGATAAAAGTTATCTAGCTGTTGAAAAACCAGCCTTAAGAACAATACTTTTTCCATACACAATTCGGGAGAGTATTACTCTACTGTTTGACATTGTGTATCCAAAGTTAAACATGATATCGTTTTGACTTATTATTAATTTTGTCTGTACGGAAAGAAAAAATAAACATAATTCGTAATCTGGGGCGGTACGAAGTTCGCGGGGTCAGCTTGTTTTAGATAAACGAATGTTATACTATAAGGACCTAATAATAAGGTTGGTAGTACGAAAAAAATAATAATATAAATGTTTGATTGAGGATGAAAATAATCTATCTATGCAAATAAATAAAATTGAAGTGCCTGTTTGTAATTTAAAAAATACATTTTATTACTAAATTCATATGAAAGTATATACGGGACTTATTAAAACAAAAAAAAAACGTCTGTTTGTTAGGGCTAATCTCCGAAACAGCTGGGCCGATTTTGATGAATGTTGTATGGGGGATACTTTAAAGCCCGGGGAAGAACATAGCGACGGTGAAGTGCCAATACCTCCTAACTGACAAAGTCAAAAATTTACACAAACTGAAAAAAACGTTCAAAAATAGACACGTTTCGTTGGTTTAGTTGGGAGATACATATTTCAACATATTAATTGAATGCTGTTGCATCTAAAATACACTTAGGCGATTTCATTAAAACATGCGAATAACGCTTTTAAATTCAAAACGATAAAAAAGTGAATTTCTCTTAAAATGTCAGATAGGAGGTATTGGCACTTCGCCGTCGATAGGCTACTTTTTATCGACATAACACGCGGGCGAATCCGTGAACGGAAGCTATTGTCAAAATAAAATTCTAAAATAGTCCAATTATTGTAAACCATGGTCACCTCTGTCTTAATATTTCAACCAACCTTAATAGGTTGGTTAAAAGCTAATTCAAATCCAATTTTAAATGATATTTGTTTTAATAAACAAATATCACAGCACAGGACCGGTCGAAGTGGAGGTGCTTGGGGGAGGCCTATGTCCAGCAGTGGACGTCTTTCGGCTGAAATGATGATGATGATGAAACAAATATCATTTGAAATTGGATTTGAATTAGCTTTTAATTTCGGGCTAGTCTTCTTTTCTAAATCTAGATATCTTTAATAATTAATGAATCAGAGCATTTATCACAGTGCTAGCCGAAACCTAAAAGGTCGTGATAAAGCACTCGTATCGATCGAGTGTTGGAGTGTCTCGCCACATGAGTAGACAAACGGAACCCGCCTCCAGGGATTATCACCGAAAATAATTTAGGTAGTAAATCACTAAGTAGTCGAGAGAAGTAAATAAATATTACTATAGACAAAACACGGACGGACTTAACACTCCGCAAGTGTTGATAAGGGAACTTGATCTTTCTGTTGTGTACCCCGATGGTTCAGTGGTTGCAATCACGGTTGCTGAAAGTTGAGTCTTGAGTTAGACAATGGGTTTTTCTGGAGATTTCCAGTTGCAGCAATAAGTTCTGCCTACCAGTGTGTATTTGCAAGCGACCAATAAAAGTTTAGTAGCCTTCCGACCGATTTCGGTCGCGGTGGCCAATTTCAACGGAGATTAGCCAGATACGCAGGAGACAGTGTACAAGTGTGTGCGCAAACACAGGTGCACTCTCTGTTCCTTAACTCTCATAGTCCGATGGGACGGCAATCCGGCACGACCGGGGAGAGATCAGGTGCAGGACCAACCGTCTTTACGTGCTTTCCGAGGCAACAAACAACAGTTATTAAGCCGCCGACTTCCAAACTCTGGGCTGTTACTAAGTTGTTATTGTTTATATATGTTGGCTGTTATTTCTAATTGAAAACCGAAAACCCAATAACACTTTGTCCAACCCAGGAATCGAAGCCAGGACCCCGCGCTTAGCAGTCTCGCTTGCAACCACGAGACCAACGGCTTAATACTATTTGGTTGACCGCTGTGTGATTAGCATTAGCGTACCTACCAGTAGAGAAGGGTCAATTTTTATAAGAGGTAAGCCGGAGTAGATATCCTTAATATGATTATATTATTTGTCTATAGAATACTGACTGTGTCATTTTTTAAAGGGAAGCCGGTAGGAATCGAGTTGTATGGAACCTTCGTCACTGGTACCTACCAAGTTATAGGTTAATCCTTTTCGTGCTTTGCCAGACTGGCAGCGCGGGGCGGGTAGCGGCGTGGGTGCGGCAGCGTTCTGCGTGTTATCATATTTGTCCAAATATAATATGGATGAAGAAGACTTATTTTTACTAGAAAAAAAGCTAGAACTAGTTTGAGAACCCTTGTCTCCGCGCGGGCCGCCCGCGCACTCACTGCGGCCACTTGTATGAACGAGCTATGGCGTGAGTAGCCCGCGCGCTCCCTGTGCACTCCCCGCGCCGTGCAGCCCGCGCCGCTCTCCGCGCCCGCGTGCCCACTAAAGGATCCTTTCAACAGGCGCGGCACGCGATAAAAACGCGCGCGACACAAAGGCACCGCAAGTCGCGTAACGAGCGGTGCCTTTGTGTCGCGCGCGATTATATCGCGAGTCGCGCCTGTTTGTAGGAGCCTTAAGGGCACTCAAATGAAGTTCTTATGTTTGAATACGCTGCGCTGCGCCCGCCCCCGCGCCCGCGCTGCCTGTCTGGCCAAGCACTAGTTACAAAATACTGATACTTTGCAAATACCGAATGCAGCTGGCATTCGGCAGCTGGATTGGTTTCGGCTTACAGTCAAACCGAATGCATACTTAGTTTGAAAAGGCAACGCCGATTATGTCAATGTCCAATTACCTTTGTGGGCCGTAGAGATTCCTACAGTGGACAGAGTTGATAAATGTAATTAAGCTGGAATAGGCTTTTCATTTCCAAAATGGAAAACAATTCCGCGGAATCTGTAATGGTGTTGAACGCGACGCTGTTATAAACTCTGCTGGATTGTTAATTACTGAAAAAAAATTCTCGCTCAGGTATCCCTTTGTCACTGTATTACTCGGGACACACCCTCCGTTTCAATATTCTCTCCATTCACGTCCATGTTCACGTTCCGTACCATAATTGGGGAACACACTAACGCGCGTTGTTTGACTTCAACAATATATCCCTGAACTTTAATCATTTTCGGCGTATTGATGGAAATTATCTACTTTGGTAAACACGGAACACTCCATACTTTCTTGACACCTGAAGTAGAAGTCCAGATAGCGGCATACGATTATTACCGTATTTTGCCCGCGCGCAGACTTATTTTGCGCGCACTCTAACACATTCTGAATAATTTTGTAGGATATCGCTAATCCATTGCTTTATTATAAAATTATGTTCGTAAAAATTGTTTGTTCAAACGACGTAAATAACGCTGTTACCCCAGCGATCCAATAGGTTTGTTGTTAAATATATATAGGTTTGTTGTTAGATGTGAATTAAAAAAAGATCAAATCATATTTACACATTTTCAAGGAAAACAAAGGAAAATATTTCCAAAATAAAATGCAAAGTTGAGAGTGACATAGTTTTGTAGCTGCCCACCTAGCCCTGGCCCCAAACCTTTTCCGAGGTAGTAATATTGCAATATTACCACACAATCTCCAGTCAACATTAATGAACTTACTAGGAGATAGGAGGCTTTTGAGCGGAAATGAATGAAACAGTTTGCGTCCTTGTTAGAGGGATGATATTAGTAAAGTCTAGTAAAGTCTTTCTTAATGAAGTTAGTTAATAAAAACGTAATTAGAGCGCTTTGCAGAAATTCGCTGCATCTGCTGATGATATCTGAAAAAGTATGCTATTTATAGACATCGTTTTATTTTTCCTGTAATCTTTACATACACTTCTATCACACAGAATTAGTTCAGATTTTTCTCTTTGATAAATTCGGTGAAAAGGGAAACGGAAAAAATGTAAAAACCATTCCCGGTTTTTACATTTTTCATCAAAAGTCGAAAACTATGCGACAAAAAAAAAGAAAAAATGTTTTAGACTGTGCAAACTGAGCTCTTTTATATGATACCTCACATGCCCTAGTAGCTCCGCTTCGAATTTTTCAGACCCGTTTCAGTCCCCGTTACAAAAAAAATATAAATATTTTTATTTCTTTTTTATTTGCAAAATAGTTGGGTAAACGTCATCTATGACTATTCTAAATTTCAAGTTGATAGTATTAGTAGTTCTTGAGATATCCAGCTGCGACAGACAGACAGATAGACTGAGTCTCACCATAAGGGTTCCGTTTTATCATTTTAGTACGGAATCATAACTAGATGGCGCTGATAGTTCCTAGCTGAATTAGTCTAGAATTCTGTAATCCTTAAGAATATGCTTGATTTATAAATTATTTTGGTATTACGTTTGTATGAACTGCGCATGCTCCGCCGGCTCCTTAATCCTGTAATTTTGTGAAAAATCAGAGGGGTAATTCCGTCACACACTTACAATGGCAATACCTTTAGTTTTGACTGTTCAACAACATTTACTAAGTTCTTTACTTTGTTAACCAGAATACATTTTTTTAACGGTTTAGGAATTTCCTTAGAATTTTGTTTATTAACCTCACTAAACAAAGTTTTAAAATCGTTTTACGATAAGCGTGTAATTAATTCGTAAACGTTTCGCCTGAATCGAAAAATCTGGTAAACAAGTGCGAGGGATGTTTAATATTTCTGAATGAGAACCTTCTGATTTCAGTCCAATTTATTTGGCGTTGGCGCAGCATGACTAAGTGATGGCACATTGACTTTTAAAATAATCAGTTTTAATTTAAAACCCGCTCGGTCTGTCCCCGCATTGTCAACGCAGCACTCACTGTGAGCGGTCTGAGCGGGCTGAGCGGTTCAAGCGGTCAGTGCGGTGAGATGTCGCGCTGGACAAAGCGACAACTATAATTAAATGGTCACACTCATTTATGTTGTTGCATGGTTGTTATTTGTAAAAGGACGATGTTTCAACTTTTGATTAAATAAGTATGTAAGGAATAATTATTGTAGTTTAATACCGGAGGGGCAATTCTCGTAATTTTAAGAACGTTCACAGTCTGGTGGCCTAAAAAGGTCACATTGGAGATTCATAAAAGGATAACATTATGAATTATAATATGGCGAAAACAGTCCGTGTTTTTCTTTTTTCGCAGACCTACGTAGGTACAATCAAAGAGATTGGGATTGGATTGGGACGTAAAATAACTGTGAAAAAACTGTGAAGAAGAAGAATCTACATTTTTGGCAAAAGATCGGTGTTAGTCAATATTATAAAAAAGTAGCATAAACATTATTTACGCAGTGTCAAATCAGTATCGTTACTTTAAGTGGCGCTTTAGGTCCTAGTCATCGCCTGGGTGTGACTGCTTAACATGGCTGTACATTTAGGTGCCTTCTATAGTTAGTAAAAACGGGCATATTAGGGGATATGTCCAATCCATAGGTATAAAGAAAGATCTAAGACACATGCAATTCAGTAAAAGCAATAGATATGAAGTCGCGCACACACTCGAAATCAGTACACACAATCAATTTATAAACCGTCAAGTCATAAAACGCAGTGTGCTTTTACCATGCTATACACCCTTTGAGCCCAGTGGTATCGAATTATATTCCATGGGTAATCGATATTATTATTATTATTATTTATTTATTTCGAACACAAATGATTCATATTGTTGTTAGTAACACTTATAAAACTACGTTAGTAACATTCTGAGCAATAAATAAAACTAAAATAAAATATAAAAACACTAATTCATAAACCTATAACTATAACTATGCCCGCTTCCCGCTGCACCAGACCCGCAGCTGTGCACACGGGTCCAGTGCCCCAGGAACGGGCAATCAGGCTTATTCGATATCACCCTTAGAATGCTGTTTGTGCTAGCTCGAATCCTACGCATCAGGGATGCTGTTCTTTTTCGCATAATAGCATGAAAGCCATCTATCTCTGCTTCCACAAACATCCCCGATGCGCTACAGAACCGCGGGAGCCCCAACAGCACCCTAAAGGCGTTATTGTACTGGACGCGAAGAACGTTGTAGGCCCTCTGCGTATGCCTAACCCACAGGCTGCACGTGTAGAAAGACTGGCAAAACGCCTTGAACAGAGTGAGTTTCACTTCTCTAGTACATCGTGCAAACCTACGGGCCAGCATATTACATCGGACCGACAACGCTCTTCGCTCCCTTTCAATATCACTGTCATCATTCAAGTCCTCATTTACTATGTGGCCAAGGTACTTAAAATGCGACACTATTTAGTGGTACACCATACAGAAATACCTGAGGAACTGTCTTAGGCTTCTTAGTACCAACCCTAAACACCACAAGCTCACTCTTCCGTACATTGTACAACAAACCATGAGACGTGGCGTATTTCTCACATATCTCCAACATCCGTCTGAGTCCATCAATCGAGGGGCTCAGCAGCACCATATCATCTGCATAACTTATACTATTAATAATCTCACCATCAATAGAGCATCCGATACCAGTGCTGCTGAGCTCCTCGATCAAGTTATTGACGTATAGACTAAAGAGCGCCGGGGATGTCAAACCTCCCTGTCTCACCCCACACTCCAACCCATACGCCCCAGAAAAAGCACCCCCCATCTGACCTGGTTGATTTGGTGATCATACCAGTAGCCTAAGAGCTTAATAAGCTCATTAGGAAGACCTTGCTCACGCAATTTCGACCATAGGATATTATAATCAACCAGGTCAAATGCCTTGGAGAGATCCAAGAAAGCAGCATACACAGGTGTGTTTCTATCAGTATAGTACCTGACCGTGTGCTTGAGCGCCAGTATAGCAGTTTCCGTGGACAGCCCAGCTCTAAAACCGAATTGTGCATCATGTAGATTGAGCTGTCTGGCTACTCTGCGCTCAAGCACACCGTCAAGAACCTTTGCTGTTACCGTGGCCAATGATATCGGCCTGTAATTATCTTTGTCCGAGACATCGCCGGTCTTGTTCTTGACTATGGGCACAACTATCGTCCTCATCAGATCAGTTGGTAGATACGAGTGCCTCACACGAAGATTATACAGCATAGATAGGACTCTTGGGAGATGCGGACCAGCGTACTGGAAATGTTCTATGCCATATTGTTGTCAATATTTTTGTAGTTAATGGATCTGCACAGCTACATCACTAACTTGCCGCAAGAGACAGCGGCCGTACCACGTGATGCACCGTATAAATATAGTATCATTTTGTGATTTTTACGTTGCTTGAGTAGCCGCTTAGCGACTTACTATAACTACATATTTACTGCGAAAATAGTACAGTCTCTGCGATATTTGAAAACAAATATAAGTAGTAAAAGCAAGAAATATTTTACAATTTGTTGTTTTTCATGAGTTTAAAGACAAATATAGTAAAAAACTTATAAGTAAGTGTTTCCATGATTTACAAAGTTTTGGTTTTGGCTTCGGTGTTTTACAAGAAACCACTGAACAACACGGCATTCTTATATGTTTTCACGATCACGGTCGAAAGCGCACTAGTTCGCAGAGATGGCCATTTGAGTAGAACATGCTCATTTTGTTCATGACGCGTCGACACAGATACGCCCCCTGGCCACTTCTCCTGTTTTTTTAAACTTCTATGGTCCAATCAATTTTACGGACGACAGGAAGGCAACGGTGGTGATGAGATTGAGTGAAGGCTCACGTTGGAGTGCGTTTCAAGAGATATTCTATACTTCCTATATTCAGGTCACCTTTACTCTCGCAAATTCAATTCTCGATTAATGTACTGACAGTATATCGCATGGCTTGGCTGCTTCCTCTGTCAGAATTCATATACAAAGAGCTGTTCTTTGATACAAGCGAGATTGAATGCAGGTATATTCTGGCCATATTCTCTGAACTAAATATCACACACAATAAAACTGCCCCGTTGGTCTCCTGGCCGAAAGCGCAACTGCGGGTTCGACACCCAGGTCGGTTATTAAAAAAAAAAACCTGTTCCATACATTTTGTTCGCGTAAGTATTGCAGTTTTGTGGAAAAAAGCAGTTTTTTTTTATTACCTACGAATATTTTGTTATCTTGAGACGCACACCACACTTTGTTCGTTGTTTGATTTAAAGTGCATAATATTTCATAATGTCACTTTAATTATTTTAGTATGTTTTGTTTTTTGTATAGGGCACCTTGTTTTTATACATATTAATGTAATTTGTTATCATTCAATTGTGCTTTTGTGTGTTGTGTTACGTCTTTGGTGTGCACTGAATAAATGTTTTATTTATCTATCAATAAAGTCACGAACACACACACAAACACACAGAAACTTTACTGTGGTAATAGAATTGAGTGCAGACTCAGGATAAAGTGGCTTCCAAGAGGTAGAATTGCCCCTCTGTTGTCTACAAATTCTTCCTATATTCAGGAGGCCTTTACTTTCGCAAATTCAATCCTTGCCAATTTGGATGGCCGGGCTGGTTACTTCCTATGTAATCCTTTACTAGGAAGGTAGCCAGGAAGGCTAGGTAGGTTATACCTAGGATGTGAGGATCCTATATCAAAGAGCGTTAACTTGGTACAAGAGAGGCATTGAATGTGGGTTGCCATATTCTCTTAATTAAGCGTAGTCAGGTACTTCGACATGCACCAACAGGCCGGCGGCATTACGGGCGACTCCCTCTCGTAGAAAGGAGGCTTATGTCCCAACAGTGGGAATACTGTAGGCTGATTATGCCAGGTACTTCGAAATTCGAACGGAGTCGAATCACAGAGATTTACAAATGGATAGGACACTGAGGACGCGCTCACCCCTCGCACGGTTTTTACGATTTGACAAAATATCAAAACTCCTTTATTAATGTGAATATTATTATTGTATTATACACATAACCCTTCTAAAGATTTTTTTTTAAATTATTGTGAAAACCGAAAAAAAATCCGTTTCGTGTTGTCGAAGAATCACGCCGTCAAACAGACAGACACAAAAAAGAAATCAACTTGATTTCGAGATTGTTTGCGGCGACTTTAGTGAAGTTCGTTTACAGAATACGAGAATAGTACTAATGACGAAGCTTAGTGTATTTCTGCAGCCTTGCACTTGAAAACGACCCGACCATTTTGGCTTATTTTTTATTGTTTTGTTTGTAATTGTCAATGGACAATGAAAGGAATTTATGGAAACACTGGAAAAGTCGGAAATAGCCCGGGCGACGTCGGGCACGAACAGCTAGTGATAAATAAATAATTCAAGAACATCACTAAAGAACGAGAAAGCGTCAAAAGATGACCTATTATTGAAGAGGGTAGGATTTCCATTCAGCTTTTTACAAAGAAACTTCAGCTGGCCCTGATGGAAAATTAAAAGGATTTTTTATAACATCTATTCAAAAAGAGCTAGTGTATTCTTCGTAAACAGGAACTAAACTAGCTCTCTATTCCCTAGGGAGTAAAAGTGATTTCAATTTGGAATGTGGATATTGTTAGTATAAGTTTCAGTCACCAAAGAGATTAATCACGAACATTGTACGAACAAGTACAATAAAGAAAAACAAAAAAAATGTAAAGGCTGTATGATAAAGAAAACCGCGCGCGAGCCAAATTAAAAAAATAAAAAACGCGCAAAAAGCATTCTGCTTTCGTTCGTAATTGTTTACTCGAAATTTTATGTAAATAAATAAACGTACTATTCTTATTCATAAGTTATAAAGGGCGATAAAAAGTAGAGTGTCCACCTCGGGAGCAACACTATTTTAAGCTCGAGTGACGTAGTTTGAATCCCTCGCTGTGCTCAGGATTCTACTTTAGAACCCCTTGCTGTGCTCGGGATACTACTCTAGAATCCTTCGCTCCGCTCTGGATTCAAAGAAACACTCTCGCCTACAAAATAGTTGTTTGCTCCCTTGGCAAACAATGTACTATTTTATACTGTGAACTTTAAAAGTAAATAACGCTTTATCCACCAGTTGCTTTCTAATATCGTTTGACTTCGCGTAGCACGCTCTGAGGCGTAAGTTCGAATCTCGCACTGTCATGTTTTATTTGGTTTAAAATTAAGTTAATAGTTTTGTCTCAGTAAATTGTGTTGTTAATGTGATTGTACGTAACCGTGGTGATAAAGGACTTGTTTTTTCCCTACAAGACAAAGGACAAAATATACAAAAATTTTAAATCGTCTTTAATACCTCAGTGTTTTTAACTAAGTGAAGATTGAAGGGAATCAAAGCATAACTATAGTATTTAACAAAATAAAAGCGAGATTTTTGAAAATAAATTAAACATAAATGTGTTAAAAAGTGACAAATGTCGAAAAAACATGGATAAAAAACTAAAACAGGACAAATAATGCAACTAAAAAACTCAGTACATAATTAAAGTAACGATAAGTGTACTAAATCAGTGCTAAAAAGGAGATAATTAATTTAAAAAGTGACGTTTTGTATAACAAAAGAACAAAGAGGGTGCTAAAAAATCTATTGGCATGAATCATCTTTAACGGCCAGTCATTATTCAAAAAATTCATTATCAAGAAAAGGACTCACAATTTCGCCAATAAACTTAACGTGTGTTTGGCGTGGTTGGTAACGGGCGGAATACTCGAGCGTTAGTACTGCGGCACGAGTTCGATTCCCGCAAACAGAGATTCTTTTTGTAAGATAATAAAATTACAATACAAGTTTATAACAGAGTTCTAAAAAAGAATCCATAAATAATGTCACTAGAAAATAATGTTACAATAAGGCGTAAGCAGTTACGTAAATCGAAATCTATCGAGTCTGTTAACTTTGACTCATCACTAAGCAACTCAGACCTTGACATAAATATACGAAGTTTCGAACTACCCAATGTAAATAATAACTCAAATGATGTATGGAAGAATGAAATTTTGCAATTAAAAATGGAACTGGATAGCACGCGTAATGAGTTAGAAAATGTAATACTTGACAATAATGAATTAAGAGAAACTGTATCGCGACAGCAGAAACAAATAAATGTACTTAAAGAGATCTGTGGTAGTCCATTGAAATCACACAGAATACAATTATTACTCTCGGCTAGGAAACGGAGTAGGCGCTCCGTCGCAGATAGCTTGCGTATATCACCCGATCTAGATAAATCTTGTGAATGTGATAAAAACATACAAAACACAAGGGAAAGTTCACCGCAAATTCACGAAATCACCTTAGAAAAGGAGGAAAGGGAAGTTTCGCCGCAGAATAATGAAATGCCGAGCGACGACAAAAATGTAGGTCAGCAGGAACAATTAACAGATTGTATAGACAACATAATAGAAAACAGGGAGCTGCAAGTAAGCGATGAATCCAGCCAGATGAAGACAAATAGACTCATGATCTTCGCAGATCAAACTGGATGCGATATGCGACAAATTTTGCAAAATTACCTGGGAAATGATTTCTCTGTGACCTCTGTAATAAAACCCCACGCAGCCATGGATGAAGTACTGAGGTCTTGCGTGTCTATGTGTAGAGACTTTAATAAATCAGATTTTGTATTGATACTGGCGGGCTCTAACGATAAGAGTCCGATGGTGGTTCAATCACATTTACATTATACGTTGTGTCAGTTGAGTAATACTAATGTTATCATAGGAAATATTTATTGTAATAATTTTATGAGCGTAAAAATGTTGAACAGCCTACTTAATTTTGTGTGTTGTAATTGTGATAATTCAACTTTTATTCAGCTGGATTCCAATTTCGGTAAGTCAGTAAAACGTATGAACAAATTACATGCATGCAGACTAATTCTTAGACATGTCCTAAGGGTGAAATACATGAACAACTATCGAAATTATAAGGAATCACTAGTAAATTGCAAACAGATCAAACCTGTATATCTTAACAGCGTTGGTGTCCAAACGGATTTCTCGTTAGATGTAAGTAGCAAACAATTGTATACAGAGTGTGTTGACTCCATGACACAAACGGACAACCTTATACAGGAGTCAGACTTTTTTCGTGAATGATGTGTATGCTGCTTTCAATTCTTGCTACAAAAGTGAGTCAAAATTGTCCCCAGTTAAAACAAATGTGTTCATATGTCATCAAAATGTATGTGGTATCAGTAACAAAAAAAATGAACTAGAGGTTTACATTAATTCGCGAGTTAAGAGAGTAGACTTTTTATGTATAAGTGAACATTTTTTAAATGATAAATCAATTCATGTATTTAATCTTGAAAATTACAACTTAATCTCATACAATACTAGGAGCAAAAAATCTAGAGGGGGGAGTCTAATCTTGGGGCACATAGACAGGAAAGTGGAAAATATAGATTTTATAAACAAATTGTATAGGATGGAAGTCTTTGAAGTGTGTTGTATTAAGGATACTAGTACTGGTCTATACTTGTGTTGCTGTTATCGCACCCCTAATGATAAAAATTTTGAACTTTTTATGTTAAATATGGAGAAGTTGTTGGAATATTTGTTCAATAGGAAAAGCATTATTTGTGGTGATTTTAATGTGGACTTAATGGTAGAGAGCAAAATCCGGACTGAATTCATAAGTTTACTGGCATGTTATAATTTCCGACCACTTATTAATACACCTACGTTTGTTCGCAACAATTGCGCATCTTGTATAGATAATGTTATAACTAATCTGCCAGATGATTATGTGGAACAATGTGAAGTAGACCACAATGGCTTGGCAGATGGACACGGTGCACTATTGGGAGACTTTTTATTGGATAATATAATAGATAATTCAAATAAAAATAAATATACAGTTGTAAATAAAAGAGTCTTTAACACTAAGAACCGCCTAGCTTTTAGACAAAGAATACTTGAAATTGATTGGAGTGTTGTAGGAATGAACACGTTCTTAAAGACATTTGTTACAATTTTCAGAAATTGTTACACAAAGAGAGAACAAAAAATGAAACTCAAAAATCGTTTTAAATTAAGGTGGATGACAAAAGGCATTAAAACATCAAGCCTAATGAAACGTTTGCTGTGTGCTGGTAGTACTAATAAGCTGGAAGACAGTGTCCAGACTTATAAAAAAAAATACATAGGAATATACAGAAGGGTATTATCTAAGGCCAAGAAAATGACAATAACTGAAACTATTAATAATTCTTGTAATTTGAGTAAAGAGGTTTGGAAAGTTATAAATAAAAGCACGAATAAAATAAAAGCCCCGAAGTCTGAAATTCTCTTGCTTAAATTTGACGGTAAAATTATAAAAAATCCCTTAGATGTTGCAAACGTATTGGTAAATCAATTTAACTACAAATGTATTTTGAGTAATATTAAGAATCTGGATCCCCTTTTATTTCTTGATCAGAGCACTAAAAGAGTTCAAAATGATATGGTCATTGCGCCTGTCACTCCAAATGAAATGGTGAAAATAGTTAATGGAATGGAAAATAAGAAATCATGTGGCTATGACGACATTCCAATAACGGTAATTAAAGAACATTTAGATATATTAGCTGAACCTTTGACTATTTTTTACAATAAATGCATTTCAGAGGGTATCTTTCCGGAACAGTTAAAAATAGCAAAAATTATTCCACTCCACAAAAAGGGATCTAAAACGGATCCAAAAAACTATAGACCTATCTCTTTGCTCCCCATTCTGTCCAAAATTTTTTGAAAAAATTATTAAGAGTAGACTAGTAGTTCACCTAAATTTAAACAAGGTTTTGCACTTGAGACAATTTGGATACCAAAAAAATGTCGGAACAGGGGACGCGATATATACATTGGTGGGAGATATAATTAGTAAATTGAATAAGAAAAAGAGGGTAGCAGGCATTTTCCTTGATTTAAGCTCTGCGTTTGATAATTTGCAAAATTGGAGCATTATGGTGTGAGAGGCAAAACTTTACAACTTTTCTCTTCATATCTACGAAACAGGAAAATGTATGTGGATATTAGCAATATGCAAACTAATGGTAATGGCAATTGTAATAAGTCTTCTATGCAAGATATAGTGGCTGGCGTACCCCAAGGTTCGATTGTGGGGCCTATTTTGTTTATATTATTTACCAATGATTTAATTAATTACATTAATACAATATTTCCCGACATACAGCTGACAGTTTTTGCGGATGACACTAACGCAATAGTTGAAGCTAACGACATACAGGAGCTATCCGCAAAGGTTAATGCAGTGTTAACAGTTTTTAATTCTTGGTTTGAAAGTAACAAGCTCATAATTAACACGGAAAAAACCAAAGTAATGTTATTTAGTACAACAGCTCGTAATAAAGACAGTATGACGATCGCACTTAATGAAGTTAAAATTGACATAGTTAATGAGGTAAAATTTCTAGGGGTATACATTGACAAATATTTAAATTGGAAAAGGGAATTACAGGCCATTGATTCGTATATTTCCTCAGCGTGTTATGCCTTACGCAGTCTTAGGGATGAAATAGATATAAAACACCTTAAAATGGTATACTATGCTCTAATAGAATCAAGGTTGAGATATAGTGTTCAGTTTTGGGGGAATAGTTTTAAATATAACTGCCAGAGAGCTTTTGTACTCCAAAAGAGAGCCATACGAACCATGGTCCGGAAATCGCAAACAGAGAGCTGTCGGCCACACTTCATAGATTTAAAAATTCTTACTGTGCCCAGCCTCTATATTTTAGTATTGTTGGTGAATTTTAAAAAATACCTGCATAACTATGAAACAGATGAGGAGAGACAGTTGAGAGAAAGTACGCGCAGGAAAGATTTTAAAAACAATATAATACCCCAACTTAATATTGTTCAACATAGTCCTCAATATCAAGCAGTGCGGATTTTTAACAGATTGCCACTGGAATTAAAATCTATAATTTATACGAGCTCTTTTAAGTCAAGACTTAAAGCGTTCCTATTGGGGAAATGTCTGTATTCCATAGACGATGACATATCCACATTTTAAATTATTTTAATTTTTTTTGATAATAGTTAATGACACAGGGTAATTTTAGTTTGTAGTTCATGAGAGTTGTATGTAATGTTTATTGTATTATTTTTTAAATGTTTTATTATTATTATTATTGTTTTTTATGTAATTTTCTATGATTTATTGTATTATTAATGTGTTAGTTTTATAATTTTTATGATTTCAAACACAATGTGAATTGTTCCTGAATAAATTGAATTGAATTGAAAATAAAAAGATAAACAAGTCCGTAGTCACTGGTTGCAATACTGCAATACCTACACTGGCAATACGTAAGTAGTTGAAATTTATGGTTGCACGATAAACCCATATAAGTTAGTGTCTGTTTGTGATGATGAGATAAAAGTACTGTTACGAAGTACTTAAGTACAAAAATAACTCACTATTCTTGGTGGCTTCAATATTTTATTGGCATTTATGAATCGACTTTTAAAAATACCAATAGCGTTTTAAGTGAGATCTACAAACGATACTTTACACTTTGGTACTGTGAGAGCTTTACGAGCTCTCAGTACCAGACGAGTAAAGACAACCACTGCTTGTCATATTATTTCAATTTAAATATTTCAACTTAAATTACTTCTAGAAGATAGTTCTAAGTTTTACATTTTTATCCTTTGATATATCCTTTAAGATTATATCCCTGATTCAGCAAAATATCGTCGTCACCGGCTGTCGCTGATAATCAGGGGCTCTGTCTCGCATAGCCGTATGTTTGCCGCAAATAAATGTATTTTCTTCCTTTTCATATGGTTCCGTACCCAAAGGGTAAAACGGGACCCTATTACTAAGACTCCGCTGTCCGTTTGTCCGTCTGTCACCAGGCTGTAGGTATCTCATGAGCCGTTTTAGCTAGACAGTTGAAATTTTCACAGATGATGTATTTCTGTTGCCGCTATAACAACAAATACTAAGAACATAATAAAATAAATATTTAAGGGGGATCCCATATCCCATACAACAAACGTGTTTTTTTCGGCGTTTTTGCCTTGTGGTACGGAACCCTTCGTGGCCAGTTTTTTTTCTTTACTTTATCTAATCATTCATTCATTCATAGCCCACGTCACTAAGCGGCCCATGTATTCAAAACTGTTCTGTCATGATAGTTTTGAATACATGTACTAGAATGGCCTGTGACTGAATCCCACTTGCATACATTAGCACCTATCACATCGAATGCCCGACAAAGCCATTTTCCTCTTAACTGACGGTCACTTTGCCTTACAAAGCGCATGTTAATGAACTGATAATTAAACCGGCTTCAATAACGTTCTCAACTCTTGCGGGACCTTTTAGTTAAGGCGGAAGCGAATTTACAGGTCAGTCTGTCACTGTCTTCGCCATATTATGATTCATAATGTTATCCTTTTATGATTCTGCCAAAGTGGCCTTTTTAGGCCCCTAGGTTGTATGTCGATCTAAGAATTATAATCATAAATATCACCAATACATCTCTCTAAGTTCATATTGAGTAACTATTTCATGAAATCATGACATTTGAGGCCAAATCTAACTTAAGTATTGTCTAGTATAAATAACTATTTCATAAAATCATGACATTTGACGCCAAATCTAACTTAAGTATTGCTGATTCTTTAAAATAATCATATTTTAATCAACATACACCTGACACTGACCTGCAAATTGCAAAAAAACCAAAGTGAATTTCGCGGGCTACTTTACCGCATCCCCCTTAAGTATTGAACCTTCCTCAATGAGTTTTTGTAAGAGATTTTAAAACATAAAAAATAGATAATTTTACAAAAAAAAAGGGTGCTAATTTCGAAACTTCCGTTTTATAGTATTGCTCGAATTTAAAACACAGATTTCTCTCAAGTGAATATATTATTTAACTGTAATATACCTATGCAGTTACAAAAAACACATAAGTAATTAAAAGGAAATAAACACATAAATGAAGGCAAATGACAAAGCAAATAATTTCTAATCGTTAAAACTTTTTATTTCTATATTTTTATGTTTTATTTTATTTTATTCAGTTTAACCAACAATTGCTTACACCAACACATTAGCAGCTTATTATTTAGAATACGATACAATTGCGGGTGCAACAATTAATTATAGATTAACCAACCAACCACCAATTAAACCACCATTAATTATTACATTGGGTACTACAGATTCATTAGAATACAAGTGAATAAAATGTGAAAATTAAATTAATAAATTATGTTTATTTACTATAAATAATATTACAATAATTTTGGACCTATTTTTAATTATTTCTTACGAGTCCGTTGGATAGGATTGGGTGGGCCGCACACATCTGCCGCATTTCAATGGGCCAAACTTAAGATCCAATGAGTCCCTCTTGATGACAAGCGAAATCACGGAAGGCCCAGACGGAGATGGCGCGATGAGCTGGACCCCTCCAACAAGAACTGGTCCTTAGGAGCTTTATACAGAGAGAAATGGAAAGAGAGTAGGGAAGCCTTTGCGCTGCGCTGTGACATCACAGGCTTTTAATAATAATAATATAGTAGCCCGTTCGCATGTTGTATACTTAACCTAGTTCACAAAGAAACTATTATTAGCCAAGCCAAGTAATAACTACAAATATTAATCAGTTACATTTATAGTGTTGGTTACTTAAACAAAGAAAATAGAGTCGACATTTGATGAAAAATTATGTGTGTGAGTTAGGATTGACGAAATTAAGTAAAAGAAGGATTAAAATAATAAAGCGGAGCTATCGTTGCAAAGCTTCAATTTATAAACAAAAACACATCGTTCCAGTGGCGGCGTTTGCAAATACCTACAATTTTGCGATCATAAAGTTTATTATCATTTGCAATATATTTACTACCCTGATTGAAAAGTAAACGTATTTTTTAAAAATAAGGTCAAACATATTTATGGAAAAATAAAAGATAATTTCTAAGCACTAATAAGGTTGAAAAAACTATGTTGCAAAATAAGACCACAACAGTATTTGTGGTCTTATTTTTTCGGTCGTTTTTGATGTGCTCATCGGAAATTTAGTACTATTGTTGATCGTTGCAAAGCGTGTATTCCAAAGAGGACAGGAGACAGACTAAAATAATACGAAATGAATTTTGACACTTAGGTAGAATGACGCGTTCGTCAACATGAAAGAAAGTTGTGTTCATATTTCTTCAATTACATAACAATGAAGTAGCAGTGTAGACAGACAAATAAAATTGACAGCTATAAACCAAATGTTTAGCCAACTCAGCCATGAAACCCACCAACTATCCACCCATATTTTAGCTAACTAAACCAAATGTTTAGCCAACTCAAATGTGTAGACAGACAACTCAAATGTGTAGATAACAATCAACTCAAATGTATAGTCAGACAAACAAAATTAACAGCTATAAACCAAATGTTTAGGCAACTCAGCCTTGAAACCCACCAACTACTTCATCATTCATCATTTCAGCCGAAAGACGTCCACTGCTGGACATAGGCCTCCCCCAATTTTGGGAGGGTTTGCCATAATCGCCACGCTTGGCAGGCGGGTTGGCGATCGCAGTATGGTATGGTGGTGGAATACACAGAGAACGCTGCTGCCCATTCTCCGGTACGCCCCTTAGTCGCCTTTTACGACACCCACAGGAAGTATGGGGTGGTGCTATTCTTTAAGTCCGGCACCACACAGACACCAACTACTTATCGGAACATATTTTTTTATCGTTCACTATGAATAAGAGTTACGACCGGTTAAAGGAAGCCGGCTATTTCCAGCTCTACTGGTCGTGCCGTAACTTCAGACTTGCGGCATAAAACGAGACTTTTCTTACATGAATCTTCGAGATATATCTGATGTATATCATAGATGTATGTCTTCGCTCGTCAATGTTCTTCAGCCGGTCTAATCTGCAAAAATCCGTGAAATTATGTGCTTTTTTCATCATGCTCGTTCAGGTGGCTAAATAATAACAGCCGCACAGGTCGTTCGATCAGGTTAAGCTACCCTTGCCGCTGTTGGTCTGTGGATGGGTGACCATCTTGACATACCGTGACCCCTCCGTGCCTCGGAAAGCACGTTAAGACGTTGGTTCCGGCTGTTATTCGTGAATCTTTGACAGTCGTTACGGGTAGTCAGAAGCCCACACAACCCGTCTTACCAAGGGGTATCGTATTACCCAGTAACTGGGTTGTGGAGGTCAGATAGGCAGTCGCTCCATGTAAAATACTGGTATTCAGCTGCATCCGGTTAGACTGGAAGCCGACCCCATCATAGTTGGGAAAAGGCTAGGCAGATGATGAGGTCGACCGTTCTGCGTTATCTTATTAAGAACATATTTTTTGCTGAATGGCTTTTGACCTCGATCATGCCTGATGGAAAGCGATGGATTAGGTTTTGTTTTTTATTCCTCTCGATTTAGGAACCATGTCTTACTGGACTAAGATATCCGATTATATCTCGGAATAGCTTCTTCTTTTTAACTGAAATTCATTTGAAACCATTGAAGCAACTCGCGGCCTTTGAGATTTTACATTGAAACTGTGCTAGATTTTTTTCCACTGAAATGTTGGAATGGTTCGTGTTCTTGCTTTAAGTTTCATTTTAAGCTTATTTTTTATAGAAAATACTGAAGAGAAAAATAAGAAAATAGCTGTAAAGAAAGATGTTTCGCCGTACACCATAATATTATTTTTCAAGCTACAGCTGGATTAGCAACTTTGTTAAGCATGTCAGTGGTACCAGAACCAGTAAACGCTGCCCCCTTGTTCTACTGCTACTCTATAATTATTATTTCACATAAACCTACATGGGCACTTATGAAACGTCAGAAGCTAGCAAAATTCCAATTGGTCGTTTCCTATGGAGAAGAGCCGGCAAAAAACTCCACGGTTACTCTTTTAAAAATAATTAGCTTTTACAATGTTTTCAAATTGCGGTATTAATAGTTATGGGAGGACAGCATAGACCTGTCTACAAGTACCAGGTATTTAATAAAATATAAAAAATGGTCTACAAATGTACAGTCAGCTCAAGGTCAAAGTGTGACCACCAATGTGCGACGTGCGGTCGACAGTACAAGACAATAAGCTCCTTGTAAATTCTAAGTCACTGGCAAAATTGTAAATCTTGACGTGAATAAAGAAGGGTATTATTATTCCGACGGCGCACGAGTCGCGTGTTCTCTATTATCTCATCAGTACTAAATTCAGACATTGAAATAAATACCAGCCAAAAAAAGGCCCGTTCTGACCTCGAAGAGACAACGTCGTCGCATTACGGGTAAGGGTACGCAGTAGAGTCAAAACGGCCCGGCAAACTACAAAATTATCGGGCCTTTTGACCTTGAAAACATGTTAATATTTTCACGCAATCTTGCACCGTACAGACCCTGAATACTGCCGGCTGGGCGGTGTATCTTTAATGTTCATCTATATTAAGTGAGTTGAACAAAAATATCAGAGTTGGCGCCGTGCCAAAGGGTGAATGTTCCACCCTTGTAGCCAGTAAACCTTTCTGTCAAGGGCGCTATTGTAAACAGATTAAACTATATACTTCACACTTGCTTGTTGTGGAATAAAATTAAATTACAGTCACGCTTTTAGCTCAGTAGGTATGTGAAGTTACTTCGTTATGTGTTACGTCGCGAATTCGTATGGAAAGTCTCGCCATTGTAAGAACTCGTCCAAGGACCATGTTTAGGTCTGTACGTCTTTGGGTTCTATTTAACGCATGATAGGATAGATTATATTTCTCTTTATTATGTACACCATACCGTCACTGGAAGGGAGAAAATTTATAAGCGCCATTTGGGCCAAAACCTGTACCCTGTACCTGTGTACCCTGTAACGTATGCAGGGTTATTGGTAAAACATTAACAACCTCTTAAGAGGTCATTGTACTCATTATTACGAACAACTTTTACTATGGGAACAAACCCGAAATCGCGAAAAAAAAATCAGCCGTTCCCTACATTTATGTTCGTATAACTCGTCAAAATGTAGGGAACAGCTGATTTTTTTTCGCTGTATAATGTATATCGTTGGATTCAACGATACCCGCAATCCACAGAGACACGTCCACAGAGTCTTGATACCTAAACAGATAGACGCAGTAAAAAAAATCTAATCCAACGATATACCTATTAAAAAACTTATTTTGGCCCAAATGGCATTTATAAATTTTCTCCTTTCCAGGGACGATATGAATTACCTACAGATATAAATCTAGAAATTTTACATAGAGTGCCACAATAGGCGGTCTGATCTTATCACTAAAAGTAATCTTTTAAAGAGAATCTTTGGGTGGGTTAAAGGGAGAAAGAGAAACATATCTGTAAGTAGTCCGTGGTATGCCATTTACATATACAATAAATACATACATACATAAAGTATATACTTATCTATACAAGGTCAGACAAGATGTAACAGACGCAAGTCCCGAAAGTAGTTGGTTTTCAGTAACTTTTAATATAGTTAAGTAAATAAATAAACGAAATAATAATAGTAAGCTATAAAAAAATAAGTTTTGGTCATTGTACTATGCTTTTAACTCAATAATTGGGATGTATGAGGTCTAGCGCTAATAATATTATATATTGTATCAATATTTAAACAATAATTGATAATCTAATAACTGTATTTTTCTATGAAATTAGTCTTATTGCTTTCGATTCTGACAATGTTTGTGTATTGGCTATTAGGTACAATAGTATTTTTTTAGAAGCAACCCGGAGTATAGATTTTGCAAAGAAAATAGAATTGAAAATATTTAGATTGACCAGTACAGGTTACTCCTTACAAATAATTGGGTCTTTCCGAAAATATTTCTATTACTAATGATTCCTATTTTATCTTTCTTACGTATTGTTCGCCGAGTCGTTGAGCTCCTTAAGTTTTAAGT
Source organism: Mesoligia furuncula (assembly GCA_916614155.1). Classification (NCBI taxonomy): domain Eukaryota; kingdom Metazoa; phylum Arthropoda; class Insecta; order Lepidoptera; family Noctuidae; genus Mesoligia; species Mesoligia furuncula. Next base: position 38,153,306 of record OU744790.1, read on the forward strand.
TGAGCTACACGCCTACATGATGACAAATGCTAGCACTGACTGGCAGTGACTGGACATGTCCACTCAAATCTGTACGGTTCTTTCCTCAAAAGACTATTTCAGACAAATACCTGCATGGTTCTCAAATGATCTGACTTCTGAGTTTGTTTTGGTCCTTAGAGTAGTCGTCTATTAAAAATCGTATTCATCTAGTTTTAAACCATAAGTTATTTTAGACGTTTAAAAGTGTTTGTACAAACCTACTTAAAAATAACATTTATCATTAATCATTAAATCATCGTCAGCCTATCCGCATAGGTGCGTCCCGTCGTTTTACGATTTCAGCGGTTCAAATTACGGCATAATTAATAATTAATAATACCAGTAGCCAGCTCCAGTAATTTGACGATCGACGAAGATAATTGAGCCACCAATGTAACGGGTTGTCATTAAACTGAGACTTTAATTATGGATAACAATATACGAAGAACACTAAATAGTTGGGCTTTTAATTAGCTGCAGTAAAATTACAGATTATGTGTTACTTAAATGACTGAAATTGGCGTCTATTTGTTTTTTCGCGGCCATCAACCAAATTTTGTTTTTCTGGTACAGAATAGTGTAAACGAAACTTATTTGACATGCATATCTCTAAACTCAGTCCGAAATGAGTTATTAAGAAGTGTCATTTTATTGAGAGGGTCTATGATAATATAGTTTACATCGATTACTTAAACATAAACATAATGATCTAATCAATCATGTTATTATGACCCATTTTGCAATAGGTATATAAAATCTCCTGATTTTACACCAAAAAATAGAGGTGTTCCACTCAGAGGACTGATTTCAACAGCACTTGGCCGAACCGCACCTCAGCACTTCCACTAACAGCGCTAAATATATTTGAAATTTCAACTTCAAACTCAAAGCTTTTAGTTCAATAAAAACCAATTTTCCAGGCACTTTTGAATGGTCCAGACGTCCGTCTGTCGGAAAGGTATTTGTGTTACCTACGATAGATCGCCGAAACTACGTCGCGTAATTTGTAATGTAGACATAAGCTCGCCGAATAACCGACGAGTAATTTCGGCAGCAGTATGTCGCTCCACTAATAAGCGATAAACTGGAACACGTAAACCAGAAAGTGGGAAGCATCATACGCTTCATGAAGCGAATGCCCCTTCATTAGAGTGCAACCACTCAGCGGAAAGCGCTGTAATCGCGCGCCTTCATTAGACGGTGTTAATGTAAAGCGATGTTATCGCTGGCTACATTGTTTTGCAGCTGTCGGAAAGGAATTTTGTCACGTTTCACTTTTGTGCGAAAAGTTGAAATACTTTCCCGTTGTTGTTTTGTTTTTTGTTAATGAGTAGGTACAACTTTACGTTATTGTTCCGTTTTCTTAAATGCTTTGTAACTAAATGGTTGTAATGAAGAGTGAGCAACAGTTTTTATACGCAACATAACAGACTTCACGCCTGTATTCCCCGACAGGTTAGGCAGAGCTGTATCTATAGTACACTCACGTTTCGCCAGTTATGCTTAAGTCGCATGTAATTGGGAATGAGCCGCCTATTGCCATTAACTGAGCAAAAAAAAAAACCAAGAGATAAGAAAAAAAAAATAAGCAGATAATTTAAAAAAAACCTAATAAAGAACTAATGAGATGATTTTCAAAACTAAAACCACTAAGCATCAATTTTGCGCCTATTGACATGATGGAGTAGCAAATTTTTAGTTAATTGACAATAGCGGATCACGGTGACAAATAAGGTTACAAACAGCGATACCTACATTTGATGTCAGTTGAATCGAATGAGCACCAAAATAAAAGTATATAGTGTTAATTAAATTAAAACATAAATGCACGGCTCAGTGGAATAATTTTTAAGTATTTCTTTAGTTGATTGAATTCCCATTATTAGATATCACACTAATATTATAAAGGCGAAAGTTTGTGAGTGTGTGTGTGTTTATATGTTTGTTACTTCTTCACGCTCAAACGGCTGGACCAATTTTGATAAAATTTTGTATGGAGGTAGCTGACACCCTGGATTAACATATAGGCTACTTTTTATCCCAATATTCCCACGGAATCAACATTTACGCGGGTGAAACCACGGGGCATAAAATACATAAAATGTGGAAAATTACGCTCAATATTTGTAGAATTAACCTATACGACGAAAAAAAATTTTTTGAGCTCTGTTTTACGATTGTTTTATCGTGATAAGTACTATTTTATTTTTATGAATTATGTTTATTTGACGATACACTCATTTTCGTACGAATACTCCTAACTGAGGGGCCCGTGGCTAAATAATAACAGCCGCACAGGTCGATAGATCAGGTTAAGCTACGCTGCACCCATCCACAGACGGAGGATGTGTGACCATCTTTACCGAGACCCTCCGTGCCTCGGAAAGCAAGTTAAACTGTTGGTCCTGGCTGTCATTTGTAGATCTTTGACAGTCGTTACGGGTAGTCAGAAGCCCACACAACCAGTCTTACCAAGGGGTATCGTATTACCCAGTAACTGGGTTGTGGAGGTCCGATGGGCAGTCCCTCCATGTAAAATACTGGTATTCAGCTGCATCCGGTTAGACTGGAAGCTGACCCCAAAATAGTTGGGAAAAGACTAGGCAGATTATGTCTCCTAACTGTGCGACAAAAAACTGAGTATTTTACAGTGTTTTACGTTTGGGCAGCGCCTTGAACTATGAGATTTGACAAGAGATAACATTTAAACGGGCATTTAGGGACCGGGGCTTCCCAGAGGGTCTATTACAATCTAACGATGATGCGGCTAAACTTTCATGTTAGGTACATCAAGCTTACCTGTTGTTATACCATCACTGGCGCTAAGGTAGCCCGCGAAATTCAAATTTTATTACGTTTTTTGCAATTTGCTGGTCAGTATTAAGTTGTACATTGATTAAAATATGATTCGCGGTCGTAACAAATATGTATTAACTGAATTATAATCATAACAATCAGTAATACAACTTGTTAAGTTAGTATAATCCCCAAATGTCAAGATTTCATGAAATATTCATTCTTGGGGATTACTTGGTCTTAGTGAGTTGTGTTGATGATTTTAAGAAAGAAAGAAAGAAAAATAAACGTAAAAAAATAGAATTTCGCGGCAACAAAAGAGATTACTCACGTAAAGTCAGGGAAATTTATTGATTGCGATACTTAAATTGTCCGTATATTCAAATCACAACTGACATTCTTTGACAGTTGTGATGTTGTGATGCAAATTGATGCAGTGTGTCAATTTCATAAACAAATTACTCTCAGAACAATAACATTACTTAACCCGGCTGTACAAATGACTATAACTTATTAAATTAAAACTTTGAAACTTTTTATTCCTTAATAACTCTTCAATCAATTCTGTTTTACTGTAATTGTTGACGTTCAACAGTGCCTTTAATGTGCCTATTTGAAATAAATGCTTTGACTTTGACTTTGAAAGAAAAAAAAGGAAAGAAAATGCGATTATTTGTGGTAAACATAAGGCAGAAAAAGAACACAAACACGTAAAGTTGGGGTAAATATGCGTAAAATTCACGTAAAACGGCCATAGCTCAGCATACCCCAGGCTTTCAGCAACAGCCAGCGTTGATGTGATGACGTCAACCGGTGTAGCTTAAGATAAGATAAAAAAAAACCGGGCAAGAGCGAGTCGGACTCGCGCACCGAGGGTTCCGTAACATCATGTTTTTAAATTTTCATCGGCGAGGCCTAAATTCGTCAGAGAAAAATAACACTTTGCACTGTGGTATAGAATATTGCAGTTTTATGTCAGCGCCATCTCTTGACCGATAGTGGAACTAATGTATCTTTTGTTGATGATTTCTGAAAAAGTGTGCTATTTAGAGAATTCGTTTTATTTTTCCTGTAATCTTTACATAAACTTCTATCACATATAATTATTTCAGATTTTTCTGTTTGTAAACTTCGGAGATAAGGGGGGGAACGTTTTTTTTTTTTAGTTTTTCATCAAGAGTCGAAAACTATGCGGCTTAAAAAAATAAAATTGAGAATGTGGAAACTGCGCTCGTTCATATGATGACCCATGCCCTAGTAGCCCCACTTCGTTTTTCCAGACCCCCTTTCAGTCCCTGTTGCAAAAAATATACATATATTTTTATTTCTTTCTTATTTGCAAAATAGTTGGGCAAACGTTATCTAAAACTATTCCAAATTTCAAGTTGATAGCATTAGTACCTAGTTCTTGAGATATCCAGCTGTGACGGACAGACAGACAGAAAGACAGACAGACAGACTGAGTCTCACCATAAGGGTTCCGTTTTTACCATTTTAGTACGGAACCCTAAAAACTAAATAATACCAACCTATAACTCTCCCACTGCAGGACAAAGGCATCTTCTAATACAGAGAAGGCATTGATCACCACGCTTCCTCAAGACAGATTATATCGATTCCAGACTCATATTAATTATAGGTCCAGGTTTCCTCACGATGTTTCCTTCAACGATGACGGTGATGTCTACGATATTCTCAGAAAGTACATATGAATTGAAAAAGTGACACTGATACTTGCCCAGGTTTGAACCCACAACTTCGCGCTTGTGAGGCGAGTTCTAAACCACTGGCTCATCACGTCATTTTCATCAATAAAGCAATTTACAACTTAATCATATCATATCAGTCAGTGAAATGCGCTGGGATTAATAATTCAATTAGTCCACGATGCTACATATTGTGGACGTGTGTGTTTGTTATGATATTATCTATAGTTGAGACTAATTTGAAAGGCACACCGAAACGGGCAATAAACTCAAACTCAAAGCATTTATTTCAATTAAACCTTGTACAGGCACTTTTGAATTGTCAAGCTTGAAAATTCCGTCAATTAGTCAGAAAGTTGAAGCTAGTTGCCCATTCCAAAACGTAGACAGATCTCTATAGAGAAGAACAGGCAAGAAACTCCATGGACACTCTTTTAAATCAAGATATTACAAAATCCTAATACTACATTAGATGCAATACAGTACCTTACCTATACCTATTACAGGGGCACTTGACTAAGTAATAACAGTCGTACAGATCGATCTTCAATGTTAAGCAGCTCTTGCCGAGGTCGGTCCGTGGATGGGTGACCCTCTATTCCAAGCCGAAACCCCTCCCTGCCTCGGAAAGCGCGTAAAGCCGGCTGGCATTTTTAGATCTTCGACAGTCGTTAGGCGCAGTCATGTATTCAAAAGTCCGAAAGTTGACAACCAGTAGTACTGAGGGAGGGGTTATTGCGTCGGGAGCCGCGTGACGACTCCCGGCCACCGTAATGGGTAGCTCACCGTCCGATCAGGACCAGACCCGTGCCGGACGGCGCGTACGTGTTGCACGCGCGCCTCAAAGAGATGTCAGCATCGAGGAGGGGCCCCCTTAGGGCCGAAGCCTGCCGGGTCAGCGGGATTGTCAGAAAGGGTCACCGCTGGCCCGGAACATAAAGGGCAAAGGAAGGAACACGGGTTTCAGTCAGTAAGAGTCTGACACTCCCTTCCGCTCCACCCAGAGCGGGAGGAGTCATTTGATAATTTCCCATCCAAAAAAAAAAGGGCGGGGTTATTGTGTTAAACAGTAACTGGGTTGTGAAGTTCAGTTACATATAGTTATTTATAGTCTATCGCTTTCCATCAGGTGACCCCGATTGGGTCAAGAGCGGGCCTATTTAGTAATAAAAAAATAAAAAATAAAGTTAGCAAGTCGCTCCATATGAAAAAAAAATGGTATTCAGTTGCATCCGGTTAGACTGGAAGCAGACCCTAACGTGCTTGGGAAATGGCTATGCAGATGATGACTATACTTACCTATTATATAATTAAGATAACTAGCCATGATAGCTACATAATTATCTCTTTTTCTTCGTGTCGCTGGCACGACATTATTTCAGATCTTGTTGGCCCAAAATCTTCGCCACTTCCATGGCGTCGCCAGTGGCAGCGCTGAGGTCACATAATTATCCATACATATAATAAAGTAGTAGGTAATGAAGTCAAAGCTTCACATTGAATATTTGAGAAAAAAGTCATTGCTACGAGATGTGGGAATGAATCTGATGCCGAAAATATACTTTTTAGAATTTTAGTCCGTTTGTCTGGATGTGTGTTCCGAATTGGCGCAAAAACGGCTGAATAGATTTGGATGAAATTTTGTACACAAACAGTTAATAACCTGGATTAATACATAGAGTACTTTTAATCCCGGCAGAACGTTCCCGAAGGATATTTTTCGACATACACGTGAGCGAAGGCGTGGGCAGAATGTAATGGTCTTCCCTGCCCTGCTGAAATGTATTTTATCTCCTCACCTGACAAGAATTTTTCCCAACTGTGTTTTGGTCGGCTTCCAGTCTTACCGAATGTAGCTGTATAATTACTTACAGCTGCATTATAATTTTAGCAGGGCCTTTTGGTCACCTTAAAAACAGGGAGCAACAACCTTTTTGACAAAGAAAATCTATAAACACAACCATGACGATTATCCATAAAACTCCCGTTACTCTTTCTTTTATTGTTTATTCCTTCTTTCTTATGGGCCTCTCTCGAACTTGCTGCCTAATCGAAAGGTATTCAACAAGTGAGCTAACAATGATGGATAGGATAGTTAACTCCGAGCTTCGTGCCTCTGCAAATAATGGGCTACCCTTCTCCTTGAAAGGTGAGTAACGGATAACAGGTGGATAAGCTTGTGGGAGTTGGGGGATACGAGTGCTCCCCGGGGTGAACCTAACGGGGTGAAACAATAATCTGGTGCTGATTTCGAGGACTATCATGGTATTGATTGGCACACATTCTGATGAAATAGTTGACCTTTAACCTATCTACACTGTTATTAAAGTTGAAGAGTCTGTTTCTTTTTTTTGTTTGCTTGTTTGAACGCGCTTATCTCTCGAACTAACGTTCGGATTTGAAAAACTCGTTTCGCATTTGATAGCTCTTCACACTAATATTGTAAAGGCGAAAGTTTGAGAGTGTGTGTTTATATGTTTGTTACTTCTTCACGCTAAAACGGGTGGACCAATTATGATAAAATTTTCTATGGAGGTAGCTGACACCCTAGATTAATATATTGGCTACTTTTAACCCGATAGTCCTACGAGAGCAACATTTACGTGGGTGAAACCGCGGGACGCAGCTAGTACTAATAATATAAGGCTGAAAAGTTTATTTTTGTATTTGTTTTTACGCGCTAATCTGTGAAACTACCGGTCAGGTTTGAAAAATTATTTTCAGTCCTCAGTTCTCTTCAATTTTAAAATCCTTTTAGTAACTTCAATTTCCACCCTTCGCTGACGTTTCAAATATAAAAAGTTAAGAGCAAAGACAAGTTGCTTAAAACCGGCACCGAGCGACAGACCGCGCGGTTATTTTTAGAACATTACAGTAATAATTAAATTTTCAGACATTTCAGACTGTCGAAATAGAAATAGCTTTTGATATATATAAAATCTGTAGTCAGCTTGACCAATACCTCCCCAATTTAGATCCAGTTTGACATCATGAAGTTATTCCACGACAACTTTATTTAGAATCTACGAAAATTTTAACTTAGCCTTATTTGTTACAGTGGCAGTGCGGCCGTCGAGGGAATGCTTCTTGACACCTGGGGGCCTAAAAAGGCCACTTTGGCAGCATAAGGCGAAGACAGTCCGTGTTTTTCTTTTTTTTCGCTGCACTACGTAGGTATAATCAAAGAAATTGGGATTGGATTTGAATTGGATTGATTGGTATTTTAGCACAGACAAAAAAAAATAACTGAAAAATTCTTCACCAATGGGATTTGATACGATTAACGTAACAGTTAACTGTCCATTGTGATTCATAATGTTATCCTTTTATGATTCTGCCAAAGTGACCTTTTTAGGCCCCCTGTTATTTTCATATGAACTAATACGTGTTTTGCGAATTTAGTCTTTATTAGCTACTTTTATTGCCGCACTGACTGGTGTTAGGAACGCATTCTCCCGACGGACGCATTTTAACAAACAAAGCTAAGTTAATATCTTAGTGGACTCGTTTTTTTTTTTTAATAATTATGATAATGATGATAAATTACTCATCATCATCTGCCGAGCGTTTTCCCAACTATGGTGGGGTCGGCTTCCAGTCTAACCGGATGCAGCTGAATACCAGTATTTTATATGGAGCGACTGCCTATCTGACATCCTCAATCCAGTTACTGGGTAATACGACACGCCTTGGTAAGACTGGTTGTCAGACTTTTGGGCTTCTGACTACCCGTAATGACTGTCAAAGATCCACGAATGACAGCCGGGACCAACGGCTTAAAGTGCTGGATATGGCTTTCCAACGGTGTGAGTGGCCTGTCTGATTCCTCCCTGTTTAGGTCCGGTCTGTGTCATTGTCACAGGAGGAATGGTAGTCCTCAGTTATCTGGGGTGTGTTTGCTGTGTGTCTTTCTGAAGCTGCATTATCTAAGATCAGATACGAAAGGTAGAATATTTAATGAAGTGTCATAAGGATTACCTACCAATTTTATTTAATGTAAGGCTTTGTTTCTGTCGAATGCATTAATAAAACTTACCATTAAGGTCATGGAGAATTCGGAGGCGACATGGTTTTGAATTCCTTGGGTAGGTATGTCGTAAAAGCAGGGTGTAGTTTGCCGACGACATGCACGCGTCGATGCATGGCCGTTATGCAAATGGCCGCTATCGCGATCCCAATTCTCCATGGTGTATTCAAACCATAGATCCAAACTAAAAAAAAAAAATGCGGTGCTAATAAATTATGCGGCGATAATGCTTTGCCTAGTTATTGAGTATCGAAGTCATTGAATAATTACTAAGATAGCATAAACATAATTATTATAGTAGGAAAACACACCACACTGTACAAAGAGATAATACTTCAGCATTTTTGTTACAATTGTAATATGGTTATATATTTTTAGTTTAAGTATGTATTTATTTATTTTTAACGCTTAAATACAGATATATATTTTTCTTTATTTTAGTTTATATGTACACACTATGTTCACTTGTTCAGCTACAATCATACTTGTTTCAGAAAACTAGACTTACCCGATTTACGGTGGGACGTCATTATGTCATTCGAGAGGTAGTTGCTGAAAATCAGCGCTGTACGATAGGTTCGTCCGAAGTCACAGCATTTTGCTGAGCAACGACCTGTTCTTGCACAGATGCGACGCACGGCTTAAAAATTGTCCATAATATTGTTTGTTTGTGTACTTTTGTAAGTAGTTAATTTTCCACTCTGCAATTGGCATTTTGTTTTTGTTTGATTGTTATTGTTTACACGTTTTGTTGTCCTATTGCCAGAGTCGCGGGCGCAACACAGATTGATTTGTTTTGTCAATGTCAATGTCAAATATGTCAATTATTATTGTGTGTTGTCTTGTCTTTGGTGCCTGGCTCTGACATCAAGCAATGAACAAAATTGTCAACATTTTTTAAGCTTGAGTACGAGTCTTTTGACTACGTTGTGTGTGTATATTTTGTCTTTTTTATATTTTTTTGTTTGCAATGTGCGTTTTGTTTGTGCAGAATAAACAATTTTTCTTTCTTTCTTTTTCTTTCTTTCCGAGGCACGGAGGGGATATAATGATGTTTACTATTAAGAATAATTATTATGGTCCTGATTACTCATTCCCTGTTATTATTTACAAGGCAGATGTGAGTTGAAACGTCTGGAAAGCCCTCGAAGGACAGTATAATGACCTTATTGGTGATTTTCTTCAGAAAAGTCAGGTGCGTAGACTCGCAACCGGCGTGTATGATGTACAAATGTATACGAATCTAAAGGATTGTGTAAGAATCGTATAGCAGGCTTCCTATAGTTATGAGAGTAATGGGTGGCTCACCGTCCGATCAGGACCAGGCCCGTGCCGGACGGCGCGTACGTGTTCCACGCGTGCCTCAAATTAGAGATGTCAGCATCGAGGAAGGGGCCCCTTAGGGCCGAAGCCTGCCGGGTCAGCGGGATTGTCCGAAAGGGTTACCGCTGGCCCGGAACATAAAGGCTTCCTATCGTTTCTGCCTATCTTCATGGGAAGAAGGTGTGGTTTGTGTATGGAGTCTATTATTAAAATACTCTGTGCTGCTGGGGAGTTTGTTGTGCCACTTCCTCCCAGCTAAAGCACTAGGAAATAGTGAGTCAGGCGTTTTGGGAGACTGTCTTATATAATTTTGACGTTCAAAAAGTGCTGATTCAAGCCTAATTCGAATAAATGACTTTTGGTTATGATTTTCACACCCTAAGAGCAATATATATGTCACGGCTAATATCCGAAGTGCGGCTACACCTAGTTTTAGCCGGCCGAAGTGCGGCTAAACCTAGTTTTAGCCGGGTACAACTAAGTGTAGCCGGCCACATGCGGTTCGTGTATACTTCGGGAGGTGACGTAGGATCCAAGAGCGAGCGACGGGCACCCCGAGGTTCAGTTTTGTTAGGTTACTTTAAACCCTTTTCACAGAAATAGGATGCAAGAGCGAGCGAAGGGCATCCCGAGGTTAGGTTCGGTTAGAACTTGGTTTAGCCGCACTTCGGCCATTAGCCGTAACACATAATATACATTCAGGTTTTAATGATATGCAAAATTATGGCTTTAGTTTCAACATTTTCCGATAACCGCATCGCAAATGTTAATTGGTACTTAATCGAAGTGAATAAATTATAATAAGGTATTGCTTTTGTATACAACATCAATTAGGTATCGACGATAAATAAATTAATACGAACATTATTGATGGTTACATTCCATAATTAAACTGTTTCCGTAATATTTATATTATTATTTTTTTCCGTTAAATTTCAAAATGTCTTTTTAAAAAAAGATAACTGGAAATCTCAGTTTTTATGGAAAATTTAAAATCTGTCTTATTTGGCTGTAATACAATTTTTAATGATAAATGATTTATTTTCTGTAAGTAGGTTTGTAAAAACACTTTTACACGTCAATCATTTTTTTTTTAACTAGATGAAGTCGGCGTTTCCTATCTGACTATTCTGAGAAGAAAGGCCGAAATAAACTCAGAAGTCACAGTTTCTTTTAAAGTCCAGACAAAATCTTGGTCAGATCGTGTGAAGACCATGTAGATTGGTGTCTGAAATGGTCTTTTGAGGAAAGAACCACACAGTTTGAGCGGACCTGTCCAATCAGTGCACGCATTTGTCAAAAATCGTGCAGCTCAACTGAGAACTTGAGGAGCTCAACGATTCGACAAAGAAAGGACATTTGGGTAGGCCGCGTAAATTACTCAAACCGCCAGATCATGATTAAAACTAAGAAGGAAAACAGATAAAGAAAGAAGAGATGACCCACATAGTCCTCACATTCACAATAATTAAATTAAATAAAAAAAAAAAATAATAATAATACTTTACAAAGTAAATATTCATGTCATTGTCTAAATAAAATTCATCAATGTCAATGTGTATATAAAAAAAAAATCGGACATAATCTTTAAGGACCATGTAGATTAGTGTCTGGAATAGTCTTTTGAGGAAAGTTCAACTCCTGCATCGGTAGTCGAACGACCCCTTGTAAAACCGAATTGATTGTTGTGCAGTAAATTTATTTTTATTAAAAAATCTTTGCAATTGATTAAAAATAAGTTTTTCAAAAATTTTACTAAAGGTAGGTAATACTGAAATAGGTCTATAATTAGTAGGGTCTGATGTACTACTCGATTTAAACAACAGTGTTATTTTACTGTTTTTCTTTTCATTTTAGAAAATGTTCTTAGGTAACTTTTTAGACCTTTGTATCCTGATTATGCGTATGAAGTTTCATTAAAATCGGTTCATTCATTTCGAAAAACAAGGGCTTGAAAGTTTGTATGAAATGCCGTATACGACGTAAGCGCTCTTAAGGCGCTGCGCTGCCCAAACGTACATATTACAAACCAGAAAAAAATTGTGAATTGTCAAATAAATTATAAAAATATAGTAGATTGTTATACAAGGGTCGGAAGGAATCAATTCCCATACGAGGCATTTAGACGCCCGAGCGCAGCGAGGGCGGCTATAGTCCGAGTGGGAATTGAAGACTTTCACCCGCGTTAAACACTCTACTTTTCATTTCGAATTTAAGGAAAGTAAAAACTAGTAGTTTTTCTAAAATATTTATTGATAATTACATGAATAATAGGTATCTACCTATTTATTAGTCTTTTTTAAATTTGAAGTCACCGCCACATGAGTAGATTCTATGTCACCACCGCGGGCCGTCCCGCTTACTAGGGCCCGTATTATTATCATTCTGTCTGCATTCTTACTTTTACTATTTTTCATAAATTACTTAGAAAACACGATAATCTTGATAAAAATTACTAAAAATTGTGTTGCGACGTGACACTTTTTAGTGCTGACCATCCACCCAACTTTCTTATTTCGATTCAAAACTTGCATACAGCCTAATCGAAACTCGCTATAAAAAAAAATGAAAAATAATTGTAGAAACTGAATAAAAACTTTCTAAACTAACAAAATGTATTGAAATGTAAAGTGTTTGCAGAATATCCAATCTATAGAATTAATTAATTATCATCATTCTCAAAAAAAACTTCTGGAAAGCCTACCTAAAAAATGTTTACTGGGAATTCTGTAGTAAACTATTAGAAAGTATCAAAAATAAAATCCAAAATAAATAATTGTCCAATAAATTAAAATAATTTTAAACAGCGAGCACATTCCGAATATAAATTCAATTATAGAAACATTTCGGCTCGAAATTCAGTAAATGAGGTACCTATGTCCGCCTGTCTGTTATTGACATGATATTAGAAGAGATTGAAATGATATTAGAAAAGCATAAATTATTATTATAAACAATGCTTGTTGTATTTATTGCTTAAAATAATTTTATTTTATTTTCAAATATCGATTACATTCGTCATATTAATTACTCGAGCCAATCGAAATTTAAAAAAAAAATTGTTTGGAATAATCGCTTTCACACATCATTGCAATAAAAAAAAAACAATAATGGTCGGCGATTCTGAACACAAATTGAGTAGTGGTAATGATTAATACGTATTATTGAACCTGTGTTTGAATATTACGTTAAAACCTGGGCATTTTCATGTTGTTTATAATATTATCAATAACATTTGTCACATTTTAAATCTTATCTACATCTGTGTGTGTGAATTTGTGAAAAGTAAAAATGTAAACACACACGATTGGCGCGAAACTTCGACATTAGATATCAAAAAACTTCATTACCACTACTTATTTATCTTAAACTATGGATAAATTCGTCAAATAATTAAATGATGTATATTCACAGCCCCATATGGTAAAGTCAGGATGTTCGAAATCCCCAATTTTTATGTTTTTTAGCCTCGACCACAACTGACATCAAAATGGTGATTATCGTAAAGTATGTTGAATTTATTCAAGGTTTAATGGCGTTAACATAATGAGCTTTTTATCCTACTCTCCTAGTTAACGCACATTCATAAGATTTGATGGGTAGCATAATAAATATTTACATAATCAATTATGGGTGTCGTATGGTCTGACTGAGCTGACTACTTAACTAAATTTAGTTCTATTTTCAAATTTCATTCCCGCCCTAGGGAGGGAAGCAATTACTATGAGTATTTCCCGCCCAAGGGTGGGAAGCTGCGTTTTCCACCCGCTATTCGGATCAAACAAACACTACTTTCCGAGTATGAGAGATGAAAAAATAGTATCACGATAAAAAATCGTAAAACAGACCTAAACAACTTTTTGTCGCTTATTTCTAAAAATTATGACCGTAAACTACGTAAATAATTTATTTTTGTAATGATAATAAAGGGAATTCAAACAACTGACGAAATACCATTTGCATTTATTTTTTAATTTAATATATTTATTTTTTATTTCGGTGGTCATTCGGTTCAACTAACATCAAAAGCATGAACCTTGTTGCCGCGATGCGCTATTGTCAATTTCCTACTAAGCTTCTTACTGTACCTTAAACAGAATAGACGTTAAACTTTTGTATGTTTGAGTGTAACTTCATAGAAAGTTACAATCTTCATAACTAAGTACTGAAACGTTGAAGTTACGGACTTACGATACTGCTTACAGGACGGATAAGCCTGAATTAACATAAAAAGGAAAGAGGCTTAAACGCAGGCCTGAAGAGGATAATTTTATATTGCCAGCCGCAAATCTATTGGAAGCTTTTTTTTAGCCTATGCTTTCCCACTGCTGGGCAAAGGCCCCCAAATCCTTCCAGGAACTTTTTTCCCGCGCCACCTCGAACCAGCCCTCGCGGTACGCGTCCAGGTTATCTCACCATCTCTTTCTGGGCCGGCCTCGGCGGCGCCGTCCATCTACAGGCACCCATTGTGTGGAGATTTTTGCCCAGCGGTCATCGTGCATGCGGCTGATGTGACCTGCCCAATCCCATTTGAGCCTGAGTTATACGAGCATATTTATTTTTAAATAGTACCTGTTTGTAAATACAAAAGTCGTGAATAGGGTGCAGGTAGGGGGACCGATTTTCAGCATGCAGAAGGGCAAAGTAATCCATGACGTATTGGCAGAGCCAGAAAGCTTTATTTTACATTGTTCAAACAAGATCATTTCAGACATCAATCTAAATGCGTGGTAAAGATTATGTCTGGATTTTTATATTATACTTACACATTGACATTCGGTTCGGTTTAAAGAACTTTATTTATTCATAAGAACATAGTTCACATAAAATGAGATTCACAAAACTATCTTATTAAATTCAAACACAAGTTTAGCTTAGGGCGACAAGTTTCATACTATTACAACTAAATAATTTTATTTCACAATCTGTTCAGCAGCATCTCATTAGAAATAGTGACTGTAAATATGCGATTTTAGTTTTTTTTTTTGTAAATATTCAAGTTGTCACATATTTTTATATCGTTAGGCAGGCTGTTGTAAAGTTGTACTCCCTCAAACAGTATGTTTTTTTGCCGTAAGTCAGTGTACGTGCTCGAGTTGTTATTAATTTGTATCCGTTTCTTAAGTAATGTTTTTGAGTTAATGTAATGTTTGAGTGGATGTTGCCTGTGATTACTGTGACATTAATGAATTTTATGTAATATACAGTCGCATAAATATTATATTAATATATAAAATAAAAATATTTATCGCAAAAGACATGTACCATAAAAAACACAAAAAAATGAATACTTAAAAAATACAACTTAAATGGCATACATACACACAAACAAACTAAAGAAACATTTACGCGGCTAACGTCCCATGATTGTGTTCTAAACTGAATTCTGTTCTAAGTTCTTCAGTGTATCATTTAATTTATTGTGACAATATTTTTCTCCAGAATAGATACGAAGTTAATAATAAAGGCTGAGTTGCTCGAAGATAGAACAGCAATACTAAATGCTTATTGGTTGTTCACGTAAGAGGATCGGGAAGCAACATTACCTAGCGCAGAGAGCCGCTTCAAATAAGCGATATTGTGAAACTAGGTTTCGTAGACTTGTTCGGAAAACTTCGGGTTTCCGAAGTCCTATATTTTCTGGTCAACCAGAAACTTACAAAAAGACAAGATGTTAAGAGTTCTCCATAGAAACGCTCTCGCCTGTTTCATTCTGGTTGATGACCATAAAGCAATGATTTTTTACAGAATAATAAATATTAACTACTTAGTCCCTATGTTTTCCTTTTTGATGACACATTATTTTTATAAGCACTAGATCCGTCAAAAAGTGCCGGTTTAAACCGCTGTCAACAGAGGCCTAGTGTACAAATTTGACAACGAATAATGAAAAATGAAAAATATAGGGACACAGTAGGTATATTAGCCTTCTTATTCAGTTTATAAAATATCTTTTAAATTGGTCCAATATTGGAGGAGGAAATAGGTGACAGCCAAACCTCGAATTAAGACATTTACTTAGGCTTTTTCAAAAGTCTACCCAACCGCATTTCCTCTTAAAAGTTCTTTAAATCAAGACACGATTTTTATCTCAAAATAGTTACGATAAAAAAAATCTTTTGAATGGAATGGTCTTATACCTACTCAAATAAGGTCGAATAAGTGTGCGTTTGTTGACCAAGGTTTTGCCCGCGGCTCTGCCCGCGTGGATGTCGGAAATTATCTCATGAGATCGCGCGCCCGAGCTTTATTCGTTTTCGCTTAGAGTTCTTTCTGACTTTTTCTTTTTTCTGGCTACTAAGAGTTGTAGCGTGATAATAAATGCAAAAGAATTTTTAGAAACCACCGAACCGACTGGTAGTTCCAGAGATCGCTTAACTTCTTCAACAAAAAAAAAACAAACAAAATCTTCAGCATTATTATTACTAATAGTACATAGGTACCAAATGATTACGTACAGTATGGCGCAAAAACTAATTCAGCCGATTATAGATTATGCGGACGCCTGCTAACTTGGAATAATTATGAACTTGTGAGCCACGTAGCTTTGATCAACATTATTCAACATCAGCTAGATTTCTACAGGATCTTAATAAAAAAATAAAGTAAAACTAGATCACATTATCATTTATAATGTTAACCGTGGAACAACTTGACACCCACTCAGGACGTTCTGAGAATAATAATTTAGTTCAGGAAGATGCGCTAAAACCGTCCGTAATATTTAAATTTTCTTAATTTTTTTCCATTTGCAGCTCCAGTAGCAAACCTGCGGGGTAGTTGCGTAACACACTATCAGTAGCAATGGCTTTCATTTGCAGCTCCAGTATCAAACCTGCGGGGTAGTTGCGTAACACACTATCAGTAGCAATGGCTTTCATTTGCAGCTCCAGTATCAAACCTGCGGGGTAGTTGCGTAACACACTATCAGTAGCAATGGCTATCATTTACAGCTCCAGTATCAAACCTGCGGGGTAGTTGCGTAACACACTATCAGTAGCAATGGCTTTCATTTGCAGCTCCAGTATCAAACCTGCGGGGTAGTTGCGTAACACACTATCAGTAGCAATTTCTTTCATTTGCAGCTCCAGTATCAAACCTGCGGGGTAGTTGCGTAACACACTATCAGTAGCAATGGCTATCATTTACAGCTCCAGTATCAAACCTGCGGGGTAGTTGCGTAACACACTATCAGTAGCAATGGCTTTCATTTGCAGCTCCAGTATCAAACCTGCGGGGTAGTTGCGTAACACACTATCAGTAGCAATTTCTTTCATTTGCAGCTCCAGTATCAAACCTGCGGGGTAGTTGCGTAACACACTATCAGTAGCAATGGCTTTCATTTGCAGCTCCAGTATCAAACCTGCGGGGTAGTTGCGTAACACACTATCAGTAGCAATGGCTATCATTTACAGCTCCAGTATCAAACCTGCGGGGTAGTTGCGTAACACACTATCAGTAGCAATGGCTTTCATTTACAGCTCCAGTATCAAACCTGCGGGGTAGTTGCGTAACACACTATCAGTAGCAATGGCTTTCATTTACAGCTCCAGTATCAAACCTGCGGGGTAGTTGCGTAACACACTATCAGTAGCAATGGCTATCATTTACAGCTCCAGTATCAAACCTGCGGGGTAGTTGCGTAACACACTATCAGTAGCAATGGCTTTCATTTGCAGCTCCAGTATCAAACCTGCGGGGTAGTTGCGTAACACACTATCAGTAGCAATGGCTATCATTTACAGCTCCAGTATCAAACCTGCGGGGTAGTTGCGTAACACACTATCAGTAGCAATGGCTTTCATTTGCAGCTCCAGTATCAAACCTGCGGGGTAGTTGCGTAACACACTATCAGTAGCAATTTCTTTCATTTGCAGCTCCAGTATCAAACCTGCGGGGTAGTTGCGTAACACACTATCAGTAGCAATGGCTTTCATTTGCAGCTCCAGTATCAAACCTGCGGGGTAGTTGCGTAACACACTATCAGTAGCAATGGCTATCATTTACAGCTCCAGTATCAAACCTGCGGGGTAGTTGCGTAACACACTATCAGTAGCAATAGCTATCATTTACAGCTCCAGTATCAAACCTGCGGGGTAGTTGCGTAACACACTATCAGTAGCAATGGCTTTCATTTTGACAGTTCAACAACATTCATTGCGTTATTTACGTTGTTGAGCAGACAAATTTTTCGAACATTCGAAGCAATGGATTAGCAATATCCTTCAAAATGATTCAGATTGAGTTTGATAGTGTGTTACACAGTTAGGGTACCGATACTGAGCTGCAAATTACAAAAAACCTAATTACCGTGTGGTAATGAAAATTATTCTTACGTGGCCTAAACAAATATACAAGTATATTTACAGAATTATCATCATCTATATATACAGGATATTTTTTTATGCATTACGCAAATTTTCACAGGATGTTCTACTCATGAATATGAACAACTTTCACTATGGGTACAACTCCGAAATCACGAAAAAAAAATCTGCTGTTTCATACATTTTGGTCGAGTAGATATTGAACTTTTGTATGAAATAGCAGATTTTTTTTTCGTGACTTCTCAGTTCGTCCCATGGTGAAAGTTGTTCATATTCATGGGTAGAACACCCTGTGAAAATGAGTGCGCACTGCTTAAAAAAATATCCTGTATAAAATTCAAAGTTCTGACTGACTGACTGATATATCAAAGCACAGCCCAAACCGCTGGACCTAGAGGCTTGAAATTTGGAGGGTGTGTTCTTTGTGTAGAGTAGGTATCCACTAAGAAAGGGTTTTTCGAATTTCCACCCCTAAGAGGGTGAATGGGGGAGGATGAAA
The DNA here is from genome assembly GCA_916614155.1 of Mesoligia furuncula. Lineage (NCBI taxonomy): Eukaryota > Metazoa > Arthropoda > Insecta > Lepidoptera > Noctuidae > Mesoligia > Mesoligia furuncula. Next base: position 38,172,005 of record OU744790.1, read on the forward strand.
TTTCACGCGGACGCAGTCGCGGGCAGAAGCTAGTTAAGTATAAAATATTATCTTATCAACTTTAGAATTGGCCTCAAATGTCGTGACAACATGAAAATAGTCGTTCAATCGGACGACTTGATAAAATGATAAATGATTTATTTTCTGTAAGTAGGTTTGTACAAACACTTTTATTACACGTCAATAACTTAGAGAGTTCTTTGAACTTAGAGAGTTCTCTTGACGATTTTAACTGTCGGTGTATTGCATATTATTAGTTGCGGGTGCGTTGGTCAAACATTGTGTTACTGCGGTGCTATTCTGTAAAAAGATCACCGTGATAACTTAGGTGAAGTGAGCGTGGAGTGAGCTGTCAATAGTGTCAATTCTTAGCAAAAACAAACTCACTTCACCTAAGTTTTCACGGTGAGATTTTTACAGAATCAACCGGCTGGGCTTAAAGAGAGCTGTCATTCCACCCGATGCTAGGGATTGACACTATTGACAGCTCACTTTAAGCTCACTTCACTTAAGTTTTCACGGTAAGTTTTTTACAGAATCGACCAGCTGAGCTTAAAGAGAGCTGTCATTCCACCCGATGCTAGGGACTGACACTATTGACAGCTCACTTTAAGCTCACTTCACCTAAGTTGTCACGGTGAGATTTTTACAGAATCAACCGGCTGAGCTTAAGAGCGTTTACGCCGAACGGCATTTCATACAAACTTTCAAGCTCTTATTTTTCGAAATGAATGAACCGATTTTAATGAAACTTCATATGCATAAGCAGGATACAAAGGTCTAAAAAGTTAGTAGAACACATTTTCGAAAAATAGTGTTACAGCCAAATTAGACCGATTTTAAATTTTCCATAGGAACAGAGATTTCCAGTTATCTTTTTTAAATAAGACATTTTGAAAATGTTTTCTGCTAACTTTTTAGATCTTTGTATCCTGCTTATGCGTATGAAGTTTCATTAAAATCGGTTCATTCATTTCGAAAAATAAGGGCTTGGAAGTTTGTATGAAATGCTGTACCGGTAAACGCTCTTAAAGTGAGCTGTCATTCCACCCAATGCTAGGGATTGACACTATTGACAGCTCACTATAACCTCACTTCACCTAAGTTTTCACGGTGAGATTTTTTTAAATAGCATTACAGGACCTGATACTGAGGTGAAAATTACAAAAATCATTAAAAATAAATAATGTCACGAGTTAGCCTGGCGCTTAATCGTAACTACGTTTGTCATTTGTGGATAAAAAATTGGCTTTATACATTTCTAAAGGCTGATTGTTCAATCAACTGATAACTTTATTCGAGGAATAATTTTGAAATTTTGACAGTTATTTCATACAAAAACTGTCAAACGTCAATTTTATTCCTCCAATAAAAGTTATCTGGCGATGGAAAAATCAGCCCTTAGTCAGTTAATAGGCAATTAGTATGAAACTAGAGTGGTGAAACTGTAGGCTTTATGGTTTGCTAAAAGGTTTGCAAACATAATTATGGACGTAGTGCCTCCCTCTGTGTACTAATTATAAGCGATCGTCGCGCGAATACACGATCGTCGCGTTCATTTGTCACTTATTTGGTCGGAATATCCGAACATGTGTTGGGGTTTGTCGAGCCAAATGAATGACACGACCGCATATTCGCGGGGTGTTCGCTTGTATTAGGACTCGGGTCGGTCGGGAAAGTTTTATGAATTGTTTTCCCCGCAAAAACTATGAAGAGTAGTTTAAAGAATGGAAAAATAAAATTAATTTTCATGTTCATATCCTGAAGTCTGCGACTAATAAGCAAACTCAAAAATGAAAATATTGCAAGTTACTGAAATAAACATTGTTTTTTTTTTATTAATAAATAAAGTCACGATTCACGAACGGAATTAAAATATATTACTTATCCGTTATTTTCTTTGTGCGGACCGCCACTCTCTTTATATTTTGATTGTTCGATAACTCTTAAGGTTATAATTTGACGAAAGCAACTTCTGCTATTTAGGGCGTCTGTAGATTAATTATATTTACCTCTTAATTATGATTTGAAAAATACACGGAAAAAACTATAGATTGGTAAAAAGCACAGCATTTTGAAGGATATTGCTAATCCATTGATTCTTATGTTCGATTTGTTTGCTCAATAACGTAATCTACGCAATGAATGTTGTCTTGTATAAAATTGTCAGAAATAAATTCAATTGTGTAAATTTAAACAACATGATTTGTTACGCTGTACCTAGAACCTTTCACAGACGACAGGTACGCGCCTCCTTTTGCAGTGAACTCTTGCCGGACTAATTCTGGCGAGCGCTCACCAGCCCCCAGTATGGTTGACTCATATAATAATACTTTTGAAAATATTGACATCTTTAATTGTTCAATGAGTAGATTCAAAAGCCTCACCCGCTCCACTTTATTAAATAAAACCCATGAGTGTAACTCTCTCTGATAATCTTCAAACTCACTAATGTCTTACTTTATTTAACAGGTCATTTTTGTCTAAATTTAAACTTTATTATTACTCATTATACAATTAACCCGTCGCATGTCCAATTAGCAGACACAATAGAAATTATGAATGATTAAATTAGAAATTATGTGGGTTATATTATCACTAAATTGTTTTTGTTAAATTAGTTGTAAGTTCTTATAATGTAACTGTTTGCTGTTCCTTTAAATAAAAAATAAAATAAAATGTTGTTGAATTGTCAGAATGAAAACCATTGGAACTGATAATCTGTTACGCAATCACCCTGCAGGTCTCTGTTTCTTTAATAAAGACCCATGTAATATATGGCGAGTCTACAAATCAGACTCCGGGTTGCTTCTGAGAAATTCCTGATAGATAAACCCAAATTACAATAACCCAATTTCGAGCTCGTTGGCATAGTCATCACTAGACCTCTGAGGCAGCCCTAGCTACTTGATTGATAACAATTTGAGTAAGGTTCCATAGAGAGAAAACCAACTAAAAATAAATCTCCCGGAGCCGGAGGGCATAGGTAATATAATATGATAGTAGGAAAACATGCCGTTTTTCTCAAAAAAACAGAAAAATGGTAGAATTCATTATAATAACTGTTTAGGATGCTACGTAACACATTATTAATTAGTAAATTAAATATAGGTAACTAACTAACTGTAATAAAGTAAATATAGGTATACAAATTTCACCTATGTTAAATATTTATCAAGTTTATAAACTAAGTGCTAAGCTACTCAACATATAATTATTTGTCTATTGTCAACTTTCGATTATTTATTAATTTTAAAAGACTCATCATCATCATCGTTTCAGCCGATAGACGTCCACTGCTGGACATAGGCCTCCCCCAATTTTGGAGGGGGGTTTGCCATAATCGCCACGCTTGGCAGGCGGGTTGGCGATCGCAGTATGGTATGATGGTGGAATGCATAGAGAACGCTGCTGCCCATTCTCCGGTAAGACCCTTAGTCGCCTTTTACGACACCCACGGGAAGTAAGGGGTGGTGCTATTCTTTAAGTCCGGCACCACACTGACTATTTAAAAGACTATTTTAGCTCTTTTCGCCTGAAACACAGAAATACCTAGTTCAGGCACGTAAGTCTTAGCAATATATTTTTTATTTAAGCAAAACTGTACTAATTCTCATGCCTTATAATTTTTGATTAATCATATTATTAATCAGAATCTGAATTATTTTGAAGGACATTGCGAATTAATTGCTTCATATACCTATTCGAAAAGTTTGTCTCGTAGACAGAGTAAACTATAGACTGCTGCATATCTTCTTTTTCATTCGCACAAGAAAAAGAGAAATATATTAATGTCACTAGCAAAGAAAAGAGATAGAGAAAGAATAATTCTGTCTCTTACTGCGTGTCGGCTAAGCACATTAATGTGCACAACATGTTTGACGTTTATGAAGGAATAATAAAATAATACACAGCGATTAAACGTAAAATAAGATCTTTTTCATGCATAATACAATAATAGTACATTTGCGCAACTGTGAAAATGGTAAGGTGCAGTGTAATAAGCTGTAATAATGATAGTATGATGAAGATTACCGGATTTTTTTGTCCCTTTCGGTGACACGGATACCATGAGTCTATAGATTACTGAGTGGGCGATATAAATCGTATATAGATACAATATCTATGTATCGGCACAGTATCCAATACCTATATATCGGATGGTACTGAATCTATATATCAGGTATTCGCGTACCTATAGCGGATAAACCGCGATGAGTCACAGAACAACACACTATACCGATATCGTATCGCATGTTCTATGATATTCGGTTCAAACTGATTCGGGTAGAGTTTTAAGGTGGTCCGTGGTACCGAGTATTTCTTGCGATACGCGTTACTCGCGGGCGGGAGTGATGTAGCTGTAGATCAGGGGTGTCAAACTCAATTTTGCAGAGGGCCATATATTAGATTTAGAATATGTAGGCGGGCCAGGTTCAAATTAAAATACTAAAACATACTAATTATTTTAACATCTTTATTTATTTAGTTATATATAGTTGTTACAAATCATACCAAAAGTAAGAAAGAGGGTGAGGGAGGGGCGCAGTATGCGTTAGCTGCACGGACGAAGTAGATGACGACTTCGCGCGCGCACGAGAGAGAGAGAAAATCATAACTAACACTCTCTCACTCGTCTTGTCAGGCGCTACTCTTGAAATTACTTTTAAGTAAAGCGCGCGTATTTTTAAATCTGCATAGAGGCATTGAGTGCAGTCTAAAATCTCTAAAAAAAATATTCATTTTTATCTGTGATATATTGTGATCGCGGGCCGTATCGAAATGGCCCGAGGGCCGGATTCGGCCCGCGGGCCGTATCTTTGACATGACTGCTGTAGATGAACAAGCGAGAGAGTGCGCTAATGTCTTATTAATACAAATTTTAAATAAAATCATTGATAAAAATATAAACCTTAGAAACCGAAACGACTAGCGACTGTACTAGTTTCATTTCAGTGCCATATTATCAACACTACCAAAAAAGACATTCACTGATTTCGAGTACACAGTTACAAATAAAATACCTACAATGATTTACATGAATCGAATAAAACCGAAACCTAAAAATCACAGTACTTACCAGCCGATCGATTCTGTAAAAATCTCACCGTGAACACTAAGGTGATGTGAGTTTGTTTTTGCTAGGAATTGACACTATTGACAGCTCACTCCACGCTCACTTCACCTAAGTTTTCACGGTGAGATGGTTACAGAATCGCACTGCTGTTTCGTTTCCGAGTTCCACACTGATTCAGCCAATATATAGGTATCGAAATATATAGATACGATATCCGATATTCTAAACCGATACATACGAGTAGATACGATTTGATATAGCGTAAATGCGATATTACCCATGCCTACTCTGTCTACGGTTTGTCTACTCAACAACGTAAATAATGCAATGAATGTTGTTGATCTGTCAAAATGAAAGCCATTGCTACTGATAGCTCGTTACGCAACTACCCCGCAGTTTTAGTTTACTTTCACAATAAAAATGACTGTAATTGGATTATTTTCTTAGAAATACATGCATGACTATGTACTTAAACGCTGCGACGTCGCCTATTGTCCCGCAACGTTGTAATCAAACTTCTAACAGGCGCTATCTATCTACATACAGTTATATATAAAGGGTACAGATATAATTTTGCCGTCATAAAGAAAAAAGGCACAAATTATTTTTTTTCCAAAATTGAGTAAAAAAACTGGCATATGCGCCTTTTTTTTCTAATTCATCATCATCATCATTTCAGCCGAAAGACGTCCACTGCTAGACATAGGCCTCCCCCAAAAGGGGGGGGGGGGGTTCCATAATCGCCACGCTTGGCAGGCGGGTTGGCGATCGCAGTATGGTATGGTGGTGGAATGCATAGAGAACGCTGCTGCCCATTCTCCGGTACGCCCCTTAGTCGCCTTTTACGACACCCACGGGAAGTATGGGGTGGTGCTATTCTTTAAGTCCGGCACCACACACACAATTCCATTTTCTGATTCCAAATATGTAAATACATTTTGAAAAAAATTTTAGTTGTGCCCATTTTCCTTATGACGGCAGAATTATTATCCCATCTAACGCCTGTGATTTACAGTTCAGGTCAGAAGCCCTGGTACAAAGAGGAAAATGGGCCCCCATCACCCAGATCGCCTCGTCGTGATTTGTTTTCAATATTAAATTATTTTTAGGATTCTGGTTGTACCATTTAGCTACAGGACCCTAAAAACTAACTGATAATTTCGCCCTAAGGGGCTACCGCGAAAACCTACTAAGCGAGCGAAAGTGATGCAATTACTTTTGAAACGCAAAAGAAGAGCGATGACTTTAGTGTGCGTGCGCTCGGTATAAAACGACGTATGTGCCAAAACGAATTTACTCCTTTTTTAACAAAATAAATGAATTAAATGTAAAACTACTTTGAGTAAAGTTTGATATGATAATTCTCTGTGTTTTAAAGTAAATTCTCTCATTTTTTTCAACATATCACCTTAACCTATTCATTTAAGTATTAACAAAATAAAGAAAACTCAGTCACATGAGCGAAGCCTCGGGAACAGTATCTTCCTATCACAGGAACAACAGTCAATGTTTGTCTATAATATTATCAAAGAGATAGAAGGCAATTTATTAATGGCTTCTGTAGATAGTTACAAGTGATGTTAGAATGCGAGTCCCCTCCGGCGAAGCGTACTTCAAAAAGCTTGGTTGGTTTACTGTCTCTACTGAAATTCCGTTCAATAAATGCTAGCCATTTTTGAGCACAGTCTCTAGTACATATGCATCTCTGCTAAGCCCTTCGGTGAATACGGGCGTGAGGCTTGTTATATGTAAGACCCTAACCGGGACGAAATAAAGACAATGAATAAACGGCTCATTAAACTATTATGTTCAAATTGCATACATAATCAACCTATAATGTACCCACTGTACTGGAACACAGGCCACCTCTCTTCGAGAGGAAGTGGGCCATTATCCACCACGCGGGCCCAGTGTGGGTTGGTAGATGTCACATTCTTAGAATTTTCGCTTCTAAGACGTGCCGGTTTCTTTGGGATGTTTTCCTTCACAGTTTTGATGTAGTGATGAAATAATTTACTTAAAGTAAAGCGCCTGTCTGATACCTTGTAAGTCACGCCAACACTGCTCAAAGTGTTGCATACAATATTCTAAATAATCCTATTTATGTTTCGTACAGTGTTCCTTAGAATAAAACGTGGCTTCAAAGTTCAAGCGTTCATGCGAAGAGCTTCTTACCTGGAAACCACCCTTGTATTTCTCACAACACTGGTAAACCGTTTCATATGAAAACGTTTACCGCTTCTACCTACTTGACACAAATTGTACGTTTTGTAAGCATCTGTCTTACAACAATTGAGTGGAGCGCACAAAACATTCATATTGTTTTATTGTGTAAAACGTTTACATTTAGCCAACAGTAGTAAGATTTCCCATACAATTAATCATCTCCGTAGCCCTTTCCCAACTATGTTGGGGTCAGCTTCCAGTCTAACCGGATGCAGCTGAGTACCAGTATTTTTAAAACCCAATTACTGGGTAATACGATACCCCTTGGTAAGACTGGTTGTCAGACTTTCGGGATCCTGACTACGAGTCTTTGGTCAATTGAACCCACTCGAACCGAACCCGCGGGTCCAGTTGACCACATCATTTATTTTCTGTATTTTTATTGGTTAACTGGACCCACATTCAAACTTAGAAGAACATCTATTGTTTAAAGCTACCACCACCAAATATGGATAAAGAATAGCACCACCCCTTACTTCCCGTGGGTGTCGTAAAAGGCGACTAACTGTCGTATCGGAGAATGGGCAGCAGCGTTCTCTATGCATTCCACCATCATACCATACTGCGATCGCCAACCCGCCTGCCAAGCGTGGCGATTATGGCAAACCCCCCCCCCCAAAATTGGGGGAGGCCTATGTCCAGCAGTGGATGTCTGTCGGCTGGAATGATGATGATGATGATGACCCGTGGATACAGTCGAGGAAAAAACACAATACAAGGGCACGAGTTTGGTAAAGAATCTACCTGTCTGGCAAAGATCCACGATTGACAGCCGGGACCAACGGCTTAACGTGCTTTCCGAGGGACGGAGGGGTCTCGGTATGTAAAGATGGTCACCCATCCACAGACCAACCGCGGCAAGCGTAGCTTAACCTGATCAATCGACCTGTGCGGCTGGTATTATTTAGCCACGGGCCTCTCCCATTTTCTATACAATTAATGTGCCTAAAAAAACTAAAGTACATAATTATTTTTATTACAGGTGCACGTAATGATTTTTGGGTAGGTAATAGAACGTTAGGTAGCTACCCGCCCGATCTAGGTTAATTTAAACCTGTGTGTTCATCACTATCCTATAGTTACTTATCAAAAGGATACACAAGTATTTTCTAAACTAGTTCAGTTATATTGGTTTCCAGAAATATTTGAAACGGTACAATGTAGATTTTGCCTGTGTGGTGCCGGACTTGTCTGTGTGGTGCCGGACTTAAAGAATTGCACCACCCCTTACTTCCCGTGGGTGTCGTAAAAGGCGACTAAGGGTCTTACCGGAGAATGGGCAGCAGCGTTCTCTATTTATTCCACCATCATACCATACTGCGATCGCCAACCCGCCTGCCAAGCGTGGCGATTATGGCAAACCCCCCCCAAAATTGGGGGAGGCCTATGTCCAGCAGTGGACGTCTATCGGCTGAAACGACGAATGTAGATTTAAAGACTTTTATTTGCGTTGCTTGTTAATATAATTTAATGTCCATTTATTGTCAAATTGCCTTCCAATGACTACCTAGCAATGTGCGTGCGTATCTTTAACAAGATACCAAGCCAATTCAAAACATTGAATTCAAAATTATTTTAGATAAAGTTGTACAAGTGGTTGAATGAGCGTAGCTTCTATAGTTTACAAGAGATTATGGATACTTAAGGGGAATGCTCCAACCAGCCCGCGAAATTCAAAATTTCTTGCGTTTTTTGCAATTTGCAGGCCAGTGCTAGGTTGTATGTTGATTAAAATATTATTCGCGGCTGTAAGACGTATGTAGTTACAGAATTATAATAATCAAAATCACCAATACAACCCTCCAACTTCATAAAGGTGTAAGAACAAAAAAAAAACAGAAAAAGTAATTCTAACAGCTTTATGAACTTAGAGCGTTTTATTGATGATTTTCATGATTATAATTCTGTACCTATATATGTCTTACAACCGCGAATAATATTTTAATCAACATACAACCTAGCACTGGCCTGCAAATTGCAAAAAACGTAAGAAAATTTGAATTTCGCGGGCTGGTTGGAGCATTCACCTTAATAAAAACTTTTTTACAAAAAAAAAAAAACAACCGACTTCCTAAAACACTATAAAGTGAAAAATAACTTTAGTTTCGGAAGTCGGTGTCTTTGAATTTGTATTTTAGTTTTTTGCCACCGACTTCCGAAATTAAAGTTATTTTTCAGTTTATAATGTTTTTTGGAAGTCAGTTGTTTTTTTTTTTGTAAAAAAGTTTTTATTTTTCACTTTTTAGTGGGTCAGTTTGTAATTTATCTAAGTTACAATAGCCAAATGTCAACTGCTCATCACCTTTTACAAAATATTGCTTTTCCCGATGCAGGGACGTTAATTGTTGAGGAGTTCTCCTAGTAAGAACCAGGGGAACTGGAGCTGATCGAGAAGTCACCATCAGCTCTACTTCACCATACGCATGTAACGAGCATAAACTGCTTTTAAAGTAATCGAATCGCAACCCGTGAAATATTTGTCATTGAGTATTTCCGATGGCAATCTGTGGTCTTCATCATCAGCTCCACTTTACCAAGTGATGATTTCCGAGAGCAAATACTCAAGTTACTTTAAAAAATACCCAAATCGCTATAGGTTTACCTATAAAATTTGAGGGTTTCCCTCGATTCCCATGGGATTCTCTCATCAGATTCCAACTTGATGATAATGGGGCCACCTCGAAAGTGTACCCTTTCAAACAAAACAAGAATTTTTGGAATTGGTCCAGCCGTCTTCGAGTACCTAATCGGTGAACATACATAAAAAAAAAAAAACATATAAAGTCGAACATATAACCTCCTCCTTTTGGAAGTCGGTTAAAAATGTTGACTCCATTTAAGTTGTAACATTTTGAAAACTGACTTATCCTAGCTAAACATGTTTGTGCCATAATAATTATATATAACAACATTGTATACTTACCACGTTTAATGCAAATAAATAATTTATTATTACCTATTCATTATAATCGTTATTCAGCCCATTCAACAGGCTTCCAATGCAGGAAACCACGGCTTAAACGAAAGCCGAACGAGTCCATTAGTGACAATTATCATTAAAATAAAATGAACAATATTTAATTCAAAATCGTTGTGTCAGATAATATAAGGACATAATTATTATAGTCTTTGACTAGTGTGTGTTGCCAGTGATGACTTATGGAACTGAAACGTGGTTGCTCACAATGGGCATTATAAGAAGGCTAAAAGTCACCCAAAGGGCAATGGAGAGGGCTATGCTTGGAGTTTCCCTGCGTGATCGAATCAGGAATGAGGAGATCCGCATAGCCGACATAGCCCGAAGAATTGCCAAACTTAAGTGGCAGTGGGCAGGGCACATTGCTCGCAGAACAGATGGCCGATGGGGCCGAAAGGTTCTGGAGTGGCGACCGCGTACCGGAAGACGTAGCGTTGGAAGGCCTCCCACAAGGTGGACCGATGACCTTGTGAAGGCCGCAAGAACCCGTTGGATGCGGGAAGCACAGGACCGGTCGAAGTGGCGAGGTGCTTGGGGGAGGCCTATGTCCAGCAGCGGACGTTCGTTCGGACGTTCGTTTCGGCTGAAATGATGATGATGAATTATTACAGTGACATTATTAGTGACGTTCGTCAAAAAAGTCAGATGCGTAGTATTCGCAACCGTGCGTGTATGAACGTAAACAAAGCAAAAAGAGTTTGTATGGATCGTAGCAGCAGTAGAATCTGCGTACCCCAATGGGAAGAAAGCGTTAATGTGTTTAGTAATAAAAAAGCGCTTTCAAATACTGCAAAGTCTCGGTGTAAAAAAACAAAGCATTCACAAAATTACATCAATAGAAATACTTTCAAAACTTTGAACAATACAAAACTTTTGATGAACGTGGACGTTCAAATTCGTGACAATAAAGCGTTTTGAGGTTTCTAAATTGGGGTGTTACGAGTATAATCGAGAGCGTGTTACTTCCCTGCTTGACGACAACCATTAACTAGTTTGTAAGTTATTGACAGAAACAATTTGGGCCAAGTGTTAGGGAAACCTGTGGTTAATGCAGGGCTTCATTCTTACCGCAAGTGTCTTGTGGGGCTTAAGTAGAGGGTTAAGCTATAAATATATTGCCAGTAGTATTGTTATGTATATGCAAAAATTTGATAGTATTAGATAAAATTAGATAGAATTAGGATAATTCTTATTCCAGGATCTATAAGGGTTCCTTGTAGGTATTCTTGTATTAAAAATATGTAAAAGTTAATCATATTAAAAGTAATTTTTACTCATAAACGTTGCCTGAGGTAGCAGCGCGGTGCGGGAGGGGTGACGTGATGTGAGAGCTCAAGTGATTCGTCAACTTGTGACACCCCTCCCGCACCGCGCAGCTACCTCAGGCAACGTCTCAGTTAAGCGGTCGGCCTATAATATTTTTTTCAGTCGACAGATTTCAGATACCCATCGTAAATCCGATATCTATTAAATAAAATAATGAATTGCTGATTAAATTGAATATTGCAAATGGATTCGTTAAAGCTTCAATTATTTCTGCTTTATATCCTAAAATACAATAAAATCAAACAGAACATTGTGCTGAGAAACCTCTCGAATACTGAAATCCGGTGCTGGATAATATTACTCTTTGAAATTGGACGGCAATATAGTTCGCTGGAATTGTAAACCCTACATTTGAAAATGATCCGAAGCTCTAAATGTTTATCAGTAAATAAAAAACAGGGCAAAATTTTACACAGTGCTGGCTTCAGTTTTATGGTGTTCAAAACCGAAGCATGAAAATTTATCAGAAATCATACAAATATAAAACGATGAGTCCAATAAGCGGAATAACTCTTGATAATTATCTAGTATGCAGCAATAGCAGCAAATTGCAAACTTCTACGCTATCAAAATCAAATAGTTTTATTTCACATAAACCTACATGGGCACTTATGAAACGTCAGAAGCTAGGTGCACGGTTCCAATTGGTCGTTTCCTATGGAGAAGAACCGGCAAGAAACTCCATGGTTACTCTTTTTAAAAATAATTGGCTTTTACAATGTTTCCAGATTACAGTAGGTATGGGAGGACAGCGCAGGCCTGTCAACAAGTACCAAGTACTTCATAAAAAAGAAAATGGTCTACAGATCTAAAGTCTATAAGGCCTACAAAGTCCTCACATTTACAAAATAAGAATCTATCAAAAGGATAAATAATAAAAAAAAGAAAAATAATAATAAAAACCTAAATAATAATAAAAACCTATCATTCTACGAATTGGATTTCATCCGACATTCGGGAACGTATCGGGAAACAGAATGATGTTTGCTATTGAACAAGAACTACGCGGAAAGTCTCTTGATACCAAATTTCAATAGATGTTTACTATTCTAGTGACCTTAGCTTCCTACGAATTGACTTCGTCTGATAAGAAATAGGTACTATCGGAAATAGAACAGACGATAATAATGAACAACAATAATTTGGAACTTATTTTGAAATTAAATTCATTACCGACTTCACAAAAAGGAGGAGGTACTAGGTTCGGATGTTTGTATGTTTTTTTTTTTTTTTTTTTTTTTTTGTATGTTTGTTCATCGATTACTCCGCCAATTGTCGACGGATTTTCAAAATTCTTTTTTTGTTCGAAAGTAGATAGTTCTGAGGTGGTCCCATTGTCACTAAGTTAGGATCTGATGATGGGATCTTAGAGAAATCGAGAGCAACCCTCAAATTTTATAGGCTCACTTATTGTTTTTCGCATATTTTTTTATGAAGTATCTTGTGTATTTGCGTACGGTTCTCACCATCTCAGGTAGCTGGGCTGATGATGGAAGGTTCAACTCCTTAACAGTAAGAAGTTACTCGAACAGGCAAGGACTGTTTTAGTAAATTGTTTTGATGTTTGATATGGCATTTGCCACATTTGGTCTCATGATCATTAAGTTATGACCTGATGCTGCAATCAGGATAGTCTGCAGAGTACCTAACTCCTCGACAACTAACAGCAGATATATCGTGTTTAGGCTCATTGAAAAGGGCTCGATGTGTGGATAAACGTATTGTTAATGAGGAACACCGAAGTACATAGAAACCTGATGCTGAAGCCAGTCGAGCATCAGAAAAAGTACAAACCTTGAAATTACAGCACCGTAGTCGTGTTTGGGCTCATTTTAAACAGGACTAAATTTTAAGTTCAATGCAATGTTGACATAAGTCTGGCCTGATGCTGCAGCCAGGATTATCAGCATCTAGTCTAAAAACTAATAAATACTTCTTAAAGTGAAATACTTTTGCGAGTTTTTCTTCTGTATAATTATCCTCACAAAGGTTGCCGGTAGTGGCTAGATGAGAGAAGCGGAGGATCGCGAACGTTGGCGCAAACTTCGGGAGGTCTACGTCCAGCAGTGAACTGCAATTGGCTGATGATGATTTATAAAAGCCTCAATCGTTGCATTTCACGCAATGCCTTTTCGTCATGTCATTGTGGTCTATTTAGCAATTTGGTAGGTTCCAAGTCGCATAATACAATGTCATACAGCGTCTTTACACGACTAAGCGTAACATAAACTTGGCCCTTAGCAAAATTTTTCTTGCCTAAGTCTATTATTAAAGTAACTTGAGCATTTGCTCTCGGAAATTATGATTTGGCAAAGTGGAGCTGATGATGAAGACCACAAATGGCACTACTCAATGACAAATATTTCACGGGTTGCGATTCGATTACTTTAATATGGCTGCTAAGCAATTTATGCTCATTACAATGCGTATGGTGAAGTGGAGCTGATGGTGACTTCTCTTCTCAATCAGCTCCAGTTCTCCTGGTTCTTACTAGGAGAACTCCTCAACAATTAACGTCCATGCATCGGGAAAAGCAATAATTTGTAAAATGTGATAAGCAGTTGACATTAGGCTATTATAACTTAGATAAATTACAAACTGACCCGCTAAAAAGTGAAAAATAAAACTTTTTTACAAAAAAAAAACAACCGACTTCCAAAAACACTATAAATAAAGAGAAAAATAACTTTAATTTCGGAAGTCGGTGGCAAAAACTAAAATACAAATCCAAAGACACCGACTTCCGAAATTAAAGTTATTTTTCTCTTTATTTATAGTGTTTTTGGAAGTCGGTTGTTTTTTTTGTAAAAAAGTTTTTTATTATTATTAAATAACTTAGCAATCAGTGAGGCAACCGCATTCTACGAATTCCGTTAGTCGGATTATATATTGAAATTAAGAAGAAACCATTTTTAATACAAATGAACATGCCATGGAAAATCTCAATCAAATTATTCGCTTTAGTTGATATCAATAATTTAAATAAATATTCGGGCAGTAATGCAGCAGGAGTAGTTTTCGACCAAATTATTTTAATCCTGTCATTGAACATGATTGAAAATCGTACAAAAATAAATTGATATACGTATCAATTTATTTTTGTACGATTTTCAATCATGTTTCAATCAAGATTTTGTGCGAAATCACTTTATGTCAGCCTCGGACAAAGTCGGTATGATAATAAATTTGTATTTTCGCCAAAATGAGGCTTCATTTTATAATTCTACGTATTGGTGTAAATTGGTCCAAAGAGAAAACCGGCCAATGGACCACGCACAAATAAGGCCTCCTTAGTTAGGATGAATTTGCTCTCACACCGTTGCCCGCGTACCTGTCGACACAACCCACGTGTCGAATTAGTTGAATGGAGACAATGAAGTCATTGTTTTCACAATGACAATGACAATAGAACACTGACAATAGTTGTGTACAGTTGGTGTACCGTTGACGTTTCGAGCACTTTCTCTTATGTACACTTGGTGTACAGTGGACGCGTGAGGTTTTAACTTTGTAGTTGAAAAAATGTTCTCCTGTACATCGGTAGGTATGGCACCGTCAAGTCTCCACTCCTACTGCAAATGTAAGTTTATAACCGCATTTTGTTTTTCGATACAACTCCTAAGTCAAACCTCAAAATGATCATTGTAAGGTTATGATAGAAACTGGGGTGACATTAATGATTCTGATAGCAGGTTCATTATTTGCTAATATTTTACTTAGTTATTTATTTATGTTTCTGTAACTGCCCGTGACATCACAGCAGGCCCTATCAGAATACCAGCGCTGAGACATTTTTTTTTAAATGTCGCAGCATCATGCTGAGATAGGAGCCTTTTGGCCTCGTATAGGACTTCATGTTTCATTTTCATTTTTTTTTATATAACTTGGTTTTTATTTTAATGTGTTTAGTTTAGTTTGTGATCTTCCTGTACGAGTCGCAATAAATACTTTTTCTTTCTATCTTTCTTCTTTAATTGAAATTTGATTGTTTGACAAGTGTCTTAAGGTCCAAACAGTGCGAGACATGACGTGCTTCGCACGGTGAGCATCCTCACGTCACTTGCAGGCTAAGGCAACTTACAAAAAATCCTTTTCGGCGCATGACGCGATAATAATAATAATAATAAAACCTTTATTTTCAGGCTACTTTGGCCCATATATAAATACCTTACAGACTAACATATATATTATAATAGTACAGTGTGTGTTGGTGTATAAACTTAAAACTATGTTAGTAAAACTCACTTCACTCGAGCACTGTCTTTGTGCGATCGTGTGGCACTTGTCCGCGGAAGCGAAGGAACAGCACCTTGCGGCCAAAAGTACTCTGCCATGACGAGGTGCAGTTAGCATGTAGGTACTCGCACCACGAATGCCTTGAAGTTGACGTTGCGGCGCGATTCAAGCAACTGCACTCTCGGCCTGTACTTGGTCCTTTGGCACACGTACTCCACGATCGATATTTCTGAAGATGTGTCTAGGCATTGCATTAGTGCAAAGCACATCTTTAGAAATATCTTTGTGGTATAGATATTACCAGGTGAACCGTTCCTGGGATAAACCAGTAAAGCCTAGGCCAATCAAAGAATCCATGTCAGAGCCCACATCAAAAGCGTTCCTAACAAATGAGCTAGCTGACTTGTGTCCATGAATCTCGGCATTGAATGTTGCAAACACAGTTGCAATTTCAATATTGCACAGTCCGGTGCAAAACAGCCACAAACGATCGAAAGGATAACAGGGGCAAGTAACTGACATGTGTATGTAGAGCTGGGCATAAATATGTACAGCCATGGAAATTTATTGATAAGCAAATTGACACCCTATGTCAATTTACTGTGTTACGAGTATAAGCATTTCATGCAAAGTTGTGATTTGAATAATGTGTTAGTAGTCAATCTGCGTAGATTTAGTAGCGATAGCGTAGTAGCATAGCTCAACGCTCTAAAGGATTAAACATCCCGCTGCGCTGCACTTACCGCCTTTTTGAATTCGCAGCCTAAGTGCTAAAAAGGGGAAGCGAGTAACGCATAAACCTACACCTAAGCTTTGTATCGTCCGAATCGAATTTCAGAATTTTGGCCCCTTTGTCATTTACTTCTGTGTTTCGCAAAGGACGCATCTCCTTATCTATTCTATTAAGCTGTCTCAAATAGGGTTGAGCAGGATGACTGCAGACGTATGCATGCCGTCTGTCGGGCCAGGCAACTCGAAGCTGCAAATTACTGTTTCCTCAATAGGCCCTGCATTGTTAGACTCACATAAAATCGTAATAATAGGTATACAATTTGAACTTTAAAAGAAACCTTGACCTCTAAGTTTGTTTCGGGATTTCTTCTCAGGGATTTGTCAGCTTTTTTCATTTAATAAATTTCATTTAATTTCGTTTCCGGATATCAAACTCAAACTCAAACTCAAACCATTTATTTCAATTAAACCATTTACAGGCACTTTTGAATTGTCAAGAAGTCGGTCAGTCAGAAAATATGAAGCTAGTTGCCCATTCCAAAGCGTAGGTACCTATGGAGAAGAACGGGCAAGAAACTCCATGGACACTCTTTTAAATTGTATTTTTACAAAAATATTAGTTACATCATTAATGTTGAATTTACAAGTAAATGTGAGAACGATGTAAAAAAAATACGTACGCGTTAAGAGCGTCCAGAGTACAGCAAATAGTAAGAAGACAACAATCATAAAATAATTAAAAATAAGCCGAGGCAGCTGAGTGATGACCAGCCCCAACTGACGGCGCCCGTTCACGAACATGACGCATAGATCAGCACCATTCAGCTCAACCATTTTGAAGGGAGCTAAATGATCCAATACACACGCCACCGTCAGCGAGACATTTGTGTGAGCATGACATACTATCAGCCGCCATGGCACATTCAAGTCAATGAAAGACATATTACCCGGTAAATGGTAAAGAAGGTATACTTACATAGAACTCACATCTGTGCTATGCAGTTATACAATGCAAAGGAAATTGAGTTTATACAATGCAAAGATAATCTTACAATCTTCAGCAACTCCAACAGTATTTTCCAGTGTTAATCAATTAGTTGTGGTTGTGGAGCAGGACCAGCATTGAGCCAGGCATTTTTATCAGCGATGTAATCCCCTAACTTATAGTATGCCTGACTGCATAGTGTGCGTTTTATACAAGACTTGAATTTTGTCTCATTCAGTTGAAGAATGTGGGGAGGTATTTTATTATAACATTTTAAACAGTACCCCATAAAAGATGAGTCTACTTTAGCCAGTCTGAAACCTGGTTGAACTAATAGGTCCCTATTCCTAGTACTATAATTATGTCTTTCACCTCTTTTACCAAAAAGATGTAAGTTTTTTCTTACATACATGATGTTTTCGTAGATATATTGACAAGGCACCGTCATGATGTTAATTTCCTTAAACAGTTCCCTTAGAGAATCACGCCTGCAGAGGTTATATATGGCTCTGATGGCTCTTTTCTGCAGAATAAAAATAGAATCGATGTCTGCAGCCCGTCCCCAAAGCAAAATACCGTAAGATATGATACTATGAAAGTAACTAAAATAGACCAGTCTCGCGGTATCTACATCAGTAAATTGGCGGATTTTTCTGACAGCATAAGCTGCTGAACTTAGCCGTCCTGCAAGAGATGTTAAATGAGGACCCCATTGTAGCCTTGAGTCGAGCGTGATCCCCAGGAAAACCGTTTTATCGACGAATTCTAGTTTCTCTTGATTCAATACTATCTCACAATCACTACTCTTTACATTTGGTAAAGAAAATCTTATGCACTTAGTTTTTTTCCCATTTAATACTAAATTATTAGCAGTGAACCAACTTTGGACCTGCACTAGGGCGTTATTTACGTCGTCATAATTTGTAGCACGTCTATTTACCTTAAAAATTAAGGAAGTGTCATCAGCAAATAACACCATTTGTGGTTGATTTTTTAATAAATGGAGTAGATCATTAACATACACTAAAAAGAGGAAAGGACCCAATATCGAGCCTTGTGGCACACCCATTTTTACTGTTAAACCATGTGAATTGACACCATTTATTTGAACTTGCTGTTGTCTGTCATTTAAATAAGAACTAACTAAACTGAGCGCAAGTTTTCCAAGCCCGTAATGCTCAAATATTATCAAATGGTGTTCAAAAAACATGCTACAAACTACAAAAAACATACCTGTACACATTCCATTGTGTACAATAGAATTCATGTTGTAGTGAGATATAACGGATGGATGGATGGACGGCATGGACCGACGGACGGATGGATAGCGGAGGCTTAGTAAAAAGGGTTCCGTTGGCACCCTATGGGTACGGAAACCTTAAAAGCCAAAACAGCAAAATGCACATGCATTGAAATGTCGGTGAACTATAGGGACACTTCTACCTAAACCTTCGAACCTTTGAGGAATACAGGCGTGATGATATGCCTTTCAGTGACGGGGAGTGAAGATCAACATGTCTGCTAAATGTCATATATGTCTTCGAATTTTTGGTTCTAACACACTGAAAGAAATAAGCAGTAAATAAAAGTTAAAAAAACATTGATATGAACTGCTTTAAACAGTTCCATATGAGCCTAAAGGTTCCATATGACACACTAGGCCGGCGGCCCTGCCGGCTTGCCGCACAAACGAGCTGCACAACTGAAATGGTGCTCTGCGGCCAGCTTATTATGCGGGCGGCATACTCGCGCAGCAAAAACCCGCCGGTTGTGTCGCCGGCATAGTGTGTAGGCCTTAACGTTCAAAACAGTATTTTTTCATCATCATCATCATCATCTCAGCCGAAAGACGTCCACTGCTGGACCTTTTGCCATAATCGCCACGCTTGGCGGGCGGGTTGGCGATCGCAGTATGGTATGGTGGTGGAATGCATAGAGAACGCTGCTGCCCATTCTCCGGTACGCCCCTTAGTCGCCTTTTACGACACCCACGGGAAGTATGGGTTGGTGCTATTCTTTAAGTCCGGCACCACACAGACAAGTATGTAGTTTAGTATTTTTTACTGATCCGAAAACAGTTGAAGCTTGAGACATTACCGTCATGACAGTAAACTATAACGTTTTAAGTAGCTAAAAGGCCACAAAATGAACTGTTTTATTCATTTGGTGATATCGTTCAAACCATTGTAATGGTGGTTTTCCTTTTTTTTGTTGCTTTTTTCAGTAAATAGTAAGGTCAATCATAAAAAGCTACTGTTTTGTCATTTACAAACATTTCTTCTTACTGTATAAAGACAAAATGAAATGAATGAAAGAGTCTTAATTAAATCGCTTTAATGTGCTGTAGTACCTAAGAAATGATTTTTTTAGTGCAAGGAAGGAGTGGAGGGAGGCCTGGCTGGAGCGGGAAAGCGCGGGCTAGTAAAAAAAAAACCTATATAAACAACCAAAAACCTATTTGAACCTATGACCGTAAGTCGCAGCCGTTACCACTGGGCCACCACTGTTCAATATCGTTTGTGACGCAAAATTCAGAGAAGTGAAAAATATGCACCTAGCTCCTGTCAATATATTTTGCAGCTATAGTTGCAGTTTCTGCCTAATTCGAGTTTCAGATTTCTATTTTTCCGGTTATATTCAGTACCATTTCGTTTGCGTTGATTTTTCATCCAAACTACGGTTTCAGTTTCGGTGATTTTCAACTGAACGAGTAAAGGAAAAGTGAACGAGGTTATGTTTTAATTAAAAACCAAAAATTGAGGTATGCATAAATAAAACATAATTTCTAAGCAATATGGTTGAAAAAACTGCGTTGCAAAATAAGACCACGACATTCTGTGGTCTTATATTTCTGACCGGTTTTGATGCGCTCATTGGAAATGTAGGACTATTGTTGATTGAAGCTCTTAAAGTGGAAAGTTCTGCTTGGTAAAGTTTCAAAGGAAAACTACTGAAGCGATCAAAACTTCGAACTTTGCATTTTTAATCATAAAGAAATTAGGTATTCAATCTTATTGCTTACGATTTAAATAAAAAAGTAAAAAGCATAGGTCGACCTCTGTTTTACATTGGGCTTAAATATAACCGGCAAAAAATTAATTTTGTACTCCGATGTCCGAAGGGAGTTCAGTTATTGAAAACAAAACCCTGAAACTACTAAAGACTCCTTCAAACAGACGCGACACGCGAAATAATCGCGCGCGACACAAAGGCACCGCACGATGCGCGACTTGCGGTGCTTCTGTGTCGCGCGCGATTTTATCGCGTGTCGCGCCTGTTTGAAGGAGTCTTTAGTAGTTTCAGGGGAGTATTTTTGTACATCGATCAACAATAGAATAAGTTTATAAGCAAGACAAATGTGACGGTTTCCCGAGACACGATTGCAAACATTCAACTTGATCTATGTGTTCGTTTACCTGTGTGTAGTAAAGCAGTAGTAGGGTTTAATGGTTAGGCAGTGGAGAGCCTATGTAGTAGACACAGTTCCCGAGTTAAGTTTAACGCCCATGTACCTACAACTCCAGGCACCAATGCAGACTCCGGGCTGCTATTGAGAAATTCTAGATGGAAAAGCCCCTTCTTCTTCTTAGCGTGTCGATAGCAATCTAAATTGACTCGGCCCAGATAATTGTCGGCAACTTGAAAAAATTCGGCTACCGTAAACGCGGGTTACTTTAGCAAATTTTTTCATCTTTTTTTAAAAACCCTTTGATCGTAGGGATTATGGTGGATTTCTTAGCATTTTAATGGATTGTTTTACAGGTGAGGATAGGAGCTAATTAGTAATAATGTTATTTCCCCCAAAATGTATGTGTAAATATTTTATTTTATTTTTTTACATTTGAGCCAATGTTGTGCTTTGAAGAGGGTTAGTTTGACCTGCACATTTTGTCGACCCAAAAACAACATTTATGACAGCGTTGAGCCAATCTAGCCCTATACAGCAATAGAAAATATTTTTTTGTATTGAGCCAAAATTCCCCCCCAGAGCTAAAATAACCCGCGTTTACCGGTACTTGAAAAGCCCCTACTAATATAATTCTAAGAAGACTGAAAGATGGAAATCGTACCGTTGTTGGAAGGGCCTCTAAGGAATCCGCTGAATGCGAGAAGCACAGCTGGTCAAAGTGCCGATGCTTGGGGGGGGAGACCTATGTCCAGGAATCGACGTTTTTCGGCTTTGTTGAGGACGAATATATTTTTTTATGACCAAACAATGTTAGGTACCAACTTGGAAATTACCAAAAAAAAGGTGAACGCTGACAAAAGCTATTGGCCTACTAGCTACAAACTTATATACCTACGGTTAACATCACTATGCCGGTGACGCAAACCCCTAAGATTTTCATCAACCAAAAATTTCTCAACGCGCCTACAGAAGTATAATAGAGTTTAGTATTCCGCTGGCTACCTTAGCGCATACTTAATAGCCCCTTGTTGGAAATCGATACAAAATGTGGAGCCTCCCGACATTGTTTTCTCGATAGCACGACATCGCGACGCATACCAAGAATGCTTACTCGCATGATCGTGCAATCGCTTTATTTGCTTCACATGCCTCTACACATTGTCCAATGACGTGTGAGTTTCAAGTTAGCTCGTAACTTTTAACCCCCGCCAAAAAAGGGGCAAAGGGTGTTATGGTAGGTACAAATTGACTTTTTACCTAAAGCAAAGTAGTAATTAAGTCAATGAACAAAAGCCTTTGCGTGTCTGTCTGTTAATTTTTTCAATAGCGGATTTTGTTTAATCGGCCAACAATAATGGGAGATTTAAATCAATAAACCAAATAACCGAAGAAGAGATGGCGGAATAGAGCTGGACTCCTTCTTAATGGATTGGTCCACAATCGCAGTAGACCGGGAAAAGTGGAAAGAGAGAAAAGAGGCATTTGCCCTTTAGTAGGACAACACAGGCCTGTAATAAATACACGCATTTTTATTTATTTTTTATTTTGTATAGAATATAGTATCTCTTTGTTCTAATCAAACAATAATGTAATACGGAATACATATGTAACTAAATCTGGTTCGAAAACAATACACTCATCAAACAATTCAACATTCGCAACAACATCTGTGCAATATTCATAGTGCACAGATATTTCTAGGTCCTAGGTAATCATTAGACGGCACAAAACACCAAGACTTTCAAAAGCCAAGCTCACTATATGCAAATAATAACAATCTCTATACTCATCATCATCATTTCAGCCGAAAGACGTCCACTGCTGGACATAGGCGTCCCCCAAAAGGGGGGGTTTGCCATAATCGCCACGCTTGGCAGTCGGGTTGGCAGCACGCAGTATGGTATGATGGTGGAATGCATAGAGAACGCTGTTGCCCATTCTCCGGTACGCCCCTTAGTCGCCTTTTACGACACCCACGGGAAGTATGGGGACTGGATGACACTTTGCTATAATTAATTTAGTTTCTGAATGCATTTCAGCAGGAACTTACTTACTTACTACCTAAAGCACTAAGCGGGACGTCTGTCTCTAATTCATTAAAGTTATTTATCTTTCAAAGCCTTTCATTTAATTTTATTTTATGTATATGGGTTTTCAATTAATTAAATTTATTTTATTTTATATTTTAAAGCGTAGAAATTCCGTCAGAGTTTCATTACAATTACACGGAACATTGATATAAATAGGTACAGTCAGTTACTGTAATTATCTGACCCAACTTTGCATAAATGGTTGAGATTTTTTTTAATACAAATTGATAGAATTTTATAATTCCTTATTATTTAATTTATTTTGCTCAAATACATTAAATATAAAAGAATCAATCAATCAATCAATATCAGTATATATATATATATATATTATCAATTGGCATCATAAAATTATATTGTGAGAATTGACGTTTTTCTAGCTGAATGTACCATTTTAACGTACGTATTCTATGAATGCAGTTATCAATTACTTAAAAGTTTAGGACAGTCTCCTGCAGCTACACCTTTTGTTGCATGGGAGCCCCCCAAATCTATTATCGAAAAGACCCTGTCAGATTTAGTAAGTTGGATGGATGACAATAACTTAAATATAAACATTAGCAAAACAAATCTTATTGTATTTAACTCTTATAATACCAAACAGTTGCCTTTAGATATAGTTTATAAAGATGAAGCAGTAAAACAAGTAGACGAGCTAAAATTTTTGGGACTTAATGTGGATAAACATCTGAATTGGAAAAGCCATATACAATATATTTGTCAGAAGCTTGATAGGTTTGTGTTCGCGCTAAAAAAGTTAAGACAGAATGTTTCTGCAGAGGCTGCCCTTTCGGCTTACCATGGCTATGTGTCATCGGTACTTAACTATGGACTAATAATGTGGGGTAACTCGACCGATACCGACAGAGTATTCAAAATTCAAAAACGTTGTATCCGAGTTATCAACAAATCATGGTTCTTAGATAGTTGTAAACCTTTATTTCAAAAATACAAAATTCTTCCACTACCTTGTATGTACATCAAAGAAATTTGCCTTTTTACAAAAAGGCACATGCGTTACTTCAAGCAGCGTAGTGAGGTAATGCCGAGACAAAAAAGGGCTAAGTTTCTCAACCTACTATACCAACCACCCTGTCACAAAGAAATTTATAAGAAAAATGTATTTAATATGTGTCTATTAATTTATAACAAAATACCGAACCATTTTAAAATTTTACAGGGTGATTTATTCAAAAAGAAATTAACTGAGTGGCTCCAAGGTTACTGTTTTTATAGCATTAAGGAGTTTATGCAACATAAAGAACAATAATAATATTGATTATTTCCATAATGACTCTAATATTGATAGATTGTAAGGACTATAATGTAAATCTCTTATAACGTAACGTAATTAGTATAACGATTTAAATTTGGTAATAATGTATAGAAGTAATGAAATATTTTTTTTTTAAATATATCAATGACATATTCCGTGACATATTCTGTGACATATTCTGTGATAACGACATAAATTTAATAATTTGCACGCTTGCTTGCAGGCCGAATACAGTGACATTTAGGCTATAAGATCTTCCTTGTAAAAATGTATTTCTTGCAAATAAAATATTATTATTATTTTTGTTAAACTTATTACTTATAAATTGAGTCATTTAGGTCTATTTGTTTAAGGCTGTGGTGTAGGTGATTGGGTATAACACCCGTCGTGGAGACAACAATGGGTACTACGTAAACTTTTTCCTGCCTCCAGATTCTGGACACTTCTTCTTTTAGATCAGCATATTTACTGATTTTCTCACTTATTGTTTTTTGTACATTATGTGTATTAGGGACTGCATATCATGCTGTGTATATCTATGAGGTATGTGACTTTATTAACTTTATCTTGAAGGGTTATATCTGGTCTATTATAGTGAACGGTCTTATCAGTTAGTATAGCACGATCGTAGTAGAGTTTGTATTATTAAATATTCATTTTATTTTGGTTTTAGTATTTGTTGTTATAGCGGCAACAGCAATACATAATTTGTGAAAATTTCAACTGTCTAGCTGTCGCGGTTCTTGAGATACAGCCTGGTGACAGACAGACGGCCGGATGGACAGACAGCGAAGTCTTATTAATAGGGTCCCGTTTTGACACTTTAAAAAAAAAACAAAATCAAAATCGGGTCATCCGTTCGAGAGCTACGATGCCACAGACAGAACACACACACACAGACACGTCAAACTTATAACACCCCGTCGTTTTTGCGTCGGGGGTTAAAAATATAGGGACACAGTATATATCCTTCCCTTCTTATTCAGTTCATGAAATATCTTTTAAATTGGTCCATTATTGGAGGAGGAAAAAACCTCGAATTATGACTTTTTACTTAGGCTTTTTCAAAAGTCTCTCCGACCGCATTTCCTCGAGCAAAACGAAAAAAAAAACCAGTGCGACTTCGACTCGCGCACCGAGGCGTGGGTTCCGTAAAAGGTACGTAAATAGTTTATCACAGGAAACATTTTTTTTTGTACGGTTTTCTAATTTTTTCTTTTACTTGTGCTACATGACATTGCTTCTTGCTTTTAATGATTCAAGGTCAACGGAAAGTACCCCAGTTTTGATTCCGGAACATAACCTCCCGTATCTTTTGATTGCGATCGACTTGGAAGTTTGATTTTCACTGCTTCGATTGATAAGATTGCCCTGAATATTTGATAATAATTTAAACTAAAATAAAATGGTCTTGACCGACGTACAGACAGACGGACAACGAAGTGATTTATAAGGGTTCCGTTTTTCCTTTTGAGGCACGGAACCCTAAAAAGTCAGAAAACGATGTAGATGTAGCGCGAGCAGACCATAGGATGCGACGCGGCGAGGTCTAGAAACTACAGAACGCCACCTGCTACAATCCTTACATATTCCTTTTACGTCGTTTATGTTCATACAGCTGGACACACACGCACGTTAGTTGCACACCTGCCCTTTCTGAAGAGCATCACCAATCAAGTCAATATGTCCTTCTCCCGGCGATTCATGTGCGTGTGGTGTGAGGGCCACTTTGTTAAAACTCTTTGAAAATGTGCTTAGGATTTAGTGAACATTCCCAAAGAATTGTGAAAGTTGGTTTTAGATTTTGTGAAAGTCTAATAACCGAGTTATAGACTGTAAAGTTGGGCCCTCAGTTCTCACATAGAGGATTGAGGGCCCACCTAAAACTGATAAACTATGGACACTACAGAAAAAGTCTTAATGCCAAAATCTAAGCTAATGCCAAACAAAATTTGTGAAAACAAGATATTATCGCAAAACACTGTCCTACTTTGTATATCTTCGTACAAAATGGGCCCTCAATTCTCATACACGTAAAAGTTTATTACGCAATTATAATGAAATCATTAACTTACAGCTACTGTTTGAAATCCTATATGCTACTAAATAAATTGTGAAAATTTATGAAAGCAAGAACAGGTCACCACCTTTCGTTGTTTAAAAGTTATGACCTTGATAAAATTCGGGCCCTCAGTCCTCCATTTTATTTTGTTTTCGATTTATTACGCTTATCGTATGAAAGATAAGACAAATACAAAATGGAGTCTTTTTGTGAAAAAAATTGTGCAACAAATGCGATACCAGAAAGAAATTAAAAGACCCTTTATTGTATAAGTAAATCGAGTTTTATTTTTATTCTCTGTATTAGGAAATAGGGTGACCACAATTTCTTTTAGATTGCAGTAAAGATTAGTAAATGTAGAGTCATAGGTTTTAATAAACTTTCTTCGATTTTTCGCTTATTATCGTCATAGCATTTGTACTCAAGATACGTGATAAAAAAAAAAAATTCGGAAATTGAACGATCACATAGAAAAATACTGTTCCCAAAATCATTTTTGCTTGAAAAATCGTTCGTTCCGAAAAAACTAATGACAATAATCAAATAATTTATTTATTATTTTTATAAAGGCTTTTGCCCAGCAATGGGACAATGTAGGCTAAATATAATCCTAACTAAGTAATATTATAAATGCGAAAGTAACTTTGTTTGTTAGCTTTTCACGCCTAAACCACTGTACCTTTCATCCCGAAAAAAGTGCTGTTCCCGAGGAACACAATAATAACGTTATTATGATAATAGATGGAGCCATATGACTTTAGAGTTTCACGCGGACGAAGTCGCGGGCAGAAGCTAGTACCTAATAAAGCAGTGCGTTCCTGGATGTTTTTTTTATTCCTAGGTAGGTACTTGCACAATAACAAATATGTTTTCTGGAGTATGAAATAATTATATTTTATTTAAAAAAAATTACAATTTATAAATAGGTGAAATTGAATTACCTAAACAATTCTTAGAGTGACTATCTAAGTAAGTACTATTTAGTAAAATATTACGAACTTATAAAATTATGAGTACCTAGGTATCAAAACAAACTTACCTTGAATGTTTGATATCTGACCGAAGATGATTGAGTGTCTTGACCGAAGATGTGTTTGCGTATTAAAAAATTATTTTTATTTTTATTCTTCACTACAACTGTTTCATAAAACTCGCCTTAATGCTTTATTACCTACAACTTCCGCTGCACTATCATAAACTATTGTTTAGTAACTACACTAAATATTACAGCTATTAGTTAGGATTATATTTAGCCTACATTGTCCCATGGCTGGACAAAAGCCTTTATAAAAATAATAAATAAATTATTTGATTATTGTCATCAGAACGAACGATATTTCAAGCAAAAATGATTTGGGTAACAGTATTTTTTTTTGTGATCATTCGAATTCCGAAATAATTTTTTTTTATCACGAAATTGAGTACAAATGCTATGACGATAACAAGCGAAAAATCGAAGAAAGTTTATTAAAACTTAAGTATACTCTACATTTACTAATCTTTACTGCAATCTAAAAGAAATTGTGGTCACCCTATTTGCAAATTCAGATAATAAAAATAAAACTCGATTTTCTTATATAATAAAGGGTCTTTTAATTTCTTTCTGGTATCGAATTTGTTGCACAATTTATTTCACAAAAGGAGACAATTTTGTATTTGTCTTATCTTTCATACGATAAGCGTAATAAATCGAAAACAAAAGAAATGGAGGACTGAGGGATAACTTTCAAACAACAAAAAGTGGTGACCTGTTCTTGCTTTTATAAATTTTCACAATTTATTTAGTAGCATATAGGATTTCAAACAGTAGCTGTAAGTTAATGATTTCGTTATAATTGCGTAATAAACTTTTACGTGTAGGAGAATTGAGGGCCCAATTTGTACGAAGATATACAAAGTAGGACAGTGTTTTGGGATAATATCTTGTTTTCACAAATTTTGTTTGGCATTTGCTTAGATTTTGGCATTAAGACTTTTTCTGTAGTGTCCATAGTTTATCAGTTTTAGGTGGGCCCTCAATCCTCTATGTGAGAACTGAGGGCCCAACTTTACAGTCTATAACTCGGTTATTAGACTTTCACAAAATCTGAAACCAACTTTCACAATTCTTTGGGAATGTTCACTAAATCCTAAGCACAATTTCAAAGAGTTTTAACAAAGTGGCCCTCACACCACACGCACATGGCGATTCCACTCACATCTGCCTTGTAACTCTTTTACTAGCTGCGCCCCGCGGTTTCACCCGCGTAAATGCCGATCCCGTGGAAATATCGGGACAAAAAGTAGCCTATATTTTAATCCAGGGTGTCAGCTACCTCCATACCAAATTGTATTAAAATTGTTTTAGTCGTTTGAGCGTGAAGAAGTAACAAACTTATAAACACACACACACACACTCACAAACTTTCGCCTTTATAATATTAGTGTGATTCATCCTCTCAACATGACCAACCAACTAAGAAAAGTTTTTTTTTATCACTACGTTCCTCCAACAATAAGAGAAACTAAAATGAATGCCTAATTAAGGCGCAGGACTATTAGATTTTCAGCTCTCGGTTAACCCGAGCGTTGAATCGATGTTCTTCAATGATTTCAAGTAATAAATAAGTCAATGATATTCTTACTGTTACTTTTGGTCTGTGTGGTGCCGGACTTACAGAATAGCACCACCCCATACTTCCCGTGGGTGTCGTAAAAGGCGACTAAGGGGCTGCAGCAATGAATGCGAATGGACAGCAGCGTTCTCTATGCATTCCACCACCATACCATACTGCGATCGCCAACCCGCCTGCCAAGCGTGGCGATTATGGCAAACCCCTCCCTTTTGGGGGAGGCATATGTCCAGCAGTGGACGTCTTTCGGCTGAAATGATGACGATGATTCTTACTTTTATTTCATCATCATCATTTCAGCCGAAAGACGTCCACTGCTGGACATAGGCCTCCCCAAGCACCTCCACTTCGACCGGTTCCGTGCTTCTCGCATCCAACGGGTTCCTGCGGCCTTCACAAGGTTGTACTTTTATTTACCTCGACATAACTGAATGATTCCTCAAAATTTATGCAGTTGCAAATTAGCCGATCGCTGATGCTAAAAGAGGACCGTCGGCGTCGCGTCGCCCGGAAATTAAATGAAATGGTTTATTCTGTAAATAGGACATCGGAGTTACATTACAATTACACACGTCATATTATAAAAAAATAAACTAGATGAGGTCGGCGTTTCCTATCTGACTACTATGAGAAGAGAGGCCGAAATAATCAGAGGTCTCTTTTATTTATTTATTCATTTATTTCAGGCGACGAAGAAAAAAACAGTCCAGATATAATCTTGATCAGATCATGTGAAGACCATGCAGACTGATGTCTGAAATGGTCTTTGAGCAAAGAACCACACAGATTGAGCGGATCTGTCCAGTCAGTTCGCGCATTTGTCAGTGCAGTTCAACTTAAAACCTGAGGAGCTCAACGACTCGACGAACAATAAAAAAAACATTTGGGTAGGCCACTTAAACATATTTGGGTAGGCCGCATGAAGACTTTTGGGTAGGCCGCATAAAGACATTTGGGTAGGCCACATAAAGACATTTGGGTATGCCGCTTATAGACAATTGGGTAGGCCGCTTATAGACATTTGGGTAGGCCGCATAAAGACATTTGGTTAGGCTGTATAAAGAAACTACTCAAAACTGGCAGACCAACATTAAAATTAACAGAGCCAGAAAAAAGAAAAATGTCCCACATAGTCCTCACATTCACATTTATTAAAGTAAAATACTACTTTACAAAGTAAATATTCATGTCTTTTTGAATAAATAATATTGAGTAATGTTACTGTTTATATTTCAAAGGAAACTGGAACTAATTAGTGTTCTTTGCAATGCAGAACCGAATGCGAAATTAACGAGAATATGGAGTTGAATATATATATTAATATGGAGTTGAAATTTTAAGCCAGAACCAAACTTTGATGAAAATACATTTTCTCGTTTGGGAGCTCGTGATGCAATTAGTAAATTACAGTAAGTACTAGAAAGTCGTAGTATTAAAATAATAATTATGGATTGTTTCCGCTTACTTACATTCGGTACCTATTTCTCAATACATAAACTATTCTCTGATTTATTATTAATTATAAAACATTACTGTTTTAATATTATGGTTTATTTTCGTAATTTAGGTCTTGTATGTTGGGCCGTAAAAGGGATAAATGAAAGGCAATTGCATGCAGCTGAGGTGCGAATGCTAAGAAGTATGTATGGTGTTACACGAATGGGTAAAATAAGAAATGAGTATATAAGAGGAACTCAGAAAGCGGCACTGGTTACTGAAAAGTTCTGTGGAAATCTGTTATCATGGTATGAGCATATGATACGGAAGTATACAAAAATAATCAAGAAGAAAGTTTTGAGTATGAATGTCGATCGCTATAAAAATAGGGGAAGACCAAAGAAAGATTTCATCAAAAAGATATTGACAAATTATCACTTCCCAAACTATTTTCCGCATAATTTCATTTGCCAAATCATTACTTAGCAAATAAACTCTTCACATTTTTTTTAACGCAAACTTAATTAAGGCGCAGGAGGTTTGGCAAGTGAACGTTTAAACAATAACTTGCTTACCAACTAGTACTTTTACCAATTTTAATGTAGTCAAATATTTCTGTTGGTATAACATAATTTTTTACGCAAAAATAAAATAAGCCAAATATTTAGTATCCCCTATTTCTGTCTGCCTGTGATTTCAATTGGCCCTGTTTATATGTTATGAGGTAAAGGTATTTTCACACCACCTGCTCGAAAATGTCAAATTATATGTCAAGCAACCTTAACCTAAAGTGAGTCATTAGTGGCCGGGGGCACAGCCGGTCAATAATGTTGTACTGGATTTCATTATGACCCGCTGGTCAATAATGTGATTTGAATTTGGAATCTCACATGCTCAGCTAAATTGGCAGTATAGTACTACCAAACACCCTTTGGTGCCAGAAAGAGGAAAGCTATTCTCGAAACCCTTACTACGCGTGGATGATATTCTCGATTTCCTACAAAATCATAACGACTGCTTCTTCATATCGTTGCCATGTTTTCGAAGACATAATATTGTAAGAATAATTAGATAACTACGAACCATTTTTTAAAAGGAATGGAATAACATTAAAACTGGCATTAATAATAACAAATACCGTACCGCGCCGTAATACCGTAATAGTAATTGGCTGTAACATTAGTTAATTTATTTTAAGTAAACTGCGCTAAGATTGCTGTGGATTTTGTGAATAAATAAATAAATAATAAA
Organism: Mesoligia furuncula; assembly: GCA_916614155.1. Classification (NCBI taxonomy): domain Eukaryota; kingdom Metazoa; phylum Arthropoda; class Insecta; order Lepidoptera; family Noctuidae; genus Mesoligia; species Mesoligia furuncula. The sequence continues at coordinate 38,203,701 of OU744790.1, forward strand.
ACCTATCTATACTGCAGTCGATTTATCACATTTTATCAAAACTACTCTATTTTCACGAGCGTCTCCAATGACGTTCTAAATTCAAAATGCATACAGCCAATCATCCAAAACCATTCTACCAGCCCTGTATAAAGCTTAGTTTACACAAACGCCACTTCCATGAGAGTGATATCAATAGACACACACGACAAAACCGTAAAAGAGACTTTTTTTGTTGAAAATCGAATTGATCGTGTCTTGGCTACTTATTGGTAGACGCAATAAAGGCGCGAATTTTCGTACTAGGTATGGCTATTATTTTCTCACAGTAGGTGTAAAAAGTAGAGTATCCTCCTCTGGGCTAAAGGTGTCTTTGCCTTGGGCTAGCTTGAATCCCTCGCTGCATTTAGGATTCTTGTATTAACTCCCTCGCTTCGCTCGTGAGTTAAACTCTTAACTCCCTCGCTACGCTCGGGAGTTAAATCCCGAATCCTTCATTGCGCTCGACATTCAATATGACGCCCGTGACATAAGACACAACTTTAGCCCCTCGGTGCATAATCTACTATTGTATTCTCATTCGCTCGCTCTTGCATCCAATGTCGACGGTGACTATTATAATATAATATTATTAAATCGAAGTTGCTTTTTGTGTGACTGAATTATTTGGTGTCCGCGTTGTTGTTTTCTAAACTACGCAATGGATTTTGATGCGGTTTGCAACATTATATAGAGAATGTATTCTGGAAGGTTTATGTTAATATTAAACCTTAATACATACATTTATATACAGAAATCATGATATTCTGTCAAATCGTAAATACCGTGCGATGCAAGGGCGGGTCGCAAGTTATTTATAATAAGTTTCAATTTATTTATTTGCTCTCATGTACATCACATATTTTACAGAATAATGACAAAGTATCGGTCATAATAAATAACATAAATTGAGTAATTAACATAAATTGAGTCAACAAATTACAATTTAAAAACAAATAATCTCAGAAATATTAGTCTAGATGTCGTTAAGATGCCCAATTAACAGTAATAAACAAAATACAATACAATAACACAGATAGTCATATTTACATCAGATGGTATTAATTTAGTAGGTAGGTAGTAAAAATTATAATAATAATAGGTAGGTATAGTTACAATCATAGAGGCCCATGCCCATTGCCATGCCCATTTTTAGAGGCCCTTGCCCTTGACTAGGGCAGAGCATGGCCAGATTGAATAAAAATGACAAAGCAAAATTAGCCTATAATGTTCCCACTGCCCAGGCCTCCTCTCTTCGAGAGAGAGTGGGGTATAATCAAACACGCGGGCCCATTTCGGGTTGGTAGATGCCACATGACTTCGAATTTTTGGTTCTAGGACATGTCCGTTTCCTTATTATGTTGTCCTTCACCATTTTGGCGTTGAAATTATAATTATAAAGTAAAACGCCAGGTTAATTAAAATAATAACGACAGTGTTACTTTATCCGTATCGAAAATAGGGTAATAAACGTTACATGCAAATAATTATAATGTAATTTAATCCTCTCGAATAATAAGCCTTTTACATGAAATCATTGTCATCATGACAATTACTTCATGTATGAAAAGGCTATTGATGTCGAACGGAATAATTAAATATCATACCTGAATCACTCCTGCAAGCGATGGTGATTTAATATTTTTATTTTTTTATTAGAATCATAATGATGCGCATTGTACTTTGCCGTTTTACGTTTTAACTTGCCCCAGCCCTCTCACAGAGAGTCACAGCACTGGGAACGTTATAGGCTTCTAACTTGCTTGCTTTTAACTTTTATCAATCAATCTCACCAAGTCAACCAGTCTTACCAAGGGGTATCGTATTAACCAGTAACTAGTCTAACCGGATGCAGCTGAATACCAGTATTTTACGTGGTTGTGGAGGTCAGCTAGGCTACTAAATTAATAGCTTTTTCATCTATTAATAATTTAGGATGAATACTTTCTTGGGAACAACATAGTTGGGAAAAGGCTAGGCAGATGATGACGATGAATATACCCAGCCTTTTCCCAACTATATTAGTGTCAGCTTCCAGCCCAACCGCATGCAGCTGAGTACCAGTATTTTACCGGAATTAAGTCGCTCATAAGGCTATAAGGAATAAAGACATTTTGTCTTTAGCAAGCATTTTCAAATAATTTATTCATTGATAAATGAATTCCAGAATAGTTGGGATTTCAATTGAAACAATACATAATGTTCCCACTGCTGGGACACAGGTCTCCTCTCTGTGTAACTTTTCTAAGAAACAGCAGTTTTTTTTTTTATAACCGACTATGTATTTCTACGGTAGTAGGTAGTGGTAGCTTAGGAATCAAGTGCCGAATTTATAGTTTCAAATAAACTGAAACACAAAAAAAATTGAACCCTTTGTTTCATTGTTTCAAAAACCGTTTTTATTGGCGCGTCGCCGTCGAAGTCCCTCTGCTACCCTGTATTTTATGTTAGCACAAGTGAAAAGCTAGTTTTGTACAAAACTTTAAGGTTTCTGCCGCAACGTAAGTAGTCGTTTGTGGCTGAGTGTAACTTATTTACAACCGACTTCTCATGAAAGGCAAACCTCGTGATGAAATCCCCTGTCAGCAATTCATTTTGAAGCCGATTTATGCCTAAAGCATAAATATATATATATATATACAATATCTCCTTGCATCTGGTGCAAGGAGATATTGTATATAATTATATTTTATAATATTAATTTGTTATAATCTCTTAGCTAACTATATAGACTAGGTACTAATTTAAAACACTAACTATATAAATAAATCAATCAACTCTGCCTATTGCAGTCCACTGCTGGACATAGGCCTCTCCCAGGCTGCGCCATAATACCCTGTCCTCCGCCTTCCGCATACTGTCTGTGCCAGCCACCTTCTTCAGCTCGTCCGTGTATCTAGCTGGAGGGCGTCCTATACTAAGCTGGCCGAGACGCGGTCTCAACTCCAGGACTCGTCTGCTCCACCGGCCATCGGTCCTTCGATAAACGTGGCCAGCCAACTGCCACTACAATTTACAGTCTTCAGTTTGTTTGTATATTAATAAATACAAAAGGATACTTAGGCATCCAAGTACTCATCCGCATCGCTGTCATTCGGAAACTTTCCCAGGAGACAGCAGCATAGCATATTTAATTGATATCGTTAAAGGCAAAGGAAGGTGTTAGGTTACCGCAAAATGGCAGGCTTGCACTATTCCAGGAGGCTAAACGTCAAAGAACCAATCTGCTCCTGTCAACCAACTGAACGTTAGCTTAAGCAAACCACACACGTCACGCTATACTTGCGCAAGCTTAGACTTGCACAAGTGTGCGTGACGACGGCTACAAATGGTTGAAATACTTGCGCTAGAATCCCACACACGTCAATACATACTTGTGCAAGTCAAAATTTGCGCAATTATATCGTTCCGTGTGTGGCCTTCTTTACTAAAAACAGTTAGTTTTTGATAAAAATAAATGCTGTATTTAAATAAACCAACAAAGTCAGCAAGTAAAAACCTCAGCTATCCACGATTAAAACGACCCAGCACAATATCCCTCATTAAGAAAGAAATGCAAAGCTAATAGTGAAAAAGAAACCGGAGAACGCAGTCGCAGGCAGCTAGGTTTCTAATGCAATTTGTTGGACCGGAGTAATCCTGTTACACAACGTGCCAAGGTCGGTCGCGATGCATCGATATACGAGACGCTGGAAATCTTCTAAGCCCAAATAGGTTGAGAATGCATAATGTGCCAAAACATTTTGAGTTATAGCTGTAGGAAACTTGCAATGTTAGTTTAAAAATAACAGTTTTGATGATCATTATTTAACTCAACATCTTAATACAGGCACTGGTTAATAAAATAATAGAGAAATGTGTCTGAGGTGACTGAGGTCCTGATTTGTGATCACCCGGCTCTCTTAAGACAGTCGTTACGGGTCGTCAGAAGCCCGAAAGTCTGACAACCAGTCTTACCAAAGGGTTTTGTATTCCCCAGTATTGGGTTGTGGAGGTCAGTCGCTCCATGTAAAATACTGGTACTCAGCATCCGGTTAGACTGGAAGTCAACCCCAGCATATTTTGGGAAAAGGCTAGGCAGATGACATTACAAAAGACATCCGAATTAAAATCTTTTCTCACAAAACATAAACAAACTATTGCCTTATCAGAAAACGTATCGCAATTGTTTCTATTATTAAAGAGGTACCAAGAGCGACAACTAAGTTAATTGAAACAGAGAACTGCCATCCGTTCTAGGAAAACAGGGTACTTACCTAGTTCAGTATAGGTCAGTATCGCCTGCAGTATCGCCTGTTAGCGATATTACCGTCAGTCGTTCTGTTAATCTCAATGGCCTAGATACGACAGGTTTACTTGAAATTGTTAAACCGTAAACGAATTTATTTTTTGTAGCGTTTATAACTAAACTTCTAACAATTCAGTTTAGAAGGTCGATCGTCATAATGCTTACTCATCAGATGGATTAGTAAGCGCCGAAAGTTAGTTCTCGCTTACGAAAGAAAGCCGAAAAGGAATCCGTTGTGTTCTTTATAACGGCCTAAAGACAATAAGTATACCCTTGGTTGACTGGTAGAGAATACTCCGGGTACAGTGGCGGATTTACATTTTTGCTGCCAGTAGGCTATTCAAATTTTGCCGTCCCTATTGACCTCTTCAATAATGTCCCATGTCTTTTGTATACTGCTTCAGCACGCTTAATTCCATCGCCTTTTCTTCAAAATACTTAAAATGTTTCCGTTCAGCTACGAAAAACTTGCAAAGAGATTTGTAAAGATCGGCAACAGCGATCTTTGCAAATGGATTTGTAAAGATCGGCAACAGAGATCGAATCTACGGTAGAAGCCTGAATTTGAGCATTCACTTTGTTTATTCTTTCCAAAAAAACATGGTAGGTATATAAATATTAATCTTTTTAATTTCAGTAAAGCATAAAAAAAATGTTAGCCCTAAATTTGCCGCCCCTAAAATCTGCGGCCATAGGCTCCAGCCAGCGGCGGACCTAGAATTTTTTTATGTGCAAAATCTTAAGGTGCCGCCTCTATGTACCATATTCCTATGATGTATGCATAATTATGCTGTTGCTTGCTTATGGACGATCATGTTTTTAATAAGTAACTAACTAGTTGTAACTTACTATAAAGCCGATCGTTGAGGCGCTGAAATCAACCGAAATGCGACCACCAGTGGTGCTCGCATTTCGGTTGATTTCACCGCCTCTCCCATGACGGCGCTCGCCCCGGCCTAGGGCTGCTACTGGCTCCAGCTTACTCAGCCTGTTGGTAAATCCGCCACTGTCTCGTCATAAAAACAGGAATAAAAACATATGGGTGTATTATAGATACCTACTGCTTAACATTTCGGAATAAATAAGCATCATGTTGTTATGATTAAAAAAGTCCGATTATTTTCCCAACTCATGCAGTAGTTTGAATAATATACAGCTTCACAGAGGATCATTTTAAACTAACTAAAAGTGAATGTCACTTGTTGATTGTCGAGATTCGAATCCGTCGAATCCCCTTCACATTTGCTTGAGCAATCGCTCGTCAGGAAATTAGCAAGCACAAATCCCAACCGTGATTGGAAAAGTTTTTGTTAAAGTCGCGAGCACATAGCCTTCGCAACAACACCTGCCGGGAGGTCAGGGAAATGTAGGTATGTAAGTGGCTCAAGGCCAACGAAGGCCACGGAAGGCCATGCCGGTAAAAGGGAAAATCTGAGACTTGGACCACTGCCAAAAAGCAGTAATAACATAGCAGAAAGCGTTATCTCGGTAGCTTAAATAATATATTATTTGTATGCCGTGCAGAAGAGCGATTTTTTTAAAGATGTTGAACCTTATTCGCATCGTCACCGGGCCACGGGTCAATGGAATATCGCAAGTAGATCAAGGCCACTCAAGGTCAGGCTAGGCCGGCAAAACGGAAAATCGGTGAAGATTTGGGCCTTTGCCAAAACAACCATAATGAGCTTTGAAGTCAGAAGAAAAGATGCTAAAATAGAGCAGTAAATTAAATGATCCGTGAAAATAAACGAGACACTTTTATGAAGTTATAACAATATGTCAGTTTCTCATTTCTTCGTTGGTACTCCGTTTGTTCTAGTTGATTTATGTATCTACCTTGTCATTTGTATTAATTGTATATGAAACAAAACAAAATGTTCTATTTGATATTTCTTTGTTCTTTAGACTTTTAATAATATATTGTTTACCTACTTGAAGAAATAATAATATAATTTATTATTGCAAAAGTTATGACCACGGATATTTATGGTTGTGACAGCGCCGACACGGCTAATTATTATTGTTCAAAGCCGATTGGTATTATTTTTTAATACGGAGCGAAACACTGAGTGTTTCGCTCCGTATTAAAAAAGCAGCGTAACTAGTAGCGCCATCTATCCATAAAGAGGTGAACTATTGCAACACATCCTTTTTTCATAAAACTACTTCACTAAACCTGAGGGTGGCACCACTAATCACTACGCTACAGTAATCAACTCTATGAAGCAACAAATAGGGATGTATTTTAAATGCTTGCCGGCGTAGAAATTTATTAGAGTAGCGAGATCAAGGGGTTAGAAAATTAGTCAAAGTTCCACATGTTATATGGAGTGCTAGTTTCTATTCGAACAATGCGTTAAACGGGCATAAACAATTATGGTTTTGTATGCTGTGTTTAACATATTGCGTAGTAGTGTGAGTTCTCCAACGAAATGTTGAACACTATTTTAACCGACTTCAAAAAAGGAGCAGGTTCCCAATTCGACTGTATATTGCTTTTACTCTTTAAGGTACCACTAGTCGATATTTTTTCCATACAAATTTCGAGAGAGTATTACCCCACTGTTTGACATTGTGCATCAAAGTTTTAACATGTATCATTTTGACTTATTATTAATTTACGGAAACATAATAGTAAAATTTAAACGCCATTATAAAGTTAAGATTCCTTTTTCTTGCTATTTTTAACGTAACTTTGGGTGTAAATAAGTAACAAAACAACAGTAAAATCTTCAAAACAAAGTCGATACCGACAAAGATCAGTTATCGAAGAGTTCAATAAACTTTATTTGTAATTGATTTATGCAGTGGTTTTTTCATAACATCGAATTTCCAAAGTACTTTTCGATTTTTTTTACGCGCCTTTCTGTTCGGAACGGTGTTTCTGTGCATGAGAACTAGACGTGTGCGTGTAGACTAGCGTCTAACTGCTCATCACTGATACCATCTCTGTCGGACATGAAGCCAGGTGCTTTTTGACATGAGACAGCGTGCTTTTTGGTCATGACCACCAGTGAGTTCGAAAGCTCGCGACTAGTTTACTCTTAAGTTCTCTTAACTTGTCTGTGTTTCACCCTGGGACTTTTCTTGGCCAAAGCATTAGCATCGCCATTCAAATTGGCAATGCTGCCAGCCTTTTGGGCACTGTTCCTGTTGACAGCAATGCGGACGATTTTTTGATGCCCTATGATTTATTTATTTTTTGCTTATTTTTTCATATAAATGTACATGATATTATTATTATTTTAAATATTAGCATACATTATGTAAATATAATCATGTTAAGGATTTGAATTATATACATTACAATTACAATACAAAAATAAAAATATTATATTTGTGGAATTTATGAATTAGCCTGAAACAGCTGTCTTTACTTACTTACTCGTAGATTTTTGTTTCTGAATGTGGTCTCTGAAACTGCTCACATTATTGTATGTTTATTAAGTAGGTATGTTATTTAAAATTATTGTATTAATTCTAATTTTCTTTTCTTTGCAGGTAAGTTACAAATCCTAACCTTACCTAAAACCTATAATTATTACGTTAAACTCGAAGACAGCCTCATCTCCGCGTAAAGGTAAGTTTAGAATATCTAAGTACCTAAATGTTTTTTATTTAGGAAGCTGCTGAGAAAAACACTGAAAATTGAAGATACCTGCAAGAAATTAACATAGTAAGTAGTATGTTAATTTCTAGTATTTGTTGCAAGTACTTATGTTATTGATTATTTTTATCCCAACTCCGTTCATTACAAAAATTCGCGTTGAAGATTTTGATAAACTTAAAAGCTTTTTTTTTCATTCTGTATTCTTAACTTAAAACTTTCGTCTTAATAAAACAAAGTTGGGTTAGAACACCATTTATAACTCGGGAACGGCTGCACCGATTTTTATGATCTTTGATTTGTTAGATTTGTCTCCGCCCCGAATAGCAGAATTATTGTTAAAATATGTTAAACATTCACAAAAAAATATCTTTTGTATTATGTATGGAACGAGTTTTTTTATATCTCGAGAACGGATTGACAGATTTCATTTATTGATTCTGAGGCATTACGAAGTTCGCCGGGCCAGCTAGTTAAATATAAATCCGACCACCATCATTATTAAGTTCTATTGCTAAATTCCAAATCGTGAATTAAAATAATTGGCATCGGTAATTTCCTTAAACAATATAATATTGGTTGGGTAAGACTAAGGGTCGAGATTTATAAATGTTACTTAGCTCGTATTTTTTCTTAGATATGTTTCCGTGTATAACCCGCACTCTCTCTTCTTCTTCTTGTAGTTCGACAGTTGTGCGACACTGACAGGAATAACGCTTAGCCTAAGTACGTCCTTAATAACGTTTATAAATCTTGGCCTAAGACATCGGCTCTGACCATTTAGGGTTCTGCACATCTTGCCAATAACTTGGATTCCTATAAGAAACAAATTATTTGATTCGTTGTATACAGCTTTGGTTTAGGTTTTATCATCATAATTCTCTTGCCTATTCTAAGAGTTTATTTGGGATCTGCGCAACATGTGTTTTCCCGCCATACTTCTCTATTAGCCATAATCATCAGGTTGTATCTGCCACAAATTATAACAATGATGAAGAGGAAGACTTTAAAAATATAAGATTAGTCTAGGAATACACGATTTTAAAAATAGAAGCCCAAAAGTACAACAAGGAAAACGACCCAAAAAGTGTCTTGTGGAAATCCGACCCGTCCCCGAACAGAATTAGTTGATCCCACCGCATGTGTGTATTAATACATAACTCACGTCTTTCTCCCATTGGGGTATGCAGACTTTACAGGACGCTACTACGATTACAGACTCTTTTTAACCGACTTCAAAAAAAGGAAGAAAGGGAAAAATGGGAAAAAGTCACGCCTTTTTCCCATGATACTTGAGCGCTACTTTTCCACCTACATATCGTTGGTACAAACAATATCACTAAACAGAAATGTGTCGAATCGTTCTCAATTCTGTTGATTTTTTTAATGTTTGTTGCCTCAGAACACCTCTATTTAAAAGCTGATCTGCGAAATTATTTTTTACACCTTCGTTTCTTTGCTAAAGTCGGAATTTTTTTTTCTTAATAAGTTTTAATAAGTTATTGTGTGTTTAGGTTAGTTCGCTACCAACTTGAATTATCCGTATATTCAATTCACAACTGTCATTCTTTGAAAGTTGTATGGTATGGCTATAGCACAGCAAATTGACGTAGGGAGTAAATTTTTTTAACATTGAATTTCCTTGAGTCTCCTTAAAGTCACGCCTTATTCCCATGAGGGTAAGCAGATACTTCAGAGCGCTACTTTTCCACCTACATATCGTTGGTACAAACAATATCACTAAACAGAAATGTGTCGAATCGTGTTTTTTCATTAGTATTAGCCCGCATAGGATCTAGACCGCAATGCGGAGCAAATGTCCGACCTTGACACTAAGGAAATAAGGATCCACCCGAATACAATGTCAACATTCTGTTTTACTTCCAAGATATACGTCTAGCTGGAGTATTATAACGTTGAAAGACACATAACATCACGCCTGTAATCCCAGAAGAGTTAGATAGAGATGTACCTTAGAATGTACAGTCATCAAAGTGATAAGTAACCAAGTTCGACGGATATAGTTGAAGTTCAGTAAGAAACCGATGGATATTTTCGAATAAAATTAATTTAAGGAATAGAAAACAAACAGTTCGTTTATAAGATTGAAGGAGGATGGCGTTTTGGTATCCGAAAACGAATTACAACCAATAAAAATAATTTATATACAGAGTAGCAGTTCGCTGTCCGTTCAGAGAAATACAACCTGTAACGTAACACTACACTAATGTAGGTATGTACGTAACATTATGTAAGAAAATTTTCGAAATGTGTTGTTTAAAAAAAGAACAAGTGCGAGTCAGACTCGTACACGAAGGGTTCCGTACCACAAGGCAAAAACACCGAAAAAAAACATGTTTGTTGTATGGGAGCCCCCCTTAAATATTTATTTTATTTTAATTTTATTATTTATTATTAAAGTTAAAATACAACTGAGTATTTTGTGAATATTTCAAATGCCTACCTGTTGCCATTTTTGATATCGAGCAAAATGGGGCAAAAAAAATCGCGTTTGTTGTATGGGAGCCCCCTTGAATATTTATTTTATTTTGTTTTTAGTATTTGTTGTTATAGCGGCAACCGAAATACATCATCTGTGAAAATTTCAACTGTCTAGCTATCGCGGTTCGAGATGTATCTCGAACCGCGATAGCTAGACAGTTGAAATTTTGAAAGCCTGGTGACAGACAGACGGACAGACGGACAGACGGACAGACGGACAGACAGCGAAGTCTTAGTAATAGGGTTCCGTTTTTACCCTTTGGGTACGGAACCGTAAAAAAGGTAACTGGAAATCTCTGTTCCTATGGAAAATTTTAAATCAGTCTAATTTGGCTGTAACACTATTTTTCGAAAATGTTCTTAACTAACTTTTTGGCATTTGTATCCTGCTTATGCGTATGAAATTTCATTAAAATCGCTTCATTCATTTCGAAAAACAAGGGTGTGAAAGTTTGTATGAAATGCCGTACGTCGTAAACGCCCTTAACATTCCGTCAGTTATGAACCACCGAACCTGTTGCCATCAACCAGGCACAAATTCAGACTCCAGGCTGCCAATGAAAAATTAACCTTTAAAGTACCTAGCGTAGTTAATGGCGCCGATTTTGTTGTTCACGAACTAAACTAAATTTAAGTTCATGCTTCTTTTTCTTTATATTTCATTGAGAAAAGGACAGAAGATCAATATTAGTTTAGTCCTGTCAAATTAAGATACTCCATAGACAATTTAGACGAGATTAAAAAATTGGCTATTAAAAATACATCAATTTACGTCAGACGCTGACTAATTTGACAGGACTAAACTAATATTTATCTTCTGTCTTTTTCATAATGACATAGAAAGAAAAAGATGCCTAAACTTAAATTTAGTTTAGTTCGTGAACAACAGAATCGGCGCCAATAACTCTTGTTAGGAACGCATGTTGTCTGTATTTCGATCAAAATAGGCCGTGCGATGAAAAAAGGGATTTTTTGCCTTTGACATACGCAGGCGCGTTATGATATGTGTGTTTTTTTTTGGAATAATTTTTAGCATAATTCAGCCTATAATGTTCCCACTGCTGGGACACAGGCCTCCTCTCTGTGAGATCGTTTTCCATCACGCGGGACCAGTGCGCGTTGGCAAATGTCACACGTCTTCGAATTTTTGGTTCTAGGAATGTGGTTATCTCACGATGTTTTCTTTCACCGTTTTGAGAGCAGTGGTGGTGGCTAACTAAAGTGGTGTTTAACTATGAACACACCTTCTCAAACTGTACCTGACAATCGGCAAACCTATTGTAGTCCACCGCTGGGCAGTGGGCATTAACGTCCTCGAAATTGCGTTACTAAGTGGGACACTCACAAAGTTTAGCGAAACTAAAAAAAATGTTTTATGTAATTTTTTTTTTATTAAATCTTTTGGAAGTACTCTCCCCTAGCCTCTGTACAAAGTTTCATGCATCTGAACCAGTTTTCGAAACACTTTTTCCAGTCCGCCGCATACACCTCGTTTACAGCCTGCTCGAACGCTGACAGCGCATCTTTCGGCGACGAAAATTTGAGCTGATTTTTTATTTTCGGAAATAAACAGAAGTCACACGGTGCTAGGTCAGGGCTGTAAGGAGGGTAGACCTAGGAGTTTGACCGGCGTGCTGTCCAGGAAGTCCCTCGTTTTGAGCGCGGTGTGCGAAGGCACGTTGTCGTGGGGAGCTGTAGCCCGCAGAGCCCTGTTTGGTCGCTTCTTGCTCACAACAGAGAAAACTTCTGCCAAGCATTTGGTAGTATACCATTCAGCGTTGATGCTTGGTTCCGTAAAGGAATTGACACCAAGTAGCCCGTCAAATTAAAAAAGCTTGCGATCATTATCTTCCCCCCGCTTCTAGATCTCTTCACTTTGGTAGGCGTTGATTCGTTTTGAAACAACGACGACGACCGTCGACTGGCGCTTCGTTTCTCGATCGTATTGATTAAATTCAAGACTCATCACCAGTAATGATGTCGTAACCACGCCGAGACGAACCTGCTTCAAGTTTGTTTATGCGGCACTCAGCGTGAACTATCCTCCTCACTCGAAGATGCACGTGTAGAATTTCGTGAAGGCTTTCCGATACAACCTGCAGTATGTGCTGAATTTCTTGATAAGTAACTCGCCTATTGTCTTGGATTACATTTTTCACTACTAGCACGTTTTCTTCCGTAACAGCCGTCAAAGGGCGACCACTTCTTTCTTCATCCCCCAAAGTTAGTCGACCGCGCTTGAATTCGATATACCAACGATCCACAGTTGCCTTAGAAGGGCCTTCATCCATGAATGCCATTTGAAGTCTATCGTACGATTCGTCCGGTTTTAGGCGACACTTGAAATAATGTCCAATCAATCACACGATAATTTAAATTAGTTCGCAAATAAAGTGGAGGCAACTTTTGAATTTGGAACGTACCTATTTTTACTTACAAATAATCAGATTTTCAAAATAGGTTATAACTGGCCAGTCTCTCATACATAAAAACTTTTTTTCGCAATACTTTCTGATTGACCTGGTATATAGGAAATAGATTAGCCGTGTCTCTCTGCTGCGCAAAGTCCTGAGCTCCAATTAAAATGGTATTATTATAAAGGCATAAAAGCTTGATGCAACATGCTACTTACTTGAAGTATTTTCTCCCAATAATTCTGCCTGTCTACGGCAAAATTCAAATACGGGGAAATCTTCAATACGTAACCACAATGTCTGCAATGTTTGCACAATACTCTAAAATGATTCCCTTTTGCTTTGAAGGTAGACCCGCATCTTAAAAACAAACAATAGAGATTGGTTTCCAAACATCGCGAATCAAACACACAGGAAACCAAGCAAAAATATTGAAATCACATCCTACAGCGGTGCAATTAGTTGATGGAGTATGAAGCCTCACCTTGTGTACGAGATACACATCAATTTCATATTTTTTATGGAAAAATGTTTTGCATACCCTTTTCGCTCTCAAAAATGTCGAGCCACCAGTGACCTCAAAAATAAACCACTATTTTTAAATAACATCTGTGTAATTATGGTAATGGATGTACAAAGACAGGATAGTGTAGTCACCTTTCATAGAAAAGTAATTTTTGAAATGAGGCACTCTCAACCTACTTAGGTTTCCTGTACGAGTTACTAGGAAAATGCTCATTGCAAATAAAGTGGAACGTCGGAAAAGAATTGATTTGAAAGCAAATTAACAAAGTATAATAAAATTATGATTGCAGTACCTAATTAATTTTGTCAATATAAGTCGTTCAGGAATCCACTGGACGCAAGAACCACTGAACCGGTTGAAGTGCCGGTGCTTGAGCGAGGCCTATACGAGGACATACAGGGTTATTATGAAACCCTTAGCTATATTTTTTTCTCTAAACCAGAATCGATAACAGAACACAAAAGTTAAAAAAAAAAAAATTTTTTTTTTCCTCTTTAGAATGTCCTAAAAATTCATAAAAAGTAGGATATAATAGCAACGTGAATGACCTTAGGTTACATTAAGCACACACGAGTAGGCAGCGAGCGGGAAATACACAGGAGCGGGAGGGCGCAAGGTGCGCGGAGGAGGGGGAGGGGGCGGCGCACGCGGCTACTGTATGCCGCCGCCCGCAACATCGAACAGTTGCCCGCCGGTCGCCGACTCGTTATCAACCCGTGACGCAAACGCGCTACCTGCGTCGCTATTAGTCGGCTGAAGTGATAACAAAATGTACAGTAACCGGGAGTATTATGAAATGGTGAGAGTGTACATAGAAAGTGTCGAAAGTCTTTACCAAGCTCGAAGGCTCTACGAGACGGAATCCATCCCCCGACTACGTGCTCAAGGACTTTCCAACCCAACGATTTCTCATCGTAACACGATTTTAGCGGCGAATCAACGGCTCCTTGATTATGGTCAATTCACAGTGCCTACACACGCGTCCGGTTCTGGTCGACCAAATAAAATTACAATCGGACTTGAAGACGAAGTTTTAGATTACCTACTTCGAGCGAAATCCGAGGGCAAGTAGCAACGACGCCGCACGTGTTTTTAATTTAAGCCAGCCAACAGCATGGAAAATTCTGAAGAAGGCTGGTCTACATCCGTACCACTACCAGAGAGTTCAACAGCTGAATGATGCCGATGCGCTACCGCGACGAGTTTTCTGTGAGTGGTTAGTTCAAAATCAAAACGTCAACATTTTGTGGACTGACGAAGCACTTTTCACTCGGATCGGACTCTACAATCGCCGCAACGAGCACTGGTGGTCATTCCGAAACCCTCATGTAATTCGTGAAGATTACCATCAAGTGCGATTCAGCGTCAATGTGTGGGCAGGCATTATTGGCAACACGATTCTCGGACCATATTTTATTGAAGGCCATCTCACTGGAGGTACTTATCTCGATATGTTGCGGGGTGTAATAACAGAATTTTTAGAAAACGTACCGATCGCGTACCTACGCGATTTTTATTATTATTATCAACAAGACGGGGTTCCCCCGCATTACGCCTGCGAATCCGCGATGTTCGAGAATACCTGAATAGTGAGTACGGAGAACGATGGATAGGCCGCGGTGGACCCGTGGCTTGGCCTCCTAGGTCGCCGGACCTTACGCCATGTGATTTTTTTTGTGGGGTGAAATTAAACGTCTTGTTTATCATAATGAGTTGTAAAGTTTAGAGGACCTAAGACTAAAAATTTATTAGTGCATTTGACATTGTTAAAACTAATAGTGCGGTGCTCGATAGACTCCGGAGAAATGTAATTAAACGTGCAAGGCTTTGTTTGGAGAGAAATGGATTTCACTTTGACCAATTGTTACAGTATGATTGACAGTAAGTTTTGTACCTAATTTTTTATTGATTAATCTTCAAAATTGTAAACATAAGTTGGTTGCCATTTCTTTAAAAATACGCCAAAATACGGTCCTCATCCCATAAAAGTATGAATTCAATATTGTACCTTAAGACAATCACGTACGTTAGAAAATTGCATGTTTAGCGGCATACGTTTATGATCGCCGGCTATTCGGTCAGTGACCGCTTCACGTACCTGCAGCGTTGACGATAAATTTGGCTATTTTGTTGGACCACTTTAAAACGTAATAATTGCTTATTTGTTGATAAAACATAAATCAAAATAAAATTAGCAAATCATATTATTAATTTAGTACACGTTCTGTTGAAATAGCTAAGGGATTTGTTATAACCCTGTATAATCTATATCTTACGACTGAAATGATGATGATAATAAAGTCGTTCACTACAATCTCAGTGATCGACTGTCAAAAATGATTCAAAACGTATTTATCCACTTGGTGTATGCTGATAATGTTATGAAACTTCCTTCGCTGTTGTAAACAAACACAATGAAGGTTGCGGTTTTTGTGGGGTAGGTAGGACTTATACCACAACAAAAAAGAGAAAAACAAAAACTTTCTACAACAAAAAAAAACTGGCCAAGTGCGAGTCGGACTCGCACACGAAGGGTTCCGTACCACAAGGCAAAAACACCGAAAAAAACATGTTTGTTGTATGGGAGCCCCCCTTAAATATTTATTTTATTTTAATTTTATTATTTATTATTAAAGTTAAAATACAACTGAGTATTTTGTGAATATTTCAAGTGCCTACCTGTTGCCATTTTTGATATCGAGCAAAAAAGGGCAAAAAAATCGCGTTTGTTGTATGGGAGCCCCCCTTAAATATTTATTTTATTTTGTTTTTAGTATTTGTTGTTATAGCGGCAACAGAAATACATCATGTGTGAAAATTTCAACTGTCTAGCTATCGCGGTTCTTGAGATACAGCCTGGTGACAGACAGACGGACAGACGGACAGACGGACAGACGGACAGACGGACAGACAGCGAAGTCTTAGTAATAGGGTCCCGTTTTTACCCTTTGGGTACGGAACCCTAAAAAAAAACAAGTCTGTGGGATAAAACGAAAATACATAGTATTCACACTTACTGATGTTTTGGAAGTCCGTTCTTTTATTTAGTCAGTAGCACGAGGCATTCTTCGCTTTACTTCTTATTGAAAAATATAGTCAAAATTTACTAACCAATATTTTAACCAATGTTTTACGAAAAGGAACTTTTTGGTATTGACGTACGCAAATTACAATTTTGGAGCTTTAAAGACTTTTTTGTAGCTTTTATGAAACTGCAAAGTGGATGACGTTATTTTTTTTTTAATAATTACGAACCAGCCGACATTATATTTATTCATTATTTCCAGCAAATATGTAACAGCCACAGACTAATGCCAGATATCTTTTATCCGTGAAAAAACTGTGTAAAGTTCCATATTGATTCACAGGATAAGACTTATCACAATCAGCCTATAATGTTCCCTCTGCTGGTCCTAGGCCCCCGCTCTGTGAGAGGGAGTGGGCCATAATCCACCAAGCGTTTTGAGAGCAGTGTTGATGAAATTAAATACACAAAGTAAGATACCTCCTGGGTTCGAACTCACGACCTACACTTAAGTCGGGACTGATACCACTTATAAGACTCATCATCATCATCAACTAGTCATGAGTAATAAATTGTATCTAAATTAATTTCATGGTATAAATAGAAAATTAAATTACATTAGGAAAAAACACGTAAAATTTTACAACAAAAAATTAATACAACAGGAATTTCGTTATAGATCTTAAACAACATCATCATCTGCCTAGCCTTTTCCCAACTATGTTGGGGTCAGCTTCTAGTCTAACCGGATGCAGCTGAGTACCAACATTTTACATGGAGCGACTGCCTATCTGATCTCCACAACTCAGTTACTGGGTAATACGAAACCCTTTGGTAAGACTAGTTGTCAGCCTTTCGGGCTTCTGACGACCCATAAAGACTGTCAAAGATCAACGAATGACAGCCGAGATTTTTCCGAGGCATGGAGGAGATGATACGACTTTGATAAGACTTATATTAGATCAAAATCGTTTGAATGAATTCAACCAAATGATTTTGCTTCTATGCGTAGCGCTTGCTACGACATCGTGGCATTCGTAGCAGATGTAGCAAGTACGCGTGCTACGACGTAGCAAGCCTCTTTAAAAATTAAATATTAAAGTGTGTTCATAATTTATGTGTGGATTTGGCATTATCAAATCGTGTAAGTTTAAAGAGGACCAAAAATTTACACTACTTCAAAATACGGAATACACATACAAGTCATAAGTTGGTAAATAGAAGACTAAATTAATTTAGTCTTCTATTTACATTTTAGCTAAAATGTGTAAAAGCAAAAAAGTAAGTAAAGTAAAAAGTGTAAAAGTGACGTTGTAAGCTAATGCTTACAACGTCACTGAAAGCTATCGGACAATAGGCAGCTTGCTATCTATTGTTCAAAGACTCTTGTAAACATGTCACTGCTGCATTCGTTTGTCTGACTGAAATTGAAGCTAATTCACAGACCGGGAGGTACCGCAGTCGACATATATGATTATTTGTACTATTTTTAGAATCTGTAAAAGTTTTGTACAACTATTTTTGGTGACTTTGTCATGTCCTGTGCGAGCTTACTGCGCTTCACGGGATTCATACCGAAATTACATTGTAAAAGAGAATGTCATGGCAAAAAAGTGTGAAAAAGATTGGTTCGGGTTTCGAGAGCTGGATACACCCGCGGCACAAAGGGCTTGGTAATTGTCAACTACATTCCGTCCCGCATCGCGGACATGGAACTGTTTCGGACTGTTATTTACATTCATAAGGTTTGTACGACATTTTAAAATATTGTTACGAGTTTCGGGTTCGTGACAATAAAAACTGCCGATTTAATAACCAAAAATTGACACTTTAATTAACAACACTAATTACCACTCAAACACACTAATTACAAAACACAATTGCACTACTGATCGCTTTAAGTCGCACTTGAATATCGTATCGATGTTTTCACTTCGATCTCTTTATCCAAACTGTGTCGGTCGTGGCGCGTCTCGGCCTTATATAGCGCCAAAGAGAGTTCTAGAACCTTCCATTGTAGAAACATCTAGAATGTTCGAGTACATGTCAGTCCCGACTGACCAAATGTCGATAGTTCGGGAAAGTTCTAGAAAGTTCTCGCATCGAAATTTCTAGAAGGGTCTTGACTACTAGTTCCGCTACTCGATACTAGATGGCGCTAGTGGTAACTACTGTCACCATGTACCAGGCATTAATTGTGGCGCACAACAATATATTTTAACTTAATTATAAATATTACTCTGCATGTTGAGGGGCTCGTGGTTAAGTAGTTACAACCGCACGGGTCAATCGATCAGGTTAAGCTACGCTTGCCGCGGTCGGTTCATGGATGGGTGACCATCTTCACATACCGAGATCACTCCGTGTTTCGAAAAGCACGATAAGCCGTTTGTCCCGGCTGTTATTCATGGATCTTTGACAGTCATTACGGGAAGTCAGAAGCCATAAAATCTGCCAACCAGTCCTACCAAGGGGTACCGTATTACGCAATAACTGGATTGTAGAGGTCAGATAGGCAGTCGCTCCATGTAAAATACTGGTACTTAGATGCATCCGGTTAGACTGGAAGCCGAATCGAATATAGTTGGGAAAAAGCTAGGTAGATGATGATGACTCTGCGTGTTAAAATTTATCCAATTGTCTAAAGGTGATCAACCTTCTTCCCACGACTGCATATGAACAGCTGCATCTACTATCCACTACACAAACATAGTACTCAATATGCGGTTTTTGACCCCTCAATGTGCGAATTTGGCTTCATACAGAAAACTAAACGTAGTAAGAACACCTTCATATGGAACAAAGCGTGTGCCACTGCCAGTTGGGTCCGTGCCCACTCGTCTGGCACACTCACGCGATGGCAATGCCAATCCTTCTGGCCAAGTGTCGCCATCTGGCTCACTATCTTTCCAGACTGCCTTAATGGACAAGGAGTTGTCTGTTAAATATCGGTACATTCCCAATATTTAATTTATAAATTCAGCAATTCTATAAATGTTTCTATAATATAATGTATAATGATAATTTTTAAGTGTACTTACTAACATAAATGGATCACTGTGTCTGACTTAAATAAATAATAATAATTTTTCCTCTTTTGATATTTCTCGGGACCCTGGGGTCCCGGACCTTTGGAAGGCGTACGAGGGGCCGAAGCCAACTCGCAGAGGCCCGTGAGACGTTTTTAACGAAATGAGGCACCAACCGACGATTATCCCTGTTCCCACTATGCAAATGCACCCAAGGACAACCCCCGGTTGGTGTAGGTCTATTGCAGGATATGGAAACAAAGATATTGGATTGTGGGTTTGGGTGGTTAAAGTGAACCGGTTATTTAGGAATAAGGAAAGTCTATAGCCCCTGTCTGACCAATGTTTTATATAAATTATACAGATAAAATGTATTATTATTAATTCGATGTTTGATACTTTAAGCTGGGCATAGACGAAACGAACACAGAACCAACCATTACGTTTTGTAATTCAAGTAAATCATTTTGACAAGTTTCAGCGGCTATCCCAACCAAGATGAGATTTTATTTTAGACCCTATTGTTTGCATTATCGATAATATCTATATAAGTTTCAAACAGAATTCAGCCCCGGCGACAGCGCTCGCACATTAGCCGCGCACAGGTATTTCAAAGGTCTTTTTTACGCTTAAAGCACGAAAAGAGATGGGGCATTGTTTGATGATCCACTGCTGAACAATCGCCAGCTCTTTTGCGGTGTGGAACCTAAGATAGAAACACGCTTGTACGATACAACTACATACAGAAAGCAAAGCTCATAGAAATCTCTATTCCTAGACAGCACGTTTCGCCGAAAACTTTGTTGATAGAAAACATTGTTCGTAGATATCTCGGTCCATAGGAAGCACTGTTGACAGAGATCTCTGTTCATAGATAGCACTTCTTGCCGTAAACTTTATTCATAGAAACCACTGTTTCCAGATACCTTGGTTCACAGAAAGCGCAACGTAGGATGCAAGAGCGAGCGAAGGGCACCCCGAGGTTAGGTTTGGTTAGGTTACTTTCCCCCCCGGTGGGTTCCCGCATTGTCGAGGCGGGGGGGCTCAGTAGCCGTGGCTTGGACACCCACGGTGAAGCGAAGAGGAACCCGAGGAGGGGCCGCTCGTCAGGGCTTTTGCCTATAAGCCGACGACGTAGCGGCCAACAAGTAGGTTGCGGTGCCGCTTCGGCGACATCGCAACTGAGGCGGGCCGCGATGTCATAACGGAGGCATCGCGGCTGAGGGTTGAAGGCCGCGGCGGGAGAGGAGTGCCGGTATTGCGGTGCGCCGCTCGCCCTACCTTCCGCGGCCTTGACGGGGTCGCCACCGTTCGATGGCGGACGCGGTGGGGCCGCAGGGGAGGAGGAGTGTCGGTATGACGTTGGCCGCTCTCCCTATCCTCTGCGGCCGAAAATTGGCAGGCGGCGGGGCCAATGTCCTGACCCGTCGCAGGGGGACCAAGGGTGCCCAGACACGGGGTCGTCTGGCGCCCATGTGCTGGTTTGGTCCCTGGGGTGGTCACGGCGTGCTATGTGTTCTGGTGCGCCGGTGATGGGGAGTACTCCCCAGAGGAGGGTCCGGTAACGGACAGCCGCGGCGGGTTCACGGATGAGTGCTAACGCGTGCCCGTGTTCCCGCCGTAAGCGGCAGAGGAGGACACCGTGGAGTTTTAGTGGGTTAGAGTCCCACATAACTGCACTATCTCCCCGTGGTAGTGCAGAATGCATGAGCATTTCTCCACGTTAAAAAAAAAAAAAAAAAAAAAAAAAAAAAAAAAAAAAAAAAAAAAAAAAAAAAAAAAAAAAACGGTTAGGTTACTTTAAACCTTTACACAGAAATAGGAGCCCCGCACAGCGGGGCTCCGTCGACATAGGATGCAAGCGCGAGCGAATGGGAATACAACTTACTTAAAAATAATTATCTAATTGGTTTCTGTGAACCAAGGTATCTGGAAACAATGGTTTCTATGAAAAAAGTGTACGACAAGAAGTGCTATCTATGAACAGAGATCTCTGTCAACAGTGCTTCCTATGGACCGAGATATCTACAAACAATGTTTTCTATCAACAAAGTTTTCGGCGAAACGTGCTGTCTAGGAATAGAGATTTCTATGAGCTTTGTTTTCTGTATGTAGTCCTTGCAGTGACCTGGAAAATGTTAACTCTTGTTTAGCTTCAGTCTCAATCTTGATACAGCCTAATGCACATGGGTTGGATAAGAATATAATAAGGTGTCATAAATTCAGGTTTCAAGCCGCAGCGCAGCGAACCTGAGCCTCATTTACTTCGACTTGAGACGTGAAACATTAGAAAAAGACCTAATACCTAGACCAGAAGGAAAGCACACTATTTTATAATAATCTTACCCCCTTACTAATTAACATAACGCTTTGTCTTCTTCTTTCGAAATTCAAATTACAGACGACTGAAAGAGAGAAATCGGTGTGCAACTATCCATCTCTTATAATCCATTTATAAGAAAGGCGGTTAGTGTCAAAAGGTTTGCAGTATGCTAAACGAATATTATATTTACAAAATAATTTTATCAATATTGTCATGAAGGCCTAGTGGTTAAAGCTTCGCCTCTCATACACGAGGTTGCGGGTTCAAATCCGGGCAGTACTAATGCGACTTTTTCAATTCATATTTGTACTTTCTGAGTTTGTCTTGGACATTACTGTATAGCGTCTGTATAGTTACACAATGCTTTGTCTTCTTCTTCAAAAGTCAAATTACTGACGACTGAAAGCGATAAGTTATTGAGTAACTATGCATCTGATATAATTCGTTTAGTAGTAAGGGGATAAGTTTAATTCCGATAGAGTTGTAAAACTGGGAATTCAACATTTATTATTTTATTAAGACACACCAGCAGCTTTAGTATATAATATATCTTACGTACTATCGGTAACACTATTTTTAAGAAGCTGAACAATAACTTTTATCTTAATTAATTTCATGGTATATAAAAGAAAATTAAATTACATTAGGAAAAAACACGTTAAATTTTACAACAAAAAATAAATACAACAGGAATTTCGTTATAGATCTTAAACAGCATCATCATCGGCCTAGCCTTTTCCCAACTATGTTGGGGTCGGCTTCCAGTCTGACCGGATGCAGCTGAATACCAGTATTTTACATGGAGCGACTGCCTATCTGACCTTCACGACAATAATACGATACCCCTTGGTAAGACTGGTTGTCAGACTTTCGGGCTTCTAATTTATTTATTTCTTTTTTCTTTTTTTCTTCTTTACCTGTAACGACTGTCAAAGATCCACGAATGACAGCCGGGACCAATAGCTTAACGTGCTGTCCGAGGCCCGGAGGGGTCACGGTATGTAAAGATGGTCACCCATCCACAGCCCAACCGTGGCAAGCGTAGCTCAACCAGATCGATCGAACTGTGTGGCTGTTATTATTTACCCAACCACGGGCCTCTCAGATCTTAAAAAGCATAAAGACACTTAATCAACAGTAAACTTTTAAGTTGACTTTTAAAAGAGCTTAAGTAAGTCCGAGGCAACCCTTACTTAGCAGCTCATCTCCATCATACAGCCGAAAGAAGTTCACTGCTGGGCCATCCAACCAACCTAAAACCTGGTGACTTGGCCACGACTTGGCTACCCTCATTTCGCGCAAAATAACTATTTTAAGTTTTGTTTTACGAATTTCTATAAACATTGAACAGATTTCATTAAAATAATAGGTACTTCATATTCAGGTAGGTACGTAGTATTATTTTAATGAAATCGGTAAAATATGGTTAATTTAAGCCAACGTATTGTTAGAGCAATTATTAGCAAAAAACCATAGAACATATATATATATAATATGCATAAGTATATGAAAGAAGTTCAAACTATAAACAACCTATTATTTAAAACCCTTCAGAGAGTTATCCGAAATATATTGAATGACGTGAACGAGTCGATGCTTCTGGCAGGCATTTCGACAGCTCAGGATAATATTATGATATAAATAATAAATACTAGCTGCGCCCTGCGGTTTCACCCGCATAAGTGTCAATACCGTGGGAATATCGGGATGAAAGTAACCTATATGCTAATCCAGGGTGCCAACTACCTCCATACAAAATAATATCAAAATTGGTCCAGCTGTTTGATCGTGAAGAGGTAAGAAACATATAAACACACACACAGTTACAAACTATCGCCTTTATAATATTAGTGTGATAATTAATACTAAACATGTAATTAGTAAAACAAAGCGTAAATACTATTAGGACCACTAACGCAACGTACGCGTGATTATTTGACGCTTGTTATTATAAAATTTGGTTGGAAATTCAGAACAATTTTGTGGCTATAATTAAATCAGATTAGGTGAAATATTAGCAGACTATCCAATCTAAAATTAATTTAAAGCCTGCATCCTCATCAACTCAAAACAAAGGATTCAATATATAATAGGAGACTACATATTACATTAGAATATACATTTATTTTGCAAATATAGGTAAAACAAAACTTAGAATAGAATAGATTCATTTTTTATTACCACAAACTAGAGCTTAAAGTTAAATTAGTCTACAGATACATCTTTGTACTTAATTTGTGGAAGACTGGTTCCTAAAAAACCTGTAAGTCAGGGCACCACGCCCCCTTAACAATTTATATATTTCAAGTATTGTACTAAAGACGTTTGTTTGAAATCACAGTAGTATTAATTCATTCATTATTAGGCCATTTATTAAACATTATTTAATTTATTGAAATTATTTAGTTTACTAACACCCGAATACTGAAACGCCACTCAAATCTCATAATCAGCTAAAAGCTACTTAAATATAAGCATCCCTCAAATTTAAGTGGTATACACAAACGGCACTCAAGCAATTCGAAACCATGATTAGCCAAGCAGCCGTCAAATGTTTACATCATGGCAACATCCTGCTCAAAAATTGTTATCAGCACGTTCTCAGTTACAAAATAATTTAGTTTACGTCTCGTATTCGTTTTACGCAGTCTTCTTTGAACAAATATTTTCTATAATTATTAATCAGTTGAAATCTAACAGCGTAAAATAAGTTTGGTTTGAATTACGATTGAAATTATGTATTTAAATAAGTAAATAAATATCAAACCACGTCATAAGAAAAGAAAATTTCTTGAGATAATTGACGTAGATTGGAACGTCACACTTGACATTTTACGCGCGATTATTTTAAAAGATATTATTAATTGATTCACGATGGAGAAGAAACGTGGATGCAATTATACACCTGCTGAGAAAGATATGCTCTTGGAACTCATAAAGAAGTAAGTACCTACATAAGCAATGAAATACTGTATACTTATTTAACCGCATGAGCCTGGTGCATGTAATAGTTTGTTAGTAAACAATACAATACCTATAACATACTGGTACACAGCCAGGGGTGGCCAGGGCAACCGTTGTCTGTATCAAGCATTTACTTACCCACTGAAACTTGTGACCAATTATCATCTGAAAGGCTCAGAATAAATAAAACATGATTTATGTCTATGTAAAAGTACTTTTATTCCTACAAGTATAAATACGGCCCGATAATGCACGTTTACATATAATCAGCTAAACATTACACAGATCCTAAGTTTAATTCCAAACTGTTTCATGTTGTAAATAATATGTTACATATTTCAGATATCAAAACATAATTGAAAATAAAGAAACGAATGCCAACATAATTTTGAAGAAGCGAAAGGCTTGGGATACAGTGTGCCAACTGTATAATGCTGTCGCTGTGAGCGGCTGCAGGACATGGCAACAACTCAGGCACCTCTATGAAAACCTCAAACAGAGGTCTAAAAAGAATATAGCCAAAGCAAATGTAGACTTGATTTTTTTTTATGATATCTATTTTATCATACTCAAATATTTCTTTATTTAAGTACCTACTAATTTCTTTAAATATTTTTTAAGCGTCTTCAGTTTTACGAAACCAATAAAGACATACAAAAGAAGGCATCAATAGATAAGGTTTGTATAAATTAAATATTTCTGGAAAAGTAACATAGACCTTATAGAACATCTTGTGATTGTAATTTTTATTTTTATAGAAAGAAATCAATCGCACTGGTGGTGGAGCCTATAAAAGTGTTCTCTCTGAACAAGATGCACAGATTTTAGCCATGGCTGCTCCTCAAATTCAACCTTTACCTAATTACTATGATGATGCTGCAGAATATTTTGGTTTGTGTAATATTAAAAGGTATATATCTTTATACTTTGACATCACAAAATCATGTGTTTGTTATATTTATAGGTGATACAGAACAAGAAACCATCATTGAGAGTTTTACAAAACCAGATAGTGAAGTTATATCTTCATCATCATCATCTGCCATAATCCAGACCATCGGTAAGTTTCATTTTTTAAATATTTCCCTAATTTATTTATTGTATACTATAGGTAAGATATTTTTTTAGATCACCAAGACACAACTATGGCATACATGAGTATAGCAGACAATAGCAAACCTTGTACAGTTACATCAATAAATATAGCTGGTAAACATTTTCATTATTGTAGTAGTCTGTTTATATGGTACACTAATTAGATATTTTACTATAAAAGCATTTCCTTTACTTAATAGATGACAAGCCAGTCAAACCCCAAGAAAAAAACAAACCTCTAAGATCATCCTCTGCTGGTAATTATAAATTGTTGTTCTTTGTTACATCAATAAATATAGCTAATAAACATTTTCATTATTGTAGTAGTCTGTTTATATGGTAAACTAATTAGATATTTTACTATAAAGGCATTTCCTTTACTTAATAAATGACCAGCCAGCTGCAATGGTCATCAAACCCCAAGAAAAAAACAAACCTCTAATAACATCCTCTGCTGGTAATTATCTTATTATTGTTCTTTGTGCTAAAGGTATGAAATTTTTATTAATATTGTACTAATACCATTTTTCAGGACAATTGAAACCTACACATATTACAATGAAACAGCAATATTTTCGGACAAAACTAAGAAATGCCAAATTAGAAACCAAATACCTGATAAACAAAAACAAAATGGAAAATAATAAATACAAAATAGAAATGCAATATTGGAAATTGAGACTACAGAAACTGAAATCTAAATTGCATTGATATAAAACTATTTTTAAGTGGAAAAATGTGTATTTATTAAATTGGTCCTTACAATAAAGTTTTGATTTGCCTCAAGTCCTATAGGTTGTTGTTGTTCTGTGGGTTCCTCCTCAACATAGGGTAAAAAAATATCCTCCAAAAGTTCATCTGATTGCGACAGGGCAATATTATGAAGCACTGCACATGCTACAATGACCGGTGGTATATTTTTTATATTTAGGCCCATCCCGTTTTGTAGGCAAGGAAATCTTCTTTTAAGAACACCGAAGAGCCTTTCCACAGGATTCCTGGTACTTATTTGGGATCGATTATAAGCTTCTTGAGCAGCCGTCCTTGTATGCAATAATGGAGTTAGCAGATAAGGCCGACATGGATATCCACTGTCCCCAAGAATAATACCTGTCCCGAAGTCCCCACGCTCTAATTGAGCACATAGTGGTGAATCGTTGAAGATGGTACTGTCATGTACAGAACCTGGCCACCTTGCAATGACATTCCTTATGCGCAGACTTGCATCACATACCATTTGCACATTTAGGGAAAAATAGCCTTTCCTGTTCCGATAAACTTCAGATTGGGCACCACCTAAAAATAAATTCTAGTTATATTGTGAGACAATAAACTTTACTATACTTAGTACTTACTAACTTATTTTTGTAGAAACAATTCTACAAATAAGGTTATAATTGCTAATGTAACACAAGACTTATTAATTGTTGTATTTGTTGTTACTGTGTAATACATATTATCATTATTCAGACATTTTTGGACACATGATTAACAGTGGAGTTGGTAAGTACATACCTGGAGAATTTATTTTAATATGAGTGCAGTCCACAGCTCCCACAACTCTTGGAAATCCTGCTATTGCAAAGAACTCATTTGCCACAACTGGAAATTCTTCTGTTGTTGGCATATTTACATATCTCGACTTCAAGCTGGCTATCTTGGCTGTTACTTTATGCACTATTCGATGCACCGTGGGTTGTTCAACCTCAAAAATATCCCCTATTACGCGTTGGTAGCTGCCTGTCGCATAGTACCGGAGAGCTATTAGTATTTGGTCCACTGGCTGTATGGCTCGGTTTCTTTTGGTCAAGGGTTTTATTGTGCTACCGAATACAGAGTCCAAATACATAACAGTTTCTTTCGAGATGCGGAACCGTGAAACAAACTCCCTGTCGTCGTACTTTTCAAAAGCGTTCAACTTTTCTTCATTTCTGCGCCTTACAGTTGGCCTTTCGTGATCCGAAAGTGAAGACAAGGACGATAGAGACATTTTTATCACTATTTCAAAAGTTTCAATAGGTTTAACTTGATTTGAGGGACCTCGCGACCACTCTCAGATCTAAGGGCTGCTCAAATCAGTTTGACAGTTGATTTGACAATTAAATAACGTTGAGTAGCGTTCCTGTATACGACTTTTAAACTAAGTGGTGTTTGAGCATTACTTATTTTAAGTAGCACTTATATTTAAGAGCTACTCAAAAAAGACGTTTGGGTATACGAAATTAAAGTTTAGGAGCTGCTCAAACGTTTAAGCAGCCCTTAAATATTTGAGTGGCGTTTCAGTATTCGGCCGTTATAGTAATATTGCAAATAAGATTTTATTTATTTTTTATCTAGGAAACATGCAAAGGATGTGTGAGAGTGTAGGGTGCATGTATGTTTGGGAGGGAGAGATAAAAACATAATACATGATAGGTGTTGTGATACATTAAGGCTCAGTCATATTTCACCATTGCAAACATTTATATTATCATTCACTTAAGATTAACCAAAATCCGTCAATCAATTCAGCCAAATTTTTTCTCCGATAAAAACTCAGTTACACACGTTTTATTCATAAAATCTATAAGGGTTCCGTTTTTTGCGCTTTGGCAACGGAACCCTAAAAAGGGCATGGATTTTGTCTAGCCTAGTACCGACAAAAAAATAATAGTAATACTTAAAAAATAACTGATAATAATATTTGAAATCCCACCACAGCTTTTGTTACCTGGCAAATATTTGCAGAAAATATTTCAATTTAAAAGATCATTATTTAGATTCAAGTATCCGGGGAGGTCTTTATGTTGCCAGTTTTGGAAATAAGATGGTAATTGGGATAAGAATTGATATGATTTCACGAGTATTTTTTGAATATTAGCTCAACTGTGGCTAATGAGGTACAATTGAATGTCTGTTATAAAACAAATTTTTATTTTCAACAGTTGAGCGGAGAATATCAAAACTGTATTTAAAGCGTATTGAATAATAACTACACTGTTATGAACATGATATTTAATTATAATTGATTAATGTATCAATTTCATTTTTTAACAAATAGATTAGTCTAGTCTTAAAATAATGTAACGGCAGACGGCATCACCTTCTTTGTGTCATTGTCATGCATTTATCATAATTGTGTCATTTATGCTTTACCTTACACAGAGTTAAAACTAATATAGAGGAGGCATTAAAAGATAAAAATAAAATAAGATAAGATAAATAAATAAATAAACAATGCTACGCAATATTTTCTATTTTTCTATACGAAACATCCTGTGTGTTAGTTAGTGCTTATAATTATATGCTATTACTTATTTTTGACAATCCCAATAATATGTCTTAAACTATGACCGTAAGTGATTGTTGCACTGTTTCATACACACTTTCGCATGTTACCTTTAGCATAAACCAAAACCTTTAGTGTAAATAAAAGTTAGTGAACCATTAAAAATAAATAAATGACCGTGGTGGGGACCACGGTCATTTGTTTATTTTTATCGGCCACAAGTCATATTTTTTTAATCGTCTTTTCAAGCTTATTTTGAAGTATGTATTAAAAACTTTTTTCACGACTCGGGTCATAAATTCAGCCATGTTGATTTTTGTGAAGCCTCACCTATTAAATTAGGAATCTCCTTTAAATTCCTTCGGATTGCGATTGAGAGTGACGTGGGTTACGCTTGGCGGTCACCACAAACCTAATGGCATGTATATCATTACAATGCATCCAGACAGACATCTGGATGCTATGAAACAATAAAGAATCCTACATACATAGAGCATAACTATGTACCATAGAAATATATGCGCTAAAACCATAACCTTTCTTGTCAGCCGGGTTTGATGCTTTCTATTATATTTATAACTCTGTGGTGCCACGTGCGACAGCATCATGAATGTTTTGTTGTGATTCCTTGTGATTTGTTCAAAAATATTATTGGCTGTGTTTCTGGTTATCTTTTTTGCATTTCTGAGTGATTTCGCCTTTCCTGGACTATGGATTTTTGCATTGCTGTTCATATTCATCTCCTTAGTTTCTGTATTCTGAGACGTAGTCGACTCTTTAACAGCACTGTCGTTAAGTCTTTTCAACCACTTGCTAATTTTGTGATATAATTGGGGCAACCATACAGTTAACAGTTTTGCGCACCACAGTAGTGACACGTTCTAAAAAAAACATTCCTAAACTTCATATTCAGATTCGTCATTCGCTGTCGATTCAAATATGAACGTTAAAAGGAAAGCCAGGTTGCTTAAAAATGGAACTGAGTCTCAGGCCTGTTATTTTTAGAATGTGGCCAATATTTCAATCATTGAACGTTAAAAGCAAAGGCAGGTTGTTTAAAAATGAATCTGAGCTTCAAACCTTTTATTTTGAGAATGACTGTGGAGCCATTACAATCTGTCGAAGTTTAAAATATCAAAAGTCTAAAATATAAAGGCTACAGAGAAGATACTTTGAACGTTACCTTCTCAATTTAGACGAAGATTTACATACGTATAACTTATAACGATTCCACTACTGAGACACAGGCCTCCTCTCTTTAGGAGCAAACGGGCCATAAAGGCCATGCACCATTGAAGGTTGGTCAATTTACACGTCTTCGAATTTTTGGATATAGGACATGCCGATTTCCACACGATGTTTTCCTTCACCGCTTTGAGAGCAGTGGCCATTAAATAAATTACACAAAGTAGGTCGGACCTACAACTCGTAAGTAAGGCCTATTACCTCAGGGCTACCACTGCTCGAAGCCGATTGACATAGATGGCGCTTAATACGAGTACAATAGAACGCGGAGAACTGACGATTGAGTTTTCTTATAGCAAACTTAGAATTAGGGTCTAGTTTCCTATATAAGTATTTTCCAGTATTGGATATTTCCGTAAGAAAATAAAATAATAAACACTTGGAAATAGCATTGGTAGGTACACAATCAAGGTCCGCAATTTTTAAACAAATTCCTTTCTTTGATGGCAGGCGCATGTCACCTTTTTGAATTGGCATTTTAATTCAAAATGTTTTCAATAACGTTATTGGAAAAATAAAACTGAAAGTGACAGTGCATAATTCTGACTGTATTCATTGACTTTACGATCATTACACAACAGGAGCAGTGCAGTGACTTAGGAGTTTTAGGTCGTCGGTTCGTACCCAGACAGGCGCTTTACTGTATATTATTTCATTACCACTGCTCTAAAATGGTAAAAGAAAACTTTGTAAGGAAACCGGCATGTCTTTGAACAAAAAATTGGAAGACGTGTGGTAGATTACAGCCCGCTTCCTCTCACTGAGAGGAGGCCACATCCCAGCAGTAGGAACGACATAGGCTGATTGGGCTGAACTAAAACATTTTGCCAGCTTTATTTATCTATCATCATCAATTTAATCATTAGTTGCATTGTCCGAGCTAATTAACTTATTGAAAGTCTTAAGTTACACAGTTCGACATAAGCAATTGTCTTTCTATTGTATCTCTAATTAAAGAGAGTTAAAGCTAATAGAAAATATTTAGTTTCACTTGGATCTCTCGACCTTTCCGGCCTTTTGCATATCAATGCTTGACATGGTACTCAATTTACTCAATCCCAGGGCTATATTGTAATAGCCCCATTTATTATGATAATTGGTTTGTACTGGACCATACCGGGACTCTTCTTGTTACGGAGATATTGAAGGTCAAAGTTCCAATTTTTCTTGAGGTTTTTTTACGAAAACATTTTTTAAAAGATATAACTTAACTTTAAATACTCCATGACCCTTATTATATTATAAACATTGTGCATGTTTTGCGTGCGTTACATTTTCCGACGACGTACAGAATCCGCGGGTGACGGCTTCGTGATAGGTTTTTTTGCACCCTTTAGGTATACTCGAAACAAACATTTCAAATTATTTATTTATTTAAAAACAAATATTGGGTCCATAATACCAAATGCTCTTTCTTTTATGCCAATTTAAAGTACAACTATCTGTATTTTTGGGAAATAAAGATATTTATTAATATTTATTTAATTTATTTGAGGTCGGCGCAACATGTCCTTTTCTGCCATACTTTTCTGCTTTTAGTCGTCCATCTCGGTCCTTTCTAACGATACCACACAGTCCATCCATCATTTATTTGGTTTTCCCCACTCTTATAGCCATTCACATGCATAACTATACTCAAAACTTTTTTCTTACTAGCCTGCGCTGTCCCACTCCTGGACAAAGGTCTCCCTGCACTCCTTCCATCTTCGCGAGCCCGCGCGTCCTCCTTCCAGGTTTGACGGAAACGATCCAGCTCGTCCCGCCATTTCCTACGTTGTCTGCCGCGACCCCGCCTCACTGTCTCAGGGCACCAATTCTGCGCTATTTGTGGCCACAATTTGCCCGGCACACACACGGACATGTCCTGCCCAGTTCCATTTAAGTTGAGCAGCCTTTTGAGCCACGTCAACTACCTTTGTTTACTACGACTGCCAAATTGTAGGTGTCTACTTATGGGGGAGGCCGTTGGGGCAAACCCTGTTGCTCTCCCGTGAAAATTAGGTTAGAACTATTTATAGGATAAAGTTCACGACTGCCAGGAAGCAATATCGACTATGACTAAACTTGAATAAGTGAGTTATTGCCAGCAATTATACGAGTACGTAGTTGTCGAAATTGTAGTGTGAGGACTAGGCTGAGCCTTGAATTTGAATAATTGCCCCAGCACTCTAATTGCGTAACATTACTTGTGAGTCGGGCCCGTTGCCAATGGCCACTACTGCTTCCGTGCTTCTGCTGAGCACTATGTTCGATTCCCAGGTCGGACAAAGTGTAATTGGGTAGTGTTGCTCAACTATCGATTGACTCTCGATAGTATTTAAATACTATCGTGACCTCGACATTAGTAACAATATCGGTAGGGTATCGATAGTATTGGAATCTTACAATACTATCGACAGTATCAATCTACAGACATGAATAATTCTATTGATGAAGAGCAATAGTATAGATAGTATTGAGTTGTGATACAATTGATACTATCGCTAAGTATAAAAGTGTGTTTTACAACAATCAATAACGATACTATTGATAGTATTAGAACCATCGATATTTTTACCCCATCGATATTCTATTCTAGGTAATGTTGACTTATATCCGAATGCAATACTATTGAATTTTCGTTAATTAATATATATAATGTAAAAATATCGATAGTCTAATACTATCGATAGTATCGCTATTATTTCGATAGTAATTGTTGTAAAACACCCTTTTATATCGATACTATCGATACTATCGATACTATCAATATTATTACTATCGATACTCAAAATCAAAATCATCAAAATCAAAATGTTTTATTTCACATAAACCTACATGGGCACTTATGAAACGTCAGAAGCTAGGTGCACGGTTCCAATTAGTCGTTTCCTATGGAGAAGAACCGGCAAGAAACTCCATGGTTACTCTTTTAAAAAAATACTATTAAACGATACTATTGCTCTTCATCAATAGTATGGCTCATGTCTGACGATGGATACTGGCAATAGTATCGATAGTATTGTAAAATTCCTATATATCGATATTGTTACTAGTTTTCAATGTGAACTATCAATAGATCAACTATTTAGTTAGGCAACACTATTATTGGGTTTTCCTATTAGGAATTCCTCGGTAGGTACATCTCTAAACTACTGAATAAAGGCCCTAGCATTGAACTGTTATTTTGTACCTTCAAATGAAATTGTTTGATTGACATGCGTTCTACGAAGTTGTGTGACCTAATTCCATTCATAAATCATGCTTAATTGGATACCTTGAAGTCTTTGTGCCTATTTTATTATTAACTACGTTTCGTAAGTGTTTACGACTACAAAGAAACGTTGTAATATTAATCTAAGATGCTTATAACAAGTCAACTAAGGCCTGAATTCCTCTTCCGCTGACGTCGCGGCCGGTCCGTTGCGTAACGTCGGACACGCGTACCAAGACGCTGACGATAAACGGACGTGTTTACTGTAGCACCGACGGTCAGCGAGCGCGAGTCCTTAAAAATCGGTACGCGACCGACGTCGGCGTAACAGTATTTCCAGCCTAGTAGATAAAAATGAAATCAGATTAGAAGCGAATAGTGATGCGGGAGTTGAGAGTGGTTACTTAGGAAACTTCTTACGTTTAGTATTTTTTTAAAGTGAAAGTCAAATCATTTATTTTTAGTAGGCACATTAAAGGCACTTTTGAACGTCAAAAATTACAACTAAATAGAATTGTTTCTAGGCGCCCATTACAAAACGTAGTTTTCGTATGGAGAAGAATGGGCAAGAAACTCCAACGTTACTCTTTAAAATGTTTTACAAGGTCTTGTATACATAATATAATTATATATGTGAAGACGATGCACCTATAATAAAATTAGTCTAACACAAAAGGTAAAAAGAATTAAAGATGAAGCAATGACAGGTAAATGAATTATGTGATAGATACATGATGCTCACATATTTACAAATTATTTACAAATACTGTAAAAGTAGATGATTTTCCTAGAATTTTAACAAGTGTGTGAGTTACTGCAGTCACAGATTGTAAAAATGAATGAATGTCATAAATTTTTTACTAGAAATTGCTTTGTTTAGTATATGCAAAGTCAGCGTATAATGTTCCCACTGCCGCCGGGACACAAGCCTCCTCGCTTCGAGAGAGAGTGGGCTGTAATCTACCACGCCGGCCCAGTGCAAGAAGATGTCATATGCCTTCGAATTTTTGGTTTTAGGACATGACGGTTTCCTCACGATGTTTTCCTTCTGTTTTGAGGGCAGCGGTGATGAAATTATTTACAATAAAAAGTAAAGTGCCTGCCTGGATTCCAACTCACGACCTTTACGTTATAAGTCGGGGCCGCTACCTCTCGGCTACCACTACTCCCTTGCTTGCTCTGTTGAACGTCAGTTAAAAAACGGCTATGAAGCCATGAAGCCATCCATTGACGCGAATATGTCAGCCTGCTTGTTGCTTTTGCGGATATAATTCGATACCTCTAGGCTCAAAGGGCGTACAGCACATTTTGGACATTTTGACATTTTTTACTATTCTCACTCAGTTTTTTACTCTCTATCGATCTGTGTAATCCACGTGGCGTAATTCGCAAAAAAAAAAAATCGAATACAACCTCATAATTTTCGTTACGTAAACACAATTTTTTTGAAAATTAGGGGCATAGGGAACATATTGCTGCCTCCACAATAATTGGTAGGTTGTATAAATCAATTTTGGTAGAAGATTTTGGGTGTAAGATCGTAATTTTACACATGGTCTTTTACTTCTTCGTTCGAAAAGTAATATTGGTCTTTACCTCCTAAGATAATTTCAAATTAAAATATAGTTGTGCTATACGACCACTGACCTCTATCATACAAGCCTTGTGTAATACAGGTCAGTGTATACGATCTACATTTTATTATAAAATAAAGAAACCTAAAAAACCTGATTATAAAGCTTAAAAGAGACCTAAGTTAGTTAAGTTAATAAAAACTGAAAAAAATTGAGGGACCTGATTAGAAATGATAAATAAAATGAAAAATTAGGTGATCTTGTTACTAAGAACTTTTAGTATTTTTTTTTTGTAAGTGATATAAATGTTTTTTATTTCTCATCATAATTTTGAGTTTCTATTAATATCCTTTTTTTATTTCT
Source organism: Mesoligia furuncula (assembly GCA_916614155.1). NCBI lineage: Eukaryota > Metazoa > Arthropoda > Insecta > Lepidoptera > Noctuidae > Mesoligia > Mesoligia furuncula. The sequence continues at coordinate 38,239,135 of OU744790.1, forward strand.
ATTAAAAACTCTTCAGAAAATTAAATAAAGCCACTCTCATAACAAACCTACCAAGAGCAATTTAATTAAGATTTAAAATATAATTTTAGATTATTAGACAAAACAGATGAAGATGATGTTCAAACGCAATACACTAATATAAAAAACAGCGCTATGAAGATCAGTAATAAAATAAAAACTGGCCAATTGCGAGTCGTACTCGCACACGAAGGGTTCCGTACCACAAGGCAAAAACGTCGAAAAACTCACGTTTATTGTATAGGAGCCCCTCTTAAATATTTATTTTATTCTGTTTTTAGTATTTGTTTTTATAGCGGCAACAGAAATACATCATCTGTGAAAATTTCAACTGTCTAGCTATCACGGTTCATGAGATACAACCTGGTGACAGACGGACAGACGGACAGTGGAGTCTTAGTAATAGGGTCCCGTTTTTACCCTTTGAGTACGGAACCCTAAAAACGAACAAATACAAAAAGAGTAAATTTTGTTACCAAACGAAGCAGTTAATTGAAGAGAGACGACAACTTTCCATGTACACACCAGAACACATAGCGGCAGACCGACTTGCTAAACGCAGTATTCGTAAAGACTTAAGAAACCGTAACACACACCTCACAAATATTGCTTTAGAACAAAACACTTCACTAAAATCAGCCAAACAAGGAATAAGAAGCAAAGGACGACCTACATGTGTCATTCATTGTAAAAGTGAATTATCTCCTTGTAACTGACATTTAGAATAATGAGCTTTTTGCGAAATTTAGTGTAGGAAAAATATAAGCATTCATTCAATGTTTTCTATTTTTTATTATTTAATACAATCAAAGTTATAATAATTTGAAGTAACTAATTTATAAAATATGTGTGATAAATAGGTAGGTAATAAATGTGATACCATTAGGTAAGAAAGGAGTTACACCACTTTTACAATGAACGACTTGCGTGTTTAAAAAGGATTGTGCAGGTGCGAAACAGAATGACAAAGACAAAATTTTTAACATTTGTACAGAATTTTATAAAAATCTGTACAGCGCGGAACCGACTGACAACCTAACGCAACTGTATATTCGTGCTCCGACGACATTCCACCTTTCACAGACTGGGAAGTTCGTAAGGCACTGCGGAGCATGAAGTATAGTAGAAGCCCAGGTGCGTAACAACTGCAGCCTTAAAAATAGGAGAGCCTGTCCTTTTCTTCCACATGTTAAAATTTTTTTTAACAGTGTTTTAACTCATTAAGCTCCGCTAATGAGACACAACTGATTTTCTATTGTTTCGTGACCCATCGGTCACGCGCGGAGCTTTACATCGGAATTCTGCCACGCACATTTTGTCACTCTTTGATTATTCTACTCCACAAAAGGGGTGACAAATCAGACATAAACAATTACCATCCTATTAGTCTGGTTTCAGACCTGTACGCTTTGTACAGGTGTGAAAAGCTGTATTAAAGTAATCTAGAACAGAATAGCCGGAGCCCTCAACAAACATCAGCCCCCGACCGTGGCCTCGTGGCCTTTCTACTACTGACCACCTGCACTCCATCAACCAGGTTCTCGAGAAACATACAAAGTTCCAGCTCCATTTTATATTGCATAGATTACTCAAAAGCTTTTGATAGCATCAGCCATACCTCAATTTTCAACGCCTTACAAAATCAAGAAATAGACACCACGTACATAAACCTTTTGCAAAATATTTATAGGAACAGCACCGCAACTATTAAAATGAATTATAAGACAGGGCCGTCTTTCCAGATCAATAAAGGAGTTAAACAAGGAGACCTGCTGACTTTAAAATTATTTACGGCCGTTCTGGAGGAAGTCTTCAGAAAGCTGGCAGCAAGCTGGGCAGAAAGGGGCATTATGGTTGGACAAAAGAGATTATCGAGTCTCCGTTTTCCCGACGATATTGTCCTTTTTTTGTCGTCAGTCTCCAAGCTGATTCAGATGCTAGAAGATCTCAGCACGGCAAGCCTAAAGGTCGGACTTCAAATGAATATGTGAAAGTCCAAGTTGATGACGAACAGCGTGCATCGCAGGATCATCGTTGCGTGTGGGGAGGTTAATTATGTCGATGAGTATCTCTATCTTGGTCAAATAGTCTCTTTCCAGGCCACACAAAACAAACAAGTTGCAAGACGCACTGAAAATGCCTGGATGAGCTATTGGGCCATGAAAGATCAAATGAAGGGTGATCTTTCACTATCACTTCAAGAGAAGTCTCATCGACATGTATATTCTTCCCATCCTCACGTATGGTTCTCAAAAATGGTCTTTGACAATTCAGAAGAGCCCAGAGGTCCACGCTCGAGGTTTGCCAGAGAGCTATAATAATAATAATAATACTTTATTTTTCAGACCATGGTGCCCATTTTGTTAGTAACAATGTTCTTATAGACTAGTGTTAGTAATACTTAAAACTACCCACAACACAAGACATTTAAAAAGAAAGAAAGGGTAGGTATATAGGCTATGGAACGCAGTATTCTGAGTATTAAACTTGTGAACCGGGTTAAAAGTACAACAATTCGTTTCATCACTAAAATAACTGATGCCACTCGGAAAGCTGCCACGTTTAAATGGAATTGGGCTGGACACATCTGCCGCATGTCAGACGATCATTGGGCCAAACTTACGACCCAATGGGTCCTGCTTAATAGCAAACGACATAGCGGCAGGCCCAGACGGAGATGGCGGGATGAGCTGGACTCCTTTGATAAAGATTGGTCCTTGGCAGCTCTGGACAGAGAGATGTGGAAAGAGAGTAGGGAGGCCTATGTCCAGCAATGAGACATTAACGACAAACAAAAATTAATGTTCTAAATAATTATCGAAGAATAGATTGCCTACATTGACTACTAAATAAACAAAATATCAATTAGAAAAATCATTGTAAAATATTATCCTTAACCACGTTATACAACATTTGAACTAATTTATACGCCCCTGTGTCTTTGCATCATTTATGAAAATTTGGGCTTACGCCTTTGTGTACCTGCTCAAGGCGTATTTTTATGGGGCGTATGTATTATGAAATTTTTTTGGTCGCAAAGCACATTCTATGTCCGTCAATAGAAAACCAAGGTAATTTAAAAAAAAAAACCTTCATAAAGACATCAAAAATCTAAGAACTTTGTCCCTTGGATACTTTTATGTAATACTTAAAATGAGAGAGATATAAAGAAAAATCTTATTTTGTTTTTTGCTTCTCCTGAAAACTAATTTATTGTGCTATACGCCCTTTGAGCCCAGAGGTATCGAATGACGTCACTTCACTAGTTTTATAATTTGACCGCGTGCGTTTGTAACTTTTTATTATACGGTGGATACTCTGAGGGCTCTGAACACAATTCCGTCCTTTTCCTATAAAAAATGTTTTGATCAACTGTTCCATCCATTTGTAATCAAATTCTCTTTGCTCTCATTTCTTTTTGTGATGAGTCTTATTTCTGAGAGCGGTGCACTACGGGAAATAGGATTTGCCAACGGGCGTCGTTTTTTGCAAAACTCCTTCTAACGGTTGCTTCTTGAAGATGTTTTTTTGGATGAACACTCAGTCAAGCGGAATCACCATATTCTTCAATCTCGTCTATAGTGATATAGTCTTTGAATATTCGGCCTCGTAATTTCTTGACTATCCTAAGTTTAAAACTCACTTGCACGTCATAAAATGTCTATTTGTCCATGCGACAGTTAGTTTCAACCTTAGTGAAGTTTCGATTTGCTGGGAATTGTTGTCAAAAGTGGTACGATTATACCTATGGCCATTCATCATTTCAGCTCCGAATCTTGGTCATCATTTAGTCACAGATTTTCTCCATCAGCCATCTCCTCGTCTAAATAGATGTCCTGCCCAAATCCACTTGAGGTACATCGCCCTGTCCCCGACGTCGTATTTGTGTTCTTAAAGTGTTAAAAATAGTAAATAACACAATTCCAAGGACGACTATACCTACCTATAAGTTTATGAGCTGTGTTTTTACCGTTTGAAATAAAATTCTTCGTCTTGCAAAGGTATCATCAATATGTATTTCGCGTCGTGTCTCTTCTATTCCGATTGTCAGTGTATACTTGAAAGAATAGAAAAATTAAAAAATAATCTGCTTGTTTTCCTAATGCACCAACAACAATGAGGTTACCTATTCACTTGATAACTCCTTCGCTTTTTACAGCACTCATTCTTTAGCCAGTGAAAAGGCGGCCCAACAATAGCTGGTCATAATAAATTCAACGGTTTTTAGTACAAACTGTGCAAGTCTGTAAACCGTTTTTATTGTGAAGTTCCTAAGATTTTTCCGTGCGAATAAATATTAAAAGAACACTTAAACTTCGTCTTTGATACTTCATAAAAGAATTGTGTGTTTTCACTATACAGGGTGACTTGTAATTGTCAAATTACAAGTATTCCTTTCAGGACGTAATAGTGTGACTCATTTGCAACAATTAAGCACCCTATAAAGCGTAGGTGAAAATTCATGGGATTCGAGAAAACTAAATTTTCAAGTATTTTTAAAATTTCTCAGAATTCATCACTAAATATCACTTTTCTCTAAACTCTGCAATTGAATGGCCATTATTGCTATTCCAATAGGTTCCAATAGGTTCCTTTTACTTTAACAAACCTTTCGATGTAACCAAATTTTCAAAAATATCAGACAGTTAAATGTTGAAGGAAGAAGTACGACCATATCTATGAGTACCACCAACCATTTACAAAATCTAATCAAAATCTAATCATCTACTTACGTGAACTTTGACACCAGTTATCTCAAAACGGCGATGATATCTTTATTTAATCAGCTAACTAACGAGGTAAAAATATTAAAAAAATATTTAGAGCAGTCCATGGAGCAGTTGCTAATTAATGCTGACAAAGATCGAATTTGCAAATTGTTGAAATATACAAAAATTAAGGGATAATCGGATTAATTAACTGGTTTATGTTATCTCTTTAAATTTATAGGTATAGGTTCTTTCCTGGTTTCGAACCTCATGCAAACGGAATGGCATCAAGACAGCTTCTGCATAAAGTAATTAAAATTTTCGTTACGGATTTGGAGAAATGTGTTTTTAATTGTATATTTCTGAAACTACAGTGAATTTTAATTAAGTCAAGGATTATGGAAGTCGTCGTTTCAGCCGATAGACGTCCACTGCTGGACATAGGCCTCCCCCAATTTTGGGAGGGTTTGCCATAATCGCCACGCTTGGCAGGCGGGTTGGCGATCGCAGTATGGTATGATGGTGGAATACATAGAGAACGCTGCTGCCCATTCTCCGGTACGATCCTTAGTCGCCTTTTACGACACCCACGGGAAGTAAGGGGTGGTGGTATTCTTTAAGTCCGGCACCACACAGACATTTATGGAAGTAATTACTTAATATTCAACAGATACAAAGTTTATTTTTAAACCATGCTGTACCCCGTGGTACAGCATAGTTTAAAAATAAACTTTGTATCTAAGAGATGATGCCGTCATCATCTTATCATAATGTCGTTTATTTGGCAAGTTTTCGCAAAAGTCAAGTATACGTTTTAGTTGGTTACAAATTCATTAGCTGTGACAAGTTATCGTTATACCATCGACAAATGAAGACCCATTATCATCTGTCTAGCCTTCCAACTACGTTAGGGTCGGCTTCCAGTCTAACCGGATGCAGCTGAATACCAGTATTTTACATGGAGCAACTGCCTATCTGACTTCAACAATCCAGTTATCGTATTACCATACGATACCCCTTGGTAAGACGGTTGTCAGATTTTCGGGCTTCTGATGACCCGTAACTACTATCAAAGATCAACGAATGACAGCAGGCACTAAAGGCGTGCTTGCCGAGGCACAAAGAGGTCTCGGTATGTAAAGATGGCCAGCCATCCTCGGCCCGACCGCGGCATGCAAAGCTCGTTCGACCCGTGTGCGTGTTAATAGTTAGAGAAAAATACACACCGATAATTACTAAGGTGAGGTGTGTAGTATTAGTTAGAAATACGGACACGGATATAATGCAAATTAGTTTTTAACCGACTTCAAAAAGGAGGAGGTTCTCAATTCGACGGTATGTTTTTTTTTTTTTTTTTTGTGTGTTACGCGATTACTCCGCCAATTGTGGACCGATTTTCAAAATTCTTTTTTTGTTTGAAAGGGTATACTCTCGAGGTGGTCCCATTACCATCAAATTGGAATCTGATGAGAGGATCCCATGGAAATCGAGGGAAACCCTCAAATTTTATAGGCAAAGCTAGAACGATTTGGGTATTTTTTAAATTAACTTCAGCATTTGCTCTCGGAAATCATCATTTGGTAAAGTGGAGCTGATGAAGAAGACCACAGATGGCCCACTAAAAAGTGAAAAATAAAAACATTTTACAAAAAAAAAAAAACCGACTTCCAAAAAAAACACTACAAATTGAAAAATAACTTTAATTTCGGAAGTCGGTGTCAATAAACGAAAATGCGGAACCAAAGACACCGACTTCCGAAATTAAAGTTATTTTTCAATTTGTAGTGTTTTTTTTGGAAGTCGGTTGTTTTTTTTTTTAAAAAGTTTTTATATACATGAATAATTTTGTGAAAATTCTTGTTACGATAAGTAGCATCGCACCTCTCTCTCTTGCGGAACACCAGTACAACACAACATTGTTACTTTATGATAAAACTTCGCTGCAAGCTCACCTCAGTTGTCGGTCCAAATGACCCTCGTTTCACAAATAACTAACTTTGTATGCCTTTTCCTGTGTCTTACTTAGTTGAAACCGACGCGACCTTGCTCTTGCGGGTGCGCGAGGAAGGCTCGATTTCAACTAAGTAAGGCACTGCAGAGCTACGCATGGTTTATACTGCGGGTATTAGACATCTGTGGTTATATTTTAAGGGCGTGTGAGTGGTAGGTCGTGGGTTTGAACCTAGCCAAGTGCCTTAATTTTTGTAAATAATTTCACCAGCACTGCTCTCAAAATGGTGAAGGAAAACATCGTGAGGAAACCGGCATGTGCTAGAACCAAACATTCGAGGACATGTGACATCTTATCTACCAACCCGCACTGGGCTTGCGTGGCAGATTACAGCCTACCCCTCTCGAAGAGAGGAGACCTGTGTCCCAGGAATAGAAACATTATAGGCTGAGACTAGAATCAATTCTATTTTGTTGTAACTTTTGACGTTCAAAAGTGCCTTTTATGTGCCTATTTGAAATAAATGATTTGACTTCGACTTTTGACTTTGATTATGATGTGTGATTTTAACGATGGGTTACAGACCTCAACAACATCGATGGGATGTACCACACCCTTAAAAATTACCACATACCCACAACCCACTTTGACCCTAATTGATACATGCTGTATAGCCCAACCAAGTAAGAGACTGCAGAGCAGGGTTTATATAGCCCTGCAGTAGCTTACAAATAAGAAGATAGCCATAGGTACACCTACGGCTGGTAGCTAATATAGCTAATATAAATAATACAGTGTTCTGTTTGTTAAAAAATAAGATGTACTAATGCACCTCTAGGTATACCATCAAAATACCTACTTTTATTTTAGAATCGTAACCCCTGACCAGAAGTTTCTTCAGTTAGTACGATTCGAAACAAATATATTTTAGGTCACTCAAACTAGTTAGATATTTGTGTCATGCGGAAATCGAATGTACTTATACGATCAGTAATATAACATACTCAGCCACTGCGCCAATTAAATATCGTGTTCCACAATAAATAATATCTAAAACTCTAATGTAGTTATAACACATAAAAACTTTTTTACAAAAAAAACAACCGACTTCCAAAAACACTATAAATAAAGAGAAAAAGAACTTAAATTTCGGAAGTCGGTGTCTTTGGATTTGTATTTTAGTTTTTGCCACCGACTTCCGAAATTAAAGTTCTTTTTCTCTTTATTTATACTTAGTGTTTTTGGAAGTCGGTTGTTTTTTTTGTAAAAAAGTTTTTATTTTTCACTTTTTAGCGGGTCAGTTTGTAATTTATCTAAGTTATAATAGCCTAATGTCAACTGCTTATCACCTTTTACAAAATATTGCTTTTCCCGATGCATGGACGTTAATTGTTGAGGAGTTCTCCTAGTAAGAACCAGGAGAACTGGAGCTGATTGAGAAGTCACCATCAGCTCCACTTCACCATACGCATTGTAATGAGCATAAATTACTTAGCAGCCATATTAAAGTAATCGAATCGCAACCCGTGAAATTTGTCATTGAGTAGTGCCATTTGTGGTCTTCATCATCAGCTCCACTTTACCAAATCATAATATCCGAGAGCAAATGCTCAAGTTACTTTAATAATAGACTTAGGCAAGAAAAATTTTGTTAAGGGCCAAGTTTATGTTACGCTTAGTCGTGTAAAGACGCTGTATGACATTGTATTATGCGACTTGGAACCTACCAAATTGCTAAATAGACCACATGACGAAAAGGCATTGCGTGAAATGCAACGATTGAGGCTTTTATAAATCATCATCAGCCAATTGCAGTTCACTGCTGGACGTAGACCTCCCGAAGTTTGCGCCAACGTTCGCGATCCTCCGCTTCTCTCATCTAGCCACTACCGGCAACCTTTGTTAGGATAATTACACAGAAGAAAAAGTATTTCACTTTAAGAAGTATTTATTAGTTTTTAGACTAGATGCTGATAATCCCGGCTGCAGCATCAGGCCAGACTTATGTCAACATTGCATTGAACTGAAAATTTAGTCCTGTTTAAAATGAGCCCAAACACGACTACGGTGCTGTAATTTCAAGGTTTGTACTTTTTCTGATGCTCGACTGGCTTCAGCATCAGGTCTCTATGTACTTCGGTGTTCCTCATTAACAGTACGTTTATCCACACATCGAGCCCTTTTCAATGAGCCTAAACACGATATATCTGCTGTTAGTTGTCGAGGAGTTAGGTACTCTGCAGACTATCCGGACTGCAGCATCAGGTCATAACTTGATGATCATGAGACCAAATGTGGCAAATGCCCTGTCAAACATCAAAACAATTTACTAAAACAGTCCTTGCCTGTTCGAGTAACTTCTTACAGTTAAGGAGTTGAACCTTCCATCATCAGCCCAGCTACCTGAGATGGTGACAACCGTACGCAAATACACAAGATACTTCATAAAATATGAGAAAAACAATAAGTGAGCCTATAAAATTTGAGGGTTGCTCTCGATTTCTCTAAGATTCCATCATCAGATCCTAACTTGGTGACAACGGGACCACCTCAGAACTATCTACTTTCGAACAAAAAAAGAATTTTGAAAATCCGTCCACAATTGGCTGAGTAATCGATGAACAAACATACAAAAAAAAAAAAAACATACAAACATCCGAACATAGTACCTCCTCCTTTTTGTGAAGTCGGTAAAAATAATTCAACACAACCGTTTTGGTTTTATAAGAAGAAGAACTAGCTTCTGCCCGTGGCTTCGTCCGCGTGGATCCCACGGGAACGTGCCAATGGGAAAAGGAAAAAAAACTGGCCAAGTGCAAGTCGGACTCGCACACGAAGGGTTCCGTACCACAAAGCAAAGCAAAAGTATGGGAGCCCCCATTAAATATTTATTTTATTTTAATTTTATTATTTATTATTAAAGTAAAAATACAACTGAGTATTTTGTGAATATTTTAAGTACCTGTTGCCATTATTGATATCGAGCAAAAAAGGGCAAAAAAATCGTGTTTGTTGTATAGGAGCCCCCCTTAAATATTTATTTTATTTTGTTTTTAGTAATTGTTGTTATAGCGGCAACAGAAATACATAATTTGTGAAAATTTCAACGATCTAGCTATCGCGGTTCTTGAGATACAGCCTGGTGACAGACAGACGGACGGACAGACAGCGAAGTCTTAGTTATAGGGACCCGTTTTTACCCTTTGGGTACGGAACCCTAAAAATAATGTAATTTTGTTATGCACCCGTTCATAATTTCAAATGCAAAATATTAGTAAAAAGCTGTTATTTTGACAGTAAAAAAAGAAACTTCAATTTTATTTTATTGCATACAATTGTATTGATGAAATTTCTTTATTGATTTTAGATTCCGTTATAATTTGTGTCTTTTGTTTTTAATTTTTTATAGCAGTAATAATATTGTCTTCAGCCCGAACTTATTACCTAGGCACCGTCCGTGATAAGATGCTGGATATCTAGCTTGATAATATTTTTGTTTGGATTCCAATATTCTACACCTAGGATAAAACAAGAAAATCAACCCAATAAATTTTAGTGCTCTATACAAAAACCAAACAGCGGCGAATTTCAAATTTCAATCTCACCTGTCAGGCACGGGATAAAATCCAATTTTTCGATTTATCTCCGCTCTGTGAACATCATGGCCGATGCGACATTGAGGCGAGAGATACAGCGAGCGAGAGTTATTGTTGTTTGTACCTACCTACCTACCTACATTGTTTATCAGAGACACACGATTTTTTTTGCTGATATTTCCCGTCATTTATGTAGAACTAGCTGCGCCCCGCGGTTTCACCCGCGTAAATGTCGATCCTGTGGGAATATCGGGATAAAAAGTAGCCTATATGTTAATCCAGGGTGTCAGCTAGCTTCATACCAAATTTTATCAAAATTAGTCCAGCCGTTTGAGCGTGAAGAAGTAACAAACATATAAACATACACACACACTCACACACACACTCACACACACACTCACACACACACTCACAAACTTTCGCCTTTATAATATTAGTGTGATACATGTGGCTGCGTCAACGATAGTGTGGATAGTTGCAGGTGATTGTAGAAATTTTGCTAGATGGAATATGTTTACTTTCTTGTAAAAAATGTTGCTCCATGCCACGAATATCGCTTATGTCTTTGATCACCATCGTTGTTAGAAACTCGTTTATATTGTAGCAACACATAAAAACTATAGTTAATGCAAAACTCCATAGAATAATGTGTCTTGTTTACGTTTTAAGAAAAATACAATCCGTCATTTGTTTTCAGAACTTACGTCGTTTTTTAGGGTTCCGTAGTTCTGACAAGGAACCGTTATAGTTTCGTCATGTCCGTCTGTCTGTCTGTCTGTCCGATGTTTTGCTAAGAGACCGTTAGTACTATAAAGCTGTAATTTTGTAGGAATGTGTATATATCAATTACGCCGACAAAGTGGTAACATAAAATTTTGGAAAAAAAATTTTTTTAGGGTAGCTGAGTACCTACATGAGAAGTGAGGATGAATATTTTTTTCGTCGTCTACCTCATCGTGTGGGGTATCGTTGAATAAGGACTTCTTAAATGACTTGGGGGTTGGTAAAATTATTTTTCGATTTAATGCTCCATTTACGAAATATTAAACTTTAAAGTGCAAATTTTTGTTCCAGTAGGGCATCCCCCCCATCTAAAAGCTAAACTGCGGGCTTGTAAAATCTGGAAAAATTCACGACGATAGCACATTTCATGAACTTTAAAGGAAAGTCATAGCGGTTAAAATAACTTTATTGGTTTAGCAGTAATACCTAGTCGTTGAACTTGGGTATTGGATAATTTTGTACCAAATACAAAATCCTTAGCATTAATCCTCTAAAGTGACTAAGATGAAGTAGTTGCTTGTTTATAACGGGTAAAGACTTGCATTGAAAAACAAAATATAAAACAAAAAAAAAAACATAATAAATTATCATAATTTTCACAATACTGCCGCTAGATGGCGCCTTACCAACGGGTTACGTTTTCGTTCGAGTATATTCGAGTGATCGACATCCCCGCACGTCTTAGAAATGATAATTCAAATTGAAAGTCGATTTTTGTTATTATAACCACTCACTCCTAATATCTTTACCAATACTTATATTCAAAATAAAGAACAACAGAATCATACTAAGTATATTGTGATAACACTACACTGTGCGGGGCCCGACACGCACTTGGCCGGTTTTTATCTAAATATTACCGCTGTATAAATAATCATCTGCCTTTTCCCAACTATGTTGAGATCGTCGTCCAGTTTAACCGGACCCAGCTGAATACTAGTATTTTACATGGAACGACTGCCTGTCTAACAGCCTGAACCCGGTTCCCCAGTTCCCTTTTTTGTCTTCTCACATATGGTAGGTCATGCAAATAGTTGTTCCCTGCCGGAATGGATACCGCGACACGTAGAACCGAAGGCGATAGCTCTGCCACTATGCCAAACGGTATAAGTTAAAATAATATTTTGATGTGATCGTTAATGTTATTTGGATTTTTGTACCTAAATATTTATTATTCAGGCACAAGAAATCTATATCGTCAGACGATGATGTCAACGTTCTGGAAGCTGCGCTACAACTGTGCGTCCAACGTGCGTGTACACAGTACATTTGTTCCGAGCTAAAATGTGGCGCGGTAAGGCTAGACGTATGCTGGGACGCAGGCGACGCAGGTCCGCGCAGCGCAGGGTAGAGCAGATTTTGTAATGCATGAAAGTACCGAATTCTGCGTACTTTGCGGCGCAGGCACGTGGGACGCAGACTTGTGTCTGTCCTGCTCTGCGCCTCGTTGTAATTCCTGCGCGACGACGCGTGCGAGTCGAAACGTCTATTCTTTGTACCAGCTAGAACGCGAATGGTAACTGCGTGCGTATGGTAACTGCGTCACACCATACGCTCGAGGACTACATATGTCTGTCTCGCCTGCCCTGCGCTGCTAAATCTGTACTGTGCTGCACTGCGTCCCCTGCGTCCCAGCATACGCCAAGCCTCATTGTGGCGACGTAATGGTGTAGTCCGTGTATCGTGTGGCGCCGCGCGCCGGTGTGCGGCCTACACTCTGAAACCCGTATTTTGTGCTTAGTAAACGCCCCTTTGTAAACCATACAAATATTATAAATGCGAAAATAAGTCTGTCTGTTACCTTTTAACGGCTGAACGGATGTCGGTGTAACTCAAAGGTGTATCAGAACCTGACTTAGGACATAGGGTAGTTTTTGTACCGGTAGTTCATTCTCGTAGGGTAATACCAGACCTCCACATGGGCGCAGCAACGGGCAATCAAATTAAATATTTAAACATAGGCAAAAAAAAAAATCTGAAAAATCCTTCACCAATGGGTTTTGATGCGATTGACTTAATAGTTAACTGTCCATTGTGATTCATAATGTTATTCTTTTATGATTCTGCCAAAGTGGCCTTTTTAGGCCCCCTGTGCTCTTGAATCTTAAACGCTACAGTGAGCACGATGATGATAAACTTTTGTACCGACAGTAAATATGGCTTATTTTTTGTGAATAACAGAAGGTAGGTTAGCCTGGTACGGTCAAGAAGCGCTAATGAGAAATTTTCAAACAAATTCATCAATGAGGGATCATAGCGGGTACCTACATGTCACTTTTTCAAACATTTTCATTCAAAATGTTGGCCATGACGCAGTCGAAAAGATTATGAAGTTCAAGTAAAAATGAACCTAAAGGTGCTTATCATATTTATTTCTAGATAATAAGGTTACAAAAAAAAAAACTTTTCTTGTATCTATTTCACTTCTCAGTACTTTCAAAGTCACCATATTCCGAGATTCATATCATATTATGTTGTTTACAAGAACGCCTGTTTTGAAATCGGTATAAAACTTGTGCAATACACGTGGTTTTTCTTCTAATGACGACAAAGATAACCAGGATATCGTGTGATTGGGTTTCTTCAAACAATTCAGTTTTATCCTGAAATTGAAAACGTCGTCAATAAATAGTGATGCTATCGTCCCCATTACAATGGGACAATGGGGCCGTTATAGGGACCGAAGACTCCTAGGTTTAACGAAAAGGCGGTTGGTAAAACTTGGCGGAGTGATGTAGATGCTTAGATCTATTGCCAAAATGCCAAGTGTATCTACTATAAACGAGTAGAAAGGATTTTGTGTAATGGTAGTAGGTGGCGTTTTGTAGTTTCTACCTACCCTCCCGAGAACAAAGCGTGAGATACTGTATTTATCAATTGATTTTAAAATACCTATGTAATCTCTTATCTATCTTAGCCACTGACCTCTAATAAACAACTACGCTGGACTAAATATACTATACGAAATGATAGTTGTTTTTTTGTGCTGATTCAAAGCACCGCTCGAGGTTCTCAGGAAATAAAATTCAAATAAATAAATTTGATAATTTTTTTCAGATAGTGAATAATTTTTACGTCTTTCAAATAGAAAATTAATGTCGCCAGTGCAATTCGATTAGCTAAAACAAATTAGCGAAAATAACTAAATTTTAATAGCAGCAATTATTCTATTACTTAAAAATGAAGCATGCAGCAGCAGGAGGCAACCGTGGCTAAATAATAACAGCCACACAGGTCGATTGATCAGGTTAAGCTACGCTTACTGCGGTTGGTCTGTGGATGGTGGATCTTTACATACCGTGACCCCTCTGTGCCTCGGAAAGCACGTTAAGCCGTTGGTCCCGGCTGTCATTCCCGACAGTCGTTACGGGTAGTCAGAAGCCCGAAAGTCTGACAGCCAGTCTTATCAAGGGGTATCGTATTACCCAGTAACTGGGTTGTGGAGGTCAGATAGGCAGTCGCTCCATGTAAATTATATGTAAGTATATGTAAGTAAATATGTGTTTACGTTTACGCCATACGTTTAGACTGGAAGCCGACCCCAACATAGTTGGGAAAAGGCTAGGCAGATGATGACTTAAAAATGAAGCGTAAAAATAACTGGGAGTGATTCGATTTTTTTCTCCTAAGTAATAAATTACTCTCAGTGGTTTTAACGATCGATAAAGTTCATAAAAGTATTTTTTTTATCGAAGGATATAATTATGCCATCTCTAATATTAGTTCCACGGACCCTCACGTTGCTATCAGCGCCAAAATGGCAAAAATCAAATGTCTTCATTTTGTCATCGATAGTATGAAGTCCAGCGTACCTAGTTGTATAATACAGGTCAATGATCTTAACTAATATTATAAAGAGATAAAACTATTTTTTTGTGTATTTCTTTTTATATTGAGACAGGTACATTTTAAAATATTTTCTACAATAAACATTTAAAGATATAAAAATAGTGGCCCATCCGCATCAGGAACAGGGTCCAAGCTGCCGGTGGTCAGGGCTATAAGAATGAATGATATATTTATTTTCAAGAATATAGGTAGCTAACATAAGTTCTTAAGATCTCTGTGTTTCACTATATTCGGCATTCGCATAGATTTTACATCTTGGTTATGCTTATAGCATGCAGTACACATTTAGTAATTAGCAATAACCATACTAATAATAATTTCAAAATTTAAATTTGGATTACAATGCAATTAATAAAATTAAATTATACAATTATATTCCTTTATAACAATAATCTACAGAAAGGAACCTCCTCACCATGCGTGCCGTCCAGAACTACTGCTTCCTTAATCTTTTGTTCATTACTCTTAAAATCTCTGAATTTAGGTACTGATCAGATTACAAACATTATTTTACTGATAGAAAGCCATACTATTGACGATCCCACGGGAAAGAACTACCGAAATAAAAACGAACCTATCCTATGTCCCAACATACACACAGTCAGAGTTACTTACGCATTTGTAATATTAGTGAGTATCGACGTTAGGATTTTTATTTAGGTACAAATTCGATGCCATAGGAATAATCCTATGGCATCGAATTTGTCCGCGCGGAACTCAACTATACGAGTTACGAGTTAGTACTAGTTGAGTTCCGCGCGGACGTGGTCGCTAACAGAGGCTAGTAAGTTATAAACTATTGTTGAGAGGACTTTCAGTCGACCGAGTGGTGTGGACATGAGATAAACGAGAATACAGGAAACAAAGACACAAAGAAAGGAAGGTATTACAATGATTAGACTGTCAGGCTTGCATTTCCCTAGATGCACATTTACTTATGCCATTCAGTGATTTACTCGTCATCTTCCTGGCCTTTTCCTAACTATTTTGGGGTCGACTTAAGATCGATGTATGGGAAAGCATTTTTTTCTACTACAAAGTTAAGATTGTTTTTAGGATAAATTCATCCCAACTACGGAACCCTTCATTGTGTGTAGTTCAACATGCACTTGGCCGGTTTTTTTTCGATCTTTGACTTATTGCTCACTAAGGCCTTTAGACACTTAGGTCTTCCTAAGTGTACATACACATAAAAAGTAAACATACAAGTAAATATACATTTGCTAAAAAAAATGCAAATGTATATTTCGAGCCCAAGTCCAAACTCGGGGCTTTTTTTGAGATATTGGAAAAACCCAACAACTAGTCATTACCTGGGAATCGAACTCTCATGATCAGCGTAGCTCTTGCGGCAACTAGACTAGCAAGGCAGTCGAAGTCCTCACGTTCGCCGTTTAAGGGGATTACAGGAGCCAAACGCAAAAAACGCAAGTTTTAGAAGCAATAAAAGTATATGATCGACTACAGTAAAGAAAATCAGAAAAATGTATGATATTCTTCAGGATATATGCTAGGTAGATAGTGTGGTAAAAACATAATACAACTAATTTGATACGATATTGACTTTCTTTTTACAATAAAAACCATACTAATATACAATCATTCTGATTTTTTGTCAGATTATTCTACAAGCAACATACTAAAGCACTAGTTTTTTAATTTTTTTATCCAAACAATAGATTTTTTGTAAATATATAATTGCTTCATATTTTGCAATAAATTACCAGGGTTGTGTCATCGCGCTTCTCTTTCTTTTTTATGCAGTCCGACAGTTACCGCGCTTTATGTCATGTAAGCCCCTTTAATAGTAAATTTCTGGCTTTTGCCAAAACTTTATTCCAAGGGCAAAGTAGGTAGTAAGGTTTCACGGTAACGACAGATACCAAAACATGTATTGCATAATCAGCCCATAATGATCCCACAGTTGGGACACCGGCCTTCTCTCTACGAGAAAGAGTGGGCTGTAATCTACCACGCGGTCCCACTGCGGGGTGGTAGATGTCACATTTTTGGTTTCCTCACGATGTATTCCTGTATTCCTTCACCATTTTGAGAGTTCGTCTGGGTTCGACTCACGACACCCACTCGTAAGTCAAGGCCGTCACCAATGGGCCACCACCCCATGACCTCATCATATTACCAATCAATGAAAAAGTTCATAGGTATCAATTAGAAGTTGGATACAAATTGTTTTCGCAGCCATTCGATTAGAAGTTCGTGCTCCAATGAACTAGTTTTGCACTTAAACGGAGTCCCTAGGTCGAATTCGAATCGGAACTCGAAACCGCGAATGTATAGACAACATTATCACGTTTGTTTAGCCCGAAGAGTTAGCCAGAGGTGCATAGAATGAAATGTGTGAACGAAGTTCCTATCCGATAATCGCACACACTCGTATATAACAGAAAGAGACAGAGAGAGAGAGAGAGAGAGAAAGTGTGAACATTATCACGCTTGTTTAGCCCGAAGAGTTAGCCAGAGGTGCATAGAATGAAATGTGTGAACGAAGTTCCTATCCGATAATCGCACACACTCGTATATAACAGAAAGAGACAGAGAGAGAGAGAGAGAGAAAGTGTGAACATTATCACGCTTGTTTAGCCCGAAGAGTTAGCCAGAGGTGCATAGAATGAAATGTGTGAACGAAGTTCCTATCCGATAATCGCACACACTCGTATATAACAGAAAGAGACAGAGAGAGAGAGAAAGTGTGAACATTATCACGCTTGTTTAGCCCGAAGAGTTAGCCAGAGGTGCATAGAATGAAATGTGTGAACGAAGTTCCTATCCGATAATCGCACGCACTGGTATATAACAGAAAGAGACAGAGAGAGAGAGAGAGAGAGAGAGAAAGTGTGAACATTATCACGCTTGTTTAGCCCGAAGAGTTAGGCAGAGGTGCATAGAATAAAATGTGTGAACGAAGTTCCTATCCGATTATCGCACGCACTCGTATATAACAGAAAGAGACAGAGAGAGAGAGAAAGTGTGAACATTATCACGCTTGTTTAGCCCGAAGAGTTAGCCAGAGGTGCATAGAATGAAATGTGTGAACGAAGTTCCTATCCGATAATCGCACGCACTCGTATATAACAGAAAGAGACAGAGAGAGAGAGAGAGAGAAAGTGTGAACATTATCACGCTTGTTTAGCCCTAAGAGTTAGCCAGAGGTGCATAGAATAAAATGTGTGAACGAAGTTCCTATCCGATAATCGCACGCACTCGTATATAACAGAAAGAGACAGAGAGAGAAAGTGTGAATTTAATAGGAATTGCGCGGTTGTTTCTCCATAGAAACGCTCTCGCCTGTTTTCTTTCTGGTTCATGACCATAAAGCAATGACTTTTTAAAGAATAATAAATATTAACTACTTGTATGTCTTGTTTTCCTTTTTGATGATACATAATTTTATTAAACTTTTATTTTATAAAACTGTAAAAAATCACAATATGAATCATTTAAATCAAATCAAAAGTAAGGCTGAGAATCAGCACTTTTCAAACGTCAAAATTTCTAAAGACAGCCCTAAAACGCCCACCCTTCACTACTTCCTAGTGATTTCGCTGGTAACAAAAAGTGGCGCAACAAACTCCCCAGCAGACAGCTGTCTGTTCAGTTAAAAAAAAAACTTGCTTCTATACAATAGTAGGTATGCATAGTAGTTAATATTACGAGACACAGAACATTAAATTAAACTATTTGCTATATGTCAGCTAGCCACGCCAATACACCAATAAATAGAATGCAAATTATGCCTACCCAAGCAAAAAAAAACTAAAAATATTAATGAAAACAAAATTTAACACCTAAAAATAGCCTCCAGGAATACGGGGCGTGATTTTGAAGGATTACTAATCCATTGCTCCATATGTTCGAAAACTTTGTCTGCTCAACAACGTAAACAATGCAATGAATTTTGTTCAACTTTCAAAATGAAAGCCATTGCTACTGATAGTCTGTTGTTACGCATTTACCCCGCTCTTCAGCGAAAAAATAATCATAATTCATTTGTTTCTTGGCTTACATACATACATAATCAGCCTATAACGTTCCCACTGCTGGGACACAGGCCTCCTCTCAGTGAGAAGGAGTGGGCCGTAATCCACCACGCGGGCCCAGTGCGGGTTGGTAGATGTCACATGTCTCCGAATTTTTGGTTCTAGGATATGCCGGTTTCCTCACGATGTTTTCCTTCACCATTTTGAGAGCAGTGGCGATGGAATAATTTACACAAAGTAAAGCGCCTGTCTGGGTTCGAACCTGCGACCTACTACTCGTAAGTCGCGGCCAATGCCACTGGACCACCACTGCTCTCAAGCTTATTCTTGGCTTATTCTCCGTGAATACACTCATAATGTGATTCGTGTACTTGACAAGCCTTGTATGAAGCATGTCGTGTATAGAACATTATGTCATATTATGACGTATTGACGTTGTTATTGACTTTGTAATGTTAAGTCCTTTGTAATGTTCAACCCTTTTGACAAGTTTTGTATACAAATAGTCCTTGCAACTTGTTTGAGGTGTAGGTAAACAATAAACGAAACTATACTCCTAGACACTGCGGTATGTGGGAAGAGAAGATATTGCGTAGCTTCCCAAACGCTGCCCAGCCGAGTCGGATTCGACGGTTGACCTCTTTCTCGAAGTTATACCTACCTAACTGGACAGTTTGTCCTAGGTAAACAGACTCGTCCACGACTTCTAGTGTAGGGCCTCCGATCATTGACATTGATCATTTGACATGACCTTCGTTTTGTCCATGTTCATTTTAAGACCCACTCTTTCGGAGGCTCTACTGAGGTCATCAAGCATTGTACTGAGGTCCTCCATAGTCTCAGCCATGACTACGATATCGTCGGCAAACCGAAGGTGAGTTATGTGCTCGCCTTTAATGTTAATGCCAGCCCCAGCAACAACTTCTATAGTATAAAACAATTCCTAGATCGAAAATAGTGTTGTTGTAATATAATAATAATTTTGTTAAGGAAATAGTTGTTACAAATATTTGCATGCTATGTTTAATGTTGGCAAAATATGTTTGCTCTATTTTTGTACCGTAAGACCTTTTTATACCATGTTTTACGCAAATAAATATATTATTATTATTTTCGATTTTTTTTTATTTTACATATCTCGGGTCCATGTGGTCCCGGTCCTATGGATGGCGTACGAGGAGCCGAAGCCAACTCGCAGAGGCCCCATAGGAAATTTTAATGAAATGCGGCACCAACAGACGATTATCCTGTATGCACTATGCAAGTGCATCCAAGAACAACCCCCGGTTGATGTAGGACTATTGCAAGATATGGGGAAAAAAAAGTTGGACTTTGGGTTTGGGTGGCTAAAGTGGACTGGTTACGAAGAACTATGGAAGAACTATGACCCCTGCCTGATCAATGTTTTATACACGGATAAAATGGCAAGGGGTGACTTGCACTCTTAATAATGGGCCCCCGGAAACGGTTGCTAGCAACCGTTCCGTAGCTACGTAGTGACGTAGCGACAAGGGGCAACGTGTCCTGAGGTGCTTATGAGGAGTGGAGAGGTACGGCTATCAGGACAATCCCGGAAGTACGACCAAGATCCCTACCAGCATCTTACTGGAATACTTCGTTCCTCCGAGCACGTTTGGTCTTGCGAATCTCCAGTCAAGCCGGCCAATAAAGGCAAGAATGAGGTGAGAGCTCTGTTCCTCGTCATTGTTCAATCCAGCCGGCAAATAAATGAAAGCCAGAGGTGAGGAACAAGACTTCTCCCGGGAGATAGGGTCCGAGGGGTCGCTTCTGCCTGCCTGTGCCTCTTCCGGCACAGGCCTAGAGTTCGGAGCGCGCAAGCCCCACCACGTCAAGTCAACTTAGAGATACGGCGGTGGGGTTATTATTATTATTTCGTTTATTTATTATGTTATCTTATATTATTACATTTTTAAATATTTCTAAAAATATAAAAACATTTAAAAATATAAAAAAAAAGTAGTCCGCCGGTGTCGGGAGCAGGGTCCAAGCTACCAGTGGTTATGGCTCCAGAGACAGGAACCTCCTCACAATGCGAGCCGTATCGAGGAGTACTGCCTCCTGAATCAGGCCCTAGATCCAACCGCCTAACGAGAGCCTCGATAGATGTTGATCGAGGCTTTCGGCTATAAGACCATTGGCCGATACGACAATCGGCATAATGATAGCCGAGCTCACATTCCTCACGTCAACAACCTCGTATGCTAAGCCTGATATTTAATTTGTTTCTCTTTCTTAGCTTTCACGACGTTCCCGTCATGTGGAATGGTAACATCGACAATCATTGTGGGGCGCGCTAACCGATCTATCACCACTATATCAGGCTTATTGGTGAGAATAGCCCTGTCAGTAATGAGACAACGTGACATGGTCATTTTCAAGAACTGGGTCGGGCACATACTTGTAATAGGGTACCTCAGAATCCACAGGTTTATATTTCAAAGCAAGTTGCTGGTGAATAATCCTGGCTACTTGGTTATGCCTGTGCAAGTACTCCCCTTAAGCCAGACGAGAACAACTAGAGATAATAATTTTGTCTGATAGACTCGGTGGCATGCCCGACATACGTCAACCGTCCTGTCCTTCATAATATGTCTCCGGTAGTTATTCGTCAAGATAACTTCGTCCATAATTGCTCAGACGAAACCTTCAATTTCCCCAGGAAAGGTCACAAAAACGTAGCCAGGAACGGACACTAAGAAACCTACACCGGGTTCATGAAGAGCCCGATAGAAGCGCCTATGAAGCTCCTTGCTTTGCCATACCTTCTTAGTAGGTTCTACAGATTTGCGCCAGTTCTCTTTAGCTATGGACAGTGAGGTGAGCCCCTTGTCATTATTATTTCCTTTATTTCATTATATACATATTATAAATTATATTTTTAAATATTAGGATATAAAAAATATAAAAACATTTAAAAATATAAAAAATAGTAGTAGCCCACCGGTATCGGGAACAGGGTCCAAGCTACCGGCGGTCAGGACTCCAGAGAGAGGAACCTCCTAACAATGCGGGCCGTGTCCAGAAGTACCGCTTTCTGAATCAAGCCCTTGATCCAGCTGCCCAACGAGAACCTCCTTAGGTGTTGGTCGAGGCTCTTGGCTATTAACCCATTGGCTGTCACGACTATCAGCACAATGATCGCTGAGTCCACATCCCACATCTCGACAAGCTCGCGAGCCAAGTCAAGATACTCGATCTGTTTATCTTTGTCAACAATCATTGCGCGCCGCTCTGATCGATCCACCACTACTATATCAGGCTTTTTGGCAACAATAGTCTTGTTAGTGATAATGGATCGATCCCAATACAATGTGATATTACCATTTTCGAGAACTGGGTCGGGCACATACGTACCTATAGTACGGCACCTCCGATTCCACAACGCTGCTTCTTTTTCCATTATTATTATTATTAATCTTATTTCAAATGGAGTATAGAAGACATACACAACATATAGATAGAAATCATGTTTTATAATAATAATAGTCCTACAGACCTCATTTCAGCCATGGCAGCCAATCTCAGCGAAGACTAGCCATCTACGCGGGAGATATTATAGTGCACAAGTGTGTGCGCAGACACAGACTCACTATCCCTTCACTCTCATAGTCCGATGGGACGGCAATTCGACACGACCGGAGAGAGCTCAGGCGCAGGAGCAACTGCCTCCGAGGCACGGGGCGGGGGTATCACATCGCCAACTTCCAACCTCCGAATTCTAAAGTTAAAGTACAGTGGAGGACAATTTGAACAAAATTTATAATTAGGTAGGTGCTTATTAAATAAAAGTTTATTTTTTATTTCAAGTTCAAGGAAAGTTAGAACCCTAGAAAGAGATAAGAGACTGCGTAAGAGTGAGATAACACTATCCACCTACTTAAAGAATGTTATTTATGTGAAAACGTGTTCTTACCGTAATATCGAATATCAGCCTGATGTGCCTCGATTACACATTTAGCGAATTACTGAAGTTATTAAAAGTTTTTTTAATATATTGCACACCGATGGAAAGGGGACAAACTAGAGAACTTTTTAAAAGAATTCGAAGGACCCGATCGCTTTTAGTGTTTTTTACAGCAATTTAAAGTTGAGTTTAAGTGTATTTTTCCTTTTTTCAAAAAGTTGGTGAGTTATTAAAAAGGAACTAGATGTTATTACCAAGTAATTTTGAATTTCATAGAACCATACAAGAGTAAACATAAGAATTAAAATTAAATTTGAAGGCTATGCTCATAACTTTTTTTTTAAATTTAAGCTTAAATGCAGAGTTCTTGTATCTATCTCTAAATAAAATATATCTAAATAAAAATTAAAAAGTCATAATGAAAAAAACCGGGCAAGAGCGAGTCGGACTCGCGCATCGAGGGTTCCGTAACATCCGGGTTTATGCATAAGGTTTATGTTCATGAAATTAAATGTTTTTTTTTATTTTTGAGTTGATTGAATGAATGGTAAATTGCGGTTTACGATTTATGACGTATTAAAAAAAAACTACTTACTAGATCTCGTTCAAACCAATTTTGGGTGGTAGTTTACATGGTAATGTACATCATATATTTTTTTTAGTTTTATCATGCTCTTATTTTAGAAGTTACAGGGGGGGACACACACATTTTACCACTTTGGAAGTGTCTCTCGCGCAAACTATTCAGTTTAGAAAATAATGATATTAGAAACCTTAATATCATTTTTGAAGACCTAACCATAGATACCCCACAAGTATGGGTTTGAAGAAAAAAAAATTTTTGAGTTTCGGTTCTAAGTATGGGGAACCCTAAAATTTATTGTTTTTTTTTCTATTTTTGTGTGAAAATCTTAATGCGGTTCACAGAATACATCTACTTACCAAGTTTCAACAGTATAGTTCTTATAGTTTCGGAGAAAAGTGGCTGTGACATACGGACGGACAGACAGACAGACGGACAGACAGACAGACAGACATGACGAATCTATAAGGGCTCCGTTTTTGCCATTAGGCTACGGAACCCTAAAAACCGGTGTAACAAGGTATGAGTTACTGGGCCTTAAGAGATAGCAAATGACCTCTCCTTTCGGCCAATTCCATTAGGCAAACGATGCACCAAACACCCTGTATAATGTTTTACACACAAATACAAAAAAAAAAACAAGGAAAATATTTTACCTATGTTAGTTTGTTACGTTTGAACGCTAAAAAGGCTTAAGTACGGATTTGGATGAAATTTAGCATTTGGCATGACCCGGAATACCACATAGGATACTGTTTATCCCGATATTCCCACGGGATCGAGACTCACGCCGGTGTAACCGCGGGGTGCAGCTAGTATGATCAAAATGCATTCTAAGATATTGAGTGAATGTGCAGTTCATCCGTTCACGCTCTAATGGTGGTGCAAAACTGTATCAAAATCCACTAGTAGTTTAGAAGATCTAAGCAGTCATAAAGACGGACACGGAAACCAACTTTGTTTTATTCTACACCTAGTGCTTCACACGGTTTTTACGACTTGACAAAACGTTGAGACTTCTTTATTAACTGTAATTTGAATACTATTGTGTTAAAATTATCTCAATAATGGTGAAAACCGCTTCAAAATCCGTTGCAGGATTTTGAAGAATAACGCGGACACGAAAACAAACACAAAAAGCGTGTAACTTGTAGTTTAATTTATAACCAATGTTTAATTATACTCTCGTTCCGATTAACCGGAACAAACAAAGAGACACACAGCCATAAATATTAAAAATTGTTTTTTTTTTGTTATAAGAACCGTATACACTTGCATAAGCATTTAGTAATCTTAGAAAGCTATTATTTTGACATTACAAACAGACACTTAAATTGTACGTATTTTTATAGATATAGATAATGTATAGAAAATTCTTTAGATAGATGTGTATAAAAGATTAGCAGTGCCAAAATGGATTCTATTTCATCAGCCACAATGGCGAAACTACACCGATCGATCATAACGAAACTAAGTGCCCATCGATTACTTATAACGAGTAATTAACTCGGCACTGACCATATCCACGGGGTATAGAAAGTGTAAAACATGATAATATTATTATTGCATGCTCCTAGCACTTTACATAATTGCACGTGCGGTGTTATTGTCAGTTATCGGCATAGCAACATGCTCATAACTATTAGGAGGCAGCATTGAATTAAATAATGTATAATATAGAAATAAAAATAAAGAAAGAGAAACAAATGAAATATCTCGACTTAGCACACGAGGTTGTTGACATGTGGAATGTGAGCTCGGCTATCATTGTGCCGATTGTCGTATCGGCCAATGGACTGATGGCCGAAAGCCTAGATCAACATCTATCGAGGCTCTCGATAGGCGGTTGGATCAAGGGCCTCGTTCAGAAGGCAGTACTCCTCGATACGGCTCGCAATGTGATGAGGTTCTTGTCTCTGGAGCATTAACCACCGGTATCCCTCGGAGCTCGGGGCTCTAAAAATCAAGTTTAGAAATCAACGCAATAAAATATACGGCTATTTGTGCGACATATATCTATACATATAATAAAATTGTAGAAAAGTGGTGTCTGTACAATGGAAATATATTAAAAAAAAGTAGCAGGGGTTGTTATTATATTGATGCCGAACCCGAAAATGTAATTAATTTTTTTTTGTCTGTTTATCTGTTTGTCTGCTGTGTTTGTGCACGCTAATATCAGAAACGGCTTATTCGATTTAGATGCGGTTTTCACTAATATATTGTAGTAAGCTTCACTTAACATTTAGTGTTTATTTCATGTCAATCGGTTCATAAATAAAAAAGTTATGTCAATTTAAAGAATCACGGCGAACATTTGTTAAGGTATTCTATCAGAGTACGTAAACGCCTCGCGCCTGCGCGTCCGTGGCTATATATACAAGGTGTAACGGAAAGGGGGTATCAACCCTGAAGGAGGTGAATGAAGATGAAAAAAAAAATTGGACCTCCCATAGTAATAGCACATCAATGATTTACTATTACTATGGGAGGTCCAAATTTTTTTTCATATTTCGACCTATGTTCTTTGGGGAAATTTGTTCAGTTTCATGAGCACATTCACCTCCTTCAGGGTTGATACCCCCTTTCCGTTACACCTTGTATAAAGCGCGCTGAGAGCCGCGCCGCTGCCATAATTCCGATCCAGCCTGTCCCTTGCTGCCCTCTCCCAGCGACGCCCTAAGCCGAGGTCCGTACCCCACAGGGGGTGCCCTTAGCGTGTAGTCGCTTAGTTTTTAAGTTTATATTGTGTAGTTAAGTTGTGTATTGGTCTGTGTGGTGCCGGACTTAAAGAATACCACCACCCCTTAATGCCCGTGGGTGTCGTAAAAGGCGACTAAGGGTCTTATCGGAGAATGGGCAGCAGCGTTCTCTATGCATTCCACCATCATACCATACTGCGATCGCCAACCCGCCTGCCAAGCGTGGCGATTATGGCAAAG
Source organism: Mesoligia furuncula (assembly GCA_916614155.1). Lineage (NCBI taxonomy): Eukaryota > Metazoa > Arthropoda > Insecta > Lepidoptera > Noctuidae > Mesoligia > Mesoligia furuncula. The sequence continues at coordinate 38,265,489 of OU744790.1, forward strand.
CCCCCCAAAAATCGGGGGAGGCCTATGTCCAGCAGTGGACGTCTATCGGCTGAAATGATGATGATGATGAAGTTGTGTATTATGCCCTGGCTGGAGGCCTTAATTTATTGAGGCATCCACAGGAAAGCCAGGTTAAGCAGTCGACAACCCCTCAGGTTGAACTGCGAGATGACCATTTCAAAAGAAAACGCGCCGCTGCCATAAGGATTCAGTTATTCGTAGCGAACGCACGTATCCTGGAGAGTATAGGCGAATAGTTGGATTCGATTATTGCGATTCACTTGAATACTGACTGTTTGCATATTTCATTTATTTATATTTTAGGGTTTGTAGGTTAGGTTCTTTTTCTTAATTTTCTTTAAAATTTTGTAAGTATTTGGTATAGGTTAGGCGGTTTTTTCCTTGATATTGGGTATTTACTTATCTTAATTTTTATTTAGGGTTTTGTAAATAAATATTGTAAGCATTTATTATTGGTTAGGCATTTCTTTCCCTGATTTTCGGTATACTTATCTTAATTTGTATTTAGGGTTTGTATATAAATATTATAAGTATTTGGTATAGGTTAGGCATTTCTTTTCTTGATTTTCTTTATTAAGTATAAGTTCATTAGCTTAGGTTAGTAATTATTTTTTCTAGCAATTCTTTTGTTTTATAAAGTTAGTACGTTTGTCTGTGTAGAAGAATAGCACCACCCCTTACTTCCCGTGGGTGTCGTAAAAGGCGACTAAGGGTCTCACCGGAGAATGGGCAGCAGCGTTCTCTATGCATTCCACCACCATACCATACTGCGATCGCCAACCCGCCTGCCAAGCGTGGCGATTATGGCAAACCCCCCCAAAATTGGGGGAGGCCTATGTCCAGCAGTGGACGTCTATCGGCTGAAATGATGATGATAATGACGTTTGGTTTACACGTCTTAACACTTATTACTTAAACTGTGATAATTTTAGACTGTATAATAATCTGTAAGTATTTATAATTTAATTGTTTACGATAGTACGTGTTTACTAAATAACTGTGTGTTAAGTAGTAAGTACTATTTTACTGTAAGAATGCCTCGAAGAAGACCCAATCTCTCCCAATGTAGCAGAAATGCTAAAAGGATGAGATTAGTTCGATCACAGGAATCTGAGGAAGGTCGTGAGGCAAAAGGCTCTCTGCACCAGGCTAGGTTTCGTGCTGCAGAAACTTCGACTCAGCGAGAATCTCGACTGAGTTCAAATCGTTCTCGAATGATGACAACTCGAAATAGGGAAAACGGGGAACAACCAAAGGCACGTTTATCTGTCGATCGCGAAGCTCACGCGCTATCGCGTGAGTCTGAGACTTTTGCTGTCAGGGAAATCCGCCTGAGCTCCCAGAGAGTACGGACAACAAATGCTCGATTCCAGGAGACACAGGACGAACGGGAAATACGTCTCACTGCCGATCGTGAAGCTCATACACTATCGCGTGAGTCTGAGACTTACACTGATAGGGAAATTCGTCTGAGTTCTCAGAGGGTTCGGACAGCAAATGTTCGGTTTCCGGAAACACAGAAAGAACGAGAAATACGTCTCACTGCCGATCGTGAAGCTCAAGCACTAGAGTCTGAGACTTTCACTGAAATTCGCCTGAGTTCTCAGAGGGTTCGGACAGCAAATGCCCGGTCTGTAGACGGTATATGTAATTCAAAATATGCTGCCCGAAAAGTCACTATTCCACGCGGACGAAGTCGCGGGCACAGCTAGTTTATAATAAATCAAAACGTCTACTTCCCGTTGTTTGGCAAGAAGCAAGGTCTCACTGCACAAAGGGAAAAGTTAAAAAATTGTTAGTTTTATCACTTAAAAATACCTTTTTTATCCGATGTATCGGAGAACATTTTGAGGGGCCCCTGGCTAAATAATAACAGCCGAACAGGTCGATCGATTAGGTTAAGCTACGCTTGCCGCGGCTGGTCTGTGGATGGGTAAACCATGTTTATATACCGTGACCCCTCCGTGCCTCGGAAAGCATGTTAAGCCATTGGTCTCGGCTGTCATTCATGGAATATTCACAGTCGTTACGGATAGTCAGAAGTCCGAAAGTCTGACAACCAGTCCTACCGAGGGGTATCGTATTAACCAATAACTGGGTTGTGGAGGTCAGATAGACAGTCGCTCCATGTAAAATACTGGAACTCAGCTGCATCCGGTTAGACTGGAAGCCGACCCCAACATAGTTGGGAAAAGGCTAGGCAGATGATGTATCGGAGAACATTTTTCAACTAAGTACTTTGGTTATTCTTGTAATAAATTCATCCCAACTACGGAACCCTTCATTGTGCGTGGTGGTGTTTTTTGTTTAGTTTATGGATTGGTCGCATGCTTTGATCTTGTTTCTAAAAATAAATAAGTACCTACTAGCAGCGCCCCGCAGTTTCACCCGCATAAGTGTCGATCCCGCGGGAATATCGGGATAAAAAGTATCCTTTGTGTTATCCTGATTACTGTAAAGTTTCATCACAATCCGTTCAGTAGTTTTTGCGTGGAAGAGTAACAAAAATCCATCCATCCATCCTAACAAACTTTGACGTTTATAATATTGGATAGTATTAGTAGGAAGTAGGATTAATAATTCCAGCCTACGTATATTGTGTCTCTCTGAGCCTCGGTCATACAGCTTGTAGACACAACTTTGAGAAAGAGGCCGACAGAAGGACCCAGTTGGGTTGAGCAGTATTTGGAAAACTCCGTCAAGTCTTCTCGTCGCCGATCCCGCAGTGTTTGAAGACTTAGGTCTTCAACCAGTGCGTCCTGCCCGTCATGACATACGGTGAAACGTGGACACTGACGGTCGGGCTGGTTCACAAATTCAAGGCCGCTCAGCGCGCTATGGAGCGAGCTATGCTCGGAGTCTCTTTGAAGGCTAAAATCAGGAATGAAATTATCCGGAAAAGATCCGGAGTTACCGACATAGCTTGCAGAATAAGCGAACTGAAGTGGCAATGGGCTGACCATGTCTGTCGGAGGACCAATGGCCGGTGGAGCAGACGAGTCCTGGAGTGGAGACCGCGTATCGGCAAGCGTAGTGTGGGACGCCCCCCAGCTAGATGGACGGACGACCTAAAGAAGGTGGCTGGATGCGGAAGGGGGACGACAGGGTGCTGTGTCGCAGTCTGGGAGTGGCGTATGTCCAGCACTGGACTAAGATAGGCTGAGTTGATTGATTGATTGATTGAGCCTCGGTAAGCACGTTAAACCGTTGGTCCTGGCTTTCATTTGTACATCTTTGAATGTAATGATGCACCCTGACCGTAAATAACAGAATGTGGTCAGTAGATGTCAATAAACTTAGTCTGTTGCAGTCCACTGCTGGACAAAGGTGTCATCCACACCTAGTCCACTGCCGCCGTGGGATGATACAGGCTGACTCTATCCAGTAACCAGTAAAGTATTGGACTTTATCCAGCAGTGGATAGATACAGGCTGACAGTAACCAGGAACCAGTAACTTTTTGGCCTTTATAGAGCCATGTCAGCCAAGCTGACAGTGACCTACTGGCCTTTACCCAGCAATGGGATGATACAAGCTGACAGCAACCAATGCCCTACTGATTTTTGCCCAGCAGTGTGGTGGTACAGGCTGACAGTGACCAGTAACCTACTGGCTTTTGCATCAGTGGGATGATGCTGGCTGACAGTTACCAGTAACCACCAAATTTACGTTACCACACACATATGATTGGTTTCCTAACACAAAGTGTGGTCAGTAGTTGTCAATAAAGTCTGCTTGTCGCAGTTTACGGCTGGACATAGGTCTCATCACCACCTCATCAACTCCTGGTACCCAGACGTCTGGCATCCTGTCTGCTCCAGGCACCTTTTTAAGGTCGTCGGTTGGGGGCGACCCACGCTACGCTGGCCGATACGCGGTACTCTTGGACTAATCTTTTCTATCGGCTATTAGTACTTTGGCAAACAAGGCTCAATGCCACTTCAGCCTGCTAACCCTGCAAACCATGTCGATGACGGTTCTTTTCCGGATAGTCTTAATTCGGATCTTATCCTTCAAAGAAACCCCGACATAGTTTGTTCCATAGCGCGCTGAGCGACCTTGAATTTGTGGAACAACCCCACTGTCAGTGTCCACGATTAGGCATCGTATGTAGGTATAATCAGCAGGACGGACTAAGACCTCAATCTATCTTAGCCTTATTTTTATGCGTATTCTTATATTAATTAAAAATAAAATAATACGCGTGGGGCCGAAAGGTTCTGGAGTAGCGACCGCGTACCGGAAGACGTAGCGTTGGAAGGCCATCGGTCCATCTTGTGGGAACAAAGTGGATCGATGACCTTGTGAAGGCTGCAGGAATCCGCTGGATGTGGGAAGCACAGAACCGGTCGAAGTGGTGGTGCTTAGGGGAGGCCCTATGTCCAGCAGTGGACGTCTTTCGGCCGAAATTAAATGCGTGGCTTGGTCAAAGTAAGTCACATTGGTGACATTTTGGTAAATCAGCCTCACAAGCCATAAAATAAAAGACGACGAACTCAATGTTATTATTACAATACATTCTATTGTAATGATATTTTATAAACTTGCTGAAAATATTATGAAGATGATAATACTTCAGCGGAAACTTATTTTGTAGATTTAAATTCAATAATTGAAAAGAAAGAAAAACTGTTTATTCTGCACAAACAAAACGCACTTGTAGAAATTAATAATTAAAACTAATATTAATAATAATTAGAAAAGGGATGGCTATTTGTAAGTAAGTATTATAATTAGTACAGAGCAGGAGGTCAGAATGATCAAATTATTAATTAAAACACCAGTTTCATCATTAAATATCATAGGTGAATCGTATTACGCATGCGCCGGCTAACTTCGTTCTTGCCTTACATACATAGGGAAGACAGTAAACAAATAGGTGCCGCTTAGAACGGTCGTCTGTTTGTCCGCCGGGTCTCGCGCGCAAATTGTCGCCGTGCCTATAATTTTACCAATTTCTTTACCATCGAAGTTACGTCACTTTGGAAGACCATGAGGTATTCTCAACGGTTACTAAGACACCAGTTGTTGTGTGTGGTGGCATTTTTTTATATTTGTTACGTACTTCATTGTATTTATTTCTATATTAAAAAACTTATGTGAAAGTTTTCCTTGGAAAAGTTAAGTAGTTTCTTCAGCAGTGCTTTCTTCATTTCGGTCAGTGTAGATGGATTTTCTTAAACTTCTTTATATTTCTGTGTTTTCGTTAACTTTAAAGTACTTTTGACTACAAAATTGCACGATTACTTTTCTTAATGACAGGTAAGTTTTCGAAAGTTTGAGTCGTCGTTAAGTTTTATCACGTAATAATTATGTATATTTTTTCAGTATTTCAGGCACATTAATCACCTGTTTTTTTGTTATTACGTATCAGAAAAGTAAGACTGAAGGTCATCTTTTTCCACCTATGATTTTACCAAAGTCACCTAAGATATGTTATACCCGTGGAATTAAATTGACGTCTGACAGTTCCAGTATGGAAAAACCATGAAAAATTCAATAATTATGTATTCTCAGGAGAAGAGTTATTCTAGGTATAAAAGTTTGGTGGAATTCGCCCTAAGGGCTGATTTCTCCAACGCCAGATAATTTTATCGGAGGAATATTTTTGAATTTTTCACAGTAGGTACTTCTATCCAAAAACTGTCAGACGTCAATTTTATTCCACGAATAAAAGTTATTTGACTATTGAAAACTCAGCCCTTAGGGCTGATTTTTCCATCGCTAGATAACTTTTATTCGGGGAATAAAATTGACGTTTGACAGATTTTGTATGAAATAACTGTCAAAATTTCAAAATTATTCCTCGAATAAAGTTATCAGATGATTGAAAAATCAGCCCTAAGACAAATAAGTTATACTTACCGTCAAAAGTACTTACTGATAAAAACAATATACTGCGCATCCATCTGACGGTGGGTGCGCAGCCTGTTGTTTGTTATTAAATCTTCTAGCTGTCATTCAGAGGTTCAAGTTCAACACCGTAATTAATCTAAATATATAAAATTCAAGGTCCTGACTGACTGATATATTAATGCACAGCCTAAACCGCTGGTCCTAGAGACATGAAATTTGGAGGGTGTGTTCTTTGTGAAGAGTAGGTATCCATTAAGAAAAGGTTTTTAGAAATTCCACTCCTAAGAGGGTCAAATTTTGCGGACGAAGTCGCGGGCAGAAGTTAGTATATGTATATAAGTAACGAGCCTTAATTTCCCCACTGCAGGGCAAAGGCCTCCCAGGATCTTACTTTTCCACACCGAACAGTTTCGACTAGTCCTTTCACTAAAAGTCAAGCACAGTGATTATAAGTTTATCAAATAGATTTGTCTATCCAAAGACATCACGGTCAACACTTCCAGCATAGCGCCAGTGATGGGAAAATTTCAACTTGCATACTTATGTACGGATAGCTATGCGACCAAACTTTTCCTCAAGAAGAAGAATGTAAGAACTTTTTGAATGTAGATTTTGTGTGTAAAACTCCGATTGTCCGTGTCATGCGCATCCGGTTCTTTAATGTTCCGGAAAGTGCTCTCATGTGTGCGGACCCTGAGTCCGGAACAACCGGATCCCGGAGGAGTCTTACCGGAGGGGAGGCACTGAAGCTGCAACCAATTGACCTCTGAATGCTGCTTCATATGTCTTGTTAGGTTATACGAATATAGCTCAAGACGTCATGAAAAGACAGCCTAGTCAGCTTAAAGGTTGGTTAGGATTTTAAAAGCCCAGGACACTCTGAACTTATACATCGCTCTATAGGTAATTAAAAAAGAAAATGCGTTCGTGTTTTGCGATGATGGCATAAATACAATAAAACTCAAAATTGACACAATTGACTTTACTGTTCCATGAAATGCATCTGCATGTAAATGGAACAGTGTTCATGTATTTTTGAAGTGTCAGAAACTTTTTGATTTGACAATAACCACTGAAAAGGTGCGTAACGGTACGAGCTTGACTTTCAATCAACTCAGCCTGTTACAGTCCACTGCTGGTCATAGGACCCAGACTGAGCCAAATCACCTGTTCTCCGCCTTTCGCGTCCACTCCCAACCACTTTCTTAAGCTTGACTGTGATGGTAAATACGTAATACAGCATGGCTTTGTAGCAAAGCTTAAAACAGGGTAAAGAGGGTAATTCGTTCATCCTCTCCTATCGGCACGAACTTTGGGTATAAAAACAGCTCATACTGCAGAAAAAATATAAGCCAAGTCAGCAAAGTGTAGGTAATTGACGCTAACTACATAGTGACGTCATTCGTGGAGGCTGTATTAATGAAGCTGTGAAGCTAAAAGTGATGGGTCCTCTTTCTTTGGGGTGTACTATGCCAAATCGAATGCCAATTAATCGAATATCAATTGATCGACCTCAAAGGGGTGTACACCCCTTTGAGGTTAAGGTTGGTGGTTTGATTGACGGTTTACATGATAGGGAGACTACCATGCAAACTATTGTAGTATACAGTACAGTTGAGTATACAGGACGGCAGAGACAACGACGCAGAAGCTGTCGTCGTGGATTTAGTACATGATTCTGAACCCAATGCGTTGAAATGTTTCGTCGGTCTTAAGTAAAAAATTTGATGTTCAGTACATTTTGACCGCGTGAGATTTGCATTTTTCTATGAAGCAGCACATTTGATAACCGACGAAAAATTTCTGTCTAGGGAGCCTTCTTGGGGGCTTGACGATTTCGAAACTTGATTCATAGATTTTCAATGGTTTGATAGAGGTAAATTTTCTTTTCGAATAATTTGGCAATAGACGATTACGTTAAAAGGATGAGTAACCTAATAAACAGGAAAGCAAATAATCATCTAAATTGGACGTTTCAAAACACATTTAATAAACAGCATTCAATGATAAACAAATGCCGTTCTGAGTTCGACATCTTCAGTTTATCTTACTGGCAATTTCAGGCGGTAACTCGTACTAATTTTAGTTTTGGCAAGTGCAAAACTTCCTAACTTTTCGAGTAAAGGTGGGCGGATGTTCAGGCAATATTGCTTGTTGCTATAACATTATTCTATTATTTTACGGGTGCACCAGTTGAGTCTCGAGATCGATGTAATATACAAAACAAGTTTTTTTTTTAGATCAGGTTTCAAAGTCAGTCAGCATTTATTTATCTGCCTACCCTTTTCCCAACTATGTTGGGGTCGGCTTCCAGTCTAACCGGATGCAGCTAAATACCAAGATTTTACATGGAGCGCCTGCCTATCTGACCTCCACAACCCAGTTACTGGGTAATACGATACCCCTTGGTAAGACTGGTTGTCAGAGCTTCGGGCTTCTGACTACCCGTAACGACTGTCAAAGATCCACGAATGACAGCCGGGACCAAAGGCTTAACGTGCTTTCCGAGGCACGGAGGAGTCACGGTAGGTATTTAAAGATGGTCACCCATCCACAGACAAACCACGGCAAGCGTAGCTTAACCTGGTTGATCGACCTGTGCGGCTGTTATTATTTAGCCACGGGCCCCTCGTCGCATTTATTGAAATAAAACCAATTAAAAGAACTTTTGGATTTGTCAGTAAGAGGCGGTCACAAAAAGGCCATGAAAGTTGAGTCTACTTTAGCCAGTCGAAACCTAGTTGATGGGTCACCTATTTCCAGTATCATAGTTATGTTTTTCACCTCTCTTATAATAGGTTTTTCTTCACGTAAAGTCAACAAAAGAGATAAGTATGCAGGATCGTCGAGTATAGTTGAAGTTTAGTAAGAAACCGATGGATGTTGTCGCCTAAAATTTAATTTGATAAATGAGCTCTTTGTTTTCTCGAGAACATCCATCGGTTTCTTCAACTATTTATATCTGACGATCCTGCCTACTTATCTCTTTTGTTGACTGATTTTAGATACAAGGCACCGCCTTGATGTTATTAACCTTAAACATCTGTATGAATCGCGCGAATACGAAGACTATATATGGCTCTGATAGCTTTTTTCTGCAATTTTAAAAATAGACACGATATCTGCAGCCATCACCAAAGTCAAAATCAAACCACTTTTTTTGAATAAAGGGCGCAACAGCGGTGCTATTCTGTAAAAATCTCACCGTGAAAAGAAGTGAGCTTGGAGTGAGCTGTCAATAGTGTCAATTCCTAGCAAAAACAAACTCACTTCACCTAAGTTTTCACGGTGAGATTTTTACAGAATCGACCGGCTGCAGTTATTGGGATCAGACCTAGATAAAGTGTATATGACAGAGATAAAAACAGAAGAATAACTAGCAAGGGATCCAGGGGGGGAGTGGGGGCCGGTTCAGGGGATCAGATCGAAATAAATCATGAAAATGCAGTTCTTTAAACAAAAGTAACTTTCAATAGTCGAGATAAAGTTCGAAATAAAGAAACGGCAGAAACGTTTAGGTTACAACTAAAATTAGATCTTGTTGGGAATAATTCAAATCTGTCATAATGTTTTGTTCCTATCACAATGCTGAATATTGAGCTGATCTTCTGATAAGGACAACAGGTTATGCGTTAGTACAAGCTTCCTTAGAAGTTAAAGCTTTTAACTTTTTGGCAAGAACTTCTCTGCTTACTAAGCTAATCAAATATGAGATTTCACCTCATTCATTTGATCCACACTTCTTCTTCGTTGAGAATTTAATAATATTTTACATAACAGTTACAAACACTTAGTTAATTTGAACTTTTTATGATTCTATTCGTGACAATTTTTCCGTTTTCGACACGTGAACTTGATAATAAACGAATAGCGTTGATCTTTTGCATCTTCTTGAGTAATCAAAAACTCTGAACTTTGTCAGTATATTTTTTTGCTTATTCAATCTCAAATTCAAAGCATTCAAGTTGTCGGAAAGATAAAACTACTTGATTGAAAAACTAAGATTTTAAGATACGTATAATCCTGGGACACAGGCCTCTTCGAGAGGGAGTGGGCTGTACTGGTAACATACCATGTGGGCCCAGTGCGGGTTAGTAGATGTAACATGTCTTCAAATTTTTGGTTGTAGGACATGCCGGTTTCCTCACGAAGTTTTCCTTCACCGTTTTATGAGTAGTGGTGATGAAATTATTTACCCAAAGTAAAGTGCCTGTTTGGGTTCGAACCCGCTACCTATACAACGTTACCACTGGACCACCACTGCTGCATTCTCTTGATAAGAAATACAAACTGTTCCGTGAACCGTTACCTAGCTAATTTACAAGTACGTCTTCACGTTCTGAAGTAGGTAAATCGAAAACCATTGCGTAATATTTCCAACCTCGTGAAACCAAAACCAACTTCATGGTTATAGTTTGCACACAGTCACCTCCGATAACGTAGCAGAACAACAACCCTTTATGTCATCGGAAAAACAGCAAAAATATCTTCCTAAACAATACTTTTCAGTCCCACAAACAAAAATAGCTTTTTATTGTAACACAGAACACAGAAAAAGTTCGCATTGAATCGTAGCTCGATAAACAAGCACGGATACGGATGCGGGTCCAAAAATCATGCGGAGTTGCGGACATCCGCAGGAGGACGCGTAACAGATGGCGGGAACAACTCTGCTTACCGTAGGTACAGCCACCAATATTATCCACCCTTTGAACATCCCATTTGTAAAATAAATGTACTCACATTTTGCTCTCTGCTTAAGACAACAAAAGACTGCGCTTACATAACTCTGTCGAACACTCTTCAATCTAACAACACGACGAAAACATCCTACTGATATTATAAATGTGAGTTTGTGAAGATGTTTAGATGTTTGTTACTCAATCACGCGTAAACCGTTAAACAGATTTGGATGAAAATTGGTACATAGATAGACCATTTCCTGGATTAATACATAGGGTACTTTTTATCCCGATATTCCCATGGGATCGAAACTTACGCGGGGGACACCGCATTATATTGTAGTCTTTGCGCGAGGGAAACCGCGGGGCGCTGCTAGTATTATTAAATTCCGGAGCAAATGTCATTCGTCTGACATTTTATGTCAGATATGTCTGACAAAATTAGGTCAACAGAGGTTTTATAAGTGCATTTCGAGATCAGTCAGACCGCCTGTAGACGAGTAGACGGGTTAGTCACATTATTCTGTCTTTGAGGGTGACGCGGAATCCCCTTGAGCACAAATTAAGGGCATCTCGTTAAAATATGACGATGGCAGCTGTGTGAGCGTTTTGCGAGACTTATAGTAATTGCAGCTTTTAAAAAGCTTATTTTATTGCCTCAAGGGCGAAGCGCTAAGGTAGCCCGCGAAATTAAAATTTTCTTACGTTTTTTGCAATTTGCTAGTCAATATTAAGTTGTACGTTGATTAAAATATGATTCGCGACCGTAACAAATATGTATTTACAGAATTATAATCATTGCAATCAGTAATACAACTTGTTAAGTTAGTATAATCCCCAAATGTCAAGATTTCATGAAATAGTCATTCTTGGGGATTACTTGGTCTTAGAGAGTTGTGTTGATGACTTTAGTGATTATAATTCTGTAAACACATATTTGTTACGGTCGCGAATCATATTTTAATCAACGTACAACTTAATATTGACCAGCGAATTGCGAAAAACGTAAGAAAATTTGAATTTCGCGGGCTACCTTAGCGCTTCCCCCTTAAAAAGTTCCATGTATACTAAGTATATTATCAAGAGGGCTCGAAATAATAAGGGGCTGTGGCTAAGTAATAACAACTGCACGGGTCGATCGATGAGGCTACGCTTGCCGCAGTTGGTCCGCGAATGGGTGACCATCTTTACATACCGAGAACTTCCGTCTCTTGGAAAGCATGTTAAGCCGTTGTTTCTGCCTGTCATTCGTGGATCTTTGACAGTCGTTACGGGTCGTCAGAAGCCCGAAAGTCTGACAACCAGTTTTAGCAAGGGGTATCGTATTACCCAGGTTTGAGGAGGTCAGATAGGCGGTCGCTCCATGTAAAATTCTGGTATTTAGCTGCATCCAATTAGACTGGAAGCCGACCCCAAGATAGTTGGGAAACGGCTACGCTAGATGATGATGATGCTATATTACCAAGTTACATCTTTTAATTAAAAGTGCGACACGGTTCCATATGTTTGCGTTATTCAGCTCAGTGAAAATTGAAGTAGTCAACAGTTGTATCGGCAGGTTTTTCAGAGAATTATTTATTATAGAATAATTATTTCGTCCAAAAAACGATTATTGACTCGCACCATTTCGCAGTATTGGAACCATCCGCATCTTTGGCAATCGATGCAGAGATTGGAGAGTACAGTTTATTTCTGAAAGTAATATGGCTAGTAGGTATTATATCGAATTACCGAATCAATCGAAGCACAATGGGAACAAACACGCACACCTACACACGCAATTAGCTATCGCATATACGCCACACACACATCTATCAAACATTATACATCTGGTCTCCACTCTGGAATTCGTACCCCGAGCTCCAAGATACAGACTTACTCTCTAGTTTGGAGCTCACTGGCAAATAATACATATACTGTAAGGTTACGACAAGAGTAGTTTAAAATATTACGTATATCTAGGTAGCTTTAGGTAATATTTTAAGCTGCTCATGTTGTCTCAATTTGCTGTTAAACTGTGAAACTGCTTACTGTATTACCTGGACAATAAAATAATTTCTATTTTCTATATTGTCAAAGTCTATAATTCCCTCTCAGTTCGCTAGAAATACTTTAGCAGCTCTGCGCCACACTCCACAAATCGGACACTGTACGCTTTTACCCAATGGGGTAAAAGCGTACAGTGTCCGAAACTTATAAACGTTGTATAACGTCTGTATTCACACACACAACGCTTTGTCTTCTTCTTTCGAAAGTCAATCTACTGACGACTGAAAGAGAGAAATCGGTGTGTAACTATTCACCTGCTATACGTTTATTATTAAGGAGGTTACACTTTTAACTTTGACAGTTGCCCAAAATTTGTCTACTTGTTGCTCTTAAGATTGTTGTGACCTGAACTAAAATTCAGCAGAAAACCTGCACTAGACGTTTCCCGATAAACATTTGCTTGAGAAATTTCAAGGCGCATTCAGAAAATGAAAGTCGTCGAATTTTGTCTAGAAGCGCATCAGCTTATATAACTGCAACACTGCGGAGTACACAAATGTGTCTCTTTCATAAATCTTGTAAAATATTATTATTATTATAAGCCCGTGTTGTCCCCACTGCAGGGCAAAGGCTTACCTCTTCCCACTTTTCTACTGCTATTGCGGACCAATCCTTTAAGATGGATGAGAATATAAATATTTGATATAAATAGAAGATTTATATTAAGGTTATTATATTGTCGTCGCCAGGGCGTCGTTCTTACTTTGCTTCTCATTCGCGTTGCTATGTATGAGTTGGAGTCCGTTATGCCTGAAGTAATTCATTTGGTTGAAAAAGAACTTCTTTCAACACTGTAACTATTGAGAATGAAATATCAAATCGTATGATACTGCAAGTGAACAGAGTGTACCTACAGATTTAATATCATTTGAGTGAAGTTTGCTTTGTGCAGAGTCAGTAGTCATTAGTATGAGAAAGTCAATAGATCAGAGAAAGAATGGCGGCAATTTATATTTTGTTCTTTGTTATCCTCTGTTGGATAAAAAATTAAATCGTGATCACCAGTGCTATGCACCCTTATTAGGATTAGGTGGTGGGTGCGAAACACACAGTGCTTTCATCATCTGCCTAGCCTTTTCCTAACTATGTTGGGGTCGGCTTGCAGTCTAACCGGATGCAGCTGAATACCAATATTGAACCACACGGTGCTTTATTTTGTGTGAATCATTTCAACATCACTGCTCTCAAAACGGTGAACGAAAATATGGTGAGGTAACCGGCATGTCCTAGAACCAAAAATTCGAAGACGTCATCAACCAATCCGCGTTGTGATTTACGGCCCACTCCCTCTCACAGAGAGGAGGCCTGTGTCCCAGCAGTGGGAATGTCATATGGGTTATGTATGTTATTCCGTTACTCTATTAAACTAAAGTAACTCTTTCATAATATCAGCCAGCTTAACAAAATGGACCACAGATGATAAATTATACCTGATAAATCCTCTTTAAACACAATTTCCTAACCCATAAAATAAAAGACACACCATACTAAATCACTGGTTGATTTCATCGAAGTTCATTGACTTTAGTTCCCGATCATTAATCCGGCTATTGGTTCAAATAAGGCCCAATCACAGACACTAGAAGGGAACCATAAAATCAACATAATGTGTTTGGACACTTGCCATTCAGTCGCGCAGAGACGAAGTCTGAATATTTCGCCATATGAATCTTGTAGGAGTCTCATGACTGGATTAGCATAGCAGTTTGAACCAAGACATCTGCCAAAAGTTTAATGAAACGGTTTTGCAATAATTATCTAGAGAAATGGCCTATTTGTTTGTAGCTCTCTTCATAAGATTGTATATTTTTGTCTGATTAGATTTATTTGGTGATAAGGGAACAAATTTTAATAATGTAATTGGGTTCATCTTTAGTCTTGGATAGTACCTACATGCATTTTAGAGGACGGAATTACGGAACTAGAAAAGGAAAATAAAAGAAAACTTTCCAAGACAAAATGAAACACAACAGTCAGATTCCGATCTCACGGCGTTGTATCAAACTTTATTGTAGAAACTTCTATTAGCTTAGAAACTGGAACTCATGAATTCAAATACAAATTCTAAAAATATCATTTAGACCTCATCTCGAAGAGTGTGACTTGAATACTGTAAGCTTTTGCTATTTAATTCATCTGAAAATATTTAGAATAATTTAATTAACAAGATCTAAATTAATTGATTTATAAAAATAATATAATAACACTTATTTGTGGAATAATAGTTTTTGTTTTGACTTCCATCCGAAGCTGACTTTACTGCGGTCGGCCATATTGGAGTGGCGGGGTATTCGTGTAGTGATACTGACGGGTAAAAGGTGAAGTGGATATAGAAGTGGAGATTTTAGGAAGTATTCATTAATTGTTAACAGTGTCTAAGGACGAATAAATATTTGATTTGATATTGAGTGTTAGTTGTTTCATTGGTACACTTCTGACTATCTAATATAATAGTTCAGAAGTGGGATCAGACGCGAATATTACTCAATATTCTAATCACGTCCACTTAGGCCGTTTATAAGGACAGACCTAAATAATATGTCGAGACTTCGTGAAGAAGGGAGAATGCGTGAAGCTTTTGATCAAGAGGCTTCTCAAACGCGTGATGGAGCTAAGCCGCCGTCGTGCAGCCCCAGCCGAAGCCGAAGCCGCGCGGGGCGTTTGCGCAGGCGTCACAGGAGAAGCTGTTCTAGTACGCGGCGCCCGCGTCCTGTGCGGACCAGCTCAAGCTCCTCGAGCCGCGCAGGTTCAAGAGGCCGTACCTCACGGAGACGTGCGGGTTCTTATAAGAGCCTTGAGCGTCGGAAGCGGCGTCGGTCTGAGTCGCGGCGTGTGAGAAAAAGAACGCGGTCTTCACGGTCGCGCTCGCGTTCCCGATCTGCACGCTCGCGGAGGGCGAGACGGCGACGACGGCAGCACAGCAGTAGCGAGGTGAGACGGGGATCCCATCACCACAGGACGAGTCGAAGACGTCGGGAAACCGTAAGTCCGTCATCATGTAATGGCAGCATGGATAGTAATTTGAATGTTAACCCTGACGTAACTAATATGACTAAGACCCCTAAAAACAAAACTATAGATGATCGTAGTTTTAGTATTCATGATGTCATGGAGTTAATCAAATCACTGCCCACGTCAGCGTCCCAGACTCAAAACCATTTTAGTATGTCAACAAATGCAGTACCAGAATTTGATCCTGCTAATAAGGAACAAGCTATCGATTTATGGATTACGAAAGTAGAAGAATGTGCAGCTTTGTATAAATGGTCTGAAACACAACAACTTCATTATGCGTTGCCTAAATTGACTGGAGTAGCGAAGGTGTGGTACCAAGGCTTAACTTCCTTAAGTTACAGTTGGTTGGAGTGGAAGGATAAACTTACAAAGACATTTCCCACTGTTCAGAATTATGCTCAACTTTTGCATGAAATGTTGGATAGGAAAGTTAGACATAATGAATCGTTAGAAACTTACTTTTACCACAAAATTAACTTACTGAACCGATGCGATATAACTGGTAAGCGGGCTGTTGATTGTCTTATATATGGCTTAGAAGACAGGGGTATGCGACTAGGAGCTCAGGCTGCGAACTACTCTCAACCTGAAGAATTACTATCTTATTTTAAATCTATTAAGTTAGAGGATGTAAGAGACAGAGTATCTCGTCAGCCGTTTACAAAAAGGCGCCC
This sequence comes from Mesoligia furuncula, assembly GCA_916614155.1. NCBI lineage: Eukaryota > Metazoa > Arthropoda > Insecta > Lepidoptera > Noctuidae > Mesoligia > Mesoligia furuncula. The sequence goes on from OU744790.1 coordinate 38,281,785, forward strand.
TGATAGCAATAATGATAATTCTAAACTCAGTAGCAATATAAAATGTTTCAATTGTAATGAGGTAGGTCACCCCTCCTTCAAGTGTAACAAACCCTTATTGACGTGCAGCATTTGTAAGAAACTTGGACATCAGAGCATTAATTGTAGACGGCTCGTCAGAAACGGTAATGATGGCGGTAAACAGAATGAAATCAGTAAAGCAGTATCTGAAGTTAAGTTAACCGGTGACTTAGATGATAAGTATGTCCTTCCAGTTCAAGTGAATGGCAAAAAAATGTCATGTTATGTGGATCTCGGTAGCCAAAGTACTTTGATTCGAATTAGTGACTTCAAAAATTTAAACACTGCTTACGGTAAAAATGATCTGCCAACATTAAAAGGCTTTGGTAATTCAATCATAGAACCTATAGGTAGAGCAGTGGTCCAAATACAAGTACAAGCCGTTACAACATCCGTAGAAGTATTAGTGGTACCAGACGAATTACTTAAACATGCCGTACTGTTGGGGCATACTTTCACCGAGCAAGCCGGTATAATTATTATAAAGACAGACGAACATTTAGTTTTTCAAAAAAAACCTGTTCCTTTAAATAATTCTAAATTAGTAAACTGTAAAAAAATTAACTTAGTTGTAGACTCTGATGTCAACGTTAACTCTATCAATATGATACCGGTAAGAGTGAATACCGATATCACAATGAAATTTTACGTAAAGGAATCTCTAAGGAAAATAGGTGATAATTGTTATTTTGTTATGCCTGGATTATATACAATCGTGCAAGGAAAAGGTCACATTTTAGTAGTAAATTTAAATGGAAACGAAATTAAACTTCAAAAGGGACAATTATTGACTAGGGCTTACACTTTAAACGATGATGATTGCCTAAATGTTAAAATTTTAGAAAACAGGGATAGTGATTCCATATCAAATGATCTTAAAATAGGTGATGGATTTAGTATTGCAGATAGAGAACGGTTAGAAACCTTGCTAAAAGAGTATAGGGACTGTTTTTCTTTTAGTTTAACTGATTTAGGGCTGACTAATTTGACCGAAATGTCTATAACGCTAAAAGATGCGACCCCTGTTGTGTATAGGCCATACAGGCTAGCTTATTCGGAAAGGAGTAAAGTCAAGGAAATGATTCAGGACATGTTGGATTCAGGTATAATTACTGAGTCAACATCTTCTTATGCAAGCCCCATCATTTTAGTGCAGAAGAAGACCGGTGATCAACGTCTTTGCGTTGATTATCGGGCTTTAAATGCTAAAACTGTCAAGGAACACTACCCTTTGCCCAGAATAGAGGATCAAATAGATCAGTTAGGTGGTTACGAATATTTTATAACGCTTGATTTGGCCTCAGGCTATTACCAGATTCCAATAGCCCCTTCGTCGCAAGACAAAACTGCCTTTGTAACGCCGGACGGTCAATATCAGTTTACCCGCATGCCTTTCGGTTTGGCCAACGCGCCGTCTGTTTTTCAGAAAACTATTAATACCATTTTGAAAGACGTCAAAGGCCAAGCTTTTGCATTCATGGATGATATAATTATTCCGTCCCACAGTATTTCGCAAGGAATGGAGCGATTAGAAACAGTACTTAAACTTATTAAAGAAGCGGGGTTGACGTTAAAATTATCGAAATGTGTATTTTTCTCAAAAAAAATTGATTATTTAGGTTTCGAAGTAAGTAATCAAGGGGTCAGACCGGGTTCTAAAAAGACTGCAGCAGTAGAAAATTTTAAATGCCCCACTAACCAACACGAAATACGCCAGTTCGTTGGGTTGGCTAGTTTTTTTAGGCGTTTTGTAAAAAATTTTGCTATAATTGCTAATCCACTGACTAAATTATTAAAAAAGAACTGTAAATGGGAGTGGGGTCCTGAACAAGAAAAATCATTTTGCACCCTAAAGGCAGAGCTAGTAAAAAGACCAATTTTAGCGTTGTACAACGTAAGTGCAAAAACTCAGATTCATACGGATGCGTGCAAATCGGGTATAGCGGGAATATTACTGCAGGAAGATGAATTAGGTAGGTGGCGAGCGGTAGCGTATTACAGTAGGCAAACTACCCTCGAAGAGCAGAAGTACCATTCATTTGAATTGGAAACCCTGGCGGTAATAGCTTCCTTGCAACGGTTTAGAGTGTACGTTTTAGGCCTCAAATTCACAATTGTAACCGATTGTAGCGCACTACGTACTACTTTATCAAAGAGAGATATGATTCCTCGTATAAGTAGGTGGTGGCTTCAACTTCAGGAATACGATTGTAGTATTGAGTATAGGCCGGGTAACCGTATGACCCATGTGAATGCACTTAGCAGGAATGCTATCCCTATGTCAGATGAACCTGAGCCTGTATTCGATATTTTAGTTGTAGAAACAGAAGACTGGTTAACAACCATTCAGAGTACTGATGAAGAGGTTCAACGGATTAAAAGTATTTTAGAAGACCCTGAAATGCCTAAGATCCATGAAGCTTTTCAGAATTATCGTTTAAAGGGAGGAAAGGTTTATAGGGTTGTAGACAGCCAATTGAAATGGTTGGTCCCTAAAGGATTTAGGTGGCAACTACTCAAGAAGTGTCACGATGAACTTGGTCATTTTGGTCTAGATAAAACTTTGGACAAGTTGAAATCTCTTTACTGGTTTCCCAAAATGAACAAGTTCACCAAAAAGTATGTTCAATCATGTCTGGAATGTAGTTATCACAAAGTACACACTGCAACACATCAAGCTATACAAGTCCAGTTTTAGCTGACCTCGCAATGTATAGGTTTTTCGTACAATCAGAAGTCGGCTTATACTGGTTATGTATAGCTTGATGTGTAGCCGTGCGTACCACCAGGAAAAAGACAAGGTATGCTCCATCCAGTTCCAAAAATTGATAAACCGTTTCACACGATACACATGGACCACTTAGGTCCATTTGTTCGGAGTAAATCTAAAAACACTTACTTGTTGGTACTTGTTGAAGCATACACAAAATACGTTACTTTATTTGCAGTCAAAAATACGAAAACTAAATCGACCATCAAAGTTTTAAATCATTATTTTAGTTTATTCGGTATACCAAGTAGGATAATCAGTGATCGGGGAACTTCTTTTACAAGTAAAAGTTTTAAAGACTTTGTGAACAAACTAGGTATTAGGCACGTTTTAAATGCAGTAGCAACACCGCGAGCGAACGGCCAAGTGGAGCGATATAATCATACTATATTGGCTTCGCTTGCAATCAAAAATCACAATTGTAAGGAAAATGAGTGGGATACTCATTTAGAAGAAATTCAGCTGGGTCTTAATACAACTCTCAATAAAGGTACAGGTAAAACGACAGCTGAAATACTGTTTGGTATAAGGTTAAGGGCCAAAAGTGACGGAATAGTCACTTCTTTGCTCGACCAGGGTGAATCGGGGTGTTCTCAAAAAACATTAGACAATATAAGAGAAGAGGTAAATGCCAACATAAGTGAGGATCAAGTAAGACAAAAGGAAAGATTTGACAAGAATAGGAAGGTTGGTAGGAAATACCAAGTAGGTGACTTAGTAAGAATTGAAAGAGAAGTAGGTAGTAATAGCGGACAGTCGAGAAAGTTACTTGCTAAATTACAAGGTCCATACAGGATTATCAAAGTACTAGATAGAGATAGGTATGTTGTTCAAGATACACCCCTAACCCGAAAACAGAATAGAAAATATGAGGCAGTAATTGCGTTAGATAAGATACATCCTTGGTTGACCTTTACTCAAGAAAGCTTAGCTGATTCGGATGAGGGAAGCTCAACGGAGGATGTAGATGTAAACGAAACTATTGAAAGTACTGATAATATGGAAATAGAGCCGTTGGAAATGTCAGTAGGTATAGATGTGGAGAGTACTGGGACAATGAGCGACAATTGAATAAAAAAAAAGTATATTAAAGATAAAAATAATTTATAGTTTAATTTAAAAAAATATATATAACTATGTATATGAATCGGTATCATGAATGTTTTCCCTTTTAGTTGAAAGGTTATTTTGAAAATAGATTCGAATTGGAATTATGATTATGTTTTAAATTTTATTATGGAATGGTTAATGACTTTGATTTTGATTAGACTTAGAAATTGATAATGTAAAAATCTACACACATTGGAGTCGTTTGACAATTATGAGTGTGTTAGATTTGCAAATTGATATGGAAAAATCTACACACAATGGAGTCTTTTGACAATTATGAGTGTGCCAGATTTTATGGAATTGTGCAAGGAGGCCGTAGGCCAAAATTTGAGCGCTTTCTTAGTTATAATTAATTTGATATATCTTTAATCTATGTCTGATTAAAGATATTTAGTTAAGATCTATTATTAAAATTGTTTTTTTTTTTATTAATTGATGGAACAATTACTATAAAAGATGGCCGAACAAATGATATTATATTCATTAAAAATAAAACAAGTAAAATTATTGAATTTATATAAAATGTTTCCCTATTCATGATAAGTAGTAAAATATGTATTTTGTTATTAATGTTATTATTTGCCTTTTCTTTATATTATATAGTTATGATACTTTCTTATGCACTTACTGGAAATTTTACTGATTACCTGCTTAAAATCTGCATATTTATCTGATGGTCAGTCAAGAAAAATTTTGGGCACTAGCCTCGATTGTTGTAAATTACTTTGAATATTTATAACACATTTTATTTTATAATATTGTTTCATAGTTTTAGAACATGAATCTAGCATAATATAAATAAGTTAGTCATAAACAAAACGTAACGAGAGGACTCTGTTATTTCAGAATGGCCGACTGTAAGCTTTTGCTATTTTATTCATCTGAAAATATTTAGAATAATTTAATTAACAAGATCTAAATTAATTGATTTATAAAAATAATATAATAACACTTATTTGTGGAATAATAGTTTTTGTTTTGACTTCCATCCGAAGCTGACTTTACTGCGGTCGGCCATATTGGAGTGGCGGGGTATTCGTGTAGTGATACTGACGGGTAAAAGGTGAAGTGGATATAGAAGTGGAGATTTTAGGAAGTATTCATTAATTGTTAACAGTGTCTAAGGACGAATAAATATTTGATTTGATATTGAGTGTTAGTTGTTTCATTGGTACACTTCTGACTATCTAATATAATAATACACACTTTTTTTCGAACTTTTTAATTTAACTAGCTGTGCCCGCGACTTCGTCCGCGTGGAATAGTGACTTTTTGGGCAGCATATTTTGAATTACATATACCGTCTACAGACCGGGCATTTGCTGTCCGAACCCTCTGAGAACTCAGGCGAATTTCAGTGAAAGTCTCAGACTCTAGTGCTTGAGCTTCACGATCGGCAGTGAGACGTATTTCTCGTTCTTCCTGTGTTTCCTGAGACCGACCATTTGCTGTCCGAACCCTCTGAGAACTCAGACGAATTTCCCTATCAGTGAAAGTCTCAGACTCACGCGATAGTGTATGAGCTTCACGATCGGCAGTGAGACGTATTTCCCGTTCGTCCTGTGTCTCCTGGGATCGAGCATTTGTTGTCCGTACTCTCTGGGAGCTCAGGCGGGTTTCCCTGACAGCAAAAGTCTCAGACTCACGCGATAGCGCGTGAGCTTCGCGATCGACAGATAAACGTGCCTTTCGTTGTTCCCCGTTTTCCCTATTTCGAGTTGTCATCATTCGAGAACGATTTGAACTCAGTCGAGATTCTCGCTGAGTCGAAGTTTCTGCAGCACGAAACCTAGCCTGGTGCAGAGAGCCTTTTGCCTCACGACCTTCCTCAGATTCCTGTGATCGAACTAATCTCATCCTTTTAGCATTTCTGCTACATTGGGAGAGGTTGGATCTTCTTCGAGGCATTCTTACAATAAAGTAGTACTTACTACTTAACACACAGTTATTTAGTAAACACGTACTATCGTAAACAATTAAATTATAAATACTTACAGATTATTATACAGTCTAAAATTATCACAGTTTAAGTAATAAGTGTTAAGACGTGTAAACCAAACGTCATTATCATCATCATTTCAGCCGATAGACGTCCACTGCTGGACATAGGCCTCCCCCAATTTTGGGGGGGTTTGCCATAATCGCCACGCTTGGCAGGCGGGTTGGCGATCGCAGTATGGTATGGTGGTGGAATGCATAGAAAACGCTGCTGCCCATTCTTCGGTGAGACCCTTAGTCGCCTTTTACGACACCCACGGGAAGTAAGGGGTGGTGCTATTCTTCTACACAGACAAACGTACTAACTTTATAAAACAAAAGAATTGCTAGAAAAAATAATTACTAACCTAAGCTAATGAACTTATACTTAATAAAGAAAATCAAGAAAAGAAATGCCTAACCTATACCAAATACTTATAATATTTATATACAAACCCTAAATACAAATTAAGAGTCGTTTTACAGTCCACTAGCGCCGCCAATCGAAAAAATGTCATAACTCGTAAATAGAATCAAAAATACAAAATGTGGTCTGTTATTACTGTAGAAAAGGCAATAACGTAATTTTATAACACATTGTCAACACTTGAAATATAGCTGTTTAGCTAAATCGTGCATTTGTAACAAAAACGGCCGTTTATGTTTTGAATGCACGATTTAGCTAAACAGCTATATTTCAAGTGTTGATAAGGTGTTATACAATTACGTTATTGCCTTTTCCACAGTAATAATAGAACATATTTTGTATTTTTGATTCTATTTACGAGTTATGACATTTTTTCGATTGGCGGCGCTAGTGGACTGTAAGAGGCCTCTTAAGATAAGTATGTATACCGAAAATCAGGGAAAGAAATGCCCAACCAATAATAAATGCTTACAATATTTATTTACAAAACCCTAAATAAAAATTAAGATAAGTAAATACCCAAAAATCAAGGAAAAAACCGCCTAACCTATACCAAATACTTACAAAATTTTAAAGAAAATTAAGAAAAAGAACCTAACCTACAAATCCTATAATATAAATAAATGAAATATGCAAACAGTCAGTATTCAAGTGAATCGCAATAATCGAATCCAACTATTCGCCTATACTCTCCAGGATACGTGCGTTCGCTACGAATAACTGAATCCTTATGGCAGCGGCGCGTTTTCTTTTGAAATGGTCATCTCGCAGTTCAACCTGAGGGGTTGTCGACTGCTTAACCTGGCTTTCCTGTGGATGCCTCAATAAATTAAGGCCTCCAGCCAGGGCATAATACACAACTTGACTACACAATATAAACTTAAAAACTAAGCGACTACACGCTAAGGGCACCCCCTGTGGGGTACGGACCTCGGCTTAGGGCGTCGCTGGGAGAGGGCAGCAAGGGACAGGCTGGATCGGAATTATGGCAGCGGCGCGGCTCTCAGCGCGCTTTATACAAGGTGTAACGGAAAGTGGGTATCAACCCTGAAGGAGGTGTATGTGCTCATGAAACTGAACAAATTTCCCCAAAGAACATAGGTCGAAATATGAAAAAAATTTTGGACCTCCCATAGTAATAGTAAATCATTGATGTGCTATTACTATGGGAGGTCCAAATTTTTTTTTTCATCTTCATTCACCTCCTTCAGGGTTGATACCCCCTTTCCGTTACACCTTGTATATATAGCCACGGACGCGCAGGCGCGAGGCGTTTACGTACTCTGATAGAATACCTCAACAAATGTTCGCCGTGATTCTTTAAATTGACATAACTTTTTTATTTATGAACCGATTGACATGAAATAAACTAAATGTTAAGTGAAGCTTACTACAATATATTAGTGAAAACCGCATCTAAATCGAATAAGCCGTTTCTGATATTAGCGTGCACAAACACAGCAGACAAACAGACAAACAGACAAAAAAATAATTTAATTACAATTTCGGGTTCGGCATCGATATAATAACAACCCCTGCTACTTTTTTTTAATATATTTCCATTGTACAGACGCCACTTTTCTACAATTTTATTATATGTATAGATTATTGTGCGAATGTACTACAATTTCCAAGGCAATGTGGTTTAAAACCACATCATCACTGTCACTAAATTATTTTCCATTTTAAACCGCAGCAACAACGTAAATGTGACTTTGCGGTTGCGGGCGTCCAACCGCATGCGGGCATGGGATAATAACCGCACGTACGACTTTGGTCCACCCTCCTACTATTGCAGGAATTGAAGAAAAACTAAGGTAACAAGAAAGCTACTCTTGCTTCAGCAAACCGCAGGCATAATGATAGACAGGAACAAAGGGGGGACAGGGACGGGGTTGATAGGCGGGGGGGGGGGATAGATTCAGTGTTCAGTGACGTGAACTTAAACGGAAGCAGCCAGACTTTGAATAGGATACTTTAAATCCTTTAGAACGACAAACTGGAGAAATGGGTGCCACTTTTATCGTAGCTCGATGTGATAACGGCTTTAACAAGTGCCCGTCTTATTTATTCTTTCTCGTGACATTTCTCAGACTGCTGATTGCTACCGCAAGTCCTAACCTTTGTTAGTGGGGTCTGACCTATTTATATTTATCAATATCGTCACTGGCGTCCTTGTTCGTTAAGGGGCTTACAGGACCTAAATACAAAAAACGCAAGTTTTAGAAACAATAAAAGTATATGATCGACTACAGTAAACAAAATCAGAAAAATATATGATATTCTTCAGGATATATGCTAGGTTGATAGTGTGTTGAAAACATAATACAACTAACTTGATACGGTAGAAAAAAATCATGAAGATACCTTTAAACACTTTCTTGTTACAATAAAAACCATACTAACATAAAATCATTCTGTTTTTTTGTCAGATTATTCTACAAGCAACATACTAAAATACTAGTGTTTTAGCCCAAACAATAGATTATTTGTAATTAAATAATTGCTGCATATTTTGCAATATATTACCAGCGTTGTGTCACCGCGCTTCTCTTTCTTTTCTATGCAGTCCGACAGTGACCGCGCTTTAGGTCATATAAGCCCCTTAAGGTTTTCTATTTATTTCTACCACCAACCACCAATCTCTTACGGAAAAGTGTTAATAGTAGAAATCTAACTTAGAATGATTATGTATTAATGTTTCTAAAGGTTATTATTATATAAATATGTACCTGTTATTGTCGCGAATCATATTTTGATCAAGATACAACCTGACACTGACCAGCAAATTGCCAAAAACGTAAGAAAATTTGAATTTCGCGGTCTTAACTACCCATTCAACTTAAAGTATCAATTATAATTACCCGATAAGCAATTCAATCATCGTAGAGTCCACAATATGAAGGAAGTTATGACAAAACGCTCGTCTATGCACGCGGTTCTATCTATAATGACATGCTCTAAATTTAGGTACTTTATAATACGTTGAATTAGATATTTTAATTTGGCGCACCTATTCAATGTCATCTTGTGTCCTGCTGACCACTAAAAACTGTATCCAGTAACTATAGTAACTCGATCGATGTAACTAGTTCTGGTCACCACAACACTTTGTCCACGATATGTTGTAACTGTTATTAATATTCGCCAAACAGCAAGTGCACTCGACACTTTGATTTGTGCCGTTAAAGTTCGAAATTAATTTCCAAAATTATTCCTTCAACGAATTACATAATCGTAAACACTTTAAATTATTTATTTAATACTTTAAGTACAACAATCAGTCCACCAACCTTACCAAGGGGTATTTTGTATTACCCAGTAACTGGGTTGTGGAGGTCAGATAGGCAGTCGCTCTATGTAAAATACTGGTATTCAGCTGCATCCGGTTAGACTGGAAGCCGACACCAACATAGTTGGGAAAAGGCTAGGCAGATGATGGTGACTTTAAGCACAAAAATATTTACAGGCGGACTTAATGCCATAGGCATTTTCTATCAGTCAATCTTTGGGTGATTCAGAGACATACAGTGGTAAGTGCAATAACGAAAATCGGTGGAATAAATTGTCCTTTTGTTTTTGGTAAAACCACTGCAGGTTTGGCCAGCCATTATAATTTATTTTTGAGCGTTGAGCGTTTTTGGAGCGTTGAGCTACAGGTGTATAGAACCTGGTAGTGGTTTTTATTCAATCAAATTCAAACAACCCGTCGCGTCGCAATTTAATTGAAAACAAACTGGTACTAAAAATAGTTGTGGCCAGAAAACTTAAATGATTTGGCCAAAAAACTGAGCTTGTTTTTGATAGGTAGTAGCTACCTATAATTTTTACCTCGTCATTTCAGCCGATAGACGTCCACTGCTGGACATAGGCCTCCCGCAATTTTCGGGGGGGTTTGCCATAATCGCCACGCTTGGTAGGCGGGTTGGCGATCGCAGTATGGTATGATGGTGGAATAAATAGAGAACGCTGCTGCCCATTCTCCGGTAAGACCCTTAGTCGCCTTTATGACACCCACGGAAAGTAAGGGGTGGTGCAATTCTTTAAGTCCGGCACCACACAGACATTTTACCTATTAGCTCGTTTTCTTGGCTCATCAGGTCAGGTCACAGGTACAGGTCGAAGTTTGTTGAAAACCTAAAAACTCTCGAAATTTTTGCAAAATACTTGGAGGTTTCGCACCATTCCAATTAAAAAACATTTTTACAAAAAAAATAACCGACTTCCAAAAAAAACACTACAAATTGAAAAATAACTTTAATTTCGGAAGTCGGTGTCTTCGGTTCCGCGTTTTCGTTTATTGACACCGACTTCCGAAATGAAAGTTATTTTTCAATTTGTAGTGTTTTTTTTGGAAGTCGGTTATTTTTTTTGTAAAAATGTTTTTATTTTTCACTTTTTAGTGGGTCAGTTTGTAATTTATCTAAGTTACAAAAGCCTAATGCCAACTGTTCATCACCTTTTACAAAATTTTGCTTTTCCCGATGCTGGGACGTTAATTGTTGAGGAGTTCTCCTGGTAAGAACCAGGAGATCCTCAACAATCACTCGCAATACGCATTGTGACGAGCATAAATTGCTTAGCAACCATATTAAAGTAATTGAATCGCAACCCGTGAAATATTTGTCAGTGAGTAGTTCCGATGGCCATCTGTGATCTTCATCATCAGCTCTATTTTACCAAGTGATGATTTCCGAGAGCAAATGCTCAAGTTACTTTAAAAAATATCCAAATCGCTGTAGCTTTGCCTATAAAATTTGAGGGTTTCCCTCGATTTCCATGGAATCCTCTCATCAGATTCCAACTTGATGATAATGGGACCACCTCGAGAGTATACCCTTTCAAATAAAAAAAGAACTTTTGGAATCGGTCCAGCCGTCTTCGAGTAATCGGTGAACATACACAAGGTAGCTACTGTAAACTGTTGAAGAATTCCCTTAACTGTCCTTCGTCTTCATCATCAGATCCCTAATGACAGTCGCAACCCATCTAGGTGTAAAGTTCACATCAATACAAATTAATCAAGCCCAAACACAAGGTAACTGCTGTAAATCGTTAAGGAGTCCCCTCGACTGTCTTTCGGCTCCATCATCAGATCGACTCCAGGCCTTCATCAAATTGTAGTGCTTTAAAATATTTAATGAAAAAAATAACAAACGCACTAGTCGCTCCTACGATTTTCGAAAGTTCCCCTCGATTTCACTGGGATGCCATCATCAGATCCTGGTTTCTTTATCACGGGACCACCCTTGGCATATATCCTTTCCAACAAAAAAAGAATAATCAAAATCGGTTCATAAACGACTAAGTTAGACTGTCATACTGAACTTCGAAGTTCAAAATACCGATGTACTGTATTCATAAAGTTTAAAATTACGAATTACGTGAGTTAGAAGGTACGCTATAACGAAATACTTGATTTAGAATGTTCATGATCGCGATGTACGGAACTTCGAAAGTTTGTTATGACGAATTACTTCATTGAGTTATCCGAAAACACACATAAAAAAAAAAAAAAATATATACGGTCGAATTGAGAAACCTCCTCCTTTTTTTGAAGTCGGTTAAAAAGTCATCAATTACATTTAGTTACTTGTTTCAAATTTATTATTTTTTGTTTTAGTAGACAGAGGGGTCTGTGGCTAAATAATAACAGCCGCACAGGTCGATCGATCAGGTTAAGCTACGCTTGCCGCGATTGGTCTGTGGATGGGTGACCATCTTTACATACCGTGACCCCTCCGTGCCTCGGAAAGCACGTTAAGCCGTTGGTCCCGGCTGGCATTAGTGGATCTTTGACAGTCATTACTAGTAGTCAAGTCCGAAAGTATGACAACCAGTCTTATCAAGGGGTATCGTATTACCCAGTAATTGGGTTGTGGAAGTCAGATTGGCAGTCGCTCAATGTCGTCGTCGTCGTCGTCGTGTCAGCCGATAGACGTCCACTGCTGGACATAGGCCTCCCCCAATAGGGGGGGTTTGCCATAATCGCCACGCTTGGCAGGCGGGTTGGCGATCGCAGTATGGTATGGTGGTGGAATGCTTAGAGAAAGCTGCTGCCCATTCTCCGGTACGCCCCTTAGTCGCCTTTTACGACACCCACGGGCACTAAGGGGTGGTGCTATTCTTTAAGTCCGGCACCACACAGACAAGAACATTATTTATGCAATAACAATTTAAAATGTGAATTTCTCTATTACTCTGTATTTTACCGTGGGTAAACCGAGAATAAAAGATCTGAAATCACCAGCTGGCCTTGCTGTTCTGTTTGTAAAAAGGCCTTACCCCAACGAGTGACACCGTGTGAGCGTGTGAGTACAAGCTGGAAAAGTAAAAGAAATGGAAAGTTTGTTTTCCAATAAAAAGTAAATTACGGCAATTTAATGCAACCAGTCGACGTTCTCAGCCAATCATTTACGTAAACGTTTTTATGGAATAATAGAAGTAATAATTCGTGGAACTGTAGAAAATAACGACGGCGATCGATAACATTACAGTTTTAATTTGTAGTCTTATACCCCGTTTCAGTCTACAAATTGATCTAAGTCCACTTCGCCCGGGCGGTTTTAAACGCAACGTTTCTACTGCGCTCTGTATCTGTAAGTACTTGCTTCTGGCATGAAATTTTACCCCGATCCACTGCATCGCATCGCATCACCCGATTGCGCTATTTTTCCTTTTTCGCGTAAAGCTGTAGCGTTTATAATTTTTTTGTCGTTTTTATTTTGGCAAATATTTCTATTGTTTCTCCTGGGTAGGTGGTTTGTCAACTCTTGATAACGACACTAGCGGTGAAGTGAGCGTGGAGTGAGCTGTTAATGGTGTCAATTCCTATCAAAAACAAACTCAATTCACCTAAGTTTTCACGGTGAGATTTTTACAGAATCGACCGGCTGGATCACCGTCCTAGCTAAACACGTTTTTGCAAACAAATTGTAATTTCGACACATAGTGAAAATAGTGTCGCTCGCATGCGTCTGCACTCGCGAAGTGACGTCATAGAAAATTATATCCAACTTGAAATTTTTTACAAATATTACGTATCTTTTAAATGCTCAACTTTTAATCTAGCATTAAAAATCTCGTAGTAATAAGCGGTTGAATCTTACATCACATGTTTTTGTCGTCGAGAAATATTTAACTTACCACCAGCACCATAGGTATCCGAACCAGCACCAATACACGTAACGTACAGTAATGTCAAAACAACGCCTTAAAAAAGCGCCCGTGCGTGTGTGGGCTTTTATAGTACACTCACTGCACATGATCAAAATATTCCCATTGATAGCAGAAGAAAATTGCAACGTTTATTTCACAATTGTTGATTCGCAACTTGCTGCTGCCCCCGACTTCGTTCGCATGACATTAGTACCTTATGATTAGAAAAAAAATATAAACGTTTTTTTGTTATGTAAATTTACTTGTTATACTTGTTGTTCTTCTGTTTTTTGTTATGTAGCTGATATTTTAACATTACAAACAGACACATCAATTTTATGTATTTGTATAGATGTATTTAGTAAAAAGCTGTTATTATAACATTACAAACAGCCATTTTAATTTAATTTATTTGCATTTGACAGATGATATTTTATTTCAAATACAGTAAAATGCTCGAAACGCTCGGGTCATGGGGCCCGAGGGCGCGCCATTTTAAGGAAATTTGTCGCCGGCTGATCGACACTTTTTTTTTTTGCGTATGGGAAATCATCAAATGACTCCTCCCGCTCTGAGTGGAGCGGACTGACTAAAACCCACCCGTGTTCCTTCCTTAGCTCTTTATGTTCCGGGCCAGCGGTAACCCTTTCGGACAATCCCGCTGGCCCGGCAGGCTGATCGACACTTCACGTGACCAGAGGGCTGGGTCGTTCTTTGGCCAAAGAATTAGCATTGCCATTCAACGTGGCAATACTGACAGTCTTCTAGGAACTTTCCGGATGATAGCTATGCAGACAAGTACTTCGACGCCTAAATATCCTTTTATTTTTATTAGGGTTCCGTACCCAAAGGGTAAAAACGGGACCCTATTACTAAGACTCCACTGTCCGTCTGTCTGTCACCAGGCAGTATCTCATGAACCGTGATAGCTAGACGGTCGAAATTTTCACGGATGATGTATTTCTGTTGCTATAATACAAATAATAAAAATAAAAAAAGTTAAAATTTGAGGGGTAAAGTGACGTTTTTTTCGGCGTTTTATGCCTTGTGGTACGGAACCCTTCGTGTGCAAGTCGTAGAATAGTTAGTTAGTTAATTTTCAATCAAAATCAAAATGTTTTATTTCACATAAACCTACATGGGCACTTATGAAACGTCAGAAGCTAGGTGCACGGTTCCAATTGGTCGTTTCCTATGGAGAAGAACCGGCAAGAAACTCCATGGTTACTCTTTTTAAAAATAATTGGCTTTTACAATGTTTCCAGTTTACAGTAGGTATGGGAGGACAGTGCAGGCCTGTCAACAAGTACCAAGTACTTGATAAAATAGAAAATGGTCTACAGATCTAAAGTCTATAAGGCCTACAAAGTCCTCACATTTACAAAATAAGAATCTATCATAAGGATAAATAATAAAAAAAAAAATAATAATAAAAACCTACTAAATTTACAATTTAATACCTAGTGTAATTAGTTAGTTAAGAGATTATGAAAAAGTAAAATGCTTATAATTATTCAATATTTAACACAACAGCGGGGCAATTGCGTAACACATTATCAAAATTCATTGCGTTATTTACGTGTTGAGCAGACAAATTTTTCGAACTTATGGAGCAATGGATTAGCAATTTGCTTTAAAATTAATAGTGTTGCTGTAATTAGGGTGCTGTTTACACCAAGAAGCTTATAGATAAAAGGTTGTTACTTTTATCTAGAAGCTTCTTGGTTTACACTAGGTACAGACGCCAGCACATCAAGCTACCCGAAACTGTCAAATTTTCCCAATCAACTTTGAACCTTATGCTTTAGTGATAAAGTTGAAGAAATATAACAGATTGTAGTAGCTTGATTTGCTGGCGTCTGTACTAAAATGACTTACTATCTGTACTATTACGTCCTCCTCCTCAAGTCGTATTCCTCATTACTGAGGGTCGTGATCCTCCCTTGAAAACATCTTTTCCCTGACGATGTTTCGCCATCTCTGTCTATCCTTGGCCAGGTGAAGCGCATCATGAAACTTCGTGTCAAGAGAAGAGCTTATCTGGTCCGACCATCGCAAAGGGCTGCGACCTCTTGGACGTTTACCATCCACCTTGCCGGTAACCATAAGTTGTTCAAGGTTATTGCCATCTTTCCTCGCTATGTGGCCGAAAAATTCCAAAACTCTGCGGAGACAGATCTTAGAGAGTCTGGTCTTTATTCTGAGCTCGCGTAAGATAGACTCGTTGGTGCGGAATGCAGTCCATGGTATCTGAAGCAACTTCCTCCAACACCACATCTCGAAGGCGTCTATACGAGCTCTGTCGGCCTTTCTCAAGGTCCAAGTTTCTGCTCCGTATCCGAAAATTGAAAAAACCAGCGTGCTGACCAATTTCACTTTGGTATTTCGTGAAATGTTGCGATCTCTCCATATTTTTTGAAGCTGAGACATAGCATTCTTGGCCATGCCTATACGTCTACGGATTTCTTTTTCGCAAGACCCTGTGTTAGATATGTTAGAGCCCAGGTAAATGAAGTCATCGACCGTTTCGAGATTAAGAGCGCCAGTAAGCTCTAATTTATGTGCACGGTCCACCACCATTAATTTGGTCTTTGCGTGGTTGATTTGTAGGCCCAGTTCCATGCTGATACGCTCCATCCTTCTGAGGAGTTCTACCATTTCAGACTCTGAGGCTGCTAGGAGAGTAGTGTCATCAGCGTAGCGGAGATTTGTTAACTTAGTTCCGCCAACCGTCACACCACCGTCCCAGTTTTCACAGGTACGTCTGATAATATATTCTCCATATGCGTTAAAAAGGATGGGAGATAAAATGCAGCCTTGCCTTACGCCTTTTCCGAAAGAGAAGGGGTTAGAGTTGGTTTGGTCGACCTTCACGATGCCTTTATTTTGAGAGTATAAGGCTTGAATTAGGGATACCAGATGATGCGGTACTCCAAGCTCCAAAAGTACCTTCCACAGACTTTGCCAGACTACGCAATCGAAGGCTTTACTGTAGTCTATGAAGCACATAATGAGAGGTGTGTTAAGCTCATATGACTTCTCTATCAGGTGGCGGACGTTGAGGATCTGCTCGCGAGTTCCCTTGCCTTTTACAAAACCAGCCTGTTCTTGAGGGATCTGCCAATCCAGAAAGTGACGGATTCTGTTGTTTATAATATGTAGCAGTACCTTGCTGGCATGAGATATTAAAGCCAGGGTTCGATAGTTAACACATTTCGAAGTGGAGCCTTTCTTATGCAATGGCAGGATGATTGATTTCGTCCAATCGCTTGGCCACTCACCAGTACGCCATACCTCATTACAAATTTTGTGTAGGGCATCTATGCCCGCCGGTCCGGAAGCTTGTAATATCTCCGCTGTGATCTGATCCGGCCCCGGTGCTTTTTTGGTCTTAAGCGAGGCTATGGCAGCTTTAATTTCCGAAACCATTATAGAAGGTTCTAGTGAAGTCCTATCCCACTCATTGGTTGATGCATCGCCTGCCGCATTAGGATTACTGTATAGCTCTTCACAGTATTTCCGCCATCTATCTGAGATTGCGTACAGATCTTGGAGTGGGGTGCCATCTTCGTCTTCAATTACCCATGTTTTGGGTTTGAACTGGTTGGTAAGAAGTCGTACTTTCTTAAAAAGGTCAGCACTCTGAATTTTGAGCGCATGTGCTTCAATTTCCTGGCAGATGCGGTCCACGAAGTTGTACTATTACGTACAAAAGCAAAAAGAATTAAGTTGTCACATATCAGTCTCACCTTGTAATTAGGTATTTCTACCGTTCCTAGATAATTACTAAGTAGACATGGAACAATTTTACAATGGAGATTTCTGTCGATCAACTGTCACATTGATATTATGTACCTATTCATTTCGAAGCGGTTCTGTGTAATCCGACTTTCTTGGTAGTCTATATTTTACTCACAATTTACCTGTCTTCTTTTGTTTCACTCGAACCAAACAAAGAACTTATTTTTTATTCTATGTCACTTTTTATTTTCATGTGTTTTGTGTTACCTAACTGAAGTTGATATTGCAACTAAATAATTATCAACATCGACTTTTTTTAAATGAATTGCTTCTCGTTAGTAAGCGCATCACTCAAGAAGGTCTGGACCGATTTGGCTGTTTTTTATTTTAAAATGTTTGTGATAAGCCGAGCTAGGTTTTCATGGGAATAAAAATTGGGAAAGTGTCGCGAAAAATTTTCAAATTCGGGAAAAACTGAACGTCATTTTTTTATGTGGAATTTTTGTAATAACTACTTATTAAAATTCGTACAGGACAACGTCTCTCGGGTGGGAACGTGGCCAGTTGGACAATTAATTTTTGATCGTGATCCTCTATCTAGGGAATATTATATCGATGATATGAACCCATTTTATTCATGTCTAGCTCGTAGTCTACCTAAGTACATTAGAGTACCGCGAACCGTGAACTACCGCTCTAGATCATCATCTCAACTGAAAGTCATCCACTGCTGGACATAGATACCTCCTCAAACATTGATACAATTCTTAAGTCATTTATTTTTTTGTGAAATGAACCAGGGTTTCGTTATTTGTTCAATCGTAAATCTGTACAATTTCTCTAGATTCTATAATAATTGAAAAGGCCTCAAAGTTCAGACGCTAATCTACATGAGAGAGTGTGACCTCTGACTTTGTTTCAGTTTTTCTTCTCAAAGTAGGCAGATAGTTGAGTGGTTATTATTTATAATCTATCAATAACAGACATGACAACAACGGTCAGGAGGCCTAATAAGGCCACTTTGGAGAATCATAAAAGGATAACATTATGAATTATTATGTGGCGAAGACAGTCCGTGTTTTTCTTTTTTCGCTGCACTACGTATATAGGTACAATCAAAGAGATTGGGATTGGATTTGGATTGATTGGTATTTTAGCACAGACAACAAAAAAATAACTGAAAAATGCTTCACCAATGGGATTTGATACGATTAACCTAACAGTTAACTGTCCATTATGTTATCCTTTTATGATTCTGCCAAAGTGGCCTTTTTAAGCCCCTAGAAAAATGTAGCAATTATTCTCAACTTCAGTTACTAAACTAGGTATGTTTATATGCTCCCACGATTCGCAGGGCATATCAGAAACGTATTCCTCAATAGTTCGAATGCTCACCAGGAGCGGTCCATCTCACCGCATCACCCTGTTAAAGCTTTTAAGTCTGTCACTGTCGGAAAATGCAGGATGGTCGGTTTGACATGGTATACTTGTAATACGAGATTCGTTCAAGCGTCAGGAAATCAAGCCAGTTATTCCAGGGGCTGGGGCTAAATAATAACAGCCGAATGGGTCGATTGAAGGTTAAGCTGTGCTTGTCGCGGTCGGTTCGTATATGGGTGACCATCCATCACATATTGTTACCCCTCTGTGAAGATCAGATAGGCAGTCGCTGCATGTGAAATACTGGTATTCAGCTGCATCCGGTTAGACTGGGAGCTGACCCAGTATAGTTGGAAAAAGGCTGGGCAGATTGACCAAGTCAGTTATTCATTATTACTCTTTTTTGTGTATTTTTAATGCAGTTGATTGTTATTGCAACAAGGGATGCAGTAAGGTGGATAACATTGGGAGATTAATTTATTTACCCTCAGTATGCCGCCGGAACGTAAATCTACGCGAGACACAATGGCTTTTTAATTGTGTCTGTAATTACGACATACAAGGGGTTAATTGATGTTGGATTAACTGGACGGGGAAGTAAAATATGTGTGCTAATCATAAAATAATAATAACCAATAAATAGAAGGTTAGGATTTAAATTTATGGAACTGAAATTGACCGTCTATAAATTAACTGTCATTTTTGACAGTTGTATGAAATGTCTCATGGCTATAGCATAGGAAATTGACGTATTGTCAGTTTGATATAACAGTTAATGTTCCTAACTGTATTACAATAATTCTCGCCGTTATTATCTATGATTATTACAAAGAAAATTGAACAACTCGTTAAAGCTCACAGCAAATTGACGTCTTGTGTCAGTTTGATAAAACAGTTATTTTCTCTAACTGACAAAACAGTACAATGAGCATTGAACAAGTTGTCAAAACTATTATTTCTATGATCACTTCTTGTTTTAAATCTGAAATGAACACGGCCGAAAAATTAGAAAATTCCTCACAGGTGGAAGTAATTTTTCAATAAAAATTCTTCATTTCACCCCGCACTTGTTTCCACAGAGAACACAGCGTTCCATAGTGCTCATAGGTGCCTCTACTTTTTACTTTTTTCGGAACTGAATTCGAAATTTAAACGTTCGACATTTCGTGCCATCGATAGATAGAGTGCTCCTGGAGAATTCTTTTTTTTGAAGTGTCGTTCCGATATGTGTACAATCTGCATCCAGTACTATCAAAGCCTCTGATTTTTCATCACGGTCAAAATCATTTAGATCTTTATTTCCATTGTCCTGTGGTTGCTAGTGGGTTGCTGCGTGTGTAGCTGTCAGAGATTGAAGGATTGGCTTTACTACGTACATATTTCATCTAGTTTTCTATTGCGAACCTTGATTTATATCTCCATGGGTGACGCATGACGACATGAAAGGTTCTGTCCTTCTTTTTTTAAGAAACTTAGAGAAATCTTTCTATCGCAAGTTGAGATTATTGATTCAAGCTTCAGTCTCATTATGAGTTTTTATGGTTGTTTCACGAAATTTTTGTTAATATGTTTAATGTCTCGACCTTCAAAGAGACCTCATCCCCTGAGTTTATATTGGCATTTACTCTCAGAGTTAGTCAGTTAAGGAATGCGGACTCCAGTTGTTTTGTAAAAAATATGACACGTAAAAGTGACTCTAATAACCTACTTGCATAATAAACAGGGCTGATTTTTCCATCATCAGATAACTTTTATTCCATGAATAAAATTGACGTTTGACAGTTTTTGTATGAAATAACTGTCAAAATTTCAAAATTATTCCTCGATAAAAGTTATCAGATGATTGAAAAATCAGCCCTTAGTGTGTTCTTATAATTGCTCATTTATTAATCAAACAAGCCACATTGCCATAAGTAGCAAGAAAAGGGAATTAGGAAAACAGGTTGAACACAAAGAGTAAGTACCAGTTAGTTACCAAAAATGCGAACGGCAACGTTAATTTCGTTCCCGTTAAGCCTCTTCAGAAAATCCACAAAATGGCGGTATTCTCATTCCTAACTTCATGGTAGAAACTTTTTACTTGGTACAGTTGATACCAATAAGCTTGCCCGATCGATATTTCGTATAACAGCATGTTACATATCCCACTAAATATCTTTTTATGGGATGGACGCAGATGAGCCACCCATTTTACTGGGATATTCCGTAAAGCCGAATAAGGCCGAGAATATGCCGCAAATTTGGGAAAACAGAATATCGGCTGCATTTTCGACTCGCGTCTTAGGGGCCGTCTCCACGAGGTGAGAATCGTGGCGATATTATCGTCGTGCCACGTATTTCTATGCACTCCTAGAACGCGAAAATTTGATGGCACGGCGAGACTATCGCCACGATTCTCTCGCTCGTGGAGATGGCCCCTTAGCCGCGTGCGGAGGTAGGTACCTAGCAATGAGATCACGCTGCACGCGGTTTAGTTGTTAGGTCTACTCGATAAATGATAAATGATTTATTTTCTGTAAGTAAGTTTTTACAAACACTTTTACACGTCAATCATATTTTTTAAACTAGATGAGGTCGGCGTTTCCTATCTGACTACTCTGAGAAGAAAGGCCGAAACAAACTCAGAGGTCTCTTCTAAAGTCCAGACAAAATCTTGGTCAGATCGTATGAAGACCACATGGTCTTCATACGATCTGACCAAGATTTTGTCTGATTTTGTAGATTGGTGTCTGAAATGATCTTTTGAGAAAAGAACCACACAGATTGAGCGGACCTGTCCAATCAGTGCACGCATTTTTAAAAATCGTGCAGCTCAATTCAGAAGTTCAGGAGCTCAACGATTCGACGAACAATACCAAAGAAAGGACATTTGGGTAGGCCGCGTAAATTACTCAAACTGCCAGATCATGATGAAAACTAAGAAGGAAAACAGAAAAAATTGACCCACATAGTCCTCACATTCACAATAATTAAATAAAAAAATACTTTTTCATATCTCATACTCGGAAAGTAGTGTTTGTTTGATCCGAATAGCGGGTGGAAAACGCTGCTTCCCACCCTCGGGCAGGAAAGTCTCATAATAATTGCTTCCCTCCCTAGGGCGGGAATGAAATTTAAAAATAGAACTAAATTTAGTTAGGTACCTAGTCAGCTTAGTCAGACATACGACACCCTTAATTGATTATGTAAATATTTATTATGCTACCCATCAAATCTTATGAATGTGCGTTAATTAGGAGAGTTGGATAAAAAGCTCATATGTTAACGCCATTAAATCTTTCAGATTTAGCGCACAAGTTAATAATTTACCTTGAATAAATTCAACATACATAGGTACGATAATCCCCATTTTGATGTCAGTTGTGGTCGAGGCTAAAAAACATAAAAATTGGGGATTTCGAACATCCTGGCTTTACCATAATGGGGCTGTGAATATACATCATTTAATTATTTGACGAATTTATCCATAGTTTAAGGTAAATAAGTAGTGGTAATGAATTTTTTTTGATATCTAATGTCGAAGTTTCGCGCCAATCGTATGTGTTTACATTTTTACTTTTCACAAATTTCACACACACAGATGTAGATAAGATTTAAAATGTGACAAATGTTATTGATAATATTATAAACAACACGAAAATGCCCAGGTTTTAACGTAATTTTCAAATACAGGTTCAATAATAGGTACGTATTAATCATTACCACTACTCAATTTGTGTTCAAAATCGCCGACCATTATTGTTTTTTTTTTATTGCAGTGATGTGTGAAGGCGATTATTCCAAACAATTTTTTTTTTTATTTCGATTTACTCGAGTAATTAATATGACGAATGTAATCGATATTTGAAAATAAAATAAAATTATTTTAAGCAATAAATACAATAAGCATTGTTTATAATAATGATTTATGCTTTTCTAATATCATTTCAATCTCTTCTAATATCATGTCAATAACAGACAGGCCAATAGGTACCTCATTTACTGAATTTCGCGCCGAAATGCTTCTATAATTGAATTTATATTCGGAATGCGATCGCTGTTTAAAATTATTTTAATTTATTGGACAATTATTTATTGTGGATTTTATTTTTGATACTTTCTAATAGTTTCCTACAGAATTCCCAGTAAACATTTTTTAGGTAGGCTTACCAGAAGTTTTTTTGAGAATGATGATAATTAATTAATTCTATAGATTGGTTATTCTGCAAACACTTTACATTTCAATACATTTTGTTAGTTTAAAGAGTTTTTATTCATTTTCTACAATTTTTTTTTTCATTTTTTTTATTGCGAGTATCGATTAGGCTGTATGCCAGTTTTGAATCGAAATAATAAAGTTGGGTCAGCACTATAAAGTGTCACGTCGCAACACAATTTTTATAGTAATTTTTATCAAGATTATCGTGTTTTCTAAGTAATTTATGAAAAATGGTAAAAGTAAGAATGCAGACAGAATGATAATAATACGGGCCCTAGTAAGCGGAACGGCCTGCGGTGGTGACACAGAATCTTCTCATGTGGCGGTGACGTGGTGTGTTCCATACTTCAAATTTAAAAAAGACTAATGAATAGGTAAGGTCAGTCGGGGCAAGTGCCTCTACGGGGCAAGTGCCTCTGCCATCAAAATTTCGAAAACTAAATAAATATTTAGACACAGAGTCATCTAACTTTAAAGTCGGAACTAATTTTAGTACACAAAAAATTTTTTTTATGGCAATACTAATCGGGGCGTGGCTTAAGACGTCATTTTAATCTTAGTGTCATTTGTACTTGATTATCGAGTTGACCGGTGTCAAGTAAATTGGCTCATAATATTGATTATTTGTCGTGTTACGTGATAAAAACAAGGTAAGCTTACTCTACGTTAGTTATGTTCTGAATATCAATGCTTTTTTGCTGTTATTTAGCGAAATACTGTGTGATTCAGTGATTACAAATTTTCGGCTTAGAGATTTCGTAAAGGGTAAAGTGCGTCTGTTGTTGATGGGGCAAGTGCGCTACTATGACGCGCTTACCCCAACTCAGAGATTGTCAACCTTTCTTGTTCAGTTGTAATTTAAATTAAACGTCACCCCTAATACTAATACTTTATTCTGTATGGGTGTACAGGTATGAGATTATGTAATAAAATAATTGTATTTTCATTTTAGATACGCGCTCTAATATGGTCCGTGACCATAAAATGAAAAAAGAAGGCCCATCTTGGACGCACGAAATATTATTTAGAGCAGTTGAAGCTGTCAAAAATAATAAAATGTCGGGCTATGAAGCCGCTAAAACATATAACATCCGCCGGACAACTATCATGGACCATGTAACTGGCCGGAGAGGGCAGAAATCATTAACATTTGGAAGACCAACAATCCTGTCAGAAGAAACTGAAAAACAAATCGCAGAAGATTTACATATTACGGAAAAGTGGGGATTAGAAAAAAACATAAAACCAAATAAAATCCTGAATTACAACATATAAGTTTTTCATTGCTGGTTTAATAAGTAAAAACACAAAAAAAAAAAAAATCACTTGACTTAGTGCACTGTCATCTATTTTCAACGTAAGAAGCTTGATGGAGGGCAGTCATAAAATGTTGACTGCCACTGATCAGTTAAAGTATGGCGCACTTTCCCCATTTATTTTTGCCACTTGATATTAGACTTGATTTTGATGGCAGTACAGTTTTGAATGTATTGTCTTGTTTAGCTCACACACGGCTATTATTAAATTTGTATCTAAACTTAAAACTATCATAATTACAAGGGTATAAGCACGTATGCCGCGCTTGCCCCATTTCGCGGGGAAGTGCGTCTACAGGTTATAGTTTACTTATAGATTAAATTTATTCCACAAAAGCTATCCAATTTTCAAAATGTACAGTTATTTAGGTTGTCAGTGAAATATACCATCATAAAACACATCATTTGTTTGCCGAAAGTTAATAAGAATAAAAATATTTACTACACAACTCAACTTTGTGAAAAGTATAACGCGCTTGCCCCGACTGACCTTACCTATTATTCATGTAATTATTATCAATAAATATTTTAGAAAAACTACTATTTTTTACTTTCCTTAAATTCGAAATGAAAAGTAGAGTGTTTAACTCGGGTGAAGTCATCAATTCCCACTCGGACTATAGCCGCCCTCGCTGCGCTCGGGCGTCTAAATGCCTCGTATGGGAATTGATTCCTTCCGACCCTTGTATAACAATCTACTATACAAAGTAAATATTCATGTCATTGTCTAAATAAAATTCAACAATGTCAATGTGTATATAAAAAATCCGGACATAATCTTTGAGGACCATGTAGATTAGTGTCTGAAATGATCTTTTAAGGAAAGAACTACATAGATTGAGTGGACCTGTCCAGTCAGTGCACGCATTTGTCAGTAACCGTGCAGCTCAACTCGTCTAAAAAAAAATCGTCCGTATCGCTGTCAATGGCATAAGAGCCCAAAAGGCTGGCAGCATTACCACGTTGGATGGCAATGCTTAAAATAGGCCAGCCCTCTGGTCACGTGAAGAGTCAACCAACCGCTTGGCGATGTCCCGAAATATTCCACGAGCACTCGGACCCCAAGGCCCTAGTGTAAAAAAGCACATTAAATCTAACAAAATCAGCAGCAGCTTTACATCTGGGCAGCTATATTTAGAGACTGCTTCAGATGCAGAAATACGCATAGAAAAGACTCCTTTTTGGAATTACTTAGCTCTAGTACTTGATAGAGTAACTATTAACAGGGTCACGTCACACCGCCGTAATATGTCAGTCGTTAAAAATGTAGCGTGTGGAGGAACCGGTCCGACACTGATCCGGTGATAGCTCTGTTTCATACCTTTCCAAGAAAATCAGTCTCCTGTAGTTTTATTCCAGTGAATTACCACTGGGACTCAAGTACTTTAATTAAGGCACGTATAGCTTTAGAATGGGTTCGGTTCGAAGAGTCATTATGTCAGGGGTACTACATACATGTTCGAGTGCCGACTCGAACTTGATTTGGCAGTATTTTTTAAGTTAAACAGCAAAGTCAACTCGAACACGTGTTCAGATTGTGCCGATCGGCATCTACCCTCGCTTCATTAAAATCGGCAGAATTTGAGCTGAGATAAGCGGCTTAGTTAGAACATACTAATAATATCTACAAACATTTTGTATTCGTTTTTGCCGCCAATAGACCTCTCGGATAAAACTTTCTACCAAAAACTGACTTCTGTACAGTTCAAACATTTTATGGAGAAGTTAAGAAAGTCAAAGCATTTATTTCAAATAGGCACATAAAAGGCACTTTAGAACGTCAAAAATTACTAAAATAGAATTGATTCTAGTCGCCGTTTCCAAAAGGTAGTGTTCGTATGGAGAAGAATGGGCAAGAAACTCCACCGTTACCCTTTTAAAATGTTTTACAATATTTTGCACGTACATTAAGTATATAATAATAATATGTGAAGACGATGCACCCAAAATAAAATTACTATACCACAATAGGTAAAAGAATTAAAAATGAAACCATGACATATAAATTAATTATCTGATAGTTACATGGTGCTCACATATTTACTAACATGGTAAAAGTAAACAAATTTCATTCAAATAAAAAAAGAATACTAGTAATAAGTCAGGGTGTGAGTTAAAGTAATTACAGAACGTAAATCAATGTCAAAAAAAAGAACAAAGAATAAATTTTACAATTAAATTAGCAACCAGTTTGATTTTGTCTAGACTCTAGATTGTCCTATGGAGCAGGACCAGCATGTTTCCTAGCGTTCTTATATAATCTTCTAATTTATAGTATGCTTGTTTACAAAGTGTACGTTTAATGTGAGTTTTAAATTTTCTTTCATTTAATTGCAATATATCACAAGGTATTTTATTGTAACATTTAACACAGTACCCCATAAAAGATATATGTACTTTGGCTAATGTCCATCGCTTATTTTATTAAAAAGATGTAGATTTTTTCTTACATATACTTATATATAATATTTTCATAATGAATTGGCAAAGTACCGTCATAATATTAATCCTTTTAAAAAGTTTCCTGAGTGATTCGCGGCGACGTAGATTATAAATGGCTCTGACAGCTCTCTTTAGCAAAATAAAGATGGATTCAATGTCAGCAGCTCGACCCCATAGTAAAATGCCGTACGACATAATGCTGTGAAAGTAGCTAAAATAGACTAAACGCGCGGTTTCTACATCAGTTAACTGTCTTATCTTTCTAACAGCATAAGCGGCCGAGCTAAGCCGCCCCGCAAGAGATGTTATGTGAGGTGGGACATTGTAATTTCTCGTCTAGCGTGATTCCCAGGAAAACCGTTTCATCAACAAATTCCAGTTTTTCTCCATTCAGTATGATGTCACATTCGCTACTTCTAACATTAGGTAATTTAAATCTAAATTTTAAGTGTAGAGTTTGTGAAGTTAGGGCTTGTAGAGTTAGAAGCTTGGCTCTACCATGAGATCTGATAACTTTTTGACAGGGCGAGACTTATGTGGTCTCCTCTTGGCAACATTTTACATACAAATGTTTTTGGTGGGATGTTGTTTACAGGAAATGCTTCAGCCAACTGCTGATTAAATTGCTGAAACGTCTTTCTATCTTGGGGTAGCATTATCACTATTGTAAAGTATTAATCTGTTGAGTTAGAATTGAAGCAAAAAATAACTGTGTGACTTCAGAATCACGAATAATAGCACTAGGTAGCAGGTAGGTAAATTCAATTGGAATTATTTGTATATGGATTAGATAGATATCTAATCCATATACAAATAATTAAAATTGAATTGTCTGTTTGTAATGTCCAAAAAACAGCTTTTTACTAACTACATATAAAAGTATATTTATTTAAACAATTTTCATATATTTTTTTCTCACTGTCTGTTTGTTCCGGCCACGATTCCGGCTAATCTCCGAAATGTCTGGATCGATTTTGACGGGACTTTCAGATATTCAGCATTCGGCACTGGCAGAGATCTGATATTATAAAGAGTAACTTAGGCTACTTTTATTTCCGAAAAAGAATTAGGGTCCCGCACAAAAAAAAACAATAAATCCAGAATGTTTTCCGACATCCACCCGAAGAAAGTCTCAAGCATAGCTAGTATTCTATAAAATTCTACATTTATGACAGTCATTTTTAGATGTACATAATAAAGAGTATTCTATGTATTCTGAACAGATCATTGTGTCTGGTTGTTTGAAGATTTAATATACGACGTCTGGAATTGCAACTATAATTAAAATGAATATATTGTTACTACTAACGATAGTGTTAAACTCCTGCACTTTCTTCATATTACGGTTCCTAATCAGTCTTATTACCACTGTCATTACTTTCTCAACTCAGACAACATATAAAAAACTTTTCAGAAATACATACTTAATATTATAAATGCGAAAGTGTGTCTGTCTGTTGATACCTCTTCATGCTTGAACCGCTGAACCGATTTAGATGAAATTTGGTAAAAAGATAGTTTGAGTCCCGCGAAAGGAAATAGGGTAGTTTTATCCCGATATTCCCACGGGATCGAAACTTACGCGGGTGAAACTGCGGGGCGCTGCTGGTTTATTATACACATAAACCTGAAGAGCTAACTTTGGAGTCTCTCTACGTGATCGAAGATCAGAAATGATGAGATTCGTAGGAGAACTAAGGTACCCAAATTGTGCTTACGGGACCCTAATAATTAAGGCTCTGCTGTCCGTCCTTCACAGGACTGTATCTTTTAAACAGTATCGAGACACTTGAAATTCTCACAGAGAAATCAAATAAAGTTAAAAAAATTAAGTTTTAAATTAAAAGGGTCCCCTTAAGGGGACCTGTTTTAATTTAAAACAATAAACACGACACGACCAAACAATAAACACGTGTTTTGTTTAAAAGACGTGTTAATCGTTTATTAGTCTTTAAAAAAAATGTATTGTTAAATATTGTTTGGTGGTGGAACCCTTCGTGTGCCAGTTCGAGTCGCACTTGGCCGCTTTACTAAATACCGTCGTCGTTACGTCGAAACTCATCCACATAGTTGAATAACTACATACTCATAGTTTAAACGAAACATTAATTTTACGGCTTGAAAAACAATTATTTATTGCATCAGATCCGAAGCGGATATCAAAACATTTAATAATTGCAATTCGCATCGAGAACATTCCGTTATTGAGTCTGCTTTTAACTTTTACGATATTCCACGAAATTTTAAATCTTCTGTTTGGTGTTCATTAAAAATTCACTCCACAAAATTGTACCTACATTTATACAGTAACACAATTATATTCCCGGAAACGGATGCTGCATGATGTCACGTGGCTCGTAAAGGAAATCCATTAAAATTTGACCAAGTTCCCCGAATGGTCACTGAACAAAACAGAACTGAACTTTTCACTTAACTCTTTCTTTTTGCAGGAAAAAGTCTGTAGATATTTTGCTCGCCGTATGTCAGTGGATATGAAAACGATGCCAGTACAATGTTACACTAGGTAACTACTTCTGATATAAATACTTCGGAGTTCCACTTCAAACGTGGCGATACACGGTTATAATTTATAGTGAACTCAATAATTTTACATCTTCCGACACACGAAGAAGAAGGAATCCTAAAATAAGGTGGCATGTTAGCCGCATTAGTAGATGCACCAGTCTCAAATGTTAAGGGGCTTACATGACCTAAAGCGCGGTCACTGTCGGACTGCATTGAAAAGAAAGTGAAGCGCGACGACACAACCCTGGTAATTTATTGCAAAATATGAAGCAATTATCTATTTACAAAAAATCTATTGTTTGGACTAAAAAATTAAAACACTAGTGCTTTAGTTTGTTGCTTGTAGAATAATCTGACAAAAAATCAGAATGATTGTATGTATATTAGTATGGTTTTTATTGTAAAAAAGAAAGTTTTTAGAGGTATCTTCATGAATTTTTTCTATCGTATCAAATTAAACACACTATCTCGTAACTAGCTTAATTATATCCTGAAGAATATCATAATTTTTTTTTATTTTGTGTAATGCAGTTGATTATACACTTTTAGGCATCATAAAACTTGCCTTTTTTGCGTATATGTCCTGTAGTGCCTTTCATCTAATACTACCCGTTGCACATAGGCAGTCGCACCATGTACTGGTATTCGGTACTTACTGGTATTCAGCTCTGTTAGAGCCAAGAAGAAGGTATAAAACCTCTTTTATATTTTACTAGCTTCTGCCCGCGGCTTCTGTTAGCGTCTTCCGCGTGAAATTTCACTCTCCCCCATTCACCCTCTTAGGGGTGGAATTTCGAAAAACCCTTAGTGCGTTGGTCCCATGGTCGCAAACGCGACTGTTTCACTTGCGGTACTGGGTTCAATTCCCAGGTTGGGCAAAGTGTTAGGTATTGGATTTTTCCATTAGGTATGTCTTAGTTACAGGCCGGAGTTTGAAAGTTGGCTAAAGGTAGAAGAGAGAAGTAAGTTGAATGAAAATCAAGTAATTTATTCAAATTAGGCTGAAATTAGCACTTTTTGAACGTCAAAATTACATAAGATAGTACTAAAAACGCCCCCCCCCCCCCCCTTCACCACTTCCTAGCGCTTTAGTTGGGATGTAGAAGTGACGCAACAAACTCCCCAGCAGAACAGCTGTCTATGTGAAAGAAATAATATTGATGTTCGTTGTATTACTAGTTTTGGTCAAATCAATAAATACACATCGTTTAGATCTTCACTTGTGTCAAGTTCCTACTTGAAACTCCAAGCAACTTCATAACCGGTGGTTCTAAAATATGGTGGAAAGCTGCTCCGACGCAGCGCATTTCCGGCTTCCCATTCTGCTTCATACCTCAAGATTACGACTTGACATCTCGACAGGTTTGCTCGCACGAAAGAAAACGGTTTTTATTATACACTGTACAACTTTTAAAACATATATAAAATCAGCCCTGTTTTTCGGAAACAGAGTAATTGATTGACATTTTCACGCTAGTTTTTGCAAATAATAATTGGTATGTTTGTTTGTAACGTTATTAAGACCAATTAAAATCTTCCGCTGATAGCTTTTATTGGTGTGACAGTGATGCATCGGGCTTTTAACTGAAACACTGTAAAGATAGCCACTCTGAAACAGACACACATTGTCGAGCGAAAACAAATAGGTACCTACGTAACAAAATTTTTGTTAACGCGTATCGAGGAAAAACTTTACAAATATCGATTAAGTATAAAACGAGCTCTCCAATTAACTTGCCAACGTAACACCCCCAAGTAACATTTGACAAGGCCATGAAGATGATGATGATATAGTATTAACTAATCACAAAAATAAGGAAACACTATTATTTAAGAGAGCACGTCTCCTTTTTAAGGACTGGTCGACACTTCACGTGGCCAGAGGGCTGGCTCGTTCTTTGTTCAAAGAATAGCATTGCCATTCAATTTGGCAATGCTGCCAGTTTTCTGGGCACGTTTTCGGATGACAGCGATGCGGATGAGTACTTCGAAACCTAACTAACACACGAACTAACTATATTACCAACAACAACTATATTATAGTTAGTTAGATAGAACCTAGTGTAAATGGTTAACCATGTTAAATATTGTAAAAAATGTAAAGTCATCATCTGCCTAGCCTTTTCCCAACTATGTTGGGGTCGGCTTCCAGTTTAACCGGATGCAGCTGAATACCAGTATTTTACATGGAGCGACTGCCTATCGGACCACAACCCAGTTACTGGAGAATACGATACCCCTTGGTAAGACTGATTGTCAGGGCTTCTGAGTGTCCGTGACTACAGTCAAAGATCCACGAATGACAGCCGGGACCAACGGCTTAACGTGCTTTTAGAGGCACGGAGGGGCCACGGTATGTACCAACCGCGGCAAGTGTAGCTTAACCTGATCGATCGACCTGTGAGGCTGTTATTATTTAGCCACGGGCCTCTGTAAAGAATGTAGACTGTTAGAGATAAATATCAAAAATAAATATTTAGTACCTATCTATAAAATAAGGTATTCGGACTCGATCAAATTCCCATTACCTACATATAATTCAAATCGGATTTCTCTTTGTTATCTTCATCAATTGTCATCGTCGTAGAGGCAAATAGATGTATTTGCCTTTTTTTTTAGAGGGGATGCCCTCTAAAGGCCAGGAGTATTCGGTCAGCTACGCAAACAGACAGCCCGCATCGAAGCTCTTATAAACATGCAATATATACATAAATAGGTATATCTCTACTACTACCCAATGCCTGTCACCTAAAGTGACGTCACAGACAAAATTGTAGTCTAATGCAAACTGCATATGAAATGTGTTGCGCCAAATCCCATTTTGAATGCGCTTGTAACATTTCAACAGTCAGTAAAATTAATCTAAAACATTGTACCTACGCAATTGCATGAACCGTTGTTTATTTGGGTGATGCTACTCCCAAATGATATTAGCTCTTCTGTGAAGTATTTCGAAATTGTGATTTCTGTTCGTGATAGTTTTAATGCTTATAGTTTGTTGGTCTGGACGTAAGACCGGCAGATAAATATCACATAGGTATCTACATACATAAAGTCTATTCAAAGTTACGTTTCAAACAAATATCAACTTTATTTTAATGGTAATTAAGTTGATTTGAGAGTCATCATCTGCCTAGCCTTTCCCAACCATGTTGAGGTCAGCTTCCAGTCTAACCGGATGCAGCTGAATACCAGTATTTTACATGGAGCGACTGCCTATCTGACCTCCACAACCCAATTACTGGGTAATACGATACCCCTTGATAAGACTGTTTGTCAGACTTTCGGGCTTCTGACTACCCGTAACGACTGTCAAAGATCCACTAATGACAGCCGGGACCAGCGGCTTAACGTGCTTTCCGAGGCACGCCAATCTCACGGTAAGTAAAGATGGTCACCCATCCACAGACCAACCGCGGCAAGTGTAGCTTAACCTGATCTATCGACTTGAGCGGCTATTATTATTTAGGATTTCAGAGTGACTAGGACTATTGAAAATGTTATAAAAATGTTTGAAGTTGTAGCGTAAACTGAAAATACTGCAGATTACACAACTTCACGCTTTCTTACCAAGGGGCAGGCAGAAACTACAAAAGCCACAAGCTACGAGCCTTACGTACTCATGTCGCTATGTTATACAATCACGCTGGTTGCGCGACCTGACCACCTGAACTTTCTAAAGAACATCATCAATTAGGTGTAACTTAGTTTTACTAACTTATTTTAGACGAATAATTATGGTTCCGCACAAAAAAATACTCATATAATCCAATTTGTTCTCCGAAATGGACGCAAACGAAGTTGCGGGCATAGCTAGTCGATTAATATTTTCACATATTGCTGGACTAGCTTTACTTATGAAACTTCTATCTGTCCCTACTACCACCTCAATTTTCTCGTAGCGTCCATGTAGCTACGAAAGGAGATGGAAAACGGTGGGCCCAAATGTAATGAGTTGAGATATGTTCTAAAAAATTTGTCATATTTTTTTATCTTAGAATATGAAAAATCACCTCAATCCGCAATCTGGAAGCGGAGAAATATGAGAAAGATAGTTTTCGTGAGATTATCGATTGAGTAATCGATTACACAGTTACGAAAATAAAACCTTTGCACTAAATAAATAACTCAACGTAATTAAATGCTCTACTCTGTGCTATTGCATATAATTACAGTCATGTTAGTAAATAAAATATCAATTAATTACTGAAAAACCAATATATATGATTATCAATTTCATATCGATTAAAATCAGACTTCTATTTTTAGTCTATGTATTTATGTCACTGGCACACTGACCTGTATGAGGTCAATACACTGACATGACAGCTGACTGACATTGACACTAGACAGTTGCTTTCAGTCTATCAAAAACGGAGAGTTGGAGTTTGAGTTCACTCGTTTCGTGTCAAAGACTACAATATAATGCGGTGTAATAGACAGGAAGCTCTCATCATTTTGTGTTGACAGCACAATTCGCCATCTAGGACTCAAGTATTTAAAACTATTAGTTACAGCGGAATATGATAGATGGAGCTCTAGTAATAGTCACCGATATAGATGGTAGATGGAGCTCTATGATATTATTATTATGTTGGAATTTTTACATTGTCGTATAAATTATTGTTTACTACCTATTAATGTTTTTTTAACAATTACATAATTATTAAAAACACACTTAATGTAGTAGTAAACAATAATTTATACGACAATGTAAAAATTCCAGATTTTTAACTGCATTAGGAATAGGAGTATGAATGAATGTACTCGGAATATTAAAGACAAGAACAAACTGTTTATTCTTATAAAAAACACACAAATACATACAAATTAAACATTTACTAACATATTAAAATCAAAATCATGTAGGCTGAGAATCAGCATTTTTCTTTCCTAGTCACTAGACATCCAGGTACACAACAAGAGTTTTGAGACATGATGGAACTGCACTCAGTGTTCAGTTCAGTATTCACAATAATAATATTATGGGTCCAAACTATAAATAGTGCCTATGCTCACTAGCGAAACAACCAGAATTTAATTTTATTGCAAAAGCAAAATCCGAAACTAACACTCGCGCTGACAGACATTTCAATTAAAGTGTTACCAATGCAACAATAACAAATTACCATTGTTTAAATGAAAAAAAAAAACACCTTTCAGAACCATTTAACAAATCACTATAGACTTGTTACACTTGGTTTAGGCTTAATTTTTATTTTTGTTGTTTAATGTCCAATATTTTGAGACAATTATTTTATGTATGTGTTTGTTCATCACAACATCTCCCGGTATCATCACTAAATATTTTTATATTGTATCACAGTATTTTTCGTTTGCTACTTGGTCGCTAGGGGCGCTAGGAGTAATAGTGTTCTGTGTGATGTTCCAAGCTGCCATAGCATGTTTCGTGTTTTCAGAAGCGTTTTGAGAGCTTTCTCGATTATTGATAATTTATCACGACCACTGCTTTGTATTTTATGGATTCTTACGGATTCTGACCCTGCCTACCTTGCACGACTCTTGCTTTCACACTGGACACCGAAGATCACTGACACGTTTGACTTGGAATTGTTTTTTGGATTTTATCGCCGCCGGCTTGTGGATTGGATAGTGTTCAAACAATGGATCGCTGTGTGAGGTTGTGGGGTAACAACTGGTCACTGCAATACACTGGGCCGACGACCCTTACACGACGAAACAATTCTTGGATTGCTGCGCTCATATAATGTGCATTATATGGTACCTTAGCTGGGCTAGTTACCAAGATCATATAGACCACCTGCACAATTCCTAGACGACATTTTAATTATAATAGAAGACGAATAAAACACTATATTAAATGATTTTTATTTTATTTTAGCAGACAATCACCCTTTCCTTAACTCCATACCTACCTAGTTATGACTTGAAGTCATTGACGTTCATTAGTATGATTTTTCAAACATTTTCTACTAAATATAATAACTATTAGTGCAAAAGAACATATTTTGCACTTCAGGAATCAGCTGTTAGTTAAATATTGTAACATAACCTCACTTTTACTTAATCTCTTATATCTCTGTTCTCAGATTGACAAAATCCGCAGAGTTTTCAGTGAAAGGTTGATAAATATATAAGCTATTAATTGACACTACTTTCATCTTTTTACACCCAGGCCCAAGATTGTATGTAATCGTTTCAGTCTCCTTTCTTTTTCTAATTTGCACTCAAGAATTTAAGGAGTGTGAAAAGCCCATAAAAAAAACAAAATCTTAACAGACATGAATTAAAAAACCTATTGTCAAACTGACAAATGAAAATCGATCACACTCTTTGATGCTTGGCAACCGCATATTGCCAGCCTACTAGGTATAGGAATATGATTTGTGAACTGACTCATTTCATTTTCTAAGAATGAAAAGATTCCAGTTCACAAACCGCAGAAGAAAAGTAAACTTTTCTTATTTTATAAAGTATTAAAGCCACAAATTACACTATTTGTGCGACAACAAAAATATAACATTTCGTTTCAGACAGTCAGAAGCCAGACACAGTACGACCCGAAGGATTTGTAGGGATAACAATACTGTGACACATATTATGAAGTTGAAGCGAAAGATACCTAACGTCAGTATATATACCCCATTTTGGAGATTGGCCAGACGGCGCGTAGGTATTGGCTCCCTCAAGTAACCATGACAAACAAGTCATTCTAGTTTTATATTTATTAAATATTCTTCCGTTTGCTTGAACGGATTCATAAGTCTTATCTATAATTATGTTTCCTTTAGTTCCTCGCCTTCCTCCATAACTAAAGCATCATATTTTTGTGATGAACAAAACTTCAGATGACTTTTAGTTGCAACATGTTTTTGTGTTAAGAACAAAGTTCTTGGTAACACTGTAAGCAATAAATGTGTGTGAAACAAAACTTGTTTCCAAACATGTCACAGCAACATTGTTTCGCAACTTTTGTTAAGGTGAATACTCCAACCAGCCCGCGAAATTCAAATTTTTTTACGATTTTTGCAATTTGCAGGCCAGTGCTAGGTTGTATGTTGATTAAAATATTATTCGCGGCTGTAAGACATATGTAGTTACAGAATTATATTCATCAAAATCATCAATAAAACGCTCTAAGTTCATAAAGCTGTGGGAATTACTTTTTCTGTTTTTTTTTTTGTTCTTACACCTTTATGAAGTTGGAGGGTTGTATTGGTGATTTTGATGATTATAATTCTGTAACGCAAGAAATTTTGAATTTCGCGGGCTGGTTGGAGCATTCCCCTTAACGTGACAAATAAAAATATCAAGTTTTTTTGTAACAATTTGGTTCTCAAACTGGACTGCTGCCGCCATTTTGGATGTTTAAAACTCAATCACGCATAACGGCTGAACCAGTTTGGATAAGGCACACAAAATCAAAAGTAATTTATGCTTAGTAGGCTCAGCACTTTTTGTACGTCTAAATTACATAAGACAGTTCCTCAAAATGCCGCCCTTCACCACTTCCTAGTGCTGTACTGGGAAAAAGAAGTGGCGCAACAAATACTCCAGAATTATATAGTGCTGGGTAAACACTATACTTTGGTCTAGGAACTTTGTAAGCAAGTAAAACAACGGGAATAGCTTGTTTAAAATAAAATTTATTCGTGACATAATAAGTATATGTCGTTGAACGGTCTGTGTCAACCAGTAGGTACTCATGTAAAGGTGTACTCATGCACACGTATCAAACCGGAAAGGGATCGGCACCGTATCAACTCGAGCCGTTCAGTATTCTTTGTATGAAACTCCCTACTGTAACGCACACTAATCGGAATCGTAACGTAATCGCCTCGCCTCGGGACAAGCTCACGAACCGCGGTGCGGTGCGTTACGGCTCGTCGTCCCCGCGCTTACGTCTCTCCGTACCCGAGCTTACGTCTCTTCGGCCACCCTTGCCCCTCACACCCGTCCGGCCTGCCTGCTGCACCATCAACCAGCGGTCGGCGAGCCGTAAGCGCGGCGTCGCCTAGCCGTAGCCGAGTCGGCATATCGGAGCTTCTGATCCGCTTTTTTTTTTTAAGTTGAGCCACACTAGGAATTTCTTCTGTATTGTGGGTGCGTTTACAAACATTTAAACTCACGTACACAAACAGCCAGACCCGGAACAATTACTTGTAGGTCATATAAATATTTGTTCCGTGCGGGAATCGAACCCGCGACGCAGCGCAGCAGTCAATCGCTTAACCACTGCGCCAACCGTGGTTTCATTAGGTTGACGCCTGTTTAACGGCGAGGCAAAAGACGATACGGTTCCGATCCCTTTCCGATTTGATAAGTGTGCTATGACCTTATGTCGGCCATCGTTATTCTTATAGGTAACCACTAATAACAGCTGCACTTGTCGATCAAAGGTTAAGGTATCTAACCGCAGTTGGTCCATGGCTGGGGTGATCACGTATCTACCGAGACTCCACCGTGCCTTGGAAAGCACGTAAAGCTGTTGGTCCCGGGTATTCAGAAGCCCAAAAGTCTGACATCCAGTCATACCAAGAGGTAATGTAACCCAGCAACTGGGTTATAGAAAGCCGCTCTATTTTAATAAAAACTGTTTATCAGCAGGATCGGATGAGACTACGCCGACCCCAACATAGTTGGAAAAAGACTGAGCATGTAATGATGAAAACTAGAATATAGCTTTCTATTTTCGGGAAAAAAAGACAAAGTTAAAACGTTCAAAATCTAGACGCAGTCTCATTTTGGCGACAAACGAATGTCAAAAACTTGGGAAATTATAGGTATTTTTGACCGCTTTTTTTTTTTTTTGCATTAGAAATCATCAAATGACTCCTCCCGCTCTGGGTGGAGCGGAAGGGAGTGTCAGACTCTTTTGACAGCTCGAGACTGTGATTAGTCTGTGAACGTTCATAAAATTACGAGAATTACCTCTGTTAACCTGTCAGCTTTCATCGATAGATTTTAATTTTATTGTTACGTAATAGACAGGCTCATTTGAAATGCAATGGCAAATGCCGGCCAGTGACACATGCAGGTTATCGACAGGTCTATTAATAGGTACAGCTATATTTCTGAACATTGATTTATAAAGGGTCAAATTAGATTAGCTAAGCGAAACTCCGTGGGCGTATTCGTATGCTATATCTGAATACGATAAAATAGAAAACTTGACACGATAAAATAAAAGAAAACAGATTTTCGCAACTCATACTTCAAGGAACAACACAACCAGCGGTTGTTGAACCCCAAAAAAAAAACATCAAGATATCGGCAACCATCAAGTCTGCAGAGTCTCGCTAGCTAATTTAATTTGACCCTTGTATTGACAGGGTTGAGCATGACTTATCTAAATCAATACCACAAACAGTTGAAAAAGAACAACGGAAGGTTGCGTGTTCAGATCACGTCGGGGTCACCAGTATAGAGGTATGAGGAACAGGGTGTAAAGTTCACTCATACTCTATAGAAAAGGGAGGATCCTCCGACCAGACGGGCGTTGTGTCTGGCGAGCTACTGCCCGATGATTCATGTCGGGCCGTTGTATCTATGCTAGTTGTGCGGTAAACTCTGCTTGCGCGATGCAGGATTTTGCGTGACGTCAGTATGACGCATTGCTCGCATGTGGCGTTGCAGATACCGCTACAAGTGTACAGAGGAACAACGAATATAATTACAAATCTTCTTGTCACGACCTGCTGCATATTGCAAATAATATGCATTTCTAATGAAACCGCAACCGTTTCTGACAGTAAAATCCAACTTAGAGCATCCAATTAGCTTCAAACTTTGCAAAGAACAGTCTGACGTAAAATTAAGACATTTTGCCTGCTTTCCTGCTCCAGTCACAACTGTACAAAGAAAGTATTTTATTGTTTCCCGTCGCCGAAACGATTTGGTACAAGGTACGGAGCCTCGGCGCGGGGGCGCCGCATGAAACTCGGAAAATATCAATTTTTATTATATATTTTCCAGCAACACGGTGGTATGGTAACCAGGTTTTATTTTTTTGCGTGTATGTACTAAGGTTTGTATGACTGTGTAGGGAATGTAAGTACGATTAGTAGACATTTTGTAACATGTTTGGAAGGTATGCTATAGTTTTTTGGAGAGTCTATCGCTGATTGTTGAAATGTATCAAAAATAGACGAAACTTCGTGACTTTGTGCCCTGCGTGAATGGAAGTGATACAATCTTATGCTACTATACACATAATCAGCATAGAATGTTGCCACTTCAGGAGAGAGGGAGTGGGCCGTTGGTAAATGTCACACGTCTTCGAATTTTTGGTTTTAGGACATGTCAGTTTCCTCACAATGTTCTCCTTCACCGTTTAGTGAGAAGTGGTGATGAAATAATTAACATAGCTAACACTGATAAAATACGTATTAGGTTCCTGGTAAAGGCCCATACTGGAAATACTAAATAATGACTACATACATTCATTTTCTTTCTTTCATCACAGTAGAAAATCAATGTTGCCCTATACCTTGTTACCCTGAACCCTGTTGCCATGAATTCAGTATACCGTTGAATTTTTTTTGAGAACCGCCAAAAAAAAAATCTCCACAGGGGGGATCTAGAAACACACACACCGGGTGGTACGACAGGGTTGTCGATATACTAACATATTCAAACAAGACTAAAGTACCTAATCATTGATTGCCCCAGAACACTGCCAATCCCTAACTGATCTTCGAAGTGAAGGTACTACTTATACACCCAAAAATATCGTTATAATAAAAAGTAAGGCCAGGATATTCGAGCGCAGTAGGCATTTAGCGTTACCTCCCTCCGCGCGTGGCAAGTTCCGCGAACGCGCAATTCGAATGAACTCGCTGACCCCGCTGCTGCCACGGTAATTTCATCTAACAGTATTGTGACTCGGCCCTATTCTTGAAATATAGGGCTGCTCGCCTACAGTATTTTAATTTCATCATCCTACTTTAGTTTCTTTCTAGTTTTGTGATTGTAAATATTATTTTTTTTTAATATTATGTATAAAATTTATGTTAAAATATTTCTGGTGTTTAGTTTTTAGGGAAATATAAATATAGCAACATAATTAATTTTATTACCTACCAAAAATTTTCTTTTTAGGGTTCCGTGCCAAAATGGTAAATCGGAACCCTTATGGTGAGACTCAGTCTGTCTGTCTGTCTGTCTGTCTGTCACAGCTGGACATGTCAAGAACTACTAATGCATCAACTTGAAATTTGGAATAGTTTTAGATGACGTTTGCTCAACTATTTTGCAAATAAGAAAGAAATAAAAATATATGTACGTTTTTTGCAACAGGGCCTGAAAGGAAGTCTGAAGAATTCGAAGTGGGGCTACTAGAGCACGTGGGATATCATATGAAAGAAAACAGTTTGCACATTCTCAAACATTTATTCTTTTTTTTGGGCCGCATTGTTTTCGACTTTTGATGTAAAATGCAAAAAAAAAACCTTTCCCGCCCTTATCTCCGAAGTTTGCAAACAGAAAAATTTGAAATTATTTTATGTGATAGAAGTTTATGTAAAGATTACAGGAAAAATAAAACGAAGTCTCTAAATAGCACACTTGTTCAGAAATCATCAATAAAAGTTATATTAGTTTCACTATCGGTCAAGAGATGACGCTGACATAAAACTGCAATATTATACACCGCAGTGCACAATGTTAAAATTCTCTGATGAATATAGGCCTCGTCGATGAAAATTTAAAAACATATGATGGTACGGAACCCTCGTTGCGCGAGTCCGCAGTCCGGTGCGCAGTTTTTTAATTGCTACCTAATCTTTTCTTTCATGACTGTTATATCGCTTCCGCACTACCCTTATGAATGATCCGTTTTGTCGAATTTTTGTCTGATAATAAACTACTGAAGGGATTTTGATGGAAGTTT
Source organism: Mesoligia furuncula (assembly GCA_916614155.1). Lineage (NCBI taxonomy): Eukaryota > Metazoa > Arthropoda > Insecta > Lepidoptera > Noctuidae > Mesoligia > Mesoligia furuncula. The sequence goes on from OU744790.1 coordinate 38,322,762, forward strand.
CGATATTCTGTAGCCTTTGGTTTTCATCCATCACATAGGGTATGTTTAATAACTAATTTATAGTCCACGCGTACGAAGTCGCGGGCATAAGCTAGTTATTTATTATTAGTTATATACTTTGGACTAAATAAATTCTGATAAAACTCATTACAATACAATGCACAGGATAATAAATTCTTTATTAGAAATAAGAAATACTAAAATACTGCTCTGTCAAAGACGTACCGAGATCAAATAATACACAAAATGTTAGTTAGGTATTCATCCAAATTTATTTTATCCCCTTCAAAGTATGATCCTTCAGAAACGACACACTTACCACCAACGAATAACCAAATCATAAAAACATTTTTTAAACGCTTTTTCCGGAATAGAGCTTAGTTTACGCCGCGAATTCTCCTTCGTTCGCTAAAATTTGTTCACAGTGATGGCCTTGTGCGAAGGCGCAATATCGTGGTGCAAGATCCAACAATTTTCTTTCCACAAATCTGGCCTTTTTTTCGAATTTACTCTCTCAAAAGCCGCATATCGCTCAAATAATATATTTTATTTAACGTTTTGGGAGGGTTTGCCATAATCGCCACGCTTGGCGGGCGGGTTGGCGATCGCAGTATGGTATGGTGGTGGAATACATAGAGAACGCTGCTGCCCATTCTCCGGTACGATCCTTAGTCGCCTTTTACGACACCCACGGGAAGTAAGGGGTGGTGGTATTCTTTAAGTCCGGCACCACACAGACAGACACAGAGATTGGGGGAGGCCTGTGTCCAGCAGTGGACGTCTATCGGCTGAAACGACGATTTAACGTTTGACCTTCTGGTATGAATTCCGAGTGTACAATACCGCGATAGTCAAAGAAAACAGTCAACATGACTGACTTTTGATCGACTTTGGCCGTGGCGTGGTTTTTTCGGTTTCAGTTCAGTTGGAAGGCGCCACTCCGAAGCTTGTTGACTAGTTTGCATGTCAAACTCGTCTCGTCACCAGTAACAATGCGTTTCATGAATGTTGGGTCGGAGTTGACTCGTTCTAGTATGTCTTCAGCGACTCATAAGCGATTGAGTTTTTGGATCACATTCTCCAGCTCCATCTCCACTGGTGCTTTCCGTTGCTTCAGAGTGTCTGAAAGATAGATCAATGCTAAAAAAAAACCTACTATAGACGCATTCGCAAGCTTATCCTATTACTAAGTTTTATAAGTAATTAGGTAGGTACCTATGTAATGTATATTATAATAAAAAGATCATCTATAAATTGAGCCATCGTGAGAGGCCTGGCAGATGTGAAACATCGAAATTATTTTAGACGAGCTTGCCCCGCTGTTTTACCCGCGTAATTCAATTTCCCGCAGGAAGTCAGTCAGTAAGTCGGTAAGTCAGTCGGTAAGTCGATCGGTAAGTCGAGTAGTAACTCAGTCGTTAAATCAGGAGGTAACAAATATCTACGTACACTCTACTATCAACAACATCAACAACCTTGCATTATTATTATAATTTATAGAATATATACAGTAGGCACGGTAATATTATCTATACAGTATACTATCTTCATACAAACGGTCGGAACGCGAGTTATACCTACGCGCCTAGAGTCCGGTTTACACTCGGTAAACAAACAGTCTCGAATGCTCCGCAGTGATGAACGGACGCCGGACGGTGTGATCGTTTTGTAAGCAGTAAGCGTGCTATTTGTGACAAATATTCATTGAAATAATTAATACAAGTACTTACTTAATAATATGGTAAAGAGCAATTATAGACTATATTGTGCTGGTTTTGGTTGCTTGAATTCGTCGATAAGTTTTTTTTTAAATTAAATCTACTAATAAAAAAAAACAAAAATATGTATTGTTTTTGAACTCTTCCTATTTCATTCACAACGAATTTCATATTTTTAAATAAAAAATATAATATTTTACCTATACAATCACAAAACTAGAATGAAGCTGGCAGGTTGATGAAATTAAAATACTGTAGGCGGGCAGCCCTATTGCGTGTTTACGCGCGGCTGTAGGTCTGTAATTATTTCTAGAAGAGGGCCGAGTCACAATACTGTATAGATAATAGTGTGTATATGTCTGTCGCTCACGTAGTAGTAGCTATTGCGCCTGAGCGAGAAGAAAATACTGCCGTCGCGTCGGTCGTCATTCTAAATCCCATTCTCTAACTAAAAAAATCGAGTTGTAGATTATCGTCGTTGTCAAACCAAAACCTGCTATGTGCAAAAAGTATACTTTTAAGATATTGACAAAAGAAGTTTTGATAAAGTTCTAGCTGCTGCACATAGCACATTTTATTCTGAGGCCATAGTTCCACAACTAATGGTCATAAGCACATAGCAGTTCTTTTATATGAGAAATAAGGCAGTGACCTAGAAGCTGTGGTCAAAATCTTGAAACCTCAAAAAACGGCACATAGCAGATTTTGGTTTGACAACGACGTTATGTCGTTATTGTTCGCCTGTGCATTTTTAGGGTTCCGTTGCCGTATGTCATAGCCACTTTTTTCCGAAACTATAAGAACTATACTGTTTAAACTTGGTAAGTAGATGTATTCTGTGAACCGCATTAAGATTTTCACACAAAAATAGAAAAAAAAACAATAAATTTTGGGGGATCCCCATACTTAGAACTGAAACTCAATTTTTTTTTTCATCAAACTCATACGTGTATCTATGGATAGGTCTTCAAAAATGATATTGAGGTTTCTAATATATTTTTTTCTAAACTGAATAGTTTGCGCGAGAGACACTTCCAAAGTGGTAAAATGTCCCCCCCCCCCCCCTGTAACTTATAAAATAAGAAAATGATAAAACTAAAAAAATATATGATGTTAAGTTCCACCGAAAATTGGTTTGACGAAATCTACTAAGTAGTTTTTTTTTTAATACGTCATACTTAAATCGTAAACCGCAATTTACCTTTCATTCAATCAACTCAAATATAAAAATATAAAAAAACATTTAATTTCATAAACATAAACCTTACGCATAAACCCGGATGTTACGAAACCCTCGGTACGCGAGTCCGACTCGCTCTTGCCCGGTTTTTTTTTTTAAATACGCCTTTAGATCTTGGTATCGATGAACTGCAAAGATAAAAAGTTTTATTAGCAAAAATTATCTTTGTTGTAGTTGTGCTACTGTTTTGTCTATAAACTGAAATATTAAAAACTAAAATATCAACTAGTTTATATTTACTTTGTTATTACTATACTTAATTTTATTGTAAATTTATGGTACGCCAGCACATTAAGCTACTACAATCTGTCAAATTTCTTTAATAGATTTTCAACTTTAACGCTAAAGCATAAGGTTCAAAGTTGATTGGAAAAATTTGACAGTTTCTGATATCTTGATGTGCTGGCGTCTGTACCTACCTGCTACTGCTAGTACTGTGACGAAAGCAAGAAGGTACCTAATTACATAAACAACTACAATATTGTTCTGTCCCGTCGACTTTTACAAATAGGTAAGTAGTCATAAATACGTAGAAAAATAATAATCAAACTTACTTTAATTTTTTTAAGCCCGCAGTTCAATGCTGGACATTTTTTCTTCCTTCTGTTTTTATTCCCCATAATTTTATCTTAATTATCACTATATAATATACCTACTACAACATAAACTAATCATCATCTGCCTAGCCTTTTCCCAACTATGTTGGGGTCGGCTTCCAGTCTAACCGGATGCAGCTGATTACCAGTATTTTACATGGAGCGACTGCCTATCTGACCTCCACAACCCAGTTACTGGGTAATACGATAACCCTTGGTAAGACTGGTTGCCAGACTTTCGGGCTTCTGACTACCCGTAACGACTGTCAAAGATCCACAAATGACAGCCGGGACCAACGGCTTAACGTGCTTTCCGAGGCACGGAGGGGTCTCGGTATGTAAAGATGGTCACCCATCCACAGACCAACCGCGGCAAGCGTAGCTTAACCTGATCGATCGACCTGTGCGGCTGTTATTATTTAGCCACGGGCCCCTCAACAACATAAACTAATATCTAGTTTAATTATTAATACTAGAACCTACAACAATATTTACAGACTGATTTTTAAAACGAATACACAAACACGGTAAATAACAATACTGCATTATATTTCAGTCTGTGAACGTATATTTCGATCGATTAGCGGGGGAACGCAGCGAGCCAGGAAAAGCGACACAGGTCCTACCTCGGTGACGCCTGGCAGGCTACTGAAGCGATGAGCGCGGGCCGCCTTGTTATATTATATCTTGTTAAAACAATACAATTCTGTTTTGAGAAAAATTACCCGTAGAATTTTCTTCTATACATAATTGCCTATTTTTTGACATATTTTTTGTGAGTAAAAGTTTGATCTACTTCAAGTAAAACTTGAAAAACGATCAAAAACTTCCTTGTTTTCGATTTGTTTGCGATTTTTTATGATCGAGTGAAGTTGTAAATATCGTGTTTTGAACCGTAGAATAATCAAGAGTGTTAATTGAACTGCAACATATATTTTTTTCAGATTAAAACAAAGAATATTTGATTGTTTAATGTTGAATCAAAAATAGGTCAATTTTGAGAGTCCTGGCCTTAAAAAAAATTAAATCGACTTTAAAAAGAAATTAACTCAAAATTATGAAATAACTTTAATTTCGAAAGTCGGTGTCCTGGAATCTGTATTTTAGTTTTAGTTTTTTGCCCCTGCTTCTAAAATTAAAGTTATTTCATAATTTTGGGTAAATTTCTTTTTGAAGCCGATTTAATTTTTTAAAATTACTTTTTATTTCGTAATTTTTAGTTTCAGGTAAACACTGGAATATTTGTGTGTAATAAGTAGGTAATAATTTTGTTGTAAATATGGCACTAGAATTTGACCAAGGTTTTAAGATGTATTCCCTTTGCTACACCCGTAGCTCATATCAATAAGCCAGGCCATCACACTTACACATAATATTAGCCCATATCTTTAAAATTACTGAATCGAATTTGATGAAACTTGCACTGTTTTCTAAGTTGAAGTAAATGTAAGTCAACAAAAAAACGGTCATGATCTGATTAACATTGGTGGAGAAATGTATGGACAAACATACATACGTCTATAAAATTTTGTATATTTGTTTGGAAGCCCTAATAGATTCTGATATGTGCATATAATCCAGTTCCAATAATATTACATACCTACATACGTGTCGAATTGATAACCTCCTTTTTTTAAAGTCGTTAAAAAGGTTGCTAATTTCATTAAATGGCGGCTAAAAGTTGCGCTCATGCTAGTAATAAGGTTACAAACCGTCGGCAGTCCAACGGTTGATCGGGTTTTATATCGTTAGCGTCAGCATGGCGATGGCGTCAGCTTAGCAGGCGTTCGGTAAATATAATAATTGAATTGGCTGCACATTGCGCAACCAACTAGCAACAGAAATATGTAGATATTATTTGTGTTTAAAATTTTCCCAGATTAATACATTATTATTATTAAAAGCCCATATTGTCACACTGCAGGGCCAAAGCCTACCTATACTTAGTGAGGCCTCCTTTTTCTCGTACTTCCTTAAACTTAATCTCGGAAATCTAATTCGAGATCAAAAATGTATACTAAGGTGTTCCCAATTTGAAATAATAACCTCAATTGTGTAGCTTGTCGAAAAGCGCTATAATATAGTGCTAACATTGTAAACATATCTTAAATATGTAAAATATAATATTGCACACAGCTTTCAGCTTTAAAGTTACGTAAATTACGATTCGAGAATAAAATATAACTGTTTGAAATAAAATCGTGCAAATTTTTTTTTTATCACATCTATTCAAAAAGAGCTCGCGTATTTATTCTTCGTAAACAGGGACTAAAATAACTCTTTAATCCCTAGGGACTAAAAGTGATTTGAATTTGGAATGTGGATATTCTTAGCAAAAGCTGCAATCACCAATGAGATCAATCACGAACAATGTATAAACAAGTAAGAGGATGTATGATAAAGTAAAAAGCGCGCGAGATAAATTAAAAAAAAAATGTGAAAAAATAAAAAAGCGCTCGAAAATCATTCTAACTTCGTTCGCAATAAACAAAATTATATAATAATAATAATCGTTTATTTATAAAAAGGGGATACATTTACAATGAATAGTACTTTGAATCCCTCGCTGTGCTCAGGATACTACTTTAAGACCTCTCGCTGCGCTCGGGATTCTACTCTAGAATCCTACGCTCCGCTGAGGATTCAAAGAAACAGTCTCGCCTTCAAAATAGTTGTTTGCTCCCTTGGCAAACAATCTACTATTATGATACTGGCAATAAGGAAGAAGCTCTACACATTTGGACTTTCATTTATTATTTTCTATTTATAAAATATTTTTCTAATAGGTAAGACAATCGTTAAAAAAATCGTATATATTATTGCGTTATCCTAATAATCGATTCAAGTGGCGTACGTTCTGGTCGCCATTTTGTTTTGGTCATTCGGATTCAATGGACTGCTGTGTCTAAAGATCAGCTCAAGATGGTCTTTAGGTGATTGCGTCAAGATTTTGAGCATTTCTGCAGGATGATGCTTAATTTGGTGCCCCCCTGCACTACCCAGGTTTAATACACCGTGAATAGCTCTTTTTAAATTGAATAGAAGTTACTATGGCACCTAATTCCAAATCCTTGTCCATTCAGAGTTATACTGAACCAATCATGGTAGTTTTAGCAATACAAAAATAAGGTTTGTTTTAGATATTTTATAATTCACTGTCCCTTTGAGGATCATTAGGAATGCGTTAACACCACAAGCACCCAGTAACAGATTATACTCCCCCCCCCCTCCTTCTAAAAGTAAATTTTCGATCACTATGAAATGTGGGTACGAGAAAAGTTTTATGTGACTTCTGACTTTTCATCCTGCCTTATCCTCTGTTGGTCCATAAGTGTCTTTGAATCCATATACGAAATTGCATCGGTTGCCAACATAAAAATAGAATGTATGAATCAACTTTTTTCTAGCTGACATTTCTCCATTTTTTTCCAAAATCTGAGAATTCAGTTAGCAATTACTCAAGTAGCAAAGGAAAAAAACGAAAGAACGAAACGAAACTCTTAAGAACGTTTTTATGTAGCTACAACGGTTACGGTAGCTTCCCTTACTGACTTGTCTCAACATCCACCCTGTAATACTCAGATTGGACAAGGAATCATGACAAGGGTCATTGGGATCATTTACTAAATCTTATTACCTTTCTAATTATATATCACTAGCTGCGCCCCGCGGTTTCACCCGCGTAATTGTCGATCCCGTGGGAATATCGGGATAAAAAGTAGCCTATATGTTAATCCAGGGTGTCAGCTACCTCCTTACAAAATTTTATGAAAATTGGTCCAGCCGTTTGAGCGTGAAGAAGTAACAAACATATAAACACACACACACACTCACACACACACTCACACACACACTCACAAACTTTCGCCTTTATAATATTAGTGTGATTTATTCCTATTGGAGCGAATACCATCTTCCATACATTTCGTGGCATAATCCTTAAATTAAATAGATAAATATGAGGAAGTTGTTAATATGAATAGAAATCTTTTATTTTCATTAATTTACGACGAGACCTTAGGCTATAACATGTTTAATTTTGAGACGCCGATTCAGCGTGATTTTTTTAATATTGACTAAGGGAATGTTGATTTCATTTTTGATCTGGAACTATATTTCCGAGATTTATTAATGAAGAAAACTCGATGATTTGTCAAGTCGCAAATACTGTGCAAAGTAAGGAGTTAGGACGCTAGTTTTTGATACTTCTTTCGTGGATCCTTGGCCAATTAAACTGAACTGAAATGTTGTCCTTTAAAAAGCTGCTAAATCTTTTATTACATAATAATGAACATCGTCATATAATTATAAGAAAGACTACGTACGGAACAAAAAGTATCCTTTTTTTAGTTGAGTACATAATATACGTCTTTCCCAAATACATTTACATAAATACATCATACAAACTCACAAAATTAGGAACTTCTAAACTTTCACATTTAGAATATTAGTAGAATACATTTATTAAGCCCTTTTAGCTCAAACGCCGTTTGAATTTTAATTAATAAACTCACCTTTACATTCTACACTCAGATTTATTTCATCCGGTAACAAAGTTGCGTGTGCGCTCCCTAGTTTTACCTCCAAATGCATTTTGGTAGTTAGTTCCGAGAGTTCCAGTATTTAATTCACATTCAACATAGAAACAGAAAGTTCTCGCTGCTAGACTACGTCTCTTATTGCAGCTCTGTAGGTTTTGAGTGGCTCTTACTTGTGTCTGCTGGCTGTTTGAGAAATACATTACGAACTGTGAACATAGATAAAATCGTTTTAACAAAAACAAACCGACTTCTAAAAAAAACACTACAAAGTGAAAAATAACTTTAATTTCGGAAGTCGGTGTCTTTGGATCTGTATATTAGTTTTTGCCACCGACTTCCGAAATTAATGTTATTTTTTTAGAAGTCGTTTTTTTTGTTGAAAATTTTTTGCTTTCTCGCTTTTTAGTGGGTTTGTTTATAATGTATCTAAGTTACAATAGCCTTATGTCAAGTTGCCCATCGCCTTTTACAAAATATTGCTTTTCCCGATGCACGGACGTTAGTTGTTGAGGAGTTCTTCTGGTATCCACCATCAGCTCCATTTTACCATTCGACATTGTGACGGGCATAAATTGCTTAGCAACCATACCTATTGAAGTAATCGAATCGCAACCCATGAAATACTTATTATTGAATAGTTCCGGTGGCCATCTGTGGTCTACTTCATCAGTTCCACTTCACCACATGGTGGTTTCCAAGAACAAGCTCGATTTACTATAAAAAAAAAACAAATCGCTGTATAGCGATTTGGTTTTTTTTATAGTAACTCGAGCTCCTCAAATATTATAAGCACACCTATGTGTGCCTATAATATTTGAGGAGTTCTCTCAATTCCTCATGGATCCCATCATTAGAACTGGATTTCGATAAAAATGGGACCAATCTGGAAGTATATCCTTTTAAATAAAAAAATATTTTCCAAATCGGTTTATAAATGACGGCGTACTAAGGTAACAACATACAAAAAAAAAACGAATTAATTGAGAAGCTCCTCCTTTTTTTGAAGTCGGTTAAAAATGGAAATCAATAGTAAATAGACATTCATAACCTCATGCCGTCATCCTTTGAGAGTAGGCAGTAACTACTGAACGCCACCTAACACTACGATCGTAACATACTCTTTGTGTTTCGTTAATGTTCATACATCTAGTCATACACGCGCCGGTTGCGAATACTACCCACCTGTTCTTTCTGAATAACGTCACCAATGAAGTCACTATAATGGCCTTCAATAATCCTCTCAACATGAGCAAAGGGAATATTAATATGACCAGTCAACAAAAGAGATAAGTATGCAGGATCGTCGAATATAGTTGAAGTTTTGTAAGAAACCGATGGATGTTCTCGAATAAAATTTAATTTTATTAATGGAAAACAAACAGCTCATTTATCAAATTAAATTTCAGTATTCAAAATATTTGATGAACAATGAGCATGAATTCCTCAGAATATACCAACAAAAGGCCAAAAACATGGAGTCAGTCAGACATAAAACGCATCGAGAATTTGGCAAAAACGTTACGCCAAACAAAAATGTGTGACATTTTTCGCCGTCCATATTCCGACAACGTATCACTGATGACAACTGCTCGCTTAAAACCGTCTTTGTTTTTGCTAAAAGCTAACACAATGGTTTTTCTCCTCATCCTGCGCTAATTACAAATGTGTAGAGATGCAACGTTAAATGACGGAACGAGTGTTTCAAACACTGATTATTTCGACTGCTTGATATCGGGACAAACTGTTAAGAGGAAATACGGGTGGTCGTTTCTTCATAGAATTTTTCATAGAAAGACTCTCGCCAGTTTTTTTTCTGGTTAATGACCATAAAGCAATGATTTTTTACAGAATAATAAATATTAACTACTGAGTCCCTATGTTTTCCTTTTTGATGATACATTATTTCTTAAATAAGCACTAGAACTAGCTGTCAACAGAGGCCGAGTGTACAAATTTGACAACTATTAATGAAAAAAGAAAAACATAGAACAACATATTTCCTTCTTATTCATTTTATGGAATATCTTTTAAATAGGTCCAATATTGGAGGAGGAAATAGGCGAGAGCCAAACCTCAAATTATGACTTTTTACTTAGGCTTTTTCAAAAGTCTCTCCGACCACATTTCCTCTTAACACACTGAAACTTAAAGCATTTATCAGCCTATAATGATCCCACTGCTGGGATACAGGCCTCCTCCCTGTAAGAGGGAGTGGGCCGTAAGCCATCATGCGGACCCAGTGCGGGTTCGTGAATGTCACATGTCTTCGTCTTTTTGTTTCTAAGACATGCCGGTTTCAAAACGGTGATGAAATTAAATAGACAAAGTAAAGTGCCTGCCTGGGTTTAAACTCACGACCTACAACTCGAAAGTCGACCACCACACCATACCACTGCTCTCCAAACATTTATTTCAATTAAACCATTTACAGGCCCATTTACACCCCATACTTCCCGTGGGTGTCGTAAAAGGCGACTAAGGGTCGTACCGGAGAATGGGCAGCAGCGTTCTCTATGCATTCCACCACCATACTATACTGCGATCGCCAACCCGCCTGCCAAGCGTGGCGATTATGGCAAAACCCCCCCAAGAATGACAAGCACAAAAATCACTAGGACCCGGCGGCCCGCCTACCCTTGGTTACGGTAGCGGCCAAGGCCACGGTGAGGCAAGGGGTGCTAAGAATCCCCGGAAGAGATCCGGCTACCACAATCACCGAAAACTGGACCTGGCAACATACAACACGCGTACACTCCGGACCGACGAGAAGATCACCGAACTCGAGGAAGAATTGAGCAAGATACGATGGAGTATAGTGGGGTTATCTGAAGTCCGAAGAGAGGGGGAGGACTCGATAATCCTTAAATCCGGAAACTTGCTCTATTTCCGGGAGGGCAACCAGCAGTTCCAAGGTGGTGTCGGGTTTATCGTCCATAAGTCCCTTGTGAGCAACGTGGTGAAGATCGAGAGTGTGTCGACCAGGGTGGCGTACCTAATACTCAGAATATCCGAAAGGTATTCGCTGAAGGTCGTACAGGTTTACGCCCCGACCTCGTCACACCCCGACGATGAGGTGGAGACCATGAATGAGGATATTTCCAGAGCCATGCATGGCTCTAAAACTCACTTTACCGTTGTCATGGGGGACTTCAACGCGAAACTGGGTGAACGTAACGATGATGAGCTGCGAGTGGGGCAATTTGGAGTTGGATGCCGGAACCACCGGGGCCACCTACTGGCCAGTTTTATGGAGAAGGAAGGCCTCTTTATGATGAATTCCTTCTTCAGAAAACGTGAGCATAGAAAGTGGACCTGGCAGAGCCCGGATGGTGCAACTAAAAATGAGATTGACTTCATTATGTCCACGAAGAAGCAAGTATTCAATGATGTCTCTGTGATCAACGCGGTGAAAACCGGAAGTGATCACCGTATGGTAAGAGGCACATTGATCTTAAATATCAAGCTGGAAAGATCTCGACTGATGAAGTCTACGCTCCGTCCAGCACCGATCCAGATCCAAAACCCCGAGAGCTTTCAGCTCGAACTCCAGAATCGTTTCGAATGCCTAGGGAGCTCCGTGGACGATTATAACGATGGGTTCGTGGAAACTGTCCATACGGTCGGGTCTAAGATCTTCCAGGCCCGCCGTACGAATTCAAAAAAGAAGCTCTCTGATCCTACTTTGCGGCTCATGAAGGAGAGGCGCGATATGATCCTGCAGTCTACGGATGATGCGCTAAATTACCGGCGACTCAATAGACGGATCTCTAAGGCCTTGAAAAGCGATCTTCGCCGTTTTAATACAGATCGTATTAAGGACGCGATAGACCGAAATAAAGGCTCCAAGGTCTTTGCTAGAGATCTGTCTATTGGGCAGAGCCAGCTTACGAGACTGAAGACCGATGATGGCAGGATCGTATCCGACAAACCTGAGCTGTTGAGAGAGATCGAGAGGTTCTATGGACAGTTATACACGTCAACAAATAACCCCGCTATGAATCTGGCAAACGACCCAAGAGCTAGACTGACCCGGCACTATACCGAAGACATCCCGGACGTCAGCCTGTACGAGATTAGGATGGCTCTGAAGCAGCTCAAAAACAACAAGGCACCGGGTGATGACGGAATTACGGCCGAGTTGCTGAAGGCTGGCGGAAAACCCGTCCTGAAGGCCCTTCAGAAGCTGTTTGGTTCCGTCATACTCGAGGGCATAACACCACAGGCATGGAACAGGGGTGTGGTGATACTTTTCTTTAAGAAGGGCGATAATGCCCTCCTTAAGAATTATAGGCCCATCTCACTCCTGAGCCATGTCTACAAGCTGTTTTCGAGAGTCATCACGAACCGTCTCGCGCGCAGGTTTGACGACTTCCAGCCTCCCGAACAAGCCGGATTCCGTAAAGGCTTTAGCACCGTAGACCACATACATACGCTGCGACAGGTTATACAGAAGACCGAAGAGTATAACCTGCCTCTCTGCTTAGCGTTTGTGGACTACGAGAAAGCCTTTGATTCGATCGAGACATGGGCTGTGCTGCAGTCTCTTCAACGGTGCCAGATCGACTATCGGTACATCGAAGTGCTGAAGTGTCTGTACGAAAACGCCACTATGTCAGTCAGACTCCAGGATCAGGCCTCGAAACCTATCCTTCTGCAGCGAGGTGTGAGACAGGGAGACGTTATCTCTCCGAAACTGTTCACCGCTGCACTGGAGAATGTCTTCAAGGTTCTGGACTGGAAAGGGGCTGGCATCAACATCAATGGCGAGTACATAACTCACCTTCGGTTTGCCGACGACATCGTAGTCATGGCTGAGACTATGGAGGACCTCAGTACAATGCTCGATGACCTCAGTAGAGCCTCCGAAAGAGTGGGTCTTAAAATGAACATGGACAAAACGAAGGTCATGTCAAATGCCCATGTAACACCCACTCTCATAAAAATCGGAAACGCTACACTCGAAGTCGTGGACGAGTACGTTTACCTAGGACAAACCGTCCAGTTAGGTAGGTGTAACTTCGAGAAAGAGGTAAATCGAAAAATCCGACTCGGCTGGGCAGCGTTCGGGAAGCTACGCAATATCTTCTCGTCCCACATACCGCAGTGTCTCAAGACGAAAGTCTTTGACCAGTGTGTGTTGCCAGTGATGACTTATGGAACGGAAACGTGGTCGCTCACAATGGGCCTTATAAGAAGGCTAAAAGTCACCCAAAGGGCAATGGAGAGGGCTATGATTGGAGTTTCCCTGCGTGATCGAATCAGGAATGACGAGATCCGCAGGAGAACCAAGGTAACCGACATAGCCCGAAGAATTGCCAAACTTAAGTGGCAGTGGGCAGGGCACATTGCTCGCAGAACAGATGGCCGATGGGGCCGAAAGGTTCTGGAGTGGCGACCGCGTACCGGAAGACGAAGCGTTGGAAGGCCTCCCACACGGTGGACCGATGACCTTGTGAAGGCCGCAGGAACCCGTTGGATGCGGGAAGCACAGGACCGGTCGAAGTGGAGGTGCTTGGGGGAGGCCTATGTCCAGCAGTGGACGTCTTTCGGCTGAAATGATGATGATGATTTACAGGCACTTTTAAATTATCAAGTGAAAGTCAAAGTATTTATTTCAAATAGGCACATAAAAGTCACTTTTGAACGTCAAAATGAAAAAAAAATTACAAGTAATAAGTCAGGGTGTGACCATCCAAAAAAAAAAAAGGGTGTGAGTTTAAGTAATTACCTACATAATGTAAATCAATATCAAAAAATTGCAATTGAGTAGCGTATCTCCATAGACGTGATGGATATCAATATTTTAGAACCCTGAATAATGAGATTCGGATATAATATTTTGAAACTATGAGAAATAAAAAAATGTGCGAAGTGCTGCATCATGAGGCTGTCTCCTTGGCCTAGTGGTCGCAAGCACTACTGCTAAGCATAAGGTCTAGACTTCGACTCCTGGCAACTAGAGCAAAGTGCTGTTATGTTTTTCTACCTGTAATTTCCCAGTAGCAGCCCGGAGTCTGAATTTGTGTCCGATTGATGGCAATAGGCTAGCCCTACTACTATATACACCTTCAAGACGTGAGGTGTATGTGGTGCATCTATATTATTGATACTAAGAGATAGTGACGATGCTATGACAATTATCTTTGATGAAAGGTAACTCGGTGCAGTAGTCAAGCCACAGGTAAGGGCTAAGTATACCGTACATACTGGCAATCACACCGCGTATGTATTTGACGCCTTAAGTATTTACGCCTTTAGTGTATTGCGCACTATGGTATCTACTGCATACTGATGCAGTTGGTACAAAATCAATCTGATTAGCTTTTTCCGATGCAGCTGAATACTAGTATTTTAAACGGAGCGACTGTCTATCTGGTGGAGTGGAATTTAGGAAACCACTAGCTTCTGACGTTTCATGAGCGCCCGTGTAGATATATGTGAAAAAAAAAATATGTTGGTTATGATCTGACTTCCATAACCCAGTTACTGGGTAACACGATACCCCTTGGTAAGACTGTGTGTCTGGGCTTAACGACTGTGAAAGATCTACGATTGAAAGCCGCGACCAAATGCTTTCCGAGGCATGGGCGGGGCTCAATATCTTCTTAACATATTATAAAACAAAGTCGCTCCCGCTATCTGTAAGCTGAGATCTTTTAAACTCCGCAACGGATTTTAATACAGCTTACAGCAATGGATAGAGAGATTCAAGAGGAAGGTTTATATGTATAATACATGCATATTATAATAGAAATAAGCCGAGAAATTCGAAGATTTATAATGATTTATGTCGTAACAAACATATTTTTGTGCGCTTTCATTGCAAACGCTGGCTAAACCTTACGAGATAGATCAAATTAATGTACTACGGAATTGTATATCTCCGCGATGGTATATGTTGATCTCCTAAGGATAACCCACAGTAACCATTTTTATCTTTTACATATTACAAAAAAAATATGGGTTGTTTACCAAGCTATTTTAAGCAATACAGTTATTATTCTTTGTCCAATCAAATACATTATAGATACGTTGTGCATTTCATGTAGATCAAAATTGCCCTTTAATCTATCGTTAAAATGAATATCATTAGAATGAATATCTAAGGCCTGAAACTGCGTTAAGCGGGCGCCCGCGCGGTTTCATACAAAAGTGCTCCGTCCCGGGGACCTGCGCGGGCGTCCGACACGGGGTGGCGCGCCCCACACCCACGCAACGGGGCCCGCCTCCGTGCGACGGAACCCGTCGCGGGGGCACGCGCGGTGCCCGCAAGCGGTAACATGCACGGGCTTGTCCAGTCAAGAACGCTAGGGTCGGAGCCTATTTGTTCAGGTAGACTGTCAGGCGTCCGACGCTGCAGGACTAAAGTTAATAGACTGCAGCCGAATATACATGCACACCGTTAAAATTGAACGGTCTCCGCGACGGGTACCCGCTACGGACACCGTCGCGTTCCAACGGAGCCCACCCGCGTGTCCACGCGCGTAGATACGCGACGGTTGCCCGTCGCGGGCGCCCGCTTAACGCAGTTTCAGGCCTTAGAAGATTTCGATGCGGAGGGCGGTACGATGTTGGCCGGGTCAGCTAGTGGAAATATAAAATGCATGGTCACCCATCCACCCATGCTGCTATTACTTAGCCACGAGCCCCATATCATTAAAACATACACAATATATTACGTACCTATGTATAATTAGCTCTTTTGCATTTTATTTTGCAAGAAACATGATTTTTGTTTTCGTCGAAAGTTCGTTCGAAGAAAATGATAATTACCTACAGTAAGGTTTGATTGCTTTGTTTTCATGAACCTTTACCCGTTTTTCAAGCATTAAATGTTTATTTAAAGCGATAGAGAAACGGGAAAATTGAGGAATAATCAAGCGTAGTTATCCTAGCTAAAAACATTTTATGTAAAGAATCTATACAAATAAATAAAAACTGGCCAAGTGCGAGTCGGACTCGCACACGAAGGGTTCCGTACCACAAGGCAAAAACGCCGAAAAAAACATGTTTGTTGTATGGGAGCCCCCCTTAAATATTTATTTTATTTTTATTTTATTATTTATTATTAAAGTTAAAATACAACTGAGTATTTTGTGAATATTTCAAGTGCCTACCTGTTGCCATTTTTGATATCGAACAAAAAAGGGCAAAAAAATCGCGTTTGTTGTATGGGAGCCCCCCTTAAATATTTATTTTATTTTGTTTTTAGTATTTGTTGTTATAGCGGCAACAGAAATACATAACTTGTGAAAATTTCAACTGTCGAGCTATCGCGGTTCTTGAGATATAGCCTGGTGACAGACAGACGGACAGACGGACAGACAGCGAAGTCTTAGTAATAGGGTTCCGTTTTTACCCTTAGGTACGGAACCCTAAAAATGAAGTGTCTGCTTGTCATGTCAAATTAACAGCTTTTTACTAAACACATGAATTATCATGAAAGTATTCACGGTACCTGCTTATTGCAAAAAAAAAAAACATTTTTGTAATTTTTTGTCTGTCTGTTTCGCTTAATCTCCGAAATAAATATAATTCTTAATTTGTAAAAATGATTGAATTAATGAAAAACAACAAATCCATTTAATAGTTTCTAAGCTCAAATGAAGAATAGGGACGGCCACTACTTTGCCGAAAACCGTAGAAACATTCGGCAAACACTTTCGTTCCTAATTATGTAATGCATGAATACTCACAGTGGACTCGAACATGCCCTCGGATATTGGCCCTAACTTGCCTCAGTGGATTCCACAAGTTGCGTGGGAAGATAACCAACTGCTCACCAAGTTTTTGTCTTATTCCAGTCTCCACACACAAATAGGAACATACAAAAAGTGAATCAGAAGACGCTAACAAATTAATCTAACATTCTTTAAGACCATGAATCTTGATCCTAACATAAATCATTTCCGAGTCCTCTGCCAACAAAATTCGCCCCACCCAAGTACTATGTTTATCAATAGCAAATAAAGTATAACAATTCATAAATACGATGATATTGCCTCCCACATAAAAGAATACTTTTCCAGCATAATATGAACATGGGGGAGTATAAACAATATGTATCTGTGTCAGTCAGTCATTCAATAAGTGTTATGGCAAAAACGTTGTCTTAAGTTGGAGTTCAATTTGAGCCGCGAGTCCTGCTTGGAAAATACTATGACACCAACTGCTACGGTCCTCCCTGATGACGTAATTTAAATATGGAAATTTTAGGTCACCGGCAAGCTTGGGTTGTAATGCGAAAGTGAATTTTAAAGTCCTAAGAATAGTGATAAGTCTCGGTTGCGTGTCTGTCAAGACGTGTCTTATCTTTTTATTGGGATTTAATTCGAAGGAAGCGGTGCGGAACGGTTTTGTTTCTTTGTAAATAGAGTAGTAGATATTTTCTAGCGAGTGCGATGGATATCATTTAAATCGTCAGGCAACTGGTCTTATCAAGCCCTTACTAAGCATAAAATATTTGGAATCACCATACCTATCCATTCTAATAAAAAACTCAAACTACGTTGGTTACAATAGACGTGAATAAATTGGTCAGAAATCAATAAAGTTTATTACGAGTCTCGTCAACGGTAATAAAACTACTCAGACACACGCAAGACATTGAGACTGACGAACAAACAAACAACTGAACCATATACCGCCTTTGTTCTACTGAAATGTGTATCAATCTAGAAAACTATTATGTAGGTCATAAAACAAAAAGAGCTTATTGTACTTTCCAATAGTCATTTATAAAAAATAGACTTCATTTCGTAATCGTCTGAAATAAGTTTAAGTCCGTACTATGCACCTTGATTGATTATCCCTGGCTGTGGGATGAAAGGGGGTGGGCAGTGGCGGCAGTCAGTCTGGACGTCCGGGCGCCGCGCCGCCGCGTCTCGGTGTTAACCCCGGGCTGTCTACGCACGATCCTCCCCACGAAATTATCCTTTTTTGTTAGAGGACGTTTTAGTGGTTCTAGTAAATGTAGGTTTGGTTATTGGTGGAAAAGCTATTACATAATTATTTATATACGTTTTGTAAATCATAAAATGTAATATGATATTAATATTATTAAACCAATTCAATTTATTTGCATTCTCCAATTACACAGCAGAATTCAAAATATTAAAGAATTCAGCGCTAATAAATAAAGTCGTTCGAATGAAACAATGATTAATTATTGGAAATAATATCAGTTTTGTTCAACGTACAATTTTGAATTCATTCGCAATAATCCTTTAGCTACAGGATTATTGCGAATGAATTCTTGCTCATGCTCGTGTAGATAGACGAGCGAAAACCCGTGCATAAATAATACACATAATAAATTAAACTCGCTTTTCTTGTCAGTCTGTGTGACCGCTTTGTTTTTGTAAACTACGCAACGGATTTTGATGCAGTTTTCACTGGTTTTCATCATCATGTAGACAATTTATTCCAGAAGTTTTATGTAGGTATATAATACATCTGATTATTGGTTTACTTACATATCTTTTACAATATTAATTAACACTACTAACTAAGTCTTACCAAGTCTTATCGCATTACCCAGTAACTGGTTAAAAAGGTAAGATAGGCAGTCGCTTCATGAAAAATATTGGTATTCAGCTACATCCGGTTGGAATGGACGCCGACCCCAACATAGTTGGGAAAAGGCGAAAAGGTGATGACTCAATTAAATGACGAACTGTACTTAAACAACATTATTTTTAGTATATGCGAAACCCGAAACACGTGTCTAATATTTTTATGCAAAGAATCTATGTACAAAATTTCAAAACTTAATCATGAAAAATGTTATAAGTTTGTTAAGTTACCTGTTTGTCCGTACAAAAACATGCTCACCCGCGCCGCTCGCGCTACGCCGTCTTGCGCTCATTGATAATTGTTCCTAGGTACCTAACCGTTCGGCTCGGAGATTAGATAATCTACTTAGTGTCGCTCGGTGTCCAACTTTTAACCTTTTTTAAATATTTTTGGGAAAAATACTCGTATAACATGGGGTAAAAATTATTGGAATCGATTGTTACTTATTCTGAACAAACTATAGGTATTCAGGTTTCGCATATACTAAAAATAACGTTTTTAATACAAAAACAAAAGGAAACTTAATTGTAATACATTAATATTAAACTAAGGTACATTTAATAAAGAAATCTGGGTGTTTTGTCAAGTCGTAAAAGTCGTGCGAACAAGGGGCGGGTCGCTAGTCTCTTAAAAATTAACTTGATATAATAATAAACCTGGGAGCCTAAAAAGGCCACTTTGGAGAATCATAAAAGGATAACATTATGAATCGTAATGTAGCGAAAACAGTAGGTTTTTTCCTTTTTTTCGCTGCACTAGGTAGGTACGTAAGTATAATCAAAGAGGTTGGGATTGGATTTGGATCAGATTGATTGGTATATTAGCACAGACAAAAAAAAATAACTGAAAAATGCTTCACCAATAGGATTGATACGATTAACTTAACGGTTAATTGTCCATTATGTTATCCTTTTATGATTCTGCCAAAGTGGCCTTTTTAGGACCCATGGTACCAACACAGATACCTAATTGATTCAGAAGCCCATTAATTTCACTTAATTTACTTGATTGCATTTCGTTGCTACCGGTTCATCCAATCTCTCCGATTCAATTACAAGAACTTATTGATTTGTGAGTGAACTAATAAGTTAAGTACCGAGTACTTGCTCTTCATTCCATGAATTGTAGGGTTATTATACTAAGAAGATGGTCGTTTTTCCAAAAACTTGTAGGTGCTTTATTTTGTATCTTAAGGGGCTTACACGGCCTAAAGTCACTGTCGGACTGCTTAGAAAAGAAAGATAAGCGCGATAACACAACGCTGGTAATTTATTGCTAATTATGAAGCAATTGTCTATTTACAAAAAATGTATTGTTTGGACTAAAAATTCAAACACTAGTATTTTAGTATGTTGCTTGTACAATAATCTGACGAAAAATCAGAATGATTGTATGTATATATTAGTATGGTTTTTATTGTAAAAAGAAAGTTTGTAGAGGTATCTTCATGATTTTTTCTATCGTATCAAATTAGTTGTATTATGTTCTCAACATAAACCTAGCCTAAATCCTGAAAAATATCTTATATTTTTCTGATTTTGTTTACTGTAGTTGGTCACTTTTATTGTTTCTAAAACTTGCGTTTTTTTGCGTTTAGGTCCTGTAAGCCCCTTAAAAAAACAAACTTACAGGCGAACATAAAACCTCCTCCTTTTTAATTCGTTTAAAAACGTGCGAACTGAAATAATACATCATCATCTGTCTAGCCTCTTGGGGTTGGTGTAATTTTACCTATTACAATCTGGAATTGCCAACACCCGATATGCAAGTGTGGAGATCAACGCTTAATTTAACGGTAGGTACTTCGCAGGTTTTCGTAATAATTAGCAAAATAAGCTCATCAATTGATTGACAATTGTCTGTGTGGTGCCGGACTTAAAGAATTGCACCACCCCTTACTTCCCGTGGGTGTCGAAAAAGGCGACTAAGGGTCTTCGCGGAGAATGGGCAGCAGCGTTCTCTATTTATTCCACCATCATACCATACTGCGATCGCCAACCCGCCTGCCAAGCGTGGCGATTATGGCAAACCCCCCCAAAATTGGGGGAGGCCTATGTCCAGCAGTGGACGTCTATCGGCTGAAACGACGAAGCTCATCAATGGCGTAGGTTCCATACAACTCGATTCCTAGGGTCCGTGGCTTAGGCCCCCAGTGGTCGACGCACCTGAGGCCGAAATTAAATTAATCGAATCGGGGGCCGATTCGATTAATTTAATTTAAAGTAATTTTTAACCGACTTCTAAAAAAGGAGGAGGTTCTCAATTCAGATGTTTGTATTTTTTTTTTTTTTATGTTTGTTCGCGCATAACTCCGTCGTTTGCCAACCGATTTGAAAATTTATTTTTTTGCTGGAAAGGTTATACTTCCCAAATGGTCCCATGAAAATTTTATCGAAATCGGAAAAGCGGTTTTTGAAAAATCAACAAAAATCTAAAAATTTACCTACATTGTCTACATTAACGATCTTTTCGTTTACTCTGCATTGCGTTTTTGTTCGCGCATAACTCCGTCATTTACGAACCGATTTTGCTGATGAGCAGTTGACATTAGGCTATTGTAACTCAGATAAATTACAAACTAACCCACTAAAAAGTGAAAAATAAAAACTTTTTTACAAAAAAAAAACAACCGACTTCCACAAAACACTATAAAGTGAAAAATAACTTTAATTTCGGAAGTCGGTGGCAAAAAACTACAATACAAATCCAGACACCGACTTCCGAAATTAAAGTTATTTTTCACTTTATAGTGTTTTGTGGAAGTCGGTTGTTTTTTTTTTGTAAAAAAGTTTTTTTGATCAAATGTACTGTCAGGCACAAAAATTGTTTTACAAAAACATTAAATGTACTTTAATGTTGATTGTAAGTATATGCATAAAATTAAATCGTAATTATATTTATAACATAGAAATGCTTTTATATTAGAGGTATGTTTTGAAGTCTCTACCGGCTTCCCTTTAAAAAATGACACAGAAAAGATAAAAATAATAAAAATATTAAAGATATTTACTCCGGCTTACCTCCTCTTACCCTTCGCTACTGAAGCATAATCAGTATATACCTAATGCTATCACTGATGGCAGGCCTCTCCTCTCTGTGAGAGGCAGTGGGCCGCAATCCAAGTGCCAGGGCCAAGTCCGGGTCGGTACATCACATCTTCGAATTTTTGTTTCTAGAACACGTCGATTTCCTCACTATGTTTTCCTTCACAGTTTTGAAAACGATGGTGATGAAAACAGACAAAGTAAAGTGCCTGTCTGGGTTCGAACCTACGACCTTAACTCGTAAGTTGCGGCCGTTTCAGCGGGATTGTCCGAAAGGGTTACCACTGGCCCGAAACATAAAGGGCTAATTAAAGGACACGGGTGGGTTTTAGTCAGTAAGAGTCTGACACTCCCTTCCGCTCCACCCAGAGCGGGAAATCATCAAACGACCCCTGTCATTTGATGATTTCCCAAACGCAAAAAAAAAGTTGCGGTCGTTACCACTGATTTTATACTAAAGCAATGTATTTGCTTAAGACAGTTTAGTTTCTTTCCCACTCTTTTCCATAGACCACAGACCAGTTTGGACCAGTTGGGACCGCGCACATAGCTTCGTCGTTTCAAAAGTGCACATATAGGTTTACTAGCTGCGCCCTGCGGTTTCACCCACATAAATCTCGATCCCGTGATTTCTAATATAATTCAATCATGATTCGAAAGGCACGTGGCGCCATCTATTACCATAATAACGTTATTGTTATTTTTCTCGGGAACAGCACTTTTTTTCAAAATGAAAGGCACTCTGTGTCACACCTGACAACGCATATGCAAAATTTCAGGATGATCGGTTCAGTGGTTTAGGCGTGAAAACGTAATAAACAAATAAACTTACTGTCACATTTATAATATTAGTTAGGATGTGAAATAAAATATTTTGAATAAGAGTTTAAAATAATTTGTAGTTACTACTAAGAATCACACAGGTACAAAAATTGATATTTATGATATGATTGGTAATTGATCTTGCCAAAACAATTCATATAATTCAATTCATCGTAAAAATATATTGCTTAGTTAAATGAACTTCGTTCAACAGATGTCAATCGTAGTCTGAAGACAGCCTTAAACGGAACTAATGACATAGCAGCGACGGGTAGTAACGGGTATTGACCACCAGGGGTTCTTATCCCTACGCACTAAGTCCGTAGTTTAAGCCGAATTTACGAGCGTTTCCAACTACGTACGTACCTATGTAGACAGTTCAAATGTTCACAGAGTGTGAATTTCTATTGCAGCAATCATCAATATAATTTCAGCCAAAAAACGTCCACTGCTGGACATAGGCCTCCCCCAAACACCGCCACTTTAAACGGTTCTGTGCTTCCCGCATACAGCCGCTGTATCTAACAACAAAATAATAAAATAAAGTTAATAAAAAATAAAGTGAAACGTGTTTCTTTCGGTATCTTTCTTGGCTGGTTTTCTAAGGATTTATATGCATGATGGGTACCCAATTCATTTATCTGTCTGTACATTGCAGTATCATTTCTCGTAAAGGCATTTTTCGTATATCCGATAAGATAACAAATATTCTTATAAATCAATTCTAATATTATAAATGCGAAAGTGTGTCTGTCTGTTACCTCTTCATGCTTAAACCGCTGAACCGATTTAAATGAAATTTGGTATAGAGATAGTTTGAGTCCCGAGAAAGGACATAGAATAGTTTTTATCCCGATATTCCCACGGGATCGAAACTTACGCGGGTGAAACCGCGGGGCCTTGCTAGTATTTTCACAAACAAAGTTCAGGACACTTATATTTATGCCCAACCAGCCCAACATCCCTGATTACAGCATAGTTTATGTTACAAGTTGTTTTTTGTTAAGTAAACAACATTGTCTGTGTGGTGCCGGACTTCAAGAATTGCACCACCCCTTACTTCCCGTGGGTGTCGTAAAAGGCGACTAAGGGTCTTACCGGAGAATGGGCAGCAGCGTTCTCTATTTATTCCACCATCATACCATACTGCGATCGCCAACCCGCCTGCCAAGCGTGGCGATTATGGCAAACCCCCCCCCCAAAATTGGGGGAGGCCTATGTCCAGCAGTGGACGTCTATCGGCTGAAACGACGACGACGAAACATCATTACGGTAACTGTATCAAACCTTTTTAATTTAGGGATAGGCTTTTCTTTAGTGTTATTGAAATAACGTACACCTCTTCTATCTTTTTGTAGTTTTTAGCTTAACGTTAATGCCGGTTTATCTTTATTTATTTCGTTGGGGAAAGATTCGGAAATAATGGGTTGGTTCAGACTGGATTTAACCAAGTCAATAAAGTTACAATATACGATCAATATGGCCAAAAACTGACCACAGCTTGGAGTCACTTACCAAACTTTTTGACGTGTTTGAAGGTTTGCGATTCAATAAAAAAAAAAAAAACAAATGAATAAGTTTTGAAGAAGCATGTCATTGTCTGTATGCTTCTTCAAAACTGATTAATTTGATTGTTTTTGAACTGTAAATAGGCACTTTTAAGGTTATGAGGAGATAGCTAAAAAATATTTTGAGTGACAAGACAACATGTTTGTTTACAAGCCAGGCTTGAAGCTTGTATGTTTATTCTGAGAAAAATAAAATTGGATATTGACTTAAAACTAATATGACTACTACGAAAGACTTACAAACAAAATAAATATACGAAAGACATATAATTAAAAAAAAACTTCACGATAGAAATAAACGTACACGTAAGACAAGGCAGTATGGTCAAAAGACTTTAGCCTGCCCGTTGGGCGAATTAAAAAAAAAAAAAAATTGATTGTTTTTGTTTTTACTTTGACGTTTGTCGCTTTGACAGATGCTATTTACGCATGCAATTTGACAGAAGCAATTTTATATTTTTGTAAACCAACACAGCCAATGTTGAATGTTTATATGTGTCCGTGTTCTTTAATAAATAAGATACAGTCCGTACTATCATGGTACGGTCAGCAACAAAAGTCGATTAACACTTCAGTTTTTTTAATCTCAGTTCATTAGGTATTATCTGCCTAGCCTTTTCCCAACTATGTTGGGGTCGGCTTCCAGTCTAACCGGATGCAGCTGAATACCAGTATTTAACATGGAGCGACTGCCTGTCTGATCTCCACAACCCAGTTACTGGGTAATACGATACCCCTTGGTAAGACTGGTTGTCAGACTTTCGTGCTTCTGACTACCCGTAACGACTGTCAAAGATTCACGAATGACAGCCGGGACCAACGGCTTAACTTGCTCTCCGAGGCACGGCGGGGTCACGGTATGTAAAGATGGTCACCCATCCACAGACCAACCGCGGCAGGCGTAGCTTAACCTGATCGATCGACCTGTGCGGCTGTTATTATTTACCCATGGGCCCCTCCCCATTTTACGATTAATTTCTCAGTTATTGAGCAAAATATTTGTTCAAAATTGCATTGTACTTCTGCTGCAATTTATTAAAAAAACTTTGTTGCTGACTGTACTATCTTAAGAGAACGGCTCGCCTTTGGAGCTTGAGCTTTAAATATATTGATTTTATGTTTGAGAATTAATCTTCATCTTAACACCATTAAGTATCTCAATCGACTATGTATATAAATGTAACAACGCTATATGTGAGCTTAATTTGAATTCATGACGTATCTGTGACTGGTCAGACAAATTATGTACTCTTATTACAAACTTTATACATACAAACTTAAACTAACGCCTTTCTTCCAAGGGCAGAAACTACAGAACGACACCTGCTACGAAAATATTATAAACCCTGAATACAAATATTCAGTTATCCATATAACTTTAACAGTAAAAAAAACCGGCCAAGGGCGAGTCGGACTCCCAAACGAAGGGTTCCGTACCATCGTATAATATTTAACACTATATTCCACGGTATCTGTTCGTACATTAAAAAAAAAAAAACACGTTTCTTGTATGGGTATGTAAAGGGGTTCTTACTTAATTTTATTTTTATACGTTATAGGCTGTGAAAATTTCAAGTGTGTACTTGTTACGGTTCAAAAGATACATCATCATCATCATCATCATTTCAGCCGAAAGACGTCCACTGCTGGACATAGGCCTGCCCCCAAAAGTGGGGGTTTGCCATAATCGCCACGCTTGGCAGGCGGGTTGGCGATCGCAGTATGGTATGGTGGTGGAATGCATAGAGAACGCTGCTGCCCATTCTCCGGTATGCCCCTTAGTCGCTTTTTATGACACCCACGGGAAGTATGGGGTGGTGCTATTCTTTAAGTCCGGCCACCACACAGACAGAAAAAAAGAAAAAGATACAGCATGTGACAAACAGACGGATGGACGGACAGGAGAGCCTTAGTAATAGGGGCCCGTTGGCACCCTTGGGTACGAAACCCGAAAAAAATGCCAACATAAAACAAAACCGCAACAAATGCACGTAAATTCCCAAAACACACAAAACCACTATACGATCAGTATCAATCAAAGCAAAATGACTGCCTATCCATTACTTATAAAATGACATTTTATAATTGACCAATGTGCGGCTGAGGACATGGCTGTCACAGGGACACAGACCTCCTCTCTTCGAGAGGGCTGTAATCCACCACGCGGGCCTAGTGCGGGAAGTCTTGTCTTCAAATTTTTGGTTTCTTTACGATGTTTTCTTTCACTGTTTTAAGCTGACACTCATTCTCCACAAATTGTAAAACAGCGGAGATTCTACATGTATAAAAAGCGATGTAATACAAAATTGGAGACGTTCTAACGGGGTCTACAAAAACATGTGTAAAGTTACTTGCGAGTCTAACTGTGAAATGTCGTTTGCATGCCGACAAAGTCGCGGCACAGAGCTAGTAAACACATAAGCTCACGAAATAAAGTCATAAGCAAACTTAGTTTCTCTCTATGATATAAGTGTAAGTTGACAAATGTGTACCACTCTAAGATCTGCAGGCAAACTGCCAGACGGAAGCACTTTAGTGTTACTTATCAAGAAAGACGAGCATGAAGTTTTATCGAAACAGGCAATGCAAGGACGGATCTTTGACGCATCGTAAAAATAGCGAAAATAATTGATAATCATTGAGGGTCGCTCAAAGACCGTTAGATTTACCCTCACCGCAAAATCAGCCTAAAATGATCCCACTGCTGGCACACCAGACCTCCTCTCTTCGAGAGACAGTGGGCCGTTATTCACCACGTGAGCCCAGTCTGTGCTGGTTGGTAGCAGTCACAGTCATGTCTTCCAATTTTTGGTTCTAGGAAATGTTTTCCTATGTTTTCCTTCACGGTTTTGAGAGCAGTGGTTATGAAATTGTTTACACAAAATAAAGTGCCTGGCTGGATTCGGACCCATGACCTCGTAAGTATGGGCCGTTGCCTCTGGGCCTCCACTGCTCATGACTACTGCTCACACACTCAACGCGAATAGTGTCAATTGATACTGAATAGAGTGAGCTCACACATCCCGTATTTAGCGTTTCCATGGCAACATTGTAACATGGCGTGAGTCAGAGTCAAAATGAAACAGAAACGCAACCATCTTTTGACGCGGTATGAATATAACGATTTAAGGTGCCACTGGTTGATATTTTTTCCATACAAATTTCGGGAGAGTATTACTCAACCGTTTGACATTGTGCATCCAAAGTTAAACACGATATCATTTTGACATAATATTAATTTTGTCTGTACGGAAACAGAATAGTAAAATAAAAAGCCATTAAAAAGCCAACAGATTCGTTTTGTTTTGCTATTTTTAACGTAAATTTGGATGTAAGTAAGTAATAAAAGAACTGTAAAATCTTCAAAACCAAGTCGAAGAGTCGAAGAGTTCAATAAACTTTATTTGTAATTGATTTATGCAATGGTTTTTTCATAAAACTCGATTTTCCTAAGCACTTTTCGATTTTTTTACGCGCCTATCAGTTCGGAACGGTGTTTCTGTGCGTGAGAACGAGACGTTGTTCGTGTAGACTAGCATTTAACTGCTCATCACTGATACTAGCTCAGTCAAACACGAAGTCAGGTGAGACTGCGTGCTTTTTGGCCATGACCACCAGTGAGTTCGAGCTCGCGACTAGTTTACTCTTAAATGATTGGTATTGGTTGTTTTATTCATCTTTGTCGAAAAAAATCGTTAAGTTTGCTGACTAGACTTATGTTTGTTTACCTTAAGTTTACCCAGTAACTGGTTTGAAAAGGTCATATTATTATAGGTACTCACAGTCAGTTCATGTAAGATAATAGTATTCCAATGTTTCCAAAAAACTGGAAGCCTACACCAACATAGTTGGGAGAAGTGCAGGCAGTGGATTAGCAAAAAATAATATATTTCCCTGCATTTATTTATTTTTCTTCAGCAAAAAGAAAAAAAAGCATAACTCATATTAGTGATTGATACCATACCTTATGACGCCATTGCGAATAACAGGCGGTAATGAAAGGCTGTTTTAATTATACAAATGGAACTTACACTGAGCCAACTGTGTTAAGTCTTAATTTATGGACACGCGAAATTATTAGACGTGCGTTTAATAACTAGCGAGTGTCATGGCGGCTATGGATTATGAATATGGAATTGAAAAAAATAATATGGAAAGTAAAAGAATAATATGGAAAGAGTAGGTGTTTTTTTGGCGACGACGTGTTGATAATACGTACTGGGTGGCTGTGATATCGACGCACAGCTTTGTTACTAAGGATTCAGTTCATGATTCTGGACCAGCCGATCGATTCTGTTAAAATCTCACCGTGAAAACTTAGGTGATGTGAGTTTGTTTTTGCTAGGAATTGACACTATCGACAGCTCACTCCACGCTCACTTCACCTAAGTTTTCACGGTGAGATGATTACAGAATCGCAGTGTAGGGTAGAAATTTTTCGTCGGTTATTGAAAAAGAAAATCACCCGTTTTCTACAAACCTACGATGATCAAAATGAACAGCAGATATTTTTTCTAATAATGAAAAATTACAACGCATGCGTGAACAGAAACATAATTATAATGAATCCATGATAACAGGATGTGCGTTGTCCCTGGCTCCCTGCCACCCTGTACCTACATCTTTATGGCCTTTCATGCATTAGTTGGCCAAAAAAGGCCACTGTGGCAGAATAATAAAAGTTTATCATTATGAATCATAATATGGCGAAGACAGTCCGTGTTTTTCTTTTTTTCGCTGCACTATGCAGGTATAATCAAAGAGATTATGATGTGGATTGGGCTGATTGGTATTTTAACACAGACAAAAAAAAATAACTGAAAAATCCTTCACCAATGGGATTTGATACGATTAACTTAACAGTTAACTGTCCATTATGATTCATAATGTTATCCTTTTATGATTCTGCCAAAGTGGCATTTTGTGGTGACGTTCCGTTATGATCTCATTGTCGTATGATATTTCCAAAGCAAATTATTTTGATTCCGGTTTATTATCATAATCGTTATCTTCCTACCCTCAGGCTTGTCCAATAGTCAGCGGGATTGTCCGAAAGGGTTACCGCTGGCCCGGAACATAAAGGGCTAAGGAAGGAACACGGGTGGGTTTTAGTTAGTAAGAGTCTGACACTCCCTTCCGCTCCACCTAGAGCGGGAGGGGTCATTTGATGATTTCCCATCCGCAAAAAAAAAAATTAATTGGAGACGGCAGAACACGTTTTCTTCTACCATTCTCAATTGTCACGCTATCAATGATAAGTTATGCCTTAAGCTTATTGATATTGGTTATGGAATCAAAATCGATGCAACGACAAAGACGAGATCATGGCACTGCGCAAACCGCATCAAAATTATGCACTTTTTTATCGTAAACGCAATAATAACCAAGTCAGTCTATCCGTCACGTTTCAACTACTAAACATAGCTTTTGATGAAGTTTACCAGAGAGGTACTCGTAGTTTAACACTGGAAAAGGAACGTAATAAAAAACTTTATACGCAAGCAGAGCACACTGCTAGTTTACTGTATTTAAACAAGTTCTCTTACTCAGCATCGTAAACCACAAGAATATACCACGGGAGAGAATATATTTCGTAAAAGCAAAACAAGTTTTTAGTGTTAGATCTGGGGAAATCTGGACAGGTATGACGAAACAAGGTGATGCAAACTCACGCGCTGCGCCAAAGTGGTGAGTGTACGTGTGAGTGTTGGTGACTTTTCTTTTAGAAGATTCGAAAATTTCTTCTTCAACTAATCACTTGCTGGTGCAGTTGTAACATACAGCTAGTTGTTGCCAAATACTTTGTGTTTTTCTCTTTCGAAAGTTCGGAAGATCTATGGCTCTGTAGGGAGCCAAAACCTTTTGTGTCAATTAGAAGACGACATGCGTCGCCGGAAATCACTTGACTTAAGGGGGAAGCGCCAGTGTAGCCCGCGAAATTTGAACTTTCTTACGTTTTTTGCAATTTGTAGGTCAGTGTCAAAGACTATTTCAAGAAAAACGTCAATGATTAGAATTATAATGTACTTAGAGGGTTGTATTGATGATTTTAATGATTATAATTCCGTAAACAAATACTTTTTACGGTCGCGAATCATATTTTAATCAACATACAACCTGACACTGACCTACAAATTTCCAAAAGCGTAATAAAATTCGAAGAAGAATTTGACTTTCGCGGGCTAGCATAGCGCAGCCCCCTTAACTGCGGAAGAAATCTCAATATTGCAGGTTAGGCGTGTTACTTCTATTATTTCGATTCTACTGGTTGAAAAATAAGAGGTTCAAACTTGAAGAATAAAATCTTGAATTCTTCTCCCATTTGATTTATAAAGTCACTTTAATTTTTTTAAACTGACATCAAAGTATTTCTTCAATTAGGCACTTTATTACCTCAATTTATTTGGTCATCTTAGTCTTTCTAACCATATTCACACAGTCCATCCATCGTTTCTTTATCTTCCCCTACTCGTAAAGCCATCGACATTCATACTCAAAAATTTCTTCACGATATTTTTCTCATTCTTCCGTATCACATACCAATACCATGACAACCGATTTCCCAGACTTTTCTGTTACCCAGTTACCGGTGCCACTTTCAGACTTCCTCTTATGTACTCACTTCTTAATCTATCCATTCGTGTAACACCACACGTTGTTCTTAGCATTCTCATCTTAGCTGCATGCAACTGCCTTCATCTTCTTCGATTCATTACTTTTATGGCCCAAAATTAGGCATTGGCTACGACTACCAGTAATCCTGATTAGTTTTGACCAATCAACTATCTCAGCAGTGGTGGCCAAGTAGTAACGGCCGCGACTTACGAGTTGTAGGTCGTAGGTTCGAACCCAGACAGGAGCTTTACTTTGTGTAAATTATTTCATCACCCTGCTCTCAAAACGGTGAAGGAAAACATCGTGAGGAAACCGGCATGTCCAACACCAAAAATTCGAAGACATGTGACATCTGCCAATCCGCACTGGGCCCGCGTGGTGGATTACGGCCCACTCCCTCTCACCGAGAGGAGGCCTATGTCCCAGCAGTGGGAACATTATAGGCTGATTATGGTCAAACAATAAGGTTGTCTCAAAACGGCTTGATTTTTATTATTTTTTATTATACTAACGTCGACTCAGTCTTCATTCTTGCTTCATACAATCCGCTTAAACCTTCCAATACCCTTGATCCATCTACGAGACCGAAACTAATCTAATTTATAAAAAACCGAAGTGACGATCATGTGAACTAGCTGTGATAACAAAAAGTGTTTACAAAAGTAAAGCAAAACCAGTGAATGTGTATATACAAAATATATAAACAAGCCAAAAATGTAAAAAAAATGATCATGAATTAAAAAAAAAAAACTAAACTAGTTGTCCAATTGTGTAAGTACAAGGATGTGATCGCGAGTGATACTTGCTTCAAAATGACTTGAGCAATGGTAGTATCTTCACGGAGCCGGCGAAAGGGAACCTGGCAGGATGCAGATGATATTAGTAGCCGGTGGCGGGTAAGTGAAAATAACGCGAATATATAATGCTCACGAATGTACTACTGAACGATGTGTATCGCTGACGTCACGTAAAAAGAACGCTGAGAACAGTGGGGGGGGGGGGGGGGGTCTGCGCACGGATACAGTCGTGTCCTAAAGTACTAGGCTATTGTTTTATACAACGTTATTTTTAGTAATTATGCGAAACCTGAATATAGTTTGTTCAGAATAAATAACTGAATCGATTCCAATAATTTTTACCCCATGTTATATTATGTCCCAAAAATATTTAAATAAAAAGGTTAAAAGTTAGACACCGAGCGACACTAAGTAGGTTATCCAATCTCCGCGCCAAACGGTTAGGTACCTAGGTACTAGGTGTATTTATAAGTGTAATTGTTTTATTGTAGAATCATATTAGTTACTTTACTAGTGTCGCGCTCCCTTCATACCACCAACTTGATCGTTAAAGCGCTCAGTGCACAGGTAACCGCTAGCGTTCTTTTTACGTGACGCGACCAATACTGTGTATAATTCTGCTGTGCGATAAAAAAAAAAGCTAACTGGCCGGCTAGTCCTTCAAAATTCTCACTGTGAAAACCCAGGTGGAGTGAGCTGTCATTCCACCTGATGAGAATATTGACACCATACTTAAACCTCATTTCACTTAAGAGCGTTTACGCCGTACGGCATTTCATACAAACTTTCAAGCCCTTATTTTTCGAAATGTATCAACCAATTTTAATGAAACTTCATACGCATAAGCACGATACAAAGGTCTAAAAAGTTAGTAGAGAACATTTTCGAAATGTCTTATTTAAAAAAAGATAACTGGAAATCTCTGTTTCTATAGAAAAGTTAAACTCGGTCTAATTTAGCTGTAACACAATTTTTCGAAAATGTTCTCTACTAACTTTTTAGACCTTTGTATCGTGCTTATGCGTATGAAGTTTCATTAAAATTGGTTGATACATTTCGAAAAATAAGGGCTTGAAAGTTTGTATGAAATGCCGTACGGCGTAAACGCTCTTAAGTTTTTCTGTTGAGATTTTTACAGAACAGAAATAGAAACAAAAAAAGTCGACAGAATTTAAAAAAAAACGGTAAAGTGCGAGTCGGACCCGTTCACCGAGGGCTCCGTACAAATTTGTAGGTATGTAAATAGTTTATCACGGGAATTTTTGTTTTTTTTTCTATGTAGCTACAAATTAACGGTTTTCGGATTTTTTCCTTTACTTTGTGCTACATGACATTGCTTCTTGCGAAATTTCTATAGGTTTTGATTCTGGAACATAAACGTCCGTAACTTTTGATTGCGTTGACTTTGAAATTTGATTTTTCAGTGCTTCAAGGGATTGCAGCCTTGAGTTTTTGATATTAATTTCAACTTGATAATTCCAAGAGTTCCTGAGAAAAAGAGTCTTGACAGACGGACAGACAGACGGGCAACTTGTAAGCCTTGTAAAGGAAGTGATCTTGTAAGCGTTCCGTTTTTCGTTTTGAGGTACGGAACCCTAAAAAATGCCTAAATTATCAACAATAGCGTCACTCCTGTATTCACAGAAGAGGAAGACAGAGATGTCTTAATTTATAGGTATATTCACTAGCTTCTGCCCGCGACTTCGTCCGCGTGAAATTTCAACCTCCCCCCATTCACCCTCTTAGGGGTGGAATTTCGAATAAACCCTTTCTTAGTAGATACCTACTCTTCACAAAGAACACACACTCCAAATTTCATGTCTCTAGGACCAGTGGTTTAGGCTGTGCGTTGATATATCAGTCAGTCAGTCAGGACTTTGAATTTTATATGTATAGATTATATTTACATTATTTATAGGTATTATTATATTATTATATAATATTATGAATGCGAAAGTAAGTTTGATTGTTTGTTACCTTTCACGCCTAAACCACTGAATCGATCATCCTGAAATTTTGCATTTACGTTGTCAGGTAAACAGAAACAGACAGAAGGTACCTTTCATCCCGAAAAAAGTGCTGTTCCCGAGGAAAACAACAATAACGTCATTATGCTAATAGATGGCGCCACGTGTCTTTTAACGGGATCGACACTAATGCGGGTGAAACCGCGGGGCGCTACTAGTATTAAATAAACAACATAAAACATAACGTCACGTCTGCTGTATACCCCGATGGTGTACAGTCACAAGCAAAAGTATGTATACACTTGGCTTTATTCAAAGGCGATTTTCTCCTTTATTTTTGAATAAAATTTTATATTGGTAGGAACATAGTATTTTCGGACCCATAGGTATATGTAAAGTGTCGTATTTCAACGTTGCATTCGTTATTTCGTGAAAAAATCGGAATTTAAAGTTGCCAAGTGTTGACATATTATTGCTTGTGACTGTACTCAGAGGTGTAGGTACCTATAGTACACCAACATTTCGCGACTTATGACCTAGTCCTAACTTATGACGTAGTCCTATCTAACTTATGACGTAGTCCTATCTAATTTATGACGTAGTCCTACCTAACTTATGACGTAGTCCTACCTAACTTATGACGTAGTCCTATCTAACTTATGACGTAGTCCTATCTAACTTATGACGTAGTCCTATCTAACTTATGACGTAGTCCTATCTAACTTATGACGTAGTCCTATCTAACTTATGACGTAGCCCTATCTAACTTATGACGTAGTCCTATCTAACTTATGACGTAGTCCTATCTAACTTATGACGTAGCCCTATCTAACTTATGACGTAGTCCTATCTAACTTATGACGTAGTCCTATCTAACTTATGACGTAGTCCTATCTAACAGTGGGCGAGCCTAATGCCATCAACCGGGCACAAATCATATCTCCGGGCTGCTAGTGCGAAATTCCAGATAAAAAAAAACCTCAATAATACTTTGCCCGACCCGGGAGTCGAAGGCAGGACCTCATGCTCAGCAGTAACGCTTGCGACCACTAGACCAACGAAGCAGACAAGTCAATATAGCCAGTCAGTATATTATAAGTATACAATGGCGCCGATTCTGTTGTTCACAAACTAAACTAAATTTAAGTTCATGCATCTTTTTCTTTCTATTTCATTAAGAAAGGGACAGAAGATAAATATTAGTTTAACCCTGTCAAATTAAGATACTCCATAGACAATTTAGACGAGATTAAAAAATTGGCTATTAAAAATACGTCAATTTATGTCAGGCGCTGACTAATTTGACAGGACTAAACTAATATTTATCTTCTGTCCTTTTCTTAATGAAATAGAAAGAAAAAGATGCCTGAACTTAAATTTAGTTTAGTTGGTGAAAAAACAGAATCGGCGCCAATATTTTTCCAGTTACGTTTAATCCTACTAATCACACTAATATTATAACCTTTTGAATGTCTTAAGTGACACAGTTCGACATAAGCAATTGTCTTTCTATTGTGTCTCTAATTACGGCATTCGATGAGTTAAAGGCGAAAGTTTGTGAGTGTGTGTGTGTATTTATATGTTTGTTACTTCTTCACGCTCAATCGGCTGGGAAAAATTTTGATAAAATTTGGTATGAAAGTAGCTGACACCCTGGACTAACATATAGGCTACTTTTTATCCCGATATTCCCACGGGATCGAAACATATGCGGGTGAAACCGCGGGGCGCAGCTAGTAATATTATAAACGCGAATGTTTGTCGTGTTAGTTACATTATTTATAACTCAAGAACCGATTTGGCTGAAAATTGGTGGGGAGGTAGCTTAGAACCAGGAGACGGACATAGGAAACTTTTTTTTTTAGTTAGGAGTAGGATAGGAGTAGTGTACAGTAAGAGTAGGTTAGGAGTAGGGTAGGGGTAGTGTAGGAGTAGGTTAGAAGTAGGGTAGGAGTAGGTGAGGAGTAGGGTAGGAGAAGGGTAGGAGTAGGGTACCACGCGAACGAAGTAAGCCTATAATGTTCCCACTGCTGGGACACAGGCATCCTCTTCCTGACAGGGAGTGTGCCGTAATCCACCACGCGAGCCCAGGTTGATTGATGTCACATAATCTTCGAATATTTGGCTCTAGGATATGCCAGTTACCTCACGATGATTTGACAAAGCTTAAGATATTAATTTCAAAGCTACACGAGCATATCGTGCTTCAGAATATTATCTAGTTTCTCAGTTATTATGCGGTGCATGGTGAACCGAATAATCAGTGTGTAACTTGATATTATAAAGCCGTGCATGTTGCTAGAAAATGACCATTTCCATGAACACTGATTTCTAATTTACATTCGATGGAACTGTATCGTTACCAAAGAGAATTTCTCTGTAACGTAACGGTACACTTTCAGTTACAGGGAAATTCTCTAATTTGTATTTACCTATTTTTTTGAGGGGCGCACAGCTCGATCGATCAGATTAGGCTACGCTTGCCGCGGTTGGTCTGTGGATGGGTGACCATCTTTTCATACCGTGACCCCTCAGAGCCTCGGAAAGCACGTTAAGCCGTTGGTCCCGGCTGTCATTCGTGGTTCTTTGACAGTCGTCACGGGTAGTAAGAAGCCTGAAAGTCTGACAACCAGTCATACCAAGGGGTGTCGTATTACCCAGTAACTGGGTTGTGGAGGTCAGATTGACAGTCGCTCCATGTAAAATACTAGTATTCAGCTGCATCCGGTTAGACTGGAAGCCGATCCCAAGAAAGTTGGAAAA
This sequence comes from Mesoligia furuncula, assembly GCA_916614155.1. Classification (NCBI taxonomy): domain Eukaryota; kingdom Metazoa; phylum Arthropoda; class Insecta; order Lepidoptera; family Noctuidae; genus Mesoligia; species Mesoligia furuncula. Next base: position 38,359,008 of record OU744790.1, read on the forward strand.
AGGCTAGGCAGATGATGTTATATGTACCTAGTTTCTGGTACAACCAGTATACCTCAGGGTTATTTGTAAAACACCAAAAACCTCTTAAGAGGTCATTGTACTCATCATTATGGACAACTTTTACTCTGGGACCAAATCTGAAATCGCGAAAAAAAAATCTGCTGTTCCTACATTTTCATAAATGTAGGAAACAGCTGATTTTTTTTTGAGCCAAAATTATGTTCAGATAACATAAAAACTCACAGAGCTTTAACCTCCTCATTTTATAAAGTCGGTTATTTTTTGGTTTTATAGTGATTACCTACGTCTTCCGAATAAAGACGTGCCATATAAATGGGAACAGTCCAAGCCAAGCTAAAAATACTGGCGAGGCATGTTGGAACATACTAACATACTAAAAACTTATTGCATCAGACCGAAAGCTAAAATGCTGAAGTAACACAGGTAACAATACACAGGAAAAATACTAGCAAGTGAGACTTGAGATATAAACAAAACGGTTCAACTTCAAACTAAGCCATGTTAGCACGAGCATGTTTTTCCCGCTGCGAATTTTTTTGGCGCACTGCTCAGAACCAGAGTTGAAAATCCAAAAGCTTGTGTTTTTTTGACGCGCTGGGATGCGCTCTGTTGGGTTCTCAAAGCTCGGCTTACCACAAAGATTTGAAATATTACGTCCGTGTGAACATGGGCTATGATGGGGTAGTTTCACACGGCAGGAAAAAAGTGTGTAAGAGCCAAACTATTATAAAAAAACCAGCCAAGAGCGTGCCGGGCCACGCACAGTGTAGGGTTACGTAGTAGCCTTATCACAATGTAGTACGATTATGTTGTTCTTTATTCTGATTATAAAAAAAGTAAAACATATTTTGTTTTTCAATGCAAGTCTTTACCCCGTTATAAACAAGCAACTAGTTCATCTTAGTCACTTTAAAGGATTAATGCTAAGGATTTTGTATTTGGTACAAAATTATCCAACACCCAAGTTCAACAACTATTAGTTACTGCTAAACTAATAAAGTTATCTTAACAGCTATAGTTTTCCTTTAAATTTTATAAAATGCTCTATCATTGTGAATTTTTCCAGATTTTTCAAGCCAGTTAGGTTTTAGAGGGGGGACGCCCTACTGGAACAAAAATTTGCACTTTAAAGTTTAATATTTCGTAAATGGAGCATTAAATCGAAAAATTATTTTAGCAACCCCCAAGTCATTTTAGAAGACCTATTCAACGATTCCCCACACGATGGGGTAGACGACGAAAAAAATGCCATGACCACTTCACATGTAGGGGAGCTACCCTAAAAAAAATATATACCAAAATTTTATTTTACCACTTTGTCGGCGTAATTGATATACGCACTACTACAAAATTACAGGTTTCTAGTACTAACGGTCTCTTAGCAAAACCTCGGACAGACAGACAGACGGATATGACGAAACTATAAGGGTTCTACGGAAGGAACTAAGGAACCCTAAAAAAAGCTGTTTCTTGGTAAAGGCATCAGTGAACGGCTGGATTGATTTATTTATATGAAACATTCGTTATAGTCCGAATGAGGTTTTTAGGGAAAGAAAATGTGAAAAACTGGCCAAGTGAGAGTCGAACTCGCACACGAAGGGTTCCATACCACAAGGCAAAAACGTCGAAGAAAACACGTTTGTTGTATGGGAAAATTATTTACCCTTACCCTTAAATATTTATTTCATTTTGTTTTTAGTATTTGTTCTTATAGCGGCAACAGAAATACATAATTTGTGAAAATTCCAACTGTCTAGCTATCGCGGTTCTTGAGATTAGCCTTAGAAGTCTTAGTAATAGGGTGGTTTTTTTTTATATTGGATTTTTGAAATTATTGAAATTTGGCTAGGACAACGTCGGGTCAGTTTACATTATAAACACACTATACTTCCTCGATTCCTTTACTCCGCTCATACGAATTAAACTATAAAGGCGGTGCTACAATGACTTCTGTTAGGAAAGATCTCGTTATCTGACTGCAAGTGACATGGTGACGCGTCGCCGCCTCCACTGCAAAGCGTCTCCCTTATGTTCAGCTTATTAGATCTCTATGGCATCAGGAAATATAAGAATCGAGCGCTTCCGACAAACACGAAGATGGTTTACTGCTTTTGACGTCACTTTTGATTGAAGTTTTATTATATTGTGCTCCAGAGACACTAAACTTGTCTTTGCAGTCTGCGGTTCAGAAAGATTTTGCAGCCCAGGTATATAACGGCGGGCCTGCGGGCGGAGAGTAATGGGTAGCTCACCGTCCGATCAGGACCAGGCCCGTGCCGGACGGCGCGTACGTGTTCCACGCGCGCCTGAAAGAGATGTCAGCATCGAGGAGGGGCCCCTTAGGGCCGAAGCCTGCCGGGTCAGCGGGATTGTCCGAAAGGGTTACCGCTGGCCCGGAACATAAAGGGCTAAGGAAGGAACACGGGTGGGTTTTAGTCAGTAAGAGTCTGACACTCCCTTCCGCTCCACCCAGAGCGGGAGGAGTCATTTGATGATTTCCCATCCTCAAAAAAAAAAAAAAAAAAAAAAAAAGGTATATAACATCGCGAAATTATACGGAGGATTGTTAGAGAGATGTACACTTTACGTGGTTTATAAGCTGTTTTAAAGTCAAATTCTTGTCAAAGAAATAACTATACTAATAATAAAGATGAATAGTTTATTTGTTTGACGCTAATTTCGGGTACTACCAGTCGGATTTGAAAAACTATTTTTTCGTTAAATGTCCCAATTTTCCAGGAAGGCTATAGGCTGTATAACATTGCGCTAGGACTCATAAGGATCGAACAAAAAGATAATAACTCCTCCTTCTGGCGCAGTCGGGTAAAAAATAAGAAAGAACGTCGAGAGCAAACGAAGTAAGAGCGCGAGGAGGCAATGCGATGCAATGGGATGGGGCGACGTACATCTATCTTATCTTTAACTCTGCACGTGTTTCTGACACACATAATTCTATTATTCTTTCTTTCCTTCCAAGTAAAAGTTATCTAAAATACTACTAACAAAAAAAAATCACAAAATATTGGAAAATATTATTTTAAATGAACAGAGCTGTTCGAGCGTATAAATAAATATGAAATACGATTGAGGTGCATCGCGATTGTATGAATTTATTCGTCCGAGCGTGCGAAAAGATCGAATCAAATCAAATTGACAGCCGAACGGCCCTCGGTTACCCCTGATTGTAGTGCAGACACGCCATAAATTCACTCGTCAATCTAAAGCGCTATGTAAATGGGTGTATGCAACCATGTGGGGGTGTGTAGGTGAATTTTTGTGGGTGTGCGCTAAATTTAATTAAAAAATTTTTGTTTTGTTAGCTGTCACTGAGCGTATGAAGGCAGGGTTGAATGAGCTTTTGGAATAAATAAAAGTGTTTTTCCATTAATATTATTCCCTCATGAATGTAATAATGATATTTATTAAGCTCTTGCTGTTCTAAAATGATTTAAAAACCTCCTTTTGCAGTTTCCATCATTGAGCCATCCCCGTCTTTTGTGAAAACACAACTTATTTAGATTTTCCTACAACAAGGCGTTACCGCATGTGTATAGGTTTGTCATAGACAGCTGGTATCATCATGTTTAGAAGAAGTCAAAGGCAGGGTTTTAGGGGCTCTTTTCGTATAGTCTACACTCAGAAAGTGCGAATTTTCTGTACCTAGCATATAAAGTAGTCATAATTGGTGTAGTTTTTACTGTCATTCAGAGCGCCACAAATAAAACCAAACGGGTCAGTGCATGTTGAATAGTTTAATAAACTGAACGAGTTGTTATGTTCTACATTCATTTGAATAATTGCAATGCGACCGTTGCCTAATATTATAAAGGCGAAAGTTTGTGAGTGTGAGGGTGTGTGGGGGTGTGTGTGTGTTTATATATTTGTTACGCTCAAACGGCTGGACCAATTTTTACAAAATTTTGTTTGGAGGTAGCTGACACTCTGGATTAACATATAAGCTACTTTTTTTATCCCGACATTCCCACGGGATCGACACTTACGCGGCTGAAACCGCGGGGCGCAACTAGTAGCTCATATCAAAAAGCATAGCATGTCATCACGCCTGTATTCTCCAAAGGGTAAAGCAGAGGTGCACCTCTAGTATACCCACATTTCGTCAGATAGGTTTAAGTCCCGTAAAACAGAGGAAGAGCCTAGCTATTGCCATCAACCGGGCAAAAATTCAGACTCCGGGTAGCAGCTCGGAGTCTGAATTTTTGTCAGGAATTTTTGTCCTTACCTACTGAGAAATTGCAGATGGAAAAATACAATAAAATAGAACTCAGCAGTAGAGCTTGCGTTCACTAGACAAACGAGGCTTTTTTTTTTTAATATATAATATACAAGGTGTATCAGAATAAACGCAAGTCCTGGAAGTAGTTTGTTCATAGTTAACTACTGAATCGATTTCAGTAAGGTTTAATATAGGCATGTTTTTTCAAAAATTATGTATTATGCTATACCTACTAACCGCCGATTGAGCCAAAGAAAATGAAATCTTATTCCAAGGCATTAAGACTCAATTTTAAATGCTTACAAGTAATGCTAGATAAGAGTCAACACGATTTTCTTACTATTAAATGTTAGCTTTAAAAAAAAATGCTGCATAGTATTATGTTTTTAACTCAATAGTCTAATTGGGGTGTATGAGGTCTTGCGTTAATTATGTTACACGTTGTATATTAGGCAGATTATATCAAAAAGCATATTATTTCAATTATTTATGAATTAATAATTAATTTCCTTGGCTGGTCTCCAACCAGCAGTGTTAACGCGTCGTGCATCCGTTCCAAGCCACATATGTACAACCAATATAGAAGACATTCGTTTTACGTTGTAACCAATTTTGATGTTCTGTGGAGAGATGTTACTGGACTTAATATGGTTGTCTTGGATTGAAGGGCGCTTGAAGATTCACTGGATTATTTCAGAGGTCGATCCAAGCGACAGTATACATAATGATGGTTTTTATTTATTATTGTTTTTCTACACTAAATTCTATTGCTTTATTTTCTTATTTATTAAGGGAATAATATTTACATAATCTATGCTAATATTTAAAATAATAATAATATGTACAATAATGTGCATTTATATGAAAAAATAAGTAAAATAATCATAGTATTTTATTTATTTTTATCTTCCCCTAGTGGGATTTATAGGTGTCCGTAGCATCACGGACTTTTCTTTGTTTGGGTGTTGTTGATGTTATTAGTTTTAAATGCTCTTTTTTTCCTATTTAAGTACTATTTCCTGTGCGTGTCCCAAATAAAATATTTTTTATTTATGATTTAATTTTAGATTCGCGAACTTAATTTTGTTATGTTTAATATGAACTAATATTTTGTGCTTTTTACCGGACAATTTTTGAACATTGGTATTTTATAAAGTGTTAATTTGGTGGTAGCATAAATTGACCGTCGCTCGGGAAGACGAACTAGCAGGGGATCGAGGGGGAGGGGGGGTTCAGGGGTCAGACCGGAATAAATCGCTCGGGACCGGTATATTGTATTAGTTAGTAGGTATCCAAAAATGTTTCCCTGTTTATAGGTATACCTATTTTTTTATCTTATCTTCGATCTAGTTAAGACTATAGGTACTTACTACAGGACCCTGCGAATGGTGCAACCCAAACGTTTGCGAGTGCAAAGATAAATTTACTGAAGATGTTTTTTTTTTGTTTTTTTTTTTTTATGTAGATGAATAAAATTTTCTAATTGGCAACACTGTCTTTTAATTTCGGGCAAATGATTTATCAAATGAAATTGGTTTATTTGAATGATTGGTTTAATAATTCGGGAATAGGTTGATTGTACGAAAGTAATGTCGTCAATTTCAAAAACGGATCGTGTGAGATAGATTTTTTGTAGAAAAATGTATTACTATATGTGCTTAGACCCTTTTTATTTTGCTGATTAAGCAAGAAATGTATGATTTTCGCCCTCCTTGAATGTTTGTGGTTTGTTTCGAGCTAAGTCAGCTGAAGTACCTGCTTGAAGATGTTACAGGAAATGAATTGAAATTCAGGTAAGAATGATTACATACGAAAGTAGAATTATTCGTTATCATTACAAGGGCTACCTTCATTTTGCTGTGAGAAGTGACATAAATCAGCCACCTAACATCACGTGCGTGCTCATGCGCAGCTCATGCTTTTTTTGCCAACGCGCAAAAACCATGCGAGGCAACCTGCTTGTCACTGCCTTCATGACTGACCATCTCAGTTTTCCCATCACTAACACGTGACCGAACAATCATCGTCATATAAATCACTTTTGTCTCAAACACGTACTAATTTCCTTTTTGTTACAGGTGTACCACATGGCAGTACCTTTTTGGAGTAGTGAAATTCGTATTGACTCTTGGATACTTGTAAGTTGAACATTTATTTTATTATGACATACACACATAAACTCACACTTTTTTACATTACGTCATTGCATCATAACCATAGCTGGGCAATAGTTAAACAGTTAACTTCGTTAATCGCTAATCCGTTACTGAAAAAGTTAACTTCGTTAAAAGTTAAAGCGTTACAATTCAGAAAATTTAACGCAAGTTAACGTTAATCGTTAATCCGTTAACACGTGATAAAAATTGCACCTTCTTATAAAACTGTTGGTTCTGGAAGTTAACAGGTTAGAAACAAAAAAAATACGGTTATAATTATTAGAGTGTGTAATATAGGCATGTTGACAAACAATGTTTTTCATTCATTTGGATTAAGATTTATAATTTATTTTATTAAAATAGACTAGTTGCGTTCTGGACGAAACACTGTTTAGACGAATTGCTACATAGACCACTTAACAAAAAAACAAACAAAACACTCGTCACTCTATGTGCCCGCGCTAAGGAATTAAACGAATCATATGAATCCTTCACAGTTTTCTCACTTCCACCCGCCGGCAAAATAGTGACATTTCACTCGCGGCACGCACTTGTCAACCGACTCGAGCGTACATGTCAGAACATGTTTATCTGAGCTCGATTAACGGACTTTGGGAAATTTAACGGAAGTTAACGATTCCGTTAACATATTTTTAAGTTAACTTAAAAGTTAATCCGTTACTTGAAATGTTAACTTCGTTAATTAACGGATTAACGAGTTAATGCCCAGCTTTGATCATAAGTAATATTAACTAATTTATCATTGTTGCTTTACGGTCATACATCTCCGGTCGAACACTTAGGGCCAGTTTCTCGAATGATACGAATAACTCGCGTACAGCCCGATTCAAACATTATGGCCGCTGAACATGTAGCGAATCGCTGCGCACATTCACGTGTAAGCGGAGGTGCGCGGCGAGGTCTGCGCAGTAAACATTCACGTGTAAGCGGAGGTGCGCGGCAGGTCTGCGCAATAAACATTCACGTGTAAGCGGAGGTGCGCGGCTGGTCTGCGCAATAAACATTCACGTGTAAGCGGAGGTGCGCGGCAGGTCTGCGCAATAAACATTCACGTGTAAGCGGAGGTGCGCGGCAGGTCTGCGCAATAAACATTCACGTGTAAGCGGAGGTGCGCGGCAGGTCTGCGCAATAAACATTCACGTGTAAGCGGAGGTGCGCGGCAGGTCTGCGCAATAAACATTCACGTGTAAGCGGAGGTGCGCGGCAGGTCTGCGCAATAAACATTCACGTGTAAGCGGAGGTGTGCGGCAGGTCTGCGCAATAAACATTCACGTGTAAGCGGAGGTGCGCGGCAGGTCTGCGCAATAAACATTCACGTGTAAGCGGAGGTGCGCGGCAGGTCTGCGCAATAAACATTCACGTGTAAGCGGAGGTGCGCGGCAGGTCTGCGCAATAAACATTCACGTGTAAGCGGAGGTGCGCGGCAGGTCTGCGCAATAAACATTCACGTGTAAGCGGAGGTGCGCGGCAGGTCTGCGCAATAAACATTCACGTGTAAGCGGAGGTGTGCGGCAGGTCTGCGCAATAAACATTCACGTGTAAGCGGAGGTGCGCGGCAGGTCTGCGCAATAAACATTCACGTGTAAGCGGAGGTGTGCGGCAGGTCTGCGCAATAAACATTCACGTGTAAGCGGAGGTGCGCGGCGAGGTCTGCGCAGTAAACATTCACGTGTAAGCGGAGGTGCGCGGCGAGGTCTTCGCAGTAAACATTCACGTGTAAGCGGAGGTGCGCGGCGAGGTCTTCGCAGTAAACATTCACGTGTAAGCGGAGGTGCATGGCGAGGTCTGCGCAGCGAGTAGCGAAGTACAGAGCAGCCATAAAGTTTGAATCTGTAAACTGTTGATATAATAATACAACCAAATGCATCCTTTCAAGAACACAAGAAATAATGAGTACCTACCTCTACACTCGGTTTTTTTTTCTTGACCAAAATAACAGATGCGATCGAGCATTTTTTGTCATGTTGACAGCTGTACAACGACTTAAAAATCGGAGTTTTGTAGTCTTGCTGCCAATAATAAGTACTAATGATAGTTTAAGGAAGGATAAATCAGGCGCAGGGATTCTGTTTATATGAATTACACCACCCCCTGCTTTCATAACACTTTATTTAAGATCGACGCAGCATAACATTTTCATCAGAACACGCTTAAGTATCAGTTTTTTTTTCGTTCTGTCAAAAGAAAAAAAATAACCAATATAAAAGAACTCTTGTGTCAGTCTATGAAAACAGTTTTTCTTTAGAAATTAGGCGGCCCTTGTGCTTACAATATTATTTCTAGCGAGTTTATAAAAAGTTTCAGCGAGTTTCAACTTTATTGCACAATATTTTCATTGCACCTTGTAGGATCAGTACCTACCTATTGAGCAATATTTTAGGTACTGTTGTTACAGTAATGAAATGGAATTATTTATTCGTTAAATACGATGTCGGAATCACTTATAGCCGACATTTAAAAAAGTAAGTCAGATGGCGTAGTCATTTCCTATTTGACTACCCCTGACAATAAATGGAGAAACAAACTCAGGGGTCACAGTCTTTTTCGAGTCCAGATATAATCTAAGTCAACTCATGTCAGGACCATGTAGATTAGTGTCTGAATTAAAGGTCATATGAGTAATTAATCAGGAGGAGCCCGTGGCTAAATAATAACAGCCGCACGGGTCGATCGATCAGGTTAAGCTACGCTTGTCGCGGTTTGTCTGTGGATGGGTGACCATCTTTACATACCGTGACCCCTCCGTGCCTAGGAAAGCACGTTAAACCGTTGGTCCCGGCTGTCATTCGTGGAAATTTGACAGTCGTTACAGGTAGTCAGAAGTCCGAAAGTCTGAGAACCAGTCTTACCAAGGGGTATCGTATTCAACCGTTTATTTAATATTAATCATGCTTATCAACCATGTATATTATAGAGCATGATTCACATTTCAAGTTGCTAAATCAGAAATAAATTTATCATTAGGAACTTTTTCATCCTATATGCCATACTACTTGTGCAATAAAACAATAAAAAACTTTTAAAAGGGGAAATCCATGTTTACAGTTTTTTTTTAAATTATTTATGAATTGTACCTATATTGTTTTATTAAATTAAAATTTTACCTTATATTTTATTTTATTATACTAACATATAATTTCAATAGTTATTTCCCATAAAATTTTATTTTATTTTTGTATAATCTCGCTCCTTGGCAAACTCCTTACGATTCAATACAGCTGTTTTTTAAGAAAAAAAAGGCCAGACAACCTACTCACCTTATTTTCGCAAAGATGATACAAATCTGCAGAAGATCATCTTTAGAGTACGATGGTGTAGATTTCCTGGTCAATAAAGACCAGTCTGAAGTACCTACCTAAGATTGCTTACACACAGGTATGGCCTCTTCTACTAATAATTCTTCTTTCCGAATCGATGATTCAAAATTCGTCTAATTACCTAGCTTACTTTGGCACAGTAGGTAGCCACGTTGTCCGCTCTTCAAAGTCAAAGTCAAGTCTTTATTTCAAATGGGCACAAGGCGCTTTTGAACGTCAAAATTTACAAAAAAAAAACTGTTTTTCTAGTAGCCTCTTCCAAAAAATAGTTTCACATTAAGAAGAATAGGCATGAATCATCACCGTTACCCTTTCAATACATTTTACAATATGTTGTATACATTAATTACATAATCATATATGAAGATCTTCTTAGCGTGTCGATAGCAATCTAAATGTACTCGGCCCAGAATTCCGCTACTTGTTTTGCGCCTTCAGCACCACCGTCTATCAGTTCCTGTAACGTGCAGCACGCAGGACACGATATTAAGTGTCCCATCGTTTGTGGGACAGCACCACATTAACACTCCAAGGCGGAGTCGTCTATGAATCTCCACCTGAACAGGTTTTCCTTGCTTCGGCCAACCTGGGTCCGGAGTCTGTTTAAAGACTTCCAGATTACCCAAGGTAACTCATGTCCAGGTGCGATGCATATTATCCACCAAATAAGTAGGTATACTATCCTCCAAATATATGAAGATGATACAGATAAAGATCAATGATGTGTCATCTACAAATAAAATCATCTGCGTTTGATTTTGAAGTAATTGAGGTAAATCATGAATGTACCTAAATTAAAAAGAGGAATGGACCCAATATTGAACCTTTAGGAACCCCTATTGTCATTTTAGACACATCAGAAGCGTTCTTTACGTCTTCAAATGTGCAGGTGTAACCGTGTAAGGTCACTTTGGATTCTCCAATAAGTGGGTCATGGTGGTTGTGCCTGAAGCTGATAATTACGGCAACCTCGACATACTCTGACGACACAGCCGAGGTCATGTACGAAGATATTGGGGGTATATATATAAGGGGTGTCGTATTACCCGGTAACTGGGTTGTGGAGGTCAGGTAGGCAGTCGCTCCATGTAAAATACTGGTATTCAGCTTCATCCGGTTAGACTGGAAGCCGACCCCAATATAGTTGGGAAAAGGCTAGGCAGACAATGATGATGATAATGTTGTGTACCTTGCAGAGTGAGTTAGCCAGTTGAAGTGGCAGTGAGTCTTTGACAGAAGATTGTGAATCGTCTAGCGTGGCGTATCGGCCACATTTCATTCCGATGTACACGGCACGGTTTATTTACGATACATCGGTAAATGTCACATGCCTTTGAATTTTTGGTTCTAGGACATGCCAGTTTCCTTAATTTTCTTTCACCGTTTTGAGAGCAGTGGTGATGAAATGATTTACACGAAAGTAAAGCGCCTGCTTTGGTTCGAACCTTCCACCTAAACTCGTAAACCGTTACCACTGAGCCATCACTGCTGTGTGTACAAATGGTAAAACAAATATATAAACAGTCTGATTTCAAAACATGGCTGAACATAATAATGACTGCAAACGATATTATAACATAACAGTAATAATACAAAACAAAACACACGACCTACCGTCAACAGGTCAAAGTTCACAAAACACCTACAAAATTAGGGTTCAATTTATAACAGACTCCATACATAATCTATGAATCACCACTTACTTTTGACCCCTGAGACAAGAGTCACGAAGTTGTAGTGATACCATTAGGCGAATATGTTAAATTAAGTAAAAGCCGCGCGGTACAACAATTGTTTCGCAGAGGGACACATTTGTGGGGCCAGAGGTGACAGCGAGGGTAACCATTACCTGTATACTGCGTTCGCAATTTGTATTCCAAACATGTTAACAAATATGTAGTTTTGGAGAAGCAACTATAACAGACACACATAATATAGTTCAGTTTGCACTAAAAGTTCTAACAATTTCATGTCTTTTTGAAAAGTACTATAGTCATTCTAAAATGAATATAATTTACACTAAAATAAAGTTGATATTCGTTAAGTGGAAATAACATCAACTGGAAACAAGGATTTAAATAGACTTTAGGCAGGTATGAACTATCGACATGTAATAATAATATTAGTATGTTTCACGTAGGTGACAAGATGCGACAAAGTCACGCGATGTCTGACGCCTTGTTAGTCCTCTGACAGCAACCCAACCAACAACCCATCAGCAACCTTATTGCAACGAAAATAAAGATAGAAATTGTTTTTTTTTTATTATCTATATAATACATAACCAGGTACACAGATAGGTCAATCGATCAGGCTATCCTACGCCTGCTGCGGTTAGTCTGTGGATGGGTGACCATCTTTACATACTACTGAGACCCCCCAGTGCCTCGGAAAGCACGTTAAGCCATTGGCCCCGTCTGGCATTCGTAGATCTTTGACAATCGTTACGGGTAGTCAGAAGCCCGAAAGTCTGACAACCAGTCTTACCAAGGGGTATCGTATTACCCAGTAACTGGGTTGCGGAGATCAGATAGGCAGTCACTCCATGTAAAATATTGGTATTCAGCTGGTTGGACTGGAAGCTGATCCCAACACAGTTGGGAAAAGGCTCGGCAGATGATGATGAAGTGTCTTAAAATATTACCTACAGCTGGTGTTAGTTGCCAGTGAGCCCCAAGCTAGACATAACTGTCTAGTTTGGTTTGGGCCCAGCACAAACTATGTGATCGTCAGTGTCACAAACACGTTTTTCCTGCGACGCGGTTTAAACGCGTCCGCCCTGCCTTAAAGAAACCGTGTTGTGTACAAAGGGTGTATTATAGTATTATTTATTAGTCTGTATCTTGGGGCTCGGAATTTGGTTACCTAAGTGGGAACTGTGATTTATACGGATGTTTATTTTAATATCTTCTTACAAAAATGTTTTTGTTTTATAAAAAAACAACCGACTTCAAAAAAAAACACTACAAAGTGATAAATAACTTTAATATCGGAAGTCAGTGTCGTTGTTCCGCATTTTTGTTTTTAGACACTGACTTCCGAAATTAAAATTATTTGTCACTCAAATAGCACTAGTGCGTTAAAGAATTAAGGACACCGACTAGAAGAATCATCAAAATTCGCATAGAAATGCCGGAGATGCAGTACACAAGGATAATTACCTTATTTATTATATACTAAAACTTTTCTGAAAGTATGTAGATCACATTAATAAAAGAATTATCAAAATCGGTCATTAGTTTTTGAGAAAATCGCGGACATACAAATATACATGCATACATACATACGGGTCGAATACAGAACCTGCTTTTTTGAAGTCGGTTAAAAATCAAGACCAATATGTTTAAGAATCAAGAGCAAGGCGTAGCTTTTACAAAATCAGTGATAATTGTCACAAATAGTTACAGTGTTATGAAAATACTTTTTGCGTCATACCACTAGATTTTGCCCACGGCTTCGGTCGGCAATTATTACACGGGAACGCACTACCGGGATAAAAAGTCGTCCGGCGTAAAGTATCCTAGCTATGTCCTTGTAGCGGTATCTACAACGCCACATGCGAACAACGCGTCATACTGACGTCACGCCAAATCTTGCATCGCGCAAGCAGAGTTTGCCGCGCAGATACAACGGCCCGACATGAATCATCGGGCACTTGCCCGCCAGACACAACACCTGTCTGGTCGGAGGATCCTCCCTTTTCACAGAGTATGAGTGAACTTTACATCCTGTTCCCCATACCTATATATACTTATCCAGGTCAGGGTCATTTCTGTACCAAACATCGAAATCCGTTCAGCCGATAAGAGCTCAACTGTCACTAATGACAATTACTTTTTCTATTGTTACCTAACTTAATAAACTTGCCTAACAGAATAGGTAACAAACAGACACAGTTACTTTCGTATTTTAAATATTAGTATCTATGGATATTGTAGTATATCTACCTACTACCGGCAGGAACGTTATGTCGGCGACACGATGCTATAGACCGATAGCACAAAATACAGATAGTACAGAAGTCAATCACGTGTAAGTATGTACTTCACTTTTCATACCTACGCTCGGCGATCGCTCTATGGTTGTCAACTTTGGCTTATGCACAAAAAACTATTGTGGTAGTGGCAATCGTATCTTGTTGATTGATTTATTGGTTGATCTTATTCTAAAATATTAAAACAAAACAATAAACATAGTATTACAATACAAAAAGTTTACAGAACAAAAACATATAAAATTTTGTATTTGTCAATTTTCACAATCGAAAATCCCTAATAACTTCAAAACGGATTACCCTATTTACACAATTTATTTTGCACTATCCGTTTTAGACCTAAACCTATCAAATGACACTAAAAACAACACAATATCTACACAAACAAAAAATCATGTTTTCAACTTACGTAATAGTTGGTGGCATGAATTTACCTTACAAAAAAGTTACTTTGTTTATACTGATTCAAAATAGGAAACTATTATATAAAACGAGCTTAGATTGTCATTTTTTGTTGCTCCATTTTTGCACTTCACAGACGCGTGTCTCAAGCGGATGCCACGCGCGCTCTCGAGCACTGCTTCCAACCCGTCTGAGATAACGTGTCCGTGTGCGGTGTCTATGTGTGCGTTGCTCGAGCGCACTTTGTATGTAGATTGACTTCTGTACTATCTGTATTTTGTGCCAATAGCCCCTTAAAGATAATACATAATAACACGTCCTATGTTATTACGTGTTATCTTTAAGGGCTTACAGGACCTATAAACGCAAAAAACGCAAGTTTTAGAAAGAATAAAAGTACTTATATGATCGACCACAGTAAACAAAATCAGAAAAATATATATGATATTCTTCAGGATATATGCTAGGTAGATAGTGTGTTGAAAACATAGTACAACTAATTTGATATGATAGAAAAAAATCATGAAGATACCTCTAACACTTTCTTTTTACAATAAAAACCATACTAATATAGATACAATCATTCTGATATTTTGTCAGATTATTCTACGAGCAACATACTAAAACACTACTGTTTTATTTTTTTAGTCCAAACAATAGATTTTTTGTAATTAAATAATCACACTAATATTATAAAGGCGAAAGTTTGTGAGTGTGTGTGTGTTTATATGTTTGTTACTTCTTCACGTTCAAACGGCTGGACCAATTTGGATAAAATTTGGTATGGAGGTAGCTGACACCCTGGATTAACATATAGGCTAATTTTTATCCCGAAATTCCCACGGAATCGACATTTCTGCGGGTGAAACCGCGGGGCACAGCTAGTTGCTTCATATTTTCCATGCAGTCCGACAAAGACCGCGCTTTATGTCATGTAGTCGCCTTAACAAACTTGCTTAACAGAAAAGGTAACAAACAGACATAGTTACTTTCGCATTTTTAACCGACTTCTAAAAAAGGAGGAGGTTCTCAATTCGGATGTTTGTATTTTTTTTTTTTTTATGTTTGTTCGCGCATAACTCCGTCGCTTGCCAACCGATTTGAAAAATTCTTTTTTTGTTGGAAAGGGTATGCTTCCCAAATGGTCCCATGAAAATTTTATCGAAATCGGACAAGCGGTTTTTGAAAAATCAACAAAAACCTAAAAAATTATCTACATTAACGATCTTTTCATATTTCATAACTCCGTCATTTACGAACCGATTTGAAAAATAGTTTTTTGAGCATTTGCTCTCGAAAATCATCATTTGGTAAAGTGGAGCTGATGATAAAGACCACAGATGGCTATCGGAACTACTCAATGACAAATATTTCACGGGTTGCGATTCGATTACTTTAATATGGTTGCTAAGCAATTTATGCTCTTTACAAGCTCCATTCCACCATATGCAATGGTGAAATGGAGCTGGTAGTGACTTCTCAAACAGCTCCAGTTCTCCTGGCTTATGGGAACTCCTCAACAATTAACGTCCCTGCATCGGGTAAAGCAATATTTTGTAAAAGGTGATAAGCAGTTGACATTAGGCTATTGTAACTTAGATAAATTACAAACTGACCCACTAAAAAGTGAAAAATAAAAACTTTTTTACAAAAAAAAACAACCGACTTCCGAAAAACACTATAAAGTGAAAAATAACTTTAATTTCGGAAGTCGGTGGCAAAAAACTAAAATACAAATCCAAAGACACGGACTTCCGAAATTAAAGTTATTTTTCACTTTATAGTGTTTTTCGGAAGTCGGTTGTTTTTTTTTGTAAAAAAGTTTTTATAAATATAAGTAGGTATCTATGGATATTGTAGTATAGGTACTACGCGCAGGAACGTTATGTCGGCGACACGATGTTATACACCGATAGGACTTGTTATTACGTGTTATCTTTAAAATTATGTTCAGGTTATGGGGCAACAACAAACGTGACGTATACAATACAGTGTGCGATAATGTTGACTTGATTCTCTGAGCCTTATACAAAAGCGCTAATACTAATACTCTTATGGCCTTATTACAAAACAAGGTTTATGTTTAGACCCAGGTTTAAACCATCGAGCCATTTTTTATTTGTAACTTCATTCTGACAAAGCTAAAGTTCGAATTACATAAAATAACCGAGTCTAAGTTGTAAGTTTTGTATTAAGAATTTTACCTTGCTCAAAACAAAGATCAAAATAAGTACGATAACAGGCTCGATGGTTTAAGCTTGGACTAAAGTTAGAACTCATTTTGTAATGAGGCCGTTTAAGTCTATTCAAAAGTATGTTTCAAATTAATATTATTTCAAGTTAAACAAATATCAACTTTATTTTAATTGTAATTAAGTTGTTTCAGAGTGATTAGTGCTATTGAAAAAGTTATAAAAATGTTCGAAGTTGTAGCGTAAACTGAACTTTATTGTGTGGGGCTTAAAGTTATTTTTCCATAAACTCATATTTGTTTAGATTTTTGGCAAATAAATCGCGAATGCAGGTTACATAAACATACGCTTTCATCCCATGGGGGTAAGCAGAAACTACAGAACGCCACCTGCTGCGACCCTTACATAATTATTTTTCCTCGTTTACGTTCATACATCAACACCCTATTGCGTAACACACTATAAATTACAATCTGAATCATTTTGAAGGATATTGATAATCCATTGCTTCATATTATGTTCGAAAAATGAATCTGCTCAACAAAGTAAATAACGCAATGAATGTTGTTGAACTGTCGAAATGAAAGCCTTATTTCTACTGTTAGTGTAGTACGCAATTACCCCGCAGGTCATACGGGTACATATTTGAATATCGAAAACTAAAATATCTACGGTTAAAATGTCAATGTGCAAAACATCGAAAATTTAAATATCGAACGACTATAAAAGTAATGGACTATCCTACGTCCATTCGACAATAGAAACTTACGTTATTTTACTTTAACTTACGTTTTAATATATCTAAAATCTAATTATCGACAAGCGTGACATCGAAAGGCTTAAATATCGAAATACAGAGTATCGAATGTCCTAAATATCGATGTTACGGCTAATAGCCGAAGTGCGGCTACACCCAGTTTTAACTAAACCTAACCTCGGGGTGCCCTTCGCTCGCTCTTGCATCCTAGGTACGTCGCCTCCCGACGTATACTAGTACCTATGTATTTTTAACGTACGTAAATATAATGAACTAAATTGTATTAAATGTTGACATTTTGAACTTAGGTATAATGACTACCGATATTTTTAATCATTAGATATTTTTATCACTCGCCATTTCAATGTCATTTTAAGCTTAGGTAACAATTTTCGATATTACGATAAAATCGAAATTTAAATTTTCGATGTTTTGAACGTTGACATTTTACCCGTAGGTATATTAGTTTCCGATATTTAAATATGTACCCGGTCATACTATATAATAGATGAGAAAGTAACTCTGTCTGTCTGTTAGTGTCACATGTTCACGCCTAAACCACTGAACCGATCGTTATGATGTTTTACTAAATAGGTAACTTGGGACTAGGACAAGGACATTAGCTACTTTCATCCTGAATATTTGCAATAAAAATGATAAAATACAAAATACACGCAGACGAACTCGTGGGCAAAATCTAGGCGAGTAGAGATATATTGATTGATTATAGGTAGGTATTAACCTACCTATGTATATCAATCAATGTATTGAACTATGTCAATGATCAATTTAGAACATTGGTTGAAGCTCCGTGCACGAAAAAATCCCTGTTTTGTCAATTTGTTATCTAATCGTGAGAAAGCTTGAAAAAATTGAAACATTAGGTCCGTGTCACTGTAGAAGTACATTTTCCGTGGCGCTTAACCATTCGTGTCAGTCACAGCACCTGTTAATAGTTTTATAACTATTGCGCTCTCAAAAATTTAGCTTGTTTCGCCATTAATTTACATAATGAAGTTATTGTACTATCATAAAATAAATGTTGGTTTCATTTAAAGAATAGCTGGAAATTAATATGTGATTTTACAATTTCTGGAAATGGTTTAAATACCTAATAGGAAAACATAAATTACTGACGGGTTTTTTTTTCGTAAAATAGTTTTTTTCAACATTATCATCCTGCTATATTTTTGTATTGAATTTCAAAAAAGAGGTCCAGCCCTTGCAAGTAGACCATATTATGTTAATGATATAATTAATGTTTAAAATCTAAATATAAACCCTGGATCTACAGGAAATTAATTAACAAACTCATCATCATCATCATCATATCAGCCGAAAGACGTCCACTGCTGGACATAGGCCTCCCCCAAAAGGGGGGGGTTTGCCATAATCGCCACGCTTGACAGGCGGGTTGGCGATCGCAGTATGGTATGGTGGTGGAATGCATAGAGAACGCTGCTGCCCATTCTCCGGTACGCCCCTTAGTCGCATTTTACGACACCCACGGGAAGTATGGGGTGGTGGTATTCTTTAAGTCCGGCACCACACAGACCACGATGTTAACAAACTATTAACAAACTATTAAAATAAAATAAAATAATTACCAATCCTAACTAAAACTAAAGTATGGCGTCGAAAAGTTTCTCCGCATCGGTGTCGACTGGTGATGAACCCAAGAGACTGGCGGCGTTGTCACATTTTATGGCAATGCATCTTGCCGAGGTAAAAGCCAACCCTTGTGTCACTGGGAGTGACAAAAGTAGTTTTTTATAAAAGATAAAACAAACGTCAGTCACGACGTCACGCGTCATTTTATCGGTAACCTCTTTCAGTCACATGCAAAAAAAAGGAATTCGACTTTTCAAATAACGTCTAAATATATAAAAGAAAGTCGTGTTAGTTACACTATTTATAACTCAAGAACGGCTGAACCGATTTGGCTGAAAATTGGAGGGGAGGTTAGAACCAGGAGATGGATATAGGATACTTTCAACTTTTTTTATTTTTTATCTATAGGAGTAGGGTAGGAGTAGTGTAGGAGTAGGTTAGGAGTAGGGTAGGGTAAGGGGTAGGACACCACGCGTACGAAGTAGCGCCGGGCAGCTAGAAATAATTTATATGGCAAAACAACGTTTGCCGGGCCAGCTAGTTTAATATAATTTTGTTGTAAATATTTTTATTTAATAGCCTTTAACGATCCTCAAGAATTGAGGTATAAAAAGCAAAAAAATGTTTTCGAATCCAGTAGAATTAGAAAAAAAAAATTAACCTGTCGGTTGTACCAGAGATAAGCGCGGTCAAACAAAAATACAAGCTCTTCAAGCTTTATTATATTAGTACTAGCTTCCGGCCGCGGCTTCGTCCGCGAGGTGGATCGATAAAATAGTTTTTATCGACATACCTGTAGGACATAGGATAGTTCCTATGTCCTTCAGCGGGATGCAATCGCTCTCGTGAAAAGGTAACATACAGACAGACAGACAGACAGAGTCACTTTCGAATTTATAATATTAGTATGGATAGGTCATCATCATCTCCTTAGCATTTTCCCAACTATATTAGGGTCGGTTTCCAGTGGCACCGGATACAGCTGAACATCTACCAATATTTTACATGAAGCGACTGCTTATCTGACGTCCACAACCCAGTTACTGGGTAATACGATACCCCTTGGTAAGACTAGTTGTCAGACATTCGGGCTTCTGGCAACCCGAAACGACTGCCAAAGATCCACGAATGACAACCCATCAAGGGACCAACAGCTTAACGTGCTTTCCGAGGCACGGGGGGTCTTGATATGTAAAGATGGTCACCCATCCACGGACTAACCGCAGCAAGCGTAACTTAACCTGATCTGTGCCGTGCTGCTGTTATTATTTAGCCCCCCATTATATTAGTAGGTATAGGTGAACTACTAAAAAGCATGTCTATGTGTTCTACTAGCTTTGACGAGAGTTTCCACTCAGTGAGCCGTTCTCTATCTAGTGCGTACGACCTCTATGCACTAATAGCCTTGAATGCTTTTATAGAATGCAAGGACTAGTTTATTTTATAGGCTTTAACCGCGATTAACCAAAAAACTTCTCAGTTTGAGTAGAAATTACCTTAGAATAATAATAGGGACAATTACGGGCCATAACCTCCATAACAAACATCTTTTTAACATAGGCGCCACAGGCGGCCCCCTTTGCAGGGGCTGCCTTGACGCCGAGGAATCAGCCGCCCACGTCATCCTGGAATGCGAGGCCGTGGCTTCTCAACATGCAGAAATCCTCGGAACAATTAGGTCACTCGGCGAAACCTGTGAAGCTCCCAGGAAGCTTCTGTGCTTTTTGGCGGAGCTAGGCTGGCTCTGTTAGCCAGAATCCCCACGCACAACGGACCGAATGGGAGGATTTCCCATGGAAGGGATTCCCATCATCATCATCAGGGTCCGTCCGTCTGTCCCAGGGCTGTATCTTTAAACCGTAGTACGGTTACGGTAGATACTTGAAAAATTTTCACAGAGTCACCGCTTTAACAACAAATAAAATAAAGTTAAAAATTAAAGGAGTTCTTACAACAGTTTAAAAAAAATATGTAGTGTTAAATATTTATATTTTACATTGGTACGGAACCCTTCGTGTGCGGGTCTGATTCGTACTTGGCCGCTTTTTTTGAATTGCTGTATTCTCTTAGTTGGACATAGTAGGGTTTTTCTTTCGCACAGAGAGCATGCACGAACGCGTGAACTAAACGTAACATATATCTGAACGAGTTTTTAATCGACAATAAAACAACTATCTTAAATTTAAATCACTTTAGTATACATTTTGGACGACAACCACTATAAGTATCACCCATTAGATATTAATCTATTAGTTTAAATTATATGTCTAGGTATAGGGGCCCGTGGCTAAATAATAACACCCGCACAGGTCGATCGATCAGATTAAGCTACGCTTGGCGCGGTTGGTCTGTGGATGGGTGACCTACTTTACATACCGAGACCCCTCCTTGCCTCGGAAAGCACGTTAAGCTGTTGGTCCCGGCTGTCATTCGTGGATTTTTGACAGTCGTTACAGTAGTCAGAAGCCCGAAAGTCTGATAACCAGTCTTACCAAGGGGTATCGTATTACCCAGTTACTGGGTTGTGGAGGTTAGATAGGCAGTCGCTCCATGTGAAATACTGGTATTCAGCTGCATCCGGTTAGACTGGAAGCCGACCCCAACATAGTTGGGAAAAGGCTATGCAGATGATATGTCTAGGTATATATTAGTAATAATAATACAGACAACCAACAATAATCGTAATATAGGACTATACACCTTTAGCATATGTACATATAGGTAGCATTGTAGTACAATCCAATCCACCACATGGTGACATGGCTTGGTGAATTTATGGCATTTTTGTTTAACTGGCGCGGCGTCGAGTGGCAATTTCAAACCAAATGAAGAAGTTTTTCTTGCACAATCAATCGTCTTGCCACCAATCATCGTCCAACATGGCTACTCGATTAAGGTAATAGTAGGTTGCATGTGATATGGGGCACGAGATTAGATGGCAATCGTCCGGAATCGCGCGTTGCTGCACGGTACCACGTTGCTGCAACAAACAACTAGCAACTCCATGACAGTTCGCAAGTCCGTTGCACACAGTTGAACGTTCCCATTGTTCCAACTTATAGGATGACAGATAAGGATGCTCGTACACATTGTTCGTGAGGTCGCCTAGTTGTATTTAGTGTAACCTTTCCTTAAGTTTCGTTGTGCCCAGTAGCGCCTCTTCCGGCGAGGGCTATTGTTTTAAGTTTTGAATAGGATTTTCGCAAACAAATGCGACTGTGTGTGACGGGTTTAAATTGGGATCGCTTATAAGTTCTAGGATCAAAGGATATGTTGTTCTTAGTTTAATTTACACTAATATTCTATAGTTTTTCATGATGATTTTTGTAATAATTTTATGATTTAAAAGTGTGTCCGTGGAGTTTCTTGCCCGTTCTTCTCCATAAGGACCTACTACGCTTTGGGATGGGCAACTAGCTTCATATTTCTGACTGACCGACCCCTTGATCATTCAAAAGCGCCTGTAATTGGTTTATCACACTAATATTATAAAAGCGAAAGTTTGTGACTGTGTGTTTATATGTTTGTTACTTCTTCACGCTCAAACGGCTCGACTAATTTTGTCAACATTTTGTATGGAGGTAGCTGACGCCCTGGATTATCATATAGGCTACTTTTTATCCCCATATATCCACGGGATCGACACTTATGCGGGTGAAACCGCGGGGCTCAGCTAATTTGAAATAAATGCTTTGAGTTTGAGTTTGGTGGAGGCTCTTGTAATAAGATAGAATACTTTTGACTCTCCTAGTGGTCGCAAATGCTAATTCTGAGCATGAAGTACTCGGTTCTATTCCCAGGTCGGACAAAATGTTATTGGATTTTTCTGTCAAGAATTTATCAGTACCAGGCAGGATTTTTACCCGGCCGATG
Organism: Mesoligia furuncula; assembly: GCA_916614155.1. Taxonomy (NCBI): domain Eukaryota; kingdom Metazoa; phylum Arthropoda; class Insecta; order Lepidoptera; family Noctuidae; genus Mesoligia; species Mesoligia furuncula. The sequence goes on from OU744790.1 coordinate 38,381,586, forward strand.
GCAATAGGGTCGCCGTCTATTACATAGGACTTAATTATGGGGACCACATGACCTAAAGCGCGGTCACTGTCGGACTGCATAGAAAAAACGAAAGAGAAACGCGATGACACAACACTGGTAATTTATTGCAAAATATGAAGCAATTATCTATTTACAAAGAAGTATTGTTTCGACTAAAAAATTTCAATACTAACGCTTTAGTATGTTGCTTATAGAATAATCTGACAAAAATCAGAATGATTGTTTGTATATTAGTACGGTTTTTATTGTAAAAAGAAAGTTTTTAGAGGCAATCTTCATGATTTTTTCTATCCTATCAAATTAGTTGTATTATGTTTCCGACACACTATCTAACTAGCATATATCCTGAAGAATATCATAAATTTTTCTGATTTTGTTTACTGTAGTCGATCATATACTTTTAGGCATTATAAAACGTAACTAGTGGAATATGTAATTGTACCTACCATAACCCTTCGGAAATTACAGGTGTAAAGCTATGTTGTAGAATACTTTGTAGTGTGCGTAGATTAGGCTGAAACTAGTTATAGTTCATATTCAGCCTATAATGTTCTTAAAACTGGAACACGCGCTCGGTGAGAGCGAGTGGGCCGTAATCGACCACGCAGGCCCCGTGCGGGTTGTCATATGTCTTCGAATCTTTGGTTCTATAGGACATGCTGGTTTCCTCAGAATGTGAAAATTTTCAATTTTTCCATTTCATCATTTTGAGAACAGTGGAGATGTAGGTACCTAGTATATAAATAATAATCAGCCTATAATGTTCCCACTGCTGGGACACAGGCCTCCTCTCGGTGAGAGGGAGTGGGCCGTAATCCACCACGCGGGCCCAGTGCGGGTTGGTGGATCAGGTACCTAGTATTTTACAAAAAATTAAGCACCTGGCTGGGTGCGAACTTACGACCTACAACTCACAAGTCGCAGTCGTTAGCACTGGACCACCACTTGCACTGCTCACATAGTTAAAATAGCTTTCTAAAACCAATACACAAGAGTAAAAGACAATAAAATCACTTTAAAAGCAAACTACCCTCCAATTCAATTACTTAATTTATGTAGATGGTAGGTACTTCATTGTGACCGTGCCTCATTCAGGGCAATCGATGGCAACTCACGACAATAAATTACACTAAGGTACCTTTATTACCTAATTTACAAAAAGGGTTAAAACATCATGTTTATCATTATTTTAATGAGTAATAGAATTCTTAATAGGTTTGTACGTATTTCATGATTATTGTTGCTTGTGACTTTTGTGCATAGAAATTTGTATACTTCTTTTAGGATTCCGTTCCTAAAGGATGTCAACGGAACCATAATACTAAGCCTCTGCTGTCCTTCCGTCCGTCTGTCTGTCAGCGGGCTGTAACCGTAATAGGTAGACAGTTGAAACTTTCATAGAGTGTGTACTTCTATTGTCGTTATAACAACAAATATAAAAATAAAATAAAGCTAATACAAATTTTAAGGGATTTCCATACAAAAAAAAAACGTTTTTTTCTGCGTTTTTGCCTTGTGGTATCCCAACCCTCCTTGTGCGACTCCGATTCGCACTTCGCCGGTTCTTTTAGTTCATGTGTGACAGAACAAAACAGAAACTTAGGAACCTACATTTTATTTATTTTTATGTATGTATAGAAGATACCCAGCATCAAAGACACAGAGGGCATTCAATTCCAGCGCAGCTGTCACAGCACTCACAATATTTCCTCCAGAGTTTGTTTTCAGAGTTCACACTTTGTTTTCAGAGCTAAAAATACAAAGTGAGCAACTTCACACTGCCAAGGAAAATATCGTTTGGTACAACTTTGTCTAGCACGTTCGATAGTTATGCAAATCGGTTGGAATCGCACTAATTGCTTTATGCACTTAGCTGTGTTTTTGGTGTAAAGGGTGTATGTATTTATGGTGAAAACAACTGGCGACTTTGAGGCCTTGCATGGGGCTTAGGCGTCTGCCTGTCTAAGGCCTTTTGTGCAAACACAATCATTTTTCTTGCCGTGAAAATGTACGGTTTATACGACGTATGTTGGCACGATCGTCAGTGTTGTATGGATCACTATGAATGCTTGTTGATAGACACGTTTTTCTACGCTTATACGACATACCATAAAGAAACCGTGTCGAGTACAAAGGCATTAATGCCTGTTTTCACTAACTCTGGACGGCACCTAAATGTAATGAGTAAACATAGCAGTTAGGTAATAATAATACCAGCCTACTATTGCCAATGGCAACCTCCCATAGAAACCTTTTCTCATAGAAAGAAGGTATGAGTATTGATCACCGCACTTAAACCAGATACTTACCGCAACAAAAAAAAAACAGTGGCATTCGACAGAAGTGAAAACAAAACACAAACAGAATACTTTGCCATCACTCACTGACAAATCGGATATACATTAAAACCGAGTACATCCCGAGGACAGCCGAACACATCCGAAGAGGGTATTTTTTTAATCGTCTAAACAATGCATTAAGTTTACGCTACCCCATGTTTTGCAGGTGAAAAATAATGTGTTGATAAAGGGCGAGGAATGGAATCCTGAAGACATCACAGTATTCTTGGGCATAACTTTGGATGCTAAGCTTCAGTGGGGTCCACATATAGATAAATGGTCAAAGAAGCTAAGTTCCTCAGCATACGCTGTTAGAAAAATTCGTAATTTAACCGATATAGAGACCGTTTACTCTACTTTAGCTATCTTCATAGTGTAATGTCGTACGGTATTCTATTGTGGGCATTTGTGAGGAAATGCCGCCGATATTCAGACTATCTTTGTTTTGCAGAAGCGAGCTGTTCGAACAATTTATAAATTAAGTCCGAGACACTCTCTCAGAGACAAATTTAAAGAGATTAATGACTGTGCCTTCTCAGTATATTTATGAAAATCTATTTTAACCCTTCATTGCATGATTTAATGTTTTCAAAAATATTAACTAAAAAATATTAACATCGTCCACTGATTTGTGTGTTTTTTTAACCCGTGAACCGTTTGATGGAAATTTCCATCAAGATGCAATGAAGGGATGTGCCCATAAAAACATAAAATTATTTAAAAAATACAGTGATATCCATAATATAAATACTAGAAACAAACACAAATTTGTTGTACCTACAACAAGGCTCAAGAAAATAGGTGGCTCGTTCAGATGCCAATGTATACGCTTTTATAATAAACTACCAAGCCACGTTCAAGATCTAAGCCTTAATAAATTAAATCATTCATTAGACGCAAGTTGTGCCAGAAAAGCCTTTTATACCGTTAAGGATTATATTGAGGAAAAAAGGCTTGGGATTGAGCTGCTTCTAAATGCTGCATCTTGAATGTTTTGTTTTTTTATATACATTGACATTCATGATTTTTTTATAAACAATGACATTTGCTTACTTTGTAAAGTATTATATTATTTTATTAATTGTGAATGTGAAGATTTTTTTTTATTATTCTCTCTATTCTGTTAGTTTTTTTTTTCATGGTTTGTCAGTTTGAGTAATTTATGTAACCTACCCAAATGTCCTTTCTTTGGTATTGTTCGTCGAATCGTTGAGCTCCTTAAATCTTGAGTTGAGCTGCACGATTTCTGACAAATGCGTGCACTGACTGGACAGGTCCTCTCGATCTGTGTGGTTATATATTTCCTCAAAAGACCATATCAGACATCGATCTACATGGTCTTCATATAACCTGACCAAGATTATGTCTAGACTTTAAAAGGGACTGTGAACCTCTGAGTGTATTTCGGCCTTTCTTCTCAGAGTAGTTAGATAGGAAACGCCAACCTTATCTAGTTTTAAACAACATGTTTGTACAAACCTACTTAAAAAAATTAAATAATTTATTATTTATCACGCGCGGTGTGGTACCGCATCTAAGACCCGTACGCTCAGACCACTAGAGCTACCAGATTTCCCAAATGCAAATGTAGTATTTACTGCTAGTAACACATTGGTGTTGCCACCATACGATTAAACAGCATCTGAGTCGACTTGCTATTCACTAAACCGCAAATGCGCCTCGCAGGGATTTGCATACAAAACAGTGAGCCCGGTAGTTGCTCTGCTCGTAGTTGAAAACCACCACCGAGCTTTCACTTGTTTCATATTTTCAACTCGTCCAATAAAGGACTCTTAAATCAGTCTTTTAATGTTGCTGCTGTTGCTTTTAGCGCTGCTGGGACACAGGCCTCCTTTTTGTTAAAGGGAACGCGCCGTGATCCTTCACGCGGCCCGTCTTAGAAATCTTTGGTTCTAGAACATTTCATAATCGGGTTCCTCACGATTCCCACCACTGCTCTATAAAGGACTGTTCAAGTTGAAGTGAATACGAGAATGAGAGATGTTTTAATGATTAGGAACTCATCATCACCACTATTCGTGTCAAGTTGAACACCTGCATACAAATTAGTTGTCACAATATACCGATATTGTGACAACTAATTTGTATGCAGGTCGCCCCACATCTAGCGCAGGCGTCGCTTCAATTGGCCAGATCTCAATGGCTAAATTGTGAAGTTTCACCTACTTATACAAAGTCACGCATGATTTGGTTTACATTTTCTTTAAAATAATAATTATTTATTTAAGTCAGACACAGTGATCCATATTTGTGTTAGTATACTTAAAAATTATGTTAGTAACTAACGAATAAAATACATGCCACAATAATACTAATATACTTAACTATTGAATAATTGAAGTTCATAAAATCAAATTGTAAAATAAATTCATGAGCTAATTCGCAAAACATGTTTAAATTCAACAAACATTTATATCTTCAAATTAATTAAAATTAATATCAATTAAAATCAAGAAATTCATTAAGATCATAAAACAAAAAAAAAACAAAATTAATTACTACTTACATTAGTTTCTTAGCTTTTAACAAACAATACAACAACAGTTACAGGATCAAATTGCCTCCAGAATCTTATAAAATACCATTTCAATTGATTGGTATTTAAACGCAACTCTCATTATATTGTCTCTATCAAAAGCCGGTTCGAACCCAAGCCGGCACTTAACTTTGAGTAAATTATATCATCACTACTGCTCTCAAAACGGTGAAGAGAAACATCGTGAGGAAACCGGCATGTCATAGAACCAAAAATTCGAAGACTTGTGACATCTATCAACCCGCATTGGGCCCGAGCGGTGGATTTACCGCTCACTCCCTCTCGAAGAGAGAAGGCCTGTGTCCCAGCAGTGGAAATATTCTAGATAGAATATAAAAGCATTTTAAGAGAAAAATAAAATATAAACTTAGGACTCTTCAAAGTAAGAAGCGATTTCCATAATATAAATACACGTAGTAAAAATGAAATTGTGTTACCTAAATTTAGATTAACTAAAACTAGCAAGTCATTTCTTGTAAACAGCATCCGTTTTTATAATAAGTTGCCAAAGCCGGTTACAGAACTTAGCGATGGAAAGTTCAAAACCCTCATCAAACGTGTCTTAATCAAAAAAGCATATTATAAAATTAAAGACTACGTTGAAGACAAGGTAGTCTAGCAATAATTCCTTCTGCACATGTGGCTTCCCTGGCTTCTCATTAACGGCATAACTATGTAAATGTCTATTAACTGCTCTCAAATTACGATGTTTAATTTTTTATTTTTATTTTTACATACTTTTTGACATAATTTCTTTATTATTCTTTATTATTTGACATTATATACTTTTTGACATAATTTCTTTACTATTTGACATTATATACAGACAATTCAAATTTTTCACCTCTTTATTAGTGGTTTTAATGGGAATCGTAACACTTGGTTTTAGTAGGTTTTTATTAATATATATTTTTTTATTTATCCTTTTGATAGATTCTTATTTTGTAAGTGTGAGGCTTTGTAGGCCTTATAGACTTTAGATCTGTAGACTATTTTTTATTCTATCAAGTACTTGGTACTTGTTGACAGGCCTGCGCTGTCCTACCATACCTACTGTAATCTGGAAACATTGTAAAAGCCAATTATTTTTAAAAAGAGTAACCGTGGAGTTTCTTGCCGGTTCTTCTAAATAGGAAACGACCAATTGGAACCGTGCACCTAGCTTCTGACGTTTCATAAGTGCCCATGTAGGTTTATGTGAAATAAAACATTTTGATTTTGATTTTTGATATATAAGAATTGAAAAATTTGTTCATTGTTACAAATATGACCTTATAAATCATCATCATCATCATCTGCCTAGCCTTTTCCCAACTATGTTGGGGTCGGCTTCCAGTCTAACCTGATTCAGCTGAATACCAGTATTTTACATGGAGCGACTGCCTATCTGACCTCCACAACCCAGTTACTGGGTAATACGATACCCCTTGGTAAGACTGGTTGTCAGGCTTTCGGGCTTCTGACTACCCGTAACGACTGTCAAAGATCCACAAATGACAGCCGGGACCAACGGCTTAAAGTGCTTTCCGAGGCACGGACGGGTCACGGTATGTAAAGATTGTCACCCATCCACAGACCAACCGCGGCAAGCGTAGCTTAACCTGATCGATCAACCTGTGCGGCTGTTATTATTTAGCCACGGGCCTCTCGAAAAAAAAAAAGTAAAAAAATAAATATGACCTTATAAATATTACACAATTATTTTAGGTAGGTCGATAAACCATTTATTTAGTACACACAAAGACATAGCCAACACACAATGGACATAGCACAACGTACAAAAGTACAATAACAATTTTTGCTGTAACTATCTTGGTAATCACTTTGTTCACACCGGAGTTCAGTATTTTGGAAAATCACTTCAAAAGAGAAAACAAGTAAGTAACACAATTTTATTCATCTCAGTACTGGCGACTGAACTGACTGTGACCTCTGAGTTTGTTTCGGCCTTTCTTCTCAGACTAGTCAGATAAGAAACGCCGACCTCATCTAGTTTTTAAAATATGATTGACGTGTAAAAGTGTTTGTGCAAATCTACTTACAAAAACAAAATCATTTATCATTTGACGTCAAATATGACTCATAAAATATGAAGATAAATAAAACTAAGGATTAGTGTGAGTCAGTGCTTTTGTTATATTTAGTACTAGCTTCCGCCCGCGGCTTTGCCCGTGAGGTATATCGATAAAAACTATCCTATGTCCTTCCCCGGGATGTAATCTATCTTTCTGCCAAATTTTATCGAAATCCGTTCAGTGGTTTAGGCGTGAAAAGGTAACATACAGACAGACAGACATACAGAGTTAATTTCAAAATAATGTTAATATCATATGGATATACTCTTTAATAAAATGGAGCGCCTTATCAAAGAAGTGGATTCATTCTTATTATTTACTGATGCAGACTTCATCTGCACGAGTTTTTACAAGGTCCCCAATTTTGTGTTATAGCAAAAACCGACACGTTTTTTCGAAATATCACAACAACAAGTTCGCCCAAACTTCTATCAAAATTCAAGACACTTTACTGGTTAAACTGTGCTTATTTCCTCGGAATAGAGGCGCCTCGAACTAGAAAACTGCGCCGATTTTATAGGGCACCCCGTGGCAAACCAGCTACTTGCAACCAATGCAACTCGCAAGACACTTAATGGTTTCTACACTTTCTACCTAATATCATTCATAGACTTCTTCACTTAGAAGTGAAGAACTGTATAAAATCGCGTATACGCGAGCCGAGCAACGTGCAACCGAAACGCCTTCCCCCCCCCACCCCCCAACCGAGCGACGAGCGCGGGCGTTTCTAAGACACTCACCCCCTTACTATTAAACGTATTATATCAGATGAATAGTTACACACCGATTTCTCTTTTTCAGTCGTCAGTAATTTGACTTTCGAAAGAAGAAGACAAAGCGTTGTGTAACTATACAGACGTTATACAACGTTTATTAGTAAGGGGGTAAATGTTAACACTGCGTACACAAAATAAAGATGTTAGGTAAGCTCTACAAAATATTTGTAATTTTATTCATCTCAGTACTGGCGACTGAACTGACTGTGACCTCTGAGTTTGTTTCGGAGTCTGTAAAGGATACTAAAAAATATTGTACTAATTATAGATAGCAATTTTTTGTACGAATTTTCTTAATGGTGCCTAAATAAAATGGTAGGGTTATTTATACTTTATTTATATTTAATTTGGTCAATTTCGTTTATTCGCAAACAAATACGTACCTAATCTTACCAAACTATTCAGTTTAGAAAAAAATGATATTAGAAACCTCAATATCATTTTTGAAAACCTATCCATAGATACCCCACTCGTATGGGTTTGATGAAAAAAAAATTTTTGAGTTTCAGTTCTAAGTATGGGGAACCCCCAAAATTTATTGTTTTTTTTTTCTAATTTTGTGTGAAAATCTTAATGCGGTTCACAGAATACATCTACTTACCAAGTTTCAACTGTATAGTTCTTATAGTTTCGGAAAAAAGTGGCTGTGACATTCGGACGGACGGACAGACAGACAGACAGACATGACCATAGATACATCACGAATCTATAGGGGTATGAAAATGGTTACAACATTAATGAAAAATATGTAAAAAATATTTTCTAAGTAAAGTGACTACAAACTATTATGTTGCCGCAACTTAACTTTTATTTTTGACAATTGTATGAAATGACGGCAAATTGTGGGTAATTGGGTAAACATCTCATTTCCCTGACTGTGTAAAAACATAGACCAAACTGAAACATCACACAGTTCCGTTTCCTCCAAATGCAAGTAGAACAACAATTCATAGTTCCACATCGCAGACCAGCTTTTATGGCAGTATTTAAAACATATCTCTGCCATTAGAGTGGCAAGTACTAGCATGGCAGCTGGTGTCGCCATACGGTTCGAGCTCGGCCGGTCGACCATGCCAAGAAGTTTGGCGTCGGAACTTGGCCGCAACACTTTGAAAACAAACTGGATGTATTTAAGACTACTTTTCCATTAACAAAAGCATATGTTTTGCCGGGAAACTGTGTTTATAACTATATTGCTGTAAGGGGCGTTTGGGCGGTTTATGTGTCAGCCTAGACAGTAAAAATAAAATTTAAAAAAAGTTTTTATTACCTCTGACCTTTCATCGTACATAACTAAAAACGTGAAATAGTTAATATGTTCTGCTTGTTAACCATATACAGGGTTACTTTTCAAAGACCATCCAAATTTTTACATGGTGTTCTATCCATGAATATAAACAACTTTCACTATGGAACCAACTCTGACACGCAAAAAAAAAATTAGCTGTTTCATACATTTTGGTCAAGTAGGTATTGAAGTTTTGTATGAAACAGCTGATTTTTTTTTGTGATTTCAGAGTTGGTCCCATAGTGAAAGTTGTTTATATTCATGGGTAGAACACCATGTAAAAAATTGGATGGTCTTTGAAAAGTAACCCTGTATTAGCAAATTAGCTGTTATCAGGTGCAGACGCCAGCCACATCAAGCTACTACAATCTGTCAAATTTCTTTGATAGATTTTCAACTTTATCGCTAAAGCATAGGGTTCAAAGTTGATTGGAAAAATTTGACAGTTTCGGCTAGGTTGATGTGCTGGCGTCTGAACCTGAAAGCCGATTCCGGTAACTAAAACCGTTCAGAACCTAGTCACAATCTCATCACAGAGACAATCAGTGTCAAAAACTTGTCAAAAATGTAGAGAAATTAGGGGTAATTTTGATAGATTGTGACTGAGACCAGTCTGTGAACGTTCTTACGAGGAAATGCGGTCGGAGAGACTTTTGAAAAAACCTAAGTAAAAAGTCGTAATTCGAGGTTTGTCGTTCGTTGTTTCAGCCGATAGACGTCCACTGCTGGACATAGGCCTCCCCCAATTTTGGGAGGGTTTGCCATAATCGCCACGCTTGGCAGGCGGGTTGGCGATCGCAGTATGGTATGATGGTGGAATACATAGAGAACGCTGCTGCCCATTCTCCGGTACGACCCTTAGTCGCCTTTTACGACACCCACGGGAAGTAAGGGGTCGTGCTATTCTTTAAGTCCGGCACCACACAGACTATAATTCGAGGTTTGGCTCTCGTCTATTTCCTCCTCCAATATAAAAGATATTTCATAAACTGAATAAGAAGGATATATACTATGTCCCTTTATTTTTCTTCTTTCATTAGTATTTGTCAAATTTGTACACTAGGCCTCTGTTAACAGCGGTTTAAATCGGCATTTTTTGAGGGTTCTAGTGCTAACAAAAATAATGTATCATCAAAAATAAAAACATAGGGACATACAAGTAGTTAATCTATACATATAATAAAATTGTAGAAAAGTGGTGTCTGTACAATGGAAATATATTTAAAAAAAGTAGCAGGGGTTGTTATTATATCGATGCCGAACCCGAAATTGTAATTAAATTTTTTTTTGTCTGTTTGTCTGTTTATCTGTTTGTATGTTTGTCTGTTTGTCTGCTGTGTTTGTGCACGCTAATATCAGAAACGGCTTATTCGATTTAGATGCGGTTTTCACTAATATATTGTAGTAAGCTTCACTTAACATTTAGTGTTTATTTCATGTCAATCGGTTCAAAAATAAAAAAGTTATGTCAATTTAAAGAATCACGGCGAACATTTGTTAAGGTATTCAGCGAACGCACGTATCCTGGAGAGTATAGGCGAATAGTTGCTTTCGATTATTGCGATTCACTTGAATACTGACTTAGGCGGTTCTTTCCTGGATTTTTGGGTATTTACTTATCTTAATTTTTATTCAGGGTTTGTAAATAAATATTGTAAGCATTTATTATAGGTTAGGCACTTATTTCCCTGATTTTCGGTATACTTATCTTAATTAATATTTAGGGTATGTATATAAATATTATAAGTATTATATTTGGTATAGGTTAGGCATTTCTTTTCTCGATTTTCTTTATCTTCTATATATTATATATATATAAAATGGTAAACTGACTGACTGTTGATATATCAACACACAGCCCAAACGGCTGGTCCTAGAGACATGAAACTTGGAGGGTTTGTTCTTTGTAAGGAGTAAGTATCCACTAAGAAAGGATTTTTGGGAATTCTACCCCTAAAGGGGTGAAATAGGGGATGGAAGTTTATATGAAAGTCTGTCAGTTTTGAAGTTAGGATCTTCAAGTTTTGTGTTTAGGCTGAGGATTTAAAATTAATTAACAAGTGTCTCAGCGTTGTGTATGGAAAGTCCTTAATTTTCGAAGTAAAAATCACAAAATTCAATCTAGGCTTATGGTTGGAAGGTAACGCAACGCAACGTAAAAATGTAACGCAACGTAAAGGTAACGCAACGTAAAAATCTAGGCTTATTTATGGTTGGAAGGTAACGCAACGGTATTGTTAGAATTTCAACCCTTAAGAGCGTTTACGCCGTACGGCATTTCATACAAACTTTCAAGCCCTTATTTTTCGAAATGAATGAACCGATTTTAATGAAACTTTGTACGCATATATGCAAAATACATAGGTCTAAAAAGTTAGTAGAGAACATTTTTGAAAAATAGTGTTACAGCCAAATTAGACCGATTTTAAATTTTCAATAGAAACAGAGATTTCCAGTTATCTTTTTTTAAATAAGACATTTTAAAAATGTTCTCTACTAACTTTTTGGACCTTTGTATCCTGCTAATGCGTATGAAGTTTAATTAACATCGGTTCATTAATTTCGAATAATAGGGGCTTGAAAGTATGTATGAAATGCCATACGGCGTAAACGCTCTTAAGGGGGTGAAAAGGGGAATGAAATTTTGTTTTGAATTATATTATATAATCTATCAACGCACAGCCTGCACTGCTGGTCCTAGAGATATGAATTTTGGAGGGTGTGTTTTTTGTGAAGAGTTGGTATCCACTAAGAAGGGGTTTTTGGAAATTCAACCTTTAAGGAGGTGGAAAAGGGGGGATTTTGTTTGTATGAAACATCTTATTCCTTGAGTTAATAACCTTGAAACTTGGCACGAACACTTATCTAAGTAAATTATGAAGTTTGGCAATTTTTGTTTTTCTAAACTACTCTCTAAAAAGGGATTGGGGATTGGGGGGTGTCAAAATTTGTATGGAAGAATTTTAACGCGCTGTCCGATTAGCTCGAAACTGAGTATGTATACTTAAAACTAAAAATAAATACTAATGTGTATCAAGGTTTTTCGAAAATCTACCCCTAACTGCGTGAAAAAGGGTAGTCAATTTCACAGGGGAGTATTTTATTACGTGGCATGATTAGCTCGAAAATTGGTATAAATAATGTTTGAGTCGAGTCATCGAAACATCCTGCCGGGTCAGCGGGATTGTCCGAAAGGGTTACCGCTGGTCCGGAACATAAAAGGCTAAGGAAAGAACATGGCTGGGTTTTAGTCAGTAAGAGTTTGACACTCCCTTCTGCTCCACCCAGAGCGGGAGGGGTCTTTTGATGATTTGCCACACGAAAAAAAAAAAAGTCATCGAAACATCCCAGACGATTGTTCAAAATTCCATCCTTATGGGGATAAAAAGAGGGGACACTGTTTATATGAAAAATCTTATTTATTTGGTTTATAAACTTTATAGACTTCCAGAAATACTAACTTTAATTTCGGAAGTCGGTGTCTTTGGATCTGTATTTAAGTTTTTTGCCACCGACTTCCGAAATTAAAGTTATTTTTCACTTTGTAGTGTTTTTTTGGAGGTCGGTTTTTTTTTGTTATAACGTTTTTATTTCTCACTTTTTAGTGGGTCTGTTTATAATGTATCTAAGTTAAAACATCCTAATATCAACTTGCTCATCGCCTTTACCAAAATATTGCTTTTCCCGATGCATGACTGACATTAATTGTTGAGGAATTCTCCTGGTATTTCACCATCAGCTCCATTTCACCATTCGCATTGTGACGAGCATAAATTACTTAGCAACCATGTTAAAGTAATCGAATCGCAACCCGTGAAATACTTATTATGGAGTAGTTCCGGTGGCCATCTGTGGTCTTCATCATCAGTTCCACTTCACCAAATAGTGCTTTCGAGAGCAAATGCACGAGTAACTGTAAAAATTGCCCAAATCGCTATAGGTGTGCCTATAATATTTAAAGAGTTCCTTCGATTTCTCCATTATCCCTTCATCAGATCCTGACCTGATGACAATGGGACCACCTGGAAAGTATACCCTGAAAACAAAAAAAAAATCAAATCGGTCTAGCCGTCTTCGAGTAATCGGGAACGTACATAAAAAAAAAAGATTCCGACGAATTGAGAACCTCCTGCTTTTGTTGACGTCGGTTAAAAATAAAAAAGTGTGTTTTAGGGTTTTTCAAAAATCGACTCCTACCAAGTTGGAAAAGAGTAATAAAGTTTATGGGTTGGATTTTACTGCTTGCTTCCATTAACTCGAAAATGGGTATGGGCCTTTGAGTCAAGTTATGAACACCCCTGTTGGAGTGAAAAGCGGGGATATAGTTTATTTGAAAAGTACAAAAACTCTTTGTTCTATAAACTTAAAAATTGGCCCGAATACTTATTTATCTAAATAAATGTTAAGATCATAAACATAAATTTTCGAAATATTAGGAGGAAAGTACGAATTTCACGCGGACGAAGTCGCGGGCAGAAGCTAGTATTTATTATTCTGTAAAAAATCATTGCTTAATGGTCATTAACCAGAAAGAAAACAGGCGAGACCGTTTCTACGGAGAAACAACCACCACCATTTCCTCTTAAATTTACGATTTAAATTTTATTTACCCCTCAGGTCAGGCTGTCTTGCGACATAGGCCTCCTCTATTTCCCTCCACTTATTCCTGTCCAAAGCTGTCCTTTGCCAACCGCTTGGTAGATCATCCTTCCACCTTTGTACCCCCCTGTATTCCTCTACTTCAATAATTAAATAGGAGCTAGATTTTTTTTTTGCTCTCGGAACCTTGGGGTCCCGGTCCTTTGGAAGGCGTACGAGGGGCCGAAGCCAACTCGCAGAGACCCCTTAGGAAATTTTAATGAAATGCGGCACCAACCGACGATTATCCCTGTATGCGCTATGCAAGTGCACCCAAGGATAACCCCCGGTTGGTGTAGGACTATTGCAAGATATGGAAATATAAAAAGTTGGACTATGGGTTTGGGTGGCTAAAGTGGACTGGTTACCAAGAACTATGGAATAACTATGACCCCTAGGAGCTAGATTATTATTATTATAGAGCTAATCTGCGCAATCTTTTCCCAATTATGTTGGGGTCAGCTTCCAGTCTAACCGGATCGGATGCAACTGGATGCGAGTATTTCATATGGAGCAACGTAGAAAGAATAATACATTTTATGAAACTTAGGGCCGATTGTGGCCGATGCAGATGATGTCGGGTGTCGTGCTCATTGTTCGGTTCGTGAAAAGGGTGACACTTTGGAGCAGCTCGGTGTTTTGTTACGCTCTTGTGTATACTCACCATTAAGTTACAGCATTGATTGTTGCGGAGATGAAATTGCGGAATTGACCTTCACTTGCAAAACTGGGGGCCTAAAAAGGCCACTTTGACAGAATCATAAAAGGATAACATAAGGGACAGTTAACCGAAACGTTAATCGTATCATCAAATCCCATTGGTGAAGCATTTTTCAGTTTTTTTTTGTTGTGCTAAAATACCAATCAATCCGTTCCAAATCCAACCCCAATCTCTTTGATTCTACTTACGTAGTGCAGCAAAAAAAAAAGAAAAACACGGACTGTCTTCGCCATATTACGATTCATAATGTTATCCTTTAATTATTCTCCAAAGTGGCCTTTTTAGGCCCCCTGATAACTAGCACTCAAGTGCACAGCAACTCAAACGCTGAAGCAATAATGACTCGACGCGTAGCGGTTCGGAGATAAGCTACGCCGTAGCGCGCGTAGCAGCGTAATCTGAACATCAGCTACGGCGTAGCAGGCGTCGATCTTTCTTGACAGGTAGCAGAGACATTGTTTATATCCTTTAAAGAAATCGATAACTTATTTGCATTTAATGCCGATTGTAGGTATAGTACATAACATACATAATCAGCCTCTAATGTTCCCCCTCCTGGGAGACAGGCCCTATGTGAGAAGGAATGGGCCGTAATACACCGAGCGTGAGTGCGGGTTGGTAAAGGTCACATTTCCTCAAATTTTTGTTTCTAGCCGTGCCATACCGGTTTGCTCCAATGTTTTCCTTCACCTTATGAAAAAAATTACACAAAGTAGGTACTTAAAGTGCCTGATTGGGTTCGAACCCACTACCTATACAACTAAGTCGGGCCCGTTACCCCTGGGCCACCACAGCTCCAAAATCCGTCGATAGCTTGCTTGCAATTAATGCCGATTGTATAGTAATTGTATACAAATCATGTGTTATACATTAAGCAATGGACTCGACACATCACAATGCTCCCGGCTCTGCGCTCTCTCTCTCTCTCTATACATCACAATGCCTACCACTATCGATATTGCGTCCATTGTATCAATACATGAGAAACAAAGGCGAACCCTAATTAACCGATAAGCTTAGAGCAGGGATTGATGCTGTGAAATTAATTAATAGATCCGCTGAAATGTGATTAAACCAATCTGTATATCTGTTAACTATACTCCGTGTGGAGAGCAGTGGTGGCGCAGTGGTATCGGCCGCGACTTACGAGTTTGCAGTTCATAGGTTTGAACCCAGACAGGCGCTTTACTTTGTGTAAATTATTTCATCACCACTGTTCTCAAAACGGTGAAGGAAAACGTCGTGAGGAAACCGGCACGTCCTAGAGCCAAAAATTCGAAGACATGTGACATCCACCAACCCGCACTGGGCCCGCGTTGTGGATTACGGCCCACTCCCTCTCACAGAGAGGAGGCCTGTGTGACCTGTGTCCCAGCAGTGGGAACACCATAGGCTTATTATGATGATTATGTATACCTGTATTTGCGATTCAATATATCATTATTATGTAGGTAACTGGATCGTTGGTCGTGGTTACAAGCGCGACTGCTGAGCGTGGTGTCCTAGGTTCCATTCCTAGGTCGAACAAAGTGTTATTGGGTTTTTCCATTAAAAATTTCTTAGTATGTAGTGTGATACTCCTGTGCCTCAGAGAGCACGTTAAGCCGTTGGTCCTGAGCTTAATCTCTCTCCGGTCGTGTCGGATTGCCATCCCATCTGACTATGAGAGTGAGAGAAGGCCGAAATACAGTCTGAAGGTCTATAGATTATATAAGTATATGTTATGTTTATACTTTATTTTTAAGTTTTGTCTCATTTTGACAAAATGTTAGTTACTTTATGCGCAAGAAAGTAAACTGCACCGTCTGCGAAACAGCAGCAACATCTTCATAATTTCTATTGCTACACGTTTTAACTGCGTGGTACCAAAACAAGTGAATAAGAAGCTTTTATAATAAATAATCTCCACCATCTGCAAAAAGAGATTTCATACAAAATTATGTTCTATTTATCAATTCATCTGATGGATAGGTACTGCTTACATTGTATATTATATTCATAGTTTTAATAGGTTTATGCGTATCTTTATATATAAAATATTTATAACTCAATTTTCATGATTGAACCTACCACTGGTTGTCTCTGCATCACCCAAAGGTTGACTGGTAGAAAATGCCTACGCTCACATATAAAGAAATAACTAGAATATGGTACTAAACCGTTTCTTTCCAGAGATCAACCGGTACCAAAAGCCGGGCCCGAAAACTCGCTTCTTTAATGCAAATATAAAAAAAAAACCAAAAAAAAGCCAAATACATTAAACACGTCGTAATCCGCAAAGCGTGTTACATGTGCTGATGATTCTGTTAATAAACAGAACAAAACGTATTCCGAAAATAGTCCATCTCTGTTCTGTAGTTTATTACATTTATAGAGGGATGTCCGGCTTTCAGGCAAATCTGGGAAATCTGGGAAATCTGGCCGTCTGTAAATGCCGGACATTCATCATGACGGAGTCAGTGAGGCGGTTTTTGCCGGAGTTGCTATTCACCGGACCAGAACTTTGTAGCGTGATGGACATGGCGCCAAATGTAGAACTGTATCTATGTGCTGCGCTATTGTCCGAGTTTTAATTGAACACTTAGTGAAAATGTATAATTTCATAAAACACAAGTAAGTATACGTTCAGATTTCTTTGGAGACACTACGTACTCAAAAACGATTACCATTTTACCATTGATTTACCTTTAAGCAAACTTAGACGTCATAGTCAAGTTTGATCTGGCATTTCTTCTCAGGGTCAGTCAGCTAAGACAATCATGCTGGCGCCATTTAGTTTTACTTAGGTCTGATTTTTCAATCATCTGATAACTTTATTCTAGGAATAATTTGAAATTTTGACAGTTATTTCATTCAAAAACTGCCAAACTTCAATTTTATTCCTCGAATAAAAGTTATCTGGCAATGGAATAATTATAATTTAATTTCATTATAAAAGTTTCGTCACATAGTTTAAAATGTTGTAACAGTGAATGTAACCAAGTTTTAAATCAAGTGATTCAATATAGCTTTTTCGCTTATAATTAAAGTTGTAAACTTTTACGAAATATATAGGGTGGCAGGGAGAATGACGCGCAAACCCCCCAGCGTAGAAAACTTTAGAAGGCATGAAAAAAAATTACGGTTTTATAGAAAAGTGCAATATCTACGCAGTCAAAATGTATGGAAAAGCTAATTATTTTTTAATTACCGACGAATAATTGAAGCCCCCTGTGCGTTAGCTTTTTTACGAAATGGAGCTGTTTTGTAAAACAGCTAACGGTTTTGTAAAACAGCGGATTCCACAATCCATCTTCGACATATCTTCAGTCGTGATGTTATGACAAATATGAACACTAATCGCATTCAATTGTTTATTAACTTAGTAATTGAGACCAGGGGGCCTAAAAAGGCCACTTTGGCAGAATCATAAAATTATAACATAATGGACAGTTAACTGTTAAGTTAATCGTATCAAATCCCATTGGTGAAGCATTTCTCTTTTTTTTTTTTTGTCTGTGCTAAAATTTGTCTTTACCCATATTCCAAGACAAACCTGGTGTTCTGACAGTACCATGCAACTTCATGTCTATGTTAACTTGCTTACTATGCTTACTTGCTTACTATGCTTCAAATTGTTTCAGAAATTTGTGTGTGTCTGTGCAATCAATCCAATACAAATCCAATCACAATCTCTTTGATTTTACCTACGTAGTGCAACGAAAAAAAAGAAAAACACGGACTGTCTTCGCCATATTATAATTCATAATGTTATCCATTTATGATTCTCCAAAGTGGCCTTTTAGGTCCCCAGAGAACACGGAATCGCTTCGCCAGCAACGTCTAGAGAGACGCCAAAGCTAATAAAATTCTTGGTGCCTAAAGTGGTGCATAACCCTTTATGCACCACTTTAGGCACCAAGAATTTTATTAGCTTTGCTTTATGCACTATCATCAATACAACCCTCTATTTTCAATTAACCCTAATGAATGACGACTATTTCATTAAATATTATTCAGTAGATATGAACGTCTGGTGGCATTGATCATTTTAATGATTATAATTCTGTTAATACATACTTGTTACGGTCGCGAATCATATTTTGATCAACATTCAACTTTGTCAAGTTGCCCTGCAAATTGCAAAAAACGTAAGAAAATTTGAATTTCGCGGGCTACCCTGGCGGTTCCTCTTTGAGCGTACAACTTCCGTCGCGGACCTCGTTCAAAACCGTCAGTTTTTATTCTTTATTAGTGCCGAGTGGACGGTGACAGGCGTGGTTTATATGGAAAGTGTTGACAAAGCCGCCTTTAGCAGTGGCCGCTGAAACGTCTCCGAGCTCTGTAATTGAGACCTTAAGGGGACAACATGACATGAAAAACGCGGTCTCTGTCGGACTGCATAGAAAACTAAGAGAAGTGCGATGACACATCGCTGGTAATTCATTGCAAAATATGAAGCAATTATCTATTTACAAAAAAATCTGTTATTTGGACAAAAAAATTAAATCATTAGTGCTTTAGTAAAAGCACTAGTTTATTTTTTACTTCAAATTCGAAGAAAGTTAGAACCCTAGAAAGAGATAAGAGACTGTAAGAGTGAGATAACACTATCGACCTACTTAAAGAATGTTATTTATGTAAAAACTAGTGTTCTTACCATAATATCGAATATCAGCCTGATGTGTCTCGATTACACATTTGGCGAATTATGAAGTTATTAAAAGTTTTTTTTGGTATTTTGTACACCGTTGGAAAGGGCTAAACTAGAGAACTTTTTAAAAGAATTCGAAGATCCCGATCGCTTTTAGATTTTTTTTTACAGTAAGTGTATTTTTCCTTTTTTCAAAAACTTTTTGATTTATTAAAAAGGAACTAGATGTTATTAGTAAGTAATTTTAAATTTCATAGAACAACACAAGAGTAAACATAAGAATTAAAATGAAATTTGAAGGCTATACTCGTAATTTTTTTTAAATTTAAGCTTAAATGCAGAGTTCTTGTATTTTTCTAAATAAAAAATTAAAAAGTCATTATAAAAAGTCGCTGTAACAAGGAATGGGTTACTGGGCCTTAAGAGACAGCAAATGACTTCTCCTTTCGGCCAATTCCATTTGGCAAACGATGCACCAAACACCCTGTATTAGTATGGTTTTTTATTGTGAAAAGAAAGTTTTTAGAAGTATCTTCATGATTTTTTTCTATGGTATCAAATTAGTTGTATTATGTTTTCAACACACTGTCTACCAAGCCTATATCCTAAAGAATATCATATATTTTTCTGATTTTGTTTATTGTTGTCGATCATATACTTTTAGGCATTATAAAACTTGTGTTTTTTGCGTCTAAGTCCTGTAGCCCCTTAATTGGAATTGTATACGGTGCACGTAACATTCGCAAGTCTTCGTCTACGTGGGTTGTATTATGCACTGTGTACACTGTTGAGTTAGCAGCCAGGTGTATTTACCTGGCAGTGTACCGAGGTGCATGTATCCCACACGTTACATAAGATACTTGCCAATAACATTCATTATGTTGGGAATTCAATTCAATTGGTTACCTATACTTCATTACATTTAAAATCATAAAGTATCTACTTAATACAACTCTTAAATTAATTCATTCACTGACAGACACATACATGTTATATAATTCAGAGAGCAGTTGTGGCCCAGTAGTAATGACTGCCACTTACGTAGGTCGTAAGTTCAAACCCAGTCAAGCGCTTTACTTTGCGTAAATAATTTCATCACCACTGCCCTGCTCTCAAAACGGGAAAGGAAAACCAAAGGTAACATCTTGAAGATACATGCATATCAGCATGTCCTAGAACACAAAGGACGAAGACATGTGACATCTACCAAACGCGCGCTGGATTCGCGTGGTGGATTACAGCCCACTTCCTCTCGAAGAGAGTAATGAGAGGAGGCCTGTTTCCCAGAAGTGGGAACATTATCGTCTGATGAATATGCACAATTTTTTTTTTTATTAGACTCGTCTTGATTTTAAACTTAATCACAATACTGCCGTCACAAAAAGAGGGCAGAACTAAAACATTTTCCAAAATTGAATAAAAAAACTGGCTCATGCGCCTTTTTTTCTGATTCCATATAAATATGTAGGTATATAACTCAATTTCGGAAAAAATGTTAGTTGTGCCCTTTTTCTTTATGACGGCAGAATAATAGGTACAGACGCCAGCACATCAAGCTACCCGAAACTGTCAAATTTTCCCAATTAACTTTGTACCTTATGCTTTAGCGATAAAGTTGAAAATCTATTAAAGAAATTTGACAGATTGTAGTAGCTTGATGTGCTGGCGTCTGTACCTACCTGCTAATCTGCTATAGTATCTAACTATTTTTAATGGTCTTACAGCTACTTTGTCTAATGTAGTCAGACTCATAGGTCGATTTATTCCGGTCTGCAATGAGCGATAACAAACAAATTCCTTTCGGACATAGCGCGAGCGTATGTCAACTTCTTATCAAATCATAATTTTTATTCAAATTATACAAAACGATGGTAATGACGTAGTTGGAAAAAAGTAAGATGCAAGTGAAAAATTAACCTCAAGGTGCTTAATTTATTTTTCCTTGAGTGGAAACAAGATTATTTTGATGTAGGTAGGTGATTACCTATCTACATCAAAATAATCGTGTTTCCACAAAAATACAAAGAACACAGTACGATGTATTGCTTACTTCAAACAGATTTGTTTGAAGTAAGCAATACATCGTACTGTGTTCTTTGTATTTTTTCAATATTTCCCTGCGCTTTTTTAATGTTCATGTAGCAGTAGATTATTTTCATTGCATTCGATCGTAAAACTCAACTTAATTGCCTGTTTTCACGAGATACGAAAAAATACGATAGTTTATCTTGAATAATAATGCTGTATTGTTGCCTTTATTACCTATAAAACAGCTTAGTAAAATTATGCAATAAAAGAGTTCAATATTAATGTACTTTTGGTAAACATAAAGTAGGTAGGTACCAACAGTTAATAAAAAGAACGCACCTAATTTTGTACAGATGTTGAGTGAAGCTTACCAACTCCTCAGCAACATATAAAATGTTATCTAAGATACTTAATATTAAAAAGAGGTAACTTCCACTCTCTGGCGAACCATCACTAGAGAGACTGAAGCTGTGGCGAGACAATGCTACCTTACCCAAACCGGTCGTCCCACCCGCTGAAGACCTCCCACCTGGACATGAGTTACCTTGGGTAATCTGGAAGTCTTTAAACAGACTCCGGACCCAGGTAGGCCGAAGCAAGGAAAACCTGTTCAGGTGGAGATTCATAGACGACTCCGCCTTGGAGTGTAAATGTGGTGCTGTCCCACAAACGATGGGACACTTAATATCGTGTCCTGCGTGTCCTGTCAACTGCACGTTACAGGAACTGATGGACGGTGATGAAGGCGCCAAACAAGTAGACAAATTCTGGGCCGAGTACATGTAGATTGCTAACGACACGCTAAGAAGAAAAAGAAAAAGAGGTAAAAATTGTTTGATTGTAAGTTTGTAAGTAGGTGTAATTTCTGGAAGTACCAGTAGGATTTGAAAAACTTTTTTTTCATTTGTTAGCCAAATTATTGAGGAAGGCTATAGGCTATTTAACATCACGCCATGACTCTGAGGAACTGACCAAAAAAATAAAAAAACCCGACTGCGAAACTGAAAAGCTACAAACAAGCCCATTTTAAATTAAATAAAAGTTGGAAGCAGGCGGGACCCATTTGAATTTGAAAATATAATAAAAAATTTATGGGTCCCGTCTGCTTCCAACTTTTATTTAATTTAAAATGGGCTTGTTTGTAGCTTTTCAGTTTCGCAGTCGGGTTTTTTTAT
Organism: Mesoligia furuncula; assembly: GCA_916614155.1. Classification (NCBI taxonomy): domain Eukaryota; kingdom Metazoa; phylum Arthropoda; class Insecta; order Lepidoptera; family Noctuidae; genus Mesoligia; species Mesoligia furuncula. Next base: position 38,403,837 of record OU744790.1, read on the forward strand.
TTTTTAAATTATTTTTTTTATTTCCAGCTTTTTAGTTTACAAATGTGAAAGATTTCGCAAACGATTTAGTTCTTGCTAGGTACCTACGTGTTTTTTACGATTTGTCACTTCGAATTACTTTTAACCATATAAGTTATAATATATATTTTTGTAATCACCTTTTAAAACCTTTTATTTTGATACCCCACTCGATAGGTTTCGAGAAAAATATTTTTTTGTTGAAGACATATTGCGCCAAAAATCAGCCATATTAATTTTTTTTCAATTTTAATATACCCAGTGTCACTCTCACAATTAAGACGAATCTAACGGCATCTCTCAAGTTGAAATCGATCAAGCTGTTTAGGCTACAGAGCGTGCCAAAGAAATATACATACATACATACATACACTTGAAAAACATAACCCTCCTTCTGACGCAGACGGGTAAAAAGTCAGAAAATACGCTAAGTACCTAAAGAAAAACGAAGTAATAGTGCGGGCAGGCGATGCGATGCGATGGGGATGGGTCGGGAAACAAGAATTTTCACGCGGACGAACTCACGGGCGGAAGATGGTTTATCTATAGGTATGAAAGGGGCGACTAGAATCAATTCAATTTTACTGTAATTTTTGACGTTCAAAAGTGCCTTTACCTAATGTGTCTATTTGAAATGATTTGACTTTAGTTATTCATAAATTGTTACTTCTTACTAATAATTTTTCAGTTGGAAGTATGTCGAATATAGCGTTCGAATGCAACCCCGGAATTCGGAAATTACACCTTTCCATCGCGTTTTTCCTTTTTTTCGAAGGAAAATCCTTCATGGTGTGCCTACACAAATTAGGCAGGACGCCGGAGAATGTGTGAAAACATGATTTATATGCGATGCAAATTAACTTTTGCGGTTCGCACGCTTCCACAAGCTTTAATTTCCTCATCTTTGAACAGCGCCACCAACAGCAACTATCGCGAACTTTTACATTTTCAGTGCACAAGCCTGCCACCTATGATACGTTTTGCGCAACTTCCGTATCGTGAACCTGTAAACTTCCACCGTTTCCCTTTTCAGTGCACAAGCCCGCCACCTATCAAACGCTCGGCGCAACTTTCGTTTCGTGAAACTGCTAGCTTTCACCTTTTCAGCACAACTCCGCCACAGCGCCATCTATTAAAGTTAAACAACGGTCGGCGCAACTGATGTTTCCCGCACGAAACACAAGTAACTGTTGCTGCCAGTAGTTGCAGCTACTTGCCACTAGATGGCGCTAAATCCACTACTCCGTCCCGGCGGCCCGCCGCTGAACTTCAGCTTCAGCATCACAGGTGAATAGTGCCGCTATTTTCCGTCAGATGTCGCTGATAGTATGCAGTAATAATATTGACTGGTCGAATACCCACAGTTTCGTCTTGCCAAATTGAAGGCATTTATTATCGTATGACTTAATTTAAAAGGATTGCGGTTGCGTACAACAAACTTTAATAATTAAAACAAAACAACTAACGTTTAAAAGTGTTGTTTATTATCTTTGAGTCTAACTGAACCTGACTGCAGCAAATTGACATATTGTGTCCCCAAGCAATTAAAAAGTCTTCAAGCAGCAGCTGCCTAATGATCCGTCTAAAATAAGTAGTTCATATTAAATTACAAACCTTCATAATGGAGTTTTTTAACCGATTACAAACAATGGAGGGTTCTACGAAGGTGATAGGGACCAATTTTTGTTTCAAATATTTCATGATTTGCTTAGTTACAATTTTGCTGACTCCATATTATAGACATATTTGCCTTAAGGTTCAGGGAAATGAATTGTTATGCAAATTTACATCAATTTGTCGTGTTAAGGGGCTTTCATGACCTAAAGCGCGGTCACTGTCGGACTGCATAGGAAAGAAAGAGAAGCGCGATGACACAAGACTTGTAATTTTTTGCAAAATATGAAGCAATTATTTAATTACAAACAATCTATTGTTTGGACTAAAAAATTAAAACACTAGTATTTTAGTAGTATGTTGCTTGTAGTATAATCTGACAAAAAATCAGAATCATTGTATGCAGGTATATTTGTATAGTTTTTATTGTAAAAAGAAGGGCATGATTTTGCTATCGTATCAAATTAGTTGTATTATGTTTTCAACACACTATCTACCTAGCATAATATCCTGAAAAATATCATATATTTTACTGATTATTGTTTCTAAAACGTGCGTTTTTTGCGTTTAGGTCCTCTAAGCCTCTTAAAGGCATTTCATATATCCATCAAGGAATGTCTGCAGTTTGGTAAGAACAATTTTGTGAGGGAGGCTAACAGAAGAATTCAGCTGGGCTGGGTAGCGTTTGGGAAGCTTCGTCGAGTCTTCTCGTCGTGTATTCCACAGAGCCTAAAGACTAAGGTCTTCAATCAGTGCATCCTGCCAGTTATTACTTACGGAGCCGAAACGTGGACACTCACGGTAAGGCTGGTCCATAAATTCAAGGTCGCTCAGCTGGCTATGAAACAGATGATGCTTGGAGTCTGTCTGAAGGCTCGAATCCGCAACGAGGTGATCCGGCAGAGGACGAAAGTTGTCGACATAGCTCACAGAATAAGCAAGCTAAAGTGGCAATAGGCCGGCCGTATTAGCCTTAGAATCAATGACCGTTGGCGTAGAGTGGAGACCGCGAATCGGTTAACGTAAGGTGGGACGCCCTCAGGCTAGGTGGAGCGACGATCTTCGCAGGATGGCTGGTAGCAGCTGGATGAGAGTTGCCGAAAATGGGGTTGAATGGCGTGCAATAAGAGAGGCCTGTCCAGCAGTGTTCTGCTGTAGGCTGATGATGATGATCAAGGAATGTCAGTTATGATTTCAATAGGTATACGGATTATTTATTTATTTATTTATTTATTTATAAATAAATAAATAAATATACCTATTAAAAAACTAAGAAGCCAAGAGAGTTGTATTGATGATTACCTATTATCCTTTTAAGATTAGGTATAATTCTGTAAAGACATATTTGTTAGAATCATATTTTGATCAGCATAGAACCTGATTCTGACCTGTTTGAGTCCAGTTTGAAGTACCAAGCTTGAACCGCAGTGGGTCAAGGTCTAGAGTGCTACAGGGATTACTCTGGAGCACAGCGGAGTAATTGTCTAACACACTATCAGTACCTAGCAATGGCTTTCAGTTTGACATTTCAAAAACATTCATTGCGTTATTTGCAAGCAGTTTTTTTTGGACATAAGAAACAATGGATTAGCAATATTTTTCAAAATGATTAGGATTGGGATTGATAGTGTATTACGTGTCTGTGTGGCGCCGGACTTAAAGAATAGCACCACCCCATACTCCCCGTGGGTGTCGTAAAAGGCGACTAAGGGGCGTACCGGAGAATGGGCAGCAGCATTCTCTATGCATTCCACCACCATTCATACTGCGATCGCCAACCCGCCTGCCAAGCGTGGCGATTATGGCAAACCCCCCCCTTTTGGGGGAGGAGTATGTCCAGCAGTGGACTTCTTTCGGCTGCAATGATGATGATGAATGATGAGTGTATTACGTAATAAGGGTGCAGGGCAGGCATGTCGCCAACTAAGACGCATGCTTACTGTATTATTAGCCTGTGAAGCATTTTGTAATTGTGAGTAGGTAATCGCTTATACCATCCGTCACGAGAAGCTATAAATTTTGTAAATAAAGAACTTCTACTAAGTTACGTGGCGACAATTCAATCAACAACAAATGATCCCAAATTCAATCAACTCAAAGTAACATACGTATAATACGAAACTAACGAGCAATTTCACATGGTCGGGTTATATTATAGCGATATAAAGCACTGTCGTCTAATGTTTTGTGGTACTGGAATGGTAAACTGTGCCGGCCCGCAGTGACGGGCTGGCACCAGCCGGGGGGTGCAAAAGGATCGTACGTTCCCGCGACCCTCGGCGTAGGTGTGACATGGAATATGGGTCGATCGACCAGGTTAAGCTACGCTTGCCGCGGTTGGTCTGCGGATGGGTGACCATCTACACATACCAAGTCACTGCCCGAAAATCTGACAACCAGTTTTACCAAGGGGTATCGTATTACTTAGTAACTGGGTTGTGGAGGTCAGATAGGCAGTCGCTCCATATAAAATACTGGTATTCAGCTGCCTCAGGGTAGACTGTAAGCCGACCCCAATATAGTTGGGAAAGGGCTAGGCAAATGATGACATTACAATACATGAATGTGTTTTTTGCCCTAGCAAACAAAAAAAAACAGATTTAAGATTTAAATCTGAAATACCTATTATTATACACATAAACACACATACTTACACAGAATAATGTAAAGTCAGGGGAAATTAATTGTTTAACAAATTGACTACCAACATAAATCGACGAAATGTGTCAATTTGACAAATAATTAAATTCCCTGAATGTCCTCTTTAACGAGGGAATGGACAATGTTGTTGTAATTACTGATTATGATTGTTGTACCTACTAATTCTTTTCCTTGGTTTCAGGTAAGTCTCCTTTGTTTTATGAACTACAGTTAAAGGTAAGGTTAGTCATAAAAAGTTTTCAGGTTTCAAGCATTTTCTTTGAAAGTTATCTACATAAAAGTTCCCGTTTTCAGAAATACATATTTTCAAGCGTCCAGGGTTTACTTATCAAAATGTTAATTGAAATTAAATTAATTTTAAATAGTTTACAAACTATTTAAACACCATAATATGTTTCAGTCCAATGCCTAATTATACTCTGATTTTTAATTCGCTAGACGAAAATGACTTTTTTTGTCAACATGACATTATTTAGTAAATAGGGTCAGGTGGGCTACAGTGAGCCAGTGGTACACAGAGAATCGGTATTATTATATTCAAAACTAGTTGTTACCGGATCATGAAACCGACACGTAGCAATGTGTTTCGTTACGTCTCCCTCACTCCCCAATTGAGGGCGAGCGCCCGTTGTAAGCGGTCGTGTGGTACGACGATTTATGTTTTCCCGCGCAAAAAGTAAAAAATAGGTAAGTTTTGCTTTTCTTCTTCAAGGTCGTGTTTTCTGAGCTTTTCGTACCATATTTTATATACATGTTAAGTCACTATCTAGCAATAATATGGTTATTATGTTTTAAACATATTCCTTAATCAATTGCTTTTTTACAACATCAAATGTCAAATAATGTAGGTGGTACACAGTGACTCAGTATTGCAGGGTACACAGTGAACCGTGGTTCAGTGTGTACCGCTTCATGGTTCATTGTGTACCAAAGTTCAACGTCAGATTAGTTAAATAGATACAACTTTTTCTGCTTCAGGATGGGTCGAACTAAGGCAGTGAAAAGAAAGATTGGGGGGCATAGCAAGGACGATATGGTGCAAGCACTTCAGCTTATAAAAGATGGTGCATGCATACGCAGGGCCGCTAAAGAGTGCCACTTGGCATATCCTACGCTACGGAGGTACCTACACTAAAAAAATCCAGTCGGATGAAAACACTAACTTAGTTCCTAATTACGAAGTCAATGCAGTATTTTCCCAGGACCAGGAACTAGTGTTAAAAGATTACATAAAACAATGCGCCTTAATGTTTTATGGGCTCGGGGCAAAAGAAGTTCGTCAAGTGGCATACCAAATGGCAAAAACCAACAAAATTAAAACACCAATATCTTGGGAAGCAAATGGAATAGCTGGAAAAGACTGGTTGCGATCGTTTAGAACACGCCATCAAGATCTTAGCCTTAAAAAACCTGAGCCATGTAGCTTAGCCTTTAATAGGGACAATGTTGAAAAATTATTTTCAAATTTAAAAGAAGTTATGCAGCGACATCATAGCTTCGGTGATGGCATGCGAGTTTATAACTTAGATGAGACATCAACAACAACTGTACAGAAGCCACAGAAAGTGCTAGCACCAAAAGGGTTTAACGTCTGTAATATTTGCCGGGTCAGCGGGATTGTCCGAAAGGGTTACCGCTGGCCCGGAACATAAAGGGCTAAGGAAGGAACACGGGTTGGGTTTTAGTCAGTAAGAGTCTGACACTCCCTTCCGCTCCACCCAGAGCGGGAGGAGTCATCTAGACGAGCTTTATGTTATCGTGATTAAGTTATAATTCTATTTTTTGTTTTTTCTTGACATTATAAGCAATAAACCTTCTTGAATAAATGAAAAAACTTTGTTTTAATGATGAATTTTTGATTGATGGCCGATTTACCCCAATTAGTCCAGTTAAAATATAACTTAACTTCGTTTTATTTTGATATGGTTCACTGTGTCCAACGGTGGTTCACTGTGAACTTCATCATGGATCAGTGTGTACCAAGGAGTGTACACAGTGAACCAATTCCCATTTTTTTTAAAACACTTAATAATGTCTAACCTGTCAGTTTTTGAGCTTAAATTTGTAAAGAAACCTTAAGTCCATTAGACACTAAATGGTATGTATGAGAAAAGAAAACGATAACTTTGAATTTGAGTACATGACACAACTTTGAATTTTTTGTGGTTCACTGTTGCCCACCTGACCCTATATATTAGCTTTCATATTGTTCTAGCAAATTAAAAACCGGAATTTATCAGCACTAATTAAATAAAGTCAACACTTACCCCAAATAATTGTAAAAACTACTGCACCTGCCTTTATTTATTCCATTGTGCCTACAAAAGAGTTGTTGAAATTCATCTAGTTAATGTTATCCTTATTATCTGCCTTTTTTAACCGACTTCAAAAAAGGAGGAGGTTCTCAATTCGTATGTTTATATACTTCTTTATGCATATCAAGGCATAACTCTATATAGCAACAAAGACTGGTCTTAACAACTATAATAGTGCTGTTCCGTAAAAACTTAGGTGAAGTACCTAAGTTTAAAGTGACCTCTCAATAGTGGCAATCACTAACACCACCACAAGTTCACTTCACCTAAGTTTTAACGGTGAGATTTAAACAAAACAGACCGACTGGTCAGTGAGACCCGTATAGACCGGTCACCTATCATTTAACTTTTTTATTTGGCATGGGTTTGCTCTTGACTCTAGTCTGTGTCCGTAGTGTCAGAGACAAAGTCGAAGATGGAGTGAGCTTACCCAAAAGAATTCTCTTCGCTCTTACTTTGAAGAGATTCGGGTTGTATGCGCTCACAAACGCAGTTTTTTCAAATAACCTACAAATCCGCCTTTATAACTTCACACCTCTTTTACCAACAAAAACAATTTAAAAAAATAACACGAGCGTGCACGTAACTGAAAGCATTGTTCTAACGTCGTGTGGTATACCTACTCACCAACCTGAGTAAAATAGGTAGGTACTAAAACCGCACAAATATTCACACTGAAAATTCAATTAAAGCAAGAAGCTCGCGCCATTGCAAAGTGCGTCATAGGTTGAGACCAAGAAATAAATACTCCAGAAGTACTATGAACTAAACTTACAACAAATATTTAAAAAAAAAATATTTATGGCACCTTCTGGGGTTGTGTGATAGTGGATAGTCTTGAAGGTAAAGAAAACAGCTAGTTCTTAAAAATAAGGAGATAATATATATTCTCACCAATAATCACCATCAATCAAGTAGACGAGGTCGACAACATGCTCCCGACGTTGTCGACCTATCGCGGCCCGCCCCGTGACGAAAGTGAACGAGACATTCAAATAAAAATGGCTACTGAAATAGCACGCTAGTGATGTTAATATTATTTAGTTACTTAGAAACATTTAGCAACACACCTCTTTTGAAAACATGTCTTAAAAACAAACCACAATAATTGTTTCTTTATCTGTGTATAATATATACTTACTTACTGTCAATATAACAGTCTTCTTCTTAGCGTGTCGATAGCAATCTAAATGTACTCGGCCCAGAATTCGGCTACTTGTTTGGCGCCTTCATCCTCGTCCATCAGTTCCTGTAACGTGCAGCTGACAGGACACGCAGGACACGATATTAAGTGTCCCATCGTTTGTGGGACAGCACCACATTTACACTCCAAGGCGGAGTCGTCTATAGGAGCCTCCCCGAGCGACGTATCTACAGAACCACTATACGTCCGGCGCACCCTGGGCAATCAGCGAGTTATTCACGCTGATTGGCTAATCCTTTCACCACGATGGCAATCCAATATAACAGTGATCTTTAATCTCTTAATAATAAGGTTGCTGCAACTGTGAAAGGATTGGAGGTAGGGTTTATTTACACGGCGTTTGTTATACGCGCCGTTGACATCTGTCAAAAATTAAAATGAAGATATCAGGTGTTAGAAAACTCAGCCCTTAATCCTATTCAATAGGACTTCTGAACGTTTCCTATCCCACGACACCGCCGCGCCGTGTGACTTTGCGAGTGACAACAGCGGCGATAAGTCGCCGACGCACTCGGTGGCGCGCACGCATAACTTAGCGCTTATCTTATTGGTGCATTGCATCATTTGAATTATTTGCATCTTTGAATTAATGTACACGCAAACTACGATGGTATCTTAAAGGACTTCTAGTAATAAGTATTACCTAAGAATAAGTTTAAAATTAAAGTCAAATGAGGCTACATAGGAGTGTTGTATCTTCGATTAACAGTCCGTTCACAGTTATTTTACCTCTGACAGCAGCAACCTAACAGCAACCTTATGGTAACGATAATAAAGAACAAAATTATTTTGACAGACTGGCAGCAAACCAACAACAACTTTATTGTCACGAGTTTAAAGAATTCTAAAAAATCAATATGATTTTGTTCAACAAATTTAAGTACGTATTTAAACAATCGTCGACTCAGCCAACTACGCATCTTCAAAAACCGAACTACTATCTCCCCAACCCACTACTTGTACTACATTGAGATCGGGGCGTGTAACAAAACTGAAATAAATGGCTGTTAGTCCGAACGTCATTAGAGGCTTGTCGCCAGCGATTATCAGCGGCAAATAGCTCAACAAATCTAATCGTCACTTCCTTAGCTCTTCCGCTTGGAGCACGCTAGCATAATGACGGAGGCACAACAGAGGCTAATAATTACACTGGTTCAGCTCCGAACGAGTTCATTTTCTGTAAGAGAGGGGTGGAGGTATTGTGTAACAGTTGGACTTCAAAATGGATAAAAAATGAGGTGAGAATGATTTCCTTGTTTAGTGTGGTGACGGTTTTAAGCAGTCAAGCTCCGCGCGTGCCTACACTATGTAGCACGATATAATAGAAAATCAATTGTGTCTCATTAGCTGAGCTTGAGAGGTCATACTCAGTCACAATCTATTTCGCCCGCAAATATGTTTATTTGTCATGGCTTGGTGCGTCAACACACATATCTCCCTCTAGGTTTTCCACACAATTCTGTCTTTTGCAAGTCGGCCAGTCATACGAGTCAAGCTCGTCCACAACTACACACATGTATTATAAAATAGAGTCGCTTTTCGTGCCTCTCTGTGTGACCCGCGTTGGTCTTCTATACTACACAGCGGATTTTGATTTTTGGCTTTTAACATCATTTGAGGGATTTATTCCGGAAGGTTACATAATGACTGGACAGGTCCACTCAATCTGTGTGGTTCTTTCCTCAAAAGATCATTTCAGACACTGTGAGACACTAATCTACATGGTCCTCAAAGATTATGTCCGGATTTTTTTATATACACATTGACATTGATGAATTTTATTTAGACAATGACATGAATATTTACCTTGTAAAGTTTTTTTTTTTTTTTTTCATTTAATTATTGTGAATGTGAGGACTATGTGGGTCATTTTTTTCTGTTTTCCTTCTTAGTTTTAATCATGATCTGGCAGTTTGAGTAATTTACGCGGCCTACCCAAATGTCCTTTCTTTGGTATTGTTCGTCGAATCGTTGAGCTCCTCAATTTCTGAGTTTGAGCTGCACGATTTTTGACAAATGCGTGCACTGATTGGACAGATCCGCTCAATCTGTGTGGTTCTTTCCTCAAAAGACCATTTCAGACATCAATCTACATGGTCTTCACACCATCTGACTAAGATTTTGTCTGGACTTTAAAAGAGACTGTGACCTCTGAGTTTGTTTCGGCCTTTCTTCTCAGAGTAGTCAGATAGGAAACGCCGACCATATCTAGTTTAAAAAATATGATGACGTGTAAAAGTGTTTGTAAAAACCTACTTACAGAAAATAAATCATTTATCATTTATCATTCATTTATCATTTAATAATCTCGATTTTTTACATTTTTTTTACCGCAATGCAGTCCCAGAATCATGTACTGAATCCGTGGATACATATATACATGTTGCGCGTCATGTCCCTGTCACCCTGTAAGTGTTTTTATACCTATATCGCACAAGAAGGGTTCCGTACCACAAGGTAAAACGCCGAAAAAAACACTCTTTAATGGGAGCCAGCCCCCTTAGATATTTATTTTATTCTGTTTTTAGTATTTGTTGTCATAGCGGCAACAGAAATCATCTGTGAAAATTTTGAACTGTCTAGCTATCACGGTTCATGAGACCCTGGTGCCTGCAGCCTGGTGACAGACAGACAGACAGGCGGACAGTGGAGTCTTAGTAATAGGCCCCGTTTTTACCCTTGGGTACGGAACCCTAAAAACAACATTGCGCAGAAACTGTAGATTATGATAATGCTAGCAAGTTCAAGCTGTAGACTTTATAAAATCTAAGCTAAGCAAAGACACAACTGACTTGCGGCTAGGGAAAAAACCTGGATTTATTAGGCTGAAATCACCGTCTTGAATTTAACACGCTAGGTGATCTATGTTTGCCATGCAGTGAGACAATTACTGGCTACAATCTTGTACTAACACGGAATGTTTGTCCACTGTGTCTTGACTATTAAGAGACGGTTTGTTGTCATTGGTGTAAATGGTCAAGTGCGAGTATACGAAGGTTTTCGTACAACAACGCTAAAAAAAACGACGAAAAAGACGCATGTTTCCCCACGAGATCCCTTTAATTTTTAAATTACTTGTTGTTGTAGAGGCAAAAGAAAAACATACTCTGGGAAAATTTCAACTGTCTACCTATTACGAGATGTTCATGAGACCACAGCCTGCTGACAGACGGACGGACAACGGAAGCTTAGTAATAGGGTTCCGTTCCCTATTATTAAGCCGCCGTTGTCCGTCCGTCTCCCAGGTCCCGTTTGCACCTTTTGGGTACAGAACCCTAAAAAGCATGTAGAAAGTTTCAAAATAACTTTTTAAGTACACCTAAAACTAATGATATTAATATTGGGGTATACGATACCCCAATATTAACAACCCAGTAACTGGATTGTGGAGGTCAGATATGCAGTCCCTCCGTGATAAGACATTGGAATTCAGCTGCATCCGGTTAGACTGAAAGCTGACCCAAACATTATGTGGTTGGAAAAAGGTTAGACTGATGCTGATGATGATGGCAATTTTATTGAATTTTTTTTTTTATACTGACTGGAGAGCGAATTTTCATAATTTCACGCAGTGATATTGACGAGTCTTTGGTCATCTGGACCCACTCGAACTGGACCCGCGGGTCCAGTTGAGCACATCATTTATTTTCTGTATTTTATTGGTTAACATTCAAACTTTGGGTAGCTGCATAATGGACGACGTTAGAACTTTGACGGGATGGAGACGGAACGTGCACGGTGGTGTTATGAAAACAAATCGAGGAAACTTACATCTATACACCGTAAGGGCTATTTGTTTTACTTGCAGCGCTCGGGCGCTATAGTGAGACTGCGGACACGAAGTCAGCGGGAGCGGCGCGTTTCAATGCATAGATTATATTAATAATACCTATTTTTGTAAAAATATAATTTAAAAGAGTGTCCATGGAGTTTCTTGCCCGTTCTTCTCCATAGGTACCTACGATTTGGAATGGGCAATTAGCTTCGTATTTTCTAACTGACCGACTTCTTGACAATTCAAAAGTGCCTGTAAATGGTTTAATTGAATTAAATGTTTTGAGTTTGAGTTTGATTAAGGAACTGGCCTCGAAGGCAGCCGGCGCGGCGGCGGCGCGGCGCGCGGTGAGCGGCGTACGAGCGGTGCCCGTCTGCATTGACGTAGCATTTTATTTTTTGCTTTTTAACGACCGACGTTTCAAATTGCTGTATCAAAAAGATGTTGTCGTCGCTCTTTAGACTTTAGTTTCGTTCGCGAAAAAGACACTAATTTCTCATAATACATCACTACGCCGTTCTAGCGCCACGCGATCTGCCCGCTGGCTTCGAGACCGGGTCTGCGTCGCTGCGCCGTTCCCCGCGCCGCCGCCGCCGTCGCCCCGTAATCGCTGACTTCGTGTCCGTGGCCTAACGCTTGCTAACAGATGTGCTCATCGTGTGCACTAGAGCCGTTTCATCTGATTATTTTGCGTATAGGTACTTACTACAGAAGATTCTCAAATACATTTCATTCATATATTTTTTAAAAAGTTTCTGTTGGCGGGAAGGGATTGTGTTTTGCTTTGGTCGTGTTTGATGAGAGGGGTAGGCAAGGAGGCGCGAGTGAAACGTGATTTTTTATGGGTTGCTGCACCCCAACATACAGACGTGCTAGTGTGAAGAACAAGAAATGAAAAGCTCTCCGGAGCGACCGAAGCGACTGTATACGGAACGAAGCGGAACGAAGGACGGGACGAGTTGCACGCGGGGCAGGACGTGTTAAACATCGTCACCGACGATATTTTCCCGTCCCTTGGGTGTCACGTCGCCGTCCCGTCCATGCGACAGTGACGTATGCTCTTTCGTACACATTTTTTATGAAACGATGTTTCCAATTGTTGTCCTGTTCCGTCCAGTTTAAAACAGGTTACGTATGCAAAGACCTTCAATCAAAAAAAGTTATTTAAAAAAATCATTTGAATTTAAAATACAATAAAAATGATGTGGGTCCCGCCTGCTTCCAACTTTTATTTAATTTAAAATGGGCTTGTTTTTAGCTTTTCAGTTTATTTTAACTTACCTACCTAAGTTTTTTACCGCAGTCGGGTTTTTTGATTTTTTTAAATAACTTTTTTATTTCCAGCTTTTTAGTTTACAATTTTAAAAGATTTCGCAGACGATTTAGTTCTTGGTAGGCGTTTTTTTGCGATTTGTCACTTCGAATTGCTTTTAAGTATATGTATATGTTGTATATATTTTTGTAATCACCTTTTAAAACCCTTTATTTTGATACCCCACACGATAGATTTGAAAAAAAAAAATTAAAAAAAACATGTAATATGGCGTCCAGTAGTCGCCATATTAAATTTTCACTAACGTCATGTCTTTAGTGACACTCGCCGGACTAAGAGGAATTGGTTAACGTGTGAATCATAAAAAACGGCCCAGGCGTTTGGTCTGTATAGTGCTTCAAAGGAACATATAAACATACATACATACATGACATACATACATACATACATAGGCTGATGAACACATTACCACTCCTTTGCGTCGCGCAGTCGGGTAAAAAAGAGGAATATTTGACAGCTAAATGTGCAATGTTGCAAACTTTCTGAACGCACTCTCATAATCTTTTCTATCTAACCAGGGATTCATTTGAATATTAGGAACACTAAAGCTAAACTAACAAAGGAAGGAAGCTAGGAAGCTTGTAATTAGCAAACTTTCCTGCCTACGAATGATTTTTAATTGTGTTATTAGTCTGTAAGCTTTCTGTAAAATATCATTTAATATACCTACGGTCTCCTAAAAGAGTACCTATTGAGAAAAGTGATGATGATATAAATTATACAACGTAAAGTGCCTGTCTGGGTTCGAACCCACAATCTTACAACTAGTAAGTCGGGTGTGCTTTAACTGTGATCTAACATATTGCATAATATGGACTAGCTTTGCCCGGAGTCTCTCGTTTGAATTTCAGGTCACTCAAAATTTTCGACTATTCCGGTGGAAATTCCAAAAAAAATCATGTATTCAAATCTTGTCTAACAATTACGAATACAACAAAAAACAAAATCAGCCAAACCAGTCCAGTCGCTCTGCAGAAAATGATTTTTATACAGATTTAAACAAGAATGTAAACAGCACAGCAATAAACAATCCACAAAATAAATGTTATAATTATATAAATTTGCTCATTAAAACATGCATATTGAATGAAGCAGTTAATTCAAATAAAGCTACTTCTCATTGTGTATTAACTGATTTAATTTCAACACTATCTATTCCATTAAATTTTATATCATCAATATTGGCTTAATTTTGAAACGGAAATCGGAGCACCGTGCTTTATTTTGAAGGTTAACATAAATAAGCTGCGTACCGCACATTATGATGTATTGAGAGGGGCCCGTGGCTAAAATAATAATAACAGCCGCACAGGTCGGTCGATCAGGTTAAGCTACGCTTGCGGCAGTTGGCCTGTGGATGGGTGACCATCTTTACATACCGAGACCCCTTCGTGTCTCGGAAAGCACATTAAACCATTGCGTTGGTCCCGGCTGCCATTCGAGGATCTTTGACAGTCGTTACAGGTTGAGAGGAGCCCGAAAGTCTGAAAACCAGTCCTACTAAGAGATATCGTATTACTCAGTAACTGGGTTCTGGAGGTCAGATAGGCAGTCGTTCCATATAAAATATTGATATTCAGCTGCATCCAGTTAGACTGGAAGCCGACCCAACTAAGTTGAAAAGGCTAGGCAGATGATGAAGTTTTATGTATTGCAGATCAAACAAAATTGAGCTAGATTAATCTATTTCTATGATTAATCTCATATTAAACTGTACGTGTTTTAGGAGCTTTTGTACATTTATAATTAAATCCTGCGCAATTATTATGTTCAATTATTCTTCTTCTTAGCGTGTCGATAGCAGTCTAAATGTACTCGGCCCAGAATTCGGCTACTTGTTTGGCGCCTTCATCACCGTCCATCAGTTCCTGTAACGTGCTGCTGACAGGACACGCAGGACACGATATTAAGTGTCCCATCGTTTGTGGGACAGCACCACATTTACACTCCAAAGCGGAGTCGTCTATGAATCTCTTTCTGAACAGGTTATCCTTGCTTCGGCCTACCTGGGTCCGGAGTCTGTTTAAAGACTTCCAGATTACCCAAGGTAACTCATGTCCAGTTGGGAGATTTTCAGCGGGTGTGCCGAACGGTTTGGGTAAGAGCACTGTCTCGCCACAGCTTCAGTCTCTCTTGTGATGGTCCGCCAGAGAGTGGAACGACACACTTTCAAAAACTGTTTCGGCTTTTCAGCCTTTGTGGCACAAGGATGTTGTCGTGCAGTTCAATTATTAATTTATTTTTAGCCTTTCTTGTCCCACTGCAGGGCCTCCCTTTCTCCTTTCCACTCCCATCTGTCTTGAGCTGGACCAATCCTGTTTGTAGGCGTGAAGCTCGTCCCGCAATCTTCTCTTAGGTCTGCCTCGATGTCCCCGGACGTTTTCTGCGACCCACATGATGGAAGATTTGGCCCATGACTCGGTCGACATGCGCCAAACTTGTCCGGTCCAGTCCCACTTAAGCTTGGCTGCTTCTTGGGTGACGTCGGCGATTTGTGTTTTGATGCGCAGCACTAACACTTAAATAAGTTTAAAGAAAAAACACATTTGTGCAAACTAGGGCATTTCATTTATAACAAAAATACTACTACGACAACCCCAAAATACCACTTCCGGAACATACCTATATTATCATTTGTGTTACCGTCAAAACATTGGAAAGTACGAATAAATAATGTTGCTTTCGGGACCCTGAAAATGTTAATAAACTTGCACATTTACCTACATAATATAATATCACGCGTGTAATCCCTAAGCTCTAGGGATTACAGTCGTGATGACTAACCCTTTAGGGCCTAAAGGGTTAGGCGGAGATGCATCTATAGAAGGTACACCACATCCAGTTATGTTTAAGTCTGTAATAGGGGCGAGCTCACTACCATGAAACGAGCACAAATCCAGACACCAGACACGCATCAAGGGGCCTAAAAAGGCCACTCTGGAGAATCATAAAAGGATAACATTATGCATTATAATATGGCGAAGACAGTCCGTATTTTTCTTTTTTCGCTGCACTACGTAGGTATAATCAAAGAGATTGGGATTGGATTTGGATTGGATTGATTGGTATTTTAGCACAGATAAAAAAAATTACAGATAAATGTTTCACCAATGGGATTTGATACGATTAACTTAACAGTTAGCTTTCCACTATGTCATCCTTTTATGATTCTGCCAAAGTGGCCTTTTTAGGCCCCCAGATCCTGACATTGTCATCTAAAATCAACCTATGAACCACGCGCTTTAACTTCTAGTTCCACTGACCACAGTCAATAATCTTATTCTATTTCACCAACAAATAAACAATGAAATGAAAATAAGAAACAAAACTACAAGCAATTAGTTCGTACAAGGCTTTCTTCAAGTATTATTATTTATTTTGTTAGGGAAAACAAACAATAATAATTGTACTTACATTATATATTACATCTAAGATTACATTGGAAGTGGGTAAATGTACAGACGCCAGCACATCAAACTACTCGAAACTGTAAAATTTTCCCAATCAACCTTGAATCTAATGCTTTAGCGATAAAGTTGAAAATCTATAAAGTTTGACAGTTTGTAGAAGCTTGATGTGCACGACATTTCCACAGATTACCTAGATTAATGATACAGTGAAGACACAATATTCAAGTTACAAAAACACAAAGAAGAAGACGGGAAGAGAAAAAAGAAGCTGTACTTAATAAAAACTAAAACAAATAGTACTAGATACAATTATTACGAAAACAAACAAAGAGAAAAGTCTAAACATCATGCCAATGTAGACTATTTACTAAATATTTCTTAAACTTCTGGTATTGTGGTTTAAGTATTCTGAGACAGCCGAATAGCGTGCTCCTAGAGAGGTTATAACCAACAATATAAAAAAAAAACAAGTAATTAGGTCCATGTGGGGTAGGCGACGGTCGATAGCTGCCGACGCAAGTGCTTACTGAATCGATTGCTTACATGACATTCAAAGTAGGGAAACATAAGGGGAATCGTTTTTGGCGGCTACTTACCTATTCTAGTAGACGCTAATGTCAAATTATATGTCTTTAACCTAGCAAGCAAGTCATTAAGGTGAATGCTCCAACCAGCCCGAAAAATCATCAATAAAATGCTCTAAGTTCATAAAGCTGTAGGAAATACTTTTTGTTTTTGTTTTGTTCTTACACCTTTATGAAGTTGGAGGGTTGTATTGGTGATTTTGATGATTGTAATTCTGTAACTACATACGTCTTACAGCCGCGAATAATATTTTAATCAACATACAACCTAGCACTGGCCTGCAAATTGCAAAAAAACGCAAGAAATTTTGAATTTCGCGGTCTGGTTGGAGCATTCCCCTTAAAGTCTCTAGCCGGACATTAATATTGTACTGAATTTCATTAAAACCTACTGGTGCTGGTGACATTAAAACCTACTGGTGCTGCTGGTGAAAATTTACCAAAAAATTTAACTATTTTTCTGTTCAAATACAGCTCAACTAAAGACCACTTCAGAGGTTTTAGTTGCCATCGAAGAACAAAATAATTAAATTACGCAATTTAGTATACCTAATGTAATAGCAAGTAACAAGTAAGTAGAAAAATAATAACAATAAATAAAACAATTGTTTTCTGTGTGTGTCCAAGTAAAATTATTGAAAAATGTGCACAATATATTAGACTCGGGGCATAGACATGAGTCGTTCAACCACTGTTTCTATATAATCTGTGGCGGTATTAGAATGATCGGTTGCTGTGGTGCGTATCCCAATATTGTATGAAATAGCACATAATTTGGGATTCCCGGTTATTTAGTAGTTTCAGAAACTACTAATTGAGAAGTTGAGATAGGTAAAGATAATTATTTACGTATCTCAACTTCTAAGTAGGTAGAAAAAGATCTCATGAATATTATCTAAAAACACACTGAATAGGTTATAATTAGGTAACTATCTTTAACTTTGTTTCAAGCGTGACCTTCCCTAATTACTTATCCCATATGTTTCCAAACATAGCGTTACTACACTGTATCCGAACAAATACAACAGTGCGGTGTTTGAGCAAAGAATTAAAAGAAATTGTTTATTAAAATAATTGATTTACATAAATATTTACAAATTAGGGCCTTGAACTAGTGATAGGTAAGAAATAATTGAATTCTACCTGAACTAGGAATAAACCTAGGGGCCTAAAAAGGCCACTTTGGCAGAAGCATAAAAGGATAACATTATGAATCATAATGGACAGTTAACTGTTAAGTTAATTGTATCTAATCCCTTTGGAGAAGGATTTTTCAGTTATTTTTTTTTTGTCAGTGCTAAAATACGAGTACTAATCAATGCAATCCAAATCCAATCCCAATCTCTTTGATAATACCTACGTAGTGCAGCGAAAAAAAGAAAAACACAGACTGTCTTCACCATATAATGATTCATAATGTTATCCTTTTATGATAGTGCCAAAGTGGCCTTTTTAGCTCCTCTGTATCTCAGGTATCTCACTCAAGTGCTTATACATAAGTATTATCTAAAATTCGCCGTGTCAACAAAAATGTAAAGGTTGCATGTCATGTTGCAATCATATTAATTATGCGCGTCTAGCTCTTATTAACATTAGGAAACTGGTAATCAACTGGGGAACAAAGGTCGGTAGAACAAACACACGTAGTACCTAAATTTATTTAATTATTTGGAAAACACATGTACAACAAGACAGACATAGATTTAGTTATTGTTAAAAGGTAAAAAGCAAGCAAAATAAACAAGTAAAACTCATCATCTTCCAGTCTAACCATGCAGCTGAATACCGGTATTTTACACGGAGCGACTGCCTATCTGACCTCCACAACCCAGAAACTGGGTAATTTATGATACCCCTTGGTAAGACTGGTTATCAGACTTTCGGGGTTCTGGTGACCCGTAACGACTGTCAAAGATCCAAGAATAACAGCCGAGACCAACGGCTTAACGTACTTTCCGTGACACGTGGGGTCTCAGTATGTAAAGATGATCACCCATCCATGGACCGGCCGCGGTAAGCGTAGCTTAACCTGATCGATTCACCCGTGCGGCTTAACCAACAGTCTAAGTTTGCTATCGTCTAAAAATAAAGTCGGCTTGATCAGTCCTTTCCCAACTTGGACGAAACTTTGCATAGATCGTAGATATTTATAAGTTTATTTGCTGTTCAACTGGCTTGATCGAACGGGCTTCTTCTTGGCGCGTCGAAAGCGATCTAAATTAAATCGGTTCAGAAATTTGCTAGTGTATCGCCATCAGTAGTGACCAGTTCCTGTAACGTGCAGGCAAGACACAGTTCCTCTAACGTGCAGCCAACAGGACACAGTTCCTCTAACGTGAAAGCAACAGGACACAGTTCCTCTAACGTGCAGCCAACAAGACACAGTTCCTCTAACGTGCAGGCAACAGGACACAGTTCTTCTAACGTGCAGGCAACAGGATTCGCTGGACATGATATTAAGGCCCGCTTGCACTCCAAGTCAGTTAATGCGTTTTACCATCATCATTTCAGCCGAAAAACGTCCACTGCTGGACATTAGGACTTCTCCTAAGCACTGCTACTTCGACCGGCTATCCGCCCTTTTTAAGGTCATCGGTCCACCTTGTGGCAGGCCTTCCAATGCTACGTCTTCCTGTACGCAGTCGCTCCAGAACCTTTCGGCCCCATCGGCCATCTATTCTGCGAACAAGTTGCTCCTGCCCACTGCTACTTAAGTTTGGCAATTCTTCGGCCTAACAAGTGCACAAAGATTTATTCACGTAATTAATATAACCCTCCTTCCACCAAACTGCGGCGGTAAACACTTTCGAATACTTTCGATCATGGTTTGATAACCAATCACATAAAAAAACTTCTTTTCAGAACAAACACGATTCAAACGAAAGCGTTCCCTCATCGGGATTAAATCCCATCGGAATTTAAATATCTATCGTCATATTTACCTCCAGTCGTTCTCGTAGATTTGGAAATAAAATAAACCTGAAAAATACCTGTTTGTTACCGCTATCTGCTGCGAAAAAAAATCGAAAACACATTTTACGTGAAAGAGCATATTTTATTTTATTTCTATGGTTGGTTTCTAAAATTTTGGGCTATCTATTAGGCCCGAAGTTCACAAAGCTACCCACAAGTAACCCGCTACAAAATCAAATTACCAATAGTACCTATAAACAGCCTTTAATGTTCCCACTGCTGGAACACAGGCCTCCTGTCTTTGGAGTGAGTGAACTATAATCCACCACGAGTGCCCGGTGCGGGTTGGTGGCTGTCGCATGTCTTCGAATTTTTGTTTCTAGGACATGCCTGTTTCCTCTCGATGATTCCTTTCACGGTTTTGAGAGGGTGATTAAATTATTTACATAAAGTAAAGCGCCTACCTGGGTGTGAACCAAAGAGAATATAACCTTTAGAGAGCGCTTAGGCCGATTTCTTCGAAGCATACGACACTCACTACCGCAGGCCGGGAGACGAGGAAGAACGCGCGGCTGCAATTGGTCAGTTCTTGGTGGTATGCCTATCGTTAGGGCTGCTCTAATTGTAAGAGAAAATTTAAAGTTTTAGGGTCCTGATTGTTCTTTGTAACAAATTATAAACGATCATCTACATATTTTTGAATTATGCATCTTGCTAATACAATTAAATGGTTTGTTGATTCTATTTCAAATTGATGAAAATTAATATCCGGGAATAAATTATACCCAATCAGAGATTTTAAATCCGACCTTATAAAATAATCGGTATTATATGTATTTCAAAACACAAAAACGTGTATGTCCAACAAACAGATGAATAAAACTTTTTTACATCAAAGATCACCGCCAAAACTACAAAGTGAAAAATATTTACTATAAGTACTTACAAAACAACTAATATAACATTATCAAATTCACTATGATGTTTGATTGTATGACCGCCTTCCACGAAATTGTAGCGAATCCAAGTGAAAGTTGTACTAATTTGTTGTTATCCTCGCCAGGAAGATGCCAGGAGACAAGGCGCAGAGGATCCGCACTGACGAGGACATATCCCGTGTCTTCGGAACTGAAACTGAAACGGCTTAATTATTTTTGTGACTTTTTAAATGTGGATAGTTTAATTTTTTATGCTTGGGGAAATGTGCGTTGCAACCGATTCCATAATGTGCTCAGCCATGGATCAGAGGTGTATGGAGCTATTGTACCAACATTATCCTATATTACTCTTATACTGTATTTATTTATATTATATGTGCTAAGTCTATTTTCACCTAATCTATTTAATCCATATTATGTACTAAAAGTATTCTTAATTATAGTATTATCCTTATTCATAACTATATACTCTTACGATAGTGCCCGACTGAACATCCACACAACACTCTCATACATTTATTCGTACCATATCATCACGCTTCCATATGTAATACCTACCACTATTAGCACTGATGGCTCCTAGTAAATATATTAAGTTTGGTCTATTAAACGCGGGCTCTCTAGGGACAAATCAGGATGAGTTCTTGATTGCCATGGGTAACCACTCTGTAGACATCATGGCTATCAATGAGACATGGTTACGCAAGGGGGAAGAGGACCGCGCTCCTAGTGTACCTGGGTACAAATTTAGGCATGTACCGCGACCGGTAACTACCCGAGGTGGACGTGGCGGGGGAGTTGCCTTTTATATAAAGAATGGCATTAATGCGCGTGTAAGAGCTCATCCTGAACACGCTGATGTGGAACAGCTCTGGCTGGGCCTGACCATGAACAGGAGGAAACTTCTGATTGGGACTGCGTACCGCCCGCCTTGGCAAGACTTGGAGCTTTTCCTCGACGCCATAACTGCCAGTATTAGTGCATTAGCCCCATACGATAATCTGGTACTGTTGGGTGACCTAAATGTTAATCTGTTGGATGCAAACAGCTCGAAATCAAAGCAGCTTACGGACTTTTTTAACTATTTGAAACTTGACCAATTAGTTCAATCAGCGACGCACTTTGTGGGTGACAGTAGTTCGCTCATCGACATCGTGTGCACTGATGCTATGACGCGAAGTGTTAAGGTGAACCATATCAGTGAGCTCGGTCACCACTCTTTCATTACATGTGAATCTGTTTTTAAGAAGCCCAAGGTTAAACCTAGGGTGGTTGAGTTTCGCCCTCTTTCGGACATCCTGCTGGATCACTTCCATACTGATTTGAATATGATACCATGGTCCACTATAGGAGATATGTGTGATGTCGATGCCATGGTAGATACTTTTAGCTCATACATGCTCCAGCTTTTTGATCTTCATGCCCCCATCAAGAAAAAGACCTTCTATAAGCGGCCTACGCCATGGATCACTGACAATATTCGTCTGATGTCCAGGCTGCGGGATGAAGCTAGGGACAGATGTCGTACAACTAAAGAACCGCATCATAAGCAGTACTACCTGGACCTTAAGCATGAAGCCGCCGCCGCATTAGTGAGGGAAAAGACAGCTTATTTCAAAAAAAACATTAATGATCAAAGTAAGGACCCCAAACTACTGTGGCGTAATTTGAAGTCAGATGTACTCCCAGATCACAAAGAAACGGTACTGCCAAGTCATTTTGACAATCCAGACAGTATCAATGCGGCCTTTTTGGATGTTCCGGGAAACTGTAATGATAATGTCTCACTAATGTCCTACTTCAACTCTCGCAGGCACAGTCCAGCCGAGTTCTCGCTCACTGCCACCAACCAGGAGACAGTTCTGAGGATAGTCAGGAGTCTACGATCTAACGCTCAGGGTGTTGATGGTATCAGTTTGGAAATGTTAAAACTCACGTTGCCAACTACCCTGCAAGTCATCACTGATATCATCAACAGGTCAATAGAATCACGCACTTTCCCTGGCCTCTGGCAACGCGCAATTGTTCGCCCTATCCCTAAAATTAGTGATCCAGCCAATTTGAAAGACCTTAGGCCAATAAGTATACTGCCCTGCCTGTCAAAGATACTGGAGCGTGTGGTGTATCTACAGGTGATTGAATACTTGGAGGCCAATAACATTCTCCCTGAGCTTCAGTCAGGTTTCCGTAAGGGAAGAGGCACTGCCACGGCTCTGATAGATGTAGTGGGCAATATCCTGGAGGCACGTGATGGGGGGGAGGGGTCGATCCTGGTCCTGCTGGATTTCTCACGCGCTTTTGATGCTATTAATACCAACCTACTGCTGTCCAAGTTAACTTACTATGGCTTTGACCGTGACGCTGTGGATTGGTTCAAAAGCTATTTGACTGGTAGATCGCAGTACGTGCAGATCCACAAGGAAGACGGATCATCTGTGTCATCCCCTCCACTCCAGGTGTCTAGGGGAGTCCCGCAGGGATCCATTTTGGGCCCTTTACTGTACATTCTTTACAGTGCTGATGTTGTGGGATCCTTTGTAAACTGTAAATATCATATGTATGCCGATGATATCCAGTTATACATATCTTTCAAGGGGGACGATACAGCATTAGCAGTGCAGAGGGTGAATGAGGACCTGCACAGAGTGGTGACTTGGTCGGAGGAGAACTCTCTGGTTCTCAACCCACTGAAGTCCAAGTTTATGGTGCTGGGTACAAAAAAACAAGTTGCTGCAATACTGTCTGCCAAACCAGAGATCCTGATTAAGGGAAAGAAAATTGAGCGAGTGGAACAGGCATGCAGTCTGGGTCTAATCCTAGATCCAGAGCTGCGTTTTGAGGCTCATTTAAAAAACGTACTCAGAAGTTGCTTTTATAGGCTTAAAGTATTGTATCGGATACGTAATCTTCTTAGCGTTCCACTTAGGAAACAACTGGTTGACAGTCTGATCCTATCCAAGCTCAATTACTGTGACACTGTCTATGGGCCCTGCCTGCTTGGTAGGACGGATAGGTTAATTCAGCGAATTCAGAATGCCTGTGTTCGTTTCTGCGTTCATGTCCCTCGCAGGCATCATGTGACGCCTTACATAAACGAACTCAAGACGCTAAAAATGGCTGCCAGGCGGAAACTTCATTTAGCAAGTTTGATGTTTGGAATTGTAACAACCCATAAGCCGCACTATTTATATGAAAAGCTCACCTGGCGACAAGATCATTACAAATATGGTCTTCGTTCCGTGGTTGGCCCTTTAAACATGCAGCGACATAAAACAGCAGCTTTCAGAGGTAGTTTCAAGTTTGCGGCCACGCGCTGCTGGAATGACCTTCCACCACCAATGCGAGGCCTAAAAACAATACAGTCATTTAAATTTCAACTGAAGAAGTTATTATTGCATGTACAACTCTCTGGACAATAAGATTTTAATTCCCATAAACAGTCTGTTATTTTTTTTCTTTCTAAACTCACCTCATGGGTCATGGCCTGCGGTACTTGGTTTCGGATCTCCAGCAGCGCTGCGGCATGGCATTTCGGTCCTCTGTTTGCCGGGACTGCTGGTAGCGTTTTCCCTGTCCACATGCATTGTATGTGGACAACCTATTTATTGAAATATTTTTTTATCATTATCATAATATTTAATTTCATAATCATCTATTTACAATCTAATTTTAAATTAAATTCCACTAATTCATATTATTTATTTAAGTTCTGTTGTTCTATTTTTTGTATTTCTACTCGTGATTCTGATTTCCATGTTTTCTTACCTTCCTGTTCCTGTGGGAGCTTTAGAGCTCTTTAAACAGTCATTATTGTTTGCTCAGTGGGTCGTCTTGGGGGTTTGACAACTTGGGCATGTCGGGTCACCCTCCAGTCTCCAGTCTCCAAGGTCTTGTCTTGTTTATTTGATCCATCTCATCTCTTACATTCACTCACAAACACTTAAAGCACTGGCACATAACTTTTGCATAAAGATTTGATAAGAATAACCTACAACATTAACAGAACAACACTGATTACATAACACATTGCATCATTGGCCATTTTGTAATTTCTTACATCATAACTGTGGTTGGTACATGTTGCGTGCGCGCACGTCAATTATGATCACAGATTATAAATATGTAGCAAGTTAAATATGACGTTCCGAAATGTTGCCACTTTATAAATTGTAAAGTTTATTGAGGATGATTTTCTCATAGCATGTATGTATATCTATTTATTCCTTTTATTTTCCTGTTTTTATCACATTGTTTCAATTTTACTATTAATTTTCTTTGTGAATGCTGTACCAGTACAGCGTCCTAATATTTGTCTGCTGCACCGGACGACGTCAATACGTCGGCGCCGGCTGTCGCTGAAAACCAGCGCTGGGGCTCTGTCTTGCATAGGGTCGCAGCATAATGCTGAGCGATAGCCGTTTTGCGTGGATGTGACGCATGTTTCCCCCAACCCTTTCTTATTTTATTGTTTTTTAGTTTATGTTCTTTAATGCGTCATGTTTACCGCAAATAAACGTATTTTCTTTCTTTCTTTCTTTCTTTCTTTATCTGTGGCTTCGTAATAATTGGGTGTAGAATAGCCCGACCGCACTGGGACCGATCGGTCCCAGCACAGAGCCTTTGGGTCCCAGCGGTGCCTGACGACATAAAAATTATTCTGGACCGATCGGTTCCGGTCGGGGAGAGAAAGATCAAAAAAATCCCAGAGCATACATTAAAAAAAACCGACGAACTGTGACGTCGGTTAAACTCAAGTCAACTTAACGTGCTTATTTTCTGCATTTTCATTGTAAATTAAAATAAATAACCAAACAAACTATGAGGGCGCCACTTGGCGTTCGCCGCAGCCTTAATAGCTGAAAGTTGATATCGAAAATAATACAATTAATACAATTTTTATTCAATTCACTTACTGTAATAAAATAGATACCTATCTAGGTATTGTAGATTGTTCAGTTTTATTATAATCAGTAAAACGGAAAATAGTGGCCACTTTTATCCATTTTTGTGATTATAATAAAACCGAACAATCTAAAACTACCGTTTATAATAATATTAACGTATAATCTTGTGAAGCACAACTTGACGTGCTTATTTTCTGCATTTTCATTGTAAAATAAAAGAAATAACCAAATATACGATGAGGGCGCCACTTGGCGGTCGGCGCAGCCTTAAGGGTCCCTATCAGTTTTGCGGACTAAAAACAGAAAAAATCATTTTTTTCAGCGCTCTCAATACCCTTAAGTTATCTAGTTTTTTTAAAAATACAAAATTATTTATCACCTATCTATCTAGTAAGTCTACGAATTTAAGTTTTGATAACTACTTAATAAAAATTTCGTTTATAAGGCATTATTTAGATATTTTACTACAATTAAATTAGTAGACAAAATAAAAATTTTAAAATTGAGTTTGGTAGATAAACACCTCAAATTTTAAAATATTTAACGCTTTTTGATATTTTCAATAAATTCTTACGCTTAGACGACGGTTTTGCGCATGACTTTATTGGGTTTTTTCAGCGTAGTCAACATTTTTTTACAAGTACTAATTCATTAAACTTAAAAAAAAAAAAATCGTACACTTACTAATATACTATATGCCTAGTATTTAGGATTTTTTTTCAGATCGTTATTTGCTACCAGTTAGCTAAAAAAGCAATCGAAAAACTTGGTGTTTCGTGATTACGTAAAAACGTGTTAGTTTTTTTTTTTGGAATTTATATTAAGTAGTTATCAAAACTTAATTTCGTACACTTACTAGATAGATAGGTGATAAATACTTGTGTATTTTTAAAAAAACTAGATAACTTAAGGATATTGTATGATAAATCAAGTGGTATATGCAAATTGTAAACTGGAAAATAAAGATTTTATTATTACTAGCTTCTGCCCGCGACTTCGTACGCGGATCCTGTTGCTTATGCCAGCGACAACGGGGTCGTCAAAATCGAAGATCTGAAACGTCTGATGTCGAATTCTAAGAGCCCGGGGACGGGACGGGTTGTAGTGTCAGCGAGACACCACAACCCGTTAGAATTTCCGCCTCAATGATATTTCTCTGCAGCGAGACGACTTTGAGCCGGGTCCCATTGCACAGTTTCGGCGGAGTGAGTTTCCGAAGAAGCATAATTGGGACACCGACCTTTAACTTAATGGTGTGCGCTGGTAGTCCACTTGCACTGAGGGAATTGAGAAATTCTACGGGGTAATGTGTGGCGTCATCTTGGTCGACAACAGTGTTTATTGAAGTGCAATTTCCCTCAATTTCCGCGAGAATGCATTCATTGATCGCTGAAGCTTGGTCGTTTCTGGGCGTTAAAATGGCTCGTTCACACACCCAAGAATTACGTTGGTGCGGTATCCTATTGATGTCCCCGTACACCAGGCGAATCAAATCTTCTAAGGTAGACACCACTCTCCCAAGTATCTCAGGTAGAACCACCTGGCCACCGTCTACTGGTAGCGTTCCCTCACAAAATTTTAAGAGAAGATCAAAAAATTCTTGGGCGTGTACATTCCTGCCAAGACGTGCTCTCATATTCATCGTTAAGCACAACCTATGAATATGTGGCCATAAGAAAGAGTATTTCAACAAAGCATTCACCTCATCAGCCCTAGTTCCTCGCGTCACTACAGGCAGCGTTTGTCGGAAATCGCCGCTTAACAGAACTGTAACGCCACCCATCATTTGCTGGTTCCTGCGGATGTCCTGCAAAGTCCTATTTACCGCCTCTACTGCTTTTCTGTTTGCCATAATGCATTCATCCCACACGATTAAACAGCAATCTTTAAGCACGCGCCCTTTGTCACTGTTGCGTGACACTCCACAAACAGGTGTTTCATTACTCTCTAAATCTATGGGAATCATAAACATTGCGTGCGCTGTTTTGCCACCAGGAAGCAGTGTTGCAGCGATTCCTGACGATGCTACTGCAATGGCAATCTTGTCTTGCCTCCTGACCTCTGCGAGAATGCCAGCGGTGACAAATATTCTCCCTGTTCCACCAGGAGCATCCAAGAAAAACATTTACCTTAGCCGAGCCGAGTCAAGGATGGTGTCGAAAATTTGCTTTTGCTCTGAGGTAAACTTAGAGACATGGTCATTGACGACGGTACTCATAGCTCTTGGATCATAATTTATTTCAGAGTTGTACTCTCTGTTTCCAAGCTCTTGTACATCCAGATGTTGTGGAGTCGGTAGCCCATAATCCACCAGAGAACTGCCGCAGATCGAAATGACCATATCTTGAAGTGAACTAAGGCAACTGTTTAGAACGCGCTCATCAGTTGCCTCAGTATTATCTTCAGTAGTGCGTCTCAGACCTCTTAGGAAGTCTTCGGACAGAAGATGCCGATATTTCTCCCACAACAAAAGCGAATTTGCAATACCGCAGAACACCAACATGACGACAAACAGATGTCGCAAACGACTGAGATTGTCACTAATGCTGGCCTCCTCAAGTGCGTTGTCCCAGTGCTGATCACCGTCGAGAAGGTGGCGTACTACACAAGCAGCGCGGTATGCGGGATACTCAATGTCATCGACTGTCCTTAGAAACGCAAATGATGTTGGGCTGTGCACTGTGTGCAGTAACACTCGCAAATAATAGCACTCGCCATTATTTGGGTGCACAGTGTAAACCCGTCCCAATGCGGTATCCTTAAAAATTCCCGGAAACCCGTCCACGGCGTGTCCGCATCGACGTCGATTAAATACACCTCTTTGCTTATCGTACGTGTAGTACGACGGGACCTCATCATAGGTGAGTGATCTAGCAAAGTTGTCCCCTTAACAGAGTCTAGAAAAGGCCAATTTCAGTCTATCAAAAAGTACTCTGTGAAGGCCAACAGGAAAATTAAACACATCAACCAACACAGACAACAAAGGTAACCCCCGTTTTTATAGCATGAGAGCGGCACATCGGCACCTATAACATCACTTTTTGGGAACAAAACCATAGCGCGATCTAACTCGACGCCAACGCCATCCATCTAGTTAGAAAACGGAAACTACAAAAATTATTTACCCAAATTAATTAAATTATGAATAAAACTAAATTGTCGTTAATTTAACAGACAATTACATTAGTTTTGCATTACAAAAAAATATGGTAACAGCAGCAAGGATCAAAACTAAGAATTACATACTTAAATTAATTACCTACAACAAATGTGCTTGGTAAGATATAGCTTAGAACCAAAAGTTTGACTTGAATTCATGATAGTGTAGCTTGTTGTACCGCCAATCAATCTATTTAGTAATATTGGTGTGAAACTCTCCATACAATTAGATATAACATGTGAAGTTCTCAGATTTCATAACAGTATCGTTCCTAATACACATAAAAAATGCAAAATCTAAAAAAAAAGAATTTTACGATTTTTTAAAACAATATTATGGGATTTGAACTCGCACCATTTAGTACGGTAAACGGTCGCCTGACCTTACCGCTAAATTCCCCGTTGACATTTTGTTGAAATAGCTGTTCCCTTGCAATTTATAATATTACTGCCCCGCTCCTTTATAAAAATAGCGTGATTATTATGTTCCCAGAGTTAAAGTTTTATTTTTAACTAAATAAATAAATAAACATGTCATTTTGTGCATTCAATTATTTTGTGCATTCAATTACGAACAAACACATTTTAAAATCAATATTGCTTACCTCCCATAACATACGGCGTGATAATATGTAGCCTAAAGCCTTCCTTGGTTTACTAAGAACATTTTTGCTGAATTTCAATTCAATCTATTCAGTAGTTTTGGCGTGAAGCTGTACCATACACACAGACAAACAGACAAACAGACAAACAGACAAAAATTCTAAAAATTCACTTTTTGGCATCAGTTAAGTTTTTCTAACAAAAGCCACTTATTTTTTCTCGAAAATTCACAATGTACAGTTTTTCTTTCGTTACTGTTTTATTATATGTATAGATTATTATTGAGTTTTTCCCATAAAGGTAAAGCCACTATTTTTAAATGTGCTCGTTTACCCACCGACCATTTAGATAGACCCCTTTTTTTTTTTTTTTTTTTTGCGGATGGGAAATCATCAAATGACTCCTCCCGCTCTGGGTGGAGCGGAAGGGAGTGTCAGACTCTTACTGACTAAAACCCACCCGTGTTCCTTCCTTAGCCCTTTATGTTCCGGGCCAGCGGTAACCCGCGGTGGCTCATAATCCGATTAAATCAAAAATAATTTTTCGTACTGTTTCCTTACCGGTGAAAAATTATTCCTTTTTGTAAATAGATGTCTTGGAATGTTTCCCACACCTTCCCACACTTTCACTTCACCGCGCATGAAGGAGTTTTGATGCGTTATAATTGCATAAAAAGTTAAAAAAAATTGTATTAATTTAGCGTGTACAGAGGTCTAACACTTGGACACAACTGAACTGGTTACTACAACCGTAGCCTATATATTGGCGATCAAAAGCCAATAGTTTTCGTTTGTCGGGGCTCTCTATTTTTTTTTTTTTTTTTAGACTAATGCATCATCGAGCAAGGGTCGGGGGGGGGGGGCATTTACTTTGGCGCATCGCGAGGGACCTCGTCGGCGAGGTCGGTATGTTTTTGTTTTTGTGTACTGTACTGGTTGCCCTATTGCTCTCCTGGAGGAGGGTAATGGGGTCATCGGGGTCGGTGAGGGGGCACTGCATGCTCAGTCAAATGGTATATAGTCTTTGGTGAACCCACGACCTGCAACTCGTAAGTCGAACCCGTTACCACTGAGCCACCGATGTCTGCGATGAAATTTCTGTTCTAGGTGGTCTAGAACCCTGGTTACAGTTTCCGCGTTGATTTTCCGCCACCCTGTTACAAATTATTCAATCAATCGCTCAGTTCCAAGTTCAATATCAATAGAACCTTTTCAAAATGATCTAGCTTATTTTGTTATTCTTATGTTCAATAAAATATCCAGTAGTTATGGATCGTAAAATCCGCAGAATACAAAAGACCTAGTTTCTCTCCGGAGCCGTATGTTCAAACAGCATTCGGAATCGGAAGTAACTCCAGCGACGCTTATGTGTATTATGTCCATTGATCTTTGAAATATTATAGGAGGATTTGGATGTTGTTATTTTTAAAGAAGGCAGATTAAATTCATTGCTGTGTGAGTACTTCTTGGAATAATAACATTGTAGTTTAGTGGCATAGTAGCATGGAATATCTATCTAGCAGTACGTAAAGACAAGTCATCATCTGCATCTGCCTAGCCTTTTCCCAACTATGTGGGGGTCAGCTTCCAGTCTAACCGGATGCAGCTGAAGACCAGTATTTTACATGGAGCGACAGCCTGTCTGACCTCCACAACCCATTCGCTGGGTAATACGATACCCCTTCGTAAGACTGGTTGTCAGACTTTCGGGCTTCTGACTACTCGTAACAACTGTCAAAGATCCACGAATGACAGCCGGGACCAACGGCTTAACGTGCTTTCCGAGGCACGGAGGGGTCTCGGTATGTAAAGAATGTCACCCATCCACAGACCAACCGCGGCAAGCGACCTGTGCGGCTGTTATTATTTAGCCACGGACCCCACCAGTAGGTAAAGACAAGTACTGATAATTATTTTGGGGTGGTACAAACAAACTTATTATTATCGAAACCAAAGTATTATTTAAAAAAAACGGTCTAGTGCGAGTCGGACTCGCGCACCGAGGGTTCCGTACAAATTTGTAGTTAAGTAAATAGATTATCACGGGTTTTTTTTGTAATGTAACTTCAAATTTACGGTTTTCGGATTTTTCCCTTTACTTGTGCTAAATGACATTGCTTCTTGCAAATTTTCATGATTCTGGGTCAACGGGAAGTACCCTACAAATTTTGAAATTTGAGAGTGTCGAAATATACGTTTTGTGTGCCATAGACAGCCTTATCTTTTTTTTACGTTAACTTAGAAGTTTTATTTTTTCACAGCTTCAATGAACTGTAGACTTGAGTGTATGGTTTTAATTTAAACTAGATACCTCCACGCGTTCCCGAGATAAACAGACAGACAGGCAGACTGACAACAAAGTGATCCCTATAGGGGTTCCGTTTTTTCCTTTTGAGGCATGGAATCCTAAAAATAACTATTTCATACTAGTATGAAATAGTTATGTCTTTCGCAACGTTACAAAGTAATCCTAATTTGACATTATAAATGCGAAAGTGAGTTTATTACACTTTCACGATAAAACGGCTGAATGGATTTGGATCAAATTTGGATACTCTTTATCCTGGATCGCAGATAAAGTCGCGAGCAACAGCTAGTCAATTCTAAAAGCTAAGTAATAATAAACGCCAGTCGAAGGCAGGTGCAGAAATCCAACGGACAGTCGACCAAACAAATATTAGACAAGGTAAAATGGTACCTGAAATTGGTTTATTTCATTATCGAAACTTCAGTTTCTGTAAATTGCCACCGGCGACTTCAGACCGGACTGAATGAAAGTCACGTCTCACTGAAACTATGAAGCTTAAAACGGCTACAGTCTGTTCCAAAAGTGTACGATGAAAGTGTAAACAAACGCTGTTTAAGTTAAATTGTTGCGCAATCTCATCACCAATTTGTATAATATTATTACATTGTAGGTAATTGAGAAATCATCGCAGGAAATTGAGGTTATAAAATTAACCTCAATTGCCAAAGGAAAAACTTCTTTAAGTTGAATTAAAATTAGAATTTCGGGTTTAAGTAATAAAATAATCCAATGAAAACACTTGATTTGTAAGTGGCACTAAAGTTTGGCATTAAAGGTAGGAAAGGTGCGACTAGAATCAATTCAATAACTTTGGAAATTTTCACGTTTGAACTTTTGATTTTGACTTTGATTTAACGTTTTTTGAACCATTTGTTTATATTTTTATCAAATACTTTAGGAACAAACCATATGTCTATTTCATTTACCAGTCGCCATATGTCTCGCTTCGGACTTTGACAGTTGGATCGAATCTTGAAGATAGAAGTTCGGTGAAAATTGGCCCCTCGTTTGTGGTAGGAGGTGCGACTCTTGACCGTGGGGTTCTTGGTTTGATCTTTAGGTTGGTACTAAACATTATGAACTCCTTTACATGAGAAATTAACCTTGTGGTAGTGTATTATACTCCTTTTGGGAATGCCTGATGTTATGTTACGTTTTTAGTAAGTCGATTTCACTATCATCAATACAAGGTACAAAATTGTACTGTACTGTAATATCTCCCGCGCCGAAGGTAGTGAGGGATGAGAGAGTGGATCTGTGTCTGCGCACACATTTGCACACTGTAATAAATCCCGCGCCGACGGTAAGTCTCCGTTTAGATTGACTGAAATACGGTCTGGAGGACTATTCGTTTCTGCCTTTTCGCACGAGCAAAAGGCGTAGACAAATGGCTGGTCATACAATGATGGTCTTTGGCCCTGTCCCGGATCATAATCAAGTACTTAGGTAGTTTATCTAGGTACTTAGTGGTCAAGTCGCGTCGCTGGGTAAGCCAAGCTAGCCGCAAGTGTGCCATGTTTGCCAATAAGATAGCAATATGTCATGCATGGACGTTAAATTGCCTGCAGCAGCTTGCCTTTATAATCAGTTGCCTATTTAATGGGGCAGCGAAGAAGATATATTATTATGGTTCCTAATAAATTAGGCGGGCCAAGATAACATTTTCAGAGCATGCGATTTTTAGACACTGGAGTAGATACACCATATGAATTACAGTTCAAATATATTAATAAATTTATAAATTTACCTTTCATTTAATCAACTCAAATTATATAAAAAAACATTTAATTTCATAAACATAAACCTTAAGCATAAACCCGGATGTTACGGATCCCTCGGTGCGCGAGTCCGACTCGCTCTTGCCCGGTTTTATTTTATTTTATCATGTATCTGTTACTTGTTGACAGGCCTACGCTGTCTTCCCATACCTACTGTAATTTGAAAACATTGTAAAAGCCAATTAGTTTCTCTCTTCTCCATAGGAAACGACCAATTGGAACCGTGCACCTAGCTTCTGGCGTTTCATAAGTGTCCTTGTAGGTTTATGTGAAATAAAATATTTTGATTTTGACTGCTGAGACGCCGCAAACCCTTCCCTTTAGACAATTCCTTACAATAAAAACCACGTTTTTAATCTTGATGTTTTATCGTGGATCAATGTGTTCTATGAGGAGAGACGTCTGCCCTACAGCAGAACCTCAGTTACAGGCTGATATTCTTGTGGGTTTTTCTTACTTAAGTAAAGTTAAGGGGCTTACAGGACCTAAACATAAAAAAACGCAAGTTTTAGAAACAATAAAAGTATTACATGATCGACTACAGTAAAAAAAATCAGAAAAATATATGATATTCTTTAGGATATATACAAGGTTGATAGTGTGTTGAAAACATAATACAACAGATACGATAGAAAAAAATCTTGAAGATATACCTCTCAAATCTTTCTTTTTACAATAAAAACCATACTAATATACATACAATCATTCTGATTTTTGTCAGATTATTCTACAAGCAACATACTAAAATATCAGTGTTTTAATTTTATCGTCGAAACAATAGATTTTTTGTAATTAAATAATTGCTTCATATTTTGCAATAAATTACCAGCGTTGTGTCATCGCACTTCTCTTTCTTTTCTATGCAGTCCAACAAAGACCGCCCGCTTTAGGTCATGTAAGCCCGGAAATTACTTGATTGGCAAAAAATTGTCCGAATATTCAAAGCCCAACAGACATTCTTCGACAGTTGTATGAAATTGCTTTAACACGGCAAGTTGACGTCGTGTATCAATTTGATAACCAATTAATTTCCCTGAATCTCACTGACAATACAATATTTGAATAGTCGAGAAAATGATAACTTTCTTGTTCGTTAGTGCGTTGTTAATAGAGTTGCTATGCGCCTTGGATTACTAAGCACCTGGCCTTACTTGAAGGCTATCGCTAATGACGATAATGTATTTATGTGCTTCTAGAACGAGAGCCAGTATATGTCCTAGGACGTATTCTACCTGCCATAATGACATGTACGTTGTAAATCGTAGGTTCGAAAACTGACAGGCGCTTTATTTTGTGTAAATTATTATGTACTTAACTGCTAGTTACATAATAATTTACACAAAATAACACATAAACATACGTTTCGATCCCGTGGGATATCGGGATAAAAAGTATCTACATTTTTGACATTTTTACATTTCTGTCTGTGTGGTGCCGGACTTGTCTGTGTGGGGCCGGACTTAAAGAATTGCACCACCCCTTACTTCCCGTGGGTGTCGTAAAAGGCGACTAAGGGTCTTACCGGAGAATGGGCAGCAGCGTTCTCTATTTATTCCACCATCATACCATACTGCGATCGCCAACCCGCCTGCCAAGCGTGGCGATTATGGCAAACCCCCCCCAAAATTGGGGGAGGCCTATGTCCAGCAGTGGACGTCTATCGGCTGAAACGACGACATTTTTGACAAATAAATCGCGAATTCAGATTAGGGGACGTCCATTAATTACGTGAGGTGATTTTGGCGATTTTTGAACCCCCCTCTGCCCTCTTAGTGAGATATCGTGAGATTTGGCTCGACTCCTTTCCCCCCTTCCTCTAATCTCACGTGAGATTGTTCGAAATGCGTATTTTCAGTGTAAATACGTTAATCTGTGCTTCCTTGCGTTGGATTTATTAAAAAAAAAAACAATTTGTTTAATTATATTTATTTAAGACTGGTTAAGACTAGTATTTAAGTTGACTAAGATCGTAGTCTAGAATCACAGTGAAAAAATTAAACTAATTCAACCCAGTTTTCTCGTAATTTTACACTGTTTCTTGCGGAAAAAAAATTACGTGATACTTGCCAGGACCCCCCCCAAGGGTCAAGCCGATTGTAACCCAATCTCACGTGGGGTAGACCCGCGTGAGATTGGGTTACAATAGGCTTGACCCGCTCCCCCTAAACGCCTCACTTAATGAATGGATGCCATACCAATAACGTGCGTGTAGGAACAAGGCTCCAAAAAAACGTGCAATTAATTATTTGCATTTTTCTCTGAAATCATTTGCAGCCGCAAATATTACAAGGTAGAATAGCAAATCGAAATCAAATATTGAAACGATGTCAATTACCTGGATCCTGCAGGCTGTGTACTTATGTGTAAACTTACCGATTGATGTTTCAAAATTGCGGTCTTGCCGGCGGCATCAATATTCAGTTGAAATAGGGTCCGATTGCCTGGCACGACTTATTCCGTTCTGATCCCCTGAACCCCCCTCCACCTCCCCCTCCTCGATCTCCTGCTCGTTCGTCTTCTGTTTTAATCTCTGTTTTATCCACTATAAACTTGCTCATTCCGGTTTGATCCGGTTTTTCTTTTGTATTTGATCCTGAAAGATCGTCAGCAACAAAAATAAGAACCTACAGGGTTTATTGAAATATATAAGTTTGTATTGAGGAACAACGACTCCACATTTATAAGCCAAGGGAAAATATTTTAACTTCAGTTTCAATGTAGCTCTCGAATTTCCAATGTCGAAAGGAATATTTGTTTGTGCTTGAATATATAATCACTTATGTGTAAGCATACATACGTGATTGATATTTATGATGAAAGCGCCATCTTGTAAATATACCATAGAATTAATGGTTTTCGCAGACGTATGTATCGGATACTAATATTCTAAATGCGAAAGTGTGTCTACCTGTCTGTCTGTATGTTACCTCTTCACGCTTAAACCGCTGAACCGATTAAGATGCAATTTGGTATAGGTAGAGTTAGTTTGAGTGCAAGGAACATAGGATAGTTTTTATCCCGATATTCCCGCGGGATCGACACTTTATTATTCAAATGAGCTCGTACTTTCTCTAAACCGGGCAGATGACTTATTTTGAATCCTGAGCAAAACGACGCTACGTATAGGTCACAACCGCACCTCTAACATAGAAATTGAAGCAATCCCGCCAATTATAAAATACTTAAAGTATTATAGGTATTATGATAAATTATATTTTTTACTATAAAATAAATTAATAGTTTAAAAACACTAGAAAAACACGCGTGCAAACACGACTATGATACGACATTTCATCATGGAATGCCAGTGCCTATCTTCCAGCTTCATCATCAGATCTTGAACCCTAATCGTGGTCAAAGTTCATTACAAGACTTTTCTAAGAAATCCAAAACAGCTATGATACGATTTTCCATCATGAAGTTCCAGTTCATATCTTCCGGCTCCATCATCAGATCAGTTCGACAGTGCCATATATTGTATTGTCATCAGAACTACATACAGCTGTCAATTTTCACTACGCTACGACCCTTGGAAGATGGTTAAATTAGTTACCTTAGATTCCATTACATAGTTAGTTACATACAGGTCGATTTAATAAAAGCGTGTTAAAAAAGGGTAACATAATTAGCCTATAATGTACGCAGCTGGTACACAGGCCTCCTGTTGGTGAAAGGGAGTGGGACCTAATCCACCACGGGAGCTCAATGAGGGTTGGAAACAAGGTACAGTCGCCAAAGGAGATAAGTAACCAGGGTCGTCGGATATAGTTGAAGCTTAGTAAGAAACCGTATCATGTTTTCGAATGAAATTTAATTTGATATAAAATTAAGTGTTTGTTTTATATTAATTAAATTTTATTCAAAAACATCCATCGATATCTTATTAAACTTCAACTATATCCAACGACCCTGGTTACTTATTTCCTTTGGTGACTGTACCTAAGCCTATAGTTTCTTAATAAATCAATCTTTGAAAACATCGTTAGATAAACTGCCTCTAGTATAGTATCTTATAATATTATATACTTATTGAAATGGTCTATGACCATGTATGCAAAAGCAAAGCGATCGTTACTGAAGACGTTTATACTAATATTATAAATTCGAAAGTAACTCTGTCTGCCTGTCTGTTTGTCTGTATGTTACCTTTTCACGCCTCAACCACTGAACGGATTTCGATAAAATTTGGCAGAGAGATAGATTGCATCCCAGGGAAGGACATAGGATAGTTTTTATCGATATACCTCGCGGGCGAAGCCGTGGGTGGAAGCTAGTCTAAACTAAAATTATAATAACAACGCGACAACGCAACAACAACGCGACAACGTAACAACAACGCGACAACGCAACAACAACGCGACAACGCAACAACGCGTTCAAGGATTTGTTGGGGCTCCGGCATGTTCGCCAACCACAGCACGGATGGCTTCCAGGCGGTGCTTCGCAAAAGAACGGCCTCCCTGTGGTCTCTGGTAGCACCATTACGCTTCTGAGCGTGGTGTCCGGACAGAGTGGACAGCCAAATCCTAAGGCCTGAAACTGCGTTAAGCGGGCGCCCGCGCGGTTTCATACAAAAGTGCTCCGTCGCGGGGACCCGCGCGGGGACCCGCGCGGGCGTCCGTCACGGGGAGGCGCGCCCCGCACCCACGCAACGGGGCTAAAAAACGGGGTTAAAATTGAACTAGCGACACTGCGTAAATAAAATAATCCGGTCTCCGCGACGGGTACCCGCTACGGGGACCGTCGCGTTCCAACGGAGCCCACCCGCGTGTCCACGCGCATAGACACGCGACGGTTGCCCGTCGCGGGCGCCCGCTTAACGCAGTTTCAGGCCTAAGGTATTGGTCGCCTATTATAGATGTCCAAAATAATTATTATTTTAAATTTTACTAACATAGCTATAAGTATCTAACTTCTAACATAATATGTGACTTGTATCAATTACTCTGTGCTTGGTCTAAAACAAATATTTTCAATAAAGAGAAAATATTTGATTTTTGTATGTTTGTTTGTTACGCTTTCACGTAAAACGACTGAACGGGTTTAGATGAAATTTGGCACATGGGTTGACCATGAGCTGGATTAGGACATAGGATACTTTTTATCCCGATATTCCCACGGGAACGAGACTAATGCGGGTGAAACCGCGAGGCGCAGCTATTTGTGTATACGATTTATTTTAATTCTACCTCAAGATTTTCACCGAGTCTTCTTCTCCCCTATGCAAAATATGCAACCAATCGTACATAAAAGGGGGAACCGGGACAGGGGTCTAATTATGACGTCACTCGGGGGGAATCTCCCCTTGGCTGTAAATCCTCCCTAAACTCTCATTTGCCTAAATAAATTTTAAGACTGGCAATGGCTTCTAAGACAGCTCTTAGGTTGCGACGCTGAATGTGTTCTCACGATTTTATAAGGTGTTGACTTGCTTCGTCACCATCGTAAGGATTATTTTATCTATAGCTACAGTGACCTCTAACAGTTAGTTGACATTTCCACTTCAGTTGTGACACGCCTCATTCATCATCATCTGCCTAGCCTTTTCCCAACTATGTTGGGGTCGGCTTCCAGTCTTACCGGATGCAGTTAAATACCAGTATTTTACAAGGAGTGACTGCCTATCTGACCTCCACAACCCAGTTACTGGGTAATACGATACCCCTTGGTAAGACTGGTTGTCAGACTTTCGGGATTCTGACTACCCGTAACGACTGCCAAAGATCCCCAAATGACAACCGGGACCAACGGCTTAACGAGCTTTCCGAGGCACGGAGGGGTCACGGTATGTAAAGATGGTCACCCATCCATAGAACAACCGCGGCAAGCGTAGCTTAACCTGATCGATCGACCTGAGCGGCTGTTATTATTTAGCCACAAGGCCCCTGTATATCTATTCAGAATAAAATTCAGAACTAGCTGTCCCGACAGACGTCTATCCAAATTAAAATACTTCATACAATTCCTATAGAAAATGCACTTTCAGTTTTCCCGAATTTTCAAATTTTTCCCGGCCACTTTTCAATGTCAAATCGGTTCAGCCATTCTGAAGTAATGCGCTTACCAACGAACGCTATTTCATTTTTATTATACCGGGTTATTTTAAATTGGGTAGCTGTTGTCTGTGTGGTGTCGGACTTAAAGAATAGCACCACCCCATACTTCCCGTGGGTGTCGTAAAAGGCGACTAAGGGGCGTACCGGAGAATGGGCAGCAGCGTTCTCTATGCATTCCACCACCATACCATACTGCGATCGCCAACCCGCCTGCCAAGCGTGGCGATTATGGCAAACCCCCCCCCCCTTTTGGGGGAGGCCTATGTCCAGCAGTGGACGTTTTTCGGCTGAATGATGAACGCGACCGGTATCGATATCTTAACACGATAAGATAAAAAAAATAAAAAGAATTGATTTTTTTTTTTTTTGGAGTTCAAAGACATTTTGTTGCCACAGTGTAGTCTATTCGTAAGGTCAGCATCTTCCACCTTCAACCATTCTTTGAACGTAGATTTTTTTCTTTTTTCATAGGCTACCTTGAACTTTTTATCATAGATACATATCAAATTATATTTGTATTTGCATATCGGTGCTACACACCTTAGCACTAAAATAGGCCCTTTTAAGCTCCAATGTGACCATCTTTACATACCGAGACCACTCCGTACGTTGGTCCTGGCCACAAAATACAAATAGTATAGTAGTCAATCACTTGTATGTACTTCACTTTTCATACCTACGCTCGGCGGTCGCGCTATGGTTGTCAACTTTGGCTTATGCACAAAAAACTATTGTGGTAGTGGAACTCGTACCTAGTTGTATGATTTATTGTTGAGCTTATTCTAAAATATTAAAACAAGACAATAAACATAGTATTACAATACAAAAAGTTTACAGAACCAAAACATATAAAATTTTACATTTGTCAATTTTCACTATCGAAAATCCTTATTAACTTCTAAACGGATTACCCTATTTACACAATTTATTTTGCCCTATCCGTTTTAGACCTTAACCTATCAAATGACACTAAAAACAACACAATTATCTATATGTCGTGGATAGATGGCAACACAGTATAGTGAACAGCGCCATCTAACAATTTGTTTGGTAAACGAAGAATCATGTAATCGGAAACGCAAGCGAGCCCTACCGCTTGGACACGATCGTCGGTGGAGGGGATGCAGCGATGACTGGTGGAGAGACCGAGTGTTGCGACAGTCTACAGTGGACAGTCGTCGAGCTCGGACAGTCTCGGCAAACGCTCAATACCAACGCACGTGTTTGTTTCCGACGCACGTGTGCGTTTCGGTTGTAAATAGCTAGTTTATTAAAGTTACTGTAAATTCAAATAATCTTTTCGTTCGAGTACCCACTGCAGTGCCCACACCTATCTAAACTATGTCGGATCGTGAAGAAGACCCGATGTATCGCTTCTCGGCCACCCGGTGATGCGACATATACAAACAAAATATCATGTTTTCAACTTACGTAATAGTTGGTGGCATGAATTTACTTTACAAAAAAGTTACTTTGTTTATACTGATTCAAAATAGGAAACTATTATATAAATCGAACTTAGTTAGGCATTTTTTTGTTGCTCCATTTTTGCACTTCACAGACGCGTGTCTCAAGCGGATGACACGCGCGCTCGCACTGCTCCCAACCCGTCTGAGATAACGTGTCCGTGAGCGGTGTCTATGTGTGCATTGCTCGAGCGCACTTTGTATGTAGATTGTCTTCTGTACTTTTTGTATTTTGTGTCCTGGCTGTCATTCGTGGAGCTTTGATAGTCGTTTCGGATAGGTAGTCAGAAGCCCGATAGTCTGACAACCAGTCTTACGAAAACATATCGTCTAGTCTAGGTCTAGTCGTCGTTTCAGCCGATAGACGTCCACTGGTGGACATAGGCCTCCCCCAATTTTGGGAGGGTTTGCCATAATCGCCACGCTAGGGTCTAGTATTACCCAGTAATTGGGTTGTGGAGGTCAGACAGGCAGTCGCTCATTGTAAAGTATTGGTATTCAGCTGCATCCGGTTAGACTGGAAGCCGACCCCAACATAGCTGGGAAAAGGCTAGGCAGATGAGCTTTTAGGCTCCGAAACACCAAAAAGTCATGACTAGAAAAATACCTCCAGCAAGATTATTAAGTGAAAAATGTGCCAGTGTCCGCCAAAGCCATTTATTGCCAAGTAAAGGTGCAGTCTTTTCGTATTATTTGTAGGCAGCGCCGCCACCATTTTATTTATTGACTCTAAGAATCAGGAACGTGGCGTGAACTGAGTTTATAATAAGATCATTGTCGGAATAGGATACTTTATCTTAGAATGCGTGAATGACTTCTGGGGGCCTAAAAAGGCCACTTTGGCAGAATCATAAAAGGGTATCGTTATGAATCATAATATGGCGAAGACAGTCCGTGTTTTTCTTTTTTCGCTGCACTACGTAGGTATAATCAAAGAGATTGGGATTGGATTTGGATCGGATTGATTGGTATTTTAGCACAGACAAAAAAAAATATTTCAATATTTATTTGAAAATATTTAAATGCTTCACAAATGGGATTTGATACGATTAACTGTCCATTATGTTATCCTTTTATGATTCTGCCAAATTGGCCTTTTTAGGCCCCCTGTCCTTCGCTTTTCGCATTCAGTCTGTCTCAGCCATCTTTTTCTAAGCTCGTCACAAATCACAATAAAGTCATTCAAACATTACAATTTTTCAGGAATCGAACCCACGTCACGTAGCACACCCAGCGAACCTCTAAGCCACTGTGCCAACTTACTAGTAGGTAGGTGAGTATCGTGCTTAACATAATTTTCTCCATACAAACTTATTCCGGCCGTTTGCCAAGTTAAAACTTAAAAAAACTAGTCATATACTCATTAGCCAGTTTTAAACAGAACACGTCTGTAGTTTGGCCTAGTTTTATGCTATTATTCCTAAACCATATGAGCTTGGGAAGGCCCAGTGCTGAACGCCGGATTTTATAGCTTTCATAACGTTAAAAATATTATTTTTCCAGGACTTTTTATACAAATATCCAGCATGAAAACTAATATTTAGTATGTCCTTCTCTTGGTTCCAGGCAAGGACTATATAACCATTTATTATATAAGGTTATATTCTCTTTGGTTCCAGGTAACCTATCTGTTAATGCCAATTTCATAATGGTGGTTTTAGGCGAGAAAACGTAACAGGCAGGCAGATAGAGTCACTTTCGCATTTATAATGTTAGCTTAGAAGTATGAGAATAGTGTGTAAAGTTAACTCCTCCTTCATAGATAAGAGAGAATCCTCCTACATGTGTCTAGTGGACTACTGCCCGACGATTGCTGACGGGACATTGTATAACTATATGCTAGTTGCGCGGTAAACTTTGTTTGCGCGATGTAGGATTTTACGTGACGTCAGTGTGTGCGTAGTTCGCATGTGGCGGTGTACGAGTAGATGACGCCTCATAAGTATGGACTTTCCAGGAGTATCCTTAAAGCTACTTATTGGCTCTTCTCTGTAGGCTCCTTCTAGAACTGTGCATCTAGTCTGAGCGTTTGTTCGTTAGATTTTGATTATAATATTGCCATCATTTAACTGGGCCATTGCATTGGGAAGACATTGACTTGACTATTATTATAGAATGATGACATCTCCAAACAGCTGGTTGACACTTCCCGTGACCCAAGGGCTGGCTTTTACCTTGGCCAAAGGCTTAGCATGTCATACAACGTGGTAATGCTGCCAGTCTCTTGGGTACATTATCAGTCATAAGTGACACAATATTTTTTAGTTAAGCTTGGATAATTTATACAGAATTTTCATTTTATTCATTTATTTATTGGGTCATCATCTGCCTAGCCTTTTTTCTAACTATGTTGAGGTCGGCTTCCAGTAGAACCAGATGCAGTTGAATACCAGTATTTTACAGTGAGCGACTGCCTATCTGACCTCCACAATCCAGTTACTGGGTAAATCGATACCCCTTGGCTTACCTTAAAGTCTGACAACAAGTCTTAACTGGTTGTCAGACTTTTGGGCTACTGACGACTCATAACGACTGTCAAAGATCCACGAATGACAGCCGGGACCAACGACCTAGCGTGCTTTTCGAGGCACGAAGGGGTCTTGGTATGTGATGATGGTCACCCATCTACGGATCAACTGCGGAAAGCGTAGCTTAACGTGATCGATCGACCCGTGCGGCTGTTATTACTTAGCTACAAGCCCCTTTTTACTTATTATTTGATTTAAATATTTTGCTTAAACTAATTGCTTTTAGAAAAACGAACAAACACAACTTTATCAAAATTAACTACAGTTTTGTAATAATTCGTGCCCAGTTTACAATTTTCTTATCGATATTTATATTCAAATTGGATTTTTGTAACTGAAACTCTTGAAAAACAAGGAGATCAAATTGTCATTATAAGGAAAGTTTTAGCTATAGACATAATAAATATAGTTGCTACCCACCCCTATTTATTAACTTTTATGGTAATAGGTACCTATAATATAGTAATGTATATGTGGTGTGATGTGGTATGTGTATGTGGAAGACGTAGATATAATATTTAAATATTGATTACTTCTTGATGATTTGGAGTTAGCCTATACTGTCCTACTGCTGAGTCAAGGCCTCACGGTGGGTGCCTGAGGCCTAAACGCGTACCGCAAGGTTTGGATCCAGGTGGCTCTAAAAAAGGATGTCTGGAAGGATGTGGTTGAGGCCTTAGCTTTGCTCTTGATGATTAGAAGCTTCTTATTATCCTTGAACAAAAATTATGTAGATAGCTATGTATTATATTGTCACAATAAATTCCTTCTAAATCGATGTAATATGACGTAGTCTTTAAGGAAAAGCTTACAGTGATGTCAAACATATAAAGAAAATCAAGTTTAGAAGTCATCACGTCTGTGTTCCCCTTAGGGTTAGGCATAGGTGTAACTACCATCAATTCGCACTGCTAG
Source organism: Mesoligia furuncula (assembly GCA_916614155.1). Classification (NCBI taxonomy): domain Eukaryota; kingdom Metazoa; phylum Arthropoda; class Insecta; order Lepidoptera; family Noctuidae; genus Mesoligia; species Mesoligia furuncula. The sequence continues at coordinate 38,448,318 of OU744790.1, forward strand.
TTATGTGGAAGTCCCGTATAAAAACCAATAAATCTAATTCGATCTTTACAGCCGCAACAAGAGCTCCAACAGTTTCAAGTTTTCCACAGTCAAATCATATATATTGAAAACTAGCTTTTGCTGCTTCCCACGGGAACGTACTACCGATTAAAGTACCCTATTTCAGCCAATTTACAAAAAATCTTAATACATTATACACTTAAACGTTCCTCATCAATCATCTCGTCCATTGGTGAAAATTTCATAAAAATCCGTTCGGTAGCATTTGAGTTTATCGCGTTCAGAAGCGGGGGACTTAATATTATTATGCAAAGAATTTTCCTCTCAAACGTCCGCATCCCAAATTGTGCTCTTTAAAATGGCCAAAGCATTACATTCGTGATCTCCCCACAGACCCGATACAGGTCGAAGCTATGCCTGAATGCTGTAGAATGCCAGAATCGGGCCACTTGCCGTAGCGTATACGTGCTTCGTGCACTAAGCGCCGCCTTCCGACTAACAGTGTTGCAGGCTACAATGTGGATTATGGAGCATAACTGAAATAACATTTTAAGTCTCCTTCTTTACTCTTACGGGTTATATGAGAATGGGTTATGCGGTGGAGGAAACAATATTATGGTTTGAATAAATATGGTTCTAAGGCTGACTGACCACGGTTCAGCGGTTGTATGAGTTAATTTTATTTTGCATTCTATTTCGAAAAGAAAAACATAGCATACAACCTCTTGCAGGCTCCTCTCACATGGAAATCGGAAATTATCCCACGGAAACGTTTTTTTTGGGATACTTATAAATCACAAAATTGTATCTTATGTCCTCACCCAGCAACGGTCTGCCTGTGTGCGAAACACAAATCCGTACACACGGCAAGGCGTGAAAAGGTAAGAGACAGTTTCACGTTTATAATTTTAGTATGGACTAGCTTCCGCCCGCGACTCCGTCCGCGCGGATGTCGGTCTTCGCGTGGATGGTTTATTTCTCCATTTTGAGTAACTCTGACAATGACATCTTATAAATATCTATTGGACCCAAATACGGCTAAGCCTATAATAATTAAGGAGATCCCTCTATTGAGCTACTGCTGTTGAGCTCGCGTTCTGTAGTAAGTATTTTTTTCATAGTAATTCCGACCTTGATAAGTAGCATGTAGCAGTAAATTACTGACAGTGACGAAAAGTTTGCAATAATAAAAAAGTGATCGTGACAATGCGACAGAAAGTTAATTGAGAGCTTCAGCATACACAACATTGTTAGTGATCTCGTCCGGAATATGAACATGAAGATTTCTTGGACTGCTCACACGGGAAAGAGCTACGTAAAGTTGCCCGTGTGAAAAACAACTCGCGGTTAGATCTACGCCAGCAACTCCTAGGGTCTGACCTTGAGCCTTATTTATTGTCATGGTGTAACACAAAGCTACAGGAAACTGTATTCTCTTAAATTGAAATGGAAAATTATCCACTGCGGGTAATGCAACGTGTGTTCGCGGTTCTACAGAACAACGTCTATGAATAAAACTGAAAAATAAGATGTTTTTTTCTACGTATTTTTTCTAGGATAAAAAGTATCCTATTTTATGCCCAGGATAATAAGGTATAATTATACCAAGTTTCATCGAAATCGAACCGTTAGTTTTCACGTGATGCCTGCATATACAGACAGACAGACAGACAGACAGACAGACAAAAATTTTTTTAAACACATATTTGGGTTTGGTATCGATCCAGCAACACCCCCCGCTATTTATTTTTTCAATATTTTCAATGTACAGAATTGACCCTTCTACAGATTTATTACAAGTATAGATTATTTTTGATCTTCGTCTTCTAAATAAGTATGATCAGATTGTAATGTCTCCACTGCTTTGTCACAGCCCTCCTCTTGGTGAGAGGGATTAAGCCGTTATCAACTACGCGGGCTCAGGGTAGATGGATGGTAGATTCACGTGGCTTCGAATTCTTTGTGTCCTCACGATGTTTTCCTTCATCGTTTTGAGAGCAGTGGTGATGAAATAATTTACACAAAGTAAAGAGCCTTTCTGGGTTCAAACCTACGACCTACACCTCGTAAGTCGCGGCCATTACCACTGCGCCAGCACTCCTTTTTTTCTAAATAAAATTCAGAACAATTATGATACTAGTTGGACAAGCTAATAATGGAAATTGAGTTTCCATGACAGGAGAGAGGCAAATTGCTGTTTTAGTGCCCATAACTCGGCTTGAGTGGAAAGTTACAGCCAATCGCTGAGTTCCTAAACGAGTTTTAGAACATGCAACCTGTCTCGATAAATTGAATTATCGGCATTGTGAACTGTGCCCTATCTGACTGACGTAGTCATTGTCACTAATATGTAAAGTGGTGCAGACACAGTTTAGCAAAAAAGGGCTGTTTTTCCATCGCCAGATAACTTTTATTCGAGGAATAAAATTGACGTTTGACAGTTTTTGTATGAAATAACTGTCAAAATTTCAAAATTATTCCTCGAATGAAGTTATCGGATTATTGAAAAATCAGTCCTAAGAATAGAATAAAATAATTTATTTAATAAAAAGGTTTACAAAAGGTGTAAATTTAGCCAATACTAAGCGGCCTCGTCGTTTGATCGACATTTTACTTGAATTATCTGCATCGTGCACGGTTCTCATAACAATAACTGACTGACACTAATATGAAAAGCAAACAAATAATAATAATAAATACATGTTTATTTTAGAAACCGGCCAAGTGCGTTTCGGGCCACGCACAGTGTAGGGTTCCGTAGCAGCCCGTTACCACAATGTAGTACGATTCTGTTGTTCTGTATTCTGAATATAAAAAAAAAACATTTTTTTTTCATATTTTGTTTTTCAATGCAAGTCTTTACCATATATAAAGCCACCTATAAAGGATTAATGCCAAGGATTTTGTATTTGATACAAAATTATCCAATATCCAAGTTCAACGTCTATTACTGCTAAACTAATAAAGTTATCTTAACCGCTATATCATGAATTTTTCCAGATTTTTCAAGCCAGCAGTTTAGGTTTTAGAGAGGGGGGACGCCCTACTGGAACAAAAATTTGCACTTTAAAGTTTAATATTTCGTAAATGGAGCATTAAATCGAAAAATAATTTAAGCAACCCTCAAGTCATTGTAGAAAACCTATTCAACGATACCCCACACGATGGAGAAGACGACGAAATAAATATTATCCCCACTTCTCATGTAGGGGAGCTACCCTAAAAAAAAATATTTTCCACAATTCTATTTTACCACTTTGTCGGCGTAATTGATATACGCACTCCTACAAAATTACAGCTTTCTAATACTAACGGTCTCTTAGCAAAACCTCGGACAGACAGACAGACAGACAGACGGACATGACGAAACTATAAGGGTTCCTTGTAGGAACTACGGAACCTTAAAAAAAAAACGGTCATGGTTCAACAAAACATTTTTCCAAGTAAAAATAGAACATTCCAGAAATAACTGCTCTCTAAACGGTGAAGGAAAGCATCGTAAGGAAACCGGCATAAAACGAAAAAATCGATGACATCTACCAACCCGAACTGGTCCCGCAAGGGGGATTACGGCCCACTCCCTGAGAAGGTCCCAGCAGTGGGAACATTGTAGGCTAAATAAGCTGTGTATCGTTGGTATCGTGTATCGTTGATATCTATATTAATGAAAAGACGTCAACGATACACTTCTTTCAACCTGTCTCGATAAATTGAATGATCGGCGTCGTAACCTGTGCTCAATAATATCTGACTGACGTATACATTGTCACTGATATGTAAAGTGATACACACACAGTTCAGTAATTTATGAATGGTAAGCTCTCTTTTCGTTTGATCGACATTTTACTAATGCTAAGCTGTTTCTCTTTGCATGATCGATCGTGCCACTGTTTTGTGTTCTCTTTTGCATATTGACTGACGACTGTGTCATACAAAGGTATTCATTATTCATTGATATGTGTAAATGTGGTGCTGTTTCACAAACGATGGGACACTTAATATCGTGTCCTGCGTGTCCTGTCAGCTGCACGTTACTCGAACTGATGGACGCTGGTGATGGTATCAAACAAGTAGCCGAATTCTGGGCAGAGTCCATTTAGATTGCTATCGACACGCTAAGAAGAAGAACATTGATACTTTTCCACGAAAGAAAAGATTTTAGATATTTATTTTTATTTAGTAGACTAGCTGCGCCATGCGGTTTTACCCGCGTAAATGTCGATCCCGTGGGAATATCGGGATAAAAAGTAGCCTATATGTTAATCCAGGGTGTCAGCTACCTCCATACCAAATTTTATCCAAATTGGTCCAGCCGTTTGAGCGTGAAGAAGTAACAAACATATAAACACACACACACACTCACACACACACTCACACACACACTCACAAACTTTCGCCTTTATAATATTAGTGTGATTCCAGTGATCGATGCTCCATATCAAGAGAAAGGTTAGCAGTGTGCTAATACAGTTTTATATTTAACTTAAAAAAGACATCATCAAATTATTATGCCCAATAATGAACATAGTTTATTCTGATGATAAGTCACAGGAAAGTCAATCTTGACGAATGATGATATATTATCGTTGTGATGTAATCTCGATTTCTACTTCTTCACTAATAAGTGAGTATCCTTCTTATACCTTCTTCACTAATAAGTGCTGTTGGGTTTTTCCAACAGAAATTTTCCAGTAGAAGCCTGGAGTCTGGAGTTGTGCCGGGTTGATGGCAATAGGCTCGCCCGGAATTACATGGGAATTAAACATAACTGGCGAAGGTTTAGGTTCTAAAGTACACCTCTGCCGAACCCTTCGGGGAATACAGATTTGATGATGTTATGTAAAGTCTCATGTTTCAAATTAATTTTATTCCAAGTTAAACAAATATCAACTTTATTTTAATGGCAATTAAGTTGATTTCAGAGTGACTAGCACTATTGAAAAAGTTATAAAAATGCTTGAAGTTGTAGCGTAAACTGAAATTTACTGTGTAGGATATAAAGTTTTTTTTCTATAAACTCATGTTTGTTTACATTTTTGCAAATAGATCCCGAATGCAGATTAACTGAGAATAGCTGAAATCCATTACCACAATGTTCAAGCTTGAAATAATTGAATCCTTTTAATAACACCTATAACAAAACTAAGGAATACAAATCGATTCATTCCCGCCGCAGTGTATTCGTGAGAATTTCTAAATCGGACTCGTCGCGTGTCGGTTACGTGCGCGGTGCATTAAATGGCTGATGCAATCTAGGGTGTAGGATATAATAGGATACTCTTTATTATTAACACCATATAAATTATAGATATAAATGAAGAATTTTTACAAAATATGACACTGTGGTCTTATAATTTAGAGCGAACTTTTAAAGACAACCTTTGGATGGATTAAAAAGGGGAAAGGGGAGAGAATACGAGTACTGCAGGTAGTCTGTGGTGTATCATTTTCATCAGCCCAGCCTTTTCCTAACTATGTTGGTGTCGACTTCCAGCCAAACCGGATGCAGCTGAATACACTGTTATTCAGCTGCATCGGGTTGGGTTGTGGATTTCAGATAGGCAGTCGCTCCATGTAAAATCAGTATTTTGCCTATCTGACCTCCACAACCCAGTTAGGACTGGGTAATACGATACCCATTGGTAAGACTGGTTGTCAGATATACACACATCAAAAGTGTCTAGGGATCAAGCATTTTTATGCGGATTTCTTGAGATTGAGATGTGGCTTTGTAATAAATTTATGATTTTATAAATTTATATGGATCCTTTTTGGTGCATTTCATAATTTGAATCAGGAACTGTGAATCAAATTCGAGTAAAAGATGAAAATCAGCTGTCAATATTTTCCCTATAAAAACATACAACGCATTGAAGACATTATTAGTGCTACTGTTTCCCTACTACTGATTAAAACCAACGTTATTATGGAGCGGCGACGTCATTTAAGCAGGGAAGAAATGCTCAGAGCCGTGGGAATGATAGAAGCTGGTTCCCGGCAACGTACTGTGGCTTTAGCTCTGAATACAAGTCAGAGTGTTATCAGTCGACTTTGGACACGTTACCGAAGCACTGGTACCGTGGCTGAGCGCCATGGAGGACGGTATCGCTGCACCACACGGAGACAAGACCGATACATTCAAATCTTAACTCGAAGTGCTCCAACAATAACCGCCATGATGTTAGCCGTGAGGCTTCATCACTCTTCAGGGAACTTAATTAGCGACCAAACAGTCAGAAACCGCTTGCATGAAGTGAACCTTCATTCCCGAAGACCGCTACGGGTACCACCTATAGCAATGCACAATCGTAGGATTCGATATCAATGGGCTCTTGAACACAGAAATTGGGCAGAAGAACAATGGCGTTTCGTGTGCTTTTCTGATGAGTCTCGTTTTGGTATGAGACCGGATACAAGACGTATACGACACTGGAGAACCCCTGGACGCCAACAGCGATTAAAATCCTGCCAGGAAGTCCATCCTTATAGTGGTGGAACCATCATGGTATGGGCGGGTATTTGGATCGGCGGAAGAACTGAGTTGATTTGGATCAGAGGCAACCTCAACGCTCAAATTTATGCTGAGACGATTGTATCAGACGTCATCGTTCCTCTACAAGTGCAAATCGGTCCCTTATTTCAGTTAATGCATGATAATGCACGACCGCACACCGCAAGAGTTGTAAGACAGACTCTCGCCGCAGCTAACATCAATGTCCTGCCCTGGCCTGCTCAGTCGCCAGACTTGAACCCGATTGAGCATGCATGGGATATGCTACAGAGAAGAGCTCTGCCGAATATGGAGGGTATCCAGTCGCAAGAAGACCTTTTTTTGTTGTTGCTACGAACATGGGCGGCCATTCCACAGCGTGATTTGGATGAACTCATTTTGAGTATGCCAAACCGATGTTCTTGTGTTGTTAGTGTTCGCGGTAGAAACACGGATTATTAATTGTTTAAGTTACCCAATAAAATTTTAAAGAAAACTGTTATTTCAGTCTTTTTTTCGAACTTTTGTGTTAGTGGTTCAAATGTCAAAAATCCCTTTATTAGGAAAATGGCAAATTTCTTTATTAATGCAAAGGTGACTTGGTTTATCGTTACTGTGACAAACGAAAACACTTTATTTGATGAATCCTTAAAGAAAATTTTAATTAATATCAATCAGGAGAAAAGTTATTGCAAAAATATATGTTGATCCCTAGACACTTTTGATGTGTGTACATAAAGCATAATATATTAATCTATAAGTATAAACATATAATAATAATAATCATGAAACAGGAGCAAAGAAAATATAGTGAAGACATTTAAGGAGAGAGGAAGTGTTTTCATAATTTTAAAAGTAGACAAATTTTAAGCACCAACCCAAGACAGGCAAGTCATTCCATATATCCATACTGCTTGAACAGGAAGCTGTTGGGTCCCGGTTGCCATTCGTGGATCTTTGACAGTCGTTACGGGTCGTCAGAAACCCGAAAGTGTGACAACCAGTCTTACCAAGGGGTATCGTATTACCCAGTAACTGGGTTGTGGAGGTCAGATAGGCAGTCGCTCCATGTAAAATACTGGTACTCAGCTGCATCCGGTTAGACTGGAAGCCGAACCTAACCATAGTTGGGAAAAGGCTAGGCAGATGATGATGACTGCTTGAACAGGATTTGTCATAGAAGCTGGTGGAATGCATGGCATCTCTAGTCTCAGGGTTATGTGGTGTATTGTTTTCTTAGTTAGTTTCATTTTTATGCATGGATATTTTGAGAATAATTTATTTTGGTTCTTTATGTGAGAATCTTAAATATCTCACGTTGGAAGTTACATAAATTTTGTGCATGACGATTTTTATTCTTGCTAGGTATTTCGGTCAATATGATTTATGGCAGCTTCTTCAATATCAAATTGACCTTTTCTGATTTTATTTTGGCTTACTTTTTACAGTTAGCTTCCTTAGGTTGATTTGGTCACTATTTGGGTCGCAATTCTCTCAAAAACAAAAAAAAAGTCATTTATTCAAATTAGGCTGCAAATCAGCACTTTTCGAAAGTCAAAATTAGATAAGGCAGTCCCTAAAATGCCCGCCCTTCACCACTTTGTAGTGCTTTCGCTAGGAAGAAGAAGTGATGCAACATACTCTCCAGCCGCACCTTTGTCTGTTCAGTTGATTTTATATAATAGCAGGTATGTAAAATAACATTAAAGTAATTTTTTTGCCATAATAACATTGTTAACCATAATGTAATTGAGGTACAATCTGTAATGAAGTTTCTTTCTTCATTTTCAATACCTTCCATTTGTCTCAAGATCACAGTACACAAGCGGTATTCCTTGCGGTACCCATGAGGTATAATAACTCCACACTGCGGTCAGCGGGCTGTTTGCGGAGTGTGGATGGCAATATCTCCTACGATCATATATTGTTTCGGTGTATGTTCCTGTTGATTTAGCGTGGGGCCGTTATGACCGAGAAAATTTAGTTTTTTTTCAATAAGTGTTTTTGTATACCTAATTGAACGCTTTACTTGCGTTGCTTAAAGTTAAGTAAGGATTAATATATGATTAACTATGCAGGGGTTTATTAATAAATGTTGCTGAATTATAATTAATGATATGCGATTGTTGTATCATACATTTTTGACGTTTATGTCTCTTAACCTTATTATTGTTAAGCGTTTAGGCTTGTCTTATAAGTAAGGGCAAAAGAAAGTTTAAACCTGTGTTTAGTTACTATAAAAACGACTTAAAGGGCCTTCTTCCGTCAAAAGGCAGCCAGAAAATGGTTAATAATATTCATATTATAAGCTCCATATTCGAAAGTTTAAGTTCAGCTTTATATGACAGTTTGTACTATCGAATATCTTCATCTTGTAAAAGCAATTTTAGTCGGTGCCCAACCGAATCGGGCAATAATGTCAAGAAAATGGGCATAACATACTGCGAGCTCCAATCGTTTGTCAGCCCAGCGCATAAAGCAGTTTCTTTCATGATCATGCATATCAGTGGTTTATGGGGCAAGCCTATGATCATCAGAAGACATTTATCTTTAATAAGAATTAACTTATCGCAGTCCAGGATGGTGAAGATAGCGCGTTTGACCAATCCAGAAATAGCCAAACTGCATACTGTTAACGTAAGCCTGCATCATCGCACTGCTGGGCAAAGACCTCTCCGCATGACTTCCAACTCTTTCGATTGAGGGCTAATGCGATCGAGTGCTAATGTGGAGCTTGTCGAGCTCGTCCCACCATCTTTGTCGGGGATCACCACGACACCTTCTGACAGTCTCAGGGGGAGTCCTGAGAACAATATGGAGACATAGTGGTTATTTTGGCCCACAGCTCATTGAGCTTACATCTTTTCGAGCAACAGTGTTGAAAATATGGCCTATTAATTTGATGACTAGGATACTGTGCTCCATTGCTCGTTGGCAAAGCTTGAGTTTGCAACAGTCAAAATTGTTCGATATTTGCAACAGCCAAAATTGTTCGTGATTTGCAACAGCCAAAATTGTTCGATATTTTCTACCTGTTTCAATATCATCAGAACCATCATAATCAGCCTATATTGTTCCCACTGCTGGGACACAGGCCTCCTCTCTGTGAGCGGTAAACCACCACGCGGGCTGGTAGATGGTATGGGTTGGTAGATGTCACAAGTCTTTGAATTTTTGGTTCTAGGACATGCCGGTTTCCTCACGATGTTTTCCTTCACCGTTTTGAGAGCAGTGGTGATGAAATAATTTACACAAAGTAAAGCCTGTCAGGGTTCGAACCTAAGTCGCGGCCGTTACCAATGGGCCACCACTGCCCCAATTTCAATATCAAGGAATAATAACTCAATTATTATTTCTCAACGTAGATTCTAAATTGTTCCAACAAAGGAGAATATCTGGGGCTAGCCAAAGGATTTTGAAGTCTAAAATGTCGGGAATATTGAACAGAAGTCAGTTGTTTACCGCAAAGAGCTCGAATTCGAGTCCGAGCATAATCGAATTTAATAGTTACTAGTATTTGAGATTCACAAACTCTGCGAAGTAATTTAGGAAATGCATTCCGATTCAACGTGGCAGTGGTATTGAAATAATATTAACTTTAATCGGATATTTAAGCTGTCTGTATGGTTGTTCTCTGGTTAAGTCATTTGCAATTTCAATTTAGATTTAGTTAAGCCGTTGTTTACAATATTAAAATATACATTTCATTTCTCGTGGCTTAATTCAATATGTCTATTAACGAACCATCTTGGTAGATAATAAGATCAATACGATATTGGGTTCACATGGCAGTTTTATACTGCATTTGTTTTAACCTTTTGAACAGTGGGACTTTGACCCCGTGACCCGTGTGATCCCAGCTTTTTACAGTAAAATTATCGTAGAAGACAGTGCCGTGTGAACGGTCGGTATCTGTCTCTTCAAAACAAACTGGGCCGTATTATGAAGTATTCTAAAAAAGAGATGGTGCTATCGGTCATATATTGCTCCTCTCTCGCACTGGAATTATGATGGCATTATAACGTCATAATACGGAACCTGGTCAAGGCTTAATTTAAGCAGCACTAATTATTGTAGTAACTTAATATCTATTACTTGATACCCTTGCATGAAAAGGGAGTGAATGATAGCGTGATGGTTAGCATAACCAGCCTATAATGTTCCCCCTGCACACCTCCTCTCGGTGAGAGGCAGTGGGCCGTAATCCTCCACGCGGGCAGAATGACGGTTGAAAAAAAAACGTACTGTGCCGACCCCAAGTAAAATGATGATGATGATCAGTTGATTTGTATTTTTATCAATTTTTAGGGTTCCGTAGCTCAAACGGAAAAACGGAACCCTTATACGATCACTTCGTTGTCCGTCTGTCTGTCCGTCAGTCAAGACTCATCTCCCTTAATGAAAACCAACATTAATTATTGCAGTATCGTGAAGTCGAAGCCTAAAGGACTGTAGAAAATTAAATTCAATGAAGTTCCATTTTCCGAGACAACACAAAATAAATAACACGTGCTTCAGTGGCAGTGTATCGAAGGCCTGACTGCAATACAAACAGTGTCACGTTCGATGAACTGTACGTAATTAACGGAAACTAAGAGCCTCCACAGATGAACGACTCTACTTCTGTTGTTGTTGTTCTGTTGAGCCAATGCTGTGTGTGTAGTCTGAAATGAAAGTGTGGATGCTCTTTTGTTAATTGTTATGAAAATTAAACAAATATTTTTGTGTGTATTTCGGAGGTTAACTTTCAAAAGTAATTTATTCAAACTAGGCGGAGAATCAACACTTTTTGAACGTCGTCAACATTACATAAGACAGTTCCCGCAAAATGACCACCCTTCGACAATCCAATTCGAAAATTTTTCGAAAATCCAATGAAGCAGTTTTAGTTTTCATCGAGCCCGCGACTCCTTTGTGTACCTACTTTTCGCCATTCCTCATAGTTTCGGATTTGGCCATCCACGACCACTTGGAAAATTCACCCTGTATACTGCTGGAAAGAAGAAACACAAACATAAATTAAATTATTTGCCATAGATCAGCTAGCACACGCCAATATACCTACAAAAACATTGAAAACTATCTCAAGCAGAAATAAATATGAGACAAGTAAAAACGTAAATAGAACATAATACATAAATAAAAGCCTTCAGGCATAAAGGGCCTGCACACTTTCATATGAAATGCTGCATTATGTTCATATAGCTGTAACTTAAAGTCACAAATTATAAAATAGGACCTTCGAAGTAAAACAAACAGTTATTAGTGACAATAACAAAACCATGCTTAGCAAGATAAGATGACCTGTCACCACAAGCAGTTTGTAAGAACAGAGATTGCAAGAATGACTAAACTACGAATTATTATTATTATTCGAAATACTGCGAAGTAATTGCGTAACATACTATCAGTAGCAATGGCTTTCATTTTGAGATTCATTGCGTTATTTACGTTGCTGAGCAGACAAATTCTTCGAACATACGAAGCAATGCATTAGCAATATCTTTGAAAATTATTCAGACTAAGACTCATAGTGTGTTACGCTGATAGAGCGCAGGTCGATGTCGAATGGCTAGAGTACAGCGGTACTATTCTGTAAAAATCTCACCGTAAAAACTGAGCTGTCAATAGTGTAAATTCCTAGCAAAAACAAACTCACTTAACCTAAGTTTTCACGGTGAGATTTTTACAGAATCGACCGGCTCGATGGATTGTAGAGAAGAGTCAGTGGCACAGGTTCCTTAACCGATGTAGCTACAGGAAAACGTTCTTAGGAGACAACACTTAAATATTTGAGTCACTGCTAAAAGCATTCGCAGATTTTGAAAAAGAGGTACAGTCAGCTAGAGAAACGGTAGATAGCTACTGGCCCTTGCTGTCTCGTCCGGAAAGTTCACCCTGTTACTAACTTATTTTATCTTTTACAAACAAGGCGGCAGGGCCCGGACAGGCAGGCCCGGCAGGGTAGTTACATATGAACTGCGCATTTACTCGACATCTTTAAATGTAATTTGTACCATCTATGTTCAGCAAAATAAATTGAATTGAATTGAATTGCCCGTGACGCACAACATGGATTCAGTATACGATTCTAAACGGGGCGACGAATTATCTCGTCGGTCATAAAAAAAAATTAAACTCCAATACCTAAGCGGTCAAAATTTACCGCTCTAAATTTGCAGTTCTCAATGAAACAGCAGATTTTTTTTTAGCCGACGAAATATTTTTACGCTTCCGTCTAGAATCAATTATGCTGAATTCTTGGTTACATTTTCCGCGTCGAGGTCCTTGGGGCCTAAAGAGGCCACTTTGGAGAATCATAAAAGGATAATATTATGAATCGTAATATGGCGAAGACAGTCCGTATTTTTCTTTTTTCGCTGACTACGTAAGTATAATCAAAGAGATTGGGATTGGATTTGGATCGGATTGATTGGTATTTTAGCATATCTAGACAAAAAAAAACCGGCCAAGTGCGTGTCGGGCCACGCACAGTGTAGGGTTCCGTAGTAGCCCGTTATCACAATGTAGTACGATTATGTTGTTCTTTATTCTGAATAGGTAAAAAAAAAAATATATTTTGGTTTTCAATGCAAGTTTTTGCCCATTATAAACAAGCAACTACTTCATCTTAGTCACTTTAAATGATTAATGCTAATAATTTTGTATTTGGTACAAAATTATCCAACACCCTAGTTCAACGACTGTTACTGCTAAACTAATAAAGTTATCTTAACCGCTATACTTTTCCTTTAAAGTTCATGAAATGCACTATCATCGAGAATTTTTCCAGATTTTTCAAGCCAGTAGTTTAGCTTTTAGAGGGGGGGGGGACGCCCTACTGGAACAAAAACTTGCACTTTAAACTTTAATATTTCGTAAATGCAGCATTAAATCGAAAAATAATTTTAGCAACCCCTAAGCCATTTTAGAAGACCTATTCAACGATACTCCACACGATGGGGTAGACGACGAAAAAAATATTCATCCGCTCTTCACATGTAGGGGAGCTACCCTAAAAAAAAATATTTTCCAAAATTTTATTTTACCACTTTGTCGGCGTAACTGATATACGTACTCCTACAAAATTTCAGCTTTCTAGTGCTAACGGTCACAGTGATTAAGCGAGGACGAACAGACAGACAGACGGACGGACAGACAGACATGGCGAAATTATAAGGGTTTCTAGTTGACTACGGAACCCTAAAAATAACTTAAAATGCTTCACCAATGGGATTTGATACGATTAACTTAACGGTTAACTGTCCATTATGTTATCCTTTTATGATTCCGCCACAGTGGCCTTTTTAGGCCTACTTGCCACCCTGTATTTAATATTTTCTTTTCGTTATTAAGGTTCTTTACTTCGTTAAGCTGAATTTTAACAACAACTACTGTGTGCTTAGCAATAGTATTCAAGTAATAAGGCAGCTTAGCAGCTCCAACAAGACCCGGGTACATTGTGCTGCTGCAGCCTTTCTTGATGCACCTATTGTGTTCCGTACTCGTACCTACCTAATAAGAAGTCTCTTGATGCCATGCAGCTGGGTTCATTTAGACTTTACTACATGTGTATACTAACTTTATAAATTAATTATACTAACAAATTTAAGCGTAATGCGCCAGAATTAAAGACGAATCACACTAATATTATAAAGGCGAAAGTTTGTGAGAGTGTGTGTTTATCTTTGTTACTTCTTCAGGCTCGAACGGCTGGACCAATTTTGATAAAAATTTGTATGGAGGTAGCTGACACCCTGGATTAACATATAGGATTTTTATCCCGATATTCCCAGGGGATCGACATTTACGCGGGTGAAACCGCGGAGCGCAGCTAGTAAATAAATAAAAACTAAAACTTTTGACAACACACTAGCTCAATAGGTATTATAATTTACACCAAGCCTTTAATCTTTCAAAAATAGATCATACACAAAAGCTTACTATTGTATTAAAATTCAATTAATAGACGTTAAGATTCTAACTACAAATTGATTTGTCGATGGTTTATCGAACGAAATGGTAACCCCATTACTTCAGTTATGGACTTAAAATGACTGGGAGTCGCATTAATTATTCAGAAACAACTCTGCCTTCACATTTCGTACTAAATGAGGTTTGATGAGCTTTTAATTATTCATCTGAAGTTATTGTGTGTGGCATTAGTTATTAATAGTAACATATTATATTATTGTTTTGAGCGATTGTAGCAAGGCTTTCTATTTAACCTGTATTGTTATCTATACCAATATTATGAAGCGGTAAAATTTTTGTAGGGGTAATCTTCAGAACTACTGATCCGATTCCAAAAATTCTTTCACTAATGTGAAGCTCCTGTATGACCGAGTGTCATCGTCATCATCTGCCTAGCCTTGTCCCAACTATGTTGGGGTAGGCTTCCAGTCTAACTGGATGCAGCTGAATACCAGTATTTTACATGGAGCGACTGCCTATCTGACCTAAACAACCCATTTATTGAATAATACGATAACCCTTGGTATCACTGGTTGTCAGACTTTCGGGCTTCTGACTACCCGTAACGAGTGTCATATGATATATTTTATGTTTAAACAAGAAACTTCACGTAAAAGTTACTTGACTACTTAAGGGTAGCTTCCGCGGCAAATCGCTGCGGAGCGGACGGATCTCCGGCGCGATCTCATGGCAGCATGGAAAGAGGGACTGTCGCAACCCAGCGCAGGGCACGCCGCGATAGCGGCGATAAGACCCCTCTTTGAGGAGTGGCGAGAGAGGCGCCACGGCGCCCTCACCTACCGCCTGACGCAGGTCCTCACCGGACACGGAAGTTTCGGGAGGTTCCTGCACATCATCAGGCGGGAGCAAACACCCGGGTGTCACCATTGCCAGGATCGCCCAGAGGACACGGTGGAGCACACGGTGGAGGTCTGCCCCGCTTGGGCGGAGCATCGCCGTGTCCTCGTAGAGGCGATCGGCAGCGGCGGCGACCTCTCGCGGCCGGCCCTGGTGCAAGCCATGGTCCGGGGCTAGAGGGAGTAGGAGGCAGTCACCTCCTTCTGCGAAGCAGTCATGCTAGCAGAAGGAGGTGGCGGGACGGTTCAGGGAGAGAGCCTCCCATCTCAGCCGCCGCGGGGGATGCCCCCGGCGTCGGGAGCCGCGTGACGACTCCCGGCCACCATAGGCGCGGGCCTGCGGGTGGAGAGTTATGGGTAGCTCACCGTCCGATCAGGACCAGGCCCGTGCCGGACGGCGCGTACGTGTTCAACATCGGGGAGCCCGTGCCGGGCCAGCGGGATTGTCCGAAAGGGTTACCGCTGGCCCGGAACATAAAGAGCTAAGGAAGGAACACGGGTGGGTTTTAGTCAGTAAGAGTCTGACACTCCCTTCCGCTGCACCCAGAGCGGGAGGAGTCATTCCAAAAAAAAAAAGGGTAGCTTGTTACCTACGTATTTTAATAAATTATAGGTCAGCCTATTCTAGGCTACTGGTTTCTCTTAAAGCAGGAGGCTTTTAAAATTCAGGTCAGGAAAGACCTGCCCCCAAACCTATGTGCAGCCTGAACATATTGAACTACAAATCGGTCACCATGAAGTTACAAATCTGAGAACAGACTGGAGCCCGACCAACATAGGAAATTGGGAAAAGTTGGACTAACTTCAGTAGTAAAAGCAATAGTGGGTCAATGTGTAAAACAATAAGAATAAAAACAAAAAGTTAACCTCAAAACGTCGTATATTTCTCTGTTCGTCGCCTATTAGAGCATTATCTGCGTGCGTCGACCGGCGGCGCCGTCCTACTGAGAGACGACGCCGAGACGTCTGTGACTTGGCCAAGTTACCAAGAGAAACTTCACGCGGTTTCAAGTTCACACCCGGATGGAAATATTGAACTTATCAACTTCTACGGCGCGGTTTAATAACTTGTGGCTTATACCATACGTTGAAGCGACAATAAAAGTTGCACCGCCTTAACAGTTTTTGATGATGAAGTAATTTTGTTGCTTCAATTTTATTGTAGTATTTTTTGTGTTAGTTTTATTTTAGGAACTTGGTTGTTTCTTCTTTTAAGTACTTACTTAACTAGTTTCAGTTTTGAATAAAAATGTTATGGTTTACTTACGCAAACAAACTTTATCAAAGTCATGATGGTTCAGAGGTTAACGATGCCGGTTTAGTCCGGGGAACGAGGCAATTTTCCAACCCTCACCAATCATCTTCAAAATAAATAGAGTACCTAGGTGGGTATTATAATAAAATTAAATGCAGAATAATTGACTTACTATGATGATAATGTGCTTATGACTTAAAACACTCTCTAATGGAACTTATAAAGGCTGCTGAAATTATTAGAAAATAGTTTTTTAGAGGTATGAGGAACAGAATGTGAAGTTCACTCATACTCTATAGAAAAGGGAGGGTCCTCCGACCAGACTGGTGCTGTGTCTGGCGGGTAACTGCCCGATGATTCATGACGGGCCGTTGTATCTATGCTAGTTGCGCGGTAAACTCTGCTTGCGAGATGCAACACTTTGCGTGACGTCAGTATGACGCGTTGTTCGCATGTGACGTTGTAGATACCGTTACAGTTTCATAATATTTTTTTAGATATTCATCAATTAATCAATCTGCCTAGCATTTTCCCACATATGTTGGGGCCGGCTTCTAGACTAAGCGACTGCGAAGTAGAACGACGGTATCTGACGGAGTAATACGATACCTCTTGCTTAGACTGGCCGACATACACTGGCTCACCCTACACGTGTGTAGCACATGCCTCACCACGAATATGAATGTCCACACATTGCGAAGCATGCGATGAGCGCCGTGCGCAGCGCATGCCTGGCAATGTCTGTATCCGCCTTTAACTGTTCCTAATACCTATTATGACTCATAAACGACCAAAAGTATGTTTAGATACAAAAAGCTAGACGTTCCGCCGACTGACCGATTGTTGGTGCCAGCCGAGCCAGGAAATGTCAAATGGAACATTTGGAAGGGGACTTGATACAAGTAGGTCATTCACTAAATACCTATAAAAAGTTAGTTGTCTACAAAACTTATGGGACCGTGACCGGGACAGCATTATTATTAATGACCACGGATAAACATGGACTACTTTCTCAGCTTTTCTTGGACATCCCTGACATCTGTGAAGGAAAACATCGTGAGGAAACCTGCACTTATAGTTAATATACAAGTCTGATATCGCCAACTCGTCTTCAGCAAGCGAGGTGACCAATGCTGGTGCCTTCTCTGTATAAGAAGAGGACCTTGCCCAGCCTGGACTTTAAGTCTGTAATAGCCAATCCGTCTTAATAAGCGTGGTGATCAATGCTCGTGCCTTCTCTGTATGAGAAGATGCCTTATTGGTCCTGTTGTGAGACTATAATAGGCTGGTATTATAAACCCAGGACTTGCAATTACCTCAATGAATCTAAATTATTATTAAGAGGTAAGGCACTTAGAGTTCAGCGGGATTGTCCCAAAGGGTTACCGCTACCCCGAATCACAAAGGGCTAAGGAAGGTTCACGAATGGATTTTAGTCAGTAAGAGTCTGACACTCCCTTCCGCTCCACCCAGAGCGGGACGTCATTTGATGATTTCCCACGCTGAAAAAAAAGGCACTTAGAGTTCATATAACCCTATTGATAATATCCATTGATATTTCATTGATTTTTAGAGGATTGATGATTTTAATGATTATAACTGTGTTAATACATACTTGTTACGGTCGCGAACATAGATATCCGAGTCGCGCATCATATTTTGTTCATCATACAACCAGACACTGACCTGCAAATTGAAAAAACGTAAGAAAATTTTAGTTTCACGGTCTTCCCTGATGCTTCTCCCTTTAGTTCGAAACAAGTCGGACAATGCCAATAAAACTCACGCGAGTAAAACCGTTAATACCAACCCACGATAGTTACTTTCACGAGAATGTTTCCACATCGTTGTGAACCAGCTTTGCAGATCAAACACAATCTCACATTATAGTGCAAGATGGGACCGCCCGCCGGCTGGACCGCTTGGCGCCTCCACCCAGCTGTTGACAGCGGTTACACACACACCCTCGCACACACAACACACGCACACAATATACGGCATGAACATGTATTGGTGTGTCATAATTTATGAGTAATGTGTGGTAATTACAAGGAATACAGTAGTGTCGAGTGTGTGGTTTGTGATGTATGCTTATTTGCAATAACGCGTCAGCAGGTTAACAGTTATCTCTTGTATGAGGCGAAGTTGGGCAGTGAACACTGCTGATCTTTTAAACACTGACTTAATTACTGTTCTACAGCGTGTATGACAAATGTGTGGTCATATTTTAGGGTGTGGTCCAACTGAACAATTTTCTATATGGAATCAAAATTATCACCTGAAGTAGCAGTCGTGGCTCAGTAGTAACAGCCGCGACTTACGAGTTGTAGGTCGTGGGTTCGAACCCAAGCAGGCACTTTACTTTGTGTAAATTATTTCATCACCACTGTTCTCAAAACGGTGAAGGTAAACATCGTCAAGAAACCGGCATGTCCTAGAAGATCGAAGACATGTGACATCCGCCAGCCCGAACTGGGCCTTCGTGGCGGGTTATGGCCCACTCGCTCTCACAGAGAGGAGGGAATTATGTATAGATTTGGGTCGAGTCGGTATTGCAGGTTTGTATGAGACAACTGATTATTTTTCGCGATTACCTACGATGTTTGTCCAATGGAGAATGTTGTTCAGTTTGATTGTCCTTATCACACCTTATAATATGACCAATTCTGAACATTTTTGGCGCAGCCGTGAGGCACACTTTCCTGCTAATTTATTCTTACACCTGACTTTTCACTATTAAGCTATTTTATTTTATTATTTATTTGTTTCCTTTGTGTGCCTTTAAGTCTGTACTAAATAAATGTATTTTCTTTCTTTCTTTCTTTCTACGCAAACCTCACGACATGGCAGCACACAGTTCGAAAGCGAAATCATTTTTTTTTTTTTTAATTCATCGAGAATTCACAACATCGACATCGTTCAAATTTCGAAGTAATTGTATCGTGACAACTTAACGTAACTATTTATCTTTTCCTTTGTGGAATAATTTGTATCTTCCTACTACAAAATTCTTAATAATTTTTCAAGAAAATGTGAATGTTTATATTCAAGCTGCTTACCTTCTAGTTACTTGCCAGGCTTGATTTATTAGCGCAGACTTGCATTAGCGCCGACAACGCTCCGCTTTTAACACTCTAGCTTCAGTTTATTTTTAAACCTGGTAACAGATTACGATAGAATACCTATTTAGTTTTAATCAATGTGATACGTTCTAAAAATCCTGACTGATAATGACGGTAAAAGCGACGAATATTTGACATCTAATTTTTTTTTAAACTCGTTTTTTGTATAGAAATACCTATTACGGTTCATGAGCCGTACGCAAAATACGCGCATTGACGTGGAGTTGCAGACACCAGCCCGTATTACCTACGGTTCATGAGATAAAAATATAAAATTGTTTAAAAAATACAGTGTTATCCATAATATAAATACTAGAAACAAACACATGTTTGTTGTGCCTACAACAAGGCTCAAGAAAATAGGTGGCTCGTTCAGATGTCAATGTACTAAAACTATCAAGGCACGTTCAGGATCTAAGCCAGGATCTAAGCCAGATTCAAATCATTCGTTAAACGTAAGTTGCGCCAGCTTTTATACCGTTAAAGGGCTTACATGACCTAAAGCGCGGTCACTGTCGGACTGCATAGAAAAGGAAGAGAAGCGCGATGACACTACGCTGGTAAGTTATTGTAAAATATGAAGCAATTATTGAATTACTGAAAATCTATAGTTTGGACAAAAAAAATTAAACTACTAGTATTTTAGTATGTCGTAGAATAATCTGACAAAAAAATCAAAATGATTGTATGTATATTAGTATGGTTTTTATTGTAAAAAGAAAGTTTTTAGAGGTATTTTCATGTTTTTTTTCTATCGTATCAAATTAGTTGTATTATGTTTTCAACACAAATATCCTTGAGAATATCATATATTTTTCTGATTTTGTTTACTGTAGTCGATCATATAGTTTTATTATTTCTAAAACTTGCGTTTTTTTTTGTGTTTAGGTCCTGTAAGCCCCATAGATATTATATTGAGGACAAAAAGACTTGGGATTGAGCTGCTTCCAATTTTTGATTTTGAAAGCTTTTTTTTATTAATATACACATTGACATTAATGAATTTTATTTATACAATGACATTTGATTACTTTGTAAAGTATTATTACCCGACTGCGCCAGAAGGAGGGTTATGTTTTTCGAGTATGTATGTATATATTTATTTCTTTGGCACGCTCTGTAGCTTAAACGGCTTGATCGATTTCAACTTGCAAGAAGCCGTTAGATTCGTCTTAATTGTGAGAGTGACACTGGGTATATCAAAGTTGAAAAAAAAATGGACGATTTTTGGCGCCATATTATGTCTTCAAAAATTTTTTTTCGCAAAACCTATCGAGTGGGGTATCAAAATAAAGTGTTTTAAAAAGTGATTACAAAAATATATTAAACATAGATGGTTAAAAGCAATTCGAAGTGAAAAATCGTAAAAAAAACACCTACCAAGAAGTAAATCGTCTGCGAAATCTTTCACATTTGTAAACTAAAAAGCTGGAAATAAAAAAGTTATTTAAATAAAAGTTGGAAACAGCCGGGACCCATTTGAATTTGAAAATATTTTAAAAATTGTATGGGTCCCGCCTGCTTCCAACTTTTATTAAATTAAAATGGGCTTGTTTTTAGCTTTTCAGTTTCTTTTAACTTACGTTTTTTACCGCAGTCGGGTTTTTTCATTTTTTTTAATACCTAACTTTTTATTTTTAAATATGGTTGACATATAAAAGGGTTGGTGCAAACCTACTACAAAAATATAATAATTTATCATTTACAGCTCGCTGACAGACAGTCGGACGGAAGGGCGAAAAGGCTTAGTAACAGGGTTCCGTTGGCACCCTTTGGGAAAGGAACCCTAAAAACCACAAATGTAATATGTATGTACAGTCACGAGTACCGATATGTCAACACTCGGCAACTTTATATTGCGTTTTTTTTTTCACAAAATAACAAATGCAACGTTGAAAATACTATGTTCCTACTTATTTAAAAAATGTATTTAAAAATAAAGGAAAAAATCGCCTTTGAATAAAGCCAAGTGTATACATACTTTTGCTCGTGACTGTACCATACGTCCTAAGTAAAAAACGGATCAATGGAAAAATTCCCGGTTCCCACAAGCCGGTTTAATTAATTAGAATGACGTCACTGATCATCTTATCTGCGGTCGAATCTCATGTTAGCTGATGTGATTAAACAAGATAACAAAGAGCAATCAAGCTACACTAAGTACTTATCGTAAGATGTGACAACAGTACGATCATTGCGTAACATACTATCAATGTGAATCATTTTGAGGTATATTACTAATCCATTGCTTAATATATGTTCGAATTTGTCTTCCCAACAACGTAAATATAACGAATTTTTTGATGACCAATGTGTTCTTTCCTTTTTTTTCCCTTTATAAGAAGAAAGAAAGAAAATACATTTATTTAGCACAGACTAAAAGACACACAATACACCAGATAGTCAGATAATAGTCGTACATCAGATAAAAATAAAAAATGCAAAGTCCGATCTAAGAAATTAGCAGGAATGTGTGCCTCACGGCTGCGCCAAAAAGGCCGAGTTCAACGCCAGACAACTCACTAGTTGTCTGGCGTTGAACTGATGCCTGATGCTGGTTTTCAACTTTATATGTTTGTACAAAATAAATATAAGTAAGTATACATATAACATATTTTAGTGCTAGATTATACCTATATTGTACTTAGGATTTCTTAAAAAGGATGTAAATAATAATAAATAAATCCAAATTACGAATTTCGGAAACAAGGTAAATCATATAACAATTATTGATGTTGTTGAACTGTCAAAATGTAAGCCATCCCTACTGTTACCCCTTACTAATAAACGTATTATATTATATCAGATGAATAGTTACACACCGATTTCTCTCTTTCAATCGTCAGTAATTTGACTTTCGAAAGAAGAAGACAAAGCGTTGTGTAACTATACAGACGCTATACAATTCGTTTATTAGTAAGGGGGTTAGTGGGGGGTTTCCCGATGATTATAATTATTGGAAAGGCTTTCAGAAATTATAAGATTATTTACACACATTTCACCTCACCAAAACTAAAACACGGATTCGCGGAATGCTAAATTTCCTTTAAAAAAAAACGTAGAAAAATATTAAATCACACTAATATTTTAAAGGCGAAAGTTAGTGTGTGTGTGTTTATATGTTTGTTATTTCTTCACGCTCAAACGGCTGACCGATTTTGTATGGAGGTAGCTGTGATAACATAATAACCCTGGATTAACATATAGGCTACTTTTTATCCCGATATTTCCACGGGATCGACACTCATGCGGGTGAAACCGCGGGGCGCAACTATTTAGTTATAATTTCGCGGGCTACATTGAAAGAATCGCCATATGTAATGCTAAAAAAGATTTTGACAAATTCGCAACTGCAACCTCCTTTGGCATTCTTTCTGTCCACTACACAGTATGACCATGCTATGAACGTGTCAGGCAAAAAAATATTCTTTGTATTAAAAAGTATAAGACAATGCCCACTAGCCCGTTCTGTCGCCGACCAACACCGTCGCGTGCCATGCACGGAGCGGCGACTATTAATGTCGGCGAGAATATTTTGCCGGTGGCGATACGTTCCACACTGGTGCGCGCAGGCGGCGAAACGGTGAGCACCCGGGTTATAACCGCGTAAGATGGCCGGTATAAACGCGTTGTCACTTCTCTTTCTAATGGCCATTTTGTTACCATCGGTTCAAGTAGACACGCGTACGCGTTCGAAGTAAAGTGGGGGACGAAAAATTAATTGAAATTGTTCGCAATTACGAATTTATATATAATTTAAAACATCCGAAATATATAGATAGCGTGGAAGGAATCAGGTGAATTACTACAAAGACGACAACATGGACCGCTCGAATATGGCACTCGGATGATACGGAGATGATATGCGGGCGCTCCCGTCACTAAAAGCGTTACGCATGGGTATGACACGCAGATGATAATCAGATGATGTGCTGACGCTCTCGTCATTAAAGCCGATACATACGACTTTGATACGTTATTGATACGCTCTAATGGGCATAGTAGAGCGTATCGTGTTGCTTGTTGTGTCTGATTCGTTCATAGCACGGTCATGGTATGACTCTGTGTAGTGGGCAGAGACCTTTATTCTCAATTAAAAAACCAAGTAAATGGATAACCAAAGATACTTCTTTAAAAATTGAAATTGCATTCCTGAACCGTCTCAATGTCAGCAAACTGAATCGATTTACGAAATACAATAAATGGACAATCAGTCCAGTCCCCCTTTATTTATATTGCAATAACCACGGACCAAGACAAATCGTTTGGTTTCCACTTTCCTGAAAATTGGTTCTACTGTTTACTTTATAGAAAACTGAAATGTACTAGGTTTCAAGATGGTCTCGGCACTGTGTATTGTTTTAACTGAGGAAGAAGAAGACTGAATTGTACACAAAATTAATTCCGTTGTCTTTTAAATTAACGACGACAGCTGAAATCCCGAAGCATGGTGTTGCCCAAATATAAATGTTGTATGTTCTATTGCTGAAACTATTTGACAACTCACGTCATTGGTGAAATATCCACATGAACAGTGATTTCTAAGTTTGTAACAGCATTTGAATAAAATTAAGAAATAATTTCAATCTTCGTTCTAAGGGCGAATTCATCTGCAATGTAATCAGCACATTTAAACTGAGCTCAAGCACTGTCAGTGTCATTATTCCACAAGAATGATGACACTGACAGCTCTTGAACGCAGTTTAGATAGTTGCACCATAATTGCACAATATACCTAAATCCTTTTGAAGGATATTGCTAATACATTGCTTCTTAAGTTCGAAAAATTTGTCTGCTCAACACGTAATAACGCAATGAATGTTGTTGAACTGAAAACCCATTGCTACTGTTAGTGTGTTTGTAATTTACCCCGTTAATCGCGTTTTGTTTAATTAATATTCTATATACATATATATGTTCTCCCTAAATCGGTAAATCAGCTAAAGAAAATCCCACGCAAACTTAAAAAAATTTAGTCTCCATTTTCAATTTTCCTCAACGGAATCTAAGGAACTTTTTAAACATTAATGGCGTTGTAAATTCATTACGCAGTCACTGCAGGCTTAATTAAGTGGTATCGCTACCGCTAAGTGTGCGTTAGACAAAAGCGGGCTGGGTTTCCTGCCGCAGGGAAAATCTTGGGATGCAGTACAAGATTTAGAATATTATGTGGAGTTTCAGACATGGGGAGACCTATGTTCAGAATTAGAGAAAGAGGGCTTCACTGAATGATTTATATAGACGTTTTTTGATGAAACCTTTGGTAATTTTTTTGCGGGGTAGTTTAACATTTACAATAGCAATTCCATTCGTTTTGACTGTTTAACACCATTCATTGAATTATTTAAATTGTTGAGCAAACAAATTTTTCGATCTTATTAAAAGTGTAGGCTATATTCATCGCCATTATGTTATTGACTACTATCAAAGCTTACCGAAATAAGTACTTCTTTCTCAAATGTTCTTAAAGGCTGGAATAGCGTAAACAACATCCCGATTCTGCGATTAAAACAACATTTATAAACTAGACAGAAACACAAAAATCACAAAATTAATTATCGTACTTAAATCATTTTCCGTGGAACGGTACCATAAGTGCCGTTGCCCCGAGAGACGCTTAACAGATCTGTCCTCAATAAATAAAAGGAGAATTTAAAATTCAGCATTTCCTCGCCACGGGGCTTCTTTGTGGCTCCTCTCGATAAAAAATCCTTCACGAATCCGTTTTACTCGGCTGTCGAAGATTCACTCATCTCAGATTCCTGATACATTCTCCACATAATGGAAATAGCTGAGATTTTAAAATTTCTTTTCGGTTCAAATTATGTCGTTTTTCGAGATTTATATACTACAAGCCATGCTCCTATCGCCATTTCCCATCGTTGCGCACCTCCATTATATAAGGAAGCCTGTGCAGAATTTCATGCTAGAAAAAATCCTATTATGTAGATTTTTAGATAATCTGCGCGTCTTACAAAACCGTATCTCTGTGGTTTTGAAAATAAAAATATAACGCTTATCTATACATATAATAAATCTGCAGAAGGGTCAATTCTGTACCTTGAAAATATTGAAAAAATAAATAGCGGGGGGTGTTGCTGGATCGATACCAAACCCAAATATGTGATTAAAAAATTTTTTGTCTGTCTGTCTGTCTGTCTGTATATGCAGGCATCACGTGAAAACTAACGGTTCGATTTCGATGAAACTTGGTATAATTATACCTTATTATCCTGGGCATAAAATAGGATACTTTTTATCCTGGAAAAATACGTAGAAAAAAAAATCTTATTTTTCGGTTTTATTCATAGACGTTGTTCTGTAGAACCGCGAACACACCCGTAGTGGATAATTTTCCATTTCAATTTAAGAGAATACAGTTTCCTGTAGCTTTGTGTTACGCCATGACAATAAATAAGGCTCAAGGTCAGACCCTAGGAGTTGCTGGCGTAGATCTTACCGCGAGTTGTTTTTCACACGGGCAACTTTACGTAGCTCTTTCCCATGTGAGCAGTCCAAGAAATGGACATATTGACATATGTTCATATTCCGGACGAGCTCACTAACAATGTTGTGTATGCTGAAGCTCTCAATTAACTTTCTGTCGCATTGTCACGATCACTTTTTTATTATTGCAAACTTTTCGTCACTGTCAGTAATTTACTGCTACATGCTACTTATCAAGGTCGGAATTACTATGAAAAAATACTTACTACAGAACGCGAGCTCAACAGCAGTAGCTCAATAGAGGGATCTCCTTAATTATTATAGGCTTAGCCGTATTTGGGTCCAATAGATATTAGATGTCATTGTCAGAGTTACTCAAAATGGAGAAATAAACCATCCACGCGAAGACCTACATCCGCGCGGACGGAGTCGCGGGCGGAAGCTAGTAATCAAATAATTCCGCTACCAGGAATAATAATGTTTTTGCCGACTCAGATTAAATGACTTCTTAATTACCACTATCCTAAACTAAGATACTGTAAACTTAAAAGTCAATATTTTATTTACTAGATTAGGTAATTTAGTACCTAAATAGAATATTGAGTCCTAAGTTTACATATCCGGTAGGGTGTTAATACGAATCGTGATGTCTTAGTGTTGCCAGAGCTTAGATTGCGGCGGTGCTGATAAGAAGGGTAAATACTAAGTAATATAGGGCTACGACTGTTAGAAGGAGGTAGTCTTAAACAGTATGGTCTGCTCCAAAACTAAGTATCTGATGAAGAAAATATAAACAAATGGAACAGAAAACGTAGGTAGGTGCCTGTGGATGCCAATTTTTAGTGTCACTTACAAATTGATTGCTTTGGTTTGATTATACATATGATTACTTAAAAACCCGAAATTTTAATTTAATATCTCCATAATAAGGATGTTTTTCATTTGACAGTTGAGATTAAATTGTTGAACCTCAATTTTTGTCGATGATTTTTAATTATTATTGTTATTCAAACAATAGTAAGTTTAAGTTTGTGTATGCCATCGTCTTGGAATACAATAAGATGTCTTATTGGTGTGAATAAATAAATAATAATTGTAGGAAAAAATGGTGAGATATAAAATTGAAACCTTCTAAATACAGATTAATGTGTCACTAATTCCGTAGTGATTTCGCAAGAATTTGACTTTGTTTACATATTCATCAGATAATTTCGAACAGACTATAGTTACCACTTTTCTATCCTGTAGATATTTCCTTGTTTATTGGACTTTTCTACCAATGTTTGTTACATTCCATATGATTGTTCTCTTGTCTTTGAGGAGTCTTGATATGCGTCCGTTGCTGACAATCAACTCGCTTGCTATTGTTAATAATAATTGCAACTTAGTTTTCGAATTACTAATTGTGCCTTATTTCCGAACCTGTGTGTTTTGTGGCCCTTTGTACATGGCACAGTTTCTGTACGGCACGGCGTATAAGCCTTGCCGTTGAAAAATCGTGACTGTCAACAAGCTTCCATAGTGATCCATACAACACTGATGGCCGTGCCTACACGGCAAACAAACCGTAGATGGCACGGTAAGAAAAACGTGTGAGTACAAAAGGCCTAAGGGTTTTATACCTAAGTTAGGTTATCCCTTTGGAAAATTTGAGCTTGACAATGATGTAGGTATAATTTTATTCATTTGATGTAATATGAAATAACTGTTATGAGTTTGATTCCTATCCGTTACACTACTGACGCGCCCAACCTTTTTTTTTAAGGAGGAGGTTCTCAATTCGGTTTTATTTTTTTGTTATGTAAAAATATAAACTTTATTACAAAAAAAAACCAACCGACTTCCAAGAAAACACACTTCGAACTAAAATATAACTTTAATTTCGGAAGTCTGTAGCAGATCAGACCGGAATAAATCCAAAAAATGAAAACACAAAAACAAAGACACCAATAAAGTTTTATTTTATCACAAGTAGATATTTTAATTTATTTAAATGCGATAGGTGGAATATTAGTACATAGCTACAGACATACTTAGCAGAACATCTGATACATAATAGAAATTGTTTCTAGTGCAAGTACGCGTTTAAACCGTGAAGCTTAAACTTCACTTTGCACTAAAGAAAGTTTGAAGTTCTTGTAAAGAAAGTATCGCTGACGAGTAACAAATTGAAGGAAACCTTTTGCTAATGCTCAACATATTTCTTGAACTCGTTAGGGCTTCTCTTTTAGAATTAATAATAACCCATTCAAATATTTTTCGGGCAGACTAAGATTACACACAAAAACTTAACTTAGCTCTGGAACAATAATAATATGTCCAATTTCGTCTTAAAGCTCAGTTCTAATTATGATAAAAATGACTTATTTGGTTTAAAAAAAAGGTACATCATCATCCAGCTGAAAGACGTCCGCTGCTGGACATAGGCCTCCCCCAAGCACCTCCACTTCGACCGGTTCTGTGCTTCTCGCTTCCAACGGGTTCCTGCGGCCTTCACAAGATCGTCGGGCCACCTTGTGGGAGGCCTTCCAATGCTACGTCTTCCGGTACGCGGTCACCACTCCAGAACCTTTCGGCCCCATCGGCCATCTGTTCTGCGAGCAATGTGCCCTGCGCACTGCCACTTAAGTTCGGCAATTCTTCGGGCTATGTCGGTTACCTTGGTTCTCCTGCGGATCTACTCATTCCTGATTCGACATAGATACATACTTACGGCGGCGTCTCCAATCACATCTAACTTGTTAATATCTTTTGTTAGTCACCTATCATTCATCCTCTCAACATGACCAACCCTCAATAAATCTAAATAAATCCGTCTTTATACAGTTTTGTTCTCTGGAGGAGGCCTTCACCTCCACTACTTGAGGGTTCATGCGTGCTGTTTACTCAAATTTTTATTTTAAATTAATCATCATCTGCCTAGCCTTTTCCCAACTATGTTGGGGTCGGCTTCCAGTCTAACCGGATGCAGCTGAATACCAGTATTTTACATGGAGCGACTGCCTATCTGACCTCCACAACCCAGCTACTGGGTAATATGATACCCCTTGGTAAGACTGGTTGTCAGACTTTCGGGCTTCTGACTACCCGTAACGACTGTCAAAGATCCACGAATGACAGCCGGGACCAACGGCTTAACGTGCTTTCCGAGGCACGGAGGGGTCTCGGTATGTAAAGATGGTCACCCATCCACAGACCAACCGCGGCAAGCGTAGCTTAACCGGATCGATCGACCTGTGCGGCTGTTATTATTTAGCCACGGGCCCCTAATTTTAAATTAATATTAAACGTAATTTAAAAAAATTATAAACATTACAATTTACTCAAATTGAATGTATACATTTTAATTATTACTTCGTTTATTTATTTAGTTATTTTACTTTCTTGCATTTTTAAATATTTCTTAAAATATAAAAAATAAGTATAAAAAACATTTAAAAATATAAAAAATAGTGATCCGCCGGTGTCGGGAGCAGGGTCCAAGCTACCGGTGGTTAAGGCTCCAGAGACAGGAACCTCCTCACAATGCGAGCCGTATCGAGGAGTACTGCCTTCTGAATCAGGCCCTTGATCCAACCGCCTAACGAGAGCCTCGATAGATGTTGATCGAGGGTTTCGGCCATCAGTCCATTGCCCGATACGACAATCGGCACAATGATATCCGAGCTCACAAAAGTGAGCTAACTATTACTTATTATTACTTACTGTTACTTATTCTTCCTCTAACTATTACTTATTATTATTGTTTAATTTTTTAACTACTATCGTAAACTGAAAGAAAATGAAAAGATATGACGGAAATTATTAATTAATTATTATGTACCGATAGCAACAACTCATTTATCAATTATTTTTTATCATTACATTGTATTAAAATCAACAAAACATGTAAAAAATGTTAAAAATCCTTTCTAATGCATGAAATAAAAGACTTTTTTATTTTCATTTTCTATATAAGTATAGTTTAATGATTCAGATAATTCTAAATACAATATAAATCTAAATAGGTATACCTAGAATCGAATAAGTAGCACAAATATTCTATGTGTATCTATAGACCAAGATATTAACTAGAAAACACACAGTGTCCCTAAAAAAGTAAAATGTGCACTCAATATGTTAGCATAACTAACATTAAAACGGCGATAACATCGTATCACGCATATGTTGAGTCATTGTTGTCATTGTTGTTGTTGTCATTGTTGTTGTTGTCATTGTTGTTGTTGTTGTTGGTTTAATAATGTGGGGTAACGGCACCGATCATAATAGAGCATTCGTTGCTCAGAAAAAATGCATTAGAGCAATTTACAGGCTCCAACCAGACGAATCATGTAGACCTGTATTTAAGAAACTTGGTTTGACCCCAACAGGCTGGTACTGAGATTCCAAGGCTAACTAAATATAATAAAAGCTGTCTTGCAATTTGTGTACGTTTATATAATAAGTTACCAAATGATCTCAAAAATTTAATTACTAAGTTATTTAAAAATTTTACGAATGGTTATCTGTTAATAGTTTTTATGCATGCTTATTTATTATATTGGCAAAAAATGATTTGTTCTAAATTGTACTTTTGCCATCTTTTTATACCGTAATATATTTTTTATCTAAGCTTATTTTTTTTAATTTTTGTTTTTAACGTTAGCAAGAAATTATAATACTATGTGAAGTCTGTATCAGTTACGCAAATAATTGTGATTATAATTTAAATTAGCTACGATATGTTCAAGATGACCGATTAACAGTCATCCTGCATTAAATGCTAGTTCTGCACATCTCACACAATCATAACAGCGTAAAGATAAGAACCCACAGACTGGCTGGCAGTCGCCATCTTATAAATACACATTGTCTCACGATCCGCGCAGACGTCTGGTTATTAAAATAATATTCTAGAAATTAATTCAATATGTATAGTCCACAATAAATGCGGGAACCTGGTTACGCTTTAAAATGACCGTGGTGGCGTCTACGCAATAGCCATAGATCAATAAAATTATCTTAGACGTGATTTGTAATATAAGTGGTATAAATAAACGTGCCTACGCTTCGGTAGACTGTAGTGCCAATACTATATGTGTCATCGTCGAACCTATAATTATAACTCGATTAGAGAGCGACGCACGGTAGGTTAGAATGGATTTATATGGATAGGTGTTTGGTATTCGGGACGTAGTTCCATCCATCAATAACATTGATCTACAAGCTCCAACGTGGGACATTGTGTGAAGCATTCCTTTACACAGTCGTTCATAATATTTGTTTTGTAACTTCAAAAATGAACTATGTGTTGACGGCACTGATGTTTGAATTTAATTCACTACAGATTAGAAACAAGAAAAAACACACTCGAAAGAAAAAGAATAACATGAGAACAGTACAAGGAAATCTTTCAACGGGACCGATCTTCAAATAGGTACAGACATATCAATTTGTAAATACGGCCCTCAGCTATCAATTATACTAACGTCAGCTGAAACTAAAAGGAATGTCAGATCTGCACATTTACGAGCAAGCTCTATCAAAGCAAGATTATTAAAAACGTACATCTTACGTGACTCTTCTATAATATATGGTCGTGCGTACACTGCCCGACTGTCTATATCTGAAGTCAAATTATTTTTATTATTGTCTTTCAGATTATTTTCGCTGTCAATGTCAATATAACGGGCGGGGAAGTGGGTAAAGGCGAGCTCACACGCAGTTTATATTTGAAAGTTTTGGACTATCTAAATTTGCCCACAATCAGCTTATAATGTTCCCAGTGTTGGGACCCATGCTTCCTCTCGGTGGGAGGGAGTCGACAGTAATCCAACACGCGGGCGCAGTGCAATTTGGTAAAAATCACATGTCAACGAAGTTTTGGTTCTAGGACTTGCTGGTTTTCGCCCTTCACCGTTTTGAGATCAGTGGTGATGAAATAATTTACGAATATTACTCGTCGTTAATAATTTACGATTTACGTTTTTCAAAGTAAAGCGCCTGTCTGGGATTGAGGTTTAGGTAAATTTCACCACCGAGTTCCATTAACGTTGCTTGAAAAAAAAAATGTACCTAGGTATTATTGAAGCTTTCTTTAAACCTTCTGTTGCATTTTTTGCCATTTACTGTAAGTTGATGATGTTATAACAACTTACTGTCACTGTCATTTATATAGCAAGTCATGGCATAGTATGCATTTGTGTGGGGTACCACAATTAACAAAAGAAAAATTTAAAAAAAAATTACAAAAAAAACTATATCCAAGAATCGTGAAAAATAACTTACTAACAAACCGAATGTAATAATTTAATGTAATGTTTTTTTGTTTGGAAGTCGATCGTTTTTTATCGTTGTTCTCAAAACGGTGAAGGAAAACATCGCGAGGAAACCGGCATGTCCTAGAACCAAAAATTCTAAAACATGTGACATCTGCCAACCCGCACTGGGCCCACGTGGTGGATTACGGCCCACTCCCTCTCACCGAGAGGAGGCCTGTGTCCCAGCAGTGGGAACATGATAGGCTGATTATGTATCGTTTTTTATATGAAACAGACTACGTTGACCTCAAATAAAAATATAGTTAAGAAAAGTTGGTTTGCTTTTCCTATTGATGTTATTTTGTTTAATTGCCGGCAGAGTCAATTATACCGTTCGTTCTCTCTGCATATTTACCTACATAAAAAATATTCTTACTACATGTGGACAAACAGTTCAAAACCAAACTTTGTATACCATCAGTTATTTTTTATTACTTTATTTGAGTTCTGTAATTTGTAAAAAATATTATCATTATGTTGTTTAGAAACATGCGCAAATGGGCGAATTATGGCTTAGAAATCGAAATGAAATGTTGGGAGCAAACTTGCACTTTTTTTTGTGTTTACCCTAAACGGTCGCACAACTAGGCATAGGTCCAAGGCCTTACAGGACCTCTTTTTCCGCTCTTCCTCGAACCAGCCCTTTTCCCACCTCCTTTTTCAAAAGGTCGCTTTGGAGAATCATAAAAGGATAACATTATGAATTGTAATATGTCGAAAACAGTCCGTGTTTTTCTTTTTTCGCTGCACTACGTAGGTGGTACAATCAAAGAGATTGTGATTGGATTGATTGGTATTTTAGCACAGATAAAAAAAAATAACGGAAAAATGCTTCACCAATGGGATTTGATAGGCCCCCAGGTCATCTCGCCGCACCACCTCTTTCTGGGCCGACCTCAGCGACGCCGTCCATCTTTAGGCACCCATTGTGTGGAGACTTTTGCCCAACGGTCATCTTGTATGCGGCTGATATGACCTGTCCAACCTCATTTGAGCCTGAACTATGAATGCTTTGAAATCAGCAATGAGCAATGCCTTCCATTACCATTATAGGTTGATAACTATATTAAAGAATGATCGAAAACGTTTAACTTTTAGAGTTCCATCAAATTATATAGAAAACCCATTCCGAACAGAATTTAATTAACATGTTTAATTCTGATTGACCGTTCGTGACAGCCATCGGACGAACTACGTCCAACTTCTGCCAGTGAACCAAAAAAAAATTGCCGTAGTGCGCAGAATTTCAACAAATTAATTTTGATCGATCTCCGTGCAGGTTTATTTACGCTCTCAGTAATTGGATACTGTAATTAGCAACGTAATTCAACAAAATTTTATTTTATTGCACTCTTAGAAAAAGAATCGAGAAAAATGTTCGAAGCAGTGGAACTACCGGGTCGTATAGCCGCTCGTTTCCTTCCTAATCCACTGGGGACCGGACCGTATGGATACGAAACTTTACAGTAGGTTAACGTAAATAATTTCAAATGTTTGCGTCCGTCGTATTTCGAAATGACGTCATCGGACTTGCCTTACGTCAGTGGGTTTAAAACTATCACTGAAAATAATGAGCTTACTTATATGAGACATCACTTCATAATTATGATAAATATGTCTCTCAGTATTTGCGTTTAATTTGCTCAAGTCCAGTGTCACCAACTCTAATAATGTTTTGGACATCTACAATAGGATAAAGAGGACATTGCCACTTTATATGAATAAAACAATAATACCAGACACTCATAAAACAAGCTACACTATCTCATAAACTACTTTCCAAAAAACACATCAGAACACTGGCAAAAATAAAACGTTTACAACACTAATTGATCCCCAGGGCGAAGAGTGCATTTAAAGGCCAGGCTTTAAAAAAATGCGAGCCCTTACCTTACTCGACTGCGATCGAGGCAAATTGTGCCAATTGACGTGTCAGCCAGCCGTCATCAACCTATACAGAATTTAAATGCTGACATAAAAGCCAACAGATTACCCGAGAATGAATAGAACGAGCAAAATGAAAGAGACTTAGTTTAAAAGCGGACAGCACAAAGACAGGTTCTAGTTTAGGAATTAAAGTTAATCCACCATATTGAGGCCGCATGTGGCTTTGAAATGTGCTTTATAAATCTGCTCAATTAGAACCAAAAAGGTTTTTGCTTTAGCTTCAAACCTCGGGTACTTAAAAATGTTCTGTAGATTTTAGGATGTAATATGCTAGTTAAATCTCCTGAGTTTGATGCCAAAACTGAGGAGTTATGTGAACAGTATTGCTCAACTATGGCCCAGTGCCCTTATAACGGTGGTTAGTTGGCAAAAAATCAGGAAACGCGCCATTCCCGCCATGACGCTCCACTATTAAGGGGTCTCATACGACGGCGGGTGTCTGTCGGGCTACGTTTCTTAATCTCATTGTTTTGGCGACTCCGCGTATGTTTTGTTACGCATTATTGTTGTGATTGTAATGACAAGTGTTAAAATATTAAAACCTGCCTAGCATTTTCCCAACTATGTTGGAGTCGGCTTCCAGTCTAAGCGGATGCAGCTGATTTCCATTGTAATGACACATGTTAATGTTAAATAACAAATAGTGTTATACGATTACTTCCAATTACTTATTTAGCGTAAACAGCCATTTTAAGCGATCAAGCGCCATAGAGTTTTTCCATTTCATTCGCAGTCAAATGCAAGTCTTCTTTTCGTGTCGATGGTACTCTTCCTCCTTGTTTTTTTTATATATTTTGAGCCCAGTAGGTAACGTGGCCAACGTTAACTGTGGCATCACTGTCATTCTTTAAGTCATCCAAGGTGCAGGTGACTTAGTACACTTCAGTTCATTGAAATTACACCGATCCCAACAACTTCAAACTAATTTGAGATAACTTATAAGAATTAAACTAACTACAACTTTACTGGTATTCCATAATCTTCGGTTTAGTTTTGATCAGGTCCATTGAACAATAAAAAAATAAATTACAATAGATGTATTTATATTTACGCGATCTAAAAGTATAAAACTGACGCTGTAAAAGGCTGTAAAGCTTTCAGACAGTTTACGGCAGATCGAAGTAATTGAACAGTCGACATGAAATTCCCCGGTATTAATAAATAATTTTTCCATTGAAAATTTTTGTTTTTAAAAAAGTCTAGCCTTAAATAGTTTTCAGACTATATAATTTTTTAATTGGTCGGGACGTTAAAATAAATACCGACTAAAACTAGAATAGACTAAAAGTTTATAGGAGAAAAAGAAACCAAACTTTATTTTGCACTTTACAAGATCAAGTCTGCTCTTGTTAAGTGCAAACTGAAGATTCTCCGTGAAATTCTTTGCCATAGTTTATAAAAAACTTTGTTATAAATAGCAGGCTTTTGCAAAGTTTTCAAAGATATTTACAGTGGTGGTATTCTGTAAAGTTTTCACGAACTTCGTTGAAGCGACTATACAAAAGTCGAATGCGAATTCATTTGTTTTTAAAGTAAATCATTGCGGATTCACGCCTCGACACCGTTCCAATTTCGAAGTGATGTAGGTAACACTGAAGAGCTGCAAGTCTCACCCACTCTCCTCCCAAATGCAGGTATTAAATCTTTCAGAGGTAGGTATTAGATGACAAGATTAATATTTTCACGGCTTGTTTTTGTCGACTTTGGCGGGATTTCAATACTAATGCAAAGTAACTCGTCATATTATCGTGTCGCTGTTGACACAATTTATACGTATTTGCGTAATTCACCTCTCCCACTCGGAACTGGATCATGAAATTGGCATTGTGATTTTGCGATAGATGATTTTAAACTGTTGACAGAGTCCAATCGGTTCATATAATCCGTTCTATTTTGTTCCGGACCTTCAATCAATTGGCTTGTTTGTTTTCGCACGTCATTGTCTAAGCTTTATTAGAGTGTGTTTGCTTTATGTACTTGTACTGAACCTAATCAATAATTAATCTAGTGAAAAATATGTTACATTTGAAGGTCTTACTGCTATTTCTGAGTCTATCAAATAAGTACCATCACTTTGTCCAAAAATGTCCACTATTCTGTGGTCCTAATCTTAGTTTTCTGTATTACTACAAAAGTCGATTAACACTTCAGTTTTTTTAATATCGGTTATTCAGCAAAATATTAACACTTCAGTTTTTTTTAAATCTCAGTTATTGAGCAAAATATTTTTTCAAAATTGCATTGTACCTACTTCTGCTGCAATTTTGGACAAATATTTTGCTCAATAACTGAGATTAAAAAAATGAAGTGTTAATCAACTTTTATTGCTAACCGTACCTAATTAATAATAATCTAATGAAACAGTTGTTACATTCATGGTCTTAATTGACTGTTTCCGAGTCGAATAATAATAAATTCGTCGTCAATTTTCAATACTGTTTCCAAAAATGTCCACTATAATTATTATAGCCCTGAACTTACTCGTAGTTGCACCAGTATGCACATCACCTAACGTTATGAAATACAACAATTTTATGAGTGCGACCGTTATAAAGTGGTGTCGACACCGTGTAGTCCCACGCCACAGACTCCACGTCAACTGTTATAGCGAGTATATATTAAATTAAATACTCTTGTGACGCTGCGGATACAACGACTCTTTCCATTCGATCTATCACTCTCTCATATAGAACTTTATAAAAAAGAATCGCTGGCTGTCTAGTCTGTTCAACCCACTTTTATCTGCGTCTGAGTGCACGCTTTCTTTTTTTACCGCCTAGGTATTTATATGCCCCTGCACCAGACTTAGCACCGTATTAATAAACTAATCTCTATGAGAGCTCAGTCTTTGAGCTGTCAAAGTTTTAACGTCATCTGTTGAATTTCATATAACTGTCAACAACATCTCTTATTGTGTCTGCCTTAGCCACTCTAAGATCGTGTATCTATTTGACCATCAAGTCATCCTCCTTATGAGCTGACCTGTCTACCCAATCACATCCAGGTCTAAGTGCAGGAGACTGACGGACGGCATCCCAGTTCTTGCCACATACTCGTGCAACGCCGTGTCGTTGCCAAGTTTAGGTCTAAACTTTAACTGTTCTTCAAGTCGCATTCATCAAAAGTGCAAAAAGTATAGATTTTAATGCTGGTTCTCTATAGTCAACAGTTCTGTAAACCGGGTCTTGACTATCCACAGGTGCCTCTCATCTGTTATTGGCGGTTTTATTAACACAAAACAATGAGTTTGATCTTTTGACATCGTGTTTAAATGTTTCCACGTTCCGAAGGGCAGCCTTTTCGAAAGCCTTTTGATGTTTGCCAAATTGTGAAGGCTGATTACTTTTGTTTCGAATAAGTTCATACTGTGCGATTTTTTCCTTTCAATTCAAGTGAGTTTTACAAAGACTTTCGATAGCAGCCTGATTCTATTTTTCAGAACAGTTTTCAAAGCATGTTCAAATAATTTTCTCAAAAAATGAAACATCTTGATTTCAGATAATTTTTATGTTCAAGATACATAATATATTATCTCTGTTTTAATGTATTCTAGACTAAAAAGTGCCTTTATCGTTATCTTTATGTTCATCATCATCATTTCAGCCGAAATACGTCCATTGATGGACACATCTTTATGTTAACTACTTTAAACTTAAACTGAATCGAAAACTATGTAGTTTCATCTTTCTGTTACAAGTAATGGAAAATCATCGCATCTTTGTATTTTCTAAATCTTTGTAACCATGACGAAATTGGAAGAAAATATTGATAAAGTCATTAATAAAAGAGAACAATTCTCCTGCGACTAAATGCGAACTTTTTGAATGAGAGAGCTAACGCTGAGCGAAACGAATTAATGCCGATCGCGATGGCTCAGCCGTAGGCTTTAATAGCTCTGCAGACTATGCAAACGGCTTCGCTTGAGGATTACAATCTGACGTCCAAGACTTACGAACAACAAAACATTACTTGAAAACTGCACACAATTAAAACAGCGGAACACTGGCTTTTTTATAAGCTAATATATCTTTACTTGCTTTCTTTAGGTAGGTAAATTAATATCAGTACCTCTCCTATTGATATTATTTTACCTATGCCATTAAGTATCTAGTGTGGAATCATTCACATCATCAACATGGACTATGTATTCTCGATATATAAACTTCCCCCACAGAAACTCTAACACTATATACACACACACTATATACTATATCAATAGACCCAACGATGATTGGTGGTATCTGTCATTTGTGTGAAGGAACATATTGCTCTTGCTCTTGAAATAATTTACTGTATCTACATAAGCAAAGCATAATAAGCCAGAAATGCTCCCACTCCTGGGGCCCAGGCCTCGTCTCTTCGAGGAATGAGAGAGAGCGGGGTGTACCTTCATATAGTGTCAAAAAAATTACCTAAAACTTCTATATTTGACTCAATAAAGGAGTCCGTTGACATTCAATTTTAAATGAATTGAACATCTATTATAGTTTTAATTGTCCTCAAAGTAAATGAGCAACATTTATTTAGAAGTTCACCTGCTACGTCTAGCTTCCGCTGACCGAATAATCTAGTTACCAGTCAGGTGTACGAGTTGTTTCCCAGTTTGTATACATCAGGAAACTCATTGCTGAGTAATGTGTACAGGTTCTGAACTATCCGTTTAACCTGTATGAGTTGATTAAAGTCAAGCGATACTTGCACGGTTCTTGCCAAGCATTTGAAGAATAGTTTATATTTACAAATAAATTCCAAAGCGCTGTGTGCCTTCATAGAAATGACGGATATTTACAAAAAGCTTTCGATATTAAAGGCAGTCTTCAATAAGAACGGTTCTAGACTTATTGTTTGAACTTTGGACGATGCAGCGTAATTGACTCTGTGTGTCTAC
Organism: Mesoligia furuncula; assembly: GCA_916614155.1. Taxonomy (NCBI): domain Eukaryota; kingdom Metazoa; phylum Arthropoda; class Insecta; order Lepidoptera; family Noctuidae; genus Mesoligia; species Mesoligia furuncula. The sequence goes on from OU744790.1 coordinate 38,487,597, forward strand.
TGATCCAAGTCCAATAACTTCGGACTTGCTCCATGTCCCGTTGTGTCCACAAACGTAACTGTTGTTAATGAACGACATACATGATATATCGTCTACGTTGGCTGTCATCAACTCCGTGGCACAAACTTAGTTCGCAACACAGCACCGCGAAGTGTCCCCTCTACCGATCAACATATAGACCTTGAAACCGCGAACATTCGTATTTTCAATCGGGTCTGGTTCTCCTCTGGTGCCCACTCCGCATCCCATTCAGCGGCACTAATTTACTTTTAGACGCGCGACGTCAAATTAATTGCACTGCAGTGAATTCTAGCTGTTTAAGCCGTCGCTTTGAATACATTAAAAAAGTACCCCTTCTCCGAGTTCAGTATCGGGTGCGAAGTTTATTTTTTAATTGTTAACGACATCTGCAATGTAACATGTGGCGGCAGCTGACTGCCGGAGCGACGTACTGCAGAAAGCGTGGAAACAGTCGAAGTGACGTAGTCGCCCCCAGAGTGGTCTAGGCTCTTTGTGCGGGTCGGAGCCGCGCTTGAGGGCGGGCTGAACGCAAGAATGCGGCGTGCGTGCGGGCGGTGGCGCGGCAGGGGTGCGGGGCGCGGGCGGTCGGGGGATGCGTCGCGGTGGCGCGGGGCGGCGCGGGCGGGCGCGTGCCGCAGTAGCGTGGAGGCGCCGCCGCGGCCGCTCGGCACAGTCGCCACACCACGGCGTCCAGCTGCCGCCCGATGCGAGCGCGGACCATCGCCGCGCCGAATCGGCCCCGTCGCGCCGACTGCCCCGAAAGGCCAGTTTGAACTTCCCGGTGGTGCGGTTCCCGCGTATCGTACGCCGACGACCGTCATGTGGACGATAGTTGAGCGCGTTCAAAGTGTCGCTGTCGTTACCGCAAAGAGCGAGTACAAATTCGGTCAGGTTGAATGAAGTAACTCTTGAGGATCCGAGTTCGGGTGGACAAAGCGGGCGCTGCAGAAGCCGGCCGTCATTGTTGCGCTCCTGCCTCCCCTCATTACCGAAAGCCTTGCTTTCTTGTACTGTTTTCATTTCAAATCTTACAGTTTTTCCAAGGTTGGTGACATTGTTTCGCATTTGCGAATTCGAACAACCGAAGTTATTATGCCAAATATCTAGCATCGAAGTTATATAAATGGAAATGGTCCCCAAATTACCATGTTTCATGAACATCAGATTACTGTTGACGGACGGAGAATGACTAGAAAATGCCAAATCCCAATGGATTTATATAGAACAGAGTGACGTGTGTATTAAATTTTTTAAGTTTGGAATTAGCGTATTAAGTAACTCGTCGCACAGGATCGAAGTTCGTGTGGTGTCGCACAATGTCACACCTTTTATTTAAATGATATAACCGATTTGTTATATTAAATATAGTTTGCGGTAGTATTTGAAATGCCGCCAAGTTTTCGGTAGAAAGCACCATCTACAAATATTAATGTCACTAAATGCGCCATTAATGCAAAGATATCCCCCGAACGTCATAATTTATAAAATGTCCTTTTTATTATTATTAAAATAAACTTTGTGCTGGTTTCCGCTATGGGACGTTATTTATCGTTATCACGGAATAAGGTGACACTATATCGGGCTACACTATTTCAGACTGTGGTCAATACTACCTGTATATTATTATTTCGTGGTTAATATTTATGGCTCTTTAACTAAGACGAGGTGTTAAGAGATTCGTTGGGTTATAGCCATTATTCTGTGCCCATTAGCAGTCTCTTTTTCATAAACTAGTAGGTATTCTGCCTCCATATCCCTAGTTTTGTGAATATTTTCTGTCGTACTGCAGAGTCTAAATGGATATGTTTCTTGTTCGCTTGAAAACAGACATTTTTAGTTGGTCTGTACCTACGAAACTTGCTAATGAAGCTTTTATGCTCGTTATGTAAAAAAAATATTAAATAATGTTTCACTAAATCACGTTTTCCTGTACTTCCAGAAAAACTTCATTAGCGAACTAGAACCATTTGTTTTTATTATATGTTCTTAAAAGTATAAAGTCAAATTTTACAGAGTATGAACCTGAAACGAACTCTTGATTAGAAGATAATACTTACCTATTTTTAAAATATCATATTAGTGATTTTTCGCCACTTGGTTCTTATAATATATTTCATTGTTGTTACAAATAGTTAAGAACAAATGTACGTTCTTATGATTCGTAGTTCTCCTATAATTCGTAGTTCTCCTCGTTTAAAAATTGCCTTAGCAAATTGTTAAATCTATCTGAATACCTACTTCAAAAGCATTTTTCACTTTGTTAAATAGTTTAATCAAGTCTTAAAACTATTTACGTAGTTCCTTACCTACAATAATGTATATAAATATACAACTTTAAAGTTCGTTTTTTAATCCCAGAGACAAATATGACAGGTGTAATGACAAACTTCTATACTAAAAAAACGCAAACACATAAGACATGTCAGAAAAAATCGAACTATAGATAATAATAAACATAAGTTTGAATTAATTACCTAAACTTTATCATGATTAGTCTATATTTACTACGTTTATATTATAATTACCACAAACAATATACTTAATCTTTATCGAAACTTGAACGTAGGTACGTTATGTATCCAAACACAACAGCTTACTTTAAATTTACTATAATATTGTCTAATAATATTTGATTAATTATCTCAAAATATTTACATAATTGTACAAGTACCTATATAAATAGAAAATGGTCGCTCACAATGGGCCTTATTAGAAGGCTAAAAGTCACCCACAGAACAATGGAGAGGGCTATGCTTGGAGTTTCCCTGCGCGATGGACTCAGAAATGAGGAGATCCGCAGGAGAACCAAGGTAACCGACATAGCCCGAAGAATGTGGGCAGGACACATTGCTCGCAGGGCGATGGGGCCCAAAGATTCTGGAGTGGCGACCGCGTACCGGAAGACGTAGCGTTGAAGGCCTTCCGCACGGTGGACCGACGACCTTGTGGAGGCCGCAGGAACCCGTTGGATGCGAGAAGCCAAGAACCGGTCGAAGTGGAGGCCTATGTCCGCAGTGGAAGTCATTCGGCTGAAATAGTTAAATAGGAAAAAATCACAAAATTCGTCCGAATAATTGTCAGCAGGAAAAGTGCCCAAAAGGCTGGCAGCATTGCCACGTCTTAGGGCAATGCTGATTCTTTGGCCACAACATAGGCCAGCCCTCTGGTCACGTGATGAGTCGCATAACCGCTTGACAATGTCCCAAAAAACTAAGTTTGCACTCGGACCCCCATGACCCTAGAGTGTCAACAAACGGCTCGAACATATATTAAGTTCTTTTAAGTACTATAATTAATTTTAGATCGAGAATTTAAGGATAATGTCAGCTTCATAAAAAGTTCTCCATAAAGTAAAGAAAAGTTGTTTGTCTTCAAATTATAAGGACTTTTTTCGAAGACTATTAAAGACGTGTTTGGTTTGACTTATGTTTTCTTTAAAAAAATATAAGTACATACGTACTTTGTAATAATAATAATTAACGTTGTGTAAAAAATAATAAAAAGTTTTTAAACAAATGAACAAGACTAACATAGCTCATTAATTTCGTTTGTTAGTTGGTAGAATAAATATTATTTACATTCCTATATAATAATAATTTGTTTAATAATTATTTATTTATTTTGCCCTGCCCTGGCTCTTGTACCAGGAGGTCCTGTATTACAAAAGCCTACAATTATGAACAACTTTTACTATGGGACCAAACCTGAAATCGTTAAAAAAAATCAATACGAACATAAATGCAAGGAACGGCTGATTTTTTTTGCGATTTCTGGTTTGGTCCAAAAAAACATATAATTAAATTATTATTGCCTATGCCTAAGTATTGTTACTTTATGAGTTTTGTTTACCAAAGCAGGGCAAAAGCCTCCTACATGTTTTAAAAATTTTCTCTCCCTTTTGGAATTAGCGCCCAATCCAAGCCTAATTACCGGCCTTTATCAGTTTTTATAAACTTTTATAAACCTACTAGCTGCGCCCCGCGGTTTCACCCGCGTAATTGTCGATCCTGTGGGAATATCGGGATAAAAAGTAGCCTATATGTTAATCCAGGGTATTAGCTACCTCCATACAAAATTTTATCAAAATTGGTCCAGCCGTTTGAGCGTGAAGAAGTAACAAACATATAAACACACACACACACTCACACACACACTCACACACACACTCACAAACTTTCGCCTTTATAATATTAGTGTGACTAACATTGTTAAAACCTTATACTAATACTACCCCTTAAGGTGCCACTAGTTGATATTATTTCCAGAAAAATTTGGCGAGAGTATTATCCAAACTTAAACATGATATCGTTTTGACTTATTATTAATTTTGTCTGTACGGAAACAGAATTGTAAAATAAAAAGTCATTAAAAAGTTATGAGCCAACAAAAATTCGTTTTCTTGCTATTTTGAACTTAACTTTGGGTGTAAATAAGTAATAAAACAACTGTAAAATCTTCAAAACCAAGTCCGTACCGACACAAAGTTCAGTTATCGAAGAGTCCAATAAACATATAATAGTAACAATAATAATAGTTTTATTTGTAATGATTTAGGCAGCGGTTTTTTCATAAAACTCTATATTTCAAAGCACATTTCGAATTTTTTTTACGCGCCTTTCAGTTTGGAACGGAGCGTGAGAACTAGACATTGTGCGTGTAGAATAGCGTCTAACTGCTAATCACTGATACTATCTCTGTCGGATACGAAGCCATGTGAAACAGCGTGCTTTTTGGCTATGACCACCAGTGAGTTCGAGCTCGCGACTAGTTTACTCTTAAAGACGCAATTACAATTACAACATTCATATAGCTATGCAGCGTGCCAGGGAGATCGATCCGCAGCCTGTTACCATGGATTTTAGTATTTGATTCTGGACCCCGCTGTGTTACGCTTTTCACCGGTTATTTAATTAAAAATAAATTGTTGTTCCATACATTTTAACCGCGTAGATTTGCACTTTTGTATGGAACAGCTGTTTTTTTTTTATATCCGACGAAAAATGACTACGCTACTAGAATCGTGTGCTGAATTTAAGGGACAGTTTGCGCGTCACTGTCCGTGCCACTCTGAATAGAAAAACATTTTCCCTAACAAAAGACATGCCAATAAAAGAGCCAACAGCTTTAAGATACGCTAGAACCTTCAATACAGCTTATGGATTACGATACACATCGGAGAAACCAAATATTGAATACTTGCACCTTTACCTGGGATAACGCATTGACGGGGGAAAATTGAGCCACGTTCACTTGGCTAGCAAACATTATAAATATGAAAATGCACTTGAAATGATCTTAGGGAGGAAAACTGGGAAAAGTATCAGAAATAAGTCGTCTTGCAACTTGCTGGCGTAAATGACAATGCCGATTTTAGTATGGAAGGTGGCGTCATTTTATTTTCTCGCGGCGATCTAACAAATCTTCTTTTTCTAGTATAGAATAGTGTAACAAACGAAACTTATTTGACATGCATATCTTTAAAGTCAGTGCGAAATGAGGTATAAGAGTTAGAAGTTTGTATGTGTTTATTAGCTTTGTAGGCAATTTTTGACTCCTAAGTGCAAGGTTAGTGTTAAGTTACCACAAAATAGTTGAGTTATTCCGGTCTGATCCCCCCACCCCCCTCCACAAGATCCCCTCCTGGATCGTCTTCTGTTTTAATCTTTGTCTTATCCACATTATGTAAGTTTGCTCTTTATGACAAGTAAGTACAGTCAAAAGCTAAATGTTTTTTGACATTTGAATATTCCGTACACCCGTTCCCGTAGGTTACGCACTCGTCACCAATTATACATTGTCAGGTCGGAGGGAGTACGATGTCATTTTTCTTACTATTGATTTTCGTTAAGTCGTAAAAAAAACCAATAAAACTAGAAAATGTCAAAAATTGCCCACAACACTAATAAATACGAGTACATGCAAACTTCTAACTCTTATTACATTTCGGACTGAGTTATTTGACCTCAAAACTGCTGCGGATTAATGAAAGTGAAGCAGCATTTGCCGTAATCCTGGGATGGGTAATTGTTGTTGTCATTCCTAAGTAATCCCACTGCTGTATAGCCTTCACAAGCTGTCACAACTCCCCAATGTCTTATGTTGTGACATTTTATCAGCGATAACGAGGATGGAAAAGTCAATAATGTATTAGATTGACATATTATAATTATGCTACCGGAAATCTTATGTCAATCCTGATGAAAGTCGTTGTAGAAATTATCTGGGATCTCCAGATAGTCCCGTCTGGAGATGAGTGTTGCATAAAATGTTCCCAATACTGGGACACCAGCCCACTCTCTCTCGAAAGGCTCTCTCGAATAGCTCTCTCAAAGGATCCTAAACCCACACACATAGTCACATGTCTTCGAACTTTTCGTTCTAGGTCCTGTCGGTTTCCCGATCTTCTAGTTCACAGTTTTGAGATCAGTGGTGATGAAATAATTTACAAAAAGTAATGTGCTTGCCTGGGTTCAAATCCACGTCCTACAACTCCGCGGCCGGTTACCATTGGAGCTGTTGTTTACTATTGTCAACTATTTATTATCATCAAGACGTGTTCCAGTGACCTTGAGGAACACTTGAAACCATTTCGTCAAAGTCTGACTGTTCTAACATTACAATATCAGCAATGCCAAGTAATTGGATTGTGGAGATCAGCTGGACAGTCGCTTCATGTAATATATTGATATTCGGCCGCAGCTGGTCTGATTCGAAGCCGACCCTAACCTGGGTTCAGCAGATAATATTTAATGTTCGTACTGTACCCTACTCGATTAGTAAGGCTGAATTTATATTGCCGCGGAACTGAGGGAAGCGATTTTTTGTAACGAAATGTTACAAAGCCAAATGAACTTTATGTCAATGGTGTGAGGTGCAAATTGTATACGAGCTGCTAACTGCGGGAATTCCTGAGGTCGCGCGAGAATTCTCCGGAAGACACGCGACCTATTTTTTGGCTCGTATCTAGTTAATACGTTACACAATTGACATAAAGTTCAATAAGCTTTACACAATTTCGTTGTAAAAATTCGCTTCCATTCCGTTCCGCGGCAATGTGAATTGTATCCGTTACGTGATAGTTTACATAAGTAATTTTAAGTGCTATAATTCTACAGCACTTAAAATTACTTAAGTTTTATAATTATTATTATTTATTTTTATGTTTTTACATATCTCGGGACCCTGCGAACCCGGTCCTTTGGAAGGCGTACGAGGGGCCGAAGCCATCTCGCAGAGGCCCCAGAAATTTTAGTAAAATGCGGCACCAACTGACTGAAAAAACTAAAATACAGGTCCTGTATTTTAGTTTTTGCCATCGACTTCCGAAATTAAAGTTATTTTTCACTTAGTAGTGTTTTTTTTGGAAGTCGGTTTTTTTTTGTTAAAAAATATTTATTTTTTCGCTTTTTAGTGGGTTTGTTTATCATATATCTAAGTTACAATAGCCTAATGTCAACTTGCCCATCGCCTTTTACAAAATATTGATTTTCCCGGTGCAGGGACGTTAATTGTTGAGGAGTTCTCCTGGTATTCCACCATCAGCTCTATTTCACCATTCGCATTGTGACGAGCATAAAGTGCTTAGAGAACCATATTAAAGTAATCGAATCGCAACCCGTGAAATAATTATTATTGAGTAGTTCCGGTGGCCATCTGTGGTCTTCTTCATCCGTACCACTTCACCAAATGGTGGTTTCCGACAACAAATGCACGAGTTACTATAAAAAATACCCAAATCGCTATAGGTGTGCCTATAATATTTGAGGAGTTCCCTCAGTTCCTCATGGATCCCATCATCAGAACTGGATTTTGAAAAAAAATGGAACCAATCTGTAAGTATATCCTATTGAATAAAAAAAAAGAATTTTCCAAATCGGCTTATAAATGACGGTGTACTGAGGTAACAAACAAAAATAAAATAAAAACATACAACCGAATTGAGAACCTCCTCCTTTTTTTGAAGTCGGTTATAAAGTGATCCCAGTCTAAGCAATTAATGATCATATTAGTTTATTATAAGATAAACATTTCAAACATTTCCCAGAGTCCCAGACTCAAACCGGACTTTACCGGACGACACGGTTGGCGCAGTGGTTGACGCTGCGTGTCGCGGCTTCGATTCCCATACGGTACAAATATTTGTATGATCTACAAGTAGTTGTTGCGGGTCTGGCTGTTTATGTATGTGAGTTCAAAGGTTTGTAAACGCACCCACAATAAAGGAGAAATTCCTAGTGTGGGGGAACGTTCATTAATATATTATTTGATCGAAACCAAGTTGGAAGAAACGCGATAACACAATATTATTGCTCTTGCTTGACCGGACAGCGAACTGTAGGAACTTGAGCTCACACCAAATCTTTGATTTGGTACCTAGGACTAGGAGTTGGGAGATAGCAACCATTCGTGGCCCCCACGGGTTTTTTAAATGATGTAATTGTCATTGATGTCCAAGACGAATTATATTTTTTTTTGTTTTAACGTGAAATACTATTACTATTCTACCATAAGAATCTCCATAAAGAATTACGTTAGACTGAGACGACTTTAAGACGTCATATCTCCGAAAGTACTAACATTTCACCATAGTTTTATTAGTAATTAATGTTCCGCTTAAAAAGCCCTATCCAACGATATAACAAATGTTCCTATAGAAGTGTGGGCCCAGACCCCATACATTTGTTTCCCACTCTCCTTTAGACTATGGGTTTGGGTAGCTAAAGGGGACTGGTTACCAAAAACTTTGGAAGAACTATGGGTCCCTGCCTGATTGATGTTTTATAAATACACGGATAAAATGGCAGGAAGTGACTTGCACACTCAATAACGGGCTCTCGAAAAGGTCGCTAGCACATAATGACGCAGCGTCAAGGGGGCAACATGTCCTGAGGTGCTTGAGGAGTGGAGTGGTATTCCACGGCTTTCAGAACAATCCCAGAGCCCGGAAGATAGTCAAGATCCCTACGAGCACTTACTGGAATACTTCCTTCCACCGAGCACGTTTGCTCTTGCGAACCTCCGCTCAAGCCGGCCAATGAAGGCAAGAAACAGGTGGGACTCTGTACCTAGTCAGTGTTCACATCAGCCGGCAAGGCAAGCCAGAGGTGAGGAACTAGACTACTTCCGGGAGATAGGGTCCGTGGGGTCGCTACTGCCCAACAGCTGGCCACATGCTGCCCTGCCGGTTTTTTTTATTATAAGTATTTAGTACTTTAGAGAGCATTGCGATACATGTGATCAATGATTGTTACAAAGTATCAAAAAAGTACAAAATTAACCTGAATGTGTGAAATTAAAAACTAGAACATAAATTGAAAATTATTAATTACTAGTTTCTACCTGGTATTCAGCTGCATCCGGTTAGACTGGAAGCCGACCCCAACATAGTTCGAAAAAGGCTAGGCAGATGATTTGTTTCTACCCGCAACTTTGGCTGCGTATTTTTTTTTTTTTTTGTTTAACTTAAAATATTTCCTATGACACTTGGCAATCGTGAGCTTCCCGTTAGTGAAAGAATTTTCGGAATCTGATCAGAAGTTCCGAAGATTACTGAAACCCTTGCATACCAACTCACAAAAATGTGACGTCTTTATAATATTAAAGTATACATTATATCTATGCTATGGGGCTATTTGAATATTGACGTAGTAAGCTTATGTTTTTATATTTACCCTTTGGTCATTTATATTTTCTTATTTTTTAATAATTGCGTTTGATTAATGTAATTATGTTATCAATTTTAGTATCAATTACATCCATTATCAATTTTTTAATATCATCATTTTTGTACGCCTTCTGGTATAAAATAGCGCGCTAGTAATTTTCTCTTATAACAACTATTTATTGTACCTATGTTAACAAATGATTGAGGAGCCCGTGACTAAATAATCAGCAGCCGCACAGGTCGATCGTTCAGGTTAAGCTACGCTTGCCGCGGTTGGTCTGTTGATGTGTGACCATCTTTACATATACCGTGACCCCTCCGAGCCTCGGACAGCACGTTAAGCAGTTGATCCCGGCTGTCATTCGTGGATCTTTGACAGTCGTTACAGGTAGTCAGAAGACCGACAGTCTGACAACCAGTCTTACCAAGGTGGTATCGTATTACCAAGTAACTGGGTTGTGGAGGTCAGATAGGCAGTTGCTCCATGAAAAATACTGGTAATCAGCTGCAACCGGTTAGACTGGAAGCCGACCCCAACATAGTTGCGAAAAGGCTAGGCAGATGATGATGTTAACAAATGATTAAATGACTTATGACTTATGATCGATACTATAATATCATAAAGACGTCAGACTAGGATGCATCATCTACACAAAGAAAACACTATCAATACAGCCTATTCTTATAATCCTGCTGCTGGATAAAGACCTCCCCGCATGACGTAAAATATGGCCAAACGAGCTTCACAAAACAAACAAATAATGCTCCACAATAAAAACTTTGGGTCTCCCTTGTTTCATCGAAAAGAAAATGCCAAATTATCACTTCCCAAACAATTTTCCGCATAATTTCATTTGCCAAATCATTACTTAGCAAATAAACTTTTCACAAAAAATTGTAACGCAAACCTATTTGGTAAGTGAACGTTTAAACAAGAACTTGCTTACCAACTAATACTTATTCCAGTTTTAATTTAGTCTCTCTTATTTCCGTTGGTCTAACATATTTTACGCAGAATAAAACAAGCCAAATATTTAGTACCGTCGGTACAGTCTTCTTTATATATGGTTCTTCCTCGTTTATCGTTCTAACCATTAGTGAAAACCGTATCAAAATCTGTTGCGTAGTTTAAAAAGAGGTAGCGGTGACAGGTCGATACAAGGGCAGCGACTTTTCTTTAGATTATGTAAAGATACGGCACTTACAGCCACAGTGCATCCCATAACAAAAGATACGGCACTTACAGCCACAGTGCATCCCATAACAAAAGATACGGCACTTACAGCCACAGTGCATCCCATAACAAAAGATACGGCACTTACCTACAGCCACAGTGCATCCCATAACAAAAGATACGGCACTTACAGCCACAGTGCATCCCATAACAAAAGATACGGCACTTACAGCCACAGTGCATCCCATAACAAAAGATACGGCACTTACAGCCACAGTGCATCCCATAACAATTCCACTAAGCCACCATTGAAAACCCAAAGGAAAACAAACGACGAACTTCGTTTACTTGTGTTTTTAATTTATCTAAGTTAAAATAGCGTAATGTCAACGTTCTCATCTCCTTTTACAAAATATTGCTTTTCCTGATGCAGGGGCGTTAATTGTTGAGAAGTTCTCCTGGTATAAGTACCATCAGCTCCATTTCACTATCCGCGTTGTGAAGAGCATAAATTGCTTAGCAACCATATTAAAGTAATCGAATCGCAACCCGAGAAAAACTTATTATTGAGTAGTTCCGGTGGCCATCTGTGGTTTTCGTCATCAGTTCTACTTCATCAAATGGTGTTTTCAAGAGTAGATTCACGAGTTATTAAAAAAATACCCAAATCGCTATAGGTGTGCCTATAATATTTGAAGAGTTCCTTCGGTTTCTCCAGGATCACATCATCAGATCCTGACCTGATGACAATGGGACCAATCTGAAAGTATAGCCTTTTAGATAAAAATAGAATTTTGCAAATCGGCTAATAAATAACGGAGTTCTGAGGTAACAAACATTTAAAAATATATATATTCAATCGAATTATAACCTCCTCCTTTTTTTAAGTCGGTTAAAAATGGACTGAAGTAAATGGAACCCATCATCAATAGCTATTAGATAAAAAATTAAACTGTGTGAATAATTTCATCCTTTAGATCCGATAATGCGGATCTTCTGTGTAAAAACGTAAAGGGATCCGAATTTCGGTTTAATAGTCAAACTTTTAATGGTCGTTTAAATAACTTATTATCCTTTAGACATTTCGGAGACGCCATTAATTTCATAATGTTCTTTAATCAGGAACATTTTTCACATGTAAATCGTTTGTAGAAATTGGTATTGCGAATTGGTAGTACGAGCTATTTATTTACATTTATCAACGTTTGTATCCATTGCTCATAGGCCTCTCCCAGACCGCGCCACGAAATCCAGTTCTCCGCCTTCGGGATCCTGTTTGTCCCAGCCACCTTCTTAAGATCGTCGGCCCATCTAAGAAGCGTCTCAGACTATGTCATACCCATAACTTAATAATTCGACAAATATTGGATAGTCGATCTCGTAATTCCTTGACCAATTTTGACAACCATGCATTCCCATTAAGTCGACACTACACTAAGGGTGAAACTATCTAACTTTATGTAACTTTATGTACCCCAATTCTGTATTATTCCCCGCGAACTCTTACAACGTGCAAATCACGTCAATAACGTGTCATGTTCATGGCATGGAATTGAAATCAACATGACATGTATTTTGACAGTTCAAACAACGCCATTTTGTGTCGTTATAGATACGCTAATAGTAGATGTCGTGATTGACTAAGGAAGTGACGTGGTTTCGAAGTTAAATGGTCACAGGGAATTAGGGCCCAGTTCGTTTTACAACATGCAGGTGACCTTCAACCAGAAGGTTGACCTTGAACCATTACAAAACCAAGATTTGATACAGCTTCCAATTAAATCAATCCAACAACGATTCTACGTAAACATGACAGAATCATATTCAAAGTAACACAGGAATAGCAAACACAATTAATTTATATAAAACAATTTATGAAAAATAAACGATTTCCAGGGCTCGGAGTGAGACATCTAGATGAAAATAAATGGTTTCTTTAAATAACTTTATGTTAATTATAGATCCGTACGCAAGAGAGTATTGCAATACATTCTGACGGGTGACAGTCATTAGAAAGTTCCTCTTCGTTAAACACTACTGCCGCACTCAGAGTCGTCAGTTAAAGTTAATTATTGATTAACTTTAATTGGCAAGAGCCTTATCTAAAGTATTACTGGTAAAACACTAACAACGTTGCAGGAGTGAATTACTATCATGAACAACAACTTTTGTTCTAAAGTGTTTTTCAAATAAACTTGCGATAAATGTCATTCAACCACCCTGTACCAAAAAGTCCAAATAACTTACGATAGATATCGTTCTTCATACAAAACTGTCGCTAACATTGCATCGGTTGAGTTTCATAATACCAAACACGGAGTAAGTCAATGTTTTGATCGTGTTACCGACACTGCCCATATTTTTTTCGTATGGTTTGGAAATATTGGCATACATTAGTAGACGGAGGTGAACAAACTTTATCGCAAGTTTATTTGAAATGAACTTTATGACTTTTTACAAAACAAACAAACATTAATTTACCAAATACAAACCTTTATGATTTCGTTGTTCTGTCTTAACTCCGCACCTCTCCGCTGAATTTTGTACTAGACACGGCAGTTTGTGTATCTAACTAGCGCTTTCTTTTGTTTCGTGCAGAGTTCGTAACAGAAAATCGAATATTTCAATTCTTTAAATTGAAGTATTTTTATTTTTGAAGTGAAACTTCTTTACGCACGCTTGACTTGGGGAGTAAGCTGGCGAACGCGTGACGTAAGCGTTACGAAAAGTGTGATCGGGCAAGGCGAACGGAAGTTAAGTGGGGGATATAAGCAAGAGACAGCAGTGCGCGCGCACATTTTCTTTCTCTCTTTAAGTTTCACTTCAGTCGTGTGGTCATAAGCACACTCGTTTTTTTTTTGTATGAAAGTCTGATGAAATAAAATCTGGTAAATTGTTAAAAGTCATAGAACAAAAGTTTTTCTATATGATGTTACTAATGTCCTGAGAGATTGTTAATGTTTTACCAATAACCCTCTGACTAGCCGAAGGGTTATTAGTTTTAGTTAAGTTAGGATATAATTTTGTTATTTTTATTAATTAATTAGGTATTAGTTGTTATTTATATTATTATATTATTGTATTTCTGTATATATAGTATACCAAACTATATAATTATTACTATAATATTAGGTGCTAGCTGCGCCCCGCGATCCCGTGGCAATATCGGGATAAAAAGTAGCCTATATGTTAATCTAGGGTGTCAGCTGTGTGTGTTAGGGTGTGCCATACAAAATTTTATCATAATTGGCCCAGCCATTTGAGCGTGAAGAAGTAACAAACATATAAACGCCTTTATAGTATTAACTAGCTTCCGCCCGCGACTCCGTCCGCGCGGATGTCGGTCTTCGCGTGGATGGTTTATTTCTCCATTTTGAGTAACTCTGACAATGACATCTTATAAATATCTATTGGACCCAAATACGGCTAAGCCTATAATAATTAAGGAGATCCCTCTATTGAACTACTGCTGTTGAGCTCGCGTTCTGTAGTAAGTATTTTTTTCATAGTAATTCCGACCTTGATAAGTAGCATGTAGCAGTAAATTACTGACAATGACGAAAAGTTTGCAATAATAAAAAAGTGATCGTGACAATGCGACAGAAAGTTAATTGAGAGCTTCAGCATACACAACATTGTTAGTGAGCTCGTCCGGAATATGAACATGAAGATTTCTTGGACTGCTCACATGGGAAAGAGCTACGTAAAGTTGCCCGTGTGAAAAACAACTCGCGGTAAGATCTACGCCAGCAACTCCTAGGGTCTGACCTTGAGCCTTATTTATTGTCATGGCGTAACAAAGCTACAGGAAACTGTATTCTCTTAAATTGAAATGGAAAATTATCCACTACGGGTAATGCAACGTGTGTTCGCGGTTCTACAGAACAACGTCTATGAATAAAACCGAAAAATAAGATTTTTTTTTCTACGTATTTTTCCAGGATAAAAAGTATCCTATTTTATGCCCAGGATAATAAGGTATAATTATACCAAGTTTCATCGAAATCGAACCGTTAGTTTTCACGTGATGCCTGTATATACAGACAGACAGACAGACAGACAGACAAAAATGTTTTAAATCACTTATTTGGGTTTGGTATCGATCCAGCAACACCCCCCGCTATTTATTTTTTCAATATTTTCAATGTATAGAATTGACTCTTCTACAGATTTATTATATGTATAGATGTGATTAATTTTAATTGACGTCTTTAAATGCGATACTAAATATTATTTAAATACGGACCAAACATTGTGTCACCGGGTTGTCTTCTGTTAATAAAACGAAGCTAAAAAATACTCTTTTTTTATGAGAAATGTATGGCGCTTAAGTTATTTGTCATTCGGAGATTCGCCCGTGAATTGTGTGTTTATTTCTAGCACAGAAAGGGGTGAAGGTCGCTTGCGTTTGTTTTCCTCATCATTATCGGGCGATGCTGCGTTTTCTTGGGAAATCTTCGCCACGATTTGTACTATGTCCTCTTACATAATAAAACAGGTGTTTCTATAGGTTTATTGCCCACTGCTGGGACACAGGCCTCCTCTCTTCGAGAGGGAGTGGGATGTTATCTAACACTCCCACGTCTAAGAGGTTTGATTGTGTCGCCCTCCAATAAAATTATAATTTTACTAGCAGTGCCCCGCGGTTTCACCCGCATTAGTGGGTTCGATCCCGTGGGAATATCGGGATAAAAACTATCATATGTCCTTTCCCGGGTCTCAAACTATCTCTATACCAAATTAATACAAAATTAATCAATTTATTAAATGCTCAAAATGAGTCCCATACTGTTGAATACAAAGTCGCACTCTTGATTATTTCACTCCCTGTCGATGTTTTGATCTTGTTGTGGTGGATATTTAGAATAACACGTCTAAGTTCAGCAGTAGCTCGTGGACATTTTCATACTGGTTCTTGTAAAATTATTTTGATACGCCATGGTTATGTAAAAAAAAATCATAATACAATGCAAAAATCCTACAATGAAAATCACAGAAACAAAAGAATAAAGGTTTGTAAATGGAACACATTTTTGAATTATTTCTTTATAATCAGCCAGCCGCATTGCGATGGACAAAATAATTTACGCGTCTTTCGGCTCAGGATACGGCTCGATTTGTTACATACAAAAAAATTCACGAAAAAAATTCTGAAAAGTTCGCCTGGTCAGCTAGTTTATAATGAATACCCATATCAAAATAAACAAAGCGCATCTTAAGGGAACAGTATCCTATTTCAAAATCATTTATATAGTCCAAAATAGGATGAAAATTACATAAAATCCCTCCAGTAATCATAGAATGGGTGAATTTTAGGAAGAGGTGATTTTACCCCCGTGTGCAGGTTATGTTTACATCCCATGTAATAAGGGGCGGCGAGGGCACGAATACCGACCTGGGAATCGAACCCAGGAAGGCAGGAACTCATGTTCAGCTGTAGCGCTTGAGACCACTAGACCAATGAAATACTCGTTAATATTATTTAATTTAAACTTTGTTGAAAGTGTAAACAGCTCAAACAATCTGGGATCAAAGATTAAAACAGCTAGCCATTTCTTTGTACTGAGCGATCACAAAAGAATCGGAATAGTGCGGGAACACTGATTGCATTTCTCGTAACTCGGCGCCCTTTTATGCGGAAGCAATCGTATTTCCAGCGCTCCCTGCCGGTCTCCGCTTTTCTAATGGCTGATGAGTATCGGCTCTCTAGGCAAATGATTCTTTTTTTCCCACGTTGCATTGTTTTCTCCCACCTTCACAGTCTGATTGTGAAATACGGACCGCAGAATTCTCGCGTACATTTGGCGCTCCTTTTATTTTTATCTAACGAACGCTACACTGCCAGTCTACACAGAATTGGAAACAATTTTCTGCCTGACAGATACTAATAATATCTCCCTGCCAGACTGAAACTAGAACACTGAATGCCGCTATTACCACTACAGCTGTCCAACTTCTGGTGAACAGTCCCTGCTGGGGGGTTGTCATTTGATTTCCATCATAAACTGGTAGGACACGACCGAGTTTCTGTTACAAATGAGATAGCTATTCTCAAAAGCCAACGTCTATTTAACGGAGGGGTGCACTCGAAAGCTGCGGATGACGCGGCATATTCGTTACCATCTGGATGTAGCTGGAGTTGGGGCAGTACCCTACCCCCGCGCCCCCCTCAGCTCGCAGTTACTATAAATTTGCCACTCTCATTCACGCTTCCCTCGGATCCTATTTTACGAAGTTTCTCAACTCTGAATTTCCAACGTAAAATATTCTGGACTTAAATCAATTAAAAAACATTTCTGCTGTTCAGTTGTGACGGTTGCAGTGTTTTGTTCGACGCTCCGCCGATCAACGTTCGATGTAATTGCAAAACAAACTTCTGTTCTTGGAACCCAAGCAATCCCTCCGTATTACCGATACGGACGGACTGGGAGGTCCTTATTTATAATCTACCGGAGAACCGATTACACAACGATTTTTACTATTCAATTTTGTTTGGCGCGACAATAACAAAATGCGACTTTGATAAACGACTGGACATTATTCCTGATATTCCAATTCCGATGGCGTCGCTGCATAATGCGTTTTCCGTCGCAAAGTAAGATGCAAGGTCTACGAAAGAAAACGAAGGAAAAATCCTCTTACCATTTATCGGATTCGATTCCAATCCGGCTATACGTAGTTGTCATTTTTTTTAAACCGATCATTACAATTATACGGATTGGCGTTGGTGTTCAGTGAGGAAACTGCAGAGATAGTTTCACGATAAAAATAAAACACTAGTGTCGTAATACTTCCTAGTTACTTTAAATTAAGATCTACATTACGCTTGGCCGCAGAAAAAAGCACCGCATAGTTTTGACTATGCGGTGCTTTTTTCTGCGGCAAACTAGCAAAGAGCATTGCTACCGCCAGAATATTACCCGACTTGTGAACTACGCCAGATTTTTAAGTCTTAAACAGGCTTCACAACTCCCTGTAGTACAGGTGAATGTTAATTAGGTACCCGATACTCATAAAAACTTGGTTATTACTCGTTTTGTGTCGCTTTTATATTTTTCAATCACAAAAATCCATTTCGTCGCGTAGCTTGTTCCCAAACAAGCCTTAAGCGTGTCGAAACCTGGAAAATGTTACGACGCTCCCCTCGTAAACGACATTAAAGAAATTTGAGAGGCGAAATCATAATATTCGCTGTATGTTTCGCTTCGTTAAGAATTGTGAAACCGCTCGCTAGACTGTTCTCCCCTCAGATTTCCTCCTTTTGCATTATATCAGAACTATTTTTTGTTAATCCACACGCCGCCTACAGGGTGGCTTTAGAAAATCTCGCAATAGAATTATAAGTTTATTTCCTTTTGAGAAACCCACCACATCGTTTATCCCCCGCGGGGGTCCGTTGCAGAGCTACTGCACTCGTTGAAATAAGTGGGAACTCCGCAAAAACCTTCAAATAATTAATTCTGTGGATTTTAAACTGCTGAAAAGCCCGAGACAAGCTTTTGAATAGCTGCTTAATATAATAGGTTCTGGTGCAAGCATTCACTATTGTTCTTAACACATTTAATTTTAACATTAATTAGTTCAAGACGTTCAGAAATTAAAATGAAATAAAATGTTCCATGACTATACAGCCCATTTTAATTTATTACCGCTCACTTGTACCGACGTCACTTTAAATGAATGTGCTATTTCGCCTCGACCTCTAATAAGAAGTGGGTCAAATCAAGCATAGTTTTGCGGAAAGGTCTCCGCCTTAAGTAGGTTTGGTCCGTTTAATTTTTTATTGCAACTGGATAAGATCCGGGCTTTGAACAGATGTTCTCGAACATCTTTGAGAATTCTTCCGGATTTGGTCTGATTTCATTTACTGTTGAGCAGACTAATCTACAGTGGGAAATTAATCTGTTCCATTTCGAACGATACTGGACATGGATTAAAATTACTTTGATGTCCGACATTAGTGTGGATTTCCTTTGTTCACAAACTAAACTAAATTTAAGTTCAGTGCATCATTTTCTTTCTATTTTATTAAGAAAAGGACAGAAAAATTTAAGTTTAGTCCTATCAAATTATTCAGCGCCTGACACTAATCGATACAAGTTTAGACGCGATTAAAAACTTGTATACCTACTAAACTTACGTCAATTTACGTCAGGCGCTGATTAATTTGACAGGACTAAGCTAAAATTTATCTTCTGTCCTTTTCATAATGAAATTATTGGAAGAAAAAGATGGACTGAACTTAAATTAAGTTTAGTTTGTGAACAACAGAATCGGCATCATTATAGGCAATTCATGAAAAAGCCGTCATTTGAAAGAAAGAAAGAAGAAAGAAATAATTTATTTTGCAAAGAATGTGGGTACAAAATAAGATGTGAACATTCTAAAAACGGTTCCAACACACTCTACCTTACGGCATGCAAAAGTAAAAAAAAAAGTATTTATATTAATTCCTCAAATAAACAACCATAATATAAAGAAAAAGAAAAACAGTATTAGTAAAGTGGATCTACAGCCTTCCCACATAAACTAAACATCAAAAAAACAACGATCTTAATTCTATATTTTACAAATGATTGATTAAATTGATTATTTTCTTTCATTAACAGCAATATCAATAATAACAATAAACAAGGTAGATATATGAATGAAATTTAAAATAAAAATAATAAATTCATGTAACATTATAAATTCTTATCATTCAAAAAATCTTGTATAGAATAGTAACATTTATCTGTTAGTAAGGATGTTAGCCTCTTTTTAAATATACTTATTGATTCTTCTTTGTAGGCATGAGGTATTTTATTATAGATGACGGGTCCCATTGATAGTAAGCTTTTTCTTAATAATGCTGTTTTGTGCCTACCTGTAAACATTAGATTTTTGTATTGTGATCTAACAGATCCCGGACGTTTTCTAATATCGTCCATTAGGGTAAATAGGTGTATGTTTGTTCTAACAAATATTGCAACTTCAAGTATATACAAAGACGGAAAGGTGAGTAATTTTAGAGACTTGAACACAGGTGCACAACTGTCGGTATTTTTAAGACTGGTCATTGATCTCAAACAACGTTTTTGGGCTTTGAATATCCTCTCCCTCTCAGTACAGTTCCCCCAGAATATAACTCCGAATCTCAAAACTGACGCAACTATACCATGATAAGCTTCCAGCACTGTGCGAATGCTTACTTTTTTTGCCAGGTTATAGAGTACGTACGCTGACTTGCTTAACCTCTTGCATACATCCTCTGAATGCGGTTTCCAAGTAAGTTTGTTATCAATTAGAATACCGAGGAATTTTGTAACATTTGTCGAGTCTACTCTTTGTCCATCAAATTCAACATCATAATTTTCAGCTCCTAGACGCTGATGAAAATGCATGACTTTTGTTTTTTGAATATTTATAATTAGATTATTTTTATTTAGCCAATGTATTATGCTTTTCAATGTATTATTAATATCAATTTCGTAATTATTTTTGTTGCCGCATTTTACTATTGCCGTGCTGTCGTCTGCAAATAATACCATCGGTTGTTGAATCTGGCGAGGCAAGTCGTTAATATATAAAATAAACAATAAAGGTCCAAGTACACTACCTTGCGGTACGCCATATTTCACTTCTCTGTAGCCGGATAGATATTTATGTTCTTGTTTAGTTTTCACACATATCCTTGATATTTCTGTATATTGCTTTCGATTAGTTAGGTATGACTTTATTAGATTTAAGACATTTCCTCTAATGCCGTAGGTGTAAAGTTTATTTAGGAGAGCGTCATGGTTTACGTAATCGAATGCTTTCGTCATATCAGTATATATGGCGCATACAGGTCTTTTATGGTCCACACTTGGCATTACATTATTCAGTAGGTCGTATATTGCCATATTAATGTTTTTATGTTTTCTGAACCCCTTTTGTTCGTCACATAAGATTTTATTTTTAGTTAAGAACACATAGACTGTCTCGTATATAATTTTTTCAAAAACTTTGGAAAACACTGGAATTAATGCCACTGGCCTGTAATTAGCCATGTCTTCTTTGCTATTTTTTTTATGGAGTGGTTTTATAATTACTTTTTTAAGCTTACTGGGGAAAGTACCTGAGCTAATACTAGTATTCATGATGTGACTTAGTGGTACTGCAATTATATCAGCCACAAATTTAACCACAGAAGTTGTTACGCCGTCATAACCATGACTTTTTTTATTTTTTAATGTTCTTATTGCTCTAGCTATATCCTGTGGAACTACTGGCGGCATGAACATTGAGTTCGGGTTATTGGCTGTATTATTGATTTTATTTGGTTCTGTTTTTCCGTTTGATACATTTTGTACTTGGTCTACAAAGAAATTATTAAAACATTCAGCAATTTCTTGGGGGTCTTTAATTATAGAATTCTGACTGTTAATTTGTAAAATAGGATCTTTAGTGACTTTAAAGTTGTTAATAATTTGCCATGCTGCTTTAGTCTTATTCTCGGAATTATTTATAATATAGTTATTTTGAGCTTTTTGGGTGAGTCTAATAATTTTTTTGAATCTCTGTGAATAAGTTTTGAATATATCTTTATTTTTACGCGTAGGAGATAATCTGTACTTCCACAGTAAATTTCTTTGTTTCCGACTACAAGTCAAGTTGAGTCGATCGTGTGTTTGATCACATGATAGTATGGCATTAAGTCCGTCCATTCAAACCTTACACCAAAAGCTGTTATTCGACCAAAATCAATAGTGTAGCTAAGCCGTAAAATTGAGCTTACCCTGTCCTTGAAACATACTTTTTGAATGGGGACCCTTACATTTTCATCTTTGGGTTCCACGCAAGAAGCCGAATCGAAATTCTGTTTACTTTGGTACATTTTCAGCGGGTTTTTAAAAGCTATGCAATAGATGGTTCTGTTAGACAATGTTTGATTTATGGCGCTGAAGAATGTCGTAAATTCCGTAGTAGTATAGTGCTACGGTAGCCGGCTGCGTTGTTGGCGATAAATGACCCATGCTCAAGGTGACGCGTGCTTAATTATTGCATGTTTACCCATGTGTGTGTGACGTATGGACTATTAGGCGTTTAGTTGTGTTGCGGTTGTTGTTAATTGGTTGGCATGTAAACACTACACATGTATATGTAGGTATTAGCTATTACCAGTAGGGGTGGGAATGTTAGTCGAATCAAGATCGAGTTAAACGCTTTTTTTGGTTAGAAAGTTCATTGAACAACGAAAATGAAGTCTTATTTTTTCTGTAAATAAATGTGAAATTTTGTATCGGTTTTGAATTAATGGATGGACATGGACAATAATCTATTAAGGCCTAGTGTGGCCGACGTGGCCTCCCTCATGGGGGTAGTGCACCGTTGCCAAGTCGGCTTGGAATATTTAGCACCTGCATCCCCTCTATACGGACGAAGTACCGCTATGGTCCCGTTTCGATTACCGATACGATATATTTTATATTACTAGCTTCCGCCTGCAGCTTCGCCCGCGAGGTAAAGGCCCGGATAAAAACTATCCTAAGTCCTTCCTCGGGATTCAATCTATCTCTCTGCTAAATTTTATCAAAATCCGTTCAGTGGTTCAGACAGACAGAGTTACTTTCGAATGTATAATATTAGTCTGCGTAACCGTTTTTGCAATCGGTTTTAATTCTCTATAATGTTTTAAATAACTAGGAATATTATTCTGTATTATTATAATTATATAATAATTTATTCGTTATTTCATTGAAAATATCAAAACTAAAATGTTTTCAATATCCATGATCATCGAAATCTTCGATCAAAATACATAAACACACAAACCCACTGCTCCTTCTTATCTGACTTCTCTTTGTCAATATTTATGCTCTGCACACAGCTAGAATCTTCGGTCTGAGAATAATCGTCTTCTTCGTTGTCCTTCTCATCGCTCTGGTTTTATAGAGTCTTCTTTTTTTGTCCAGACGGTTTTCCTTTGGAATACGCTCTCTCAGTATATCAGCATGGTAACCAATCGGTTCACATTTAAAATGAACATACACAGGAAGTTGGCAGATTCGTCTCAGAATTAAGTTGTTGTAGGATTTCTTGTTTATCTCTCATAGCTTTTATTTTTTTATTTTATATTTTGTTGTATGTATTTATTCTTATATTTTAGTCATAAATATTTTCTAATTAGTTTTCTGTTATTGCATCTACTGTGTATTGTCTCAGCATCACCCTAAGGTAGACTGGTAGAAAATGGCCAAGGCATTAAGTCCGCTTTTGTAAAGTTTTTACTTGTGCATAAAGTTTTTAATAAATATATTAATAAATAAACCGCTGACGAGTGACTGTTACGATAACTTAATATCCAAACGTATTATTAAGATAACTTAATATCCAAACGTAGTATTACGATAACTTGATATCCAAACGTATTATTACGATAACTTAATATCCAAACGTATTATTACGATAACTTAACATCCAAACGTATTATTACGATAACTTAATATCCAAACGTAGTATTACGATAACTTGATATCCAAACGTATTATTACGATAACTTAATATCCAAACGTATTATTACGATAACTTAATATCCAAACGTATTATTACGATATCTTAATATCCAAACTACGCCAAGATCAAATCACGCCTTGTTTCGCTGAAAGGTTGGGCAGAGGAGTACCTACATTACCTACACCCACATTTTGCCAGTTATGTTAAGTCCATATTATAAAAGGCGACCCGGGAATGGAACCCAGGACACCACTCTCAGTAGTCGCGCTTGCGACCACGGGGCGATGTGGGGCGGGGCAAAGTGTTATTGAATTTTTCCATTAGGAATTTCTTAATTACAGCCCGGAGTTTGAAAATTGGCGATGTGATACCCCCTGGCGATGTGCGCCTGATTATCTCCGGTCGTGTCGGATTGCCGTCCCATCGGACTATTAGAGTGAGTGCACCTGTATCTGCGCGCACACTTGTGCACTATAATATCCCGCGCCGAAGGGTAGTCTCCGTTTAGATTGGCCGCCGTTTTTGAAATACGGTCTGGAGGAGTTTCTTTTATTTATAGGAGGCGAGCCTATAAAAGAAACTTCTGTACTGTTGTCTTGAAATCCAGACTCCGGTTTGCTCCTGAGAAATAATAATTCCAGATAAAAACCCAATAACACTTTGCCCGACCTGTGGATCGAACCCAGGACCTTTATGTTTAACAGTGGCGCTTACGTTCACTAGACCAACGAGACACACGTTATTAAAATGTGTGTTTAATAGAATTCGTTCAGCTTTTTTTTTGTCGAAACAGAATAAAATTGTGCTTTCCTCATCTAAATCACTTTAGGATTAAGTGTATCAAGTTTCCACCACCACAAAAATACCCATTTGAACCCGTTTTTACAAAATATTTGCAATAAATAATAATAAATTGGCTTTTAAAAGCAAAACGTTAAACAATTTTCAATATTTTTGCTGAAGCAAAAAATATAAATTTTAAATAAAATATCAGAATTTATTTAACAAATTTCACTTTCTGTTTGCTGGTACTGATAAATTATTAAATTTTCCGCTCAGCTTTATAATGAAAGCTTGGTGTTAAGTTTACACAGTAAACAGGTACCTCATACACCGAAAATAAAATGAAACACAGCATTTCATTTTAATGAGGAAATGATCGTGTCATTATTTCACTTTTAAAAGCTTGTTAATTATTTAATTTGTATTAATTATAAGCAAGAAGACCTTGCTCATCCAACAAACTGAATTTATTTTCTCATAATTATTTTGCCGATATTTTTTATGTGTTGTTCAGTTAAATACGTCGTTACGGGTAATCGGAAGCCCATAAGTCTGACAACCAATCTTACCAAGAGGTAACGTATTACCCCGTAACTGGGTTGTGAAAGTCAGATAGGCAGTCACTCCATGTAAAATACTTGTGTTCAGCCTTATCCAGTTAGATTGTAAGCCGACTCCAACTTGGGAAAAGGTTAGACAGATATACTTCCGAAGGTGTCCATTGTACAAGTCCCACTGGTACATATTGATCCAGGATAGAAAGTTTCCCATGTCCTAATCCAGGTGCTACCCATGTGCCAAATTTAATCCAAATCCGTTACGCCGTTTTAGCGTGAAAACGTAACAAACATACAAAATTCCCAATACATTTACTAGGTACCATTTACAGCTCAAAATTCAAACAGATAAACCAATAGACTCTAAACAGCAAAGCAAACTCAAATGGAAACTCAGTTCCAATACCAAAGAGTGGCCATTGTCGTTCAGCGTGTAAGCATAGTGTACGTAAGCGGACCAGCTCAGGCCACGACCACATTCCGAGGAAAACAGTGTGTGTGTGGAATACGGCAAATGAACGGAACCGAGGCTAAGCTAACATGAGATAAATCTATTAGGGTGCATGGGAATTGTACGGTTTGGTTCAGAATTTAAGGTATTTGTTAACTTTTTTTATTAGGAATTTCCAGAAAAGTCTTTAAATTCTAAGTAAGGAGTAAGAGGGCAATCGAGCATACCTGCATAGCTTTTCACAACCACTCGATACTCTTCCGTGGTGAATCGAACATCAATCAATGTTATCGAAAGCGTCCTCTAAGCGCTGTTCACAAAACCCGAAAATGTTGACAGTATAAACCAAATAGACGAGCACTATTGTTCCGACGGCTATTTGGGGACAGCAAATCAGGTAACCGAAAATGTATCATTTACGAGTCGTAAGCCTGTCAAATAGTTGTGAATATCTCTGCTGGTATCACCTCTCTCGTTAAGCCATGCACAAAACATTATATATAAATCTTAAGTTTTCTAAAGCAAAGCAGAGAGAGGGAGCAAAGCTAAAATAGTTTTAATAAGCATTGTTTCAAGTCACTACTGAATTCTGAATATTCACTGCAGTATTCTGTAAAGATTTCTTACCATACGTAAGAAATCTTTAAGTATTCCAGTTTTATATGCGATTTCCTACAAGTGATATATCGGTCGCATTCTATCCAATATTTTAGGCGAGTGTATTCGTGATGTTAAGCAAAATTTTCCAGCCGACTGCGCTATGTTTTTGACCTAGATGTGCACTGTATGTCTAAGGTCATGTGTCTCGGATATCGCAATTTCGAGTACTAGCCTGGTCAAAGTTCCCGCCAAGAATGGCTCTTTAGGAAAGAGCCACTCGCTTATTGTCTACTGAAGATGTTTACCATCGACGACGAGAAATGTGTCACTTTAAAGTAGATGAAGCGGCCTTTTAGAAATAGGATTGAAGTCTTTTCTTTAATAAAACTTCATTGGATGAAGCTGTCCTAAGCCGGTTTTATCGTCGTTTCTCAATCACAAAAGAATTGATCAAAATACAGAAATCGTTTTCGAGCTTGACCCCACACTCGCACAATTCGGGTCTCAGAATTTTAAATGAAACATTTCAAAATCGTCGAGGCTTGAAATGTTTTGCCACATTGGTGAGCACTCGACAGCCATTGTGGCTATCATAGATATATTATTGACCAAGCCCGTCAGTGCTATTTGTTATCCTGGCGTGAAGTAATTGATCATACATTTAATTTCAACGGTCCAGCATCGGGTGGCGTTTGGCGGTTAATAGCTAAAGGGTGAAAAATACCAGCCACATATCATGAACGCTCCGATATCGTCCGACGAGAGACGGGCAGCTATAACAACGTGTTATACATATTCGTATGAACTTGAGAGTACAGCGCATCCATCGCTGTCTGCTAAAAACACAGCTTGATTTTTAAGCTGGATTTATAAGGCGCTAGCGTTCCATGAATTTCCATAATAGAGGTAGCTAATGTATACCTATTTAGCCACTTACTAGCTAAATTAGTGTTATATTGCGAACGTTACGGTTGTCGTGCTCAACGGGCCTAAGCGATTTGTCGGAAAAGGCGGTTTTACAATAGTGGTCGCGTTATTTATGAAAGTCGTGTAATGTCGCCGTTTGCTTTTATTCATGACTTCCACTTTTAGTATCCGGACGATCGGGTAAACTGTGTCAACTGCAGTTTTTTTATATTATTTATTGGTTGACTAGCCAAACTCTTTCGTCTCCGCATAGTTTTGGTTCGAGACTCAGTACACTCCTGTTTTATTAAAAGCATAAATTGCGAGCCTAAAATCGGTCTCATTTATACACCGTGGATCTCTGTCTACAGAATTTTCAACTGCTTCAACAACTTGGTGAAACTTTCAAATAACCGAACGCTTAGCACTTAGTCTTGTCGATTTGTAAAAGTTTACTTTTAGTGTTGGAAATAGAGTTCAATTTGCTATGGCAATCAGAATCATTTAGACGGCGCAAGACGGAATGGGGTTACCTATATTAATCTACGCTATAGTTTTATGTTATAAGTGTATATCTTCGTTGTATCAAAACTAAGCGACAGACATACAAAACTTTTCTGATACGGCAGTATTGTTTTGTCCTTTATGATATTTGGAGGATAAAATATTTTTCCAGTTAGATGAAGGTCAAAGAGTCTCACTTTCAAATAATGCTTGCGATTCATCCATTTAATTGTCGCGTAACGCAAAAAAAAAAACTATAAATATAATATAATTATAAACTGCAGAAAAAAAACAATGATAAAAAGTTCATAATTTTCACAATCTTGTATACAAATCAGATAAAAAGTGGATCTATCTATCTGGCAAACGTATTGTTTAACATAAAATGAGAGACCAGAGAAATAAAATCTGGTTAAGCTTATGTAACAGAGCATTTTCTGAAAAATATCAACTGAAATTTTTATTACTTTGCTGCCAGTAAAATATATTACATTCCATAAAATAATTGGAAATATTTTACCTTCAACCAATATTCGTTTCACGCCAAAAATAATTTTTACTTTGGAAGGAAAATTTCGTATTTTAAATCCGATAAAGATTGGCCAAATACTTACCAATGTTTCGATAATGTGATGATTGGCAATTATGGTGATTTGAGATTATGATATTTTGAGAATATGATATACAGAGACTAAGCGAATATACACAGTTATCTACGAGTTGAAGAAACAGCGTTAAAACCCAGACATAATCTTGGTCACGCCATGTGACCATATCACTTGAGCAAAGAACCACATAGATCTGAGTGGACCTGTCCAATCAGTGCAAGCATTTGTCAGTAACCGTGTAGCTCAAGTCAGTAGCTCAACGATCCATTGCCATCCCAGAGACCAAGCTTAAACGCCCCATGTCATATAAACCAGAATACAGTAACGTTGCTAGGCGGCAAAAATAGATATGGTCATATTACTTCCCCTGATGACCTCCTTCACAAAGAGCTCATGATTCAAGCAAGTCTCGGACTGAACAAAACGACTCTGCAGACAATCGTCGGACAAACTGTTACCCACTGTTACATACACGTGGCATTAGGAGGTAACACAATACTTTTCAACTTACAGCTTTCGAGTCTTAGCAAGTTCTCATAATGGAGAGCGCTTGCATAGAAGTTTTGTCCGGTGACGCTGTTTCGCAGAATAAAATTCTTTAAGAAGCGTAAGCCTCGTTATAGCCTGGAGGTAGTTGTGATATTACTTGGGTACTTTCGTTTTGGTGGAACATTTTGTAATCGTGTCTCTCTCTGCTGTTAAAGTTTTTAGAAGTTCTGGGAGATGGGAATATTGTAGCTTACCTACTGTTTAACTAAAATGCTTAAAGTAAGTATTCATTAATAGTCGTTTAGTGATAAAATAATTGAATAAGCACCTGGTTTGTTTTATCTAACCATTAAGCAGCTCTAGGTACAACTGCGCCCGAATAAACTCCTGTTTTGAAAATGTCCTTGATTCAACTCAACGTTTCTCAAAATCTCGAAGAAATTTTGAACAATTTGAGTCATAACAAATTACTTCTATAAAATAATAATATTTACGTATGCCTAATGGGAGAAAAAAGAAGATGATACCAGAACAAACCCTTTGAATAATTACAGTATTTAAAATGATACAGGGTGTAATATTTCGCTGCCACCGACCACGTGCCCTCAACAGTGGTCACTCGCTCACAGTGTCAATATGTGTGGCGTGTGGTGTGTGGTGTGTGCTGGCGGGAACAACTGAATTTTTACGATCGCTTTAACGACAGTTTTGTGGTTACAGCGTGGTCTTTGTCAACACTGTCTTTATGGTTATAAGAAAAAAGAAACGCTATAAGCTATGGCGTCGGTTATTTTTTAACTAAAGTAATATTTATGGCTATATTTTCATTATGATTAGTACCGATCGTAAGTGGACGAATTAAAATTATGACAAACTTGGAATTCTTCGAAGATAGAGAGAAACCGTCGGGTCATCCAGATAGGAGATATTTTAATCAGACTAGGAGACCTAATCTACTTCTGGAGCGAGGTGGGCTGGTTGGAATGACCAGAGACAGCTGCCATGCATGGCCCACATACAATGATCCATTGGAGGACAAAGTGTGGAAACTAATCCCAATGTCCAAACCAATACCAGTGGTAAGGATGCACAAAAACTATTTTCAATACTTGACTCAAGAACGGGTCAAACAAGAGTTCAAGTCAGTATGCGAAAAAGTCTTGGGCAAAAACTAATAATGAGACATGTTTGGACTTCAACATCGTAAAAAGTTCTCGATTTCCGGGATGATCCAGGCCACATTTTGTACGTTCGCAGTAAACAACCAAACAGCACAAAACTGGGGCCTAATGGCATGTTTCATTTAGCCGTTCGCAGTCGCTAGATATAGATAGGCCTCCGGGAAATAACGCCCCTAGCCCACGCGCTGCGAACACCGCTGACCGCACGCCGGTCATTCTACACCGGATGCGCTGCAGAGAGGCAATGCCGAATAGAATCGAAAATATGCAGTAACCCTTTGCATTTTTGTTAGGATTTTTGTGGGTAAACATACGATGTAAAGTGAACAACCGTTACAACAACATAACCGTGTCAAGGAGAATCCTGAAGTTAGTTTCAAAATAACAAGTTTAAGTATTTGTGTAATTTGTGAAATAAGTTGGTTTTGGTGGGAGTTTTGAAGTACCTAGTAGTTTTGTGTAAGTAGTAGTATAATAACTAATGTTGGCTAGCTGACAACTCATCTAATTACAGTCGCGTCCCACGGTTCTTACCAAACTTTTACAGGATGACAAAAATCGTATCTGTTTTTTTTTTGCGATAATCTTTATGATAAAGTTTGCATAAAGCAAAGTAAACGTTGTGGTTAATCCTTATTGATATAATTGTCTAAGACTACTAATAATAAAACAGCAGAACTTTACAAAAAACTAAACAGAACATTCTTTAGACACATCTTAATACAACGGCATGAATCAAAACTACAACAGTCAATTTGAATATCATTGAGGCCAAAACTAAACCCCTTTTTAGGGTTCCGTACCCAAAGGGTAAAAACGGGACCCTATTACTAAGACTTCGCTGTCTGTCCGTCTGTCCGTCTGTCTGTCTGTCTGTCACCAGGCTGTATCTTAAGTACCGCGATAGCTAGACAGTTGAAATTTTCACACATGATGTATTTCTGTTGCCGCTATAACAACAAATACTAAAAACAAAATAAAATAAACATTTAAGGGGGGCTCCGATACAACAAACGCGAATTTTTTGGCCTTTTTTGCTCGATATCAAAAATGGCAACAGGTAGGCACTTGAAATATTCACAAAATACTCAGTTGTATTTTAACTTTAATAATAAATAATAAAATTAAATTAAAATAAATATTTAAGGGGGGCTCCCATACAACAAACATGTTTTTTTCGGCGTTTTTGCCTTGTGGTACGGAACCCTTCGTGTGCGAGTCCGACTCGCACTTGGCCAGTTTTTTCCTCCGCAAAACCTCGATATTCAAACAGAAACATTGGCAACACAGTAATCCTGACAGTTGACATCTCTGAGCCAATTAAATCATCGGGTGCCGAATCAATAACACCCTTGTATGTGGCCAAATACACGGATTTAGTCGAGCCAGCTGACGACAATGACACTTTTGAGTTATGAGTTGCGGTAGCGGGTGTACCGGTGCAACGCGTGTGACGTCATATAACCGGCGATTTTGTGGCACCATACATTAATGGGCTTGCTAATGATTTATCTTTTTGTCCTCTTGTATTGTACCAACCGAAACCACATTCGACCTCAATTAGATATTTATTTAGATTGGTTTTCCTGTTTGGAAAAGAAATGGGAAATAGAAAATATTTTATTGTATTATATTTATTTTTATTTTATTTTATTTTATTTTTATTTTTTTTATTGTGTATTTTATTTTACAGTAAGTTGAGTTGACATGAGTAGCTTAAAATATGACCTACAATAGGTTACAATATATTACTTGCCAGTGAGCCCCCTAGACAGTTGGTATCTTGGGCCTCGAATATTAGTGTCATTAATGGTTTCTTTGCAATGTTTACAAAGTACATTTCAGTCTAATAATCAGTAGGTAGATAAAAATACACTGCAAAAAAGGGGTTTGTATCACATGGTGCGAACGGCCAGTCAGCCATGACACTTTTGAGTTATGAATTACGGCAGCAACTGCACAACTGCCCTCGCTGCAGCCTCGAGCGTTACGTCACACATAACTGCTGAAATTACGATCATTTTCAGCCATCACACGTTACTGGTGTTAATGATTTATAAGTATTGTTGTTTGTTTGCAATTAGCGTCTCATTCAAAATATGGTGTTTTTATAAATTATATCAGATCCTAAGAAAGTGCTTCGCAACTGTGTAAAAGTGCAAATTGACACTCAACACAGATATATTATAATCGTAGAATAATAAGAAGGGCACGCACAGGAAATACAAATAATAAGAAAGTACATTAAATCTTCATGAAAAAATAAAATAAAAAAGAACATTAAATTTTAATGTTTATCTAAGGAACTACTTATCTACTTTATTTAATAAAGATTTAAACGGATAAAATAGTGAAAACATTAAAAACATACATTGGTATTACGGGCTGGTTTCCGCAACTCCACGTCAATGCGCGTATTTTGCGTACAAAAACATACATACACTCGTAAAACTTAACCCGCCTTCTGGCGCAGTCGCGTAAAAAGAAGACTTGTGCGAGGCAAAAAAAGCTCCTATCTCAGTATGATGCATGAATAAGTTACAGTTTAACTGCTTCTTATTTATATTAGGCTAGATTGTAATCAAATACTTAGAACTTTAGTTCTTACTAGCTGTGCCCGCGACTTCGTCCGCGTGGAAAAGTGACTTTTCGGGCAGCATATTTTGAATTACATATACAGTCTACAGACCGGGCATTTGCTGTCCGAACCCTCTGAGAACTCAGGCGAATTTCAGTGAAAGTCTCAGACTCTAGTGCTTGAGCTTCACGATCGGCAGTGAGACGTATTTCTCGTTCTTCCTGTGTTTCCTGAGACCGAACATTTGCTGTCCGAACCCAGACTCAGACGAACTCAGACGAATTTCCCTATCAGTGAAAGTCTCAGACTCACGCGATAGTGTATGAGCTTCACGATCGGCAGTGAGACGTATTTCCCGTTCGTCCTGTGTCTCCTGGGATCGAGCATTTGTTGTCCGTACTCTCTGGGAGCTCAGGCGGGTTTCCCTGACAGCAAAAGTCTCAGACTCACGCGATAGCGCGTGAGCTTCGCGATCGACAGATAAACGTGCCTTTCGTTGTTCCCCGTTTTCCCTATTTCGAGTTGTCATCATTCGAGAACGACTTGAACTCAGTCGAGATTCTCGCTGAGTCGAAGTTTCTGCAGCACGAAACCTAGCCTGGTGCAGAGAGCCTTTTGCCTCACGACCTTCCTCAGATTCCTGTGATCGAACTAATCTCATCCTTTTAGCATTTCTGCTACATTGGGAGAGGTTGGATCTTCTTCGAGGCATTCTTACAATAAAATAGTACTTACTACTTAACACACAGTTATTTAGTAAACACGTACTATCGTAAACAATTAAATTATAAATACTTACAGATTATTATACAGTCTAAAATTATCACAGTTTAAGTAATAAGTGTTAAGACGTGTAAACCAAACGTCTTTATCATCATCATTTCAGCCGATAGACGTCCACTGCTGGACATAGGCCTCCCCCAATTTTGGGGGGGTTTGCCATAATCGCCACGCTTGGCAGGCGGGTTGGCGATCGCAGTATGGTATGGTGGTGGAATGCATAGAAAACGCTGCTGCCCATTCTCCGGTGAGACCCTTAGTCGCCTTTTACGACACCCACGGGAAGTAAGGGGTGGTGCTATTCTTCTACACAGACAAACGTACTAACTTTATAAAACAAAAGAATTGCTAGAAAAAATAATTACTAACCTAAGCTAATGAACTTATACTTAATAAAGAAAATCAAGAAAAGAAATGCCTAACCTATACCAAATACTTATAATATTTATATACAAACCCTAAATACAAATTAAGATAAGTATGTATACCAAAAATCAGGGAAAGAAATGCCCAACCAATAATAAATGCTTACAATATTTATTTACAAAACCCTAAATAAAAATTAAGATAAGTAAATACCCAAAAATCAAGGAAAGAACCGCCTAACCTATACCAAATACTTACAAAATTTTAAAGAAAATTAAGAAAAAGAACCTAACCTACAAATCCTAAAATATAAATAAATGAAATATGCAAACAGTCAGTATTCAAGTGAATCGCAATAATCGAATCCAACTATTCGCCTATACTCTCCGGGATACGTGCGTTCGCTACGAATAACTGAATCCTTATGGCAGCGGCGCGTTTTCTTTTGAAATGGTCATCTCGCAGTTCAACCTGAGGGGTTGTCGACTGCTTAACCTGGCTTTCCTGTGGATGCCTCAATAAATTAAGGCCTCCAGCCAGGGCATAATACACAACTTGACTACACAATATAAACTTAAAAACTAAGCGAATACACGCTAGGGGCACCCCCTGTGGGGTACGGACCTCGGCTTAGGGCGTCGCTGGGAGAGGGCAGCAAGGGACAGGCTGGATCGGAATTATGGCAGCGGCGCGGCTCTCAGCGCGCTTTATACAAGGTGTAACGGAAAGGGGGTATCAACCCTGAAGGAGGTGAATGTGCTCATGAAACTGAACAAATTTCCCCAAAGAACATAGGTCGAAATATGAAAAAAAATTTCCCATAGTAATAGTAAATCATTGATGTGCTATTACTATGGGAGGTCCAAATTTTTTTTTTCATTTTTATTCACCTCCTTCAGGGTTGATACCCCCTTTCCGTTACACCTTGTATATATAGCCGCGAGGCGTTTACGTACTCTGATAGAATACCTGAACAAATGTTCGCCGTGATTCTTTAAATTGACATAACTTTTTTATTTATGAACCGATTGACATGAAATAAACACTAAATGTTAAGTGAAGCTTACTAAAATATATTAGTGAAAACCGCATCTAAATCGAATAAGCCGTTTCTGATATTAGCGTGCACAAACACAGCAGACAAACAGACAAAAAAAATTTAATTACAATTTCGGGTTCGGCATCGATATAATAACAACCCCTGCTACTTTTTTTTAATATATTTCCATTGTACAGACACTACTTTTCTACAATTTTATTATATGTATAGATTAATCCAGGGAGAAAAAAAAACAAAATCGTAAAGCAGTCCTCTTTCCCTAAGCGTCATAATTATATTTTCTTTGCTCCTGTTTCAATTTATTATTATAAATATAAATTTATTTTGTTTAGTTTAATATAGGTACGATAAGTATGTATTTATTGTATTATGTAAATGATACACCACAGACTACCTACAGTACGTGTCTCTCCTTCCCCTTTTTAATCCATCCAAAGCTTGTTTTTAAAAGATCGCTTTTAACGATTTGTAAAATTTATACATTTTTACCCGACTGCGCCAGAAGGAGGTTTATGTTCTTCGAGTGTATGTATGTATGTATATTTCTTTGGCATGCTCTGTAGCCTAAACGGCTTGATCTATTTCAGCTTGAGAGTGCCGTTAGATTAGTCTTAATTGTATTTTTCTCAAAACCTATCGAGTGGGGTTAAAATAAAGGGTTTTAAAAGGTGATTACAAAAATATGGTATATAAGTATAACTTATAAGGTTAAAAGTAATTCGAAGTAACAAATGGTAAAAACACTTACCAAGAACGTCTGCGAAATCTTTCACGTTTGTAAGCAAAAAAGCTGGAAATAAAAAAAAGTAATTAAAAAAAATAAAAAACCCGACTGCGGTGAAAAACTTAATTTAAAAAAAACTGGAAAGTAAAAATACCTGAAAAATTGGAAGCAGGCGCGAACCATACCGTTTTTATTATATTTTCAAATTCAAATGGCTTCCGCCTGCTTCCAACTTTTATTTCATTTAAATTGGGCTTATTTTTAGCTTTTCAAGATTTTTTTTACCCGACTGCGCCAGAAGGAGAGGTATGTTTTATAACTTAAGTTTTTTACCGCAGTCGGGTTTTTATTTTTTTTAATTACATGTTTATGTCTGTAATTTATATGGTCTACATTATAAAGAGTATTGTATTCTATCAAAATAAGTATATTATTTTGGAAAAACCGACGTAAGATTAGATTCACATTATTTTGCAACTCAAAGTCTCGTTTATTCAAAACCTATTTAGTGTGTTTGTATTTAAATGTATGTGTAATGTATTTAAACAAACGATAGCTCAAATACCTAGTTACCGACATTCATTAATTACAGCCTAGCAACGAGTAGGTACCTATCTCTTTGAGACAGTTAATAGACAATATCGAGACTATGAAACAGTCCGACAGCTGTATTATATTAGTGTTCAAACGGATTAATTAGTATCTTTGCTTAGGCTTACATATCTGATTGGGTTATAATAGTTCGGGGTGCTTTGTGTCTTCTAATATCAATTTAACGCTTTTGATATTAATTCGATACAATCTATTATGGATTACTTTGAATCCTAATAGAATTGATTGCTAATAAGTCATGTTTGAGGCCCATTCCCAGTCCCTCTCACCGAGAGAAGGCCTGTGTGCCAGCAGTGGGAACAAAAAAGGCTGTTTATACAAGACTCGTTTGATCTTTATATATTAAAATGATGGGCATACCCGCCGCTTAGATGAAATCTAGCTTCTGCCCGGCGACTTCTGTCGGCGTAGAAGTCAACTGTACCATGAAACATCCTATATTTATTTATTTATTTTATTATCCATTTATTTCAGGCATCAAGGCCCATATAAAACACATACAATACAATATTATAACTTAAATACATACAACATTATAATTAAGTAAACTAAAAACTAACGAACACGAAGTGTCTGCGTCGTGTTTCGCTGACTGGTGTCATGTATCCGGCCACGAAACCGGCGGTACACAACACCCTTCGGCCAGAACTCTTCCTTGAGGAACTTCTCGAGATGATGTGTCGGAACACGCACCACGAACGACTTGAAGTTCCTGTTGTGACGCGACTCCAACTTCTCGACCCTCAAAGTCCAGCTGGTCTTCACGCGCATGTACTCCACGATCTCTTCAACCTTCGTGGAGTGGTGCAGTCTGGACACGTACAGCTGCGTCGTCGGGATTGCTGGACGCAGCAGCATGTTGGCTATATGGCATTCTGCAATAGTATAACTTTCATCAGTGAAAGAATTTTTCAAATTGGATGAGAACTTGCTGACATTACCCCTTACACTCAAACAAATAACCTTACATTTAAAAAAATATTAATTTTAAGACGACGACGCTTGTGACTTTAAACAGATATTCGCTTCGCGGCTTCGCTATGAAACCGGACACAGATAGCGCGACGATGCGCCAAACGGCAATGCACATAATAATAATTATATAGGCGCAATGCATCCACCCAACCCCTTTCCTTCTAACCCCCGCTCTTCGCTCCGCTGTGCTCCACAAAATCAGGCTTTAGCACACTCAGCCTATCTGGGAGGCCTAGAGAGAGAGCCATAATCCATCATGCTGGCACAGTCACATGTCTTCAAATGTTTGGTTCTAGGACATGCGGTTTCTTACCTTTTACACTTTATCTATAGCCAAATTCCATGACAACTTCATTGATTGCTTATTATTGATTTATTACACCAATCACATAAGTGCAGTGGTGGTCCAGTGGTGACGGCCCTGACTTACGATTTGTAGGTCGTAGGTTTGAACCAAGACGAGCTCTTTACTTTGTGTAAATTATTTTCATCACCACTTCTCTCAAAACTGTGAAGGAAAATATCGTTCGGAAGCCGTCATGTCCGAGAACTGATAATTCCAAGACATGTGACAACTACCAACCCACACAGGGCCCGCATGGTAGATTACAGCCCTGGAGGCCCTGGAGGCCTGTTCAAATTCAAATTCATTTATTTGTTGGTGGAAAGTTATTATCATAATTATATAAAGATCGCTGTAACATACCAATAGGGCGTACAATATTTAACAGTTATTTAAAATCTATTTTATCATTAATATTATTATTCATATACACAGAAAATCTCTTCAATATTCTACCACATGGGCGTCCAAATGTTAAATAAGTTAATAAGTTTTATTAAAAGGTAAAATTAGGGATGTCAGTCAGAAATAAAATAATATAAATACTTAATAATTGAATTAAATTACTATGTCAAAGTGTCATTTAAGTAGTCATTTAAATTATAGTAGCATTTATTCCATCAAAATTTTTTAAATTTGCTTCTTAAATCCAGCCAAAACATAGGTAAAGTCAATTAGAGAGTTAGTCTAATTGATTTTACCTGTGTTCAACCTGTGTCCCTGCAGCCTGCATTAGACAATTAACTAATCAGAGCCTTGATCAGTCCTTCAGAAAAGAAGTAAAAGAAAAGTAAATAACAAAACGAATTAACCCAGTCTCTAGACTATAAAAAGGCAACATAATAGTACCAACTGCCAACGAAACGTTTCTTAGCTAAACAATATTCCGAGCTTCTAGCTGAAACGGTATTACCGAGTAACCGTCGCTTATGCCGAACGCCTCGTAAGAACTACGGAACGTTGTTGGTCACGTTTTAAGGAATTTTTCAACAATATCGAACTGTTTCCAACTAAAGCGATTTGCAGCAAGAGCATCAGCTGTGTTAGCCTTTGGTAATAACGGCTGGTACACACGTTGGAGATGAATGTGTTGTGTATTGTAGCTTTTTACCATGTGTTTGATTCTGAGTTATGGTAGAAGACATCAATATGTAGGTACTGCTGGGTAATTGAGTAACACACTATCAGTAGCAATGGGTTTCATTTTGACAGTTCAACAACATTCATTGCGCAGACACATTTTTCGAACATATGGAGCAATGGATTAGCAATATCCTTCAAAATTATTCACATTGAGAATGATAGTGTGTTACGCAATTAAGCTGCTGGATTCGGAGTCTACGAAAACACTGCCTGTTTATGAAAGAAATGTATAAGGGCTGATTTTTCCATCGCCAGATAACTTTCATTCGAGGAATAAAATTGACGTTTGACAGTTTTTGTATGAAACAACTGTCAAAATTTCAAAATTATTCCTCGAATAAAGTTATCAGATGATTGAAAAATCAGCCCTAAGACAAATAAAGAGGGAATAATATTTTATTTGGGAAATTAAAACGAACAAAATTAACATTATTTTATGTAAAGGCTATTTGCTGTCAAGACTTATATTTTGTACGTAGTCCATTGCTCATTTTAGCGAAAAAATATTGAGATGTGATTCAATTTTGAAAGTTTTAAAAATTTTCGTCATAATAACAGTTTTTGTAAAGGGCATTTGTGATACGTTATATCACAAATGCCCTTTACAAAAACTGTGACGAAACGCAAAGATACAAAAAACATTGAAAACCGTAGCAAAACCCGTCGCAGCCAACCCGACTGTTAAGAAACGGGTCAACCACCGGCCCACAACTTAAATAACCCAATTAAAATTGGCACAAATAAATAAACAAAAAAAAATCGGAATAAAGTTTTGAATAGAGAACGACATTACCGAGGCAGTTAGCATTCATTCCGTCGCAGTTTTTAAAGTTCAGGGAATGAATAGTGTCAACGGGGGAGCAAGAATAACGAACGGCTGAATAGCAAATGAACCGGGGTATATCTTAACGATTCGTGCATGTGCGCCCTTATTTTTCTGCTGGCGTGATATGAAATGGGGGTGAGGATATTTACATGCAACGGCCAAAATATTTTTTCTGCATGAGTAGAGATTTTCCGTCTTTATGCAATGCTTCAAAAGGAGTAAGTAGCTATTGACGTGGTTTCTTGCGGAGTCATGAGACGGAGTATGTTCACGACGGTTATGTTTTGACGTTTCCCCAAAATTATTTAATCTTAAACGTACCTACGAGTAGGTACGATATTTTCTGCCTTAAATTATCTGACTCTACGATTCAAAACTTTGTGTAGGTAACTCCACAAAGTTTTGAATCGTAGAGTCGCGTTTTTGACACCTCTGACATGCCGCAGAAACTTGACTTGATTATCACGGAAACGCCGTTATTATGGTGTGAGCTAACTCTTCTCAGTGTGGACACTTTTTCGCGCGACTTAGTACGGTGAGGGTAAATTCTTTTTTTTTGTGGTGGGAAGTCATCAAATTTTAATGACCCCAGCTCTGGTTAGAGCGGAAGAGTGTCAGACTTTTACTGACTAAAATCCACCCGTGTTCCTTCTTTAGCCCTTTATGTTCCGGGCCAGTGGTAACCCTTTCGGACAATCCCGCTGACCCGGCAGAGGATAAATCCTTTTTTTTTATTTTGGATGGGAAATCATCAAATGACTCCTCCCACTCTGGGTGGAGCGGAAGGGAGTGTCAGACTCTTACTGACTAAAACCCACCCGTGTTCTTTCTTTACCCTTTATGTTCCGGGTCAGCGGTAACCCATTCGGACAATCCCGCTGACCCGGCAGAGGGTAAATCCTTAGGCTGGATTTAGTGCACGACCGACACAGTTAGCGCTGACATCGGTCGAACGTAGCTATATCAATGAAAACTTATTTGCAGCGCACAGCTGCGTCGCGCTAACGACGACTGTCATGTCCGCATATGCGGGCGTGTAGTGCGACGCTGACCGAACGACCGACCGTACGCGCGTACGCAATATCTCTTGTGACCTCTCTTGTGAGTACTCAGTTAGCCGTCAGCTAAGCACTAGACGATCGGTCACGACCGATAATCAGCGCACTCCGTCGGTCGACCACTCCAGCCTCAAACTTGCATCCTAATTGCGTAACATACTTTCAATCTCAATCTGAATAATTTTGTAGGATATTGCCAAT
Source organism: Mesoligia furuncula (assembly GCA_916614155.1). Lineage (NCBI taxonomy): Eukaryota > Metazoa > Arthropoda > Insecta > Lepidoptera > Noctuidae > Mesoligia > Mesoligia furuncula. The sequence goes on from OU744790.1 coordinate 38,527,678, forward strand.
CCATTGCTTTATATGTTCGAATATTTGTTTGTTCAACACCGTAAATAACGCAATGAATTTTGTTGAACTGTCATTCCTACTGTTGGTATGTTACGCAATTAATTACCTCGCGGTATGGATATAGCCACATTACATTCGCAAGTCTCGAAGCTGAAGAACCAACCTGAAACGGTTGTTTGCTCGACCGAAACAATCAACTGATAAGCGGAAAAGTTTAACGAGTATCTCTGCAAACTTTGATACCAAAGAAAATCCTAATATCAAAAGAATATTCTTAATAATCCCACTAAGCGCAAACAACAGGTTGGCTTTAAAAAAAAGCAATAATACAGAGTTTTACCCTGCGAGAACTGCAATAATCCGTTTCGTTTTATCGCATTTTATTTTTCCCTTATTATTTATTGTTGAGCCGGTTTAATAAAACGGACTTCAATTATTGCAGTCGGTATTTTAATGGTGGAAGATATGGCTGGCTTTTTGCGTTTTGCCGGTTTATTTGTTAGAGATTTTTTTTATTTGACAATCAGATGGTTGATCCATAGGCCTGTCCATGTTTGATTGCTTTTATATAGCTTTATCGTCAGCATATAATGTTGCCACTGCCGGGACACAGGCCTCCTCTCAGTGAGAGATAGTGGGCCATAATCCACCACGCGGGCCCAGCGCGAGTCGGCGGATGTCACATGTCTTCGAATTTTTGGTTCTAGGACAAGCAGGTTTCCTCACGATGTTTTCCTTCACCGTTTTGAGAGCAGTTGTGATGAAAAAATTTACACGAGGCCGTTACTGCTGGGCCACTACAGCTCATCTGCTGCTTCTTCGGGCTGTGCCGGTGCAGATTGTAAACGTATTATAAATGACCAATTGGGTGCCAAATTAACCCTTAATTTGACTACGTTCACTGTGATAAACGTTCATTGTTCACAAATCCCATCTCACAACACCAAGCTAATTTCAACTAATTGCATACTTGATGAACTAATTGAAAAATAATTGATATGCTCGTGTTGATTGGTTGCTCTGCAACGTGTCCACGGATTCCGTTCACGCCATATTTGTCGGTAATTAGCCATGTTGATTATACAATTTCAACAATGTTACAAGTACTTGCAATTAATTAATTAATGCCTCAATTTATAGGTGAAAATTGAATTTCAATCTGTTTATTCGTTAGTCGGATTTACTATAGTCAATGTGATATTTAATTGCTCAATTCATTTTGTTAATTTAGGGGTTTATGCTATGAACATTTATGACCATGCTTTTTCATAAGATTTTTTTTTTTGATTTTTTTTTATATAGATACTGTTTTTTATTAGATATTTTTATATTAGGTATATTATTTTCTATAAAATTAAACGCAAACGGCAAATTTTTTATTTTTATTTTATCAAAAGCAGCTACAATATAAAACACAAGCTGACCCGGCGAACTTCGTACCGCCCCGCTTGCCACTCTGCCACTCTGCCCCCGCTTTTTAAATCTCTGATATCTTCTAAATATGCTGTAAAGGGCAATTTTGATCTCCATGAAATACACAACGTATTTAATTGGATAAGGAATAATACTGTGTTGTTTAAAATTGCTTGGTAAATAACCTATAATTTGTTAGTAATATGTAAAAAATAAAAATGGTTACTGTGGATTATCCTTAGGAGATAAAAAAAGTACATTAATTTCTCGTAAGGTTTAGCCAGCATTTGAAATGTAAGCGCACAAAAATATGTTTGTTACGACATCACATTACAAATCTTTGAATTTCTCGATTTTTCTCTACTATAATATACATGTATTATATATTTAAACCTTCATCACTCTATCTATTGCTAAAAACTGCATTAAAATCCGTCCGTTTAAAAGATCTAAGTTAACAGGGAGCGGGAGCGATTTTGTTTTATACTATGTAGAGATAGAAATAAGAAATACACAAAACATAGAGACAACATTGCAGCCCACGACGCCGTTCATAGGTTAACTAGGATACATAACAATGAAATGATAATTGTTAGGGGCAGCGATTTTTTTATTTAAAATTATTATAAGCCATGAAAGATAAGCAGGAATCACTTTTTTCAAAAACTAGACAAGCCCACAGATTTGAATTCGATAAAACACTTTATGTATAAAAACTGTAAAGCTAAAAATAACGAGAAGCTTCAAATCGTTCATCAGCATTTCAAATCGTTTTATACAAGAAACCCTCCAGCAAACGAGAAATGAAATATGTAGGTAGTCTCGATAAAAATCGTCTACTTAAATCTTTAACGCCTGAAACAGTCGCGTGGCTCCACAAACCGGGATCGATTACCATACCTAATGAAAACACGAACCAATAAAGCGAGGTGTGTGCACAAACGTTAGCTGCCTCCTGTCTCCACACCCGCTGACAACTTAATAGAAAAGAAAAATAAAAGAGGAACAAATTAAAGGAGCTTTAGGAATTATAAAAGAGCAGAGTTGTGTCGTAAAAGGCGACTAAGGGGCGTACCGGAGAATGGGCAGCAGCGTTCTCTATGCATTCCACCACCATACCATACTGCGATCGCCAACCCGCCTGCCAAGCGTGACGATTATGGCAAACCCCCCCATTTTGGGGGAGGCCTATATCCAGCAGTGGACGTCTTTCGGCTGAAATGATGATGATGAGAGTTAATGTTACTCGGACATATAGAGCCAACTGCATGAAAAAAATATGTTTAAGAAAAAAATTATGACAGCTGTCAAATTATTTTAGAGGTTGTTATAATTTTTTCAACACACTTGCTCGTAAAGTGGCTCTTATTGAACCGCTTTTAGGTCCATAATGCAGTGTATTAAAAACGCGTGCTTTTTCTTTACTTTAATCCACAAGTGCTTTATTTCCACAGATAACTATTTACTAGTCGGAGATGCGCGCATTTTTAATCTCATCAATTCACTTTTTTTTTTAATAGTCTGTATTGTCCTTGGTCCCAAAATTAGGTAACTAATATTTATTTACCTTAAGGTGAATGCGCAGGGATCTCGGACAATTTAAGGTGAATGCGCAGTGGTCTACCACTGCGCATTCACCTTAAATTGTCCGAAAAAACCTAAGAAAATTTGAAATTCGCGGTCTACCGCGAAATTCAAATTTTCTTAGGTTTTTTGCAATTTTCAGGTCAGTGTCAGGTTTGTATCTTGATCAAAATATGATTTGCGACTCTAACAGGTACCTACATCTTTACAGAATTATAATCATTCGAATCATTATTACATCTTTCTTATGGAAAAGTTCTTAGGGAAAAAATCTAACTAGAAAGATTCTATTCTAATGACTATATTTCTGTAAATACATATACAGAGCGTTAGGTTAAACGAGCGACATACTTTGAGGGGAGTTAGTACTCATGAAAATGAGCAACTTTTCCATCAAGTGTGTTGAAAAACGTCGTATGAAACGCGTGTGCATCGATCATTAGACTCTCGGCTTTCTTATCGCACTCGCCTGCGGCTCGCGCGAATAATACCGCCTCGAGCATAATGATCAACATAGCACACATGTATCATAATGTACTATTACGGCATAGCTTAAGTAACATTTATGACACATTATTTAAACCTTTAAATGGAATTTGTAGGGCCTAGCCTTTGATAGCTGTTATTTTATGATTATTCTATTAGATTTGGTATTTATTTTTGTAAAATGGTTCATAAAAACACTTTTACATACTTATATCAAAATTAAATTATTTTTAGTAGATGTACTTTTTCCTCTTATAAAATAGGGCCCAATGAAGTCTTTGTTTTTGTTTAATGTTTGTATAATTTATTTGTATGAAATAATAAAAGCGAAATGAAAGTGCGAATTTAATTATTTTTCGAAATCATTACAGCAATGTTAAAGATTGAAAAGTGTATCTTTTTTATTTGATAATTTTTAAACGTCATCTCTTTTCGACTTCTGTTAGAAATAAAATTTGTTCACAGAACTGTTGCAAGTTGCAACCTGCTGGTCTGTGGTCTAGGCGTACAAATCCTCTTCGATTGTAAATGTCGTTATTGGTTAAGTCGAATCGACGCCGACGTCGCTTACACGCAAAATGGGGACCTGAACAGGCGATCGGCCGTCCGGCTGTCGGACGGCAGCCCTCCGGCGGCCGGTGAATACCACAAAGAGATATAAACGGTGCAATACGCTCAGATTGGATTGCATTGTAGCTTCCGCACAGCGGTTACAAGTGTCAGCGGATTTGTTATTTATGAAACTAATGAAGGTCGTGTAGTTATCGCGAGGTTTTTTTTTTTAATTAAAACTGATTCATAATTAAAATAACTAATCGGTTAATCAGACCCGATTGATAAAGAATTTGTATGTATATTAAGTAGGTATTACAGAAACCAAAATGAAATCCCACAACAGAGCCAATCACTTGATCATCGCATAAAGTAAAACAGAGAAAAAAATCCATTAGAGAGAACACAAAGAAACATAAAATTGCGTATAATAAGAGCCATCATTCGTGTCAAAAACAATTGTTCTTGTGACGTAACAAGAACAATTGTTTTTGCGGCTCCACTATCCAAAAATCTTTAAGATTACATCACAAGAACGATTATATTTTCTGGAGCACCATTAAACCGAATAACGCCAACTTACCGCGCCGTGACGTCACATTTAACTATAACACAAGCCGTATTATCGCTCTGCGGAACCGCTAAACTGCTGGAATAAAATAATAACTCAACAACCTCCATTAAAACGCGTATATTTAATGTACCTGCTTCCTATCCGTTGTGGCGTATTTTTCTCATTGGAAACCTCAAAGTTGGCGAAGTGCCAACACTAGCGGACCTTAGGGCACCCGTCCAGCCAACACTAGCGGAGTTTAGGGCACCCGTCCAGCGCCTTGAGATAAACTTCCATAATATATCACTAGTGACGCTAAAATAAAATCGGAAATCAGGCATTTACCTGCCGTAGTGCTCACCTAACAGATGTTAATAATTTCATCGTCGTAATATCGAGTCATAAAATCTCCATAAAAATGCGATACGGTGGCGTTCTAAAATATGTTTATCGTGCAGATTTATCATAAAAGATGATATTCACAGCAAAATAAACGTCGGATACTATTTGTATTTTCCTTTATTCGTCTGTCGAAGCGAATTCCTTTTTAATAGGAAACACAAAACACCTACGACATTTTCCGTCCAAGCTGTTTGATGGTTTTAATAGTAAATTCGGCCTTGGCAATACCGACAACCGTAGTAGTAACACATTATTATTAAACACTAGCGAGCCGCCCCTGCTTTGCACGGTTTTTACGTCTTGACAAAATATCATCATAATCAGTCTATAATGTTCCCACTGCTGGGACACGGGCCTCCTCTTGGTGAGAGGGAGTGGGCCGTAATCCACCACGCGGGCCCAGTGCGGGTTGGCAGATGTCACATACGTCTTCGAATTTTTGATTTTAGGACATGCCGGTTTCCTCACGATGGTTTCCCTCCCCGTTTTGAGAGCAGTGGTGATGAAATAATTACACAAAGTAAAGCGCCTGTCTGGGTTCGAACCTACGACCTACAACTCGTAAGTCGCGGCCGTTACCACTTGGCCACTACTGCTCTCAAAAATCCAAAATATAGAGATTTCTCAAAAAAACAAAATGTCGAGATTTCTTTATTGACTTAAAAAGAAATAAGATTTTATTTTTTTTATGTTTGTTTGTGATAGCTATACTCAAAAAATACTTAACCGATTTGAATAATTATTTCATCTACAGGAAGCCACATTATCAGCGAGTAACATGGACTGAATATTGTGGTGTCTTACGACTTCCACGCGCACGAAGTCGCGGGCAGTAACTAGTTTATGATTATTTATAGAAGAAAAATACATTACTTACATCACAAAGTTGTCGCGTGTTCTTTACATATTTTCCCGCCTTTGATATTAAGTGTGCTTAAGTTCAGTGGAGAAATACTTTATCGAAGTTAATATCGAGTTCGAACCGTGAAAAAGACGGATCACTATGTGTATACTCGAACGAATATCAAAGTGAACTTATCTAGTAGCGTGTGAGAGGATAGTATATCGAGTTCAGGCAAAGCTGGCAAGGCTGGGGCCTCAAGCGCTGTTCAGCGGATATTTCAAGTTATAGAGTGTTATCCGGTTTAGGTTTTTGAAAAGAGTTTTTCATCGACGTTATTGTTGACCCGTATCAAAATTCAGTTCGCGTAAACCGATCTGATCGGGATTGAGAAACGTAATCGTACAGTGGCGCTGATTGAGTCTCATAGGTAACATAATCACAGAAAGAATATTAAATTAAACTTTATAGCGTTTGCCACGACTTTGTCCGCGTGAAATTTCTTTCTCCCCGACCGCTCATCGCATCGCCAGCCAGCGCAATTACTTCGTTTTAGGTTAGTGTTATTTTAGATTTTTTTTTGCTTGGTTCCTAATGCCTTTCTCAAGGATTGGGCCATCAAATGCTAAAAATAATTTTTCATATCCAACTGATAGTTTTAATAAAAATCAAACAACCACTTCAGCTTTATTATTAGTTTATAGATAACGAAAGAATTCATAATGTATTCTAACCAAACGAAGCATGCCCTCAATATAAAAAATACACGACAGAAAATCCCAAAAACAAGCTTCAGAAAAATCTCAACTTTTTCCTAAAGAAATAGGACATAAAATGCGATAGAAACGTCCTGAAAACTATCTATAAACTATGACGGCCTTATTACAAAATAAGATTTATCTTTAGACCTAGGTTTAAACCATCCAGCCATTTTTAAATTTCGAACTATAATCCAACGAAGCTAAAGTTCTTATTACAAAAACTGACGTTAAACCCGAGTCTAAGTTGTCAATTTTGCATTAAGAACTTTACGTTTGTCGGAATAAAGTTCAAAATAGAGTAACTGGCTCGAAGGTTTAGGCTAGGTCTAAAATTAGATCTCGTTTTGTAATAAGACGGTGTGAGTTTTAAACTCCAGTAAAGCGGTGCTATTCTGTAAAATGATCACCGTGATCAATTAGGTGACGTGGGCTTAAAGTGAGCTGTCAATAGTGTCAATTCCTAGCAAAAACAAACTCACTTCACCTAAGTTTTCACGGTGAGATTTTTACAGAATACACCGGCTAAAAACTACCGCGTGTGGGTTTTAAACTCCAGCGGTGCTATTCTGTAAAAATCTCACCGTGAAAACTTAAGTGAAGTGAGCGTGGAGTGAGCTGTCAATAGTGTCAATTCCTAGCAAACAAACTCATTTCACCTAAGTTTTCACGGTGAGATTTTTACAGAATCAACCTGCAGTACAGCGGTGCTATTCTGTGAAAAGATCACCGTGACAGCTCACTTTAAGCTCACTTCACCTAAGTTTTCACGATGACATTTTTACAGAATAGCATTAGTGTAGTGTAACTTGCACCTAGGGAGGCGGCTTGTTGGTATATGAATTTTTAAAGTCCCCACATGATCCCGCATGAACTTCGGCACCGCACGGTGTGGTACCAAAAGTGGTATCAAACGTAACTTTGTGGAGGAATAAGCAAGCGCTACTGCTGACCATGAGGTCCTCGGTTCGATTCTCAGGTCGGGCAAAGTATGATTTAGTTTTTCCAACATGAATTACTCGGTAGCAACCCAGAGTTTGGATTTGTGCTCAGTTTAAGTCGGCGAGGCTCGCCCCATTACATGGGATTTAAACATAACTGAAGTGAGAGTACTACTCGTACTAGAGAAATGTGAGAGTACTAGAAATGTGAGAGTACTACCAGGTACTCTGAGTGCCTAACCCTTCGGGTATTACGGGCGTGTTATTATGTTGTTATTTAATGGGTAGGGGTACTTAAACACTTGCCCCCTTACTAATAAACGTTGTATAGCGTCTGTATAGTTACACAACGCTTTGTCTTCTTCTTTCGAAAGTCAAATTACTGACGACTGAAAGAGAGAAGTCGATGTGTAACTATTCATCTGTTAAAATACGTTTATTAATAAGGGGGTTGATATAAATTAGTGGGAGCTGAATGAAGGCACTTATAAATTTTTTCCAAAAAATTTTTATCTTTTTAAAAGCTCAAGATCTTTCAATCACACTAATATTATAAAGGCGAAAGTTTGTGAGTTGTGTGCGTGTGTTTATATGTTTGTTACTTCTTCACGCTCAAACGGCTCGACCAATTTTGATAAAATTTTGTAAGGAGGTAGCTGACACCCTGGATTAACATATAGGCTACTTTTTATCTCGAAATTCCTACGGGATCGATACTTATGTGGGTGAAACCGCGAGGCGCAGTAACTGTTCTTTGTCTATACTTTTGTTCAAATTAATTCGCGTCGGGTGTAAGTCTACTCTTTGCAAGAAACTGACACATTTTTGCCTTATACACATTATACTCATACACAGTATACTTATGCACAGTATACTTATGCACAGTATACTTATACACAGTATACTTATACACAGTATACTCATACACACTGTTTGTGAGTATACCTCATACACAGTATACTTATGCACAGTATACTTATACACATTATACTTATCTATACTGACATATTATAAAGTGGTAAAATATGTCATGTAGGGGGTAATTCCGATAACTGATGTGGTCCGCGAAGGCCGATGCCTGCCAGGGTCGCGGGTAATTTGAAAGAGTAACCCTGGCCCTGGCACAGGCAACTGAAGGAACACGGGTGGGTTTCAGTCAGTAAAAATCTGACATCTCCGCCCAGAGCGGGAGAAGTTATATGATGATTCTTCTTCTTCTTCGTAGCACTCTTGTCAGAGCGGTCGTGGTCCTCATGTAATTTCTTGTTTAGGAGCTGATGTGATTTCCCTCACGATTTCTCGCCACCTACTCCGATTTCTGGTATATTTGTGCACTCAAACTCAAACTCAAACTCTTTATTGCTTTCTTTACTCATACAAGGGATCACCCATTGCGAATTTAACAGTCCATCACGTGGGTGAGCGTCCGCGTGGTGTAGTACCCTCCACTCTATCCTGCACGACAAAGCGGTCAATAGAGTCTCCCTCACTCCTCGAGATATGTCCGAAGTGTTTGAGGATGCGCGTTTGAACCTTAGCAGATTTGATGATTAACCACCCAAAAAAAGGGGGGTAATTCCGAAAATACTTTCACTAAAGGGAAGCTGTAGTATTCCTGAGTGTCATAGGATATATTTTATGTTAAAACAAAAAAAATCACTCGAACGAAGCAGGTACTTAGCAGGCTGAAGCTAGTCATAAATAAAAGTGGACTAAAACTCTGTGTACCTACATATACAAGAATATCTTGTAACAGGTTGCCAAACATCGACGGTGGAGTTCCCCTGACATCGATAATCCGAGTGACCTTGAGAATCCTCCCCCTTTGTTAAACGTCCTCTGGCCTCTCTCCAATAAGTACACTGAATGTTACGTCAAAAATTTACTTTAAAAATACTATTAAATTTCTGAAATTTTTGAAAAATAGTTACCTACCTATAATTATTTCGCTAACCTAACTATAATAATCCATACTAATAATATAATTGCGAAAGTGTGTCTATCTGTCTGCATGATACCTCTTCACGCTTAAACCGCTGAACCGATTTAGATGAAATTTGGTACAGAGATAGTTTGAGTCCCGGGAAAGGACATACGATAGTTTTTATCCCGATATTCCCACGGGATCGACACTTATGCGGGTGAAACCGCGGGGCGCTGCTAGTATTATATAAATGCGAAAGAGAGTTTGTTTATTGGTTATGCTTCCATGCTAAAACAGCTGAACAGATTTGGATGAAATTTGGCTAACGGGTAAATCTTAACCTGGGTAAGGACATAGGCTACTTTTCAACCTAGTTCGCAGAGGAAATCGCGGGAAACAGCTTATTCTAAATAAATAGACTACATTTGTACGTAACCCTGTATGGCGAGACATTTGTAATTTTTTTATATTTCCTAAAGTATCACCACCTCTGGTACTTGATTCACTTTACATTAAAAAAACCGGTCAAGTGCGATTTGGTCTATGGTTCCGTACTAATTTATAACAACAAATTTACGATTTTCGGACTTTTTTCCTTTACTAGTGCTACATGACATTGCTTCTTGCCAAATTTCATGATCCTAGGTCAACGTGAAGTACCTACCCTACACCCTACCCCTATAGGTTTTAATTCCCTTGCGATTGTCAAAATATGCGGCATAAATGAAACATAAACCCCTTATTTTTTTATTGCGTTGACTTAGAAGTTATATTTCGTCACTGGTTTGCAGCCCTGAGTATTTGATATTAATTTCAACTTGGTAAGTCCACGCGTTCTTGAGAAAAAAGGTCTTGACAGACAGACGGACAACGAAGTGATCTTATAAGGGTTCCTCCCGTTTTTCCTTTTGAGGTACGTAGAAACCGTAAACCGAAACCGTAGAAATGAAGAAATCAATCAATAACGTCTTTGTTATTCACTTTATGTTAAAGGGAACACTTCACACACACGTGTACTTTTTAACAGTCAGCACTTGCACTGCATTCGACTAAGGGCTGATTTTTCAATCATCTGATAACTTTATTCGAGGATTAATTTTGAAATGTTGACAGATATTTCATACAAAATCTGTCAAACGTCAATTTTATTCTTTAAATAAAAGTTATCTGGCGATGGAGAAATCAGCCCTAAATCAAAAGGTTTTACCGTTTTTAGGGTTCCGTACCTAAAGGGTAAAAACGGAACCCTATTACTAAGACTTCGCTGTCTGTCCGTCTGTCTGTCTGTCTGTCACCAGGCTGTATCTCAAGAACCGCGATAGCTAGACATTTGAAATTTTCACAGATGATGTATTTCTGTTGCCGCTATAACAACAAATACTAAAAACAAAATAAATTAAATATTTAAGGGGGGCTCCCATGCAACAAACGCGATTTTTTTGCCTTTTTTTGCTAGATATCAAAAATGGCAACAGGTAGGCATTTGAAATATTCACAAAATACTCAGTTGTATTTTAACTTTAATAATAAATAATAAAATTAAAATAAAATAAATATTTAAGGGGGCTCCCATACAACAAACATGTTTTTTTTTTGGCGTTTTTGCCTTGTGGTACGTAACCCTTCGTGTGCGAGTCCGACTCGCACTTGGCCAGTTTTTTTGTTATTTATTACTAGCTTTTGCTCGGGGCTTCGTCCGCGTGACATTTCGGCCCCCGACCCGCCGCGTCGCATCGTATCGCCCACCCACGCTAAATTACTCCGTTTTGGCTTAGCGTTCTAACTTTTTTTCTTTTTCCTCAGCTAATATTTATTGAATTGTTGAAAAATATTGGTATAAATAATTATTATACACACTATACAGGGTTATTGGTAAAACATTAACAACCTGAAATCGCGAAAAAAAGAATCAGCTGTTGCCCTACATTTTGACGAGTTTCAGATTTTTTTTTCGCGATATCAGGTTTGGTCCCATAGTAAAAGTTGTGCATAATTATGAGTACAATGACCTCTTAAGAGGTTGTTAATATTTTACCAATAACCCTGTAGAGTTCTAAGAAGCAAAAAAAAAAAAAATTGTATCAATAAAACAACGTTTGCTCGAAAACTGGCTGCTACTGGCTGCTGGCAACACTGGCTGAGTGACACTTGACCACATATTTTAAATTTTGCAAAAATATAAATAATCAACCAAATTGCATAAATAGTAGTGTGACAAAGTGCAGTGACGATAATTTACCCGAGGTACTATTTTTGACACTTTATGAATAGTGCGGAAGTATTTAAGACAGTGTGCAGTGAAAAGTTCAGATTTCAATACAAAACGATATCCTAGACTACCAATCTTTGATCATGACAGTGCAGAAACTTCTATCTACAAACAGTGATGAAATAAATAAGTTTTACTGAATACTTTAATAGTGTATTGAAAAACTGTTTTGGCAAAAAACAGTTAACAAAAACATTTCAAAATTTGGACTTTGATCTCTAATGTTATCCAACAACTAGCGCCATAATTTCCCCAAGCAGTGAATAGACAAAAAAATTATTAGTACTACTAGTGCCATTACAACCACAAGCGACAAATAGAAGAACTAAAATGTTACCATATTATAAAAAAAGTGTTACCATTCTATAAAAAAAAGTACAACTAGCGCCATTTTGACGTCCAGCGGCAAGTAGGAAAATTAAAAGTGATACCACATAGAAAAAATATATTTGGGTTTGGTAGAAAATTGTGTAAAATTGCTGGAGTTAAATAACACAACGACAAAATAATTTAATACCTAGTCGAGGAAAATGGCCTCACCAAACGACAATGTCACTTATCGTAAACCATGCAGGTCAAGTTCATTATCCAACTTGTCCAACGTAATAAATAGCAGCGAGAAAGCTATTTTTGATGCCACTATGATGAGCATTCCAGATAGTCTGCATGATAATAGCTACATTATAGGCGATTTAAATGAACAAATACAAAAACTCACGATGCAATTAGCGAGCGCACACAATGAAATAGAAAATCTAAACATTGAAAACTTCCGTCTAAAAACTGACCTACAAAAAATGGTCAAAACCACTAACACATATAAGAAAATATGCTCAACACCCTGCAGAACAACCATGTCACCGATACACAATAATAAAACCCCAAACCAAAATAAACGAAACCGGCGAAGTACTAATGAAACGATTATAAGTGATTCACAAATCAACTGCTCAAAAACTGATTCCAACATGCAAAATAAAGAGACTCAAACTACTTACACACCGAGCGCCAAGGACAATAAAGAGACTCAAACTACCTACACACCGAGCGCCAAGGACAATAAAGAGACTCAAACAACTATCATACCAAATAAACTGAAGAAAGTTCCCATCATCTCGTCACTAAACGAAAACATATTAAATGACTATGATAAGGAACTGGCTAATAAGACAATAAAACCTTGACATAAAAACAAATTGTGTATATTAAGCAGCAGAACAACTAAGGGGTCCTTAACTACTATACGGGAGGTTTATTCAGACTATTCTCACTACTGCCGCTATATCAGGACTAACAGCACCGCCGCTGACCTTCTCATCGATATCGAGTTTAAACTAAAAGGGTTCACAAAAAATGACTACTGCCTACTTTTCATCGGGGAAAATGATATAAAAGAAGAAAGAGACTACAGAGACATAATAAACAAAATGAGAGCATCCCTGCAAAGTATAAACCATACAAATGTCATAATATGTGCAGCCACCTATGTGGCGGGTGCTCCCATATATAATTACAAAGTAGACATGTTTAATAATCTTCTGTATTCAGATATACAAAGTAATGAATATGCATATTTCTTTGATAGCAACTATGATCTGACCCTTGAGATGTTCTCCCACAGAACTGGTAAAATAACTAGATACGGAATGAAGAACATACACGACCGAATTATGAGAAATATACGTTACGATTTAGATTTATTTGGACAGACAGACAGAACACCAACAACATATAAGCATGTAGATAAGGTTGTAGATAATCATGACTTTTTTCGTATATAATCACATATATATAATGCATCAAAACATAAATGGTCTAATAAGTAAATCGGATCTATTAGGCGTACATCTTAATGAACTCTCAGAAGAAGGTAAGTCAATTGATATCCTTTGTATAACGGAACACAATATGAAACAGGGTGACCTTCAACATTTACATATTGCTAATTACTCACTTGCAACATCTTACACTAGAGATGATAGAAATGGGGGGTCATGCATTCTAATCAAAAACATACATAAATTTGAGGTTATTAATGTAAGGAAATGGGCCATATCCAATCAAATAGAATGTTGTGCGATTAAGCTTTTGTCTCACCCTATCATAATCATATGTATTTATAGACCGCCAAATAATAAAAAAGATAAACTATCTATGTTTTTTGATCACTTGGACATGATCCTAAAAGATATTTGTCTGAAACCAAATAATAAGATCATACTGTGTGGAGACTTTAATATAGACATTTGCAAAAATACCAAAGCTTCCTTCACCTTTCAAAACATATTACGTAGCCATAATCTAATTTTGGGTACTCGATCACCAACACGTCTATGCAGTGGGACCTGCATCGACAATATAATTCATAATACCAGAGGCAGCAGATGTGAGATTAAAGAATTCGCATTGTCGGATCACACGGCGCAGCTACTAAAATGTCGTGTCAAGAAAACTTGCACACTATCTCATTGGTATATTCAGAAACGTGACTATAGAGATGAAAATATCAAAAAGTTTAGAGAATGTCTCCAAAGTCTCAATTTTTATGATGTATATATGTGCTCAGATCCCAATGATGCGTTCAATGAATTCCATGACATATATAAATTATTCTATGACTTATGTTTTATAATTAATAAAATAAAAGTTTCGGTAATTAAAAAACCAAAATGGATAACAACGGGACTAAAAAAATGTTCCAAAAGAAAGAGGGACATGCTATGGGAATATCGAAAATCACCTAACCTAGAAAATAAAAGCAAACTTAAAACCTACACTAATCGATTGAAACACATAATTAAAAAAACACAAAAAGCCCAAAATTCTCATACTATACACAATTCTAAAAACAAAAGTAAAGCTACATGGAGTATAATTAATCAACAGAAAATAAATTATCCAAAAGAAGGAATAGACAAAATAATTATTGACGATAAAGTTATTGACAGTCCAGAACAAATAGCGGAATCATTTAATGAATATTTTATTAATCAAATTCAATCTCAAAGTGACATTAACTATAATAATATGCTGACATTTGACACAATTTCTGATTCAATATTTATGATACCGGTACCAGCTGACATTATTAAAATAATAAATTCTCTACAAAACACAAACAGCGCTGGATATGACGATATAAACACCAAAGTGATTAAAGCTACATCTTTCATAATTGCACCCATACTTAGTCACATTATCAATGATTGCATTGAAAAGGGCATATTCCCGGAAAAACTAAAAATTTCTGTAATAAAACCTATGTTTAAAAAAGGTGACAAGCAAGATCCTAGTAATTACCGACCCATTGCCCTTATCCCAGTCTTCTCTAAAATATTTGAGAAAATAATTTATAAAAGTGTATACTCCTTCTTGGAAACCAATAAAATATTAATCAGCGAACAATATGGCTTTAGGCAAAGTAAAAGTATCAATTCCGCTATATATGCGCTTGTCAAACATGTACTTACTAACGTTGACAGCAGAACTCCTGTTGTCGCATTATTTATGGACATGACTAAGGCATTTGACCACGTTAGCCACAAAATACTCCTTAACAAATTGGAAAAATGTGGCATTAGAGGTAATGTCCTTCAGCTTATTAAATCATACCTAATGAATCGACAACAATGTACATGCGTAAAAAAAATCTGCCCCTACACAAAAACAGAAATTACATATACGTCTGAATATCGCAAATCCTTATTAGGGGTACCGCAGGGCGGTGTTCTTGCACCATTATTTTTCATTATATATATTAACGACATGCCTAAAAGTATTTCCAATCCAATGATCTTATTTGCGGACGATAGTACAATATTATTTAGAAGTGAAAATGATGAGACTTTCGCAAATGATATAAACAATACCTTAAATAACGTAATAAGCTGGCTCATGGAAAATAATCTTAAAATAAATCTAGAAAAAACGACTTACATTTCATTTGAACAAAGAACAAAAAATAAAAAACTAGATGTTCGATATGGTGACAAATATATTCAGGAGACGGATAATACTAAATTCTTAGGAATCTGGATCGATAAAAAAATGAACTGGAAAATACATATTGAAAATGTATGCAAAAAGCTTAGCCAGTGGTCATATGCCCTTTATAACTTAAGAAAAATTACAAACCAGTCAACATTATTAATGGCATACCACGGATATGTATCATCTACATTGCGATTTGGACTTATATTTTGGGGAAACTCACCCGATAGAGAAATGGTGTTCAAGGCACAGAAGAAATGCATAAGAGCAATATGTGGCATTCAAAGCACAGACACTTGTAAGCCGCATTTCCAAAAGCTTCAGCTACTTACATTTCCTTGTCTCTACATATACGAAGTAGCGAGCTATGTTAAGGCAAACATACACATGTATAATCATCCAAAGAGTTTACGCCACAAAAATAAAATATGCACAATACCGCACAAAAAAGCTATTTTTAATAAAAAAATTCTTGGTATGGCACCCAAAATCTATAATAAGCTACCTGAACATATTATAGAAATTAAAAACCTGGATCAATTTAAAAAAAAACTTCACGAATTATTAGTTGCGAAATGCTACTACCATATTAATGACTATTTAAATGAAAGGTGGTAGGCCTGATACATCCGATTTATTATATTAGGAAAAAATAAGTACTAGTTTTATGAATAATTAATGAATTATTTTGAACTCAGTTTGTATTAGTTTTAAATCTGACTGTAATCTATTACTGTGAATTGTATTGCTATTGTAATTGTTTCAAATTTAATTTAGACTGTTTGTAATTTAATGTGTATTTGTACCTACCTATTTTTTATTTTTTTTATTTTTGTATTCTGACATGTAAATATTTTATTAACTATTTCGTAACTGTGACTGAGAAGGCTGACATTTTAAATATTATATTGTACTTTGAATTATTTGCATACCCATATGACGGTTAAGCATGGAGAACTTTACTACTTCTATATAAAAAAAAAAACATCGATGTATATTTTACCCATGTTTGCAAATTAATAAATGATTTATGATTTATGAAAATAGCTCCTAAATAAACAAAGTTTTTCCTGTTTTGTGAGGTTTTCGTGTTAGAATTGTTTATTGTTTTTTCTTTCAGAAATTTACTTAATACTTCTTAGAGTTAACTTGAACGCGAATAAATGGCTATTCATGACTTCCTGAGATGTTTTTATTATTAAAAAATAATGGTCCTGTTTGTAAACAAAATGGGGTAAATAAATGATTACTATGTCAGCTGAGATCAACTGGACCCGCGGGTCCAGTTGGAGTGGGTCCAGTTGACCAAAGACTCCGTAGTCGATGTCACAACTATTTGTAGTATTTCCTTTCTAAGGTAATTGAAAAAAAACCAAAGGTAGACTATTTTTAACCGTCTTAAAAAAAGGAGGAGGTTTAGGTATTCTTTGTGTTTTACTTATTTTTCGAATCTCAAAATAGCCAACCTATTTTCGAAAAAACTTTCTACGTTTCACACTGAGTACCTATCCAGAGTAAGTACCTCATTGCTAGAAAAAGGCCCCTCGAAGGCTGCGCCACAACACCCTGACCTCCCTCTACCGCGTACAGCCTGTCCCAACCACCTTTTTATGGTCGTCGGTCCATCTACCAACTACTTCTGCCTTTACGCGATCTCCACTCTAGGGCTCGTCTGCTCCACCGGCCATCGGTCCTTCGACAAACATGGCGTCACGACACTCACGACATTATCGTTACCTACCAAATAAAAAAATAAAAAAGTCAAAAGTCATTTATTAAAACTAGGCTGAGAACATGGCCAGAGATCGCATAAGACATCGAGGTTTGGAAAAAAAGGGGAGGCCTTTGCCCAGCAGTGGGACACAAAATAGGCTAAAAAAAAACCTGAAAATATATATTAACATAAAGGTAGACTAGATTTTGCACGCTGTCTAGCACGCGTGGAAGTTGGAAATAATCCTACGGGAATGTACTTCAGGGATAAAAAGTATATCCCTATATCCTAACCCAGATACCCATAAAAATCCGCTCAGCCGTTCAGGCGTGAAAAGTAACAGAGAGACGTACATATAGATAGACGTGCATTTACATTATTAGAATGAACTAACGTATCCTACACTTGGAAACACTGTAAAAAGTTCTACTGAAAGTAATTTTGTGATTAACATGTACCAAGGTACATGTTTCACATAGTTTATAACGCAATCACAAAATTCCAGGACCTCAACTCACAGCAATTCACCTTGTTAAGCAGCTGCATAACAAGGTGAATTGCTGTGAGTTGAGGTCCCGGGGTCTAATCAAACGAACCAGTCTAAGCAAATATTGGGACAGCTTGTAGCATCGCCTGCAGTCTTATATAATTATAAATGTTGCTTCTAGCTGTTTGCCTATTTGTACAGTGAGGTGAGAAGCATTTAAGTGCGTTTACGTCGAACGGCATTTCATACAAACTTTCAAGCCCTTGTTTTTCGAAGTGAATGAACCGATTTTAATTAAACTTCATACACATATGCGGGATACAAAGGACTAAAAAGTTAGTAGAGAACATCTTTGTATCCTGTGTATGCGTATGAAGTTTAATTAAAATCGCTTCATTAATTTCGAAAAACAATGGCTTGAAAGTTTGTATGAAATGCCGGATGGCGTAAACGCTCTTCACTTAAAATAGCATTTGCACTTTGTCAGTTAACAAATACACTTTGCGTCCAAAAAAAACGACCCACCCCGTGCTCTTCGATTTGAAATAATATAATTCAACAAGTTTTACTAAGTATAACTTAATGCACTGTATACTAAAACCTTTCTGAAAATATGTAGCTTTCGTTAGTGAAAGAATGATCAAAACCGATTCATTAGTTTTGAGAAAATCGCAAACTTACAAATATGGCGATCGAATAGAGAACTTCAGTTTTTTTGAAGTCCGTTAAAAAATCAACATCAATTTTTATTAAACGAACGGAAATAAACAAAATGAAACTTTTGTCAGTTTCATTGGCAAAAAAGTCACACACTTTTTTCCTAGCGAAAGTAAGTGATGAGCAAATCTGAAGAGTCAAGTCGATCTTGTCAAGAATATTGCTTTTTATCAAAACATAGAGTACCTATGCGTAAATGTTTGTAAACGCACCCACGATACAGAAGAAAAATCAGCTGTACCTTACCTACCTTCATATAATATAAAAATCATAAATTATATTCCTTCAGATTTTTGAGTTATCGTATTTCAACTGGAGAGTACGGCAGTGTAGGATTTAAAGTTATTTTTCCCATAAACATGAGTTTATGGAAAAATAACTTTACATTTTACATTTGTTTAAGTACATTTTTGGCATATATATTGCGAATGCAATTGTCCGTAATTGTCATGTACATTAGTCCTTTAGTTATTAACATTAATCTAGCATAAATTAAATGTACGTGATGTGGCTGTGCTTTTTTAAATAAATAAAATAAATGCAGATTATAGTACACCCATATTTCGTCAGTTATATTTACACTAAAACAACGAACGACTAGCTATCAAGCTATACAACCAGTATAATTAAGCTGACTTCTCATTGTACGAAAACCTACAATGCGATGTCAGCTAAAACTGGAAATGTATGGCTTAACTGTATGTACTTGATGTGTGAACGTATGTAGAACGTTTGAAGAATGTATGTACTTGATGTGTCGCCGTTTGTACGTAGTATATATTTATAGAGTTTTTAAAAGTGTCAAGTTATTTTGAATTAGGGGAAAGAGTATAGGATGAGTATAGGATACTTCAGAGGCTTTATATGTTTGGCACAAACATGGGAATAAAGAAGATAATATCGTTAACCGTGGTTATAGATTTCCATCCAATTTTCTTTTATGTTCGCTGCGCTTGCATTCAACCTTTTTACTATTAAAGCTAATTTAAACCTAACGCACACACCACATATTGCAGTGGCTGAGTAAAACGAAAGTCTTTGACCAGTGCGTGTTGCCAGTGATGACATATGACACTGAAATGTGGTCGCTCACAATTGGCCTTATTAGAAAGCTAAAAGTCTCCCAAAGGGCAATGGAGAGAGCTATGCTTATAGTTTCCCTGTGTGATCGAATCAGAAATGAAGAGATCCACAGGAGAACCAAGGTAATCGACATAGCCCGAAGAATTGCCAAACTTAAGTGGCAGTGGGCTCGGCACATTGCTCGCAGAACAGATGGCCGATGGGGCCGAATGGTTCTGGAGTGGCGACCGCGTACCGGAAGACGTAGCGTTGGAAGGCCTCCCACAAGGTGGACCGACGACCTTGTGAAGGCCGCAAGAACCTGTTGGATGCGAGAAGGATAGAACCGGTCGAAGTGGAGGTTCTTGAGGGAGGCCTATGTCCAGCAGTAGACTTCTTTCGGCTGAAATGATGATGATGATGAAACCAAACGATCTTAGTAGAAGGATTATTATTTATTTATTTACATAACGCACGGCTATCAAATCTATGTATACATAACCAGTGTAAGCTGACTTCTGGTTATACGAAAAATCTGTACAATGCGAGGTCAGCTAAAACTTAATATCTTAGGCATTCTTTACCAGTCAACTAATGGTGGTGTAGAGATAAGATGGCAAGTGCTATGCATAACAGGAGTTCACCACATACACAGGTATTTACTTGGATCTTCAGTCAAATAAAAAAATAGAATACTGTTTCTTAAAAGTAAAAAAAAAGAGATAAGTATGCAGGATCGTCGGAAATAATTGAAGTTTAGTAAGAAAGCAATGGATGTTTTCGAACTTAATTTAATTTGATAAATTAACTGTTTTTTTTCTGTTTGTACTGTTTTTATCGGAAATCCGACGACACTGGTTGCTTATATCCTTTGGTGACCGTACTTACAAGAATAAACTTTGTTCTTTCTTTCATGTGAAATGAAATTATTTATTATATAAATGGGATAATCTGAATAACCAGCATTAAAAAAAAAGTAATCTAGATGGAGTCAACGTTTCCGAAAAACAAACTCAGGAGTTAAAATCTCTTTTAAATTGCAGCCATTAAAATAATTTTAAAAATTATATCAAAGAACTTGCTTTTGATTTTGTAATAAGCTACATAAAAAGACGTTCCTACAGACACATACACACAATCATGAACATAACACTCCTTGTTTGTGCAGTCAAACAATCGGCCTAGCCTTTTTCCAACTATGAGGTCAGCTTCCAAACTAACCAGATGTAGCTGAATACAATATTTTACATGGAGCGACGCCTATCTGGCCTCCGCAACCTAGTTACTAGGTAACACGATACCCCTTGATAGGACTGGTGGTCAGAGTTTAAGGCTTTTTACTAAGAAAGAAAGAAGAAAGAAGGAAATTACATTTATTTAGCACAGACTAAAAGACACACAGTACACCAGAGTAAATAGTCATACATCAGATAAAAACAAAAATAAAGTTAACAATAAAAAGTGCAAAGTCCGATGTAAGAAATTTATAGGAATGTGTGCCTCACGGCTGCGCCAAAAAGGCGCAGTTCAGCAAAAATGCCAGACAACTAGTGCCTGACGCTGGTTTTCAACTGGACCTGATGTGTGAGGTGACGGATATAAATAAGTTTTATACTGCATCGTGATGTGTGTATGCATAGTTAAATAAAAATAAAAAATTTGTTTCACATAAAACAGTAACGAATAGATATGTATAAACAGTGTGATATTGAGCAATATTGCAAAAATAAACCACAATAATACTGATAAATTAATAAGTGAGATGGCCGCATAATAGACCTTCATGCAAATAAAGAAATTCTCCGAAACGAGTCAGAACAAAAACCTGTTTTAATTTAAACGATGCCTGACTACTAGGTAAAAAGACAGCTAGTACTCGGCTAGTGGTAGACCGCGCGGATAGTGGTAGACCGCGAAATTCATATGTTTCAATATTCTTACATTTTTTGCAATTTGCAGGTCAGTGTCAGATTGTATCTTGATTAAAATATGATTCGCGACAATAACAGGTACAATATTTAGAGAATTGTAATCAGAAGAATCATTAATATGTCTTTCTAAGTCAGATTTCTACCACCAACCACCAATCTTTTATGGAAAAGTGCTTATGGTCTACCACTACCCATTCACCTTAACGTGCTATCCGAGGCAAAGAGGGGTTCAATATGTAAGGGATGGTCACCCATCCACGTACCGGCCGCGGCAAGCGTAGCTTCACCTACGATCGAGCCGTGCGCCTGTTATCTTTTAGCCCTGAGTCGTGTGAATAAAAACTGCAGTGCATTAAACCGCTCTTGGTAAATGTTTCCCACTAAATACTCGTAACTTTCCCTGGCAGTTCAGATTTACATTTGGGAACAATGTTTAAGCTCAAATATGGGAACAAAATGTTGGACGTATTGTGTCTATTGACTCAGCTAACTGTTTCACACACAGCGAATTATTACGGTGATATATTCCTTTAAAATTAATTTCACTTACGTACAAGTGGGGAAAATAATTGTTTAATAAATTGGCCCCAAAAAGGAAAAACAATTGCTTTATTGAATTTTCAGCAAATATTATTATTATTTCTAGTCGTTTAATTTTGACACGTCGTCGATACTTTTGATACGTCGATCATTTTGACACGTCGATAATTTTGAAGGGTCGATCATTTTTATACGTCGATAATTTTGAAGGGTCGATCATTTTGACACGTCGATAATTTTGAAGGGTCGATCATTTTTATACGTCGATAATTTTAATACGTCGATAATTTTACACGTCGATAATTTTCGTTCTAGAAACCGGGTGCGTGTCAATATTATTAGTCGTGTTATAGCCATTTCATACAAGTGAGAAAAAATTTAATTTAAGTTGATAGTCAATGTGGTAATTTCGTTGTAAACAGTTATTATTATTTGATTAATTTTTTTCTTACAGACAGTCAATTTCAATCTGTAATTATATTACTGTATGTGGTGATGTGCAAAAAAGATATCGAATGTGTTTTTATAAATTATCTATAAGTTAACTCTGAACCACTCTTGACTAAAGGAATCACTCGGGGAATGTATACAAATGAAAAATGTGCCTTTAAATAATATTTAAACCGAGTTAAAAACGTGAATAACATTTTTAAAAATCTGGCAATGTCTTTAAGGTTTTGGAAATTGTTATTTAAAACTGCAAAGAAGAGAACTGTTTTAATTCCTTTGTGAGAATTACACAAAGTCCTGCTCGTTCATGCTTCCGTTATCATTGTTGTTTAAAGCTTAGTACTAACAATATTTTTATAATGAATGAGATCCGATCTTTTTTTCCAGTTGTCTGTTATTCAAATAATATAAAATAGAACGCTTTTTAGCTTTTATTCCACGAACATAGAATCTCATTAAAATGGATTGAAGTATACATTTTTATCGCCGTTATTTTAATAATATAAGGTTTAATTTTAAAAGCTACGTTAAAATAGCAATTCTGTCTATCTCACACTTTTAAAAAATACCAATTGTTGGATGAAATGATGAGAAAAAAATATTTGCCAAATATTATGAGCAAACCGGGTTAGGTTTAGAAACACGGAACGGAGTTCCCATTGCTGCAACACAGGCTTTCTCTAAGTGGACTGGGCCGTAATCCACCACGCAGGCCCAGTTCGGGTTAGCAGATGTCACATGTCTCCGAATTTTTGGTTCTAGGACATGCCGGTTTCCTCACGATGTTTTCCTTCACCGTTTTGAGAGCAGTGGTGATGTAATAATTTACACAAAGTAAAGGGCCTGACTGGGTTCGAATCTGCGACCTACAACTCGAAAGACGCGGCCGTTACCACTGGGTCACCACTGCTCTAGTACTCTTAACACCGTCATACTATCTGGCCCAAACACCGTCATACTATCTGCACCAAACACCGTCATACTATCTGACCCAAACACCGTCATACAATCTGATCCAAACACCGTCATACTATCTGACCCAAACTTCGTCATACTATCTGGCCCTTACACCGTCATACTATCTGACCCAAACACCGTCATTCTATCTGACCCAAACACCGTCATACTACCTGACCCAAACACCGTCATACTATCTGACCCAAACACCGTCATACTATCTGACCCAATCACCGTCATACTACCTGACCCAAACACCGTCATACTATCTGACCCGATGATCTATCTATCTATCTATCCCACAATTATTTTCCTACAATTACACCGATATACCTACAAGTCAAGCGAAATATTCCCCTCGTTTGCGTAATAATCCGCACTGGCAACACAGCCTTCCTATTAAAAAAACATGATGGCATTTGGCGTACATCCATATTGTAATTTTTGTGTCAACATAACAAATAAGTATCCATTGTTGTTGTGTTGTAGACATATTAATGAGAATTATTGAGACATTTTGACGGATAACGTGAGTTTTTTTTTACTATATTATAACTAGTAAATTGTTTTTTGATAATAATTATTACAGTGGTTCGATCAGGGAAATAAATCTATATAGGTATATAAAATTCAGTCCTGACTGACTGATTATATCAACGCACAGCCTAAACCGCTGGTCCTACAAACATGAAATTTAGAGGGTGTGTTCTCTGTAAAGAGTAGGTATCCACTAAGAAAAGGGTTTTCGAAATTACCCCTAAGAGGGTGAATGGGAGGAGGTGAAATGAAGGAGGTTCACGCGGACGAGTTCACGGGCAGAAGCTAGTTATTTATAACAATGGCACACTATGCTATGTCAGCTAACGTGCCCACTACTGGGACACAGGGCACCTGTCTGTAAAAGAAAATGGACCGTAGTCCACCACGCGGGCCCCGTGCGGGTCAGTGGATATCACATGTCTTCGAATTTTTGGTTGTAGGACATGCCGGTTTCCACACAATGTTTTCTTCACCGTTTTATGAGCAGTGGTGATGGAATTATTTAAGTATACAAAATAAACCACCTCACCGGGTTCGAACCACGACCTGCAACTCGTAAGTCAGGGCCGTTACCAATGGGCCACCACTGCAGTCAAACTTAAAACTTTAAACTCACTGCTACTAACGAAACTAACTTCTCTTACTTATATTATTATTATTTTATTTTCGTATTCATAAACATCATGTACGAAGCGTAATATAATTTATCTACACCCATGTTGTAAATACTCTATAAAAGTTTCTGAAACACTTAGCTTATTGTCAACATTAAAACAACCAGTGATATCGACGATCGAGTGTGTGAGTGACTCGTAATGTTGTACTAAGGGCTGATTTTTCAATCACCTGATAACTTTATTCGAGGAATAATTTTGAAATTTTGACAGTTGGTCCATACAAAAACTGCCAAACGTCAATTTCATTCCTCGAATAAAAGTTATCTGGCAATGGAAAAATCAGCCCTAAATTGAATTATGCAACTCCTTTTCAAAAAAAGAACATTGTCAAGCACGCGCGATTCACAACCACAGCGCCGTAATTTAAAAAAAAAATTATAGTTTATTCGATTTCACGTCGTATCCCGCCATTTTTGCTCAATATTAGTATTGTAAACATTTATTACTTTGTTGTTTACAAAAATGAGCTTTGATTACACACCACCAGATATTTCTTACCTATACATCGTTTCTTTGTATTAGATACTCAGCAATTAAACTTTCCATGAAAATACATAGTTCTTACAACACCATACGGTTTCAGAACCTTTTACAGAGGATTCATAAATCATGTTTGTCGTTATCGACCATACAAGACTTCATAGTCTTGTATGCAACTGTACCTACATAATTAGGTTCACTCATGTGATAAACCCACATTCGTGTTTTAATACCCCATATTATACAAAAGTTCCATAAATAACTAGATGTTATAGTAAAAGCACTTAGTAATAGGCATCAGAACTTATCCGTTTCATCAACCTGCTTGGAAATGGAACTATTTTCGAATTGCAAAAAACAAATCACATTTTTTTCCAACTTGGGAATTCCGAACCAATACGGTTAGAGTACCTACTGATGAAAATCATCCGTAGTGTTCTATAAATACTAGCGACCCACCCCTGCTTTATGCGGTTTTTACGACTCGACAAAACATAAAGGTTTCTCTAATATATCAAAGTTAAATATTAATCTATACTTACTAATATAGGTGAAGCTAAAGAGGATGTATCTTTGTTTGAACGTGCTAATCTCTAGAACCACCAGCCGGATCTTGGAAATTATTTTGGCACATACAGTGCGCAATAAATTCGGGAATTGATGATGAAAACCGCATCAAAATTCGTTGCGTTGTTTAGAAGAACATCGCGATCACACAAAGAGACATGAAAAGCGACATTAATTTATATTTTACTAGCTGCGCCCCGCGGTTTCACCCGCATAAGTGTCGATTTCGTGAGAATATCGGGATGAAAAGTAGCTTATATAGTAATCCAGGGGGTCAGCTACCTCCATACAAAATTTTATCAAAATTGTTCCAGCCGTTTGAGCGTGAAGAAGTAACAAACATAAAAACACACACACAATCAGAAACTTTCGCATTTATAATATTAGTGTGACTAGCCGCGGTTTTACCCGCATAAGTGTCGATCCCGTGGGAATATTGAGATAAAAACTGTCCTATGTCCATCCCCGGGAATCAAACTATCTTTATACCAAATTTCATTTAAATCGGTTCAGCGGTTTAAGCGTGAAGGTGTAACAGACAGATAGACACCTATCGTATTTATAATATTAGTATAGTAGGTATGTATGATTTATATATTTTTTATTTATACGTCTAGGATTTTATTAAACTTAAAGTACACACGTAATATTGACAAGATGATATAATTTATTTCTTTCTGCCGAAACTAGGTTCTCCGGAGCTTAACTCAGCAACAATAGATAAGGGTCTAGGTTTAGGCTTAGTCACGAATAGGTTCTTAAGAATAACTTTAGGTATTATTGCGTAGACTTTCACCTTTTTCCATTCAATCGGTTGATCAAACGCCAGGCGTGCTTACTTTAACAGTTTTTAAACGATTTCACTTAGGCCACAGGCACGCGCCGTTTTTTTCACGCTCCTTCGACGACGCCTACGGTGCGTTTTAGGCATCAACTGTAGCGTTTGCAGCGCGGATACGTGTGACAACAATTAATAATTCTTGTGATAGATTTCCACCACAACTTTCATAAAATCCACTTTCATAATCTGATTATGTTGAATTTTACACCTGTATTGTTTAGGGGCCTGTTACTGTTAGCGTGCATTATCCCACTGCTGGGCAAAAGTTTCTCTCCATGACTTCTAGCTCTTTTGATGTAACCAGCCCAGTACCACACCAGCTTAGCGGCTTTTTGAGCAACGTCAGAAATCTGTGCTTTTGATTGCAATGTGGTGTTGCGAATATCGTCTGTCTATTTGACGCCTATAATATTTCGCTCCATTGCATGTTTTGAAACCTGGGGGCCTAAAGAGATCACTTTGGCAGAATCATAAAAGGATAACATTATGAATCATAATATGGCGAAGACAGTCCGTGTTTTTCTTTTTTTCGCTACACTACGTAGGTATAATAAAAGAGATTGGGGTTGGATTTGGATTGGACTGATTGGTATTTTAGCACAGACAAAAAAAAATTACTGAAAAATGCTTCACCAATGGGATTTGATAGTTAACTGTCCATTAGGATGCGTGATGTTATCCTTTTATGATTCTGCCAAAGTGGCCTTTTTAGCCTCCCTGAGTTTGGGCTTTTTAATATTGGTCAAAGACCAATTTAGGTGACACTACTAATACTAATTAAAATGGTTGAGACGATTGCTGACTCGTAAATTCTAGATATTTATGTACGTCAAAACGTTTTCCTTACAAGGTATTGTTATTTTAATATTTTTGAATGAAACACTATGAATAAATCAAGCTTACCGATCGGCTTATCCCAACTAGAGGTAAAAAGGTATTCAACCTTCCTTATTCCGTCACATATCTATAAATACTTACTAAGCACACAATAAAACTATCAATTTTATTCATACATCAGCGAGTTTCCGAGAAACAGAGGTATATTTTCATACATTTTGTACCAGTGGGATTGGCATCGCATATTTTATTTGAGTCCACGTTACAATTTCCTGTTTTCAAAACTTGATCGTAACAAGAAGAGTACGATGTTATTCTATATTTTAAGCATTCTTCTTTAGCTCTTGCGCCGCCGCCGGCACGAGTTATATTTACTCGTGTCATGGTAAGTAAATTAGCCTCTTAGCCTGTCAGCCAGGTTGTTAGCTGAGTTGACAGGCCAAGGTACTCCGGACGTTATAAAGTCTAGCCACTCGTAGAGGTCGGTTTTAATACATTTATCTGTAACTTTCTAACCGACGAAAAAGGTGGAAGTCAACGCGTAGCATATGTGTTTTAACTCGCAAATCTTTTTACAGAGGAATCTTTTTTTTTATTGGATAGGTTTGGTTGATTTTTCACCTTCTAATTTTTTTTATAGCGATCACTAGTCTTTTGCCGAACATGATATTTACAGCAATCCATGCTCCATATTCCTTCATAGTCCCAGTCGTCCTTCTAAACGGTGAAGGAAAACATCGTGAGCAAACCGGCATGTCCTAGAACCAAAAATTCCAAGACATGTGACATCTACCACCCGCACTGGGCACGCGTGGTTAGATTACGGCTCATAGAGGAGGCCTATTTCCCAGCAGTGCAGCAGAGGGAACATGTTAGTCTGATTATGTGTTCAGTACTAAATAAAAATTAAAAACATTGACTATGAGCCTAACGTTCAAAGCAGTATTTCAAGCAAAATGTCACCGTCATGACAGTAAACTTATAACATTTTAACTTTTAACTTTAACGTTTTTTTCAGTAAATGATATTGTTCAATAATTAAAAGTTACTGTTTTGTCTTTTATTATTTTACAAACATTTCTTCTTATTGTTTAAAATCTTATAATAACAGCCGCGCAGGTCGATCAATCAGGTAAAGCTATGCTTGCAACGGTTGGTCTGTGGATGGGTGACCATCTTTACGTACCGAGACCCCTCGAAAGCACGTTAAGCCGTTGGTCCTGGCTGTCGTTACGGGTACGTAACGACTGTCAAAGATCCACGAATGACAGCCGGGACCAACGACTTAACGTGCTTTCAGAAGCCCGAAAATCTGACAACCCGTCTTACCAAGGGGTATCGTATTACCCAGTCACTGGGTTGTGGAGGTCAATAGGCAGTCGCTCCATGTAAAATACTGGTATTCAGCTGCATCCGGTTAGACTGGAAGCCGACCCCAACATAGTTGGGAAAAGGCTAGGCAGATGATGTTTTGTGTTGTTAATGAGTAGATAGGTAAGAAATTATTATTTTCAGTGCAAGCATGATATTTACAGCAATCCATTCTCTAGGTATAGAAAACTCCATGTACAGACGCCAGCACATCAAGCTACCCGAAACTGTCAAAATTTCCCAATCAACTTTGAACCTTATGCTTTAGCGATAAAGTTGAAAATCTATTAAAGAATTTTGACAGATTGTAGTAGCTTGAGGTGCTGCCGTCTGTACATATGAAAGAAAACTTTAAATACATAAGCCACCACATCCTTCTGAATTTAATTGCAATCCATTAAAATAATTACAGAAACATCGTTCCATTAAAACTTATAATTGTCGCCCGCGAAAATTCTATAGCGAAGCGTCGGATTTTCAATAATGAATCATTAACTCGTGCCATTAAATTCTCACAAACGATGATTGATATTTCGTTTTCCATTTTACACGTATAAAATGCTAGCTACCGCCGCGGCTCCGCCCGTGTAGGTCTCGGAAATTATCCCACGGGCATTGGCGTATCTAGAGCTTTCTTCCCGGGGGGCTCGGCCCCTCACCTTATTTTTATTTTTCTATGGGATATCCTCATGGATACCCTCCGTCTGAGAAGAACGGATGGTTATGTTGGACTCCTACCGACTAAAATCTCACTGCTACCATAAGGCGGGGGGGGGGGGGGTGGGGGTGGCTGGGAGATGCTTATACAGACGACAGCACATCAAGCTGTTAAATTTCCTTAATAGATTTTCAACTTTACCGCTAAAGCAAAAGGTTCAAAGTCGATTGGGAAAATTTTACAGTTTCGGTTAGCTTGATATGCTGGCGTCTGTATATTCGCCGCACCCCCGACTGGTATAAGCCCGCCCCGCCTAGCGGGCCCCATCCTCAAGCGCGGGCGATCCCACGACTGATCCTTTTCTTTTAGCACGTTTTTTAAACATTCTGCTCCAAAAGTTTCATCAATTTGGAGAATATGTACCCACAAAATGCATTCCACTTTAAATAATAATTAATAGTTTAAAAAATACTAGAAAAACATGCTTGGCTTTTCTCACAAGTGCAAACACGACTATTATACGATATTCTATCATGGAATGCCAGTGCATATGATACGATATTCTATCATGGAATGTCAGTGCATATCTTCCGGCTTCATCATCAAACCTTGAAACCTAATCGTGGTCAAAGTTCATTACAAGTCTTTTCTAAGAAATCCAAAACAGCTATGATACGATTTTCCATCATGAAGTTCCAGTTCATATCTTCCGGCTCCATCTTCAGACCAGTTCGACAGTACCATATTATTGTATTGTCATCAGAACTACATACAGCTGCCAATTTTCATTACGCTACGACACTTGGAAGATGGTTAAATTAGTAACCTTAGTCAAAGTCAAAGTCAAAGTCAAAGTTTTTTATTTGTAAAACATAGGTGGTGTAGAAACAGGTGTTGTTATTAAAATATATAGGTACACTATGTTTTTTTTAGATTCCATTACATAGTTACATACAGGTCGACATAATAAAAAGCGTGTTAAAAACGCTTCGAACGAAACGGCGGCGCGCGGAGCAGCGCGGTGTACCAACGTGCGCCCGCATGTCACTTTGCATTGTGGCGCGAATTTTAAATGTACAGACGCCAGCACGTCAAGCTACCCGAAAGTGTCAAATTTTCCCAATCAACTTTGAACCTCATACTTTAGCGATAAAGTTGAAAATCTATTAAAGAAATTTGACAGATTGTACGAGCTTGATGTGCTGGCGTCTGTACCTTCTCTAGCATTTGTACTTTGCGTAATAATAGATTCAATTATTTTTGTGATTTCAAAAGTAACTAATGTATTTGTAGGTAATAATAAGTTTGTGTATGTCTTGGTGGTAGATTATTTATTATGTAGGTAATATAATAAGTTTGTGTATGTCTTGGTGGTAGATTATTCATTTGATTGCTTTTGTGTGAAGTTATATTATGTAAGTATCCACCTTAGTATTTCAAATAGGTCCCCAAACATCTTGGGGTGGGCATCAGACCATTCTGGGGTGGGTACGGCCCACCCGGCCCCCCTATAAAGGGTTATTGGTAAAACATTAACAACCTCATAAGAGGTCATTGTACTCATCATTATGAACAACTTTTACTATTGTATCAAACCTGAAATCGCGAATAAAAATCAGCTGTTCCCTACATTTCGACGAAAATAAAAACGATAATACGAAAATAAATCTAATCCCATTGATTGATATTTCATGAAATAGTCATTCGGATTATATGAAGTTAGAGAGTTGTATTGATGAATTTAATGATTATAATTCTGTAATGTCATATTTGCTCGCAGATCATATTTTAAGCAATATTCAACATGACACTGACCTGCAAATTGCAAAAAACGTAAAAAAAATTGAATTTCGCGGGCTACCCTGATGCACCTGACCATTTTTTTTTGAAGATGGGTAGTCATCAAAATGATCCCTCCCGCGGTGGAGCGGAAGGGAGTGTCAGACTCTTACTGACTAAAACCCACCCGTGTTCCTTCCTTAGCCCTTTATGTTCCGGGCTAGCGGTAACCCTTTCAGACAATCCCGCTGACCTTCGTTATAAGAGACCGACACCCTTTAATATACGTTTTTGCAACAGGCACAGTGACTTGGCCCTTTTATTCGCTCAAGTTATCAAACCGTCAATTCGCCTCATCAAACTGGATTTAAACTTGGCGTTAATCACCCGAGGTTCTTGTTAACTTCCGTTTAATCAATTGCTTTAGAGAGTTTCAGGTGTAAAATCAGGTATATTTAAAAGTTTGCCACAAGGACCTGATCGGGGTGCGAACCACGAGCTAATAAAGCTTTATATTTAAGGGTCAAATTTGCTCAGATATGGGGCTGATAGATTTTTCTTAGTTGTGATACGGATCCGAAATTAGCAGCCGCATGGGTCGATCTTTGAGGTTAGGTAACTTTTGCCGACGTCCGTAGATGGGTAACAATCCATGCCGAGGTTCCAAGTTAAGCAGTTGGTCCCGACTGTCAGTCGTTGACAGATGCCACAAAGTCTGACAACCAGTCTTGCCAAGGGGTATCGCGTAACTGGAGTGTATTTATGGAGATGATGATGATGGAATCGAAATTCATTAATTTCACCAAATCAAATCTATTTTGACAATGGATTGTTGTCTAAGATTTTCGTCTGCACCGTATAAAAGTCTTACTTATTAGAAAGAAATACTCCTAGGTTTAGGTATATCACTTAATTTAATTTCTCCATTGTAGTGTCAAGAAGCCTTAGGACTGGGAGATTAGCTAGAAGATCGATGCCTTGCTGTAGTTTTACATGCAAACTTGTACCAGCGTGTGTGTTTGTGTTCATATGGCAACTGGCAACCAGCTATTGTTGGCACCAGGTTAAGGTCACTGGCGGCCTGACTTCTGGCCGACTTGTTGAAGATCAGGCTGTAACATGTACGGCTTTTGTTAGTTATATAACATTCATATTAGCGTGTATAGATACCCCCTTACTAATAAACATTGTATAGCGTCTGTATAGTTACACAACGCTTTGTCATCTTCTTTCGAAAGTCAAATTACTGACGACTGAAAGAGAGAAATCGATGTGTAACTATTCATTTGATATAATACGTTTATTAGTAAGGGGGTTAGTGTGTATTGATTTAATTTCTGTGTGCATCATTGTATGATAATTATTTTACTGATACGTATCAGTTAGATTTTTCTTTTTGTTAGGCTATATTGTGTCCCACTGCTGGACAAAGGCCTCGCCCTTTCTGTCTTGTGCGACCTCTGGCCATGTTGGCCCTGCAAACTTTATCAGATCGTCGCATCACCTTCGCCGTAGTCTACCTCGACAGCGATGTCCTCCGTGAGAATACAGAACATCGGCAGTCGGTGCACTTCCATACCTTAGTAGTTGACCGATTTCTTGACAATATAGTAACTGCACCGTTGGTCTAGTGGTCGCAAGTGCTACAGCTGAGCACGAGGTCCTGGGTTCGATAACGAAATAAAGTGATATTTGGTTTTTCCAGCTGGGATTTTGCAGTGGTAACCCGTCTGTATGTAAGCCCCGTTGATGACGATAAGCTCGCTCCCTTTTACATAGGGCTTAAACATGGGTGTTCTATAGGTATAGGTTCGGAGGATATAGGCGCGATGGTATTTTATGTTTTATGTTATAGTAACTGTAAATGTGCTATACAACGTGTTTTTTTTTTATATTCCATAACTCTAGGGACAACAACAACTTTTACTATGGGACCAAACGTGAATTCGTGAAAAAAAAATTAGCTGTTCCCTACATTTATGTTCGCATAACTCGCCACATTGTAGGGAACACCAGATTTTTTTTTCCAGATTTCGGGTTTGTTCCCATAGTAAAAGTTGCTCATAATGATGAGTACAACGACCCCCTAGAGTTATGGGAACAAACCCATAATCGCGAAAAAACAAAAAACACGTTGTATACTCGTATAAGTATGTAGATATAAATACATAGTAAAATTTTACTTTGTCATATTCGTAAAAATCGCAAAATTTGTGATTCGCAAAGAAAGTCTGCCATTGTTATTATTGTTAATGAAAAACCTGTCCTATATTATGTCCCGCGTCTGAAAAAACGCCTCCCAGATCCACGAGACCCAAGCCACGCAGAACTGAAGACATACCAAATGAATTATTAATTAGATTAATTATAAGTAGTAGGTAGGTACCTATGTAGTAATAAGGTGGTGCATTCTTATGTAAAAGAGCGTCTCTCGCCATCAAACGTAAAAGTTTGGCGAGTTTAGATTTAAGTTACACCTCTGTATTTTGAATATCATTAAATAAAATAACTAAAAAAAACGAAAAAAACTGGCCAAGTGCGAGTCGGACTCACACACGACAAGTTCCATACCACAAGGCAAAAACGCCGAAAAAAACACGTTTGTTGTATGGGAGCCCCCCTCACATATTTGTTTTATTCTGTTTTTAGTATTTGTTGTTATAGCGGCAACAGAAATACATCATCTGTCTAGCTATCGCGGTTCTTGAGATACAGCCTGGTGACAGACACACGGACGTATAGATGGACGGACAGACAGCGAAGTCTTAGTAATAGGGTCCCGTTTTTACCCTTTGGGTACGGAACCCTAAAAAGGAATATCGACTGTGCCGTTTATTGTAAGCCGTCTTCAATTTCTTTGTGGTCAGCAATCCGACCAGGCACGGTCGAACAGGAACGCCTTTATATTTTAATCACTGTTTCAGTATCTTTGACGGAAACCGTAATTAATCTTACTTCGTTATTTTACTGGATTTTAATTAAAGAGAAAGAGATATCGGCTTTTAAGCGCCGGGTGTGATTTTTGCTGTCAACAATTAAATCAGATTTCAAATTCTTAATAGATTTTGTTTTTGTTTCTGGAACCGACAATAGCATGCTTTTCTTGATAACATTTATTTCTTTTATAGCTCCAATTTTCCTAAAGGAGTTACCAGATTGTAGGTAAAGAAATACAATATGATTCAAAATCAATGTGATTCAGTGGGTTCAAAAAACAATGTCTAAAATTTTTTTTTACACAAAACCCTATTGTTTTTAAGGAAAATATCGAATACCTACTTACTACCGTTTTTGATAACAAGAAGAAAACAAAACCCGGGATTTTTCAATTTCGTAGTTTAATTAAAAAGAGAATCGTTTTTTTAAAAGCCGAAGTAGCATTTATTATACAAGTCGGCTTCCGCTTAATAACATAATGAAGAGTTCACTTTTAATAATTTCCCATAATTACTAACCTAACTAATGGTTCTAAGTAGATGATCATAGAGTATTTGCGACGCGTAATTATTATAGCTTGCTAGATTAGACAATGTTGTCGCGACTAGATGGGGCGCAATGCGATTTTTTTTATAATGCTTAGTGGCTTGCGTTTCTATCACATCATGTATAATATGGCTACCTGTGCTAATTTATTTGTCCCATGTTTTGTCGATATTATGTCAGTTTTCTCCAATAGAAAAGTCTATCTATTAACAACAACCGGTGTTATGATTGTGGATGTGAGTTTTCTTATTCAACCATATCTAGTACGTAAGGCATTTTGAATCTAACGCCCATGTGGCATCAGATCATCATCATCTGCCTAGCTTTTTCCAACTATGTTGGGGTCGGCTTCCAGTATAACCGGATGCAGCTGAATACCAGTATTTTACATGGAGCGACTGCCTATCTGACGTCGATAACCCAGTTACTGGGTAATCACCTTGGTAAGACTGGTTGTCAGACTAAAGTCTGACAACCAGTCTTACCTCCTGATCTTTGACAGTCGTTAAAACGGCTGTCAAAGATTCACGAATGACAGCCGGGACCAAGGCACAGAGGGCAGCCGAACTATTCTGTAAAATCTCACGGTGAAAACTTAGGTGTGTAATTTTTACAGAATAAATCGCCAGCAGGGTACTTGCGAAACAAAATGGCTTCCATTTTGACAGTTCAACAACATTAAAAAAAAACTTGTCTGCTCAGTAACGTAAATAACGCAATGTTATTTACGTTACTGAGCAGACAAATTTTTTGAACACATGAAGCTATGAAATTGCAAAATGAATCAGATTGAGTTTGATTATTGAGTTAGATTGAGATTGAGTTTGTTTTAGGAGTAGGAAGAACAGCCACTGTTAAATTTTAATTACCGAGGTAATGTGACGCAAGGTTCAGTTCCCCTACGTCAAATAAAGGAATCATGCCGTTTAATTTGGCGTCTACTTCAATTTGTCGTCCCTATATTACATACAAAGAGTAAGTTTGAATCGGGTGGCCGGGATCGAAGCCGTGATATCGCGACTCCTTCGCTTTCAATATCGATGCATTCGTGGCCCAAGTTTCCAACAATAAAGTACCAAGTTTGGATTGGACGCGCTCGGCGTTCACCTGCAGTTGCGCGGAATGCAAATTAACTTAAGTAGATATTGCATTTTATTCTGACAACGTATGATCTTTAATTAAAACTTCGGCTTTCAAAGGTTCTTGATCTTTAATTAGAACTTTGGCTTTTAAAGGATCAGCATTTTGAATGCTTTATTTTTCTGTTACGATTGAAATTTCAATGAGCGTACTACTACTATCACACTATCTATCACAATCTGAATTATTTTGAAGGATATTGCTAATCCATTGCTTCATATGTTCTAAAAAATTGTCTGCTCAACAACGTAACTAACGCAATGAATGTTGTTGAACTGTCGAAATGAAAGCCATCGCTACTGATATTGACTTACGCAATTACCCCGCAGTTAAGTAACATTAAAATACTTTGTACCAATTGCACACAACTGACGTCCATCGTAGACAACTAAAGTAACATTAAAATACTTTGTACCAATTGCACACAACTGACGTCCATCGTAAACAACTAAAGTAACATTAAAATACTTTGTACCAATTGCACACAACTGACGTCCATCGTAGACAACTAAAGTAACATTAAAATACTTTGTACCAATTGCACACAACTGACGTCCATCGTAGACAACTAAAGTAACATTAAAATACTTTGTACCAATTGCACACAAATGACGTCCATCGTAAACAACTAAAGTAACATTAAAATACTTTGTACCAATTGCACACAACTGACGTCCATCGTAGACAACTAAAGTAACATTAAAATACTTTGTACCAATTGCACACAACTGACGTCCATCGTAGACAACTAAAGTAACATTAAAATACTTTGTACCAATTGCACACAACTGACGTCCATCGTAGACAACTAAAGTAACATTAAAATACTTTGTACCAATTGCACACAACTGACGTCCATCGTAGACAACTAAAGTAACATTAAAATACTTTGTACCAATTGCACACAACTGACGTCCATCGTAGACAACTAAAGTAACATTAAAATACTTTGTACCAATTGCACACAACTGACGTCCATCGTAGACAACTAAAGTAACATTAAAATACTTTGTACCAATTGCACACAACTGACGTCCATCGTAGACAACTAAAGTAACATTAAAATACTTTGTACCAATTGCACACAACTGACGTCCATCGTAGACAACTAAAGTAACATTAAAATACTTTGTACCAATTGCACACAACTGACGTCCATCGTAGACAACTGAAGTAACATTAAAACCGACTTTTAAGTAGGTAAGGGAGGTGGTTGGCATTCAATTTGAAACCACAAAAAATCAGTGTTGCACTGATTTTTACCCGACTGCGCCAGAAGGAGGGTTATTAACGACCTAGTTTGAACAGTACAATTTGGTTTCAAATTGAATGCCATACCACCTCCCTTACCTACTAGTTAGTAGTAGCTAGTAGTTGTAAATACCATCCAGTGTATATCCTGTATGTGTGCAAAACTGCATCATTAGGAAAAATACCCCGATCGTTAATAATCAATGAAATGGGTGGGCGATCAATTAATGGGCAAGTCGACCATCTACAGTCTTCCTTACTATTAGTAGGTAGGCGTCCCACCATGTGCATTATCGATGGTCGATTCGCTCGGCTTTGTTCCACAAATCGATTTTTTCTCCACCCCACGAGGGCTGACGACGGCTGTTGCGCTGACCTGTGCTTGATTGACTGATATCTATATTTGCAGTGCAGTCATTCTGAAATGTTCACAGATTTTACCGTACGATGCCATGAATATTTATCTGTTGCAGAAAAAACCCGTACCTAGTGTGCAAGTCGAAGTTGCGTGATTAATGTGGACTACCATCAGGCGACGGAAAGTTTGCTTTTTAGTGTCCTATTTTTGCGAAGTGCGGAATAGTAAAAATGTATCTAGATTTTTCGCCGGGAAATCGACTGCACTGCATTGGAAAGATTGAACTTTTCTGTATGCCGCAAGCTTTAATGTTACCGATTCCGCTACTTTGCTTTTTTTTTTTTCAGCTTGTGAACCTTTCAAGATTTGGCTTTTAATAATCTTTCAGTTTATCAAAGGAAACTCGACGGTATTTTTGCCGCAAAATATAGAAAGCATTAAAAAGAAAATTTTATATTTCAACCTAAACTTGAAAAAAACAAAACTTTAATTAACAGTACCTGAATGTAGTTTCTCTCAACGTCGTTGCGACGCTGATTAAAAAGTATTTTTTTCAAACACTTTATCCAAAGCTTTTAAATTTTATCCCCACCTTGCTGCTGGCAAAGATTCTGCTGCGAATTAGTTTAGGTCTTTACAGACATTTTCGAGGCCTTCTTTTTTCCAAAATAACTTAGTAACCTTCTACGCTTGCACAAGCCGTTTATGAATATTAGGCCAGGAAAAACTAAGACCCACATTTAAGCTTGTACTTTAATATCTCAGAGAGCCTTGCATCGTATCCCAGCAAACATATAACGAAATTGAGGGAACACATCTTTAGGAATGCGTACTCTGTGGAATGTTACGTCAAACATTTTAGCGGATTGTGCTTTGGTATTCATTGTAGGAAATGTTAGATTGTATATAGAGAGCTTTTTAAAAGTATTGGACAAAACATTTAAACCTTTCATCTTTAATAAAGCTAGGTATACTAAGCATGTCTTTACAGTGTACGGTTATTGTTATAAATCTATCATAGTTACTACTACGTGAATCCGTCTAATGCTAATGACACTTTAAGACTATTTGCAAACACTCGCTTCAGATCTATCAGTTTTGTATAGGCTATAAAAAACTAACCAACAACTTAAAGCATCACCATAAAGAAAAAAGTCCTTTTTTTCCTTCTCTAAAATTAGTATTCTACCACTACAGTTGCTAATATTCCTCAAGGCGACATGTTTGGGCCACATTTTCCGAGTGTGAGCCTAAATCCCCGACGAAGCTTTTCAAGTATGTTGTGCAAGATTTAAATTTACGAGTGTCGATGGAATGTTTTTTATACAAAAACAGGGAAAACGACCTTACTGAAGAGTTTCAACGTGCCGAGGATTCTGTTAAAAGGAATGATGGATATGATAATCGTATTATTTTTTGACTTAGTTAAAAGCTAAAAATAAAAGTGTATTAAAATAACAACACAAAAATGAGTTATGGATATGGAAATAGGCAATGGAAAAACTGCAGTTCCGCTGATGTGTATGTTGTTTCAAAACAAAAAGAAAATAAATAGACACCAACAGACCGCCAAATGACAAATTACACAGCTCGCGTGAATATTAACAGTACGTAAGAAAGTTGTTATAATTTCAAACTTCTTTTCCTTCATCCGGAACTCTTCATACAAATATACATAAATATAAAAACAAACTTTTCAAATATAAATATATCTTTGCATAGTTACACTTCTAACGCGGCGAATTCCAAATCACGCGATACTGCATTCCGTAGCCGTGTTTATTGTGATTTTATGCATGTTATAACTTTTATTGCAACGTTTAACGGAGGCATAATCAGCCTATAAAGTTCCCTCTGGTGGGACACAGGCCTCATCTCTGTGAAAGGGAGTGCGCCACCAATTTCCTCTCGATTTTTCCTTCATCTTTAGAGAGCAGTGGTGATGAAGGAATTTACACAAAGTAAAGTGTCTGCATGTGTTCAAACAAAGTCGTAAGTCGCGGCAGATCCCACAGGGCCACCTACTGCTCTTATGAATATTTTATTGTAACATTTGCTGCATAATAAATACAAAGAGACTCCCATTCAGTGGTGACGAGTGCACTCGTCCGTATCGCTGGTCCGTTCCGTATCGACGACAGATTAATATTTTTACGCAGCTTCGTGTGGCGGGGAATTGCCAAATTGAGTTTGAAGTCGTTATGTCAAAACAATACCAGCTTTGTCATGTAAAACAAGTTGTTCTTTTCTTTTCTCGTTTTGGTTTGTCAATAGCGTACACGTGTTAAAGCCCTGCAAATTTTGAAACAAATGTTCAGTCAACAACATTTGATTGAACAACAATCATGCAGGTTTAGCTAAAAATAGACTCTATTCAACTGATTCTAAGCTCCGTTGCTGATAAAACAAGAAAAAGTTACTTAAACATTTAATAGACGTACCCGGAACTCTGCAGTTCAATAATGCATGGCAATCGTCCCTCGTTACGTGAAAACAACATGCTTCTTGACAAGCCCTGTGTCATTATGCGGTCGATATGCCAACACGCTGCACTGCCGATGACATTTTCACGACGAAATTTTCGGAACGATGTCATTTATGATTCACGAGTCTAATACACGTATCAAAGAAATTGCGCCTTGTCCCTTATAATTATGTAAGCTACCAGACGACTCATCATCGTTGTAGTTTACCTAATAGACATTCCATTTGTAATTATGTTATGACTAGCTGTGCGCGCGACTTCG
Source organism: Mesoligia furuncula (assembly GCA_916614155.1). Taxonomy (NCBI): domain Eukaryota; kingdom Metazoa; phylum Arthropoda; class Insecta; order Lepidoptera; family Noctuidae; genus Mesoligia; species Mesoligia furuncula. The sequence goes on from OU744790.1 coordinate 38,567,978, forward strand.
ATCACGAACATGCCGGAAAAAAATTGGGTATCGGTTTTTTAATAAAGTACTCTGATATTCCTTATAACATCAGCTATCTGCCAGTGAAAGTCCAGTCTAAATCGATCCAGCAGTTTCGGAGATTAGCTGGCACAAACAGACAAACTAAAATTAAATATAAAAAATTTTTTTGTTATACAAATGTTTAGCAAAAAGCTGTTATTTTGACATTACAAACAGACACCTTTTTGTATAGATTGGGGATAACTGGTTTCTCAAGAAGTATTAATAAAAATCCTACCCATACCTATGTAGTCTCGGTATCATACCCTATCGCTTGAAAGAGACCTAGAGCTACCAATAAAGTTAGTTAAAATCACACAAACAGGCCATTTTCGCGAACTCACAATGTTAATTTATGACTAGTTGCGCCCCGCGGTTTCACCCGCATACATGTCGATCCCGTGAGAATATCGGGATAAAAAGTAGCCTATATGTTAATCCAGGGTGTCAGCTACCTCCATAGAAAATTGTATCAAAATTGGTCCCGCCGTTTGAGCGTGAAGAAGTAACAAACATATAAACACATACACACTCAAAAACTTTCGCCTTTATAATATTAGTGTGATATGCCTATAGTAATTTTGTAGCTTTACCTCTTTCTGTGAGTGACTATTCATCTAGTAAAGGTGTTAAAATAAAGTAATTTCGGCCATTTTTCAAATAAATCGCGTAGGTTTAGTTTCAGATAAAAATACATAGAACCCATTACAAAAACACAGGCGTCGTTTAGCGTAGACATAAAAAAAAACCTGTTAAAAATTCTATAAGTCCACAATGAGACTCCGATAACCAAAAACAGTGAAAGCTGGTTTATTGGCGAAGCTCGGAAACATTTGGATTTGGCTTTTTTGTGTCACACTGTGCTGTGTGGAGTCTTTTATTTTTAGTTACTTTATCGCTCTACGTTCGGTGTTCTATTGCTAGAGTTTATATTAAAATCGTTTCACTACGTTAGAGCTACGACATTTTGCTTTACCTACAAATGCGGGCTTGGTCACAGATTTATTATTTTACATACTACATATTCGACAGTAACTATGTCTGATTCACGCCTAAACGGCTGAACGGATTTTGATGAAATTTGGCACACAGGTGAACCATGATGTTTGTTAGGACATAGGATTTTTATTCCGGTGGTACGCTCCCGTAGGATAATTTCTGACCTCCACGTGGGCGAAGACTAAGACTAACTACTATAAGCTAGTTAGATATCCGGCAGGAAATGTTTAGATCGATTTCATAAAAACTATGGTTTTTTGTCCTACATCAAATTAAATATTTTCATCATCGTCATTGGCACTCTTGAATCTCATCCACTAGTGAATGAAGCCTCGACCTTTTTTTGCCACTTCACAGGTCTGCGCGAGCATCCAGGTCTTCCCGGCGACCAATCTGGCTATTAGCCTGCCAACGGTCCTTCTACCATTTCTCGGCAACTAAATAAAAAACTATACGTTGCAAATCTATAGTGAATAAGTACTACCACTGAAAACCGCCAATCCGAATTCAACATTTGAACACGGATTTTTCTGCTCACTTTTATAACGATTTTATTGCGTACCTTGTCAATCGTGTTTCATACATCGTCAACCATAATACGTTGTTCCGCTCAGTTCTAAACCTGTCTGCCTGTGTGTGGCATGGCCTTTACTTGACAAATTTGAAGGTACAATGTCAGCGGGATGACGCAAATAGTGAAAAATATGCCTTCTTTTTTTATACGAGGTAAACGAATGATAAAAATAAACTTTTGTTTAACCACGTTTATAAACTCAATCCGTCTTATTACAAAACGAGATCTAATTTTAAACCTAGTCTAAACCTTCAAGCCAGTTACTCAATTTTGAACTTTATTCCGACAAACATAAAGTTCTTAATGCAAAATTGATAACTTAGACTCAGGTTTAACGTCAGTTTTTGTAATAAGAACTTTAGCTTCGTCGGATTACAGTTCGAAATTTAAAAATGGCTGGATGGTTTAAACCTGGGTCTAAAGATAAATCTTGTTTTATAGTAAAGCTGTCTATGTTTTATACACACATTAATAAACTCTATTATTTATACTAATAATGAAGTTGAAAGAATATTTTTTGAAAAAATATTTTTGTATTTGAAAGCCCAATTCTTGAGGAAGGTTAAGGGGCTACATGACCTAAAGCGCGGTCACTGTCAGACTGCATATAATAGAAAGAGAAGCGCTATGACACAACGTTGGTAATTTATTGCAAAATATGAAGCAATTATTTAATTACAAAAAATCTATTGTATGGACTAAAAAATTAAAACACTAGTATTTTAGTATGTTGCTTGTAGAATAATCTGACAAAAAATCAGAATGATTGTATGTATGGTTTTTATTGTAAAAATAAAGTTTTTAGAGGTATCTTCATGATTTATTTCTATCGTATCAAATTAGTTGTATTATGTTTTCAACACACTAGCACACTAGCATTATGTCCTGAAGAATATCATATATTTTTCTGTATTTGTTTACAATTTCGAAATTACAGTGCCGTCCTAAAAATAGTTGTTTTCTACTTCCGCTGTGATGCCACATTATGAATAACAAAATATATTAAAAATATTGAGGTAGTTGAATTAAGTCAATAAAAACGTTATAGTGTACACGTACAATTTATTTTCAACTAGAATTTTAAATCATAATGTAGCATTTCAGTTGAAGTGGAAAAATTTTAAGTAACTTTTTAGTCATTTATTTATTTCAGGCGACGCAGGCTAATATACATATAACATACTTATTTTTATTATAAAATAGCACTTCACTGGCTTGTTCTTATGCTGCTCTGTGGTCCTTGCCCGCGGAACACCGGTGTGTTCGGGTTTGCAGCACGCAAGCTGACTTCGGTCTCCGTAGGAGCTTTGCCGCAGCCGTTCTTGATCGTTCGCGATCGGCGATTCCTGCTGTGCACCGTCACGAAACGCTCATCATCAGCCCATCCGATGCCTTTTCTGGCATAGGCTTCATACTTAACACTTCGCGGGACACTTAACGCCTCTCGACGTAATAACAATAAAACTTCTATTGTGTCTCGTTCAGTGTCCTTCAATGTGTTAAAGCACCTGGGGCACTCGCTGTGACGCTAGCGGAGTCACTAGCCCTAGCTCTTTAAGGCTCCTACAAACAGTCGCGACACGCGTATAATCGCTCGCGACGCAAAGGCACCGCTCGTTGCGCGACTTGAGGTGCCTTTGTATCGCGCCTTTTTGACGGTGCCTTTAGGAGGGCACTTTTATTCTAAATTCGCCTCAGTGATCGAAAGCAATTAGAGTCATTTTTCTATCAGCCTGCATAAAGTAAGGTTCCCTTTCGCAGACAACGTTTACAGTACTAACTAGCTAGACAATGACAGATATCACCCTAAACACGGTCATATTTTAGAGTCGGATTATGGAAATTCGGTAAATAAATCACGAGATTCCACTGTTGGATAAGTAGGTAAGTAGTTAGACAGGCTGGAAACTGGATTGTACCTTTGTGAAAGTTTTCATTCAGTCAAAAGAAAGGAAAGGATAGAAAATAGGTTTTTAGGGTTCCGTACCCATGGGGTGCCAACGGGACCATATTACTAAGCCTCCGCTGTCCGTCCATCCGTCCATTCGTATGTCTGTCTGCCAGCGGGCTGTATCTCATAAACCGTAATAGGTAGACAGTTGAAATTCATAGAGTGTATATTTCTATTGCCGCAATAGCAACAAATAATAATTATGCATGAAACGAGTTTTTTTTTTTGCATTTCTTGCCTTGTGGTACGGAACCCTTCGTGTGCGAGTCGGACTCGCACTTGGCCGGTTTTTACTTTATGGTATAGCTATGGTGATGCTCCAAGTCGTTGTTTAGTTTTTACGTCTCACACAAAACTGATAGGTCTAAAGAGTTTGCAAATAGTCCAAAGTGTCATTAGCTTTAGAAGGGTAGCATAATCAGCCTATAATGTTCCCACTGCTGGGATACAGGTCTCCACTCGGTGAGAGGGCCGTAATCCACCACGCGGGCCCATTCAGGTTTGTAGATTTCCTCACGAGGTTTTCCTTCATTGTATGAGAGCAATGGTGATAAAACAATTTACAGAAAGAAAAATTCGAACCCACGACTTCTACGTCGCGACCACTGGGTCACCACTGCTGAGCACAAGAAGAATGCGCGTAGTAAATAGGCATTGGCATGGTAAAAAGCCTTAAAAACTCCGCATAAACCGTATTTATTCAAGGAACAATCACCAACAGTTATTATTACGATCTAGAAAATTTGCCATGCGACACAGCGCCTCTATTAGAACAACTCCACAAACCGCAGTCAATGCAGTAGTTTCAAAACAATAAAAAGCTAATCGGACAAGAGTAACGGTCAAGTGCGTCCATTACCGTCTTTACTGCGCCCCACTGGGCCCCGGTAACACATGGTACAGTCCACGACACAACACAAAGAGCTTCTGCTGGGATAAGGGGGGCTAAGTTGAGGTCTATGTGGTCAAAATTAAACTTTCCATGAATATTACTTGTGTTCTTCTTTTTCTTATTCTGCCCGCGTCTTCGTCCGCGTGAAATTTCACCCTCCCCCATTCATTCTTTTAGGGGTGGAATTTAAAAAAAACATTTCTTAGTGGATCCCTACTCTTCACAAAGAACACACCCTCCAAATTTCATTTCTCTAGGACCAGCGGTTTAGGCTGTGCGTTGATGTATCAGTCTGTGTCTGTGTCAGTTGAATTTTATATATAGATTGGCAATTATTTAGGTTTTTTTTTTACTATTATTCAGTAAGAAATGTAGCTTACCTATCTGTCAAATCTAAGGATCAGTAACGCTACACTCCTACAAGAGCGGTGACCGCCACATGCGGCCGTAATGTCCAAATACAGGGCGTTTTTGACGCCTTAATGTCCAAACACTGAGCGTTTTGACACCTTAATGTCCAAATACAGAGCGTTTTGATACCTTAATGTCCAAATACAGGGCATTTTTCACACCTTAAAATCCAAATACATAGCGTTTTGACACCTAAATGTCCAAACAAAGAGCGTTTTGACACCTTAATGTCCAAATAAAGGGCGTTTTTCACACCTTAATGTCCATATACATGGCGTTTTGACACCTTAATGTCCAAATACAGATAGTTTTGAGTTTTGATTAGTAGTGACACCTTAATGTCAAGTACTGGTGAAAATAACAGATTTTCATGATGTCTGTCATAAATATGACTAGAACGCTCCTCTAGAAACCCATAACTTTAGTAGTTTTGTGGTAAGGTAAAAAAACACACAGACACAATCAGTTACTTTCTTCAGCATTTACGAGTATCATAATATATCCTCCATAATGTTGAAGCTAGGTACAAAACTCATCATCTGCCTAGCCTTTTCCCAACTATGTTGGGGTCAGCTCCCAGTCTAAACGGATGCAGCTGAGTACCAGTATTTTACATGGAGCGACTACCTATCCGACCTTCACAACCCAGTTACTGGGTAATACGAAAACCCTTGGTAAAACTGGATGTCAGACTTTCAGGCTTCTGACGACCCGTAACGACTGCCAAAGATCCACGAGTAACTTACTTTCCGAAGCATGGAGAAGCTTGGTATGTAAAGATGATCACCCATCCACGGACCAACCGCGGCAAGCGTAGGTTAACCTAATCGATTGACCCGTGCGGCTGTTATTACTTAGCCACAAGCCTCTCCAGTTACTTTCTTTAACATTTATCCTTCATATTTTCGAAGATACGTACAAACTGTCTAACTATTGGGGCGAAGTCGTTTCAAAAGTTTATAAAAACTTACAAAATTATTATGGCCCTATTATTATAAAAACTTCACGTTTACAAAACATACGTGCAGCACAAATTACTGGCTTTCACAACTCTTAATTCAAAATACATAGGAATTCATAGAGTTCTGCAGTTGACTGTACATTAGCCTTAGATTCAATTAAACGCTGGTAGCGGGCCAACTGGCTGTCCTGTCGGGTTATACTGCGCCGCGTTTTTCAGCCTAGCCAGAACTTATGCCGTAATACTAAATACCTTTTTATTTATTGTTGCGGATTTTTATGACGTTTGTTTATATTGTTTGGTCTGTATTAATTAACTGGTATTCAGCTGGATTTTAAGTCGGTTAGTCTAACCATACCATACACAGTTGGGGTCGGCTTCCAGTCGAAAGCCGACCCCAACTATGTTGGGAAAAGGCTGAGTAGATTGTATGGTCTATATTGTCAAAGTGAAGATATAATGTGTATTTATAATGGATGAGGTAACGTTACTATTTTACAATTTAACACTAAAATATACATATTATATAGTATATATAAAAAAGGTAAAGAAAAAGACAGGAGCTCATTGGGCATCAAAAAATTTATCCGCATCGCTGTCAATGGCAAAAGTGCCCAAAAGGCTGGCAGCATTAAAGAATAAGCATTGCCATCCAACGTGGTAATGCTGCCAGCCTTTTGGGCACTTATGCCATTGACAGCGATGCGGACGAATTTTTTGATGCCCAATGAGATATATAATATAATAATATATTTATTGCAGACACTCAAACAGTAGTATTTTGAACATAACCTTTTTTTTCCGGCGTGGAAATTCCTCATGGATGTCCGCCGCCCCGGGTTGGGTGGCGGGGTCTGTCAGACTCTTACTGACTAAAAACCACCCCGGTGTTCCCTTCCCACCCTTGGACCGGGGATCATGGGAACTTGTACGTCGTCCACCCCGGCTGGTCGTCGGCCCGCCTTTGCATTACTCTTATTTATATTATTGAAAAGTGTGTTTTACTAATATTACTTGAGATGTGTGATCCCACACAAGGCTAAAAGAATAGTACAGTCTTTATGGGAAAGTAAGGATTTCAGTCAATGTATGTATAGCCAGTGAGTAGAGCGAGAGGGAATGGCTAGACGAAGACCACGGTACGTTAGCAAAGTGCCTACAGATGTAAATATTTAGTAACATAAGTACCTGAGAGTCAGTCTGAACTCTATTTAAGTCATTCTTTTTATAATAATCAATTTATTGACACACACAAGTTAGGAAACATACAAACAGTAACAATGATAGTTAAAAGAGTGCATAAGTAGAAGTAGCCGTGGGCCCCAAACTAGGCACAGCCTGTATCTTGGTGGCCCAATAGAGACAGAAAAGGCAGATTGAACTATTGATTTTTTATTAAAGATTTTGTTAGTATATTCGTTACTTTCAAAGTATTTTTTCAAAAGCAATACAATTTCATTCACCGGATAATCCTGTTAGTTGAACGAGTCGTCATACCAATAATACAGACCACATGAATGCCAGCTGAACTTAACAGTCGGCAGAGATCTCTAAACCCGTGCCAAGTTTTAAAGAAAATATTCGACAAGGTTCTCCGTAAGACCTGAGATATCTTTTGAAACTTTCTCCCATTGTAAGTGCTGTGAATGTTGAGTTGAAGGACCTATTCAAGACCTACTCCATGCTGTTTCAGCGTTTTGAAAACCAGCAACAAGTAGTATCGTACCATGTTCCATTCTTAGATAGATTCAACACTTTTTTAAAGATGCTTAAATTCAGTTCGGCGAGTCCTAAGCAGTCATCTTTGTGCTCTTGTCCATGTTAATCGGCGCAACACTTTTTATTCTGCCATCAACCATTTCCGAAACATCACTACTTTGCTGCCTTGGCATCAGCCCCGCTTATCTTCGTTAGACGTAAGCAGGCATTTTTTTCTGTGGGAGGCAGGATGTTATATTGTGTCAACTTTCAAACATACAGTAAAGTATTATATCCTTCAAAATCAAAAGTCATTTATTCAAACTAAGCTAAGAATCAGCAGTTTTTGAACGTCAAAGTTACATTTTTAAGACAGTCCCCCAAAACGCCCGCCTTTCACAACTTCCTAATCTATTAGCTGGGGAGAAGAAGTGCCGCAAAGAACTCCCCAGCAGCACAGCTGTCTGTTCAGTAAGAAGAATTAGATAATAAACAATAGTAAGTATTTAACATCGCATCACAAAACATTAATTTTAATTATTTGTCGTATGTCAGCTAGCACACATCATATACCATCAATAATTATAATATCGACCGTCAACATGTTATTAATATGTTATGGTAAAACAATGTTATAGTTGTACTTACATAAGCAATTCGGTTTGTGGGGGTGTCATTGTTATAAGGTCAAAAACCCCTGTTAAAGATAGAGCTCCTTTCAAATTGATAAAATCAATAATTTTTGTCACCTCAAGAGGCAATAAAATTAGTATTATTTATCGACTAGCTTTTGCCCGCGGCTTCGCTCGCGTTAAGTATTATAAAAAAAAACTAATACTTTCACATCCTCCATCATCCATATTTTATACCCATGGGGGTTGAATTTATCAAAATCCTTTCTTAGGGGATGCCTACGTCATAGTAGCTATATGCATGCGAAGTCTCAGCCCGATCGGTTTAAAATTGACAAAGTTTCATACAAACTTTCATCCCCTATTTTATCCCCTTGGGGGTAGGATTTATCAAAATCCTTTCTTAGCGGATGCCTACGTCATAACATCTACCTGCATGCCAAATTTCAGCCCGATCCCTCCAGTGGTTTGGGCTGTGCGTTGATAGATCACTATGTCAGTCAGTCACCTTTGAGTTTTATATATTTAGAAGATGACTGCTGCTTAACCTCTAGACATAATTAAAATAACTTTTAAGTCTTCGTTAACGTTAACTATTATCTGGGATTCCGAAGTAAAGTTTTATTAAAATTTATCCAAGACTAGCTGCGCCCCGCGTTTTCACCCTCATAAATGTCGATCCCGTGGGAATATCGGATAAAAAGTAGCCTATATGTTAACCCAAGGTGTCAGCTACCTCCATACAATTTTTTATCAAAATTGGTCTCGCCATTTGAGCGTGAAGAAGTAACAAACATATAAACACAGACACACGCACACACTCACAAACTTTCGCCTTTATAATATTAGTGTGATGTACTCTTCTTCTTTGGATATTATAAAATAAAGTCGCTTTTCGTGTTTGTCTGTGTGTCCGCCTTGTTCTTCTAAACTATACAACGGATTTAATACGGTTTTCAACATTATTTAGAAAGTTTATGTGTGCAATACATTAAGGGGCTTACAAGACCTAAACACAAAAAACGCAAGTTTTAGAAACAATAAAAGTATATGATCGACTACCGTAAAAAAAATCAGAATGATATATGATATTCTTCAGGATTTAAGCTAGGTAGATAGTGCGTTGAAAACATAATACAACTAATTTGATATCACAGAAAAAAATCATAAACATACCTCTAAAACTTTCTTTTTACAATAAAAACCATACTAATATACTTACAATCATTCTGATTTTTTGTCAGAATATTCTACAAGCAACATACTAAAATACTAGTGTTTTAATTGTTTCGTCCAAATAATAGATTTTTTGTAATTAAATAATTGCTTCTTTATATTTTGCAATAAATTACCAAATCGCGCTTCTCTTTCTTTTATTATGCAGTCCGACAGTGACCGCGCTTTAGGTCATGTAAGCCCCTTAATATCGTGCCGGGTCAGCGGGATTGTCCGAAAGGGTTAGGGCTTTATGTTCCGGGCCAGCGCCCGGAACATAAAGGGCTAAGGAAGGAACATGGGTGGGTTTTAGTCAGTAAGAGTCTGACACTCCCTTCCGCTCCACCTAGAGCGGGAGGGATCATTTGATGATTTTCCACCCGAAAAAAAAGGCCCCTTAATATTGAACGTACATTTTATAAAGAAAACTCGATGTTTCGTCAAGTCTTAAAAACCTTGCCGCGTGGGGGCAGGTCGCTAGTGTTTATTTAGAATAATTTCAGTTCTTTCTTCAATTGTGTTGTTTCTGCAGAAGTTACGTTATTTCTCCTTCGTGTCAATTGTCGATCCATTTTTGAACTACGCTCAAATTGGCTGTTGTCGAGACAACTCGTGCGATACCCAACTTCCATTAAATTGATTAATAAGACATCATTGTTTATGTTCAATTAACTCTTTTGAACGTTCATTTATTGGTATTGTTTTATAATTCAAGTTCTAAAATAGAAATAAACAAAGGTCGGTGAAAATCATCATTATTCCAGGCTGGTCTCCATTGGAGGAATAAAATGAACGTTTGACAGTTTTTGTACGAAATGTCTGTCAAAATTTCAAAATTATTCGTCGAATAACGTTATCAGATGATTGAAAAATTAGCCTTTAGAAATCATTCTTATCTTATTCGTAATTTTAGTTAGCAATACTAAACGTGCATTGTATGGCTTCACAAATTACTTCAGACATTCATAAATATAACTTAATATTCTTCGTACTTAGTACCTACCTTCTGCCTCAATATCTCGTTAAAATAAGAAATTTTCTTTAACAAAAAAATATTTACTTTAACATGCAGATAATGTAAATGTGTTTATGTAATGAATCGATGGTGATGTAAATGTTTAATGTGTGGAGGCATGCCTTCACTACCCCTTCTGCCTTCGTGAAGTTGTTTTAGTAGTAAAAACAACTCCAGTTTTGAAATGGAACACCTGGACCTGTTGTCACGTAACTTTGCCCCGATATTAATTAAAAATTGTTTATTAGCGCCGGTGAACTTCTGCCAACTGTCACAGGAAAGTGCTGTAATTTTTTCGGGGGCACTAGAGCAATATCTTGCTCTGCAATACGTGCTAAGATTTTCAAGCTGGACTGGGAATTAAAGAAAATAGAGGATGTCAGCTTGCTTGACACCCTGACTCTCCAATTCCATGCTCGACTCTTGGAGATATATATGAAACTGTTTGTGAATTGGGACAGCTGCATTTAGCCGTGTTTTTCTTTTCATTATCTATATATATTTATAATAAAGCTAAGAAGTTTGCTTGTTTTGTTTGCTTGAACTACCAGTCGGATTTGAAAAAATATTTTTATATTGCGGAAGGCTATAGGCTTAATTTAATATCGCGCTATCACCCTTAGGTAACAAACGCTGGCAAACCTCAAGCTTGAACCTCTGCTGAACTGTCAATGACCAGGTTTGTGCGCCGTATGTGAGGATAGGGAGTTATTTATTAAATAAATGCCCGCGTAAATGTCAATCCCGTAGGAATATCGGGATAAAAAGTAGCCTATATGTTAACCCAGGGTTTCAGCCACCTCAATACAAAATTTTATCAAAATTGCTCCAGCCATTTGAGCGTGAACAAGACACACACTCACAAACTTTCGCCTTTCTAATAGTAGTGTGATTATTTATTTATAGTTTATTGTACACCACAACAAAAAATAGATCGAACACTACAAAATATACAATGGGCGGCCTTATCGCTTATGATGCTACTTGCATAAATGATAATTTTCTTTATCTCGTTCCTTTGACAATTCGTAAAACAGAAATTTCGAAATTCGCTTGCCTACTCAGACCAATTTATCACGACTATTATACATTCACGAATGCACATCAGCGTCACGGTATATACTTTTGGCACAATATGAAATAGTTCACGAAAAATGTATGGTCGTACGTTTTTTCGTACACTGTATTTTTGTAGGAGACTATAAGATTATTGATAGTGTTATGGTGACGTGGTAAAAACCACGCCTTCTAGTAATTAATTGTTTCTCCCTATCTTCGCTGTGTTTCGTTAAGCGGATGTTATTATCGAAAATATAATTAAAAACATGATACGGTATTAGCTCTTTTGTCTTAAGAAATTTTGCTCAGTCCACACTAGTCTTTCACTTATGTAGACATACTCAGACCCTGAACAACCACATCATCATCATCTTTTCAGCCGAAAGACGTCCACTGCTGGACATAGGCCTCCCTGCAAGCACCTCCACTTTGACCGGTTCCACGCTTCTCGCATCCATCGGGTTCCTGCGGCCTTCACAAGGTCGTCGGACCACCTTGTGGCAGGCGTTCCAACGCTACGTCTTCCGGTACGCGGTCGCCACTCCGGAACCTTTCGGCCCCATCGGCCATCTGTTCTGCGAGCGATGTGCCCTGCCCACTGCCACTTATGTTTGGCAATTCTTCGGGCTATGTCTGTTACCTTGGTTCTCCTGCGGATCTCCTCATTACTGATTCGATCACGCAGGGAAACTCCAAGCATAGAACTCTCCATTGCCCTTTGGGTGACTTTTAGCCTTCTTATAAGGCCCATAGTAAAATATAATACCAGGCTATTGTCCGACTGCAGGGCAATGACCTCTTCTCATACACAGATGGCATGAGCATTGATCACCACGCTTGCTCAAGACAGGTTGCCGATTTCAGACCTATATTAATTACTAGCTGCGCCTTGCGGTTTCACCCGCATAAGTTTCGATCCCGTGGGAATATCGCTACCTCTATACCAAATTTTATCAAAATTCGTCCAAGCGTTTGAGCGCACACACACACACTCACAAACCTTCACCTTTATAATATTAGTGTGTAATGTAACGTATCGAGTAATAGTAATTAAGTCTAGGCTTCCTCGCGACGATTTCTGTCCAGTATATAGTCAGAAAATACATGTGAATTGAGAAAAAGACTGGTACTCGCTCGGATTTGAACGCAGAAACTCGTTAATCAGAGGCAATTATGTTCTATGCTAAGACCGCTGCTAACCTAATAATTTTTGCTGTACGAAACGCAATGCTTTGAGGATAGTCAACTAGCTTCCTCCCGCGACTTTGCCCGCGAGGTAAGTCGATAAAAACTAACCTATGTCCTTCCTCGGGATGCAATCTATCTCCCTGCCAAATTTTATCAAAATCCGTTCAGTGGTTTAGGCGTGAAAAGGTAAAATACAGACAGACAGAGTCACTTTCAAATTTATAATATTAGTATCTATGGATTTTAATAACACTGATCTTCTCTGATTTTACAGTAGTAGTTATAAGTAAATAAATTATATATCGGTGTGATTATTTAACAACAACATTTATCAACATAAACAAAGCAAAAGGAATAAATAAGGATCGTTCCAGGTGGCGTTCTGTAGTTAAAGCATACCCCCACGAGATAAACTCGTTCCGTCTTATTACAAAACGAGATCTAATTTTAGACCTAGCCTAAACCTTCGAGCCAGTTACTCTATTTTGAACTTTATTCCGACAAACGTAAAGTTCTTAATGCAAAATTGACAACTTAGACTCGGGTTTAACGTCAGTTTTTGTAATAAGAACTTTAGTTTCGTCGGATTATAGTTCGAAATTTAAAAATGGCTGGATGGTTTAAACCTGGGTCTAAAGATAAATCTTGTTTTATAATTAGGCCGGTTAAGTTTATATAGGTACCTAAGAATGTCCACAGATTACTACCGATATTTCCCTATTGTTAGAAACTCTTTCTTCGATAGTCGGATTTCCGGAATCGATTAATAATTTTTAGCTATTTAATTTGATCAATCATAGACATTCATAATGTTTAAATATTATCTGTATTTAAATTTAATAACAATATTTAAATACTGTTTACATTAATAATAAAATAAAGTGTTATCGTACGCACTACTTCCGGTTGCACCACCACGTTTTATTATAAATGTCAAACTAGACTGTTTCCGGTAAAAATATAAATCGTGGTGGGAAGTAGTGCGCACGATCGTTAGTCAGTCGACGTCGAACAGTTGAAGTGTACAGAAGTGTAAAGTGATTTTGTAGAAAACTTAATAAAAATTGTGAGTGATATCCTGACAAATTGTTTTAATTTCCTGGACTTTTATAGTTCAGAAGTTGGATATAATCGGGATCGCGATCAATAATCGCCCTCGGTGAAGGACTGAACGCCCATAAAAGGTACGCACAATGTTACAACTAAATTAGGTATACATATCTAAAATTATTCAATTGGCTAGTTTTATTCTGTTTCCTCTAGACAATGGAAATGCTTTTTTTTTTTTTACTTTACAATGGCTCATAAGAAGAACATTTGATCGCTGGTGAATGAGTGATTAATAGCATTCTAGCTGAACTGGTGATATATTTAATTATATTTTTTTTCTCTTCTCTTTTGTGTAATATTTAAAGATAATTAAAATATTATAAAAATTGGTAGGATTATTTTAGGTAAATATTAAATTAAAGAACATTAACTTTTTGTAATTTATTTGTTTTAGCGATCATGACTCGCAAAAGAAAGTCTCAACAACTGACAAGGGAGTCATACGACTCTTCACCAAGTGGCTCTGAGTCTGTTGTACGGAGACGTCGTAAAACTCGCCGCAACCGTGACGAGTCGAGTGAATCGAGAACTAGCGAGTCCAGAGATCACAATGCACCTCGCAGCAGTCGTCGTTCAAGGCGTCGTGGTTCAAGGCGTCGTGGTGCGACGCGTGATACAACGCGTGAAGCTACGCGTCATGCATCGCGTGATGCAGCGCGTAATGCTACGCGTGATGGGACGCGTGAAGCGTCGCGATCACGTGATGCATCGCAGTCGCATGATGCGTCACGGGTGCGTGATGCGTCGCGATCGCGCCATGCTTCGGGGATGCGCGATGCGATGCAAACAGCGACGCGGGATGCGTCGCGTGATGGGACGTGTGATGCGTCGCGGGTGCGTGAAGCGTCACGGGTGCGTGATGCGTCGCGATCGCGCCATGCTTCGTGGATGCGTGGTGCGACGCAAGCTACGACGCGTGATGCGTCGCGTGATGGGATGCGTGATGCGTCGCGATCGCGTGATGCGTCGCAGGCACGAGATGCGTCGCGATCGCGCCATGCTTCGTGGATGCGTGGTGCGACGCAAGCTACGACGCGTGATGCGTCGCGTGATGGGATGCGCGATGCGTCGCGATCGCGTGATGCGTCGCGGGCACGTGATGCGTCGCGATCGCGTGATGCGTCACGAGTGCGTGATGCGTCGCGATCGCGCCATGCTTCGCGGATGCGTGATGCTACGCGAGCTGTGACGCGTGAGGCGTCATGTGATGGGGCGCGTGAAGGGACGCATGGCGCGTCGCGGTCGCGTGATGCGCCGCGAGTGCGTGATGCGGCGCGTGATGGGGCGCATGGCGCGTCGCCGTCGCGTGATGCTTCGCGGATGCGTGATACGCCGCGCTTGTGCGATGTGTCGCCAGGCCGGGAGGTGGCTCATGGTCGCGACGCATCGTTCAATCGTGACATGCCGCGAAGACAGAGTCAAGATATAGCGAGACCATCGCATTCGGACACTACGCCAGCAGCAGTTGTGAGTCCTTTTGATTCTTTAAAAGACGTAGATACTAATACTAACATTTTAGTTTCGGTTTTTAAAGAGTTCATGCAGACCATGAAAGCAGACGGGGGTAGTGAACGTTTTCCGGTTTTGAATGTGATACCAGAATTTGATCCGAGTAAACGAACTCAAACAATAGAAACATGGATAAGTAAAGTTAACGAATGTGCTCAGATTTATAATTGGACTGAAAGGCAGACTGTCCACTATGCCCTTCCTAAATTAGCGGGATTGGCTCAGAAATGGTATCAGGGCCTACCTAGCCTTCTGTTTTCTTGGGCTGAATGGCAGAGCAAATTAAAATTGGCATTTCCAAGTGACCAGAACTATGGTCAGCTGTTAACGGAAATGCTTGCTTGTAGGGCTGATTTTGGCGAGTCTTTAGAAGAATATTTTTACCAAAAGGTTGTTTTATTGAATCGCTGTAATATACATGGTAAAAATGCAATAGATTGTATCTTGTTTGGAATTGAGGACAGGTCTGTCAGAACAAGTGCAGAAGCCACACAGTTCACGGAACCTGATAAATTATTAGTTTATCTCAGAAATATAAGAATTACAAAGAAGTTTAACAAGCCAAATTCATCCCTGCGGGCAGGCAACGCTGATAGCAAACAATCTAAGACAATAAAAGGAGCTCAAAATGATCATGATAATAGGAACAATAGGAATTATAGGCTTACAAAATGCTATAATTGTGGTGAAGAGGGGCACCCATATTTCAAATGCAAACTACCAATCAAGCGTTGTGATAAATGTCGTCAAGTAGGGCATTTAGCTGACAGTTGTCCAGGCACCAAAGAATCTACTAATAATAAAACAGTTTTAAGAATTTCAAAAGAACCTGATAGTGACTCCAAATATTTTAAAACCGCGATCGTGAATGGTCTGAATTTCGATTGCTTCATAGACTTCGGCAGTCAATGTTCTATGCTGCAAGAATCTGTGGCTAAGAAATTGGTTAATTCGTGGTCGGCATCAGAACTACCTGTATTGAGAGGCTTTGGGGACAGCGTTGTCAATTGCTTAGGTAAATGCAGTGTTGAGATAAAAGTAGATTCAGCCACTGCTACGGTAGAAACTCTTATCGTTCCTGATAAATTATTACAAGTTCCTTTATTACTAGGACAGACATTCACGGAACAAGAACATATTGTGGTTCTTAAAACTAATAACCAGCTTAAGATAACCACGAATTTAACTAAAAATGTATTGGTTTACGTTGATAACTCACTTATCATACATGGGTATACCCCAGTCAGTATTTATACTAAACCAAGATATTCAGGCGACTTATTTGTTGAACTTAGTTTTTGTCAGGATGCTCATAAACAATATGAGGTTATTCAAAGTGTAGTACAAGTAAGTAACGGACAGGGAACAATTGTTGTTAAGGGCCTAAACTCTGGGTTTGAATTGCTGAAAGACACTTTACTGCTCCGGGCCCTTCCTTTAAGAGAAGTACAGACACTAAATATTGGCAGAATAGAACACTGTCCAGATAATACAGTAACACCCCAAATTGAAGCTTGTATGATACAGGTGGATGACAATATTGGATCTGATCATAGAACCAAATTAACTGAGTTGCTAAATGAGTTTAGGGACTGTTTCGCCTTTTCGGTTAAAGAATTAGGGTGTATAAGTGGTACAGAAATGAACATAAACCTTAGTGATACCACGCCTGTGGTGTACCGACCTTATCGATTATCCCATTCAGAAAGGCACGTAGTTCGCGAAATGATAAAAGACTTGACTGACTCGGGAATAATTAGACAGTCATCATCAAATTATGCATCCCCAATCGTATTAGTACGCAAAAAGACCGGTGACTATCGTCTTTGCATTGACTTTAGGGCACTAAATAAAAAGACCGTCAAAGAGCACTATCCTCTACCCCGTATAGATGATCAGTTAGACAATCTGTCAGGTCATAAATATTTTACTTCTCTTGATCTCGCATCCGGTTATTATCAGATTCCAATGGCAGAATCGGCAAAGCATTTGACAGCTTTTGTGACCCCAGATGGTCATTATGAATTTAACCGCATGCCATTTGGGCTAGTTAATGCACCGTCAACATTTCAAAGAGCTGTTAATAGCGTTTTGGGGAACGCGAGATTCAAGGAGGCGTTTGCTTACATGGATGACGTAATTATACCATCCAGAACAATAGAAGAAGGGTTGCAAAGGCTACATGATATACTGAGCCTTTTCCGATCTTCCGGCATCACACTAAATTTATCAAAATGTAATTTTCTGAAACAATCCATAGATTATTTAGGTTTTGAAGTTAGTGAGTTCGGAGTAAAACCAGGCAAAAAGAAAACCGAAGCCGTGGACCAATTTCCCAGACCAACAGACCAACATAAGATTAGGCAGTTTGTGGGATTAGCGAGTTTCTTTCGAAAATTTATAAGAGGTTTTTCAATTATCGCGAAACCACTAACACACCTTTTGAAAAAGGACTCTAAATGGCGTTGGGGAGACGCAGAAGAATCTGCATTTTTAAACCTAAAAACAGAACTTGTTAAACGACCCATTCTTTCATTTTATAATCCCGAATTCGAAACACAGTTGCATACAGACGCGTCTAAAGTCGGGGTTGCTGGAATCCTGATGCAAAGGCCAAATAAAGAGGTTCCTTTTAGTGCTATAGCATTTTACAGTAGACAGACATCCCCTGAAGAAGCCAAATTCACATCTTATGACTTAGAAACGCTGGCTGTAGTAACGTCGCTTCAGAGATTTAGAGTTTATTTGTTAGGGATTAATTTCACTATTGTTACCGATTGCAATTCTCTCCGTGCAACCTTTGAAAAGAAGGATATATTGCCAAGAGTTGCAAGATGGTGGAGCATCATACAAGAATTCGATTTTCAAATAATTTATAAACCAGGCACAGGTATGGCTCATGTAGATGCTCTGAGTCGAAATCCCATTTCATCAGAAATAATAGAGCTACAAGTAAGACGAATTGATACAGATTGGGTAGCCACGGTACAACAAAACGATCCTGAGTTACAAAGAATTATTGCTATATTAAATGATAAAGAAAATGACAATATTATAGAAGTTAAAAATAATTTTGTTGTTAAAAAGGGACTATTATACAGGAAAACTGATAGTGGTGATCGTTGGGTTGTACCGAAAGGCGTTCGATGGCAAATTTTGAAGTCAAACCATGATGAAATTGGACATTTCGGTCTTGATAAAACGTTAGAAATCATTAAAAATAATTACTGGTTTGCTAAAATGAGACGATTCACTAAAAAGTATGTTCAGTCGTGCTTAGAATGTGCCTACTCTAAAATACCAACTGGGAAAAAGTCTGGCAAATTGCATCCCATTGAGAAGGTTGAACAACCATTCCATACTGTACATATTGATCATTTAGGTCCTTTTGTTAGAAGTAAGCACAAAAATGCATATTTGTTATTAATTATTGACGCTTTTACGAAGTTTGTGATAATTGTTCCCGTTAAAAGTACTAAATCTGTCCATTCCATCAGAGCAATGAAAAACTATTTTCACACATTTAGTGTTCCAAAACGTGTTATTTCCGACAGAGGTACGTCATTCACTTCTAAAAGTTTTCAAGATTACTTAAGTTCATTAGGTATTAAACATGTAATGAACGCTGTTGCGACTCCGCGGGCCAATGGCCAAGTCGAGCGATACAATCGAACTGTTTTATCAGCATTGACAGCTACTAATTATGGCAAATCCGAAAATAAATGGGATGAACATATTTCAGAAATTCAGTGGGGACTTAATAACACCCTAAACAAAGGTACCGGGAAAAGCCCTGCTCAGGCACTGTTTGGTCTTAATTTAGTGAGTACCTCAAATGCGTTATTACAGCTTAACGTTACAGACGACACAGAAAGTTCGGCCACTTCGCTAGAGGACACTAG
Source organism: Mesoligia furuncula (assembly GCA_916614155.1). Taxonomy (NCBI): domain Eukaryota; kingdom Metazoa; phylum Arthropoda; class Insecta; order Lepidoptera; family Noctuidae; genus Mesoligia; species Mesoligia furuncula. The sequence goes on from OU744790.1 coordinate 38,587,136, forward strand.
AAAAGAAATTTCAGAACATATTAAAGAAAATCAAGACATACAAAAAGAACGTTTTGATAAAGCTAGGAAAGAAGTCCATTATAAGATAGGAGAACTTGTAAGGGTAGAAAGAGATGTTCCATCAATAGGAAAAAGCAGGAAATTAGTTCCTAAACTTAGAGGACCATATCGTATTACAGAAGTTCTTGATAACGACCGATACGTAATTGAAGATACACCACTATCTAAAAAGGGAAATAGAAAGTTCAGCGGTATCTTTTCAGTAGACAAAATTCACCCCTGGGTAGTTTTTAATAGATCGGACTCGGAGTCTGAGGTGCCGGAAAATGACAACACAGACTAATTTATAATTGATTGGTATTGATGATATTATAGTAAAGTGAAGTCTAATACCTTATCTGAGAATATGTCTGAGGTCTCGGATAAAGAGATATTAAGGATATGTATGAGGCCTTGATATCTTAAGTTTATTATGTATGTGGTGTTTGTGGCTTATCTGAGAATGTCTGAGGTCTCAGCTAAGACAGGTGTTAAGAATATGTTTGAGGTCTTAACATCTTAAGTTAAGTGGCTTATCTGGGAATATGTCTGAGGTCTCAGCTAAGACAGGTGTTAAGGATATGTCTGAGGCCTTAACATCTTAAATTAAGTGGCTTATCTGAGAATATGTCTGAGGTCTCAGTTAAGACAGATGTTAAGGATATGTTTGAGGCCTTAACATCTTAAGTTAAGTGGCTTATCTGAGAATATGTCTGAGGTCTCAGCTAAGACAGGTGTAAAGGATATGTCTGAGGCCTTAACACCTTAAGTTAAGTGGCTTATCTGAGAATAAGTTGATACTTATTCTCAGATAAGATAGGTGTAAGATAGGTAATATGTTGAGGCCTTAATATCGCAATTGTAATCTAATGTGTAGGTAGATTTAAGAAAATATACAAATAAGTTGAGTATATTTTACTGTTTTAATTACGTTAATTTTTTTTTTTTTTTTTTTGTGTTATAATTGTGTGTGTAATTAATTTTCCCGGGACGGGAAATGTATCAGGAAAGGCCGACTGTTAGAAACTCTTTCTTCGATAGTCGGATTTCCGGAATCGATTAATAATTTTTAGCTATTTAATTTGATCAATCATAGACATTCATAATGTTTAAATATTATCTGTATTTAAATTTAATAACAATATTTAAATACTGTTTACATTAATAATAAAATAAAGTGTTATCGTACGCACTACTTCCGGTTGCACCACCACGTTTTATTATAAATGTCAAACTAGACTGTTTCCGGTAAAAATATAAATCGTGGTGGGAAGTAGTGCGCACGATCGTTAGTCAGTCGACGTCGAACAGTTGAAGTGTACAGAAGTGTAAAGTGATTTTGTAGAAAACTTAATAAAAATTGTGAGTGATATCCTGACAAATTGTTTTAATTTCCTGGACTTTTATACTATTAAACTAACGTTCCTGTTGACGTCACCTTCTGGGTTACGTAACCTTGAGTGACCAGGCTTAAAACGTACCTGTAACCGTATGTTACTGACGGAAATATACGATCAGCCGTCGGTCAGCCGAATCGGTCAATCAACAATGGTCAGGCGAAAGCTGTTGGCCTATTGTAGGAAAGGGGTTTGTGACATTTACATTTTCATGTTACCTACACTCGATTCCTTTATTAAGGCCTCGCAGTGTACGAATATTCAGCCTACAGTCGAAACTTATGACTTTAACTACCTTAACAGAAATGGTCAAGCTACGGAGCTAATTAGTTATTAATTATATCTTTACTGTAAATAGCCGACTCAGGAAGAAGTGGCGACGACATAGACGCTTACCGCCAGGGTTGGATCGAGGTGGCGCTAGAAAAGGATGCCTGGAAAGATTTGGGGAAGATCTTTGCTCAGCAGTGGGGTAGCGTAAGCTAAGAAAAAAAAACTCAAAGTCAAAGTCATAGTCAAAGATTTATTTGCATACTAAGTGTACATTTTGGTGTTGTTTACAAATGCAGGTACTTACAACTTAGCGGCCTTTTCCAGGCATCGCAAACTTGAGGGCCTAACAGCAAACATTTAAACTATAACGACACAATGAAATTCATAATTACCTTCTATCATTTAGTAGGATTAAGTCTAATCATTTAAGTCATAACATTTTGACGCATGCACGTTCTTATAATTACTTACTCTAATTGTGTATAATGTCTGTGAGCGAGGCTATGTGTGTCTGTATTTTTTAGTTAATCATTCAAGTATGCCTGGTATTTAGGTATTTGTTTATTTAATTTTTCGCTATTCAATTATTTAAGTATGTTTGTATTATTTCATTATTTAGCTATTCAATTATTTCATTATTCAATTATTATTATTTTTACATTTTAATTAAATATGTACCTAAGTAATTATTTCTGATTCAAAAATTCTTCAGTTGAGTAGTAGCTAACACTAACCCATGCTTTTATCTAAACTAATATAATATATGCGAAACTCTATGAATTTTGATTGAGAATGGATTTCAATGAAATTTGACATTTGGCACAAAGGTATACCATGACCTGGACACAGGATATTTTTTTTTTTTTGGGACATTGCGTATTTTTTATTCCGGTAGTACGTTCTAATGGTATAATTTCCGACCTTCACGCGGACGAAGCCTCGTGCTAAAACTAGTAAATTATAAACCATCAGTGCCATATAAGTCAGAATTTTTAAATAAAAACAAATTACGTTACAATATTTGTCTGTAAACGTCCGTTAGCGCGACGTAACGTTTCGTCGTCATCTCTACTACCATTACCGCGCGCAAATATTAACATAGAATCAAATATTTGATGTCAAAATTGCAAATATTAATTAACCTTTTAATGAATTTCGTCTTAAGGAAATATTGCCATGAAGAGCAATCTTGGAAAACGATTAAACTTGGAACTTGGATTATTTTCTTGTTACGACTAATTCTTTTGACATCTTAAATTGAGTAATTCACTGATAGACAACGCACAGCCTAAATCACTGGGTATAGAAACATGAAAGTTTGCACCAGAGTTCCTTAAATAAGGAAAGTGAGCACTTAGAAAGGTTTTGAAAAATGATCCTCTAAAGAGGATAAAGAGGGGATGAAGGTGAGTAGATACCTATGGAAGCTCGTCATTTTCGGAAATCTCATCGGGCACATGGCTTACACCCAATTACTTCATCTTCCTTTTTCTATATCCACGGCAAGAGAGAGAAAGAAGAAGAGACGGCGAAGGAATGAAGCCATCACTTTAGATTATCCAATCAGCGCTGCCGGCAGTTCGAAAGGCCATATCAGCCAATCAGCGTTTGCGATTCGTGGAACATAGCTGGTTACTTGCAATTATCTAGATTGGAGTTCTTTGCAATGGTTCTGAAAAAAATCTAGGATGAAAGCAAATGTCTAAATGTTCTAGGATTCTCGCATTGATTGCTTTCCTCTATCGAATGAATGGAATATACAGATATGTAGGTAGGTACTTATACCACGTATTCTTCAATAGTTGAATGTTCTAAAGCGCGACTGCTGAACATAGAAGACCTAGGTTCGAGTTCCCGGTTGGTCTTAGTGTTATTGAGCTATTCAGCACAATTTTTACAGAAGCAGCCCGGTGTCTGCCGGGAATAAGTTTCCCCCTATTTCGTTGAAATTAAACATAATCTGACGAAATGTAGCTCTGATTAACCCTTCGAGGCGTACAGGCGTGATGTTATGTCACATACTTCATCATCATCATCCACAGCCCGACTTCACCCACTGTTGGGCATAGCCCTCTCTTTTCTTGTGTCAATCTCCACGCTCCAGTGCCAGCCTCATCCAGGTGTTGCCCACGATGGCAACAATGTCCTCCGCCCATCTCGTCGCCGGACGACCAACGTCTCGTCATCCAGTCCTTGGACGCCACTCTGTCACAGCCTTACTCCACCTGTCATCACTACGCTTACACTTACTTACGTAACAACCACCTAGGTAATTTGTGTGTAAACATAAAGCCAGCAGTGACAAATTGGCGGTAATAACTTCTAACGCAACAAAAACGACAATCTTTGATCTTTCCTTTTAGATCTTTACAATCTTATTATTTTTAACACATTTTTATCAACCCGCCTAAAAATAATCCGGCCCACACTAGACTCAGTCTCAACACTGGAAATAATACTTTAGGACTATTGGCAAAGGTGTCAATTTTGCTTCAGATATAAACAATGTTTGGGTATTCTTTCGTCTGCGAATGGAATTTAAAAGATTTTCTAACGACTTAAGCGAATGATTTGAAAGTTCATAATGGTTAGATTATTTTGTTTTTTTTTTGTTAGCAGCAAAAGTTTAATGACGCAAAAAGAAAAAAAAAATTATTCACCAGTCGACTTGAGAACCTCATCCGTTTCGTCGGTTATTAAATAAAATAGGGTTGACGTACCTACGACAAGAGGTTCTGGATTGGCGACCGCGGTGCGTGCCGCAACACGTAGAAAGGAAAGCGGACCGATGACCTTTTGAAGACCGCAGGAATCGTTGGATGCGAGAAGCACAGAACCGGTCGATGTGGCGACGCTTGGGGGATGCTTGTGTCCAGCATAGGACGTCTTTCGGCTGAAATGATGATGATGACCATCGACATAAGTACAGGTAGATACAGGTTTTTTTTAAATTAAGTAATACTAGTAGCTGCGCCCCGCGGTTTCACCCGCGTAAGTGTCGATCCCGTAGGAATATCGGGATAAAAGCCTATATGTTAATCCAGGGTGTCAGCTACCTCCATATAAAATGTTATCACAAACTTTCGCCTTTATAATATTAGTGTGATTATAAATTAACCTCAATTCCCACGGCCTTTGCCAAGCCAAGTAGTGGTAGTTGAATTGGTCAATAACAACGTTCATCATAATGTTCCCACTGCTGGGACACAGGCCTCGTCTCGGTGAATGGGCCGTAATCCACCACGCGGGCTCAGTGCGGGTTGGCAGATGTCACATTTCTTCGAATTTTTGGTTCTAGGACATGCCGGTTTTCTCACGATGTTTTCCTTCACCGTTTTGAGAGCAGTGGTGATGAAATAGTTTACACAAAGTAAAGCGCCTGTCTGGGTACGAACCTACGACCTACAACTCGTAAGTCGCGGCCGTTACTACTTGGCTACCACTGCTCCTAATAACAACGTTAAAGCAGTTCAAACATTTGGATCACGAAAATTTTAAATCATAATATGTGACAGCTGAAGTGGAAAAATATCAATAACGTTTGGAGGCCACTATTTGGTATATTATTGTTCAGAATAATTAGGTAACTGTTATATGACGTTACCTAATTACCTAAGCAACAACAGAGTACCTGAAGTAGTAACCTGTCTCCACTGAAACCTCCGAACGTGACTGACGAGCACTGCAGTTGTAACAATATCCATTACAACTGCATTATATCCTATGTGACGTCACTTAAGGCGCAGTCTACGTTTCATCGCTTTGCTCCCGTCACTACCAGACGAGTTAAACAGTAACATGTTGCTGCAGTAATTGTTAGTGGCTCACTTCAAATAATCAATTTATTTGCCTTATGTGTTGATACAGTCTATACTACTAATAATAAAGCTAAACGGCCTTATTACAAAACAAGATTTATCTTTAGACCCAGGTTTAAACCATCCAGCCATTTTTAAATTTTGAACTATAATCCAACGAAGCTAAAGTTCTTATTACAAAAACTGACGTTAAACCCGAGTCTAAGTTGTCAATTTTGCATTAAGAACTTTACGTTTATCGGAATAAAGTTCAAAATAGAGTAGCTGGCTCGAAGGTTTAGGCTAGGTCTAAAATTAGATCTCGTTTTGTAATAAGACGGAAAGAGTTTGTTTGTTTGAACACGCTAATCTCCAGAACTACCAGAGTGATTTAAAAAATGCATATTAAAAAATATTGGAATTAGTTCGTTTATTTCAAGGGGAATCATTCAAACGGCATTGTAATAAGTCAAGAAACTTCACTTTTAGATAAAGCAAAACTTTAGTAAATTTTAATGAAATATCAAAATCTGTTTATTGATACTAGTGCTAGACTATAGATTCGGTGCCCATAAATTAAAATAATGGGGTTTACCTACTCATATACGATGATTAAAGTTAAGTGACTTTTAAACATTATAGGTACCCGCTCTTTTATATCGTACACTAATTGCACGATATAATAGAGCGACGCCTCCTGGCACAGGCATTTATATGGGTAATAATGAAATAAAACATTTTTTTGATTTGACACCCCCTTTTTTCGGTTTGGAAATCATCAAATCACCATCCCCCCCCGCTCTGGGTGGAGCGAAGGCAGTGTCTCTTACTGACTAAAACCCACCCGTGTTCCTTCCTTAGCCCTTTATGTTCCGGTTCAGCGGTAACCCTTTCGGACAATCCCGCTGACCATTTGATACTTATTGCATATCATGTCATAACGTTGTATAGCGTCTGTATAGTTACACAACGCTTTGTGTTCTTCTTTCGAAGGCCAAACTACTGACAACTGAAAGAGAGAAATCGGTGTGTAATCGTTAATTTTGACCAAAACACGTAGCAAATTCTCATTTTAATACTGTACCTATCCAGAGATAATTGCGCATATTGTCCCAAGTTTCCGTTCTGCCACAATCTGTTTAGTCCCACATCAAATCTGATTAAGGCATTGCATAGAAAGTGACGCTGTGCTACAAGCGGTGCGTTGTGTGTCAGCTGTCGGATGCGGTTATTGCGGCGTTTGCAAGCGGAGCGAGCGACACGAGCGGCGGGAGCGATGCGAGTGTCGGGAGCAAGCTGTCGCGCTTTGAATATCAAATGCGTTACGCGACAATGCGACTTTCCGTTCCAATACCCCAATACTGTTTGCAGAACGGTGACGGCTAAGAGAATTGCTTGAAACGGGGCTGTTTCGGTGCCTAATTAAATAGTGATAGGTTCGATATCCGTGTGATTGGTACTCTTTAGCATACTATAATATGTTAAGCAGCAAAGGAAGCAATTAAATATTCGTTAGAGCAGTGGTAGCCTTGTCAGGGGCGATTCTCGTAATTTTAAGAACGTTCACAGTCTGATCTCAGTCTCAATCTGTCATGAAATACCTCTAATTTCTCTACATTTTGTCAATTTTTTTTTACATTTGTTTGTCGCCGAGATGAGACTGCGACTAGATTTTGAACGTTTTAAATTATGAGAATCGGCCTTTGGTGGTATCTGTCACAATTTACGGGTCGTGAGTTCGAATCCAGGCAGACGCTTTGTTTTTAATTTTATCATCACTGCTCTCAAAACGGTGACGGAAAACAACGTGGGGAAATGTGTGAAATGTGTCTTAAAAAAACTGGCCAAGTGCGAGTCGGACTCGCACACGAAGGGTTCCGTACCACAAGGCAAAAACGCCGAAAAAAACATGTTTGTTGTATGGGAGCCCCCCTTAAATATTTATTTTATTTTGTTTTTAGTATTTGTTGTTATAGCGGCAACAGAAATACATCATGTGAACATTTCAACTGTCTAGCTGTCGCGGTTCTTGAGATACAGCCTGGTGACAGACAGACAGACAGACGGACAGACAGCGAAGTCTTAGTAATAGGGTCCCGTTTTTACCCTTTGGGAACGGAACCCTAAAAAAGAATGTCTTACAATTCAAAATTCGAAGATATGTGACATCCACCAACCCGCACTGGGCCGTGTGGATGGACATACGGATGGATGGACGGACAGATAGCGGAGGCTTAGTCGCTTTGGCGCCCTTTGGGTACGGAACTCAAGCAAAACCATCAAACACCAGCTACATCCACTACCCAGGTTAATAATAAAAAAACTGGCCAAGTGCGAGTCGGACTCGCACACGAAGGGTTCCGTACCACAAGACAAAAACGCCAAAAAAAAACATGTTTGTTGTATGGGAGTCCCCCTAAAATATTTATTTTATTTTTATTATTTATTATTAAAGTTAAAATACAACTGAGTATTTTGTGAATATTTCAAGTGCCTACCTGTTGCCATTTTTGATATCGAGCAAAAAAGGGCAAAAAAATCGCGTTTGTTGTATGGGAGCCCCCCTTAAATATTTATTTTATTTTGTTTTTAGTATTTGTTGTTATAGCGGCAACAGAAATACATCATCTGTGAAAATTTCAACTGTCTAGCTATCGCGGTTCTTGAGATACAGCCTGGTGACAGACAGACGGACAGACGGACAGACGGACAGACAGCGAAGTCTTAGTAATAGGGTTCCGTTTTTACCCTTTGGGTACGGAACCCTAAAAAGACATCGTTAGTAAATTTTCACCTACACAAACATGAAGCGAAGTTACTTAACTCAGTGGCTTGACGGATGGCTGTTCCACCTCGACCACAGCACACGGATCATTAGCGCCCACCGATCACACCGACGACACTTTTAATTTCAAATGTAGCTCGTCCATGCTTTTAGCGCATAACCGGGCATACAAAATTCATCAGGTGACGTGTTCGGTTCAGGCCACAAATTGTGCATTATACAGTCTGTTCCCAGAACATGTCGCCCATTCGACGGGGCTTGTTTACGTAAGCAGTGTGCTGGCTATGGAATATTAGAGAATGTCAATGATATTATAGGGCTTAAAGTATCAACTGTTGATGCGATTTTAGTGGCTTTGGCGATGGTTTAGTGAGAGGTATAATGGAATATAACCAGTTCATAAATTCAATAGGGGACAGTGGCATACAGGCATTTGAGACATTGTAAATGTATTATTAAGTAAAGACGATGTTGTACCTACCTGGAATAATATGACTAAACTGCAAATGTGCAAGTATTAAGAATTAATCTATAACAGAAAAAAAATCATGTTACATGGTGCTCACATATTACGGGTTTTCCTAACATTTTAACATATAATGAATCACTATACGAGTTAACGTAATCACAGAATGTAGAATTAATGTAAAAAAAAATCTTAAATTATGTAATTAAATCTGCAACCAGATTTTGTCTCGACTCTAGATTGTTCTATGGAGCAAGATCATTATGTTTTTCAAGCATTCTTATCTTGGATGTAATAAAATGTGTTGGGCCGCTAACGGCATTTTGCTACAAAACAATCGTATCCAAAACTGATGAAATACCTCATTAAATAAACATGCATTAAGTAACAACAAATTCCGTATCATCTAACTTCTTTTAAATATTAAGAGCGCGCTTTAACGAGGCTGCCCGTTCGATCTAGCAGAAAATTGTGCAGCAAAATTTGATTGCTCATTTTCTCTGCGCAATATGAGCCGAACAAAATCTTCTTATTACAAGCCAATAGAAAGCTTAAGTATAGGAACAAAGACGATAGTGAAACATCTAGGGCAACCAATAAAGAAATAATTCTACCATAAAATAGAGGTAGAACTAAAAAACTAGTTAGAACCAACGAATACAGTAGGTATAGGTCGTGTGGTGCATTCTCTAGGGTCTAGTGCAAATTGAGTCAATCGAGATGTTTGTAAAGAATTAGACGGAAATTGTTGAGTTTAAAGCGAGGTTTATGAAGCCGATAAAAAGGAGTTCAGATATATAGGTCATATAGGTCTGTACACGAACTAATAGGTACTTATACTGTTTGTTTTCAGTAGGTAAACACACACTGATATACCAAGTTACAGTACTGATGAAGTAAAGTAGAGTTTACTCACAGTAATTGGCTAAAGTCGCAATTAATGAACCGAAGATCGTTTATTAAATTAAACGTAGACTTCATTTCGTGTGTTCGGGCTTATTGTATGGTTGAATAATTTGGAGAGTCAGTATTTCTGAGTTTATTTTGGATATCACTGACATCGGAGAAGGATAAACATCGTGAGGAAACTTGAACTTATTGGTATGTAGTAGTTAATATAAGTCTGTAATCACCGACCCGTCTTGAGCAAGCGTAATGATCAATGCTCGTGCCTTCTCTTTCTGAGATGAGATTTTTGCCCTGAAGTGGGACAATAATCGGCTGCTATCTTCATAAGGTTGTATCCCTAAAATGAAGGCAGTGTTTTTGAAGTGAAAACTTCTTTAGGCATTTAGATGGGAAAAAACCATTGAACTCGCGCCACTGTTGCCGAAAGCGACACCGCGCGTGTTTTGTTTATAAGACGATTCAATAAATTACCCGCTTCGGATGTGTTCGGCTGTCCTCGGGATGTACTCGGTTTTAATGTATATCCGATATGTCAGTGAGTGATGGCAAATTATTCTGTTTGTGTTTTGTTTTCACTTCTGTTTTTATTTTTTTTTGTGAAATTATTGGACGGTTTTATTATTTTTGGCGAGGGTTTTTGTCCTAATTTTGTATGCGCACCTTGTTAAAGGTCTCATCCGGGGTTCGTTCTATTTCTGTTGCCGAACAGCATTGCTGTTTTCCGGTTTGAAAGCCATAGATGCCCGTGAAATTAATGTTATTACGGTTGAACTTTGCGCTACCTCTCTATTGATAATTTTTCATTATTGTGCGTTATTATAATATGACGAGTTAAGTCAATGTAATTTATACCACATAGAAAAGACTAGTCTTTAAAAACGTCAAAAGAAAATGAATAATTTGCAAATTAAAATAATAAGTAACTAAGCTTCGATCAATTATTGATCGAAGTAACTAAGCAAATAATAACTAATACCTAAAGGTAGTACATTTTACATTTCAGTTAATTTTTCGACGCTATATTTTAGTTTGTTTATAGTTTTAGTTAAGTTAGGATTTATATTTGTGATTTTTATTTATAAATAAATAAGTTAAGCAGTTACTCGCGAATTCTTCAGTAGTACCGGGAGTCTGGATTTATGTCTGGCAAAATGTGGGTGAAATATAGGTACACCTCTGCTTAGACCTTGGGGGTTAAGGCGTGACGTCATGTAAAAAAGTAAACTAAAATTAAAGTTAGGACGATACAATGTTTTTCAATTCTAGCTTGTTATACGTCCCGTAATCCAAGTCCGCGTAAAGTCAGAATTATAATTTGTGCGGACAAAGTTTTAATAAAATGTCTAGTGAAGATGATTTAGATATATTCAATGCCAGTGTTTCTTGGCTAAAGCATTTATTGATGAAAAGCTTCTTTAAGGAAAAGTAATTGTTTGCGTCTAAATAATTTTCAGTTTGTATTTGACAATCGTGTACTCTTTATTTCCTAATTTATGTTGTAGGTATTTTGTATCGACCTTTTTTCCTTTTTGTTTTTAGTGTTTATGAGTACAAACTTATAAATGGGCTTCAATTTTATATTGTTAAGAGGGCGGCGACCAAACGCCGACCGCGCAGTGGCGCCCACATTGTTTGTTTGGTTATTTCTTTTATTTTAGAATGAAAATGCAGAAAACAAGCACGTTAAGTTGTGCTCCACAAGATTACTTATACGTTAATAAAAACGATAGTTTTACATTGTTTAGTTTTATTATAATCACTAAACAATGTAAAACTAACCAAACAAACGATGAGGGCGCCACTAGGCGGTCGGCGTAGCCTTAAAGAACACTGCATAAGTTAGCTGTACCCAAATAAAATAAAATAAATACCTATTTATCGACCACACTAAGGTGTTCATTTATAAACTATGATTAAAGCTATGTTGCGTTCAAATGTTTGGTTAAACAGTCTGTAATCACTACTTACGCAACGTTTACGAAAAAAGGGGTAAAAGGTAGAGGCAAAACTCAATTGCCGCATTTCGAAACATCTTAAACTGCAGCTACTAAACAAATCATGCGCAGTTAAACTGTTTACCGCACTCAATTACTATGGGTAAACACGTTAAATTATAATGCCGTAACAGCATGTTGGCACATTAGGGTGCAATATCAATGGAGGCAAACAGGCGGCCATTACCCGCCGCGCTGAGCATGGTGCATGACTCGACAGTATAACAACGCCTTTTTTAAATAACCCTCTTTACTAAATCGCTGTGTCATTTATTATTTTATTATCTGTTTGCCGTGGAACTGAATATAACTTACTTCAATATAACATCGTTCTGTATGCCGTGCCTTTGTTTTTCCAAAGGGGGAGGTGTATGTCACCAGGGGGCCTAAAAAGGCCAGTTTGGCAGAATCATAAAAGGATAACATAATGGACAGTTAACTGTTATGTTAATCGTATCAAATCCAATTGGTGAAGCATTTTACAGTTATTTATTTTGTCTGTGCTAAAATACCAATCAATCCAATCCATATCCAATCCCAATCTCTTTGATAGTACCTACGTAGTGCAGCGAAAAAAATATAAACATGGACTGACTCCGCCATATTATAATTCATAATGTTATCCTTTGATGATTCTCCAAAGTGGCCTTTTTAGGCCCCCTGAACTCGCTCAACTTTTGTTTAATCATTGCGCAATCTTCAATTTGTTCTTATTTTTTAAACTTTGCCCCACACTAGGAATTTCTCCTGTGCGTTTACAAACATTTAAACTCGCATACACAAACAGCCAGACCCGGAACAACTACTTGTAGGTCATACAAATATTTGTCTCGTGCGGGAATCGAACCCGCGACACGCAGCGAAGCAGTCAATCGCTTAAACACTGCGCCAACCGTGCGACGGCACGGTTGGCGCAGTGTTTAAGCGATTGACTCGACAGTCTCGGGTTAATATTATTTGACGAAATAATATTAACCCGAGTTTGTCAAAGACATTGCGGAGAAGATTGTGGCTAAGTACTAACAGCAGCACGGACCGATCGATCAGGTTAAGCTAAGCTTGCCGTGGTTGGTACGTGGATGGGTGATCTTTACATACCAAGACCCCTCCGTGCCTCGGAAAGCACGTGAACCCGTTGGTCCTGGCTGTCTTTCGGGGTTCTTTAACAGTCGTTACTAGTAGTCAGAAGGACCGGAAGTCTGGCAACCAGTCTTAGCAAGGGGTATCGTATTACCCAGTAACTGGGTTGTGGAGGTCAGATAGGCAGTCGCTCCAGATAAAATACTGATATTCAGCTGTATCGGGTTAGACCGGAAGCTGACCCCAATTCGTTGGAAAAGGGCTAAGCAGATTGATTGGTCAAAAACATTGCGCAATTGTGTCTGTATGGTGCCGGACTTAAAGAATAGCACCACCCCATACTTCCCGTGGGTGTCGTAAAAGGCGACTAAGGGGCGTACCGGAGAATGGGCAGCAGCGTTCTCTATGCATTCCACTACCATACCATACTGTGATCGCCAACCCGCCTGCCAAGCGTGGCGATTATGGCCTATGTCCAGCAGTGGACGTCTTTCGGCTGAAATGATGATCATGATGATGATTGCGCAATTCGTGATATTATTGTGAAATATAATTGATCGTGTAGGGCCCGCCTTATGTTGTTGTTAAATTTACATTTTCCATCCAGTTCAAGTTTCCCATTTATGGTTCCCTTCTATTTCCATTGGTTCAATCTCTGGCAATCTTCATTCAATTCGTGTCTGTCACGCCCAATCGTCGTCTTGTCTTGTTTGTCTATGTCCACAGGTTGAGCATTCATAGATGTCTGTCTAGTGTATTGAATATCTAGTCAATTGAATGTGGACTTGGGTTCTGCACGAAATCGTTGCAATACCTCTATTGAATGGAAGCGAATAGGTATAGTGTCACTGTTGAGTGATTCTGTTTCTATAGATTTCTTTTGTGTAACTACCTATTTCAAAAACGAAGCTTTAAGGCCTCTGCCTCGAAACTTGCGGGCAGCGGGGCGGCGGCGCGGGAGCGGCGCGGGCAACGCAGACCCGTTCTCGAAACCAGCGGGCAGATCACGCGGCACTATAGCGGCTTAGTGTTGTGTCGTCGAGATATTTGTTTTTATTCGCAAACGAAATATCTGAACAACAGCGACAACATCTTTTTGAATCAAATTTACATTCGACATTTTGACACGTCACAAAAATAAATTGCACAACACTGCAATGCAGACGCGCGGGTGGTCACCGCTTGACTGAAGTGCACCGCTCGTTACCTACTCCCGCGCCGCTGCCGCGCCGCTGTTTTCAGGGGCCGGTCCATTTGATTTTATGTATTTGATCCTTCCGCTCCCGCGTTGCCGCCGCCGCCGCCCCGCTGCCCGCAAGATTCGAGGCAGAGGCCTAATTCATCCTAATCATAACGTTAAAACTATACATTACTAGCTTCTGCCCGCGACTTTTGGCTCAGACTCACCCCGTCGTATCCAATCCAAGCCCGCGCTATTACTTCGTTCTCGCTTAGCGTTCTTTCTTATCTTTTTTTCACTCGGCTCCTAAGGGTCTTAGCGAGATATTAAATGGCCTATAACGTTCCTCAAGAATTGGGCTAATATTTGCAAAAAAATTTTTCAAGACCCGACTAGTAGTTTCAGAGATTAGTGCGTTTAAAGCAACAAACAAACTTTTCAACTTTATTTTTAGTACAGATGTAATATTTGTATGTTATTCTCTAGTACGGTACCTAAAATACAAACAGACTCCAGATATTAAAGGCGCTTCAAATATTAAAATGACCAAAGGTAAACAATGAATGCTCGGAACGTTTGTCAACAGAACAATACCCAAATGATAATTATCGCGATAAGATTAATTGATGCACAATGAGCTCTTCAATCAATTGGTGAATTTATCTTCTCTACATCGTTCTCACATATAATTATAAATTCAACATTAATGATGTAACTAATATTTTTGTAGAAATATCAACATCAATTTAAAAGTGCCTGTAAATGGTTTAATTGAAATAAATGCTTTGAGTTTGAGTTTGATCTACTTACTTTAAAAATATGTATTTACGTTATTGTCTTAAATAACAAAATCAGCCCATGATGTTCCCACTGCTGGAACACTGGCCTCCTCTCTTCGAGAAGGAGTGGGCTGTAATCTACCACGCGAGCCCAGTGCGGGTTGGAAGATATCACATGTCTTCGAATTTTCGGGTCTAAGAAATGCTGATTCCCTCACGATGTTTTCCTTCACCGTTATGAAAGCAGTGGTGATGTGAATTATTTACACAAAGTAAAGCGCCTGTCTGGGTTCGAACCTACGGCCTACAATTCGTAAGTTTGGGCCATTACCACTGAGCATCCAACCAACCACGCACGCAATACGCAACGTAAAAATGGTAAATGGTTTAATTGGAATAATAATTGAAATCATTCCAACAACATAGAAGATAATAATTAGGAAAATTTAATAAGTTTATGTTTGTTAGGCTAAATATACCTGACAAACATAATAGTTATATCATTTAACCGTATTTCAGGCGCTACCCTTCCGCTTAACCAACTGTTTTAAACCATCATGTCAAGTGAAATTCGAAATAACTGAGGTGTGAGAAGTCGCGACTGCTTCAGTGGCTCGTGAAAGTGAAAATGATGATATGAGAGCTGAGCTTTGGCATGAAAGAGCTTCGTATCAAAGTAAAAGGTCGTGAGTCTTCAGATCTGAGTGATAAAAGCTGACAGAGAGGATATTAACAAAAGAAAGACTAGTAGAATCAATGGTTACAGATATACAACGTGTCCCGGGATTAAGGCACGCCACCATACACAAATTAGAATATTATCTTATAATCATAATATTTATTTTCACTGAATGTTTTCTATCTAACTAAAACAAAGTCGGGTAGTTACACCATTTATAACTCAAGAACGGCTGGACCGATTTTTATGATTTTTGATTTGTTGGATTTGGCTCCGCCCCAAGCAGAATAACTATCAAAATATGGGAAAAAATGACAATAAAAAAATAAGGAAGATAGGTAATACTGACGCAGTTTTATAAGTGTTACTAACAACAATAATTATGAATCATTTGTGTTCGATTTAAATAAATAATAATAATTCATATTCTAAGGTACGAAGTTCGCGGTCGCTAGTTACTTATGTATACCTAAAACATTGTTTGTTTATTCATTATAGTTATTGTGAATGTGGGATGAAATTATGTTCACTTCACAAATCTGCGCACGCACAGTCGCACACTTACATGGTTTGTTTTGACTGTACAGCGGAGGAAGTGTGAATGTTTTTAGTTTCATTATTTTTGGGATAACAAATTAAGTAACTATTTTCAAAATGGCATAAATCTATTCAGTGAACAATTCTGAACAAACTAATTTCATAATCAGGCTTGATGTAACATCAAGCCTGATTTTTTTTATCTATTCTCCCATAATAGAGAAATAGAGGAGAATAGATTTGAAAAAGACTTGTTCTAAGAATATATTCACCTACGTACTCTGCGAAAACTCCACAAAATTCCGCGCTTAAGAATATTACGGCGCGCGACCACGAAGTTATGTGAAACGACGCCTATCAGAATATATTTTTAACAAGTTTTGAAAAGTGTGAACTAACCTAGAATTTATAGCTGAAACTATATTTTTTAACTTAGATATATCACTTGTATTAGATATGCACTTGAGTTTTTACTTACTAGTGCGACTAGGTTTTGTTTATGAAACTATGAACATAAGTAATAGCGGAACACTAGGTACTCGTATGCTTGGAGTTTTTCTGAAACTGAAAAAGGTAATTAGGTACTTATTTATCTAAGTATACATGCAAACATTTGTACATACAATATAATAAAATTGATGTGTCTGTTTGTAATGTCGAAATATCAGCTTTTTGCATATTAAAGTATAATTATGCGGAATCTACTAATAAAAAAAAAACTGTTTTTTAAATTTCTGTCAGTCTGTTCCGGCTAATCTCCGAAACGGCTTAACCGACTTGGATGAAATTTCGTATGCATACAAAAGTAGCTTATGAAAGTAGCTTATGTCCTTTCATAAGCTACTTTCTATCGACATACCACGCGGGCAAAGCCGCGGGCAGAAGCTAGTTTGTACATAATATGCTTTGCTCATTCTTGCATCGGTGTTGTAGAAACACAAATAAACTATAGTTAGTCATAGATCTGTGATAGTAATGTTCTGTTACCCTCTCAATTTCTAGAACTTGACACCACTTTGCATGTACAGACGCCAGCACATCAATCTACTACAATCTGTGAAACTTCTTTAATAGATTTTCAACTTTATCGCTAAAGTATAAGGTTCAAAGTTGATTGGGAAAATTTGACAGTTTCGGGTAGTTTGATGTGCTGGCGTCTGAAGGTACAATCAATTATGTAAATTCCTTGGAAGATACTGTTCGAAGTGCGAAGTGCGTGCGCATCTATATATCTCACCATATACAGGGTTATTGGTAAAACATTAACAACCTCTTAAGAGGTCATTGTACTCATCATTATGAACAACTTATACAATGGGACCAAACTAGAAAGCGCGAAAAAAAATCAGCTGTTCCCTACGAACCGCGGCCGCTGCGCTTCTGTTTTTATTATGAAATTCTGAATGGGTGACGGTCGCGCGACTGTCGCGCTGCTAAAGTCGCCTAAATGTGAAAGCGGCCTAAGCGGTTCTGCCATAGACCTGAAACAGCGGTGTAATTGTTGTTGCATAACACACTAAAAGTAGCAATGGCTGTCATTTTGACACTTGAGCAACATTCATTGCGTTATTTACGTTATTGAGCAGACTAATGTTTCGAACATATGAAGCAATGGATTAGCAATATAATAGTGTGTTACGCAATTAAGGAGCAGTTTTTTTTTTTTTTTGTATAGTTGTAGTTATTATATATTGTCTGTGTGGTGCCCGACTTACAGAATAGCACCACCCCATACTTCCCGTGGGTGTCGTAAAAGGCGACTAAGGGGCGTACCGGAGAATGGGCAGCAGCGTTCTCTATGCATTCCACCACCATACCATACTGCGATCGCCAACCCACCTGCCAAGCGTGGCGATTATGGCAAACCCCCCCTTTTGGGGGAGGCTTATGTCCAGCAGTGGACGTCTTTCGGCTGAAATGATGATGATGATGATGATGTAGTTATTAACAACAACGCACCTGTTTTATCAAAAGGGTTAGTCAGAGATCTATAGTACACTTGTAGTGGCAACAACAACAACAGCTAAAGTAGATGATCAAAATCAGAATTTCAATACTATTGAACAGAGTTTGCGTCAGAACTGTGTGGCGTCGAAGTGATTTCTGTGTGGCGTTGATGTGGCGTTGAGTGGGTTGAATCACTTCGACGCCACACATTTCTGACGCGAACTCCGTTCATTAGAACTGAATGTCTGATTTTGATCATCTACTTTTGCTGTTGACTATACCTACCTATGTAGTTATCCTACACACGTCAGTATACTTTCCGAATAAATTACGTGATGGTATTAATGCTTAGGAGCTTCCAATTTGCGTGCTCACCAATTTAATCATTTCTTTCAAAGCGTATACTGGTCACTCAAAACAATCAAAATACAGATAATTAAAATCGAATGAAACGATAAAAACGGGAAGATAA
Source organism: Mesoligia furuncula (assembly GCA_916614155.1). NCBI lineage: Eukaryota > Metazoa > Arthropoda > Insecta > Lepidoptera > Noctuidae > Mesoligia > Mesoligia furuncula. Next base: position 38,605,470 of record OU744790.1, read on the forward strand.
TCAACCATATCCTGTTGTGCTAAGTAAGGAAAATTAATTATTGTTTATCGCATTGACACCCACTTTATATTCAATTGTCTTTCTTGGACAGCTATATGAAATGGCTATAACACTGCAAATTAATAACGAAGTGTATATTTGATTATAATTTTTTATTATTATTATAAGCCTGTGTTGTCCCACTTCAGGCCTGCCTCCTCTCTGTCCACTTTTCCCAGTCTACTGCGATTGTGGGCCAATCCTTTAAGAAAGAGTCCAGGTTATCCTGCCATCTCTTTCTGGGCCTGCCGCGTAGTCGTTTCCGTTTCCGTATTTGGGATCCTCTGAGAAGTGATTTTTGCGTATTTTTGCTCCGACATGCGACAGATGTGTCCAGCCCATTACCACTTTAGTCCAGCAGCTGTGCGACCAGCGTCCGCTATTATGTTTTGGCACGAAGTATAGAGTTCCTAATGTGGTCTGTGAGTTTGACACATATTATACTTCGTTCCTTAGCCATTTGATAAACAATTTATTTCACTGAGTGTATTTAATTCTTAAGAAACTAGAACGTTTGTAGCATATTGCGTGTCTAGAAAGTATTACAAAGTGCTTACAATGTTGTTGTTTTAATTCTCATTTTGCTCCCTCCTTCAGTTGCCATGGTGATAGACAACCAGTTAGGGGCGTGTTTCAACGTTACTTTATGGTATTTTCATAGCGTATTCCATAGGCTGGTAAAAATTGCTCCTTCTTTGAAAAAAACATTCACAAATTCAACTTTTTGAAGGGGACAAATTGAGTTGATATATATGTGTCGCAGCTGGTCGCAGCCAACTGGTAAAATTAGCCGTTTAGTGCTTTACTTTCTGTAAATTTATTCAACACTACTGCTCTTAAAATGATGAAGGAAGACATCAGAGGATACCGGCATGTCCTAAAACCAAAAATTAAAAAAACCAACCCGCTGTGTGTCCGGGTGGTGGATTACGGCCCACTACCTTTCACAGCCTGTGTCCCAGCAGTAGGAACATTATAGGCTGATTAAGATTTTCAATTGGCAAGCTTTAAACTATATTTATTGCTATCGAAGCTTCAATAATCTTCATCAATATACATGGTCTTCACAATATCTGACCAAGATTTTACAAATATCTGGACTTTAAGAAAGACTGTGACCTCTAAGTTTGTTTCGGCCTTTCTTCTCAGAGTAGTCAGATAGGAAACGCCGACCTCATCTAGCATATTTTTTATAATTTTTTTATAATATAACGTATAAAAGTTATTTCGACACCCTATTGACCGAACAAACAATTTCATTTCAAATAAAATAATAAAACACTCCTAAGAATATGTAAGCAAAACATATTATTGCAACAAAAATGAACAACGGACGTTCAGAGACAGTATTATGACATAAAGGAAAACAACCCCTCAAGCCGACACTGAATCCGACAAGAAAATGAATCGCTTTAGTTTATCCAAGCCACAAAGTAGATTATTTAAATCCACCTGATTTTCTTTAAACTAGATTTATAGCTACGGGTTCATAGGCCGTCTGCCTCAGCGGCGCAGTGGATCGGAACTGTAGGCAACTGAGCCATGAGCTGAGATACCGAGGTTTAATAATAGCAGATTTAGCTGTTGCGTCGTTATAATACAACAAATATGCAAGATTTTATTTTCTTGATTGGTCACTTGATCAGGTTGTAGACTTTAGCATATAATGTTCCGCTGGCCTGAAACACAGGTTTGAATAAACCTAGTTCGGGTAGGTCGCTACCTAACACTCTAATTCCGAACCATCACTACTTGCACATGTAATAAAAAATAAATATTTTAACATAACATAATCAGCCTATAACGTTCCCACTGCTGGCACACAGGCCTCCTCTCGGTGAGGGCGAAATATTTTAGTTTTACTTTATTTTTAAGCACTATAATTGTACTGAAAATGTTCTACTCTTGGCTAAATGTACACCTTCTGTAAAAATGTTTTATTAAATAAAAAATTATTATTATTATATTATTACTGCTGGGACACAGGCCTCCTCTCGGCGAAAGGGTAGATGTCATATATTCGAATTTTCGGTTCTAGGACATGCCGGTTTCCTCACGATGTTTTCCTTTACAGTTTAGATATAATTTAAAAAAATCTGTGAGGCTAAATTATTTTCCCTTGGCATCTTTGGAAATGTTATCAAACCGCCATATTTATTCTTTAGAAAAAATTTATCTGAAGATTGAAATATCGGCCCTAAAAAAGATAAAGATTACCAACAATTCATATTCGTTAAGCCTCAAGTGTCCCTGGTAATGGTTTCAAACACTCGAAGCTCCGATCCGTAACAGGTAGCGCAGCTCTGACCGACCGGTAATCTTTGTAATCCATTTTGTTACGATTGGCTATAGAAGCGTGATCGGTTGATGTATATTTTGCTGTTATATTTTATTGCCGTTTTCATTGGCTTTAAATCGAAGCTTCAGTTTCGTTGAATTACTTGTTAGAACTTTAGTATTGTTCTTACTTGTATTTACTGTGTAGGTGTAAAGGAGATTTGGTTGATTTATTTGTGTTTGAAAAGGCAAATTTATTTTCCATTTTGACGTGAATACGTCTTTAAAATTGCTTCCTTGGAGGCAAGTCATAATACCAATGATAACAAAATCGGGGGATATAGTTTGGTGTTTCAGCTTCATATCTATCATCTCCATCCTAAATTTAATTACATCATTGGATAACTAAAAGATCAAAGAATTCATTGCGCCAAGTGAGGACTGTGACGCATCGCGCGAGGTGAAGGGGGAAGCGCCGCCATTGAGGTAATTTTGCTGCGTATCGAGATTTCCACTTAGTATTACTTTTGAATCGGAAAGGCTGCGACGTTCGTTTAAGTTTCAATCGTCAGCTCTCCTCTAAATCTATCGATTGTATACAAAACATTACGTAAAATAGTGAATATAATGAGTTAAAAGAAAAAAAATGTTAAAAATTTGTAATGTCTATACGCGACAAAAAGCCAAATCAAAATTCAGAGATCGTATACGGTTGATAAGGGCTTCTCAAGAGCAATCAACTGGTATCAATAAATCACCATATGGCCGAGTCAAGCAGTGCCGGGAACGTAAAAGTATGAATGCGGCCGAGCGGATCAAGCCCGTTAAGTTAACGTATTCACGGACAACACACGGCCATGTGCATGACACAGCCACAACCCATTTTTTTGGTTAGGGATGTTGTGTAGTTGCTTCTAAGCTACGTGAAGAACATCGTCATTATTTCAACCATAACATTCTAAATCAGTCCCTTCAACATCGTCGTTCTCTTACCCTTATCCCAAATTATTTGGGGTCGACGCAGCATGTCTTCTCCCTCCTATCTTCTCTATTTGTCGACATCTCATTAGTGGTGGCGGTGGCCTTTCTAGCCATTTTCATCTTTCAGGCAGTCCATTACACGTTTCTTCAAACGATAGTTGATTGGTTGGTTAATGGTTGGTTGGTTGGTTGTTGATTGTTTCTGTTACTGCATTTTTAAAACTGCACTTCGATATTACACTCCGTAAGAAGCAGTCTCCACAATCACCAATTTACCTTATCACATCTATTCACCGCCATGGATTGTGCCGTCAAATTCAATGAAGTTGCCTGCTCTAACGTGATTATCAGCCTCTGCCTTCGAGGTTCCAATAACAACGTTAGCCCACGAACATCTAGACTGGAAAGCCCAAATCGTTAGTGGTTATATGTGATAAAATCAGTAAATTCGTATGCGCTCTTAGACGAGGAAAAAGGAGATTCTTTGTCGACCCGTATGAATGTATGTTTGTTTGTCCGCGATTTTCTCAAAAACTAATGAACCAATTTTGATGTTTCTACTTTAGGAAGGTCTTAGTATATAATACATTAGGTAATTATTCTCATGTACTAAGTTATATGCGTAAATGTACTGAATCTCCGGCATTTCTATGCGAATTTTGATGATTCTTCTAGTCAGTGTCTTAAATTATTCAATGCACCTTAGCTTCGCTTATTGTATATCTATGTATAGTTTTAATGGATAAGGTATGCCTCAGGGTCTCATATAAATTTGTTTAACTTTGCTTGGGTAGTTTTTGAGTTAGCTTCAATAATACGATTTTTTGTCCACTTAGTTTATGTTAATGATGTTTCAGTGTCTTCCTGACACTGATATTTATCTTTCTATTCTTTATATTTCTATTCTTTTTATCTATATATATTAACGTGGAGTTGCGGACACCAGCCCGTATTACCTATTACCTACCTATTACATAGCAAGTAGTGTTAATTAAATTTGTGTGGGCTAGGTACATCTAAAAAGTGAAAAATAAAAACGTTTTTACAAATTTAACAACAGACTTCAAAAAAAACACTGTCACTGTTGGTGTCAAAACGCGGAACCAACGACACCAATTTCCGAAAATAAAAGTTACTTTTTAAGTCGTTTTTTTTTTTAGAAAATTACTCAATGGCGTTTGGTCGTTTTCAATAAGTGTTTTCTTACCTCAAATTAGAAAACCATTCAAAGTGAGACAGTGAGTAATGCTAAGTGGTGTTCTGTTAACTATTGCATTATAAAGGTATATTAATTATGATATCGAACGCAAGTAGTTCACTTTATTATACATAGGCTCATTCATTTTTGATAAACAATATGATGAAAAAATTAACTTTACTCATAATCCCTGCAATGGTTTTAATTTTGACAGTTCAATAACATTTATTACGTTATTTACGTTGATCGGCAGATCAATTTCTCGAACATATGAAGCGATGGATTAAAGTGTATTTCAAATAAACTTGCGATAAATGTCATTCAACCACCCTGTACCAAAAAGTCCAAATAACTTACGATAGATATCGTTCGTCATACAAAACTGTCGCTAACATTGCATCGGTTGAGTTTCATAATACCAAACACGGAGTAATTCAATGTTTTGATCGTGTTACCGACACTGCCCACACATTTTTTTCGTATGGTTTGGAAATATTGGGATACATTAGTAGAAGGAGGTGAACAAACTTTATCGCAAGTTTATTTGAAATGAACTTTAGCTGTATCCAAACTCAAAACCCAAAGCATTTATTTCAATTAAACCAGGCGCTTTTGAATTGTCAAAATTAAATAGTCTGTCAGTTAGTCCAAAAGTCGAACCTAGTTGCCCATTCCAAAACGTAGACCTCTATGGAGAAGAACGGGCAAGAAACTCCATGGACACTCTTTTAAATCAAAATCCCGGGTACATTATTCTTGTTGCTTCTACATGTGAGAACAATGTAAAAAAAGACACAAATGAAGAAACAATTCAAAATATAAGATTGTGATTGATAGTGTGTTACGGAGTTAGGGTGCTGGTTTATACGAGTATAATCTTCGTCATTAGTGCCTATTCTAAAGGTCATCCTGTAAAAATAGTACTTCATTTTGAAACATGAAGCGAAGATACAAAAAATCAAATTTACCACTACAACGCAGAAATATCTACTTTCCACAAATTATCCACATCTTACATATCCCTCATGGAGTTGACGACAAAGATTTATAATTTAATCTCACAATATGTGTTCGAGAGATCGATCGGGGATGACAACAGATTAATCGGATGAATCCGCGGATAAGTGGGATAACGGCTGCGTCTCGAAGGAGGTGTGTATGAGGACAGAAAGGGGAGCGATCGATGTCTCAGAGGAATTAATTACTGAGTAAATTAATTGAACTCCTTTCGTCGGTAATAACTTCGCTATAGCGTGTTTCGAAATTTAATTAATGCTTATTCGATTGTATGTTAATGGGACATATTGAATTTTAAGGGTGATGCGCTAACGTAGCCCGCGATATTCAAAGATGACTGAAGGTTTCTACATTGAGCCTGGCATACCTACCTGTCCGCCATTTTGCCTTTTTTTTTCAAAATGGCGACCACCTATGAAACCTATATAAATCGACAGCTGATATCAATGCAAACAGAAAACATTATAGGACACATAGGATTCATGCAAGTACGCCATTTTGAAAAAAAAAATCAAACTGGCGAGCAGGTCGTTCTGCCATGGACCTTCAAAGCCCTTTCTTAATCTGTTTTGCAATTTGCAGATCAGTGTCAGGCTATATGGAATAGAATTGTCCTCAAATGTCATGATTTCATGTCATCATTCAAGAGGGGTTAGAGCGTTGTATTTATGATTTAAATTCTGTATACATAAATATTTGTTACCAAGGGGCCCGTGGCTAAATAGTAACAGCCGCACAGGTCGATCGATCAGGTTAAGCTACGCTTGACGCGGTTGGTCTGTGGATGGGTCTTTACATACCGTGACCCCTCCGTGCCACGGAAAGCACGTTAAGCGTATTACCCAGTAACTGGGTTGTGGAGGTCAGATAGGCAGTCGCTCCATGTAAAATACTGGTATTCAGCTGTATGCGGTTAGACTGGAAGCCGACCCCAACATAGTTGGGAAAAGACTAGGCAGATGATACATAAATTGTTACGGTCACAGATGATGTTTTGGTCAATATTAATACAACCCGATATATAAAAAACTGGCAAAGGCAAAGTGCGAGTCGGACTCGCACACGAAGGGTTCCGTACCACAAGGCAAAAATGCCGAAAAAAACACGTTTGTTGTATGGGAGCCCCCTTTAAATATTTATTTTATTCTGTTTTTAGTATTTGTTGTTATAGCGGCAACAGCAATACATCATCTGTGAAAATTTCAATATGGAAAAATCGTAAGAAATTTTGATTTTCGTGGGCTACCTTATCGCTTAGTTCTATAGCTAGATTTTCTCTATATCTTGAATACATACTATGATAAAGGTAGTGACCGGAAAACTACTTCACTTTTTAACTAAAATAAAACTTATTTTACTAAGCGAATTAGCCATCGCTACAGCATTCTATAACAGCAGAAATATTAATTAACAAACAAAGTTAGTTACCTAACTCCAAGTAATACTGCACTTAAACTGATAGGTAGTTCAGTAAGTTTGTTGCTTGTACTGGGTGACCGTGAACTTTGGTTAGCCTTACCAATAAACTATTAGCTAGTATGTAATTTTAAAGTAGTTAAATATGATGTAAAGATCAGTAGCGAAGGGGTTCCCTATACGAGTTCGAAATACTATTCCGCCAAAATTGTTACATCGATGATTATACATCGATGCCTTGATAATGCGAAGTTATGTTTTTACTACAACTTTTAAGGGTCAATTTTTGTAAGATGTAAGCCGGAGTAATATAATGTCTTTAATATGATTATATTATTTGTTTATAGAATACTGACTGTGTCATTTTTCAAAGGGAAGCCGGTAGGAATCCAGTTGTATGGAACCTTCGCAACTGGCACCCTATGGCCACTGGTAAAGATGCCAGTTGGCAAGTAGTAACGCCGGGAAAGTTAATTGCTGCCATTCTTTGACAGTTGCACGAAATGGCTATAACGCAGCAAGTTGAGGAAGTGTTCAGATTCAAACAAATCCCTGGCTGTTTGAAGGTCAGAATGAAAGGCTAGGAGATGAAATGAGATTATTAGGAGGATTTGGGAAGATATGAGAAAGAAGCAAGGTGAGACATTCCAGATGGAACAAAAAACCAAAATCATTTTCCCGACCTAGGCATAAAACCTAGGGCCTCAAGCTCAGCAATAGCACTTGCGACCGCTGGACCAACGGCTGTCCTCCTTTATTACCTACTCAATCATAATTTACAACTGCACAAAGTCAAAGTCAAAGTATTTATTTCAAATAGGCACTTATATGGCACTTATTTTGAACGTCAAAAATTACAACAAAGTAGACACAACAATCACAATAGATTTCACTTTGACAGTTCAATAATTCAACATCCATCCATTGCATTTGTAATCGTGAACATGATTTAGGTGAGAAAGCCCCGGATTCTAAAGCATACAAAGTATGTATGCTTTAGAATCCGGGGCTTTAATCTGTCAATTAAACAATAATAAACAATTAAAAAATATTGTCGAGTTGTCAAATGATAGGTATTGTTATCGGTTGCAACTGAATACCAGTACTTTACATGGTGCGACTGCCTATCTGACCTCCACAACCCAGTTGACTGGGTAATACTGAAGACTGGTCGTCAGACTTTTGGGCTTCTGGTTACCCGTAACGACTGTCAAAGATGTAACAAGTACCAATGACATCCAGTCCTTTTCCGGAAGGACGTTACTCATATTATGCAATGGATGGTCACCCAGCTGCATCCGGTTAGACTGGTAGCCGCCCCCAACATAGTTGGGAAAAGGCTAGGCAATGATGATGATGGTTACCCATCCACGAACGGACCGCGGCAGGCGTAGCTTAACCTTCAATTGACCCTTGCTGTTGTTATAATTTTGTCACGAGCTCCTCCGTGTCACGTGATTAGGAACGACACATTTTGAGCTTTGGGATTTGGCACAGAAATGTAAGCAATAAGGTTCAATTTGGTTAGTTCTGTCGATTTTTGTTCAATTTTGCATCTTATGAATCTTGTCAAGAGGATGACGTTTTATCGAAAATAAAACAGACTGCGTTCATTTATTTCTTGAATTATTTGTGACCACTGTTCTCATTATTTTATTTCGCCAGTTACAAGTTTCGTTTGACCGCGTATCGGCAAGCGTAGTGTGGGACGTCCTCTAGCTAGAAGGACCGACGTCCCAAAGAAGGTGGCTGGGGCTGACGAGGTGCGGAAGGGGGAGGACAGAATGCTGTGTCGCAGTGTGGGACGGGTCTATCCCAGTCCACTACTGTAGTTTCAGGATTATTATAATTAACCGACTTCAAAAAAGGAGGAGGTTCTCAATTCGACGGTATGTTTTTTTTTTTTTTTTGTGTGTTTGTTACGCGATTACTCCGCCAATTGTGGACCGATTTTCAAAATTCTTTTTTTGTTTGAAAGGGTATACTCTCAAGGTGGTCCCATTATCATCAAGTTGGAATCTGATGAGAGGATCCTATGGAAATCGAGGGAAACCCTCAAATTTTATAGGCAAAGCTATAACGATTTGGGTATTTTTTTAAATAACTTGAGCATTTGCTCTCGGAAATCATCATTTGGTAAAGTGGAGCTGATGAAGAAGACCACAGATGGTCATTGGAACTACTCAATGACAAATATTTCACGGGTTGCGGTTCGATTACTTTAATATGGCTAAGCAATTTATGCTCGTCACAATGCGTATGGTGAGTGTTTGTTGAGGAGTTCTCCTGGTTCTTATCAGGAGAACTCCTCAACAATTAACGTCCCAACATCGGGAAAAGCAATATTTTGTAACAAGTGATGAGCAGTTGACATTAGGCTATTGTAACTTAGATAAATTACAAACGAACCCACTAAAAAGTGAAAAATAAAAACTTTTTACAAAAAAAAAAACAACCGACTTCCAAAAATAATACTAAAAATTGAAAAATAACTTTAATTTCGGAAGTCGGTGTCAATAAACGAAAATGCGGAACCAAAGACACCGACTTCCGAAATTAAAATTATTTTTCAATTTTTAGTATTATTTTTGGAAGTCGGTTGTTTTTTTTTTTTTGTAAAAAGTTTTTATTTATTAAAATGTTTTGATTCGTCACTTTTTGTTTTTCATCACATTGTATTATGACAATGTTTATTAAGGGCAGTGTGGTGGCCAAGTGGGAACGGCTGCGACTTAGTAGCTGTAGGTCGAGGTTCGAAACAAGACAAGCGATTTACTTTATGTAAATTATTTCATCACCACGGCTCTCAAAACGATGAAGTAAAGCATCGTGAGTAAACCGGCATGTCCTGGAACCAAAAAAATCTAAGACATTTGACATCTACCAAAGCGCACTGGGCGCGCATGGTAATTACGGGCTCACTCACTCTCACTGAGAGGACGCCTGTCTCCCTGCAGTGGGAACACTGTAGGCCGATTATGCTAATGTTTGTTATAGCTTTTTGTAGGTACTTACCTATATAGCCATAAAAAAACAGTGGCACTCTGGGAGTGCCGACAGAAGTGAAAACAAAACACAAACAGAATACTTTGCCATCACTCACTGACATATAGGATATACATTAAAACCGAGTACATCCCGAGGACAGCCGAACACATCCGAAGCGGGTATTTATTGAATCGTCTTATAAACAAAACACGTGCGGTGTCGCTTACGGTAACAGTGGCGCGAATTCAATGGTTTTCACTTCAAAGTTTTCACTTCAAAAACACAGCTATCACACTTTCAACATGCGAAAATCAACAGTTTGTTCCAAACATTTTGTAACATGCGACCTATAGAGTTAGACCTGCCTGACCGCCAACAAAATATAAAGCAACAAAATTAAATCATCCTATAGTAGTGCTTTTGGTCGATATGGCAGCAATTTATTACTTTGTGAACATTATCGGTCTATTAATGCCCAATACTTTACTTTTATGTAGCTTTAAACGTCACCAACACTGTTTAAAATGGCTTTGCGGTGTTTGCCCAAAATCGGAAGTATAAACTGCAATTTTAAAATGTTCGTGGGCTAATGTCGTGATGGTCCTGTTGTTAACGCCTTGTCTCACATGCACGAAGTTGTTCGGGCAAATTCGAGCAAGACCCATGTGACTTTTTCAATTCATAATATATGTGACGGAGAAGGTATAGTGTTTCTCGTTATTATCAGCCATATTTTAACTATTGTGGGCGTACAGTGGGTATGTGTTGGTTATTGCGCAATAGGAAAACCGTTTGCAGTTCAAATCAGATTATAATTTCACGAACAATTTAATCACACTAGCAAATTACACACTGTAGTTACACGACACAACCAGATACGGAACGCGGGACCGTTTCTGAGCACATATTGTTCGTACGATGTACGATTTCCAATGTCCAAGCGCTCCACATCGTTCTGTCGAGCTGTCGTCGACTCCCACGAACTCAGGCTAGACACTGTCAAGCGCAACCAGATGGCGCTAGCGTTCCGAATAGTCTAACGAATGACCGTATGTGACATATGTATGAACTTGTGATAGAAAAAATCGTGAGCAAAGCAGCGGGGTAATTGCAATGCCTTTCATTTGACAGTTCAACAACATTTATTGCGTTATTTCCATTGTTTAGCAGACAAAGTTTTCGAAGATATGAAGCAAGCAGCGGCCAGCGGTTTCACCCGCATAAGTATCGATCCCATGGGAATATCGAGATAAAAAGCATCCTATGTGTTATTCTGATGTATAAGTTATAAAACTGTAAAGTTTCATCAAAATCTGTTCAGTAGTTTTTGCGTGAAAGAGTGACAAACTTCCATCCATCCTCACAAGTTTTCGCGTATATAATATTAGTGGGATAGTAGGATAGGATAGTAGGATAGATTAGCAATATCCTTAAAAAATATTCAGATTAAGATTGATAGAGTGTTACGATTTTGGGGTGCTGGACTTATAATTAATATAAATTTGAAATCGGCAATGCGCCTGGAGCAAGAATGGGGATCAACGCTCATGCCTTATATGTATGAGAAGTCGCCCTTGCCCTGCAGAGGGACCAACGAAAATGAGGAACCAACGACACCGACTTCCGAAATTAAAGTTATTTTTCACTTTGTAGTGTTTTTTTTTTTGGAAGTCGGTTGTTCATCATGAGATTTTTACAAAATTTAAATGGGACCACTTCAGAATAAACCTCTTTTGAACAAAAGATAATTTTGCAAATCCGTCTATATATGACGGAGTTACACTACATATGCCCGAACAAAGAAAAATATATACACCTATGGAGAACCTCCTCTTTTTTTGAAGTCGGTTAAAAATGGAAAAATACCTAATGGGTTAATACCTATTATTATTACTTACCGATTTGATCTAAGTACTAGGTTAAGCTGCCACTGACGTGGCTAATCGACCATCGATCTATCCCAGCCATCGGTCTCCATGCAAGCTAGGTGGTATTTACACAGTAACAAACTGCTGTACTGCGATTTGAAATGGCTACTTTCGTAGCAGCCGTTTACCGAACAGCTTTTGTTTCTCCTGGGACATGCCAAAATGAAAGCCCCCGATGTTTCCACCAGAGCAGGTACCTACTTATGGGACTTCTCACCAAAACGATAACATAGTGGATTTGTAACGGCTCAACAAAGAGAGGAGCAGTGGTGGCTCAGTGGTAGCGGCCGCGACTTACGAGGTGCAGGTCGTGGGTTCGAACCTAGGCAAACACTTTACAATGAAAACCGGTATGTCCTAGAACCAAAAATTCATAGACATGGCCCGCATGGTGGATTACAGCCCACTCCCTCTCACCGAGAGGAGGCCTGTGTCCCAGCAGTGGGAACATTTTAGGCTGGTTATGCTGTACGCTATTGGAGAAGAGCTCTAAGGAGGTCTGAACATTTCCCCGCGCCTTTGTGCTTAATGATACTTATACTATAGTTTGGTAAATAAAATTATCACCTAATTATTATACACCTCAAAAGGAGGTTCTATTTTATTTTATTTATTTGGGAAAATAAACGGTTACACATTACAATATTACAAAAAATATGAGCTACACAGTGAGTAAATGTAACCCACGACATTTTCCACTTATTATAAAGAAAAGTTGTAAAACTAATGCGATGTGCGCTTACAATGTGACTTACAATAAAATTACATAAGTGTTAATGATAAAACCAAACACTAAACAGGCATGCAAAAAAATTATTAAAAAAGAAAGATAAAAAGAGAGAGAAACAAGAAATTATGTTCTTCCGACAAGACTGGTTGTGCTTGGCGATACTACCCGACAGTTGCTGTCGGTTTTCTGTTAATCGCGCGGAAAACTCTGATAATGTCACGATTTATGAGTCGCTAGTAGTGTTGTAAAAAACTCGAGTCTTTTAGTCTTCATTTCGAGACTTGAGTAGATTTTCAAGACTAGGACTCGTTAGACACATGAGTCCGAGTCCTTTGAGTCCTTTCGAGTCTTTTAAGTTTAAATAATATGGCATGTATTTAATTGAACTCTAATAGCTCCCATTTTGCGCTCCTAAAAATTATATTGACCACTCTAATACGAGTATACACTACTAATACTTAATGACCAATTAACTGCTACCAACTTGGATGCAGTAGGCGCCGGCCGCTAGCGCGGCACCGCTCGCTTTGCTCGCTCGGCTCGCGCGCGGTTGGCCACAATTCTAATCTGTGACCAATCGCAGAAAGTGTTTATCACTAGAACACCAATAAGATTTTAAAGGATCAGTTATTTCCTAAATAATAATAACAGGTAATATATGCACATTTTTTACTACCATTTCTACGACATAACTGGATATTAATAAAGTCATATCAATTAATTCCATAATTTAATCGCCATGACAGATAAAGTCATTCGAATAAAATGTTATCTTTCAATACTCGTATTTAAAACGAATCGGCATGGGATCGATCGAACACAATATGTAGGGGTCGCAAACGATTAATTTTATACAAGTTTGACCGTATTAAAATATTGAATATTTATCAATATGGCTTTGTGTACCATACTGGTTGAGTGTAAATATTTACTGTGTCAACCCTTAGGTTGAGCACACGTGAGCGTAATTGAATGATGATTCGAGGACTTTTGTAAACAGTCGAGATCATTTTACGTCGAGTGTAGAGCAAACCGATGATAATGTATGAAACAAAATGCGGGCGCAGTTTTCAAATAAGTCTAACGAAATTATCGTTTGACTTATTTGAAATTTGCGCCAGGCTACGTTCGTCTTTTGTTTGGCCCCACTTTGCGAGCTCCCTGAAATGGATCATTTGTTCAGTAACAGGCACTTTTTAACACTTAGGGCAATTACATGCCGAAGATCCCTCACTGCGATACTTCTCGATCGCTACCTAACTGTGATACATTGAGGGCTGCTTGGACGTTTACCTCAATGTCCGGCATGTGCGTGCGAGTAGGATACTAAGATGCATTTGTTTTAAATGGAGACATCGAGGAAGCGAGCTAAACTGCGATGGCTAGGTATGACAGTGAGGCCTCTTCGGTATGTAATTACTCTATAACTTCTCATACAATCAGCGAGCAGCCACCACTGGCCATACCTATACTACGAGCTCCTACAAAATATATGAATATTTTTTTTTAAATTGACTGGTTGTGGTTGCGCATGGTTCGACTGTGGGCAGCCTTATCCTATTGGGCACTCGACATCAGCACTCGGAAGTGGAACTCGAATTCGGTTTCGCTGCGGCAACCGATTGATTAAAACTGGCCAAAAATTGAAAGCACTTTTGAATTTATTCCGCCTCTTGGGTTTTTTCGGCTTACAAATAAAATGAATGAAGATTATTTATTGTACTTTTGTTGGTATCTTAATTGGTCTGCTCGTGGGTGTACATTTTAATTTACGCTTTCGATTTAATTTATAGGTACGCTGTGAACCCATTGTTAGACTTACAGTAAACTGATTTTGCTTATTACACTGAACTAGCTGCGCCCCGCGGTTTCACCCGCGTAAATGTTGACCCCGTGGGAATACCAGGATAAAAAGTAGCCTATATGTTAATCCAGGGTGTTAGCTACCTCCATACAAAATTTTATCAAAATTGGTCCAACCGTTGGAGCGTGAAAAAGTAACAAATATATAAACACACACACACACACACACTCACAAACTCTCGCCTTTATAATATTAGTGTGGTTAAAAGTAGATAGTAATAAAAATCAGTTCTCATAACGGTTAAGGAAAACATCGTGACAAACCAACATGTCCTAGAACCAATAATTCGAAGACATGTGACATATACCAGGCCGCACTGGTCCCGAGTGGTGGATTACTGCCCACTCCCTCTCACAGAGAGGAGCTTGTGTCCCAGCAGTGGGAATATTAGGCTAACTATATAACAAAACCTTTACCTGTTTACGATAAACATGCTCGTTTACACTTCCTTCTTTTATTTTTCTCGTCCAACGATCATTCTATAAATTCTTAAACACAACTACAGTCACAACCAACAGTGATGATCGATCAAATAAACGCCACCTAGCAGGCATGAGGCCACCACGAAGCGCGCCAAATCATTTCCTACGAGTGACGACCATGGTCGCGGCTTCCGCAATCTAGTCGACGACCGCCCGACCGTGCGACCAAACTATTCAAACGGTTTCGACGAAATAGGTGGGAAAATAATTACAACTATAGTAAATTCTTCTTCTAGTCTCGTATCTGCACTAACTTATGGGGAAAGCTCTTGCAATAGCGCGGCCCGGAGGCCACTCAGCTCGGCTCGGCAACCACTCGCTTCCTCGGACTCCACAGCGACAGACGATTCTCCTCTCTAATTTAATCTTTAACCGTCTTATTACAAAACGAGACCTAATTTTAGACCTAGCCTAAAGCTTCGAGCCAGTTACTCTATTTTGAACTTTATCCCGACAAACGTAATGTTCTTAATGCAAAATTGACAACTTAGACTCGGGTTTAACGTCAGTTTTTGTAATAAGAACTTTAGCTTCGTCGGATTATAGTTCGAAATTTAAAAATGGGTGGATGGTTTAAACCTGGGTCTAAAGATAAATCTTGTTTTGTAATAAGGCCGTAAATGTTTTTGTCCGGGACAGTTTTATAAATTGTAATAAGCACGGCAATAAACCGGTGCCCAAAATACAGTCGACTCTTTTATCGCTCCCCGCGCTAACAGGTAATCTCTCTGAATCCATCAAAAACCTAGTGGTGCACACTAAATGATAGATGCGAGTAGACGGCAACTTTGGATGTCCACCGCAAGCAGGAGCCGAGTTTTAATTAATTTTCGTGTTTCAAACTCAGCCAGTTGAACGTAGCGTCCTGTGCGGGGGGGGGGGGGGAGGGCAATGGGATGCGATGAGATATTACGGGTTAACTTTATTGATATTTATCGTAAAACTAATTACATATACAATTACATGTAGACTAGTTATAACCAAAAGTTCGAAGATATGTGACATCTACCAACCGGCATTGGGCCCTCGTGGTGGATTACGGCCCACTCACTCTCAAAAAGAGAGGAGGCCTGTTCCCAGCAATGGGAACATTATAGGCTGATTATGTTTAGGTAAGTTATGTATAATATTAGGTAAAGTTTTAAGGCTTCCCCTCTCTTACTAGGTACTTTGCTGTTCCCGACAGGGTTCATAGTGATCTCAATATAATTTCAGTTTGGTAACTTAACTAAGTACACATTGTGGAATGCAATAAATGATTGAGTATTGAGTAAAAACATAAACGCGTATTCAATAGTCATCAAAACTTTCAATACAATCCTGATCCAAGACTAAGCATAACTAGGTGTGCCCCGCGGTTTCACCTGCATAAGTGTCGATCCCGTAGGAATGTCGGGATAAAAAGTAGCCTATATGTTAATCCAGGGTGTCAGCTACCTCCACACAAAATTTTATCAAAATTGGTCCAGCCGTTTGAACGTGAAGAAGTAACAAACATATTAACACACACACTCACAAACTTTTGCCTTTATAATAATAGTGTGGTATCATATAGTCGCATTAATATTAATTATACGCCAAGCAGTAGATTGTTGTTACTGTTAGATGTTACTTGGAAACCGATAATAAATAATTGAGTATAATATCAAAATTGTCCGAAGAAAAACTTTCTAATTACATTGCAAAAAAAAATACAATGAGTATGCTTTATCAATAAAGCGTCGTCACGATGGAAATTTCTTGTAGCATGCAATAAATTTGAAGCAACCAAATGATTTGCACCATCTAAACACTGTTTAGACGATGCAACTTATAGTGTTGCTTAACTTGAGGTATGCCACAGAAAATTAAATCACACCACGAATATCAGGCGAAAAACCGATACTTTGTAGCCTAATAAGGCATAAAATAAAATTGAAGCAACAAATGACTTATGATCTAAACACCCACTGTTTAGACAGTTCTACTTTTATTTTTAAGTTAACTTGTGCGAGTATTTGCTGCAAAACTTCGAATAACTGTACAGCTAAAACTTCTCTGTTTTTTCGCCCCGCATCGCCTCATTTGCTCACCTTGGACGCTGGCTGACAGGCATTCTACGGATAACAGTTACCGTTTGACGCGCACGATACAGCAGAGGCTAGCTGTCATTCTGACGTTAACGAAGCAACTTCAAATGTCACGCGCCGCGTCAGAATGTAACACGCACGACCATAATGCTCATTCGATGCTTTCTTCAAAGCTTGTTTAGCATTCTAAACAAGCTTTATCGTCGTTTCAGCCGTTAGACATCCACTGCTGGACATAGGCCTCCCCCAATTTTGGGGGGGGTTTGCCATAATCGCCACGCTTGGCAGGCGGGTTGGTGATCGCAGTATGGTATGATGGTGGAATAAATAGAGAACGCTGCTGCCCATTCTCCGGTAAGACCCTTAGTCGCCTTTTACGACACCCACGGGAAGTAAGGGGTGGTGCAATTCTTTAAGTCCGGCACCACACAAGCTTTATACTAAACACAATCTCAAACTCAAAACTCAAACTCAAAGCATTTATTTCAATTAAACCTTGTACAGGCACTTTTGAATTGTCAAAATTAAATAGTCTGTCAGTTAGTCAGAAAGTTGAAGCTAGTTGCCCATTCCAAAACGTAGATCTCTATGGAGAAGAACGGGCAAGAAACTCCATGGACACTCTTTTAAATCAAGTTATTACAAAATCCTGGGTACATTATTCTTGTTGCTTCTATATGTGAGAACAATGTAAAAAGAAAAAGACAAATGAAGAAACAATTCAAAATATAAGATTAAAAATAAGCCTTGGCAGTTAAGAGATGACCAGTCTCAACCGACGGCACCCGTTCACGAACATGACGCGTGGATCAGCACCATCCAGCTCAACCATTTTGTAGGGAACCGAATAATCCAACACACGCGCCACCATCGGTGAGACATTTAAGTGAGCATGACACGTTCTCAACTGCCATGCTCTTTCAAGTCAACAACAGAAAAAAAAAATCATAATAAACGGAAACATGGTTCTTACATTTACAAAATTAAAAAAAAAATGCTTCTAAATTATACAAAACTATAGTTTGCAATTTATTTAAGATGTTAATATAATTTACTACCAAACAGGAAGAGGTATCTAATATTGCAGTATTCAACAATTAAAACTGGATTGAATAAATTAAAAAAGTTATGTTCGTAATGTCAGAAATATTGAAAAAGAAAAAGGGAAGCACCTCTTCCAAATATTGAAATTTTAACTAGTGAGCCCAAGTGCCTGTGGAGCAGGACCAGCATTAAGCCAAGCATTTTTATCTACGATATAATCATCCAACTTGTAATATGCTTGTCTACATAGTGTGCGTTTAATGCATGTTTTAAATTTCTTCTCATTTAATTGAAGAATATCTAATGGTATTTTATTATAACATTTTACACAGTAACCCATAAAAGAAGTTTTTACTTTAGACAATCTGAAACGCGGTTGATCTAATTTGTCCCTATTTCTAGTGTTAAAATTATGCCTATCACTTATCTTACTAAAAAGATGTAGATTTTTTCGAACGTACATAATGTTTTCATATATATATTGACAAGGAACCGTCATGATGTTAATTTCTTTAAACAGTTCTCGTAGAGAATCGCGTCTGCTGAGCTTGTAGATGGCTCTGACAGCCCTCTTTTGCAGAATGAAGATAGAATCAATATCTGCAGCCCGTCCCCACAACAAAATACCGTAAGACATGATGCTATGAAAGTAACTAAAATAGACCAGTCTCGCGGTATCCACGTCTGTTAATTGGCGAATTTTCCAAACAGCGTAAGCGGCTGAACTTAGCCGCCCTGCAAGTGATGTTAAGTGCGGACCCCACTGTAGCTTTGAGTCAAGCGCGATCCCCAGAAAAACCGTATTTTCGACGAATTCAAGTGTCTCCCTATTCAATACAACATGACATTCATTACTTCTAACAATTTAACAACAATTCTCTTTAAAAGTAATGATGTTCAAAGATAATTTAACAACAATTAAACACAATTTAACAACAATTCTCTTTGAACGTAATGACGGTCAAAGATAATTAAAATAAAAATAAAAAAAAATAAGTATAATAAGGCCTTAACAAGGTCATCGGGTCACCTTGTGGGAGGCCTTCCAACGCTACGTCTTCCGGTACGCGGTCGCCACTCCAGAACCTTTCGGCCACATCGGCCATCTTATCTGCGAGCAATATGCCCATTGCCAATAAACATAGCAATATTTGGCAATTCATCGGGCTATGTCGAAAATTCAAATCTTTCCGTCTTGTTTTTTATACTTAGAACAGTTATAAGTACAGCATAATTTTGCAACAGCCAGGAGCTCAATACTTTAAAAATCTTTTGAATCAAATTAAACCGCAGCTAAATACAAGTTAGTGTGATTTCATACAGTTTAACATTAATTGCATTATCTGGTCGAACCATTAATTGTTACAAATGGTTCCAATAAATCTGTGCTACTAATACTAACATTGTTTGCTCGCTTTGGTATTGTGTCGCCAGTTCAGTTAAGGTGCTCCTACACAGGCCATGGCTGTGGGCAATGACCACAATTTTTATGTGACAGCTATTTGACACAACTAAGCAACGAGAAGATTGCTTTGTTTTAATGTTGGTATAGATAGGGCGCGTATAGATAGAGGGATATGTGAGACAGGGAAAGTATTGACATCATATGGAACAATCTATTGCCATCTAACGTGGCAATGCAGCAAGCGTTTTGGGCACCTTTTCGCCGGGAACAGTTAGGGGCGAGTTATTTGACTAGGTTGACGTGTTGTTCTTGTTGTGACTGTTATTATTATTATTATTATATTAATAATTTACGACATTTATATTGCATAATATGTGTACTTATATGCAATATAAATGTCCTTTGTTGGAGATCCCAAATAAATAGCATAGAATTAAAGAACAATAAAATATGGTAGATTCCTACTTTCCACAATCGATATGTTGCTGCATTTTATTAAAACTAGCTGACCCGACAGACGTTGTCCAGTTTTTGATTCGAAAGACACGTGGCGCCATCTGTTATCATAATAACGTTATTGTTTTTTTCCTCGTTATTTTTTTTTTTTTGCGGGATGAAACGTTATGTCCGTTTCTGTATAACACCTGACAACGTATATGCAAAATTTCAGAATGATCGGTTCAATGGTATAGGCATGAAAAGGTAACAAACAAACTTACTTTCCCATTTATAATAATTATTAGTTAGGATTTCGTCTGGCATGTTTACCAATTGTTCGTAGGCAATAGTTAGAGCAATGGTAGCCCAGTGCTGTCAGCCCTGACTTACGAAGTCTAGGTCATGGGTTCGAAACCAGACAGGTGTTTTACTTTGTGTAAATAATTTCATCACCTTTGTTCTCAATAACGGTGAAGGAAAATTTCGTGAGGAAACCGGCATGTCCCAAGATCAAAACTTTGAAAATAAGTATGTGACATCTACCAACCCACACTGGGCCCGCGTGGTGCATTACAGCCCACTTCCTCTCGAGGTCTGTGTCCCAGCAATGCGAACATTACAGGCTAATAAATAGTTTATAAAATAAACAATCGCTCAACAGTGTGCTAACAGTGTGCCAACAGTGTGCCAACAATGGTAATCATAGCAATCAAATGACCTTTATGACCCTTCAAGGACCTTAACTTGAAGGGGGCGTTTTTTTTTGGGCGTTCCCATAAAAATTGTCTGTGTGAAAGCACCTTTATAATGTACATAATTTACGATCAGACATCCAAGCTCTGTTGATACTGACGATGAGAAGTAAATCCGTTTTGTAGATTAAACGCTCGTTAATAAATATTTATAAGATTATTTATATTATTGACAGGGTTATTGGTAAAACATTAACAACCTCTTAAGAGGTAATTGTACTCATCATTATGAACAACTTTTACTATGGGACCAAACCCAAAATCGCGAAAAAAATCAGCTGTTCCCTACAACTTATGTTCGTCTACTCTAACTCGTCAAAATGTAGGCAACAGCAGATTTTTTTTCGCGTTTTCGGGTTTGGTCCCATAGTAAAAGTTGAAACCCTGTATAAATTAGTTACAACTGCTTGCTTTTATTTTGTGGTTGTTGTTTTTTTTATAGCAGTAACTAAGTTAAAATATCACACTAATATTATAAAGGCGAAAGTTTGTGAGTGTGTGTGTGTTTATATGTTTGTTACTTCTTCACGCTCAAACGGCTGGACCAATTTGGATAAAATTTGGTATGGAGGTAGCTGACAACCTGGATTAACATATAGGCTATTTATCCCGATATTCCCACGGGATCGACATTTACGCGGGTGAAACCGCGGGGCGCAGCTAGTTATTAAATAAAAAAATATCATTATTTCAAGTCTTCTTCTCTCTGTCACGGCTGTATGTCAGATCTTGTGGGCCAAAACTTCGCCATTTCCACGGCGTCGTCGGTGGCAGCGCATGTGTCTTGTCAAAGGTCACTTTGACTACTTGTTTTGGGGCACAGAGTGCAGGATAGGAGGAAGAGCATGGTTCGTGATATAGCTGCACATTCATACCCTACTGCCGTTTCGTCGTCGTCCACTTTATAAATTTTATAAGGAAAATAACTACCGGTAGTTACAGTACTTAAAATAATTGAATAGTAAAACGATGTTCGACGGTAATTTACTGTCTGATGACTGAATTCAATTTGTTTGATGGTTCCTCTTGTCTTCCACTTGCCGTTAGTTATCTATACATATACCTACCTACAAATGAATTAAATAAAGTGTTTAAAATGTCAAAATAACAGCTTTTTACTAAATGCATAAATGTAGGTACCTTATCAAAACAAAAACAATTTTTAAAATATTTGTCTGTCTGTTTGTTCCGGCCAATCTCCAAAACGGCTGGACCGATTTTGATGTTCCAGTTAGGGACCATACAAAAAGTAGCCTGTGTCCTTCATCAAAGTATAATATATATGTATATACTTTAAGTTTATACTCATATATATACTTTGATCCCTGAGAAGGACAAAGGCTACTTTTCTTCTCTTCACTTAAACTTCGTTTCACTTAAAAAAATATTTTTACTCTTCTTTGTACAATGGTGCTACATGAGGCGGATCATGAACCTTTGGGTACTCGTCTTAGTAGGCCAGTCATAACATGACCACACGAAAACTAGCCAATTTAAAGTAGGTCCAGTAGCTACATCTTGGCAGGCGACGAAACTGAGAATCTAAAATTTTAATGTACTGAGTTGGTCGTATTTTTGGCATTTAGCCACATAATTATGAACTATATAGACTAAAGTACTGACCACTATAAGTTAACCTACTTATTAAGTTTAAAATGTTAATCTTATTATCATAATCCCTATAATGTTCCCACTGCTGGGACAGAGGCCCCCTGTTTGTAAGAGGGAGTGGGCCATAATCCACCACGCGGGCCCAGTGCGGGTTGGCGGATGTCACATGCCATCGAATTTTTTATTCTAGGACATGACGTTTTGTCACGATGTTTTTCTTAACCGTTTTGAGAGCAGTGCTGATGAAATAATTTACACAAAGTAAAGCGCCTGTCTAGGATCGAACCTACGATCTACCTAGAACCTACATTTGTAAGTCGCTGCCATTACCTTTGGGCCACATATGCTCTCACTGCTAACCACTGTAAGGTAACCTATTTATTAAGTTTTTACCGGCTTCAAAAAAAGGAGATTTTCAATTCGACACCTATCATCATCATCTGCCTAGCCTTTTCCCAACTATGTTGGGGTCGGCTTCCAGTCTAACCGGATGCAGCTGAATACCAGTATTTTACATGGAGCGACTGCCTATCTGACCTCCACAACCCAGTTACTGGGTAATACGATACCCCTTGGTAAGACTGGTTGTCAGACTTTCGGGCTTCTGACTACCCGTAACGACTGTCAAAGATCCATAAATGACAGTTCAATTCGACACCTATATGTGTAATATTATTGGAATTGCATTATATCCACATAATGACAACCTAATAGGACTTCTAAACAAATATACAAATTTTTTTAGACGTATGTATGTATGTATTTTTGTCCACGCATTTCTTCGCAACTATTAATCGGATCGAGTCCTTTTTTTTATTTGCTTACATTTACTCCAACTTAGGGAACAGTGCAAGTTTTATCAAAATCGATTCGTTAATTTTCAAGATATTGGCTAATACGTGTAAGTGAGATTGATACGAGCTACGGGTGTAGTGTCAAAGGGAAAACATCTCAAAACCTAGGTAAAATTCTAGTGCAATATTTACAACAAAATATTACCTACTTATTTTACAAACAATTATTCCAGTTTTTACTTAAAACTAAAAATTACGCAATTAAAACGTAATTTTTAAAAAATTGAACCGACTTCAAAAAGAAATGAACTCAAAATTATGAAATAACTTTAATTTCGGAAATCAGTGGCAAAAAACTAAAACTAAAATACAGATCTCAAGACACCGACTTCCGAAATTAAAGTTATTACATAATTTTGAGTTCATTTCCTTTTGAAGTCGGTTTTAATAGGAACGACAATAATATTCCACTTTCAAAATACTCGTTACAACTTAAACTATACTCATATACAAGTTTATTTCGTAGCAAAGCGACATTAACTAGTTCAACAAAGTTTAATCACAAACGTTACAGTAATGAAGAAAACCAAACAATACAACGTCGTTTCTTCAGTGGAGCACACATATACCCCAGCAGGGCGCACATGTACCCCGACCGTGCATACATGTGCCCCGACCGTGCATGTTTGTATCCTACGGTAAACTCTGCACACAAAGTTATGACAGAACTCAAAACGCGTGCGGCCCGCTCGGCTGTAATTCATACTACTTGTGCATAGTTGGTTTTAAATGCAATTAAAATATGCACAGTTTTACACAATGGGTTTAAGTGTGAAAGATTTATGTTTTACTGTGTTTTGTATTGTATTTTTATTAAATGAAAGCCGACCGCTTTGTTGCTCTCTTTGATAATAATCAGGGTTCATCTTCAGAATTATCTTTTAAATTAATCTTTTTTTTTATAATGAGAAACGTTGTTTGACAGTAGGCTCCTGTATGGGCGCGTTTATACACAAACACTTTAGACAAGTAGGTATCTGTTTGCAGACCATACGAATATTTGCTCTGAGAAGGAATTAAAATCGAAACAAAACAAGTTTAGATCTAGCCTAAACCTGCAAGACAGTTACTGCATTTACAACTTTATTCCGATAAATATAACATTCGTAATGCAAAATTGCCAACTTAAACTCGGGTTTAACGTTAGTTTTTGTAATACAAACTTTAACTTGCTAGGATTATAGTTCGAAATATTAAATGCCTCCATGATTTAAGCCTGAGTCTAAAGAAAAACCTTATTTTTTAATATGGCCCAGTATGTTTACAAACTTATTTAACCTATTTCAAAGAAAATTACAGAGACTGGTGTCACATTGGTTACTAGCTAAAACATTGTTTCATAGGCACCACTGTTACGTACATTCCAGCAAAATGTGTTAGGTTCGCTTCAAAACTTGGGAAGTAATACTCCGACTTTAGAACCTTCGTTACGACTATTAACATAACTTGGCAGCTCTGTCACAGTTCCTGCCAATAAGACTACATGACGGTTGCTTACTCCGCTAGGTGCTCGGTCGAACGGGCTGGCATTCAGCATTCCGCAAGGATGCCAAACAGAATGGTTACTTGGTTACCCAGCTCGGTATTCTCTAAAGTCTAAACTACAACTAGGTATTCGAGCAGCGCCGACGAGTGTATCCTTGATCTATTTTAAAGCCACTCATCGTCTTCCTGCCCTTATTTATACAAAACTAGCTTATTCCCGCGGATTCGCCCGCGTGGAGGTTGGAAATTATCCCACGGAAACGTATTACTGGAATAAAAAGTATCCTATGTGTTAATACAGGTTATGATAAACTATCTGTGTACCAAATTTCATACAAATCCTATTAGAAGCACAATACTAATGATTGAAATACCATCGTGAATCCATGCAAGCCTAGTACTTTTTGTTAGAAAAGTACTAGGCTTGCATCAGACAGTACATCCAACAGAACAGAGAGAATAATAAAAAATATAAAATGAATAAAATGACCCACATCGTCTTCACATTCACAATAAATATAATACTTAACAAAGTAAGCAAATGTCATTATTTATAAAAAAATGTGTATATAACAAAAAAATCATTCAAAATGCAGAAATTGAACTGGCAAAATGGAAGCCATTGCTACTGTGTGTTAAGCAATTACCGCAGATTGACCAGGGACTCAAGTTCCCTCAACATCCTTTAGAAACAGTCAGTTGGCTCGCCCTCAAGGGCTAGACAAGACAAACAGGCCCTGATTGGCGACACAACACCGTCCAGCACGTCTGTATTTGTAGACGCGTATAAACACTGATTTGATCAAGGTACAAGCATTTAGCAAACACCAGTCAAGCACTTAGGGTCGATTTCTGGGCAATGATTACCGATCGTTTACGGTGGCTAACCCCTTCGAATCTGCGTCATTGTTGGAGCGTATTTTAAGCTTCCTATAAAATAAATAGAAACGTTTATGCATTTATTTTTCAACCAGCCAAATGGACAAACGTGCAGTCAAGGAATATACAGGGTCAAATATACAAACGTGCAGTCAAGGAATATACAGGGTCAGATAGACAAACGTGCAGTCAAGAAATATATTCAGGGTCAAATAGACAAACGTGCAGTCAAGAAATATACAGGTTCAAATTAAATTAGCCAGAGAAATTCCGCAGACGCGGACGTGGATGGTTTCGATACCTAAATACAATAAAACAATAGTAGATTAGTAGCCAAGGGCTGTAAGGCATCAATTGCAGCCCGAGATATTTAGGCGCACGAGCGCAGCGAGGACGCCTATAGGTCGAGGGTGCAATTGATGCTTACACCCGAGCTAACTACTCTGCTTTACATCTCGATTGTGAGGTAAGTAGAAAAAAACCGGCATTACAAGAATAAAACATTTTAAAGTAAAAGTTTTCTATTCCCGCCTTTTTTCATCTTTTTTAGGGTTCCGTACCCAAAGGGTAAAAACGGGACCCTATTACTAAGACTTCGCTGTCTGTCCGTCTGTCCGTCTGTCCGTCTGTCCGTCTGTCTGTCTGTCTGTCACCAGGCTGTATCTCAAGAACCACGATAGCTAGACAGTTGAAATTTTCACACATGATGTATTTCTGTTGCCGCTATAACAACAAATACTAAAAACAAAATAAAATAAATATTTAAGGGGGGCTCCCATGTTTTTTTCGGCGTTTTTGCCTTGTGGTACGGAGACCTTCGAGTGCGAGTCATACTCGCACTTGGCCAGTTTTTTAATTATTTTTTTCAAGAATGAAATTGAGCTTCGCCGTTCGATATTTAAAATTGATGACTATTATACTCGTACGAAGACAAGGCTGAATAGCGAAGCGACCTCTTTTGTCATTGGGCTGAATTCATGATGTCTATTGCCAGTATGATGGTCAGATGTACGCGAACTGTTTGAAAGAGTGAAGTTTTTTTTTTAATTACTTACCGCCCTAGGGCTTTTCTAGCTACATTATTACCCTAGAGCGCTAATTGGTCACCTACAAGCCCCATTTGGGGGTAATAAGGACCTACTTACCGAATATGAGAGATGTAAAATATATTATGATTTGGTGATTTTTTTTGGTCAACCCCTGTTTTTTTAGTTACTTGAAGTATGAGTTTATAAAATCTGTTTTTTTTTCTTTTATCATGTTTAGATGTCGATACCTACCTATCACGACGGCGAAGTTTCTCTAGCTAATTTAATTTGACTCTGTATATGTTGCGCATCTGAAGGAAATTTTTTTCTTGTATGTTATTTTTTCCGACTACGTCATTGGCAACATTTTGAATGAAAATCAAAGTTCTTTGAGGTTCTTAAGTTTGGAGTTGAGCTAAACGATTACTGACAAATGCGTGCACTGACTTGACAGGTCCACTCAATCTGTGTGGTTCTTACTTCTTAAGACCATTTCAGACATCTATCTACAATGTCTTATATGGTCTGGCCAAGATTATGTCTGGACTTTAAAAGAGACTGTGACCTTCTGAGTTTGTTTCGGCCTTTCTTCTTAGAGTAGTCAGACGCCGACCTCATCTAGTTTTTTAAATAATATTGACGTGTAAAAGTGTTTGTGCAAACCTATACAAATACCTAAAAAAAATTATCATTTATTTTGTAAATACAACTAGTCTGTATTCTCTATATTCTCTAGTCTATATTCTCTATTTCTCAGCCTTAATAACCCCCGGGGCCCCTACGTACTATTTTCACCCCCTCACGCACCGGCTCTGAAACAATTCATCAGCCCTCGCCCTCTGGATTTAAATAGAGCCCTCAGCAGGCTGGCTACATAAATATGTATGACGATGGCGCTCCGAGCCGCTATCAATTGCCACTTGACCGGGCCCCAAGTTTTTACTACGCCGAGCAGGAGTCTGAGGGATACTATAATAGACGTAGGTTGAACTAGGAGGCCTGCTGAACGTTTTCGAACGGTTTAATTAAGTTGTAGTATCAACTGTTACTGATGCTAGAATATCAAACAAAAATACTGCAAGTTGTAGCTTCCTGATAAGAAAAGATGGAAATTACTACGCGTGTACGGCCTAAATTATGAATTGTTGACGAATAGTTGAGCTATGCAAATAATTAAATGATTTGTCCTTTTCTGTCCCACCTAAAACCACGTATCCTTGCGCATTTTAAACAAAACTCGGATCCTAAATTATTTATCTCTCGTGCACCGTAAACTACGACGGCTCGCTCTTTGTGGTCCCGAAGGCGACGAATCAAGGCATTTATTAAAGATCCCTTCACACCAACAGATGCAGCGGATCACGGCTATAACGCCGCGTACGCACACCGACTCGCAATGGCAACGATAACAATAAAACAAAAACAAATGTAGCCTAGCTATCAATCCGACTTATGACGAGATACAATAATAAAAATTGTGATTAAAAATTAAATTAGAAGAAGAAAAATTAATGTACTGTACCAAATTATGCGTCCAAATTTTTCTTGTAGGATAATTAGGTATTTAAAAGTGTGTGCCAGCTGAGCTGAGCTGAGCTGAGTGTATTGTGTGATGACAGTTTGACGTTACAAGATGAGTTTGACTTGCTTGTGTTGGTTGAGTATGTGAGAGTGGCGAGGTGCGTCGGAGCAGCATGGCGGCCGTCGCCGGCCTGTACGGGCTGGGTGACGAGCAGCGCGCGCGGCACCGCCGCGGCCAAGCCAATGCGGAGCGCTCCGAGTCCAGAGATGACAACACTGAGGCGTAAGTAGTACTTACAACATAAACATTTGCATCACTGTCAAAATCAAACTGATCTTTATTTTCGTTACAATAAGGTTGCTGTTAGGTTGCTGCTGTTAGAGGAAAGTTATGTTCCTGGTTGGTGGACAGTCTAACTACCAATACTGGCTACGAGGTATCGGGTAAGGGGTATCGTGTTACCAGTTACTGGGTTGTAGAGGTCAGATAGGAAGTCGCTCCATGCAAAGTACTAGTATTCAGCTGCATCCGGCTAGACTTGAATCCGGCTCCAAAATAGTTAAAAGAAGGCCGGGCATGAAGATGTTCCTGGTTGGTGGCAGCAGGACGGTCGTGTGTCAATGTCGTCTCTGAGGACGTTAGAAATTGCATTCCAGCGCTGATAATAGATCGACTTTGGCGAACCCCCAGTATTGGTGCACTTTGGCTTGGTACACCAAGGCTGTGACTGCGTGTTTTTATTATTATTTCGTTTATTTATTTACTTAACTTATTTTATTACATTTTTAAATATTTCTTAAAATATAAAAAATAAGAATAAAAAACATTTAAAAAAAATAGTGATCCGCCGGTGTCGGGAGCAGTTCCAAGCTACCGGTGGTTAGGGCTCCAGAGACAGTAACTTATTATTATAATTGTTTTTGTTTCGTTATTTTCTCCATATTGCAGACAGTTTTTCTTTTAATTAAAAACTATTAGGTACCGACCAAATAAAAAAATATAAACTAAACGGACATTAAAAAACACTTTGAGGCGCTTTATAAGGTAAATTAATGCTCGTGGTTAACATCAGTGCTCGTGATAATTGACTTCAGTTTCTTACTGATAACGTGGCATTTGATCTCCTTATGTTTTAACTCTATATCTATAGTTTAGTAGGTGCTGCGTTGTTTCCTTTAACAAGCCACTGACAGTAAAGTGACTTGACTTCATCATCAGACTAATGATGAAGACTAAAGGTGAGAATTGATATTTCATGAAATAGTCATTCAATAGGGTTATATGAACTTAATAATTAAAATCGTCAAAACAACCCGTATTGACGATTTTAATTATTATAATACATACCCGTTACGGTCGCGAATCATATTGTATTTAACAAACAACCTGACACTGACCTAGAAATTGCAATAAACGTCATAAAATTTGTAAAAATAAAAGAAAAATGAAAATAATAAAGAATATTTTTTTAAATTTGAATTTCGCGGACTACCCTTTGGCACCACAAGTCACTAAATGCGTTTAATGTTAAACGTGTTTAAAACATCTTTCGGTTTCTGTCAATCGTTCGAAGCTGATAGAGGCAGAATGGTGTTTTAAATATGTTTAGCGCTAGACACATTTAGTAATCTGTGGTGCAAGCGTGTCTAAATGTGGAATTCTTAAGTTATAAGTATCAACATAAGACCAATATTTGTACACTTAGTTTGAAATAAACTTATTGATCTTGAATTTAAGTACCTACTTCATCATGTACCCCAATTAATTGGGGGTCAGCGCGACAGCGTGTCTTTTTCTTCCATAGGTACTTGTTTTTAGGGTTCCGTAGCCAAATGGCAAAAACGGAACCCTTATAGATTCGTCATGTCTGTCTGTCTGTCTGTCCGTATGTCACAGCCACTTTTCTCCGAAACTATAAGAACTATACTGTTGAAACTTGGTAAGTAGATGTATTCTGTGAACCGCATTAAGATTTTCACACAAAAATAGAAAAAAACAATAAATTTTAGGGTTCCCCATACTTAGAACCGAAACTCAAAATTTTTTTTTTCATCAAACCCATACGTGTGGTGTATCTATGGGTAGGTCTTCAATAATGATATTGAGGTTTCTAATATCATTTTTTTCTAAACTGAATAGTTTGCGCGAGAAAATAAAAATAAACATTTAATTTCATAAACATAAACCTTATGCATAATCCCGGATGTTACGGAACCCTCGGTGCGCGAGTCCGACTCGCTCTTGCCCGGTTTTTTTTTTTTAGTTGTCATCTCGGTAGCCACATCATCCTTTTATAGCCATATCATCTTTCATACAGTCCATCCATCGTTTCGTTGGTCTTCCCCTAATCTTATCCACAATAAAATTATACTCAAAACTTTCCTCACAACATTTTTCTCATTCCGCTGCAGCACATGCTACCATGACAAGCGGTTTCCACACAACTTCTGACACGAGTTTAAGTACTTATTACAGACAAATTCAGTGGAACTACATAATATAATGATCCTAGCGCCATCATTAGGTACTCGGGACTATAGTCCGCGCGGATCTAGTTGGCCGCTGAGGTGGGGACAGGGGTGAGGCAGCGGATTGCAACGCACGTAGTGAGTAATGCGCCCCCAACCCTACGTTCCACCGCTCACATACCTATGGCGCGGCTAACTAATTCCGCGCGGACTATAGTCAGCACAGAAAAGCCTGAGCCCTGAAGGAAGAAGAGGCGTTGTCTTAAAAAAATTTCAAAGTTATCATCTGTCCACAAAGTCCAGATAAGCTGTCACTGGCGTTGGAACTGAAAATTAAAGTAATAAGCCTAGTCTTAAAACGGCAAATGCAATCACAGTCCCAAAATTTAAGGGCAAACCCACCCAAATCACAGTAATCTCATTGCCAAATAGTCTCCAGTCAGAGATAATACTGTTAGTATACTAATGAACAGCTAAGTTCGTTTCAGATTATTTTAACATGACATTTTATTTCCGACAGCGACTACCGGTGCCACTGCGCCTGTGTTTTATTTGTGTCGATTTGATCTGCTGTATTTGCATTTAATGATTTGGTGTAAGTAAATATTATTTTCACACCACCTGCTCGAAAATGTCAAATTATATGTCAAGCAACCTTAACCTAAAGTGAGTCATTAGTGGCCGGGGGCACAGCCGGTCAATAATGTTGTACTGGATTTCATTATGACCCGCTGGTCAAGAATGTGATTTGAATTTGGAATCTCACATGCTCAGCTAAATTGGCAGTATAGTATTAACAAACACTCTTTGGTGCCAGAAAGAGGAAAGCTATTCTCGAAACCCTTACTACGCGTGGATAAATTCTTGATTTCCTACAAAATCATAACGACTGCTTCTTCATATCGTTGCCATGTTTTCGAAGACATAATATTGTAAGAATAATTAGATAACTACAAACCATTTTTTAAAAGGAATGGAATAACATTAAAACTGGCATTAATAATAACAAATACAGTACCGCGCCGTAAAACCGTAATAGTAATTGGCTGTAACATTAGTTAATTTATTTTAAGTAAACTGCGCTAAGATTGCTGTGGATTTTGTGAATAAATAAATAAATAATAAAACCTATCTAAACTACAGTCGATTTATCACATTTTATCAAAAATACTCTATTTTCACGAGCGTCTCCAATGACGTTCTAAATTCAAAATGCATACAGCCAATCATCCAAAACCATTCTACCAGCCCTATATAAAGCTTAGTTTACACAAACGCCACTTCCATGAGAGTGATATCAATAGACACACACGACAAAACCGAGAAGAGACTTTTTTTTTAATCGAATTGATCGTGTCTCGGCTACTTATTGGTAGACGCAATAAAGGCGCGAATTTTCGTACTATGGCTATTATTTTCTCACAGTAGGTGTAAAAAGTAGAGTATCCTCCTCTGGGCTAAAGGTGTCTTTGCCTTGGGC
Source organism: Mesoligia furuncula (assembly GCA_916614155.1). NCBI lineage: Eukaryota > Metazoa > Arthropoda > Insecta > Lepidoptera > Noctuidae > Mesoligia > Mesoligia furuncula. The sequence continues at coordinate 38,637,425 of OU744790.1, forward strand.
TAGCTTGAATCCCTCGCTGCATTCAGGATTCTTGTATTAACTCCCTCGCTGCGCTCGGGAGTTAAATCCCGAATCCTTCATTGCGCTCGAGATTCAATATGACGCCCGTGACATAAGACACAACTTTAGCCCCTCGGTGCATAATCTACTATTATTGTCATACAAATTTTTAATAATTAGTCCTCAACCATAACCGTACCATTATGTATTAAAGTAGTAGTTTCTGAGAAATTTGAATAGTTTTGAATTTACTGAAGGTCGGAATAAAGTCCGAAATACTAAAAATGACACGAAGATTTAAAGCCCAGATTATAGTGAGATCTAATTTTGTAAAAATATTCAGTTTATGTACTTATGTCTAAAATTATTTAGCTTGACGATGTAATAACTTAATTAAAAATTTAAACGGACCATATTTTATCCAAAATTCACAATCAGTCTGTGTTCCCACTGCTAAGACACACATGTCTTCAATTTTTTTATTTTAGGTCATGCCAGTTTTTTATTTTAGGTCACGCCAGTTTTCTACCGATGTTTTCCTTCACCGTTTTGCGAGCAGTGGTGATGAAATCAAATACACAAAGTAAAGTGCCTGCCTGGGTTCGAACCTACGACCTACGACTCGTAAGTCGCGGCCACCACTGTTCTATCCAAAATTACGACTTGAAAATTCATCGGCACGAAGCTATCTCCCTTGCCAACGCATTGAGTCCGGTGAGCGGCGGACACTTCTGTTAATCCGAGAGGTACCTTACGTGACGGCACATAACCCGACTGTTTAGCCAAGTTGATACTTTCGTTAACTTGCCACTTGAGTACATCTGAGCTCTACTTGTACAGCTTACGTCTTTCAAAGGAAATCTATTTCTATGATTAAAATACAGGTTGTTGAGGACATCGGCACGCTACCCCTTACGATGTATTCAGTACAGGAGTTCACCCACAAGAAGTGAAATTTTGCGGCTGTTTCATACATTATGACCGTATAGGTACTGCACTTTTGTATGAAACACACAGTGTCAAATGATCAGTCAATGAAGTGAAATTTTCCGGCTGTTCCATACATTATGACCGTATAGGTACTGCACTTTTGTATGAAACACAGTGTCAAATGATTCTTATTAAGAAGGCATTACCATTCGACGTGGTAATGCTGCCAGCCTTTTGGGCACTTTTCCCCGTTGTCACCGATGATGACGAATTTTTTGATACCCAATTCACTCTTTACACTCTTCACTCTTACTTATTCATAATATTATTATCAAAGCTCGTATAATATTAGTTATTGTTCAAACAATATTATTTGAGGGTAAATGTTTATTTTTTTTATTTTTCTGGTAGCGTATTTCTGTATATTCTTCTTGTTTTTATTACTTTGCCAGGTCAAGACATCCAATTTAATGCTTGCTATTCACAAACGTTCGTGATTTAACTTCCAGAACAAAAGAAAAAAAGCACATCCTAGATAGTTTCGGTATAAAAGGAAATGAGGTTAAAAAACACTCAGCAACTATTAGCATTTTGTGAATTTAAAACGGCTGTTTTGAACAAAACACGACTGCAAGCTTTTTGCCCGCTGTCTTCGCGCAAGCATTCATTTGTTCTTTTATCGTTCTACCAACATTTTAATTGTTTTCAATATTTCTACAACAATATTTTTTTCTATAATTATGTGTGGAGCTTCTGTTTCGCTCTTTTCATCATTTTATGTTGATCATGATGACACATGCGAGTGATTAAAAGGAGAGAGGTGACGCGTGTGGAGGATCATTTGGCTCCCTTCAAAATGGTAGAGCTGAATGGCGCTGATCTGTGCTTCATGTACGGGAATGGGCGCCGTCAGTTGTGACTGGCCATCTTTTATTTGCCACGGCTTATTTTAAAATTTTAATTTTTTAATTGTGCACAGTAAAAATCGCCATCACCAAATCCTTTAAAATGTTTGTCCAATTATTTATCCAGAAACTCCAATAACAATAATCACAATTCACATTACAAAGTTTTAATTAGTCCAGTGTGTGTTGTAGAATTTAAACAAGTTAGTCTTCCATAAGACATAGTTTAACACTACTTGTATCCAAAAGTTGTACGACATTATACTAAACTTGTAACTTTCCTACCAAATTAGGTGGAACAATACATTCAACTTAAAAGAGTTGGCGCTTACAACTTTCTTCTTAGAGTTTGTATAAACAATCCAAAGAATTGTGAATAAGGAAAAGGAAAATTAATATAGGAAGTTAATTAGGAAAGGTAATATTTTTTCCTCAGTTTTCATTTTGCACCTACTACTGTTTGTCTCTGCACCATCCAAAGGTTGACTGGTAGAAAATACCTATGGTATTAAGACCGCCTCTGATAAAACCGTCCGAATAAAGGCTCCTTCAAACAAGCGACACAAAGGCACCGCAAGTCTCGCAACGAGCGGTGGCTTTGTGTCGCGCGCGATATTATCGCGTGCCGCGCCTGTTTGTAAGAGCCTTAAGGACTGCCTCGTCAGTAGCATAAAGACCTGGGTTCGATTCCCGGGTCGGTCAAAGTGGCCATTATTATTTATCAGTTTACTCTCTTTTAGGGTTGATTTTTATCGGAGGAATAATTTTGAATTTTTTACAGTTCTTCCATACAAAAACTGTCAGATGTCAATTTTATTCCAAGAAAAAAATTACCTGTCGATTGAAAAATCAGCCTTTAAACGAAGATATCACTGATTCGATGGCTAATATATTTTTAAAGCTGGTTTGAGCAATAATAATTTGATGCCTGCATTGCGGCTTGCTGGTTACAGCGCTTCTAGTATCCGATAAATAATTTAAAACGAGTGGAAATTTCACAGAATTGAGTAACGACGTGTGGGTTTCAACGTTATCATCTAGTCAGTAGTTTTGGTTGGCAATTAGTTTTTTTATTTGTGATAAAGGTTTAATTTTGTGACCAGTAGTGCGACACTTATTTTTTTTTTTTAATGTCGCAGCATCATGCTGAGATAGGAACTTTTTGGCCTCGTATAGGAATTCTGTTTTTTTAACTTTTATATGATTTTGTTTTGTATATTTTTTTATGGTTGTGTTTAGTTTAGTTTGTGATATGTGCGAGTCAAAATTCTTTCTTTCTTTTAAATATTTAAACGGTATCTCGCAAATGGTGCTATTGGTAATTAAGTAATCGAAGTCTTACAAAGCTATAACATTAAAACGCATTATGTGAATATTGAAGAGCATTAAAATAGCCTCCTCGAATAGAAATATCTTTCCAACACCCAGTAATATTCTCTCCTAAATGCTATTAAGAGCGTTTACGACGTACGGCATTTCATACAAATTTTCAAGCCCTTGTTTTTCGAAATGAATGAACTCGATTTCAACTAAACTTCATACGCATAAGAAGGATACAAAGGTCTTAAAAGTTAACTAAGAACATTTTTGAAAAATACTGTTACAGCCAAATTCGACCGATTTAAAATTTTCCAAAGAAACAGAGATTTCCAGTTATCTTTTTTAAATAAGACATTTCGCTCAATTTTTTTATTTTTTATTACATTTTGCTGTTTGAAGTTGTTGTTGATAAACTGTTACACAGGACCGCATTTATCAAAATGTTGTTTCAGTGCGGTTAGTGGAAGTGCTCAGGTGCGGTTCGGTCAAGTTGTTAAAATCAGTGCTCTGAGTGGAATACATACGTAATTTATACCACGGTTTGAGCGGATCTCAATCAGGTCGTGACGAGAGAAGAAGATGAAGCTGTGTAACTTCTGCAAATTGTATATGTTGATCATATTAGGATGATTAACTACTTAAAATAACAAGCCTATAGGCTACTTATCATGAGATTATTAGCTCTCCAACGAATCCGACTAATATTACAAATGCAAAACTTTGTGAGGATGGATGGATGGACGTTTGTTACTCTTTCAAGCAAAAACTACAAAACGGATTAGGATTAAATTTGGCACACAAATCGTTTATAATCAGGATTAAAACATGGGATACTTTTTATCCCGATATTCCCACGAGATCGAAACGTATGCAAGTGAAACCGCGTGGGCTGCCCCACGCGGTTTCACTTGCATACGTTTATAAAAAAAACGATTCAAGTCAAGGAATTGTTAAACAAATTGACAATCCACTTAAATTGTCCATATTTTCAACACAACTGTCATTCTTTAACAGTTGTAAGAAATGGCTATTACACCGTAAATTGACGCAGGGTGTCAATTCACTAAATTCATAGTACAGTCAAGGTTTTCCTAGTATAACTGGGTTGTGGAGTCAGACAGACAGTCGGTTCATGAAAAACACTTGTATTCAGCTGCATCAGGTCACAATACCTATCAATTTGACAATAATTCGACTATATTCACACACTCTCAACCTCATTGCTGATGACGTAGACATATTCTGTTGCGCTTTGGGTGAATTTGAAAGAATAGCTACCTATAGAATTTGTTATGGTACAAGCATTGGAACCATTTAATTTTTAAGATTACTACAATATCGCATTGGGTTTAGCCTGTAAGGATATGTGTATGTTTGGAGTGCATAAATAAATAAATAAATATTATTTATAATTATTTAACTGTCAGATCGAAATCGAATGTAAATGTAATGTTGCTTTTGCAATGCATAGGATACTAGGCAGATTTTTGTGTCAGGGACTGTACTAAGAATTTAGCAGATAAATTAAATAGATAATAATTCCTAACAATGGCGAACGAAACGGCTGTCTGACGGGGATTAAATAAAGAAGGTAGAACGTAAATTCAAAGTTACAGCTCATTTCGCCGCTCCATACCAAACTCAAACTAAAACTTCCTATCAAGATCGAGTGTATTAATACTCCCGGTGACCTCGAAATCTTTACTTTGTTTCACTTGCACACATCTTTAACTGACGCGACAGAAAGAGACACGTGATTTTATTGAGAATCAATTTGAATGGAGAGGTTACCTCCGCGCCCTTCCAATTAACATTTGGATTTCCCAAAAGTGACTTTAGTTGAAGATTTTTTGTTTTTGGAAGTGTATTTAAATTATGTACGTATGTATAATTTTAATGTATGATGTAGATATTTATAGACAGTGCGTGTGTACGAGTCCTTTGTTTCGACTTTATTGTTGTTTTCGGTTTGTGTTTAACTTTATGTGTCTCTTTTAATTTTTGTGGAGACATTGTTGCGTAAAGTTAATTGGTTTTTAGAAAGGTAGGCTAAGATTTAGGGGTATAGGCTTTTAAAATAAGACGCGTGGTTTTTAAATTATTATCTGAAAAGTAGCTCCCACCTCATAGATTGTACAAACTATTCAGGTCCGTTTCATATAATTTTAGATATACCTAGCTACCTACCAAATTATTAAAAAGTGAATTTCATTATTGAACAATGCAACTGAACGCGATCAGCACATGTAAGCCGTATCCAGCCCCATTGGTGAAATTTGCCCAGAACGTGGACCCACGCGAGACACAATGGTTTTGTCATTGCTGTCATTGAACTGGTTAACCTTTTTTTAACATTACGAATCAAAGTATTAACTCCAATTAAAAAGGCAGAAACACTTGGCATACAAAAATAATTCCGACCTATTCCACATAAAATCGCCTAGATATCCGTGGTCTCAACTCTGAATATCTTTACGACCTCACTCGGAGTTTCAAAAGGGCTAACCCTAAACAGACAAGCGGGGCAGGGGGCGTAATTGTCGGCACCACATTCATTCAGCGGTGCCTTGGCCTTGGGGCCTTACGTAACCATGCTGTGCTGGGACAGCCGGGGCTTGCACAGCCGGGGCTCGGACAGCCGGGGCTCGGCACATACACTCAGCCTTAAAAAGACGTATTTCTATAATTTTCTATCATTGAGTAACCATAAAACATATTAGATTTATTCTATTACATATTCTATTTCTAAGATTTGGTGACTGTGTAAGTCGGAGGCTACTTAAAATATATTATAAATAGAAGCTGTAAGTTTACCTTTATAAATAAATACATGGTATTTACTTTTAAACCAAGGAGCAGTCGTTGGTAAAATCTTAATTTTAGCAAATTGGTATGAAACTATGATACGAGTCTCTAAAAATATTCGGGTATAATCATTAATATAGGAATAGTCGCAATATTGCTGGGCTATATCTAGTTTAAAACTAACCTACACACTTATTCAGAATCAGTAGTTTTGATAGATATACTATAAACAAACAAATTAATCTTATGAAGCTAAGAACTTTCAAGTATTATGTGTAATCTAGCGTCGGTATGTTTGGCAATTAAAACTTTGAACCTTTTGTTCTAGTAGCACTAGTTATTATAAGTGTCATAAATCTTCCCTTAAACCTCACATGGAGAATTTCAAATATGCTTTTGTTAGTATGTAAGTACGTAGGGTACGCTGCGCGTGACCCGACCTCGACAGTCGATATTAAACGATAGCTCGGGACGCATGTGTTTCCTTTCTCCGCAACTAACAGTGGCGACGAGCGAACCGCGCGCGCGCGTGCACTAATTAAACATGGCGAAAGCATCCATTGGATCCCTGAATAGTTTCAACCACGAAAACCAAGATTGGTCAGTGTTCAAGGAGCGACTGGAACAGTGGTTCTTAGCCAATGAACTAGAAAGTGCGGAGGGTAAACCAAAAATTAAACAACGCGCAATTCTACTCAGCAGTTTATCTGAGAGCACTTTCAAGTTGGTCAGGGATCTCGCACTACCGAATAAAATAACCACACTTGAATACGACACTATAGTGAAGCTATTGGATGATCACTTCGAACCAGCTAAATGTGGTTTCGCCGAGCGAAACCGCTTCTATACATCGACTCAACAACCAGAGGAACAGTTAGCAGAATGGGCGGCACGTGTTCGCGGACTAGCACTGGATTGCGCTTTTCCTGCTTCGTGTCTCAATGACTTGCTGCGTGACCGTTTTGTCCTTGGCATGTTACCAGGACCAGAGCGAGACAAGCTGTTCACAATGGATATGGCCGAGCTGACTCTCGGCAAAGCCAAGGAAACTGCGCAAGGTATTCACAGCGCTCGACTCGGCTCAGCTGTGACGTCATCGGCGCAACCAGAGCTACCTGTCTACTATAAAGTGGTGCAGAGAGCGGGCAAACGAGCGGCGCGGACAGGCGCTGGTCAACAAGGACAGGGCGGCGCGAGCGGGAGCAGCTCCGGAGCCGCGGTGGCCCCGGCGACGTCGCCGTCGGCGGTGGGCGCAGTTAATTGCGTTGTTTGCGGCTACACCGGACATCATGAGGACACGTGCAGGTTTAAACGTTACAAGTGCGGAAAGTGCGGGGAACGTGGTCATCTGCGGCGCGTGTGCGGACAACGTAAAGTGCAGCAACACTTTATCGAGGTCGAATTGGATGATATCGGTGACGATGGTATTTCATATGTAACATTTCATCCAAGTTCGGTGAGCCGATACGGGAATCTGTCCTGGTAAATAAAGTAAAACTTATTTTTGAAATTGATACCGGGTCCGCCGTAACAATTATTCCAGAAAAAGTATTCTATTATTACTTCAAATCATTGCAATTACATAAAAGTAAAACATTACTACAAAGTTACAATGGAAGCAACATTGAAACTGCAGGAACTATTTTATTACCTTTCACATACAAATCCAAATCGATAGATATACTTGTTTATGTAGTCAAGTATGACGGTCCGTGTTTATTAGGAAGAGATTTTTTATCAAAATTCAATTTAAAAATAGCCACAGTTAATAAATGCATAAACTATGTGGAACAAATGGTAACTAAATATCCAAAATTGTTTTCAGATGAACGAGGGTGTTATAATGGGTCAGAGGTTAGTCTTCAAGTCAAGCCGGGTTCAAAACCAATTTTTTTTAAAGCGCGTCAAGTTCCATTCGCGTTAAAGGACAAGATCGACCGCGAGTTAGACAGACTAGTCCAGCTCGGCATACTGGAGCCAGTCAGTAGTTCCGATTATGCCAGTCCCATTGTCCCAGTATTGAAAAACAATGGAGATATTCGTATTTGTGCCGACTACTCCGTAACCTTGAACAAACAGCTAGTAGTTGAGAAATATCCATTGCCACGTATAGAAGAACTGTTTACGAAACTTCACGGTGGAAAAAAATTTACAAAATTAGACTTATCGCAAGCATACAACCAATTAAAGCTAACAGATAACTCCCAAATGTTAACTTGTGTCAATACACACCGTGGTTTATTCAAATTCACTAGATTAATTTTTGGTTTAGCCAGTTCGGCGGCAATTTTTCAAAAAACATTAGAAACTGTACTATCCGGCCTCGATAGGGTACTAGTATTTCAGGATGATATTTTACTGACTGGGGTCAGTGATAGTGACCATTTAGATAATTTGCATAAAGTTTTAAATAGGCTACAGGAGGCAGGACTAGTATTACAGAAAAACAAGTGTCAGTTATTTCAAGAATCGGTATCGTATTTGGGTTTCAAAATAGACAGTGAAGGTTTACACAAATGCAAAGATAAAGTAGAAGCAATACTTAAAGCAAAAACACCATCAAACGTCACAGAACTGAAGTCATTCTTAGGCATGGTGAATTACTATCGTCAGTTTGTAAAAAACGCATCAAGTATATTAAAACCACTACATGCTCTGTTACAAAAAAACACTCCATGGCAATGGAGTGATGAGCATGAAGCAGCTATCCAACAAATTAAAAACGATCTAATGTCGGACGTAACCCTATCACATTATGATCCACAAACTAAATTAATTTTGACAGTGGATGCGTCCCCCAATGGTCTCGGCGCGATATTATCACAAGTAGGTAATGATGGTGTGGAGCGGCCGATCTCCTATGCCTCGCGCTCACTATCAAAAGCTGAACGCAGCTACAGCCAAATACAAAAAGAAGCGACGGCAATAATATTTGGTGTCAGAAAATACCACCAATATTTATATGGGCGATCGTCTCCATTCATACTGAGAACAGACCATAAGCCACTTGTGTCCATTTTCAATAAAAAAAAAAGCATACCGGAAGTAACAGCAAACCGTTTACAACGTTATGCAATTTATTTATCTTCATATAATTTCATTATCGAATACATAAACAGCACAAGTAACGCAGCGGACTACCTGAGCCGCTCGGTTAATGATACGAAGCAAGTAATACCAAACAATCACCAAGAAATAGCAACTATCGATAGGGCTACTTATGTATACTTTGTTCATAATAAGGACTCAGACCGGTTCTTATCTCTAAGTGACATTGCCGCAGCAATATCGACAGATGCCGAACTCAAAACAGTATGTGAATATGTACAATCGGGTTGGCCAAAACACAACATTAATAACAACCTAAAGTATTACTACATGTGTCGTAATGAGTTAGCAATAGAAAAGTCTTGTCTTGTACGTGGTTATAAACTTGTCATCCCATTGAGCTGTAGATATAAGATATTGTGTGAATTGCATAAAGGACATCTCGGTGTAAACAAAATGAAAGCAGACGCGCGGAATCGGTTTTGGTAGCCGGGCTTATCGACAGATATTGATAAGCACGTTGCAGCTTGTGAAATATGCAACACACTCCGTCCCACACCGCCCCGCGCCCCTCTTACGCCCTGGCCGTTTCCTCCCGAGCCTTGGTACCGCGTGCATTTAGATTTTCTTGGACCGATTAATAATAAAGTTTATCTAGTAATAGTAGACGCGTACTCCAAATGGTTGGAATGTTTTGATGTATCATCCGCCTATGGAAGCAGCGTTGTTATAGGTAAATTATGTGAGGTAATGAGCCGGTTTGGTTTGATAAGAAATATCTGCACGGATAACGGAACATCATTTGTCTCCACAGAGTTTACGAATTTCTGTAATAATAACGGCATCATACATTTAACTACTCCTACCAACAGCCCAAGTAGCAATGGGCAGGCCGAGAGCAGTGTAAAAATCATAAAAAAGACACTGAAAGCATTCATTTTATCAAAAGTCAGTGCAAAAGATTACAATGTAAAATTAAATGAATTTTTATTCAACTATAGAAACTCTGAACATAGCACAACTGGCAGATCACCCGCTGAAATACTGTTCGGCCGTAAACTAAGAAACAGGCTAGATTTATTAGACGTACGTAAGCCGATATCAGCCAATATTGACCTCGACAATGTAGTGAAAGATAACCAGTGCTTGCAGAGTAAACTATACAGTGGTATCCGAAAAGTCACATTCAATAAAAATGAAATAGTGCTAGTAAAAGTATACAAACAAAAAAAAACATATTGGACAAAAGGAATTATCGTGAACTCATTAGGAAATTCCATATATCAAGTGCGATTACTCGGACAAAACAACAGTTCGGTATTCAAGAGACACGTCAACCAGCTCTTGAAATTTAAGGGTGAGAGTGAGAACCTACAGGAGGAATGTGATTCACATGCTGGTGAAGTCATCGATACGAATGAAGATTTACCTACAGAGCTTCCCCCCATCATACTACTCTCGCCGTCACGCAGTCTGCAAACAGATGATGTCTCATCCGAAAATGTCGATGCATCTGATTCGGAGGAACATGATGGTACAGATTCGAGGTGCAACTCCCCCTCTGAACAAGACGAGTCTAATGACTCATTCACGACACCCTCGCCTCCACCGAGGCCACGGAACGGACGCCGCGATATGTTAATCTTTGAACAGTAGACAGTACTATTATATTGTAATTGATAGGCTAAGGGTGGAGGGATGTTAGTATGTAAGTACGTAGGGTACGCTGCGCGTGACCCGACCTCGACAGTCGATATTAAACGATAGCTCGGGACGCATGTGTTTCCTTTCTCCGCAACTAACAGCTTTATTTCCATGAAATAATTAATGATCAACAAAATTAGCATCTTAGACTCAACACAAAGATTAGACTGAATTAATAACAAAAATGTTTTTTACTCACAATAGAGACAAAGGAAATTAATCTTTATTATCACCGTAAATACAGACCGAAATCAGAAACACAGCCAAAACTGTTCCTACCCACTATTAAAACAATCCTAGTCCCGGGTCAAAGCATCAATAAACCTCATAACACTATAAAATTGACTTCCTAACATGAATTCGTAGCCGCTACGTCGCGTAGGTGTGCTACGAACGCCTACGCGGGAAGCGTAGACAGCGTGGCGTCGTGCCTGTCTACGTAGGGTCGGTGTTGTTTTTATTTGAAAGGGGGGGAGGGGTTATAACATTATCTAAGTATAAATTGGGTTTTATTACATAATTATTTTATGAATAATAAAACTATTACCCGTTCGACTCTGTAGGTTTCGTAGCCTTCGTAGGTGGGTTCCGTAGGCGCGATTGCTACGAACGCCTACGCGGGTCCGTGCTTAGTCAGTGCGGCGCCTATTTGCGTCTGGTAATGGTTAATTTGCGACTGTTGACCTATGTACAGTCAACAAATGAGACAAGTATGCAGGATCGTCGGATATAGTTGAAGTTTAGTAAGAAGCCGATGGATGTTCTCAATTAAAATTTCATTTTATTAATACAAAACAAGAAAATTATTTGATAAATGAATTTTATTCATTTATCAAATTAAATGTCAGTCGACAACATCACTCGGTTTCTTACTAAACTTCAACTGTGGACGACGATCCTGCATACTTATCTCTTTTGTTGACTGTACATCTGTTTAAGAGAATTATTGTTTTTATGTTTCACTGCTTCTTACAGAGAGGAGGTCAATGTCCCAGCAGTAGGAACGTTATAGGCTGATTATGCTACATATAATAATTGGTTTATTTCATTGTATACACCATATAATTATATAAATAACATTTTCAACACACTTGCTCGTAAAGTGGCTCTTATTGAACCGCTTTTAGGTCCATAATGCAGTGTATTAAAAACGCGTGCTTTTTCTTTACTTTAATCCACATGTGCTTTATTTCCACAGATAACTATTTACTAGTCGGAGATGCGCGCTTTTTTAATCTCATCAATTCACTTTTTTTTAATAGTTTGTATTGTCCTTGGTCCCAAAATTAACTAATATTTATTTACCTTAAGGTGAATGCGCAGTGGTCTACCACTGCGCATTCACCTTAAATTGTCCAAAATAACCTAAGAAAATTTGAATTTCGCGGTCTACCGCGAAATTCAAATTTTCTTAGGTTTTTTGCAATTTTCAGGTCAGTGTCAGGTTTGTATCTTGATCAAAATATGATTTGCGACTCTAAAAGGTACCTACATCTTTACAGAATTATAGTCATTCGAATCATTAATACATCTTTCTTATGGAAAAGTTCTTAGGGAAAAAATCTAACTAGAAAGATTCTATTCTAATGACGATAATTCTGTAAATACATATACGGAGCGTTAGGTTAAACGAGGGACATACTTTGATGGGAGTTAGTACTCATGAAAATGAGCAACTTTTACTATGGGGCCGAACCTGAAATCACAAAAAAAAAATCAGCTGTTCAGTTCATTTTGACGAGCTATGCGAACATAAATGTAGGAAACGGCTGATTTTTTTTCGCGATTTCAAGGATTATTCCCATATTAAAAGTTGTTCATTTTCATGAGTACTAACTCCCCTCAAAGTATGTCCCTCGTTTAACCTAACGCTCTGTATATTATAGTCGCGAATCATATTTGATCAAGATGCAACCTAATACTGACCTGCAAATTACAAAAAACGTAAGAAAATTTTAATTATCCACCTAAAATTGTCCGTGGTCCCTACCCGAAACCAAACGGCAAAGACCCTGACTGGCGTTCTATCATTGCGGATTCTCACTGAACTAATGTAGGTATATTTCTCTATGCCAATAGTACTTTCTAATTCCATACTAACTAAACTACAATTGTTTTTTTTTTTTTACAATTGTTTTTACATGCTCTGTGGTCAGTGCTTTTATTTACACTTGCGCGCGCATTGCTAGTGCTGGCTATGCGGAAAGACAAAACCAGCGCGCAATTTTCCATACAAGTTAATATTTAACAATACAAGTCTGTTTTTTTCCTCGCAAGTGTGTTGAAAAACGTCGTATGAAACGCGTGTGCATCGATCATTAGAGTCTCGGCTTTCTTATCGCACTCGCCTGCGGCTCGCGCGAATAATACCGCCTCGAGCATAATGATCAACATAGCACACATGTATCATAATGTACTATTTTAAGGGATTACAGGACCTAAACTCGCAAAACGCAAGTTTTAGAATAAATAAAAATATATGATCGACTACAGTAAACAAAATCAAAAAAATATATGATATTGTTCAGGATATATGCTAGATAGATAGTGTGTTGAAAACATAATACAACTAATTTGATACGATAGAAAAATTCATGAAGATACCTCTAAAACTTTCTTTTTACAATGAAAACCATACTAATATACATACAATCATTTAGATTTTTTGTCAGTTTATTCTACAAGCAACACACTAAAGCTCTGTTATTTTAATGTTTTAGTCCAAACAATATATTTTTTGTAAATATCTATTTACAAAAAATATATTGTATATATAGTTATTGGCAACGCTGGTAATTTATTGCAAATTATGAAGCAGTTATCTAACTGCTTCATAATTTGCAATAAATTACCAGCGTTGCCATCGCGCTTCTCTGTATTTTCTATGCAGTCCGACAGTGACCGCGCTTTAAGTCATGTAGTTCCCTTAAATATTTGAATGAAAAATATTAAAATACATATAAAAAATAATAGTCCGTCGGCAGAATCAAGAAAACATAGAATAAAAATATTATGAAACTTAAGAAATACAGCAAAAAAAAGCTCTTTGAACCTAAATTACGGAAAGAGTTTAATTAATCACCCTACTTAATTAAAGTGCAATACAGTTTTATCATGATATTCTAGTCTAATAAATAACACGCAAGCTTATAGAAGAACGGAGCAGGAAGAGAAGAGAGATTGCTATAATGTGCGAGCCCTCGGAATAAAACGACGTATGTGCCAAAACGAATTTACTCCTTTTTTAACAAAATATTTAAAACTAATTTGAGTAAACTCTGATATGATAATTCTCTATGTTTTAAAGTAAATTCCATTGAATAACTCTTAAGTTGTTTTAACTTAACAGACAGCCGTGCTGGGGAGTCTGTTGCGCCACTTCTTCTTCCCTGCGAAAGCACTAAGCACTGGCGAAGGGGGGCGGGCGGATTTGGGGACTGCCGTATGGAATTTTGTGACGTTCAAAAAGAGCTGATTCTCCCTAGCCTAGATTTGATTTAATTTTTTTTTAATACTTTTAAAAGTTTAACTATATTTAGAAACCATATTTGTCTCTCTGATTGATTAGAGTCTTAAATATTTTTCCGAGAAAGTTCCAAACACATACAAATTTTAAGAGAAACTCTGTTTTCTTTTCTCTAGATTAACAGCGGCATTTCGTAACTAAACTCGTATCAGAAATAGGCTTCTTGTTTTTGTGGCCGGTCGAACGTGAGTGGCTTCTCAAGGCCCCAATGAATTGTCAGTTGATAGTAGGATAACAGCGCGGCTGCGTTGAAAGGATTAATAGAAATACTGAACCACTCATCAGAATAGGCCTAGCGACCTGCCCCTGCTTCGCGCGGATTAGACGACTTGACGAAACAACGCAGTCACACTGACGAAGATATTTAAAGATGAAGCAAAAAGTGTTTATTTGAGACTTGAATACAAAATTAAAAAACAACAAACAAATGAAACCATTTTTGAAGAAAAGTCCTATTCGAGGCCCGAACATGCTCCTAATTCAATTCAAAGCTCTGTCCGCAGTGAGAAAAACGCCGCGCTAGACGCGAGACACTGCGGGCGTCGATTCTTTTAATAATCACAATCGGCGCGACCGAATTTCGTCCTAAAACCCTCGCGGGATTCGCTACAGGTAGACCAGAGGTTACGTTAAACCTCCCAAGAGATACTTTACCGTGATTCACGTCTGTGTCCAACATTTGTCATTTGCATTGATGACGAAGTTGGCCCAATATTTGGCATTTACCAGAGACAAAAATACCGGGCAACTTTTCCCTATCAAAAAAAAAAAAACCTTTTTTGTTTTCAAAGTTATAATCCTCCTAATTTCATGTATTAGATTTAGGAACAAATTACTATAAAAATGTTACCATAAGCTGCATTTAAAATATAGACATAAAATTATAATTGATACTCTGTTTTTTATATTTTTGTCAATTTCATTATACAAATGAAATTGACAAAATTATGAGTCATACAAGATTTAATAATTTTTCCCACAATCAAAGTAAAATGATCCATTCGCAATTGAGTCAAGTATCAATTCAGGTCGCGTTACAATTCCCGAATGGAATCGTTAACCTTGGCCCTGCAATCAGTCGGTAGTACCTAGATACCGTTTACCGTCTGTTCGGCCGCCTCGGGAACGAAGGTGTGAAGTCTGTTTACTAATTGCATCGGCTTAGTTAATTAAACGTAGGTAATATAATGAAAGAAAGTTTGTGAAGCTTATGAGGACCGTATAATGATACGGAATTTGGAAAACATCGCTTAAAAAAAATGTAAGTATTTCGATTTATTATTGTGATCGTCTTTTTAAAATCTTAATGTATTTATTTCGTGTGATTCCTTTAAAAAAATTGCCTTTTGTTAACAACAATTCATTAGTACACAATTCAATCTAAATATATAAAATTCAAAGTCCTGGCTGACTGATATATCAACGCACAGCCTAATCCTCTGGTCCTAGAGACATGAAATTTGGAGGGTGGTTTTTTGTGAAGAGTAGGTATCCACTAAGAAAGAGTTTTTCGAAATTCCACCCCTAAGAAGATGATTGGGGGCAGTGAAATTTCACGCGGACGAAGTCGCGGGCAGAAGCTAGTGTGATATATAGCAATTTAGTAAGAAAAACAAAATGCAATAAAATAAATATTTTTATAAAATGTATATATATTGTTTCCCTTTGTTTTAGGCGGTACTAGTTGTTACTCAGTAACTGAGAAAGGCAGTCGTTCCATGCAAAACACTGGTATTCAGCTGCATCCGGTTAGACTGGAAGCCGACCGCAACATGTTTGGGATAAGAAACAAACAAAACCAGAAAAGTTTTATTTAAAAACAAGAGAATTTCATCAAGAAGTTTCTTGATGAAATTCTCTTATGTTTTTAGTAGTTCATCCTAGTTCATTTTAGTTGGGTTCACAGCTGCATACTAGTAACATCTACCCGCATGGATGCAGCAAAATACTCATTGAATACGGCGGACTAAAATGCCTGCAATGGCGCGCGTCCTATATGTTATATAGAAATGTACCTCGCTTACGAATTCATTCATGAAATCATGTTAGCGTAAAATAAAGTTATTATAGAAATAAGTTCGAACTAAAATAAAGTTATTATAGAAATAAATTCGAACACACTTCGTTACCACTGCACAGGTACTCAGCAACATTTGTGACCTACCCACAATACATCTATACTAATTATTTTTAATTAGAGAAAAGAATTGATTTTTTGTATGTTTGTTTGTTACGCTTTCACAAATTTAGATACAATTTGGCACATGAATAGATCATGACCTGGATTAGGACATACCTATGATACTTTTTATCCCGATATTCTAACGGGATCGAGATTTATGCGGTTGAAACCGCGGGGTGTAGCTAGTTGTATAATAATTTAAGAAAGCCGAAACCAAAAACGTTCATCGCCAAATAGTACACAGTTGGTAGTTTGTACTATATTATTTGTATTTAACAAGCGCTTCTCGTCATCAAACTCGAAAGTTTGGCGAGTAAAATTGTAAAAACAACAAAATATTGTACTCGTAAGTTTGAGAATAATAACTTAAAAAAAAACTATGGAGTTTTTAAAGGTTATTTTTAAACGTAAGTGGTTATTAGTAGTTAAGGCTTATCATACCCTTATAGTTAAGGCTTATCATACCCTTATAGGTGATGTCCTTCAAAACTTTCAGGTGCGTAGTACTCGCAACCGGCGTGCGTGTATGACCAGGTGTATGAACGTAAACGAGGCAAAAGGAGTAGATATGCAAGAGAGGAAGCAGGTGGCGTTCTATAGTTTCTACCTACCCCATTGGAAAAAGGCGTGAGTTTATGCATATAGGTATGCATGAATAAGTGGTTAATTTCACTCGTATTAAAAACCACGTCACAGGATTTGAACCCTGTATAGTTTTTCTATTCATTCAAAAAAATTAATACGGTGAAATTTGCGCATCGAAAACGAATTCCTCTCACAGATAGCACAACTTCTGTGCACAGAAATTTAAATGGCGATGTCTCACAAAAGATGCTGCATCCGTACTGCGGCCGCTCTTAAATATGCACTCGTTTAACTCAAGAGGTTTGGTTCATACCGTCGTATAAATAGCGCAGAGCTATAAATAGCTTACCGTTATAAATAGCATAGTGGTATAAATAGCATAGTGCTTTTAGAAAGCTGTCGTAAACGATACTAAACTCATTTTTTGACAGCTTTGTTTAAAATTCAGAGCTGGGAAATATAAAGTTACAGTACTTATCTATTTCACTTAAAATAAAGCCACAGCCGTAACATGAAATAAATTTTATTATAAACTAGCGGCCCACCACAGCTTTGCAAGGATGCAATTTTATTTTTCGAATTTCCGAAATTTGCTTTCATACAAAAAAAAAATCCAATTGAGTGCAGTCTTTCGGAAGTTATGCACGTATATATACATTTAGGCTATTCATTTTTATTTATATAGATTATGAAAGAAACAACAAATACAATAACAAACACACAAAAAAATCCAATTGAGTGCAGTCTTTCGGAAGTTATGCACGTATATATACATTTAGGCGATTCATTTTTATTTATATAGATTATGAAAGAAATTGCGTTCTTTGAGTCATTACCGGTGCATCAAGAAAATTATTGATACAATTTTCAATCTAACCTCAGGGCAATTAAGGGTGTTTACGCCGTACGGCATTTCATACAAACTTTCAAGCCCTTGTTTTTCGAAATGAATGAACCGATTTTACCGGTCTAAAAAGTAACTTAAGAACATTTTCAAAAATAGTGTTACAACTAAATTAGACCGATTTTTTTTGTTTCTATTTTTTTTTACTGTATTTTTGTATTGAATGTATTTTGACTATAATTGAATTATTTCCTTTTGTAATTCCAACTAAATACTACAAACTAAAACTACTTTGTACGCCGAATATGGCAAAATATGTTGAACCAGCAATATTTTTCCATCCATTTGTGCATATCTATGTATAATGTTACACATTTTTAAACAAATAAATGCAACTTTATCTTATCTTCATAAAATCTAAAAATATTTTAATAGCTTGTGTATGAAAACAAATGTTTATGTGTAAGGTTTTTTATGCAATGTTTCGAAAAAATACACGCAGGAAACACAGCTTAACACCAACAAACTGTTTGTCAAAAAAAACATCTGAATTATTCAATAATACCTTGAACGTACTCTGAACTTTGAAGCTTGAATGAAAGCTTTGTAGCACGCCATCTAGCAGCAATTGGCAGAACTAACAACCTGGCACAGTTTCCCGCTACGGCTGTCAATGCTCTGCGTACGGCACTCTAGCGGAAAATCGGAAAACTACGATGTGGCTGCACTTAGTTCCACGGTTCTATGTAGTTACCGCCGCTAGGTGGCATTTGCACAATTCGTCCCATCATGGCAGTCTAGATGGCGTTCGGAGACTCAGCGGGAAACAAGTTCTGCCTGCAATATTATAAATTCATGAATCAAGATTTTCTCTCATGTTGCCGCAATCTACATATACGAGAACAGCTCAGCCTTAATAAAAAACATAGAGTAAGAGTTGAAAGGAAGCGCTAAATTTGCATGGATGCTTGCATTAGTTGAGTTTTTTTGTATATCTTTAAAACGAGGCTTTATAGCTTCGTAGCGTAGCTATCTTTTAATATGAAGGTGTAGGGTACCTTAGATACTTACTAAGATAGGTGCACATTAGTTTAGTTAGTTTTTTTACATTTAAATACTTCAAGGTATTTAAAAACTGAAGTATATTTAAAATATATAATAGGTATTCTGAAACAGTTGAAGGCACTCCTATTTTGAAAACACAATTTATGGAAATTACATTCCTGAAACTCCGTTCCAATCTGATTTGTGGTATCCAAGAAAATGTGGGCTTTTATTGAGCGGAATACGTCTTTGCATTGGATTTTTCTACGTTTTACCTTAGTAGGTATGGGTTTTCTGAAAAGTACTTATGAACTGTTAATTATTTGAAAAGTTCGAGTAGCACTAATTAAACTAAAGGAATGACTACTTTGCTGTTCATTAATAAGCGCACACACTTTCACTTAAGAACGGCTGTAGCATTTTTTTTAATTTCGCAATAGTCCGAATAACGTTTTTAGGGAAAGGAAAATTGGAAAAGTTGCCTGGAAAATTGGAAAGTCGGGAAATACTAAAAGTGCTTTTGTCTATGTAAGTACGACATATTCTCATGAAAATTGACAACGCCTGTTCGGTCAGCTAATACGTATCTAAGAAAAAAGCCCTATGAAATTACCTTCATTTATAGATGTTTTACAGAAACAAAAATTGAATAGAAAAAAAAATATGAATAGAAAACATGCCTAGGTCCTATTTTAATCAAACCAAACCTTACTCATTGTACGGAAATACATTCCATTATGATACACATACACATATATAAACTCGCCGCTTATTCTCATGGGGATAAGCAGAAACTACAGAACGCCATCTGCTACGATCCTTACCTACGCCATTATTACATGTAAACTAAAATAATAAAGCCTTTATTATTCCGTAATTAAAAGAAGAAAGTTCTTGATTCTAAGGAACAACACTAATTATTTAATTAAGGACCCCTCAATATATAATAATTATTAGAGTATCTATTATACATATACAGGGTCCCATTAAAATAGATGGACAAATTTTAACACAGCGCTCAGTACGTCTAACTAAACATATCCAAGCAAAAAAAAAACACCGATTAAAGTGATTTTATTTTGAACTAAAATAATAAATTGCCGGCACATTATTGTATTTTCGTTAGCTGATTTTATTTTTCTTGTGAGTATCTTTGCGTTTTTCTTTTATATTTTTTTACCATCGTCTTTATTTTGGTGGTCTGAATGATTCGTAAAAGTTTGTCCACCTATTTTAATGGGACCTTATATATATATAATATATACTCTAATAATAATTATATATTGAGGGGTCCTTAAATAATATAGTAGCTACACGAGCATGTTCTTTTTTCTGCATTTTTTTTTGTAAAGGTATACCTTATTTCAATAAAAGCATGTCAGGATATCTTTTGATAACTTTGTTTTAGGATAAGTACTATGTAATTTTACATACCCACCTTATTGATATTTGTACGCCGTCAACAGCAAAACATAGAGTACTTATACATATTTTACTTACAGGACCTGTTACTTATACATGTTTTACACCCACAAGTAAAAAAAATACTTTGATAGATATATAGAAAAATAAATAGATTAATTTATTTCTGAGTATATGGTACATTAAGATCTTAATAATAAACAGTTTCACATACACTACCATTGCCAGTGTAGAAATATTAAAATTAACTTAAAAATTCAAAGTGGCCGAGTTCTAGGCCGCAACAATATAATCACAGTAGTTAGTTTGTCATCGAAACGCTAAGAAGATGATATATCCCATTAATATAATTATAACTTAGTTCAGATGAATTGGCAATTTTTAGACAATGTCAATTGTTACATGCACAATTTTATTATATTTACTAGCTTCTGCCCGCGACTTCGTACGCGGATCCTGTTGCTTATGCCAGCGACAACGGGGTCGTCAAAATCGAAGATCTGAAACGTCTGATGTCGAATTCTAAGAGCCCGGGGCGGGACGGGTTGTGGTGTCTCGCCGACACCACAACCCGTTAGAATTTCCGCCTCTGCAGCGAGACGACTTTGAGCCGGGTCCTATTGAAAAGTTCACAGTTTCGGCGGAGTGAGTTTCCGAAGAAGCATAATTGGGATCTTTAACTTAATGGTGTGCGCTGGTAGTCCACTTGCACTGAGGGAATTGAGAAATTCTACGGGGTAATGTGTGGCGTCATCTTGGTCGACAACAGTGTTTATTGAAGTGTAGATCACTTCATTTCCCTCAATTTCCGCGAGAATGCATTCATTGATCGCTGAAGCTTGGTCGTTTCTGAGTGTTAAAATGGCTCGTTCACACACCCAAGAATTATGTTGGTGCGGTATCCTATTGATGTCCCCGTACACCAGGCGAATCAAATCTTCTAAGGTGGACACCAATCTCCCAAGTATCTCAGGTAGAACCACCTGGCCACCGTCTACTGGTAGCGTTCCCTCACCCAATTTTAAGAGAACATCAGAAAATTCTTGGGCGTGTACATTCCCGCCAAGATGTGCTTTCATATTCATCGTTAAGCGCAACCTATGAATATGTGGCCATAAGAAAGAGTATTACAACAAAGCATTCACCTCATCAGCCCTAGTTCCTCGCGTCACCACAGGCAGCGTTTGTCGGAAATCGCCGCTAAACAGAACTGTAACGCCACCCATCATTTGCTCGTTCCTGCGGATGTCCTGCAAATGCCTATTTATCGCCTCTACTGCTTTTCTGTTCGCCATAATGCATTCATCCCACACGATTAAACAGCAATCTTTAATCACGCGCCCTTTGTCACTGTTGCGTGACACTCCACAAACAGGTGTTTCATTACTGTCTAAATCTATGGGAATCTTAAACATTGCGTGCGCTGTTTTGCCACCAGGAAGCAGTGTTGCTGCGATTCCTGACGACGCTACTGCAATGGCAATCTGTCACCGCTGGCATTCTCGCAGAGGTCTCCCTGTTCCACCAGGAGCATCCAAGAAAAACATTTTACCTTTGCCGATCCGAGTCAAGGATGGTGTCGAAAATTTGCTTTATCTCTGAGGTAAACTTAGAGACAAGGTCATTGACGACGGTACTCATAGCTCTTGGATCTCAATTTATTTCAGAGTTGTACTCTCTGTTTCCAAGTTTTTGTACATCCAGATGTTGTGGAGTCGGTAGCCCATAATCCACCAGAGAACTGCCGCAGATCGAAATGACCATATCTTGAAGTGAACTAAGGCAACTGTTGAGAACGCGCTCATCAGTTACCTCAGTATTATCTTCAGTAGTGCGTCTCAGACCTCTTAGAGAGTCTTCGACAGAAGATGCCGATATTTCTCCCACAACAGAAGCGGATTTGCAATACCGCAGAACACCAACATGACGACAAACAGATGTCGCAAACGACTGAGATTGTCACTAATGCTGGCCTCCTCAAGTGCGTTGTCCCAGTGCTGATCACCGTCGAGAAGGTGGCGTGCTACGCAAGCAGCGCGGTATGTGGGATACTCAATGTCATCGACTGTCCATAGAAACGCAAATGATGTTGGGCCGTGCTCTGTGTGCAGTAACATTCGCAAATAATAGCACTCGCCATTATTTGGGTGCACAGTGTAAACCCGTCCCAATGCGGTGTCCTTAAAAATTCCCGGAAACCCGTTCACGGCGTGTCCGCATCGACGTCGATTAAATACACCTCTTTGCTGGTCGTACGTGTAGAACGACGGCACCTCATCATAGGTGAGTGATCTAGCAAAGTTGTCCCCTTCACAGAGTCTGAAAAAGGCCAATTTCAGTCTATCAAAAAGTACTCTGTGAAGGCCAACAGGAAAATTAAACACATCAACCAACACAGACAACAAAGGTAACCCCCGTTTCTGTAGGATGAGAGCGGCACATCGGCACCTATAACATCACATTTTGGGAACAAAACCATAGCGCGATCTAACTCGACGCCAACGCCAAATCTAGTTAGAAATCGGAAACTACATATTATTTACCCAAATTAATTAAATCACACTAATATTATAAAAGCGAATGTTTGTGAGTGTGTGCGTGTGTGTTTATATGTTTGTTACTTCTTCACGCTCAAACGGCTAGACCAATTTTGATAAAAATTTGTATGGAGGTAACTGACACCCTGGATTAACATATAGACTACTTTTTATTCCGGTATTCCCACGGGATCGACTTTTACGCGGGTGAACCCGCGGGGCGCAGCTTAATAGTTATGAATAAAACTAAATTGTCGTTAATTTAACAGACAACTACATTAGTTTAGCATTAAAAAAAATATGGTAACAGCAGCAAGGGTCAAAACTAAGAATTACATACTTAAATGAATTACCTACAACAAATGTGCTTGCTAAGATATAGCTTAGAACCAAAAGTTTGACTTGACTTCATGATAGTGTAGCTTGTTGTACCGCCAAGCAATCTGTTTAGTAATATTAGTGTGAAACTCTCCATACAATTAGATAGGACATGTGAAGTTCTCAGATTTCATAACAGTATCGTACCTAATGCACATAAAAAAAGCAAAAACTAAAAAAAAAGAATATTACGATTTTTTTAAACAATACTAGCTTCTGCCCGCGACTTCGTCCGCGTGAAATTCGTACTTTCCTCCTAATATTTCGAAAATTTATGTTTATGATCTTAACATTTATTTAGATAAATAAGTATTCGGGCCAATTTTTAAGTTTATAGATCAAAGAGTTTTTGTACTTTTCAAATAAACTATATCCCCGCTTTTCACTCCAACAGGGATGGAATTTTGAAAAATCGTTTGGGATGCATGTGTTCATAACTTGACTCAAAGACCCATACCCATTTTCGAGTTAATGGAAGCAAGCAGTAAAATCCAACCCATAAACTTTATTACTCTTTTCCAACTTGGTAGGAGTCGATTTTTGAAAAACCCTAAAACACACTTTTTTATTTTTAACCGACGTCAACAAAAGCAGGAGGTTCTCAATTCGTCGGAATCTTTTTTTTTATGTACGTTCCCGATTACTCGAAGACGGCTAGACCGATTTGATTTTTTTTTTGTTTTCAGGGTATACTTTCCAGGTGGTCCCATTGTCATCAGGTCAGGATCTGATGAGGGGATAATGGAGAAATCGAAGGAACTCTTTAAATATTATAGGCACACCTATAGCGATTTGGGCAATTTTTACAGTAGCTCGTGCATTTGCTCTCGAAAGCACTATTTGGTGAAGTGGAACCGATGATGAAGACCACAGATGGCCACCGGAACTACTCCATAATAAGTATTTCACGGGTTGCGATTCGATTACTTTAACATGGTTGCTAAGTAATTTATGCTCGTCACAATGCGAATGGTGAAATGGAGCTGATGGTGAAATACCAGGAGAATTCCTCAACAATTAATGTCAGTCATGCATCGGGAAAAGCAATATTTTGGTAAAGGCGATGAGCAAGTTGATATTAGGATGTTTTAACTTAGATACATTATAAACAGAGCAACTAAAAAGTGAGAAATAAAAACGTTATAACAAAAAAAAAAACCGACCTCCAAAAAAACACTACAAAGTGAAAAATAACTTTAATTTCGGAAGTCGGTGGCAAAAAACTTAAATACAGATCCAAAGACACCGACTTCCGAAATTAAAGTTAGTATTTCTGGAAGTCTATAAAGTTTATAAACCAAATAAATAAGATTTTTCATATAAACAGTGTCCCCTCTTTTTATCCCCATAAGGATGGAATTTTGAACAATCGTCTGGGATGTTTCGATGACTTTTTTTTTTCGTGTGGCAAATCATCAAATGACCCCTCCCGCTCTGGGTGGAGCAGAAGGGAGTGTCAAACTCTTACTGACTAAAACCCAGCCATGTTCTTTCCTTAGCCTTTTATGTTCCGGACCAGCGGTAACCCTTTCGGACAATCCCGCTGACCCGGCAGGATGTTTCGATGACTCGACTCAAACATTATTTATACCAATTTTCGAGCTAATCATGCCACGTAATAAAATACTCCCCTGTGAAATTGACTACCCTTTTTCACGCAGTTAGGGGTAGATTTTCGAAAAACCTTGATACACATTAGTCTTTATTTTTAGTTTTAAGTATACATACTCAGTTTCGAGCTAATTGGACAGCGCGTTAAAATTCTTCCATACAAATTTTGACACCCCCCAATCCCCAATCCCTTTTTAGAGAGTAGTTTAGAAAAACAAAAATTGCCAAACTTCATAATTTACTTATTCGTGCCAAGTTTCAAGGTTATTAACTCAAGGAATAAGATGTTTCATACAAACAAAATCCCCCCTTTTCCACCTCCTTAAAGGTTGAATTTCCAAAAACCCCTTTTTAGTGGATACCTACTCTTCACAAAAAACACACCCTCCAAAATTCATATCTCTAGGACCAGCAGTGCAGGCTGTGCGTTGATAGATTATATAATATAATTAAAAACAAAATTTCATTCCCCTTTTCACCCCCTTAAGAGCGTTTACGCCGTACGGCATTTCATACAAACTTTCAAGCCCCTATTATTCGAAATTAATGAACCGATGTTAATTTCATACGCATTAGCAGGATACAAAGGTCTAAAAAGTTAGTAGAGAACATTTTCAAAATGTCTTATTTAAAAAACTATAACTGGAAATCTCTGTTTCTATTGAAAATTTAAAATCGGTCTAATTTGGCTGTAACACTATTTTTCAAAAATGTTCTCTACTAACTTTTTAGACCTATGTATTTTGCATATGCGTACAAAATTTCATTAAAATCGGTTCATTCGTTTCGAAAAATAAGGGCTTGAAAGTTTGTATGAAATGCCGTACGGCGTAAACGCTCTTAAGGGTTGAAATTCTAACAATACCGTTGCGTTACCTTCCAACCATAAATAAGCCTAGATTTTTACGTTGCGTTACCTTTACGTTGCGTTACATTTTTACGTTGCGTTGCGTTACCTTCCAACCATAAGCCTAGATTGAATTTTGTGATTTTTACTTCGAAAATTAAGGACTTTCCATACACAACGCTGAGACACTTGTTAATTAATTTTAAATCCTCAGCCTAAACACAAAACTTGAAGATCCTAACTTCAAAACTGACAGACTTTCATATAAACTTCCATCCCCTATTTCACCCCTTTAGGGGTAGAATTCCCAAAAATCCTTTCTTAGTGGATACTTACTCCTTACAAAGAACAAACCCTCCAAGTTTCATGTCTCTAGGACCAGCGGTTTGGGCTGTGTGTTGATATATCAACAGTCAGTCAGTTTACCATTTTATATATATAGATTATGGGATTTGAACTCGCACCATTTAGTGCGGTAAACGGTCGCCTGACCTTACAGCTAAATTCCCCGTTAGCATATTGTTGAAATAGCTGTTCCCTTGCAATTTATAATATTACTGCCCCGCTCCTTTATAAAAATAGCGTGATTATTATGTTCCCAGAGTTAAAGTTTTATTTTTAACTAAATAAATAAATAAACATGTCATTTTGTGCATTCAATTATTTTGTGCATTCAATTACGAACAAACACATTTTAAAATCAATATTGCTTACCTCCCATAACATACGGCGTGATAATATGTAGCCTAAAGCCTTGCTTGGTTTACTAAGAACATTTTTGCTCAATTTCAATTCAATCTATCCAGTAGTTTTGGCGTGAAGCCGTACCATACACACAGACAAACAGACAAACAGACAAAAATTCTAAAAAGTCACTTTTTGTCATCAGTTACGTTTTTCTAACAAAAGCCACTTATTTTTTCTCGAAAATTCACAATGTACAGTTTTTCTTTCGTTACTGTTTTATTTTATTATATGTATAGATTACTTATGAACGACGATACGGTTTCATATTATTAATTTTATTTGTAGCAACAACATTTTCGTTACGAGCCTATGACCAGTCAGGAAATGTGTGCTACGGAAGCGCTACGCCGTAGCTCGTAGCAAGTTATCGAGTTACCTACAATTATTTTCCTGCAAAAGTGTCCCTTCATAGTTTTAATTTGATTAACTTGGTAGGAAGTAACTTCACTGAAGAGGAAATTGTGTTAGAGTTCTGCTGCATGGAGAGCTTATTGATTTAAAATATAGTATCCGCCGGTTGATTCTGTAAAAATCTCACCATGAACACTTAAGTGAAGTGAGTTTGTTTTTGCTAGGAATTTACACTATTGACAGCTTAAAGTTTTCACGGTGAGATTTTTACAGAATAGTACCGCAGTACTACGCGCGACGTATAATGTGATTCTTAGATCTAACGATTTCAAAATATTAAAAATTGTCTGAATTTCAATATTATACAGGGTGCCTACTGCTACTGTCCGGCAATTGTTAGATAACCTTACAATGGCTTGGCTAAAAACGAATAGGCGTTAAAAAAATAACACTTAGGTACTATTGTGTTTTTTTTTTGTAAATTATAAGTAGTCTTGTAGCTTATCTATCAGTACTATCCATACTAATATTATAAATTCGAAAGTTACTCTGTCTGTATGCTACCTTTTCACGCCTAAACCACTGAACGGATTTCGATAAAATTTGACAGAGAAATAGATTGCATCCCAAGGAAGGACTTAGGATTTCTTATCCCGATATTCCCACGGGATCGACACTTATGCGGATGAAACCGCGGGGCGCTGCTAGTAATACAAATAGTAACTTGTTATAAAAACAAAAAACTCACGGCATTCATTCATTTGTAGCCGCGGTTATACATATAGGCTTAACAATTATTGAATAAATTGTATTGTTATAAAATCATGTGACAACCGAACTTGATAGATTTTGTGGTTCTTCTATAATCCATTTCGAGGGTATCCATTGATTACTGGACACCATGTATAGTTGATTCAATAATAAAAATAGGTAAATATAAGGTCCCATTAAAATAGATCGACAAACTTTTAGAAATCATTCAGACCACCAAAATAAGGACGATGGTAAAAAAATATATAAGAAAAACGCATAGATACAAGAAAAATAAACAGCTTACGAAAATACACTAATGTGCCGGCAATTTATTGTTTTAGGTCAAAATAAATTCACTTTAATCAGTGCTTTTTATTGCTTGGATATCTTTGGTTAGACGAACTGAGCGCTGTGTTAAAATTTGTCCATCTATTTTAATGGGACCCTGGATATAATATTATGTAACAATTATAACAATTATTTATCATAATTTAAAACCATCAGAGTAATATGGTAAAAATTAAATGTTCCTTAACAAAAGATTCACCAACAATGATGCAAAGGTAACGTTTCCGCCATCTTAGCGCTTCTTTTTGGCGCAGTGGTTAAAGTACAGTTAGTCCAATTCGCGTACGGAATAACGTCTTATGTGTGTAACCCAGACACAAAACAGAAAGATTTACCGCCTTACTTATTTGGGTAATTACGCGCAATATTCATTTAAATGATAGGAAATAAAAAGATTTGAAATAAAAGTATAGAAATGTTATGGTTTTGGAAACGGACATCGATAAACCGCATTCAAATAATTTACTACCTCAATATTTTTACGTCTATTTGTTTATTCCACCCATCTAACTGTCCATTGATAAAATAGAACTAAGAGCTTTCAAATGTCCTTTGTTCAGTGAACAATTCCGCCCGCGGTTCTATCCATCGATTGGCATCGCCTTCTCTCAAAATACTGCATCAACTCCTTCTTTGAAACACCTTATCCATTAATATTTATGTAAACGTCATGACAACATGATAGATCACATGCACCGCAATCGTTTTACAAATCAAATCGACCTGACCGTCTACGATGGGCGTGGGCCTCCCCCGAAAACTGCCATTAATGTAAACATTCTTGGCACTTATACCCAAACGTTATTTCCTTACGTAGGTATACAATTAGATGTACAAAATCAATACCAACAATTCTCAGTGCACACGACTGCTCTCGAGCATCTAAGGAAACCAATGGAATGCCGGCAATGCCGCACAGGATCAAAATCGCGTCACGGAGCGCAAAATAATTCGAGCTTAGCTGGAGTTGTAGGCAGCGTGGCGCCAAGGTTGGGGGCGCATGTAGCGGGGGGACCGGGGACCCACCCCGCGACTCCGCTCCGGGAATAATACAGCAGTGCGACGCCGTCACAGGGAGAAGACAGACGCCGCGACGCCAGCGTGACCCGCTTTGTGGGTCAGTAGGGATCCTCCTTATGGGGGCAGGATGATAACGATGCCAGCGATTTAATCGTGTGTATGGATGGGAACTTTATGTTAGTTAGTTTGTGTTGGTTAACTTTGTCATAATAGGCTGATCAGCATACATGAATATTTGAACAGCTTCAGAATTTACTTATTTAGGTACACAAATAAGTATAAGTTTTGGGCGAAGTTCTGTAATCTTCAAGAAGAAATGGGTGCTAAGTAAAATTGAGACATAGTAAGGTTCTAAGTATGTATGAATAGTACAGTAACGCTAATTGCTACTTTGCTAATCCAAGGTATAATGTTTATTTACCAAGGGAAGACTGTGAGGCGCATTAGACTAAAATGGCTGAATTGATTCATACAGATCTATGAAAGCTGTACCTTGAACTACCCATTGTTTTTCTCTATGCGTTGTGTCACAAAAATACATTTTTAGGATTCCGTACCTCAAAAGGTAAAACAGAACCCTTATAAGATCACTTCGTTGTCCGTCTGGCAGTTCATCAGTCAAGACCCTTTTTCTCAGGAACGCGTGGAGTTATCAAGTTGAAATTTATATCAAATACTCAAAGCTGCAATCCCTTGAAGCAGAGAAAAAATCAAACTTAAGTTAACGCAACCACAAGATACGGGCGTTTACGTTCCAAAATTAAAACCTATAGGGTACTTCCCGTTGACCTAGAATCATGAAAGTTGGCAAGAACCAACTTCATGTAGCACAAGTAAAGGAAAAAATCCGAAAACCGTAAATTAGTAGTTACATTACAAACAAAAATCTCGGTGAGCGAGTCCGGCTCGCACTTGTCCATTTTTTTTATTACTAGGGATATCTCTGAAAAATACTTAGAAAACAATACAGACCAAATTCGGGTTGTTTTGCGCTCGCGCAGATTCTGACTGGTTGTGACTTGAACCCGGTCAACTCAGGCAACCGGAAATTCAGCGCTCAAGCCTGCCGGCTGCCAAAACCTTGCTGGAGTTACCAGATATATGCGTTAGTATATATATTTTTTAATAATATTAATTAGTTCAAAGACTCACATTATATTATTCCTATAACCAGGACGTTAAATAACTTCGTTTGTTAAATAACGGAAATGCTACAGGATGTGACGTTATCGCTATCAGCCATCTTTAACAGAAAGATATTCATGTTACTGTGTATTTGTCACCGATAACGTCTACTCGCGTAGCATTCTACTAAAATATCTGAACCATTATTGTTTATATATGAAAATCTGATACATTATCGAGAAATATTAGTCGAATAATATTTTACTGGTAGGTATTACGGAACTACGCCTCTGCCAAAAACATAATAACAGCATTGAGTACGCTTACTTGGCATCACGTCCCGACTCTGCTGACGCACTTTGCGAAGTCCCTGCTTGAGTAAGACCTTCGAAATATAGTTATCTTTTCTCTTGTAAGTCGATCGTGAGTAGAAAAATTAAGTCGTTACTAAACTTAATACTGACGCGATTAGGATTACGAACTATAAGGTCACATCCACAAAACGTACAGGTTTTACTTTAAAAAATAACATATTTTCCATAGATTCGATCATTCAATAAATTCACAAAACTGAAAGTTTTCTTATTAATAAAAGATTTTCCATTTCATAAACAAAGTCAGGGAAACTTAATTGCTGAGTAAATTGACGACCAAATTAAGTTACCCATACCTATATGCAACTCACAACTGTCATTCGTTGACAGTTGTATGAAATGGCCAAGTATACCACTAAAAATTAACATAGATTGTCAATTTGCTAAAAATGTAATGTCCCTAGTCCCCACTAGCATTACACAATCCAGTTCTTCACCCCTTTTTATTACAGTCATCCGGCAGGCGCGAATAAAGCCCACAGAGAAAACAGTTTATCATTAAAAAGAAATCATATAAATACGTAGAACCTCTGTAGTTGCAGACTGCAGTTTCATTAGCCGGTCGGATGACGCGTCTGAGTGGAAAAAGGAAAAAAGCAGCAAGCTTCGAGTGTATTTGATCTAGATAGTGATGTTTTATCTCACGTCTTATTTATTTATTTAACACTTCAAGCACATAAATTTACAGAGGCGGACTTAATGCCATATGCATTTTCTACCAGTCAACCTTTGAGTGATGCAGAGTCAAACAGTGGTAGGTGCAATAATGAACATTGAGGAATAAATATTTTAAATATAAAAATACGCATAAACTGAATATAATATATACCTAATTACATATAAATATAAGCACAAATAAATATACATAAATATACTGACTAAAAAGAAATAAAACATACAATGAGAAAATATTACCGTTGTGATGAAACTGCCAGCTTCTTGCGAATGTGCTCGCGAACCTTAATTTTAAAGGATAATCGGTTGGTTGCCATCCTGATTTCCTGGGGGAGCGCATATCACAGAGAGATAGACTGAACGAAGAAGGAAGAGTGAATGAAGTCTGTGCGGTGAGTGGGACTTTGGAGAAGACGATTGTGTGATGAACGTAGATTTCTATTGTGGTTGGCGCAAATGTACTGAAAGTGGGGGGCTATATAACCAGGGGAAGACGGAGAATCAAGAAATGAGAACAAGGTGGTTAGCGCCCTTAGTTCTCTGCGCTGGCGTATGGGCAACCACTTTAGAAGCAACCGATGCGCAGAGTCATGATCATATCGAGCTTTTACCGCCGTTTTAGCGCAACCGACAAAAAACAAATTTTACAGGAGAAGGTTTTTTTTAAATATTTTTAAAAAGAAATGTGCTAGTAAATTGAAATTTTATATTATTTCTTTTTAAAAATATTTAAAAAAACCTTCTCCTGTAAAATTTGTTTTTTGTCGGTTGCGCTAAAACGGCGGTAAAGGCTCGATATTTAAGCAGATTGAAAACGAATCGAATGCAGTTATTGAGAAGATGGTCAAGTTTGTTGAGGAGATCTGCATTCAGGTCGTAGTAGTACACATCACCATAATCGATGATAGGGAAAATAAGGGACTGTACAAGCATTGTCTTCGTACTTAATGGTAATAAATTTTTCAAACGGTACAGAGCCCGCAGCGTTCCAGTTACCTTCTGGCTCACCCTACGTCTTGTATTAGATAAAGATAAAATCACTGTTTATTTTGTGAGGTTGATAAATAGTTTGGGTCAAAGTCTAAATCAAATCATTTATTTCAAATAAGCACATAAAAGGCACTTTTGAACGTTAACAATTACAATAAAATAGAATGATTCTAGTAGCCCCTTCCAAAAGGTAGTGTTCGTATGGAGAAGAATGGGATAGAAACTCCACCGTTACTCTTTTAAAATGTTTTAGAAGGTTTTGTAGGTATACATATTATACATATAATTATATGTGAAGACGATGCACCTACTCGTAGAATAAAATTAGTCTATCACATAAGTTAAAAGAATCCTAATCCTAATATCCTAATTTTTGCATATACGTTGTCAGGTGTACAGAAACGGACATAACCCACCTTTCATCACGAAAAAAGTGCTGTTCCCGAGGAAAACAACAATAACGTTATTATGATAATAGATGGCGCCACGTGTCTTTCGAACGGGATCGACACTTATGCGGGCGAAACCGCGGAGCGCTGCTAGTTAAAAATAAAGCAATGACAGGTAAGTCAATTATGTGATATTACATGGTGCTCACATATTTACAAATATTGTAAAAGTAGATGATTTTTCTAGAATTTTAACAAGTGTGTGAGTTACTGCAATCACAGAATGTAAAAATCAATGTCAATAAACTTTAAAAAAAAAATCAAATTAGCAACCAGTTTGATTTTGTCTAGACTCTAGTTTGCCCTATGGAGCGGGACCAGCATGTTTCCAAGCATTTTTATCGTGGATATAATCTTCTAATTTGTATTTTCTTTCATCTAATTTGCAATATGTCACAAGGTATTTTGTTGTAGCATTTAACACAGTACCCCATAAAAGATGTAATGTAGTTATGTTAGATACATACATTTAGATAGTCTGAAAAAAGGTTGATCTAGTTTATCTTTATTTCTAGTATATTAAAAATGGGGCTGAAAAATCGAATTTGGCAAACGACATAGGTTCTTTGTGTTCACTTACATGAGAGCAGCATCTTTATGTGGCATTATCAGCTTTGTTCCCACTGTTGGGACGCTGGCCTCCTCTCTGTGAGAGGGAGAGGGCCGTAAACATCACGCGGGTTGCTATATGTCACAGGTCTGCGGTCGTCTTCATGTATCCGTTTGATAATTACCATAATAAATTATATCTGATTTTATTAATTTATATTCATTACTTATTTACAATTTTAGTGGAGATTCCTAAAGTGGAAACTCAGATGAATGCATAGGCAGTGATTTCAGATACCTAGGCCCGTAGCTCTAAGATAATGCTGAGCAAATAATTTCATACTAATATTATAAATTCGAAAATAACTGTATGTTAATACAGACAGACAGACAGTTATTAAAGGTAACCCTTTACACGCCTAAACCACTGAACGGATTTCGATAAAGTTTGGCAGAGAGATAGATTGAATCCCGGGGAAGGACAGGATAGTTTTTATCCCCATATTCTCACGGGATCGACACTTATGCGGGTGAAACCGCGGGGCGCTGCTAGTATAATATAAGTTGGTAAAAGTAATACTTAAAATGATGTTTTTTTTATATCTGCGAAAATAATATTGTAAAAAGTATCATAATGTTCCAGCATTATTGGCGAAGGAACAGGGTCGTAGCCTATAATATTATATTCTAGGGTGTAAGTTACTGTCTTCTACTTCTTTCACACTTTCTACTCATAATTATGCCTTTTACACAAGAATAGAATAAATAAGAATAATAATAACAACAAGAATACTCTAAATCTCTCTATAACTGCCGTTACTTAAGTATTCAAATTAAACTGCGACCTTAAAAAATGCCAAGAACCGCAGTCGGAAGAACACGGCGCGCATATTTCAACCTGACATTTAAAACTGAGCCGCTAAACACAGCTCGTAGTGGCCCTTCATTACTGGGGAGGCCCGTGGCCGTACGAAGAGGGCAAAGTCCCATTTTTCGGCCGAAAATAGGGCATCCCACCGCGCCGTGACGTCATCCAACCTGCAGTACAGCGCCGCGACCAAGCAGACAGCGCGGCAGTTTGACCGCCTTTGAACTAGTGTTGTTCTATAAACGACAATATTTTCATCTATAATAGTGTTTTTAGTCACAGTAATTTATTCTGGGTTGATAGATTAGAATTATGTATACCTATTTAGAAAGTGTTACTTTAGTTTCCTCATATTAATTAGGTTAATTACATTAAAAAATCTAATAATAGGTATATACTACCTACTGGTAGTAAGTACCTATTGTTTTAGCAATAAGTTTGTTATAATTTTACGTTTTGAAATACGTAAATTTATACTTATATATATTTTTTTTTACCACTTTAGAAGACAATAAGTAGATACTAAAACGAGCTTTATCAGGAACAGTGGCCTTAGTGTAAGTTTTTTCGACTCACGTTCGATTGCGAGCGAGTTAGAAGTTTGTATGGGAAATTAGGTTTCTCCTAGCAACCACCAGGTGGCGCTAGAACTTTTCCCTACAAAATTCTAACGCGCTCGTGAGTGAAAAAACTCACACTAAGGCCTCAGGGCCCAAATAATATAATTTTTACCACACTCTCGACAATAATAAATATTGAAACGATATCTCCATGATATATAATAATTCTCCTGTAGGGCTTAAGTACTTATAAAGAGGCCAGGCGCCAGGAAAAAGTTCAGGTTGTTACCTGCAGCCTTGCAACAACTTAGAAGGCTGATTGGTTGGTTGCTAGGTAACTGGGTCCTTGAAACTAAGCTTCAGCTTATATCCATGCCTCGACTCTGGAAAATGAAGAGAAATTTCCTTTTTTAATGAAATTGCAGTTTTATATAAGGTAACGTGGTTACGACTCAGAGGAGTTGGCTTTATTTATTTACTTGTGCATCGCTTCAAAATATATGAAACAGACCTGTCATAAACCGTATATTGCAATACTACCAAAAAAAAGGAAAAAAAAAGGGAAAGAAATAATATTTGTAAAATTATCCAACACCCAAGTTCAACGACTCGTCGTTTCAGCCGATAGACGTCCACTGCTGGACATAAGCCTCCCCCAATTTTGGGAGGGTTTGCCATAATCGCCACGCTTGGCAGGCGGGTTGGCGATCGCAGTATGGTATGATGGTGGAATACATAGAGAACGCTGCTGCCCATTCTCCGGTACGGCCCTTAGTCGCCTTTTACGACACCCACGGGAAGTAAGGGGTGGTGTTATTCCTTAAGTCCGGCACCATACAGACTATTACTACTATTACAGTTCAACGACTAAACTAAACTAACAAAGTTATCTTAACCGCTATCTTTTTCCTATAAAGTTCATAAAATGCACTATCATCGTGAACTTAGTTGAGCTTTTAGAGGGGGGGGACAAAAATTTTTCTTTTTACTGAAACAAAAATTTACACTTTAAAGTTTAATATTTCGTAAATGGAGCATTAAATCGAAAAATAATTTTAGCAACCCCTAAGATATTTTAGAAGACCTATTCAACGATATCCCCACGATGGGGTAGACGAGGAAAAAAATATTCATCCTCACTTCATGTAGGGGAGCTATTTTGAAAAAATATTTTCCAAAATTTTGTTTTACCACTTTGTCGGCGTAATTGATATACACACTCCTACAAAATTACAGCTTTCTAGTACCTACTAACGGTCTCTTAGCAAAACCTCGGACAGACAGACAAACGGACGGACATGACGAAACTATAAGGGGTTCCTTGTAGAAACTATGGAACCCTAAAAAAATACCCGTGGTAGTACTGGATCGCTTGGTAGTTCTACGGGTTTTTTTTACCCGTGGTACTACTGGTAGTAATACTGGTAGTACCACGGGCAATAAACGTCATAAACCAACCTCAGCAGCGATCACGCTTCATACAGTGAGATCGAAACAGTGAGTGGGAGTCAAGAAGCTTATAGATAAAAGTGGAGGCAACACTCTAAATACCTGAGTGAAGACTACTGTGGTCGGACACTCTCTTTCTAAATACATACATATGACAAAGAAAACACATATCACTGTTTCGTTCTTATGTGTGTATTTAGAAAGAGAGTGTCCGACCACAGTCGTCTTCACTTAGGCATTTAGAGTATTGCCTCCACTTTTATCTATAAGCTTCTTGGTGGGAGTGGGCCATAGTTAGTGTTGCCAGGTGTCCCGATTCGCGCGAGACGTCCCGATTTTCAGGGGTCTGGGGACGCGTCCCGATTTGTACCTGATCGGCACGCTAAATGTCCTGATTAATCAAAAAATGAAAAAAAAAATATTAAAAAAAATGTATATTTACGCTACGTAATTTTTTAACACGGAACGCCATCTATTGGCTTTGGATATATTCAAATATTGAGAATTTCGAAACTGTGCAAAAAGACTTAAAACCTCTTGTTTTTTTTTGTTTACTGTCCCGATCTGCAACCCTAAATCCCGATTTTTTTGACCTCATGTACCGATTTACAGCAAATCGGACCTGGCAACACTAGCCATAGTGCACCACGCGGGCCCAGCGCGGCTTGGTGGATGTCACATGTCCTCGATTTTTTGGTTTTAGGACATGCCGGTTTTCGCGATCACGCTAACCTGAAGTAAACTAAGATGTTTTTGTAGTAATTACTAAATGAAGTTTTTACTGTATGAAGTTTGGACATTACAGATTTTTTAACACCAACTACGCTTGTATCTACCTAGTAACAGTAAAATGATGCTGTAACTGTTCTCATGGTACACACAGCACAATACTTCTGGCATAAAAATATAAAACTCTAGATAACCAACTATTCGTACTACCTCGTATAAATTTTTAACAATCATAAAATGAAATCTAGCGAAAAATGGGAGGCTGTCGCGAGCCATGTCCCCACAATGAGAGTCTTTCATAAGGCTGTGATAGCACAGATACTGTCGTGGAGGGCCGTAACAAGCGGTGTATGGCCGCCACTATGCGGCCACATAAAGGCCGTGTTTGCACAACCCACGCTCGATAAAAGGCTTCAAAGAGTGGTCTCCGCGCGCAGATTGCATGCTGCAATGTTGTCGCGGCGTGTCGTGGGTAGTTTCGAATCAAGTAGATATTTGAGTTGAGAAAATACGGTAGTTTGAAGTTTGAACATGCAATGTTTGATTTTTGTTTTGTTTGGCTCAATTTTGTTAACAATAGGTATAGCTATTGCCCGTGTCATAAAGAAAGAAGGGTTTCTCTTATAGAGCTCAAATAATATAAAGATATTTCTCATGATATCAAACGAAGTGCTAGTTTCCTTAAATAAAATCCTATACTTTAGCTCAGACACAAATCCAATTTCCGTACTATCTCACATTTCCATTCCTTCCTATGCGATTGGAATCAGCTTCCTCGCTCCAGAATGCAAAAACGATTAATTTACATACGATATAAGTAATGGATGTCATGACGACGTTCTACGGATGCACTTCCACAGGCGCTCTATGAATTGCGGAGCGCCGGAGTACCGGAACATTCACCTCCATGAAATCCTCTCCTGCGTTGTCGGTGAAACACAACGACTGGTGACGCAATCCTAGAATAACACTATGCATTTCTGAAACCCAATTAGTTCGGAATTCTCCGAAGCTCTCCGAAGCTCACCATCAGTGTATCTGTGTTAGCGGTTTCGTGTGCCTTTGTTAATTATGCCATGCGGAATATTGTGCCTGTTAGATTATTAGGCTTCAGTTTCCGAGAAAAATATCATACAGAATACATAGTTTGGTAGAAAATAATACCTACGCAGTTTTAAAAAATGTTCTTCAGAAAATTTTAGTGGTAAATTGAAGCTGGAAAGCGCTGAGAGAAGCGATGTCAGAGCTGCTCGCAGCGCAACAACTGTGGTATTCAGGTGCCAACACCGCGAGCTGACATGCGAGAGACAAGTCCGATAAG
Organism: Mesoligia furuncula; assembly: GCA_916614155.1. NCBI lineage: Eukaryota > Metazoa > Arthropoda > Insecta > Lepidoptera > Noctuidae > Mesoligia > Mesoligia furuncula. The sequence goes on from OU744790.1 coordinate 38,675,421, forward strand.
CAGTCAGCTGATCGACAGCAGATGCTCCCTGTCTGCGGTGCAATCGACATTCGTTCGAAGTTTTCATTGACTCAACTTTGCGGGCGACGGTTTTGAACTATTTCTTCAAAACTGTCCGTCTACCTGTCACAGTTTTTATAGAACTTTGAGAGATTTTTAATTTGAGTGAAGCTTTTGTTGCGGCGTTTAATTTGTAGATATCAGAGGCGCAATTCGAAAGTTCACATTCTAATCCCAGTCTCAATCTGTCGAAATGCAATCGATTTACACACATTTTTGACAAGTTTTTGACGTTAATTGATGCTGAGATGAGATTGCGACTAGATTTTGAACGTTTTTTATTACTTACGGGAATTTGCACCCAAAATAGGTAAACCGTTTTGTCACTATTGTTTACTCATAACCATAACCACAAAGTAGTCATAACCTACCTGCCTACTACTTACTAGCAAGAGGACTGCTACACAACCTACCTTAATCCAATCATGCAAAATAAAAACTATGATAATAATAAAACACAATTTAGAAGTAAGTAGGTGCCTAGAAAAAAGTATAGGTAATATAAGTTTTCCAGCAAAATAAAACAGTACAAGAAAGCTTATGCTCGAATAGATCCATTTCACTGGGGTCAATCCGCAATACGCAAGTCCTGCGAAATCGCTGCGCGGCTGCGGTGAGTGCGGCCCCGAGCGGCCCCCGTGCGGCCCCGAATGGCCCCCGTGCGGCCCGTCACTCACCATCCTTACACCACCACTAACAAACAGCCCTATTTTTGTCCACAACTTACTCAATGGACCCATACGAGGTCATAGAACATCTAAAAATATTTCCAAGTCTCCCCCGTCGCAGTAACTGTCGACTAAAGAACTATATTTGATTGAAGTAGTCGTTGAGTGTCAGCTGTTTGGGCGAGGGACGCAGTAGATAAAGTAATATTTTATGTACCAAGGAGTTTGGGGAAATGTTGGCTCGCTTTCGTACTTTTGTTTGCTAAGACTTGACTATCTAGCGTAGGTATTACGTATTCCCGAAAGCAATCGTTCAGAACTTAATGTTATCTTTAAATAAATCTGTGTGTCTTCTATTTTTCTAAAGTCAAGGTGAATGTTTGACAACATTGGCTAAAACAACAATACTCAATGAAGGAAATATGTGCCCAAGGTCTGCCTCGGTAGGGAATGCAATATCTCCACGAACAAAAGCATCGATTCGATCCTGCGTAATCCCGAGTGGCACTGACACACTTAAGTCCAGCTCGATGGCCCCGCTGCCCTACTTACGCCGAAAGGAGGGAAATACCTCCACCATCTACGTTCAATGAAGATACGGCATTAACAACTATTCTTGTTACTGCATGATTTTCAATTCTTACGTAATTTGTCACGGACAAAATTATAATAAGCATTCAGGTGAAATGGCATCTCATTTTGTCCATTCTCCTCGCGTGTGCATCGCGCACGCGCAATGATATGAGCGCATATTTTGAATTCCGCAGCGGTCAATATATAGGCTTAGTCCTCGCATCTCACCTTTGAATTTTCTATGCGCGTACATGATGGAAATAAATGAGAAGTAAGGCGCGCCCGAGACGTCGTCAGAAGGTATTGGTCGTCAATAGTGAGGGTGATATTACATGTGTCGGGAGTGAGGTCAGGATCACCTGGAGCTGAATTATTTGTTGTTGAAAGGGATCTGTTTTCTTTTGAGTTTTCTATTGTGGAAGATTTTGATGCAATTCCGCAGTCAATTTCATGCAATTATATCTTTGGCAAGGCACGGGCCACCTAACGCGTTACTTTTGCATTTTTACTTTATATGAAAAGTCAAAAATGTTTACCAAATTATGTCTATTAGCAAGGAAAGCACATGTCAATCTCGACCGGTCGATCCGGTGAAAATTTAGGTAAAGTGAGTTTGTTTTTGCTATAGCAATTGACACTATTGACAACTCACTCCACACTCACTTTACCTAAGTTTTCACTGTGAGATTTTTACAGAATAGCACCGCTGTACTACACGTGTAGTTAGGTAACTATCCACTTAGGCAGGGTGGGGTTGCTTGATTAATTTGCCAAATTGCATCCAGCGCAGCGGCGTCTGACCCCGCGGGGTCGCGTTACGTCACCTCAAACCTCTGACCTGAGTGCTAACAACATCATTATGTAAGAACAGCATTAAAATTACAACAAACGCAGTGCTTAAATCTTGAGTTACTTTCCTCCATAAAAATTTAACAAGAGAGCTTAACGACTTTCTTATGCAGCTGGCAAACGAGCAAATTGTCTTTATTATTTATACTTTCTCCAACATTAGCATATTCGATCCGCCTCGCCTTCCACGTCTATTTACAAGAAATGCAGACTACAGTCGTTGCATTTAAAGCTACGGTACGACCCAAAATAATATCTATCGGAACGATCTGATTAAATGTTGTTCACTTCACATGAAGGCCGGCTACTTGGCTCAAGTTGCACTCCCGAGCCGCAGCAACCTTTGATCTAGATTAGCGAGTGAACCGGCGGCGCCAGGTCTGCCCTGCCACGCCGTGCACCACTCGTGACAGTACGTGCAGCTGTACAGTACACACTGCGGCCTCTCCACGCCGCGTCGCGCCGGATGACTCACAACACGTACAGAACCTGCAGACCATGCAAACCCTTCTTATATAACTACTCAAGTGCAACCATCTCTAATACGAATCATGCTTCTTGCTTTACCTACCTAATAAGTAATCTCATACATCGTGAAAATTGCAGCGGTTGGTCTGTGGATAGGTGACCATCTTTACATACCGTGACCCCTCCGTGCCTCGGAAAGCACGGTAAGTCGTTGGTCTCGGCTGTCATTCGTAGGTCTTTGACAGTCGTTACGGGCAGTCGGCAGCCCGAAAGTCTGACAACCAGTCTTACCAAGGGGTATTGTATAACCCAGTAACTGGGTTGTGGAGGTCAGATAGGCGTCCCTCCATGTAAAATTCTGGTATTCAGCTGCATCCAGTTAGACTGAAAGCCAACCCCAACATAGTTGGGAAAAGGCTAGGCAGATGATGATACATCGTCAAACCCAAAACGCGTCACCATATCGTTTGCGTGGAGCCTCGTCGACGACAAACATCGGAAAGTGAATTAAATTCCAGCCCGTAATAATAAGGGCAAGGAAAGCGAATGTTTTCCTAGTAAGTGGTGTGTAGGGGGTTGCGTGTGACGGTGCGGCGGTGCGGCGGTGCGGCGGTGCGGGCGTGCAGCGGCGCGGCGTGACGCGCGCGTGGCTGGCGCGGGCCGCGCCGTGCGCTGCGGCGGTTGGCGGCCGGTGTCGATACGCGTGCGGCGCGGAGCGCGGGGCGCGGGTGCTGCGCGCGGGGTGAGGGAGGGCCTGGGAGCGCGGGGCACCCGGGAGCACGCACGCGCGCCCGCTCCAGTACTCTGCCGTCGCGCCGCGGCTATACACTCGTCGGCCCGTGCCTTGCGACCGCCACGCGGATCTCCGCCGAGACATGACTCGCCGCACCCGGTGAGGCGCCTTCGCACGCGTCCCGATTACGTAAGGAACCGTCGCCGACGACGCTCCGCCACCGGCGGTCGCCATACCACACATATCCAAAATATATATCTAATCGTTCACACATAATCATCGTTTACTAGTTAACGTAATACTAGTTAACGTTACTTGTCCATCGTCAGCTATAAAACTTCGCGCGGCAGAACGCGCGCTCGGGGTGGTCAGAATTCGGCGGTAAAGTTGCGCAGGTCGCGAGTAGTGCGCGGTGCGTGAGGCGGTGAGGCGGCCCGGCCGTCGGGCGTGCCGCAGTGTCGCGGGCGGCGCGATGCGACCGCGGACCCGCGCACCGCTCTAAGCACATTATGAGGAGCTTTGCGGGCCAGGATCGAGCGTAGCGCAGCAAGTCAGGAGCGAGGCTTGGCATGGCGCGCTCGTGAGGTGGCGGGGGCGGCGCGCGCCACGAGCCGGCCGGGCGGCGCCGCGGACCAGCCGGCCTCTCCGCCGCGTCCCCGCTGCAGCGCACCAGCTCCGAGCCGATGACACATTGTCGTTGAGCAGCCACCATTGCTCGCATAGAGTTGGTCGAGAAATGGGGGCTGACGCCTGTCCTCAGGCCGAGGCAGGAATGCCCCCGGGCCCCAGAGGAAGGTGGAGACCAAAGGTACGTAACGCCAGTAGCATATAGTGTGACATTATCATCGACCTAGAGTCGCGAGGCAGCTACGGGGGCGGCAGCTAGTCATCGGTCGTAAAGCGAATTGAGGTGAGGATGTGTCCCGCTGACGTCACAATACATGTGTGGTGTGGCGCCGGCGGCACACACGCGCGCGTCTTGCTCGCCGCACGCGCTGGTCCACGCGATGGACTACTTCGACATTTGCTGGTGAGTCGTGGCTGCAGCAGACGTCCCTACTAACACCTAACACTTGCGACCTGACATACGGTGAGTACCGTCTTAGGAATTCCGTTAACGTCCGCATCACATCTCACGTCCGACCTACATTTCCTCGGCATTTTCGCATTATTCATACATGTCTGTCACAAAAGACGTTCATCTCAGGCCGCCCGCACGGCTCACTCTCAACACGGTATCATCGCCGTCGTAGTACCTGAGACACTTCCCCTTGTATTGATGGGTGTTCTCACTGCGATGTTGCTCGCTGGGCAGTCAACGAGACAACAACAGATCGTTTGTCTACACGATCTCCGGGAGCTGTAAAAATATCGATGATTGAGGTCGTAAACGTAACGCGCTGGATGCTGCAGACCGGCCACAATCTGCGGGATTACGTTCGAATTACAGCTCTCAATCGGGATCAATAATGATATTATAATAAAAAGCGTGAGTCACGAGCACTACGCCGCGTATCATGCGCCGAGCACTACGCCGCGTACCTATCATGCGCCGATGAGCCAGGCAACGGAAATTATTGAGTTAATGCGCCATGCATTACTGTGATTATTTGATGATGTAGCCGCGACCACGGGTCGCACTATACACTGACAACATTATTTTTATAATCTAGTTATCATTATTTGTTGTGGATGAAATCATCTCGAAGCTCCAATAGACGGCTAAACGCAGACATTGAAATAAAGGTCATAAAATACGTTTAGTAGACAATAAATTTTTCAATCAAATTGATATATGGATAACTTTATAGTGAACTCGCGCAAATCTATATCAATTAATCTTTAGTTGATACTCATTTTACGAGTGCTCCATTTGATGATAACTTTGAAATATCGCGAACTACAGGAGGTAAAAGCAAATTATTTAAGATTATTGAGTTTATACTCCGACTCGATTCTATCCGTAAAAGCCAATAAATTGTCGGAGTGACGTTTGAAGCCTACGGGCGGCGCCGGGCCGGCTCAGCGGCTGTAACTCCTCGGCTGCATGCTTCCCTCCGGATTACCGCTCCTGGCTACTCCGCTCTAACTTGATCCGCTCGCATCGCTTGCTACTTCGTTTGATTCCATTTTAAACCTGACTTCAACGCAGTGGGTCTTACGATCGTCAGCCACTGCGGCTGTCCTTGCATTTATTATTATAACATCTTCTACTAGCAGCAGTAGTCACTACTATTTCATACGCATTGATTGTATATGGCCTCGATAACATGTGTTTTGGAAAAAGATTGACGGTCTATCGACGCGGAACGCGAGATGATTTTTGCAGAATTTCAATCACAATACTAAAAACGTTCGAAGCTTCCATTATTTTGTTGATGGAAGTTATTATGAAGCTTAAAGAGTATTCTGTGATATTGAGGATAACAAGCGGAGAGGAATATGGAGAGTAACGTAAACGTTTCAAACTATGTTGATTGATACTGTGTATATTGCAATAGCGCGCTAACAATATGTTACAAACACTTTTATTGTTATATCTTTATGAAGTACGGCAGTTAATTTGACGAAGGGAAACAAGTGCCCAGACTGTAGTAGGTTTTACATCGATAAGGATATAATTATGTTAATTAGTAGTGATTTTTCAGGGAACTAACAACATTAGTAATGTTAACTGTATCATAGTTAAACGAGATATCAAAATCAGTAACACTCATTAAACAACAAAACGATAAAGTTTTATCCAATTAAGTCAATTACACAAATGAGCGTAATAACAGCGAAGCCGTTGAATCCATTACGTACCGTTTATTTGCTCGTTCCGAGTCGCCATCAATTAATAATAATTAATAGATGCTGGGCTTTTGGCCATTCGCTCACCCCTGCTAAATTGCGCAACAAACCCAGTTTTGCGCATCTGCGCGTAGTCTGGACCATCAGACTTTGAAATTAGTCTTTCTGAACTAGTTCCATTCGCAGATGCTTAGGACAAAAGTATTGATCCTTCACGAGATAATAAAATCACGAACGGGAACGACATTCCACCCTCCTTCCCATGAGAATTACAAGACAAAGAAAAGCCTGTCTAAACCCATATAAACGTACTTGCTTGACGTGGGAACCCTCTCTGCGAGCTTTTGCTTCATTCCGCCACTCCGCTGACGTGAGTGAGTAACATATAAACAGTTTACGCATTTGTTATGATTAGAATGGTTGCATACGCCGCCGCGTCTAAACTGTCGGAACGAATCTCACGATGTATCGACTCGTAGACCCGACTAGATGACGAGAGACGGAAAAAAAATACATAAATCTTTCAGGCAAAACTGTAAAGAGTCGGAACCGCATAGCCGTTTAATGAAATTAGGAGCTTTTCGCGTAACCATTCGCTCAAACGAGGGACAAAGGTTCAAATGTTCGTTTTGAGTCAATAATTCAGTAAGTAAACACGCTAAGATTCCACTCGTATTCGACTGTTCCCAAAATTGCTAAAACAGAACAAACAAGTCCTGGCAACAATGAGCACTGTGCACCACTCCACATCATTGCCTGCAAGCCTCATTTTGCGAAATTCCTGCCAGGCTAGATATTATCTAACTCTCCACATTGTTCCGCAACCAACGATGTTGCAAATGTGCCAACGGAATTGAGTTTGCTCCTTTTAACTTGATTTCGTTTGAACAATCACTCGGTCGCCCCTTTGGAAAGGAACAAGAGACCGCTCATAATGCAATCTGCAGAGAACGGTTATGTACTTAGCGAATCGTGTATGTTGTATCTAACCCTTCTGCCATGATGTTCTAAGTCTTAAAAAAGTAATGCGCTCCGGCATCGCAGCAGCACGACAATGGCGGCGCGGCTCAACCGCGAGATCCGGATCGTGTGCTCTCATTCATCTGTGAGCTTTTGTTTGTTTCTCTTACAAATGTTCGCTTATATCGCGACTTGAGCTCCATATATTTTGAGTCCGTTGTAAATGTTTGACTGGCCCGTTGGTCTAGTGGTTAGTGGCCCTGACTGCTATGCCGGAGGTCGTGGGTTCGATTCCCACCCAGGACAAATGTTTGTGTGATGAGCATGATCATTTGTTCTGTGTCTGGGTGTAATTTATCTATAATATGTATGTATTTAGAAATATATAAGTATGTTTATCAGTTGTCTAGTACCCATAACACAAGCTCTGCTTAGCTTGGGACTAGACGGCGTTGTGTGATAGTGGTCGAATATATATATTTTAATATATATATATATATTTAAAATGTCACCCTTCAACATCTCTTTTTATCTCTTTTCTTTCCTTTTCATCTTCACGACGCGTGGTCTATAACTTTCCTTTTTGGGGACCATCCGGTAAAGTTGTACTTATTTATGTTGACATAACTATGCAATAGTTTCGTCGTTTTAATACCCGCTTTTCACACCTAGTCTCTCTGTTGTTCTCTGAGTGAGTTAACAAATAATGCATTGTTTGTAATAAGTTACAAAATTTAATTATAATAAGGAGTTAAGATAGGATAATAAGATAGGATAAGAGTTTAGATAAATGTACACTATCACAATAGGTTTCCCTGTAAGGGAATAAATAAATAGTCTAATAGCAAAAATATTTTCACCATCTCAACTGGAATCGTGAGATTTCCCATTTATTTTTTAAAAGGAAATATTTCACTAGCCCCTGCGGAAGTGGATAGCTGAGCAAATTATGACAGTAGGTACGGTTCTGGAGCTCTGCAAGATAAATAAGTAAATGGCGCAGGAGATCTTGATTTAATTTGTTCCGACAGTGCCAGCAGACGCGGCTACATTTGAATTTGCAGTACCTAGTGTATTTTCTATGTTCAACAAGGCGGGGTAATTCCGTAACGTAACTATCACTAGCAATGGCTTTCATTTTGACAGTTCAACAACATTTTTATTGCGTTATTTACGTTTCAGATTGTGATTGAAAGCGTGTAGGGTGCAGTTTTAAAACAATATATATACAATTTCAATTCGACAGTTGAAATATAAATATCAATGGCGCCTGTTCTCTAAGTAGGCGTTTGCTCTTCATTATCACGCTATGAGGGTTATTTAATAAAAAGAGCGAAAAGCAGTGTCAAAATGTAAAAATATTTATTCGCATATGAAGGGACGGGCATAAAAGAAACGTTTTTTTCGGCGTTTTATGCCTTGTGGTACGGAACCCTTCGTGTACGAGTCTGACTCTCACTTGGCCGATTTTTTTGACATACCAGATAATGAAGTTTGTTTAGTTTGTTGAGCCAGTCATGTATATGATAGGACTACCATGATCTGGGGGCCTAAAAAGGCCACTTTGGAGAATCATAAAAGGAATTATAAAATGGCGAAGACAGTCCGTGTTTTTCTTTTTTTTCGCTGCGCTACGTAGGTACAATCAAAGAGATTGGGATTGGATTTGGATTGGATTGATTGGTATTTTAGCACAGACAAAAAAAAAACTGAAAAATGCTTCAGCAATGGGATTTGATACGATTAACTTAACAGTTAACTTTCCATTCTGTTATCCTTTTATGATTCTGCCAAAGTGGCCTTTTTATGCCCCCAGATCTTGATATTAAACATATAAAAAAATAAACGTATACCTAAAAAATCAAAATAAAGTTATAAGTAAATTATAAAAATGCTAGCCGCATCAAATTTTTATGTAAAAGTAAAATCAAAATATTTTATTTCACATAACCTACATGAACACTTACGACACGTCAGAAGCTTAAAGCTAGGTGCAATAAGTTAGTGCTACCATTCTACTTGCTAATAAATCAGTCCATTGCCGCATCCAAGTAATTTCCGTCCAAAAGTTATTTTCACCTATCGCCTCCAAAATTTTTAGAGGCTATTAGCCTGCACTCTTGTATAAATCCATTCTAATCTATATACTTAATATATAAAAGAATGTTGTGTTAGTTACACTATTTATAACACAAAAACGGCTGAACCGATTTGGCTGAAAATTGGTGGGGAGGTAGCTTAGAACCAGGAGACGGACATAGATACTTTTATTTTATTTTTTTACTTATAGAAGTAGGGTAGGAGTAGTGTAGGAGTAGGTTAGAAGTAGGGTAGGAGTAGTTTAGGAGTAGGGTAGAAGTAGGTTAGGATTAGGGTAGAAGTAGTGTAGGAGTAGGGTAGGAGTAGAGTTGGAGTAGGTAAGGAGTAGGGTTGAAGCCTACTCCTAACCTACTCCAACTCTACCCTAGTAGAAGTAGGGTAGGATTAGGGTAGGAGTAGAAGTAGGGGGAGGGTAGGGTAAGGGGTAGGACACCACGCGAACGAAGTAGCGCCGGACAGTTAAATAAGTTATATGGCAAAAAAACGTTTGCCGGGTCAGCTAGTATTACAATAAATGCGAAAGTGTGTCTGTCTGTTTGTTATATCTTCACGGTTAAACCGCTGAACCGATTTAGATGAAATTTGGTATAGAGATAGTTTGAGTCCCGGGAAAGGATATAGAATTTTGTATATTGATAAATGATAAAGGATTTTATTTTTGTAAGTAGGTTTGTACAAACACTTTTACACGTCAATCATGTTTTTTTTAAAACTAGATGAGGTCGGCGTTTCCTATCTGACTACTCTGAGAAGAAAGGCCGAAACAAACTCAGAGGTCACAGTCTCTTTTAAAGTCCAGACATAATCTTGGTCAGGTTATATGAAGACCATGTAGATCTATGTCTGAGACGGTCTTTTGAGGAAAGAACCACACAGATTGAGACGACATGTCTAGTCAGTGCACGCATTTGTCAGAAATCGTGCTGCTCAACTCAAGACTTATGGAGCTCAACGATTCGACGAACAATGCCAAAGAAAGGACATTTGGGTAGGCCACATAAATTACTCAAGCTGCCAGACCATGCGAGAAAAAAAAACAACTAATAGATCAGAGAGAATAATAAAAAATATAAAATTAATAAAATGACCCACATCGTCTTCACATTCACAAATCACAATAAATAAAATAATATAATACTTTACAAAGTAAGCAATGTCATTGTTTATAAAAAAATCATTAATATCAATGTGTATATAAAAAAAAAAGGACGTTCAAAATGCAGAAATTGGAAGCAGCTCAATCCTAAGCCTTTTTGTGCTCAATATAATCTTTAACTGTATAAAAGGCTTTCTGGCACAACTTACGTTTAATGAATGATTTGAATTTATTGAGGCTTAGATCTTGAACGTGGCTTGGCAGCTTATTATAAAAGCGTATATACATTGGCATCTGAACGAGCCACCTATTTTTTTGAGCCTTGTTGTAGGTACAGCAAATTTGTGTTTGTTTCTAGTATTTATATTATGGATATCACTGTATTTTTTAAACAATTTTATATTTTTATGGGCATATAAAAGATTTTCATAAATATACTAAGAAGGCACAGTCATTACATTACTCTGGGAGAGTGTCTCGGACTTAATTTATAAATTGATCAAACAGCTCGCTTCTGCAAAACAAAGATAGTCTGAATATCGGCGGCATTTCCCCACAATAGTATACCGTACGACATTACACTAAGAAAATAGCTAAAGTACACTAAACGGGCAGTCTCTATATCAGTTAAATTACGAATTTTTCTAACAGCGTATGCTGCGGAACTTAACTTTTTTGACAATTTATCTATATTTAGACCCCACTGAAGCTTAGCATCCAAAGTTATGCCCAAGAATACTGTGTTGTCTTCAGGGTTCAATTCCTCGCCCTTTATCAACACATTGGTTTTCACCTGCCTAAAGTGGGGTAGCGTAAACTTAATGCATTTGGTTTTTTTCTCGTTTAGATTATGATATGGTTTAGATGGTATCTATGAGCCTTGGTGACTTGAATTAATAAATGGATAATAATAATAAGATAGTTTTTATCTACATATTCCCACGGGATCGACACTTGTGTATATAAATCCTTCTGCGAAAAATACAAAATATTCATGACCAAAGCTTACGATAAAGTGCAATATTCCACTAAATAAATTACAAAGCATAGGGATCCGCGTTGAAATCCCTTCGCAACCCAGGTACTGGGTAATACGATAGGTACCCCTTGGTAACAGTGGTTGTCAGGCTTTCGGACTTCTAACTACCTGTAACGACTGTCAAAGATCCACGAATGACAGCCGGGACTAACGGCTTAACGTGCGTTCTGAGACAGGGAGGGGTCTCAGTATGTAAAGATGGTCACCCATCCACAGACCAACCGCGGCAAGCGCAGCTTAACCTGACCGATCGACCTGTGCAGCTGTTATTATTTAGCAACGGGCCCCTGCCGGAGTTAAAAAGACTACTAACCTTAAAACTGCACTTGTTAGCTATTATGCCATTGCTTACATATGCGGGGCTCAGTTTCAGCGTGATATTGTGGGGTAACAGCACAGGTGCACCGACACTTTTCACACTGCAAAAAAGTCAAGATACTATACACATTACCTACGCCATAAAAATAGAATAAACCTACCAAGCTCTAGGTTAAAAATGTACTCGAAAAGTAAAAGTAAATTAAGATAAAGAAAAAGTATAATAATATAAACCGGAAATAATTCAAAATTAATAAAAATGTGATGCATTCATAAATAAATCGAAGAAATTTTTATTCCTAATAATTAATCTAATCATCTAATCTTAATAAATATTTGTTCTTATTTTATTGTTCTCCGGTACGACCCTTAGTCGCCTTTTACGACACCCACGGGAAGTATGGGATGGTGCAATTCTTTAAGTCCGACACCACACAGACAATGCAGCAGATGGGCAGCAGCGTTCTCTATGCATTCCACCACCATACTATACTGCGATCGCCAACCCGCCTGCCAAGCGTGGCGATTATGGCAAACCCCCCCCCCCCCCCCAAGAATGACAAGCACAAAAACACTAGGCCCCTAGTACCCGGCGCCCCGCCTACCCTCGACCGATGACCTTGTGAAGGCCGCAGGAACCCGTTGGATGCGGGAAGCACAGGACCGGTCGAAGTGGAGGTGCTTGGGGGAGACCTATGTCCAGCAGTGGACGTCTTTCGGCTGAAATGATGATTTTATTGTTAAACAAGACTAGCGAACTGCCCCAGATTTGTTCGGGTGCCATTTTGCACGTGACGACGAAATACAGTGGCACTCCGGGAGTGCCGACAGAAGTGAAAACAAAACACAAACAGAATACTTTGCCATCACTCACTGACATATCATATCGGATATACATTAAAACCGAGTACATCCCGAGGACAGCCGAACACATCCCAAGCGGGTATTTTTTTTAATCGTCTTATAAACAAAACACGCGCGTTGCTTACGGTAACAGTGGCGCGAGTTCAATGGTTTTTTTCCTAACGCGCCTAAAGAATTTTGCACTTCAATAAGTAAGTATTAAGGAGTTTCTTGCCCATTCTTATCCATACAAAACTACCTTTTGGAATGGGCGCCTTCAATCAGTCCAATTTTCTTGTAAATTTGAACGTTCAAGTGGCTTTTAACCCAGATGCTGCGACGGGGCTTTTAAAAGACCCAAAAAATTAATTAAATCTACGTGCATTTTCATATTTTATTCAATTAACAATGGTGTACTTGAAATACATAATTTGACTTTGAGTATTTATGGTCCCGGGTGATGCAAGCTAGTGCTGCAGTGAAGCAAAAACCACGTCTCACAGCCTCCTATGCACGGTAGGTTACGTTACCGTTACGTACCTTTAATGGATTAGCCAGATGACTTTATAGTCCACTGGCTAATCCATACAGGTATCAATCAGACTTAAGCCTGAGATATCTTGTGTTCTCCTCAAAGGAACGGTACTGGACATACGTCTTGCCTGCAAAGGCTTACTACATAATATCTGTTTTGAAAGGCCTTTGAAACACACAAATGCAGTTCGAAACACGATAATATTTCTTACTAAATACCTAGAATTTCTTAGAAACGTGTTCCTGATCATTCTAAATGTGTCTTTCTGTATTCTCGCTTATTCATGAAGATTATGCTACAAGTCTACAAGCATTATTCCCATTATTCCCTAGGTATGTTCTATGCGAATTACGAGTTGCAAGTCGTAGGTTCGCACCCAGTCAAGCGCTTAACTTTGTGTAAGTTATTTCATCACCACTGCTCTCAAAACCTTGCAGGAAAACATCGTGAGGAAACCGGCATGTCGTAGAACAAAAAATTCGAAGATATGTGACATCTACCAACCTGCTCTGGGCCAGCGTGGTGGTTTATGGCCCACTCCCTCTCACCGAGAGGAGGCCCGTGTCCCAGTAGTGGGAAAATTATAGGCTTATTATGTGTGTACCTTCATTTAATAATGCCTATTTAAATTCCAATTCGACTTTACAGTACAAGACTGTCACTTTACTAGCTTTGTCAGTTATTTCAAATCTGCTATCATAGTCTTAGAGAAAATCACCTGAGACCAACGGTAAAGTGTTTTTAGCGTAAACACCCTTGTTTTAAAATAACGAATCCTAAATAAATAAACGAAAATTTCACAGAAAGATTTTATTCAGGAGAAATAACAAAAATACACACAAAAAAAACCACCACACATCACAGAGTTATATTTCTAATACCGGAAGAAAAAACAAGTTTATAATCGACTGAAACCATACTTCCCATATGTTACGAACATAAGATCGCTCTAACTCCCAGTATAACTTATTTAATAAAAAAAAAGCAAGTCGAGCTCTTTTCTGAAACCATTAGTTAATTTAATCGATCTTGGCCGCGCGACGACCTGAAACAACTTTGTAAATGAATAACTCAAACAAGAAGCCACCTCGTTAAAGTATACATTAATCTCATCTCGTGCCGGCACGAGATAGGTAATAGGGAACTCAAGCCGCTGTAAACAGATTAGCCGATCAGCGGGCTTTGCCCCCGACGTGCCGCCAGTCGGCCGCCTAACACGCGAAAAGAAAGGGCCTCCCTTTTCGCGTCTTAGGCGACCGAGCCTTTCTGAAAGGCTCAGTCTCTATGAATCAAGAACTATTTCAGAACGTGGTTCTGAAAACGGTTAAATAAATTAATATTATGCTGAAATTATTTTCGCCATGCAAATACCCATTAGTTTCATAGCGAAAGTTGTTTAGTATGACGGGAAAAATCGATTTTTTTTCTTGTATTCTGTTTTTTTTTCTCTTAGACTTGCCTTAACGGAATATTGTGTTTAATGGGTGTCATATTTTCTAAATGCACATAACTTTGTTTGATGAAAGAAGAAGTCAGGGTTTTTCTATTTTTTTTTTTTTGACATTTATAACTAAATAATTCCTCATTTTAAAACTGACATCACTCAATTTATTTAAATAATATTATATAATGGTTATAATTTATTTTGAAATTTTAATTATGCATGATTTTCAAACATCTTTTTTTATTTTGTTTAAATTCGTTAATATTGAGCTAGATGCACACCATATTTGTACGCCTCCTGGCATAATATAGCGTTCTGTTCACCAAACTCAAGATCTGTATTTCTGTACCTGTGTTAACAAATAAAAGTGATTTGATTTGATTTGATTTGATTCTCTCTGGATAACTAACTTTAGCCATTTTTAGATCGAAATAATGTAAATGCATTTATGGAGAAATAAACATTTATTACTAATATTATATTAATCACCCCCTTGTCGAATGCAGCATGATGCAACACGCGCCAACGGCAGAGGTAGGTGCAACCGTCGCACCTGTCGCGCCGTCGACAACGTGCCCTTCTTGCATTTGAGTACGGTGCTCAAATACAGGAGTGGCATGTTGTCGACGGCAGCCGCAGTAGCGTCGCCGTTGCCGTTGACGCGTATCGCCATCCTGTCTGGATTTGTGCCCGGCTCATGGCAATAGGCACGACATAACTGACGAAACGTGAAAATACCTCTGTCCAACCTTTAGGGGTCTACAGGAGTGACTTTCTGTGTAAATCCTACTACTAATCCATAGTAATATTTTAAATGCGAAAGTTTGTGTATGTCTGTTACCTCTTCACGCTTAAACCGCTGAACTGATTCAGATGAAATTTGGTGTAGAGATAGTTTTTATCCCGATATTCCCACGGGATCAACACTTACGCGGGTGAAACTGCGGGGTGCTGCTATTATAAACGCGAAAGTTTCTGAGGATGGATGGATGGGTGTTTGTTACTCATTCACGCAAAAACTACTCAACGGATTTAGATAAAATTTAACACACAGACAGTTTATAACTAGGATTAACAAATAGAATACTTTTCGTCCCGATATTCCCACAAGATCGAGATTTATGCGGGTGAAACCGCGGGGCGCTGCTAGTGCTAACTACAAATAACTAAAATCCTATCTCAAAGTTACTCAAGTTAAGGACAATGACAGAAACCGTTAGAGTTGCCTCGTGCGACACGATCCTGACTGCAAAACTAGGTCATCTTTATTAAACAAGTTAATTGGCACCGTGACACACGAGTATGCAAAATTTCCAACTCCATAGTTCAACGGGAAGTTGTCCAATGTCAGATAGCGTCCACAAAGCTGCGGAACTAAACAAAAGCATCAAAACTAAACAACTTATAATAAGGGGGATGCGTTATGGTAGCCTGCGAAATTAAAACTAACTTATGTAAGTACGTTTTTTGCAATTTGCAGGTCACTGTCACGTACGTTGATTTAAATATGATTGTAACTATACGTTGTAACAAATATGGGTTTACGGAACTAACATTGGAATCAGCACACTGAAAAAAATAATTTCTTACTACACCACATTAAGTAAGAAGAAATGTTTGTAAAACAGTAAAAGACAAAAACAGTAACTTTTAATATACTATTTACTGAAAAAACCAAAAAAAAAAAGGAAAACCACCATTACTGTAATGTTTGAACGATATCACCGTTAAAAATAAAACGTTAAAGTTTACTGACATAACGGTAACATTTTGCCACAAGCTTTAACTGTTTTCGGATCACTAAAAAATACTGTTTTGATATCCGTGGTTTTGAACGTTAGGCTCATATGGAACTGTTTAAAGCAGTTCAGATCAATGTTCCGTACCAAAATAGTAAAACGAAACCCTTATGGTGAGACTCAGTCTGTCTGTCTGTCCGTCTGTCACAGCTAGATATCTCAAGAACTATTAATGCTATCAACTTGAAATTTTGCCCAATTATTTCGCAAATAAGAAAGAAAATTTTTATTTTTTTTTTGCAACATGGTCTGATTAGACCATCTGAAAAATTCGAAGTGGGGCTACTAGGGCTACTACTAAAAACATGATGGTACGGAACCCTCGGGGCGTAAGTCCAACTCGCTCTTGACCGGTTTTTTTTTTCATTTTTATTTTCTGCTTATTTCTTTCAGTACAAAACAACTCCTTAATGAAAGAAAGAATAAAGTTTATTTGGACACAGTTCGTGAAACACAAAATGAACAATGTAAAAATAATGTTTCAAACAACAATAGTGTGTGCGTCACCGCTGCGCCAAAAAGACAGATGCTTCATTGGCCTCAAATGTCATGATTTTATGATATACCTAGAACTAAGAGAGTTTTATTGATGATTTTATGATTAGAATACTATAAATAAATATTTGTTACGGCCGCGAATCATAGTTAACACAACCTTACACTGACCTGCAAATTGCAAAAAACATAATTTTCACCCTTTAAATAACCAGCATTCTCCCGTCCTTAATCTTAAACGTGAACAAAACACCCTTACAAGTTTTAACACTATTTAGCTGCACGATCTGTTCGAGACCAGTCTAACCATGTCAGCCGCTTGCGTCACTGACCCATCTACCGAGATACTACCTGCTTTAATTAGACATAGGCGATCGTGTCACTTCTCCCCTCGCGTTGTCCCAACATTTCGACCGTATACTATATAGGGATATTATATACTACTTAATGAATAAGGCCGTACGTCATTAGCAGCTGCAAGATTAGCTATTACAACCGCGAAATTACAAATTTGTGGCTGAAAACGTAGGGTTATACCTGAATTCTACCTCGAGGATTAAAAGTTTGAACTTTGACCATAATACTATCATGAATCCATGATATCGGTTCGGTGATGTGATCATGACTTGACATAGATAAGAATTGTAGACATTGATAACTGTTTCTAACCAATAGTAACTTTAAGGAACGCCTAACTAATTCTTCGAAAATATTCTGGAGCTCTAAAAGATGAAAGAGACAACTAACCAATAAAAACTACAGTTCGACAGTGACGAACAGTTAAGCAAGATCTGCTAGTAATACACGAACACTATTACATAGCTACTCGTGCCAGCTTAGCGTCATCAGCCTAGAATGTTCCCAATCCTGGGACGCAGGCCTCCTCGCGATGAGAGGGAGTGAACCGTACTCTACCACGCGGGCCAAGTACGGGTTGGTAATTTCACATGTCTTCGAATTTTTAGTTCTGGGAGATGCCGGTTTTTCTCACGATGCTTGCCTTCACCGTTTTGATGAAATGATTTACACGAAAGAAAAACGCCTGACGTGGGTGCGAACCCAGCCACCACTGCTCCAATGAGCCACCACTGCTCTTCAATATTGAGACTTATTTGAAAAATGAGAAGGTTTTCATTATCTAAACAGAATAAAATGGGTATCACAAATCAGTCCTCGAAGCATAACAATATCATTACAATCGTTTGTTGTATAATTTGTTCAGTAGTGCTATTTTTTTTTATTACTAAATGGACCCGCTCTTGACCCCGAACACGCCTTATAGAAAGCGATAGATGAGGTCTAGGAGGGAACGAGCGTGCCCAGAAGATGCCTGTTCACTCTTGCTTTGAAGGCAGACGGGTTAAATGTGGGAGGGAGAACACAGATGCCGGGAGAGAGTTCCACACTTTGGCTGTGCGCATAATAAAAGTGGAGGAGAAGCGCCGTGTACGACTCGTGGGGATATCAACCATGTGCGGATGGTACGCTGCAGTAAGTTATGTTATACGTTTTTATTATATCAAGTTCACTTCGAACCTCACTCAAGTGAAAGAATAGCTAAAGTACTGGTAATCAGCTGCATCCGGTTAGACTGGAAGCCGACCCCTACATAGTTGGGGAAATGCAGGCAGATGATGGAATTGTGAGAAGCTAATGTTCACTGATTTACACACTGTCTATGCAGAGATAGCGGCCTTTTGGCATCGTACAGCAGGACTTTCTGTTTTTATTTTCATCTTACTTTTGTGTTTTATTTTTATTTTTTATGTTGCTATGAGTGTGTTTAGTTTGTGATATTCCTGTGCGAGTCCCAATAAATACTTCTTCTTTCTTTCTATCACTAGCTATAGAAAATGTTACACTGTACAAAACTCCACTAAGAAAAGGTGAAGTCTTTCACGTGTAACATTTTCTTTAGTTTCTGAGTAAAGGCGCTCATACCCTAGAGAATTTCTTCATATTTCTATCATTCATGAGCTGGCGGATGTCTGGCTCGTAAACCATCATTACGACATTTTAAATGACTCACATTTGAGAGCTCCTACATAAGTGTTGGTTTATTACACCCCGAGAAACTAATTTTTAAAATGGTAGTAAATTCTGGTCACCTTTTCATTTTGTTAACTTTTTGGCACTGCTCTCAAGATGCAATGTTGCGAGTCTCTAGTAATAGAGAACTAAGTCATTAACTGTTAGGCACTGCTTTCACAAGTAGTCATTCACAATAAGAAGAATTCCTAATTCTTTTACGTGAGAAAAATTTCATGATCAAATTCGCAGATTTTACAAAAACTAGAGTCTCAGCTGACCTTTTCATTTTGTTAACTTTTTGACACTGCATTTAGGGTTTAATGTTATAACTAAGACATTAACTATTAGGTACTTCCCACACAAATAATCAATCACAATTACAGAACTTCCTAACTCTTCCTTCACGTGAAAACCTATCAAGATCATGTTCACAGATCATCATCATCTTCCTGCCCTTAACCCATGTTACTTGGGGTCAGCGCAACACGTTTTCTTCTTCCATTCTCCCCTGTCAACCGTCATGCTATCATTCACTCCCTTCTCTTTCATATCATTCCTCACACAATCCATCCATCTTTTCTTCGGCCTTCCTCTCCCTCTCAACATGTATATTCATCACTCTTTTAATCACATGCGTTTCATCCCTTCTCATCACATGCCCATACCAAGCCAAACGTGTTCACAGATACAACAAGTAAAGCGGCCAAGTGCGAGTCGTACTCACATACGAAGGGTTCCGTACCACAAGGCAAAAAACGTTGCAATAAATAAATTTCTTGTCCCTACAAGAACTTTAATTTTTAACTCTAATTATTACCTATTTGTTGTTATAGCGACAATAAAAATACACACTCTGATTTCAACTCTCTACCTATTATGGTTCATGAGATACAACCCGCTGACAGACAGACGAACGGACGGACTAATGGATGGACGGATGGACAACGGGGGCTTAGTAACAGGTTGCTGTTGGCACCCACTGGGTACGGAACCCTAAAAACAAAGAATATCAGCTGACCTTTTCGTTTTGCTAACTTTCTTTTCTCAGACGCGATATACCTTCCTACCTTCTCTAGAGAAATCTCAAATTCAAGTACATCCATCTTAACAAAACTTTACCCTATAAGAAATATTTTAAAGTAATAACTTTTCCTGAAGTTGAAACAACACATAACAGTTATTATAAAGGAAATGAAAAATCACTCATTTCATGAAGAAATTGCTCAGAAATATAATATTGACAGTGTTTTGAGTAGGATGTAGCGTGTGACATTAGGCTGACAGGCCACGTCAATACGACGAATAAAAAATGGCGGTTCAAAAGATTGCAGATGAGCTCGTGGTATGTTTGTTTTTGTCTCGGCTGAGATTTCAATTCATGGAAGATCGTAAAAGAATAATTATGGGAATAGTTGGATACTTGTTGACGTATTGTAAAAAAATTCCCTGTATTGAAATGCAAGCACGTTGCATGCACGTTTAGGCTCCACTGTTCTTCCACACCCGCGCGTCCGAAGCTTCACAATTTTAATAGCTATACATGTCGTTATGTTAAACACTTTTGCAAAATCCCGCACTTCGCAAACGCATAGTTTTTGAGAAAAAAAATCTTAAAGTTACAGAAAATTCAACATTATTTACATTATAAAATTGATACATAGATAATGTACGAATTTCCTTTCTAGGTCGTTCCGTTTTAAGTTCAGACAAAGTGATGGTAGATTTTAGTGGTTTTTATTATGGATACTGTAAGTTTTTTAACTTTAATCCATTTTTAACTGGGTAACGAAACGTAATCGAATGTGAGGGACGTTGACCTTTGACAGTTCTTATTCGTCGTTTTAAATTATTTTTGTTTTTTTTTTGTTTCCGATTACACTACACACTAAACCAACATAATATACAAAAATAAAACATTTGTAATGACAACTTAGGATGCAAGAGCGAGCGAAGCGAGCTCGGGACTTGGGGCACCCCGACTCGGACAGGTTAGATTCAAAGCGAGCGAACGAGCCCCCGCCATCTCCTTCGTGTTAGGTTCCTTTAAACCCTGTAGACAGAAATAGGGGCCCCGCGAAGCGGTGCTCCGTCGACTACGCCTAACCACATATTTTTGAAGATAAAAAAAAACTTTGGGATTTTTTTTCTCGGCCAATATGATTTTGCGAACTTTGCTTTTTTCAAATTTACACTAAAATCTATCAAAAAAAAAAAACAATCAAAAAACGCCGGGTGTGGAAGTACAGTGGTTCCCACGTTTATCTTCAGATAAAATATGTACATTTATCTTCAGATAAATGTACATATTTTATTAGTTTAGGTATATTTAGGCGCTAATCTCCGAAACAACTGAACTGATTTTAATGAAACCTTGAAAACATGCCGGGTGCCCGACCGACATTGAACAAAAGTGCGCAAGCGTGTAATCTAAATGTGTCGCGAAGAATGCTCGTCACACACTGCACTCCCAAATTAACTGGCACGTAAGACAGCAATGTATGTTGATCTTGAGACAACTAACCAGTGCCCTAATTCTGAACTTTCCACAATGTTAAATACAACACATTTTAACATAGCAACGATTTGTTATCCATAAGATAAGACTCCACAAAAAATTAGATTGGAGATTTGAATACTAATATTCTAGCATTAATTCTAGGGTTTTTTACGCTGTGCTGAGTTTGTGCGAATCCTACGATAAAGTATCGTTAGTTATCCGAATCAGGAAACTGCTAATATGCATAACAAAACATATCTCACTCGGTAATAGGATGCAATTTCTATAATATTTACAATACAAACTCTGCACAGCGAAATTAGTTCTGATTGAAACCACCACCACCACTATCAAAATGTACCAGATATTCCATTTTCTGTACTGTCTAAACACGAAACAAACTTATATACTCCATAAGTATACGTAAGTTCTATGAACTAAATGTAAATGTTCGTACGTGTGTGAACGTTCCCCATGCACCTAGTTTATGTGCCGACAGCATCACACTTGGATAGAGTATTACAGTCGGCTGAAATCACATGAGAGCGTCTTCAAGTTCAGACTTCACTGATTATATGTGTTTAACCCTGAAAGTATCGCTCGATATTATGTTGTGTCACGTAGTGCGTCTATGTACTCAGGGAATGTTGCAAGCCCTTTTAGTAACTTACTATCGGTTCTTAAAGACTGAAATAACTGTCACGTCATACCGTCTATTGCAACCATCTTTATTTTTATGACTACCGAGACCTATGATCGAGACAGACAGCTTTCGATGTCTTTGTAAAGAATGTACTAATTGCCAAATATTTTCACATGTACTAAAAGTTCTTGATAGGAGACCAAAAGAGTTCCGTACACAGTAAGCTCTGTAAGTTTTGTCACTGTGGCCGGTGCCTACGCGTGTGTTTCTATTTATTATGATTTACCAAAGCGTGCGCTCAACACTCGCCTATTATTAGCACAACCTTATTTTAGAGGCTGGCTGGAAACTCTGTTAATGCGCAAACGCACAAACACACACGTTAAGTGGGAAATACTGGTCTTCACACGATATTATGTCGTCGGAATTTTGAATATATCACCTATTTTTAGACGTGAGAGTATTTTAAACAGCGTGTTTTAATACATACCGAGATTGCATAACGTATGCAGATATACGTAGTTGTTTACATGTTCGTTCGTCAACATGTTAATGTAGGAACTGGTCTTAGTATCATAGTATGAGGGGCAAGAAAAGTGCGACAGAGCCAGGTGTCAATCCTTCCTAAAAACCCAGTTCGTCATCTCGCTAATGAATTGCATTTGCTAATTAGCCCGCGGCCAGTACGCTAAATTGCGCCGAACGATGTTTGTGTACGAAACGCTACGCGAGCAAACTGTTGTTCCGATCGAAGTTTACGCCTCAAACAACTCTACACTTGTACTGCTATTTATTGCTCTATTAAATTGCCCTCTGAAACGTGTAATGATCACTATTGTTCATAACGTGTGACAAATTGCCGTACAAACACACTTCTTCTGGCGAACGTTTGAAATAACATAATTATTATGCTCTATGACCTTTGTTTTCTATTATTCTCTTTCCTTACATCCCAAAAGAAACCATTCATCATCATCATCATTCCAGCCGAAAGACGTCCACTGCTGGATATAGGCCTCCCCCAAAGGGGGGGGGGGGGTATAGTATGGTGGTGGAATGCATAGAGAACGCTGCTGCCCATTCTCCGGTAAGACCCTTATTCGCCTTTTACGACACCCACGGGAAGTATGGGGTGGTGCTATTCTTTAAGTCCGGCACCACACAGACCGAACCAAGGAAACCATTACATAACCGTAAATCCTCTGCACTAAGCAGGGGCACATCCGCGCATAAAAGTGTTGAAACAACCATATTATGTATTCGAATCCTCAATCAAACAAACTTTTCTTACTTTTTACTTGTTTTTTTTTTTTTGTTTCTTATCTGATGACTGTGTCTGAAGGGCAAATCCCGTAATTAAAAGCATTCAAAATCTAGTCGCAGTCAAGAAGCTTCTATATAAAAGTGGAGGCAACACTCTAAATGCCTAAGTGAAGACGACTGTGGTCGGACACTCTCTTTCTAAATACACACATAAGAACGAGACAGTGATATGTGTTTTCTTTGTCATATGTATGTATTTAGAAAGAGAGTGTCCGACCACAGTAGTCTTCACTCAGGTATTTAGAGTGTTGTCTCCACTTTTATCTATAAGCTTCTTGGTCGCAGTCTCATCTCAGCGACAAACAAATGTCAAAAACTTGTCAAAAATGTAGAGATATTACAGGTATTTTTGACAGATTGAAACTGAGGTCAGACTGTGAACGTTCTTAATTTACGAGAACTGCCCCCCTGATATTTTGTGTCTTTTAGTATGCGCTAAATAAAAGTATTTTCTTTCTTTCAAATATGCACTTTATTAAAACAAATGAACATCGAAATTGAGAAACTCCTCCTTTTTTGAAGTCTTGCATAATCAATATTTGAATTCAAATTCAAGTTCATTTATTTCGTGAACACAGGGTACAGACAAAAGGTGTTATAAATACATAAGATCCGAACAGTGCCCCGCCAAAAGGCATACAAAATATCAAAGATTCCATAATGTCATGTGATAATTAAATAAAAGAAATGAATACAACAGTAATCAAAATTACCAAAATTATTTAGTATGTCATAACATGAGCACAGATTGGATTTAGTTAACAAGTATAATTAAAATTTGTCATTTAAATATTCGTCAACAGAATAATACACCTTGTTATTTAACAATTTGAACAGATTTCTTTTAAATTCGTTAATATTAATACTTGAGATAACTTGTCCTGATAACTTATTATATAGTTTTTGGCATAAAAGCTGTTGCTATGAAACTGTGTTTTTGTTTTGGCTAACACCTGCAATATTTTATGCTCTTTCAATTACATTAAATAGTTTAACCCAGGCACCTAACAGGTTTTGAATCCTCGAAATCTGCTCTCCAGTCCACTCTGAGCCAGCACATTCAATAACAAACCGTGTCTGTACTAAAAAAAAAATGTATATGTTTTACAGAATCCAAAAAAACCGCGTCGACAGGACTGTGCCAAATTTTCCTCACCAATATTTCGGTTACAGTCGCGAAACTACAACTTTTTCCTTGGTTTAAAGAATACCCAATTTACAGATGAAACTGGGTTACATAATTTACATAACACCATAGCACGCACTATGTACATAGTTAAAAAATGCCTGTTTTAACGCTAACCGCGCATCATCAATGTATGGAGAAAAACCGCGTCGACGCCGACGCCCCGAAATCGGGATGAAACCAGAAGTATGGAGACTTTATTCAAGCAAAATGTATATAATATATTTCCTTAAATCAAATATTAACTTGCGATAATAGCACATTTGTGTAAATAAATAATCAAAATTCATTACATAGCTTCTATAAATGTTACTGGGGAAATAATACGTGTCAAATAAATAATGCAATCTTACGGACCGTGCTCTCTGACATTGAAATACACGCGCACAACTTCTGACATTAAAGTTCAAGACCAAAGATAAATCAGAGTTAAATTTTATAAATAATAGTCGCATTGTTTTCTCAGAAACAATTAATAATCGAAGGAAAACTTATTTAAAGTTACGAGCGTAGGAGATGCGTTGCATATAACTTGTGTAGGACGAAGGATCAATATTTTAAATGTCAGGAACTAAAAATAAAATATCATTACAAAAATTCATGAGTATTATTAGACTTTAAGGTCTATTATTGAAATTGGAAATGGTTAAGTTCTAGTAATGTTGATATTGTTAGGTAGGTGGTAGTTGATTGAAGTGGTCAGCTTGCACCGCGGGCGGCTCGCAGGGAGCCGGGGGTCGGGGTGGATGCAACGCTCTCTGTACTCGAGGGCTGTTAGTTCATCGCGATCACTCCGCAAGTTAACACACCGGCCCAACTATGATGGAGATGTCGACGTACGCGCGGCTCCTCCGCGGTCTGAACCCATACGTCGACGACGATGAGGACGGTGACAACCCAGATGTTGAACTCCAGTGAGTTTTAATTCGAAGTGTTATCAATTTGTTGATTTTTTGTTTTGTTTTGTTTTTGGTTTTTTAATTAAATTGTTTTTATTTAATGTTATTGTTTTATTTCATTGTTGGTGTATGGTAATAAACGGGTTTGGTTTTCAATAATGACACTTTTATAGGGTTCTGTTTTTAATTAATGAAATAATTTTAATGTCCTTTAGATTTTTTTAATAGGAGTGACAGTGTATTTACCTATTTCAAAGTATTTTTTTTTCAAGTTATTTTTTTTGTGCTTCTATTTTCATGCTTTTAAAAGTTTAAGCGGAACGGAAAAAATATAGACATTTAAGTAATTTCTTCTTAAAAATTAAAATCTGAATATATTAATCCCAGTTATTTTTCTAAGAATCAGTTTCAGAATTCTGCTACCAAGAAAATCCGAGCATAAAATTTTTATTAGTACCTTAATAAAAATTTTATGCTCGGAATATTTTGTTATTTAATAATTTTATCAAGTGTTCATTTAACGTAAATAAATACTTTATTATATGGATACCTCAATCCTTGAGTGATAAATTAAAATTAAGCATTTAATCGTTCTGCGAACTGAAATAATTGTTGCGGAAATAATTGGTTCTCAGAAACAAACAGTTAAACAGTTCACTTAACTTATGCGATTCATAAATAATGATGTGTGTTAACATAATGACTTCGTGAGTCGATGGGCCCATGTGGTGGATTACGTAACAGCCTGCTCCCTCTCACCGAGAGGAGAGGAGACCTGTGGCCCAGCAGTGCGATCATTATAGGCCTTATCGATACGAGGGAAACAGAATATTTAAAAGTAGGCTTGTAAAGATTTTTAATTCAGGTATGACATTAATTCTGAACATAAACCTTTATTTTTGCGTCTTCAGCATTACCAATATTATCTGGTAATTTATTGTACCTACAAATATTTTACCGCGCCTTCGTATAAAATATTTGTCTTATCGTAATTATTGAGATAACTCGCTTGAAAAGTACTCCATTTGAAATAAGATTAGACATTTAAATTAACCTTGTTTACAGTCCGTTCAACCGATTTTGACTTCTATACCGTAGGCATAAAGATGGTATTAAAAACAAAAAGTGGTTACAATACCAACTGTTTACTGCAGCTACCATATGTCATGCCACCGACCTACACTTCGATAAAATCTCAACTGTTATCATTACGGTTATCAGTGTTAAGCGTTGTTAGATAATGATCTACCAGAAACATTTTTTTGTTTTGTGACATTCGTTCAGAAAACTAGTAATTTAGCTGAGCCTATAACGTTCTCACTGCTGGGACACATGCCTCATCTCGGTGAGAGGGAGTGGGCCGTAATCCACCACGCGGGGTCCGTGCAGGTTGGTAGATGATACGTCTTCGAATTTCTGGTTCTAGGCCATGTCTGTTCCCTCACGGTGTTTTCCTTCACCGTTTTGAAAGTTAAGCGCCTGTCTGGGTTCGAACCGACGATCTCCAACTCGTAATTCGCGGCCGCTACCACTGGGCCACCACTGCTTATTTCTAATTAGTCTCGGAGATTGTTAAGCAGACTTAAGTAATGTGCCAAACCGGGGTTTACCGGATTTATCTACAAAATGTTAGAATCCGATGAAAATTTCAAGTGTCCCAGCAGTGAGAACATTACAGGCTGATTATGCTTATGCTTTTACTAATTAAATCATATGTAGAGCTTTGCTTATCATTTAAGAATTCACTTACAGCGAAGAACCCATTGTTTTAGACATTACTTTAGGTGCACAGAGAGATGTTGCGTTTTATTAAATTTAATATTAAGGTCGAATGACGTGTTCTAATTAAAAACAGGGGGCCTAAAAAGGCCACTTTGGCAGAATCATAAAAGGATGACATTAGGAATCATAATACGGCGAAGACAGTCCGTATTTTTCTTTTTTTCGCTGCTCTACGTAAGTATAATCAAAGAGATTGGGATTGGATTTGGATTGGATTGGTTGGTATTTTAGCACACACAAAAAAAAACTGAAACATCCTTCACCAATGGGATTTGATACGATTAATTAAATGAAACTAGTAAAATTGGTACGTATAACATAGTTATTTTTAAATGTCAAGTATTTGACAAATTATATTAGTAACATGTCTGTGTGGATATAATGAAATAACAATGATTTTTCTATAATAATAATAAAGTGCATACAGGGATAATCGTCGGTTGGTGCCTTGTTATCGTTTAAAATTGTCTAAGAGGCCTCTGCGAGTTGGCTTTGGCCCCTGGTATGCTTTCCAAAGGTCCGGGTTCGCGGGGTCCACAGGTTAGGAAACGACATAAGAAATAATAATAATATCGTTTATTGCGCGGATTGCGCCAACAACTTAAAAACTATGTTATTAAACCTTACAAACTAACCTTACAACAACTAATAACTACGTAGTTATTAGTTCCAGAATGGTGCAGAGGCACATGCCGACACGTGTTGAGCCACATGGCTCAACACGTATCGGCATGTGCCTCTGCACCCAGTGCCTAATAAGCCATAGAAGTCATTTTCTAGGCACAGACACAGGGCGGTAAATTATACAACTTCAGATTTCCTGAATTATATCTCCTCGATTAATATAATTATGAAGCTGTACTCACCACCACGCTTTTATTAAAACTACGACGCGTATGTACATTTGATATTATCATATTCCTGAAATAATTATTTCATACTGTTATATTGTTTTAATTAAACCATTTGCGATTCAACTAATTAAGTGATTTTGGAATTGCGTCACTACATGATAAGCTTTAATCATTTTATATCGGCGAAAATAATTATATGTTTAAAACTGAAATAAAAACATGATACTTTAATCAATTATTTAACTGACAGACACTCAGCCTACTCCATATCACATAGCTAGCCTTTTCCCAATTATATTGGGGTCGGCTTCCAGTCAAACTGGATGCAACTGAATACCAGTATTGTACATGGAGTGACTGCTTATCTGGTCAGATAAGCAGATAATTGGGTTGTGGAGGTCTCCACAACCCAATTACTGGGTAATACGATACCCCTTTGTGAGACTGGATGTCAGACTTTCGGGCTCTGACTACCCGTAACGACTGTCAAAGATCCAAGAATCACAGCCAGGACCGACGGCTCAACGTGCTTTCCGAAGCACGCAGCACGCACGGTTTATCTTTACGTAACAAGTTACTGTGTCTGTGTGGTGCCGGACTGGTCTGTGTGGTGCCGGACTTAAAGAATACCACCACCCCTTACTTCCCGTGGGTGTCGTAAAAGGCGACTAAGGATCGTACCGGAGAATGGGCAGCAGCGTTCTCTATGTATTCCACCATCATACCATACTGCGATCGCCAACCCGCCTGCCAAGCGTGGCGATTATGGCAAACCCTCCCAACATTGGGGGAGGCCTTTGTCCAGCAGTGGACGTCTATCGGCTGAAACGAAACAAGTTACTTAAAGATAAACCCAACCACGAACCAACCGACCTGTGCGGCTGATCTCACACACACAAACTGGCGCTAATCAGATATTAGGTAATCTGAAAGTTTCTATGTTTGAACGTATTTTAATCAGTCGCGGATTTGGATGCAGTCAGTTATAGTTTTTCGATTACCACATAGAATTCTTTTATCCTGGTAAATGTTATCAATGTACCTACCTATGTTAAAACTAGCTTCTGCATTTTTCATTTCAATCTGGACCCAGTTCTGAAGTGCACGTAGATGAGGTCGCCTCCAAAAGGTAGTTTTACACAATTATTAAATCGCGTCGCACAAGAAAGTAAACAATATATGATAAGTCAAAGGTAGTTTTACACAATTATTAAATCGCGTCGCACAAGAATGTAAACAATATATGATAAGTCAAAGGTAGTTTTACACAATTATTAAATCGCGTCGCACAAAAAAGTAAACAATATATGATAAGTCAAAGGTAGTTTTACACAATTATTAAATCGCGTCGCACAAGAAAGTAAACAATATATGATAAGTCAAAGGTAGTTTTACACAATTATTAAATCGCGTCGCACAAGAAAGTAAACAATATATGATAAGTCAAAGGTAGTTTTACACAATTATTAAATCGCGTCGCACAAGAATGTAAACAATATATGATAAGTCAAAGGTAGTTTTACACAATTATTAAATCGCGTCGCACAAGAAAGTAAACAATATATGATAAGTCAAAGGTAGTTTTACACAATTATTAAATCGCGTCGCACAAGAAAGTAAACAATATATGATAAGTCAAAGGTAGTTTTACACAATTATTAAATCGCGTCGCACAAGAAAGTAAACAATATATGATAAGTCAAAGGTAGTTTTACACAATTATTAAATCGCGTCGCACAAGAAAGTAAACAATATATGATAAGTCAAAGGTAGTTTTACACAATTATTAAATCGCGTCGCACAAGAAAGTAAACAATATATGATAAGTCAAAGGTAGTTTTACACAATTATTAAATCGCGTCGCACAAGAAAGTAAACAATATATGATAAGTCAAAGGTAGTTTTACACAATTATTAAATCGCGTCGCACAAGAAAGTAAACAATATAATATGATAAGTCAAAGCGCAATCAAGTGTTGTTTACTTTATTATTTTCTAGCTGCGCCCCGCGGTTTCACCCGCGTGAATTTCGATCCCGTGGGAATATCGGGATAAAAAGATAGATAGCTTTTAATCCAGGGTGTCAGCTACCTCCATATAAAATTTTATCTAACCGTTTGAGCGTGAAGAAGTAACAAACATATAAACACACACACTACACACACACACACACACTCACACACTCACAAACTTTCGCCTTTATAATATTAGTGTGATTGGAACTGATTTTAATTTTCTCACAATATTCCTATAATTTCGCTTGCCCTTGTAATGTAAGGCCACATTGCAAGTCGTAACATTCACTGCCTAAAAAGGCCACTTTGGAGAAACATAAAAGGATATCATTATGAATCGTAATATGGCGAAGACAGTCCGTGTTTTTCTTTTTTTTGCTGCACTACGTAGGTATAATCAAAGAGATTTGGTTTGGATTTGAATCGGATTGATTGGTATTTTTGTCTGTGTGGTGCCGGACTGTCTGTGTGGTGCCGGACTGTCTGTGTGGTGCCGGACTTAAAGAATTGCACCACCCCTTACTTCCCGTGGGTGTCGTAAAAGGCGACTAAGGGTCTTACCGGAGAATGGGCAGCAGCGTTCTCTATTTATTCCACCACCATACCATACTGCGATCGCCAACCCGCCTGCCAAGCGTGGCGATTATGGCAAACCCCCCCAAAATTGGGGGAGGCCTATGTCCAGCAGTGGACGTCTATCGGCTGAAACGACGATTGGTATTTTAGCACAGACAAATAAAAACTGAAAAATGCTTCACCAATGGGATTTGATACGATTAACATAACGGTTAACTGTCCATTATGTTATCGTTCTATGATTCTGCCAAAGTGGCCTTTTTAGGCCCCCAGTTCACGCGCCTGCGTTGTTTCCTGTGACGGGAAGCTTGTGGCTCCCCATAGGGGTAGGCGGAAACAGAGTGCCACCTGCAGCTGCTGCGATCCTTACATACGCCTTTTCCTTTACTAATTGCAGCCAATTACTTCCACTCGATACTGTATCATTATAAATACTTGGAAAAGACCTTGGCTTACTCGCGGCAGTTTGTTCGTGAATACTTAATTAAATAATTGGTTTTAAAAATTATATCGATTTTACTGCGGTTTGTCTAAGAAAAATATTTTTATTTGTAATTTAATTTAATTAGATTTTATTTGTAATTTAATTTAATTTGATTTTATCTGTACCTAATTTATTTTAATTAAATAAATTTCTATTTGCATGCCGCTGTGTCGGCGAGACATGATGATCCTTAACTACTTTATTACATCTTTGTACCGTGTTTCTGGCAAATAAACGAATTATTATTATTATTATTAAAAAGGGTAGACATACGACCGTATTTCTGTACAGCCCTTTTTAACCGACTTCAAAAAAGCAGGAGGTTCTCAGTTCGTCGGAATCTTTTATTTTTATTTTTTTTTACCGACTAGAAACGTTCGTAAGTATATGAGCGGGTCAAATAATAACAAAACATATCATAACATCACGCCTATAATCGCCAAAGGGTTAGGCACGGGTGTACCTATACTCCCACATTTCGTGTGTATAAGGAGGCAAAAGTATTCTATTAATTTATCTATCTGACCTATTGCCGCATCACCACAAATTCATGATCAAATAAAACAAAAAACCAACTAAAAAAGGTAATAAAATGGCGTGGCAGACCTGTAATAGGCACATTTGTAGCGCCGTTGTCAAGCCATCTTGTGTGAAGAGGTTCTGAAGCCGACTGGAGAGCTATCCGATAAGGGAACGTTTTAGAAAAACAACGCCAATCAGCTCTCGGCGCCAAGTGCCTGCTGACGACGAACCACGCAGCGGTTTTACAGCACCTCTCCACTCCAGGGATATCGGTTTGACATTTGATTTGAATGATACTTGCATAGTGATTAGAAATTACACACCGACACCTACCTACCTAAAGGTATTCTTTATTTTAAGAGTATGCTCTGACGACGCAATCAACTGTTTCTACAACACATAAGGCTAAGATCTTATAGGAACAAGCTCTCAAACAATAACCTGCTCTAAACTTCGATAACTCTTGATATTTCTAAGTATGTAATCGTCGACCCTGCAGGCTGTAGTTAAGGCTGGCAGCTTTAGCAGTCAAACTGGGGCTATTAAGAGCACATGAGTGGCATGTTTGAGCACGTTTGGCTGGGCGAAGCCGGGGCTCACACATTGTGGTAGGCAGCATTGAAGGGTCGTGAATGAGCAGAGTGGTAGGTTGTAAGTAGTACCTGGCGCTTGGATACAAATGAAAAGTGGTGTTTTGTGTTACTACGACTGCGTACAGCCACGGACCTTTCGACCCTTTTTTTTTAAATTAAGTACCTACAGTTAATCCACGAAAACAATAATAATTATGCACGGTCTAATCAGTGTTTAGATACTGCAAGTCATTTGTTGTTTCAAGTATATTGGCAAGGCAAGAAACATGTATTGTGTCAAGCTTTAATGTCCAAAAAACAAGCGTTCCACTTGGAACAGGAAAACCTAGTTCTTTTCTCGTCTACTGCCGGTCGATTCTGTAAAAATCTCACCGTGAAAACTTAGGTGAAGTGAGTTTGTTTTTGCTAAGAATTGACACTATTGACAGCTCACTCCACGCTCACTTCACCTAAGTTTTCACGGTGAGATTTTTACAGAATAGCATCGCTGTTCATTATTATCAACTATCTCTAAATTGAGCAAATTCAATTGGGCAAATTCTCTACCAAAAACATAGTCCGAAGCGTAGTCTATATGAAAAATCTTTCTAACTACAACTTTCTTTCGCAGATCACTGCCGAAATTGTCCAACCAGGAAGAAGAGCCCGGACGCCCACCCCTGGGAGGGGTGGTGACGTTCGAACCCATACAACACGACCACGACTTCTGCGAAAGAGTTGTTATCAACGTAAGTACATAGTTTAGCATCACTATTATCATCATCTGTGTCCAAATCATCAAAACACAATATTATTTTACATTTGATCCTACTTGGGCACTTGTCAAACGTTAGAAGATAGGTGCACGGTTCCCATTGGTCGAGAAGAGCCCGCAAGGAACTCCATGGTAACTCCATCATAAAATCTGATCGATATTTTCACGGAATCGATCTTCAACCATAAAAAAAGAATGTCTTAGTTCCACCAATTTAGTTACTTCTGAAAAAGGTTGATAGAACTATTCTTAACAACAAAAGATTAGATTTATATTTTTTACTATAAGTTTTACCAATTTATAACTTTGACAACTTCAGAATATATGGTCAATAACGTAACATACACTTTCGTCACTCAGAAAACCACCAGAGAAACTTTATGACCAATTATTATATGATCATTATTATCAAAATTCCAATATCATCTTTGCCATTTTTATCAATCTTTTTTTTCATCTTTGCCGAGCTACTTGCGTGCAAAAAAAAATGGCCCACCCCCATGCCGCCTCCATTTCAAAAATCAAAACATCTCAAAAATCGTAAAGAATATAATTTATTATTTTATATTGTGTGAAGGTATAAGATAGTGTTTATTCAAATAAACTGTACCTTACCTGGTACAGTTTATTTGAATAAACACTATATTTTGATAAAAGCAATATTCTTGACAAGATCGACTCGACTCTTCAGATGTCCTCACCGGCTCGGAAAAATTGCGTGATCTTTTTGTCAATTAAATTGACAAATATTAAATTTTGTTTATTTCTGTTTATTTAATCCAAATTGAACTTCATTTTGTTAACGGACTTCAAAAAAAATGAGGTTCTTTATTCAACATCCTGATTGTAAGTTCGCGATTTTCTCAAAAACTAATGAATCAGTTTTGGTAATTCTTTAAGTAATGTAATGTACTAACTAATGTATTGTGTTTTAATATACAATATATAAGGTTATTGCAAGTAAAACTTGTTGAATTATATTGTTTCAAATCGAATAGCGGGGTGGGTCGATTTTTTTGCACGCAAGTGTATTTAAGTCTCTTCAAAAATCACCGTTACCTAAATCTTCAGTATCATCGTCATTTTCACAGCTACCTATTATTTTCTATCGTTAGGTACGGTCACTGA
The DNA here is from genome assembly GCA_916614155.1 of Mesoligia furuncula. Lineage (NCBI taxonomy): Eukaryota > Metazoa > Arthropoda > Insecta > Lepidoptera > Noctuidae > Mesoligia > Mesoligia furuncula. The sequence goes on from OU744790.1 coordinate 38,709,481, forward strand.
ACTCAGTTGTTTCTCTTCACATAGGTACCTATCTTTGCCAATGTGTCAATCAGCGAACGAATAACTATGACTATTCTTCTAGCAATATTTTGATGCACCTCCATAGTTAAACTATTATCCCTGCCTACTCTCTGAAAATTGGTCTTGTAACAAAATACCTGAAAATATGAATTCCAAATTACCAAAACTAATTACTATCTACTTACAATTAGTAGGTAGTACCAAAGTAAAATTATTATTAATTTGGATCTAGTACTACCAAAACTTGCTCCCATTTTTCTAAAAGAATCGCTGAGATCCGAACGTTTTCTCGCGCAAAAGAATTATTCGCCAGGAATAAAAAATTGTAAATCTAACATTACAATTACAACGTAAACACGGAGCCATATCAATCATGCACACATACACGCCTCCCCATTCACCAATTGCCATTACTATTCACACACACAAATCTCACATTTAAATACGTTTTCGGCCTATATTTCACTTTTTCAACAAGTTTTTATTAGCTGGACCGGCAACTGTGTCATCAGGTGTGTAATTAATCCTCAATCAGTCACTTTTGCACAAGGCCTGCTACCCTTGGAATAAAGAATCTACCATACACGTAAATAATAGCAGCATACCTGCCAAAACATAACGAGATACAAACCTACTTAACGTTTTCATGATTATAATAATCCGACTACATAATAAAATTGTCCAGTACAATAACGTGTTTAGGGCGGTGACGGGTCTATCCCGATACTGCAGTGCCTCGGGTATGTTCGCAGAGGCGCGTACGCACCGACTGCTTTCACGCGACCATGCGCAAGCGCGCCGCGTCCTTGGTGCGCAGGGTACGGGTTAGCCCCAACATCGTTCTCATGATGATTGCGGAAAGGCTGGACTGCCCCTTCATCCGACATTGTTCCAGCAGACATGTTGCTGTAGCAATCTCGGAGAGGGGTATTGCATTTATTAATTTTTATTTCTATGTTAGTTAATTATGTTAGTAATTAAATGAAATTAGAATAAATCGATTTCTTTTAATTTTATATAACATTATAATTTCATTTAATTTGATTTGTATTGATTTCTTTTTTTTTATATTTTATTTGAATTTATCTGATTTTATTTGATTGTATACGTGTGCCATTAATGGGTGTTATTTACCTGAAATAAATGAATTTATTTAATAATAATTAATTCACTTGGCATCCCTCTATACACAACGCACACAAACATTCAGAAGGTTTTTTTTTTTTGAGGGTGGGCCCTATCATCAAATGACCCCTCCCGCTCTGGGAGGAGCGGAAGGGAGTGTCAGACTCTTACTGACTATTACCCACCCGTGTTCCTTCCTTAGCCCTTTATGTTCCGGGGTAGTGGTAACCATTTCTGACAATCCCGCTGTTTCGGACAATCCAGAAGGCTCACATACTCCTTAGGTACTCGGGCACTTACGGCCAAAATACTCAGGAATGACGTAACCCGTGGCCATTGTTCTACTCTGCTCTCTCTTGAAAGCTATGCTCACACTGCTAGCAACGCTAACCATTACGCTGAAACTGTGGACAAGGCTAAACCACTAATTATAATGACCCTTCGTATGAATGAAAATTAAAAGCGACCTTGTAACCTAATGGCAATATATCTAGCGTTTTCCCAACTATGTTTGTTGGGAATGCATGCAGTTGGATACCAGTCTTTTACATGGAGCGGACTGCTTATCTTACCTTGCCCTTGGTAAGACTGGTTTTCAGACTTTTGGGCTTCGCGGGGTAGTTGCGTAACACACTATCAGTAGCAATGGGTTTCATTTTAACAGTTGAACAACATTCTTTGCGTTACCTTGTTAAGCAGACAAATTTTTCGAAGAAGTAATGAATTAGTAATATCCTTCGAAATGATTCAGATTGAGATTGATAATGTGGTACGCAATTAGGTGCTGACTACCGTAACGACTGTCGAAGATCTTCTACGAATAACAACCGGGACCAACTGCTTAACATGCTTTACGAGGCACGAAGGGTCTAGATGTTGACTTACTAGCAACGCCCCGCGGTTTCACCCGCGTAAGTTTTGATCCCGTGGGAATATCGGGATAAATTGTATCCTGAGTGTTAATCCAGGAAATGGTCTATCTATGTGCCAATTTTCATCCAAATCTGTTCAACGGTTTACGCGTGATTGAGTAACAAACATCCGAACATCTTCACAAACTTTCACATTTATAATATTAGTAGAATTTATTCTGGTTTAGAAGCGTCTTTACTTTCTATCATGACGTTTTTATTAGTTTGCTTCCTTTTATACGTATTTTCATAAAAACGGAACCTCAAATTTCATACAGTTCAAAAGAAACCCCGGATTCAAAAATAATATCCTAACACAAGCTTTCACATTTCGGCTTGAGACAACCGAAAAGTTCCTCATACTCCAGTGGGTCAGAAACATGACAAGCAAATCAACTCCTACGTCCATATTCTATCTTTGTGATTCTTTGTTAAACGGAACAAAATATTGTGAACAGCATTGCAGTAAGCATCCTTATTACTTATCTCGAGTTCGAAGTTTTATTTAGATGCTGGCGTGGACAGCAATTCTTCCTTCGAAGCAAAGGAAAAAACATGATTAAGAGCGTTTACGCCGTAAGGCATTTCATACAAACTTTCAAGCCCGTATTTTTCGAAATGAATGAACCGATTTTAATGAAACTTCATACGCTTAAGCGACATACAAAGGTCTAAAAAGTTAGTAGAGAACATTTTCGGAAATGTCCTATTTAAAAAAAGATAACTGGAAATCTCTGTTTCTACGGAAAAATTAAAATCGGTCTAAATTGGCTGCAACACTATTTTTCGAAAATGTTCTCTACTAACGCTCTTAAGGCTTCGCTGTTATTCAATTTCTTTTGCTCTGTGGTTGTGCTTTTCTACAGAACTTGGAACATAGGATGAAATTCCATTTACAAGAATTTTTCCATATTAAATCCTTAAATGTACTGGGAAATTCCTACTCAATAAGAAATTCCAGGTAGATCCAAGTATAACCTTCTTAGGAAGTTCAATAAATGTTCTAAAAACGGCATGTCCTTCATGCACCTTGTCACTCACGAGTATTCAGTTGTTTGGAACGGGCATATTGGACTCTAACAAGTTTCTCTAATAATACCTGATGTTGTAAACGTCTCGCTGCGCTGTATCAGGAATCAATTGCCAGACACGTAAGTCAAGATCACGTAAACCTTCAAACGGCCACGTATTTCATTACGTACTGCGTCCGAGATTAAAATATATGAATACGGAGGTAATATGAGAAAAAGTTGCAACTCGCGCCCAATCCACAGCACAGGCTTCAATTTAATATACACAAGAGGCGCACGAAAGGCGCCAGTTTGAGCGGCGGCGAAGCTTTCTCAACGCTGAGCCCTGCTGGGGCTTGGTATTTCATTTTGCTATAGAACCCCGTGCTCCACTAGGACTTACCCTTGACATTCAGCTGCAATATAAAGGCCACGACCATCCTTTGCATGAGAATGCAGAACTTTACAGTTCTATTCGTCTATAAGATTGTCTGACCTTGATCCGCCCCTTTACAAACATCCTTTGTGGGAGGAAGCTTCGTTACTAGATGCTACTCAGCCTCGACTTGCAGCAACAATACAAAGAACTAATCATTAATGTCATAAACGTGGACATTTATTTTTCATTCTAGAAAGTGTCTTCTGTTTGTTTATTGTAGATTTATGATTCGTACTGCACTACTTTGAGTATTCGAAAAATGCAGAGGAATTATGAACTTGACCTATATTATGGAACTTGTCAAGTTAATATACTGCTCTATGAAACCCTGCGCATTGCATTCTTGGAAATTTGCTTGGAAAAGCTAGTTACAGAGATAGTTTTAATAAAAAATCTTAGATAACTAGTACCAGGTTCTCAGTAAACTGTACACGGTACGGTTTTCTAGAAGCCTTCAGAAGTTAACAGGATTTTATTAAGGGAACTTTTCTCAACATAGTGCATCGTTAGGAGCGCCACTCACTTGAAGTCTAAGCCATAAGATCTAGGCGGATACAACTTGAAGTATGCAAGGATGGTCTTGGTATGTTTGATAGTTCATCAAATCGATTTTATTATTTCAATCGAGTATTATGCGCAACTTTTACAGATATGGAGTGGATGAAAAATAAAGAACTTACAATATTTTAGAGCAAACTAAAATAGCCAAAGACATTCTTTAAAATGTTGGACCTTCATTGCTAGCCATTCTATATTACCCCCTGTAAGCCAAACAACAGAGCAAATCAAAATATCCTGGCAAACAATCCAACATCTCTGGAACTTAGAGAATAACGAGCTGCGTCTAAGTTTACTGCGATCATCGGGAATTGTTGTTTAAATAAATAAATAATTAAGAACGATGAAATGTTGCGTTCAGCGGCTCTCAGGTAGCTATCAACGCTAAGGTGTTTACTGGCCGCGGAAAGCACCAAACATACGTTTAACGATGCGAGCCGGGAGCGATGCATTGTGGAGGTGGCATTAGGATAGAACTTGTCTTGAAGCATAAAGTTTGAATAGCATACTCGTGTAAGGAATAAAACTTCGAGAGCAGGTCATTTGATAAAAAAATGGCTGGTCCTTGATCACTTTTTGGGATAATTCCAAACTTATTTTATGACACTTGCAACCTTATAATATTATGAACGTAAGACTTCAAAAATGCATAAAAAAATCGAACCACATTCATAACTCGAGTTTTAATAAATTTATCTGTTTACTCCAGTTACAACATTATATTTTTTGGTTATAGCGTGCAAATCCAACCAACCAATCCAACAATCACGTTTGTAATCACTGCGGTTAAACCAACTGCATCCAGAACACAATATTATAATTGAACTATTTAAAGCTTTCCCATGCAAATCACCCACATGCTGCCGTGAAGACGCTTTGTCAATAGTCAGTAAACAATGTGACTTTACCCTCCATATTACATCACTTGTGTGGTAAGGGGTAATACGTTACATTCATGAGGGCACTGCGTTCCCGTCTGATGTAGACTCGATCTTCAATAGGTTACATCCATGAGGGCACTGCGTTCCCGTCCGATGTGGACTCGATCTTCAATAGGTTACATCCATGAGGGCACTGCGTTCCCGTCCGATGTTGACTCGATCTTCAATAGGTTACATACATGAGGACACTGCGTTCCCGTCCGATGTTGACTCGATCTTCAAGGTCCTCAGTGACACGCGCCACTACTTCCAGACTGATTTGTTTCTACACAATCTTTTCAGCGTGATAAACTAAAACAGGACATGAAGTGTTATTTTTAGTATCATTGGAAGTTAGAATGTCTCTGATCGAGCCAGTTCTGTCACCAAATAATGACGTGCCCTTATGCAAATGTATGTATAATGTACTTATAGTAAGGCTTTCAACTTCAGTTGCATCCTTCCGTTTAAACATCTTGAACGAAATAGATGTTCTATTTATTACCTACCCTCCAATAAACCCTAATACATAGCTCCAGGCATCTTAAAACAGCATGTTATGTAAAGAAAATGGGATTAAACTCCAGAATACGTTGCAGTTAATTGGTTTCTCCAATAATGTTAGATCCATTAATCTTTCGAACGAACCCCGATTGAATGGTTTACAATGTGTCAGGGTTACGACCGGTATTTAATCGAAACAACTATTTTTAAACCACACGTTTTTCTAGTGGATTATCACAGCTGACTAATTGTAGGTGCGACGCGTTCGTAGAATTCTCTTTTGATTTCTGCTGTGACAGTTGAAGTTTTGAGTGACTCTTACGTTTCGTTCTCTTACGTGACGTTTCGGTTTACGAGAAATTGTTAAATTCTAATGATAATTTAGAAATGCTTTAGCAACTACAAATAAATTAAAATAATGTTACGTCTGGTCTTGTTTATTTTTTCGGGACGTACCATTCGGCAAGTCGCTTCACCTGCTATCGATTTTCCCCATTACGCGAAGCTCGGTCGCGTGTCAATCCACACTAATTTTCTCACCGGCCATTGGTCAACGACTCGTAATTATGCCTACCTGTTGATATATCACGACTTCACTGCCTTGTTAGTAAATATCGCTTTGAACTTTGTGAAACTCCTTCAAAGCAAAAAGGTACTCAACGTCCGCAGTGTCGTCAGCGCCGAATGGGCCGTTAACATTTTACTATTCCTGCATTACGTCAAAATCGAAGTAAGCGTTATGCAATCGGCAATAGAATAGTGACTTTCGCTTTTCTTTAACTACATCAATGTGCCAAGTGCTACTTGTAACATGTTCTGTGACTAATTAACAGCAGATCGGAAGTAGTTCGACAAGGGTTAGACGAGAGATCTATTCTGCTTGGGTATAGATGCCTTATCCTTTAATTAGCGGAGCGCGGTAGGCTATAATAGTAAACGCGGGGCAGTCACATTATACGGTTTTGACAAATCGCCTATGTAAGTGCAGCACGTTACTCGCGCGTGGGAGTTGAGTGCCACACTAACGCTTATAGAAAATTTTCAGTCCGTGACTTATTGCCTTTAGGTTTACATTCCAATTTCCGCTTAGTGCGCTCTGTTGCAAAATTGTAGAGGCTCGAAATGATTCGGTGAATCGAGCCGAGATGACGATAGTTATAAATTAATGCTATTTGGTGTTCCAAGAATATGAGAATTGGGTTTCAATGTAATAAAACTGTGACTGTGTAATTAGTGACCCTGGTCCGTGGAGTTAGTATGAGAATGTTAGTTCTATGAAATATTGACTGGAGCGGACTAAGTTTAAATTAATTTTCGTTGAATAATATAGGTGTTGACAAGATCATTATAGAAGCGTCACTGTCGACGTACGTTTGTTGCTCACTCGCTCAGCTGGACCGGCGCGGGCGCCGAGACGCGCGGCATGCTCGCCACCGCGCGTCTCCCACGGCTTATAAAAAGACACCCGACCTTAAAACATGGAACCATTCGCGGTTAGCGTTTACAACGGAAAATTAATTAAAATCTCTTCATAAAAGCTCGCTGCAGTACGACGTACAACTGGCTCCGCCCTTGGAGAACACACACAATAAAATGTATTTTTGGATACGCCCATTGCCAGCCGCGGAGGTACATCCGCGCGAAAGAAATATTGTGTGAAACTTTGCGTCCGCGGAAAGTGAATGTACGCGCGTTTGCTTGTAAATATTGATTTGATTAATTTGGCGGCGCGTCGATAGGCCGCGTCCACCGCGCCGCGTGCGCTGCTAATCTTACGTGCGTCGCGCGTCGCCACGCAACGCCACTGGTTGAACCGCTTTGAACCGGAATAGAGTTCTCACGCTTTATTTGTTTTCACATTAAAAATAAAGTGTTTATTTCATGACGTCTCTAAGGACTGTTAGACAGAAATCGAGCTCACACTGAAACTTATATTAAAGATTTTAAACGCTGCACTGTTCTAATTTACCGATAGTCCCCTAATCTAATACCTATAGAATTGGGACAAGTTGTCACAGTTATAACCGTCACATTGCCAGTCCGACACATGTGTACGAGTAGGTACAACAGCAAACCGCAGCTTCCCTCCACAAGATGACTCCGTTTTTATTTTGTGTTCGGATACACATAAAAAACACATTCATACATTATTTATTGCATTTTATTTACGTACCGTTTTAAACAACAAATATAAAAAACATGGGAATAGAACTATCGTTACTAGGACGTTCCCATTAAGTTTACTTTTATCGCTAACAAGACCATTACGGAGCGTCCACTTCACGTGTTGTGGAGCATTTAAAGGTAGAAAGTATCTTGTCAACAGTTAACAACTACGTACTTGTACGCAGATTGTACTGAGATAAACCTAGAAAGGTGGAACGAATTTGATATGTGACAGTTATTGTTCACTTGTAAAGTGAAGTGTATCTTTTACGACTGTTTCTGAGTGTATTCTTAAACTTTGGGTTATAAATTAGGATGGAATATTATATACATACACCAAAGTACTAGGGATTATTTTTGCTAGACCGAACCGGCTTACGTATTCCACATTGGGCACCCGCTTAAATGGCACCTGAGTGGATGCACCTGACACACAGCGGCACATTCAATCAGGTGCCATTTAAGCGGGTGCCCAATGTGGAATACGTCAACCGGCGGCGGGGTAATTGCGTAACACACTATGTGTAGCAATGTGGAATACGTCAACCGCCGGCGGGGTAATTGCGTAACACACTATGTGTAGCAATGTGGAATACGTCAACCGGCGGCGGGGTAATTGCGTAACACACTCTGTGTAGCAATGTGGAATACGTCAACCGGCGGCGGGGTAATTGCGTAACACACTCTGTGTAGCAATGTGGAATACGTCAACCGGCGGCGGGGTAATTGCGTAACACACTATGTGTAGCAATGTGGAATACGTCAACCGGCGGCGGGGTAATTACGTAACACACTATATGTAGCAATGTGGAATACGTCAACCGGCGGCGGGGTAATTTCGTAACACACTATGTGTAGCAATGTGGAATACGTCAACCGGCGGCGGGGTAATTGCGTAACACACTATGTGTAGCAATGGCTTTCTTTTTGACAGTTCAACAACATTCATTGCCTTATTTACGTTGTCGAGCAGACACATTTTTCGGACGCATGAAGCAGTGGATTAGCAATATCCTTCAAAATGATTCAGATTGTGATAGTGTGTTATTTATAAATTACTAACTTCTGCCCGCGACTTCGTCCGCGTGAAATTTCACCCTGCCCCACTTCACCCTCTTAGGGGTGGAATTTCGAAAAACCCTTTCTTAGTGGATACCTATTACCTACTCTCCACAAAGAACACACACTTCAAATTTCATGGCTCTAGGACCAGTGGTTTAGGTTGTGCGTTGATATATCAGTCAGTCAGTCAGTCAGAACTTTGAATTTTATATGTATAGATAGATGGTGCTGGTCTTAATTGGCACGAGCGAACCATGAATTAAAACAGTAAGGCTTTTTTATGTAACTTGAGTAGTACGACGTACCTACCTAAGGTATAAATATAGGTAATACTTCAGAAAATATTAGCGGATGAAACATATCAGGATTATTAGTAAAACATTAACAACCTCTTAAGAGATCATTGTACTCATCATTATGAACAACTTTTATGATGGGTCCAACCCTGAAATCGCGAAAAAAAAATCAGGTGTTCCCTCCCTACATTTTAACGAGTTATACGAACATAAATGTAGGGAACAGCTGTTTTTTTTTTGCGATTTCAGGTTTCTTCCCATAGTAAAAGTTGTTCATAATGATGAGTACAATGACCTCTTAAGAGATTGTTCATGTTTTACCAATAACCCTGTATAACATCTTATTTTAACGTGTTTAGTCGCCATTTCTATGATGTTGTTACTTTAAATTTTGCCGTCGCTAGTATCGATACGTACCGCATTTGTCAAATATTCGTCTTAGTGATTGCTAAGTTCTTAATAACACTGTATTGGTACAGTTCTTGCCCTGATAGTGACAAGTTCGTGATATCACTTTGCGTACTTTTCGCAAAGCTTCTTATCCCTTTTCTATCTGGTGGGAGACTTGGAGAATTCATAACCATAATCGGAGTAGACAACAGGATAAATACGAAAGCCCTCATTCAATAACACCAATAAATTCAATTCCGAGTCGTCGGTCACGCATGGTGATAGCACAAATAGTCTGACCTTTCATTTCACGTTCGTGTTCAAATATTGTGAACGTTTACGCTGAAATGTTGAAACCTTGACACAAACATGTGAGGGTAAAAGTCTATAAAATATTCCAATATTTCTGACACCTGTTGCCTTTCCATCGGCTTCCACGAACCGGTCAAACGCCTTGAAAGTGTTCTCACCTTGTACTTAGGTTCAACGTACATGCACTCGAATATTCTCGTTTCAAAATAGACAACATAAACAATATCACGCATGTGTTTCGTTGGGAGGTGAATAGAGGAGTACTTATAGTGCAACTATGTACTTTTTCTCCGGTTCTTTTTTGTACCTAATGAGCCTGCCTCCTGCCAACACCGCCGACCGCCACCTCTGCCTTTTCTTTAGCTTTATTTATACATTTATCTTCTTGTTCATTTTCCTTATGAAACTACCTCAATTACAGAGAGGATATTTCTCCTCTTAAGTTAAGACTCCCGTAAATCTCTTCTTATCTTTTGACCTATCTCTTAAATTTTTGCCAGAACTTCTAGCGATTTTCGTTTACGTGCCGACACTACCTAGCTACATATGGTTAGTTAATTTACTCGTTTTCTTAGTTCGAATATATAACTTTAGATTTCATGGTTTTTGTTTAATTTAATTTACCATGTTTGCTAGAGAGATTTGATTCTTATGATTGACCCTATCGATTGGTGCCGTAAAAATAAAGGAATTATTTAAAGTACTTTACCTCCAGGTACGCTATTACGGAATTTAGTTAGTGTACTCTGTGGTCTCCGACTGGAAATAAGCCACTTCATCTTCCCGTGGGCGCGGAGCAACTAAGGGATTATATTGGGCGGATTGGCAACTATTTGTAGACACAAAATCATACTTCGGAAACCTTGATTTGCTACTAATATTCAACATCTGTGGTCTACTTTCCATTATTTCCTGGTAAAGACTATTAATTTGGTCCCACAAATACAATAAGTAGTACCTACATTAAATACAATTAAGTGCAATGAAGGTAACCCCTGGACTGAAGGCAATTTATACACTAGTGAAATGTTGGCCCGAAAAGGTTAGAAAAACCACGCTTTCAATAATGGCGAATATAAAGCGAAGGCTAAACGAACCCCGTTAGCTACTAATGCACTTTAATAACCGCTGTCCATCCATTTAGTAATTAAGCTTTATGTGTGATGGAACCTTTTCCTAAAATACGGACCGGTGACTTTTATTCACTTTATGTGACATTTGATTGAAACAGCGCCTGCATTGTGGTATTCGCTGTCTATTTTGTGAAGCAACCACCATACTTTTGGTTTCGACAGATTTTGTCTCGATTTCTTTTAGCGGGACGCTGTTTACTGTCATCGTGTAACTGTAACAGAGTTACCTAATAATTCGTTTAAGCTTTATTTCATTTTATAGGCAAACTTTTAGGTCGCAGGCTTTTTACGTATGTACCTGTCAATATGTTCATGCAGTTTATGATTCGAGACTATTTTTAGAGCATGGATGAATGCTTTGGCAAGGAACTTTTTGTCCTATAGTTTATCGTACTAAAACTTACCTTGGAAGACTATGGCCTTAACACTTAGAGAAGTTGAAGTAGAATGGAGTGATTACCGCAATGACGGCTAATAGAGAAGTTTGGAAGAAGAGGATTGCGGCGACCCCAAATAAATCTACTAATACAAGGACAAGGGGGTCGAAGGCAGGAAAAGAAATGATGATGATAATAAGTTAGAGAAGTTGACCCTGATAGTGAAACGCAATTTTTACGATGTAGGTAATGGAGTGCAAAAGTGTCACGCACGACTTAGGTATTGGTATTATTGGTATTAGGTATATATTACGAATGCACTAGCCGAGTTACGTTTAGGTCAAGACTTTTTTGTTACAAATTCCTTTTAAATGCGTTAAAATAGTAAGGTAAACTGTCAATAAAATTATGATAAATGAGACCTCTAACTGCGTCAGTGTGTGGTGGCGTGTGACAGCTTACAAATTATATAAATATAGGTTAACCATTTGATAGATTACAGTTCCAGCGGTACCTACGTCATTATTGCGGTCTACCAACAATGTAGTTAGGCATCTGTTTCCTCACATTTAGCAAACGTCACAAGCCGTCATACAGCTAGTGAAGCTACACATTAATAAAAATATTTCAGTGCATGCAGTAAGTTATTAAAACTTTTTAGTAGGCGAATCTTTTAGCTGTCGTTCCCCCACATGTGGTTTGTCAAATAGTTCAAGCGACGTAGAAGCCACGTGGCAAACGCAAATAAAAAAGTTCAAGGGTGTTACAATTATAGAGTGGACGCTACTGCCGCTGCGTGTGAGTGTATGTTTGAACACACTGTGGGAATGTTATAAGGGTTTTGACATGTTGAGTGCGTTGTTTATATCCCATCAACGGTTTCTATATACAACCAATTCTGTTGGCAGTTAAGGCACAGATTTTTCAATTGTTTCTCCATGGTTTCATATGAGTTTTTATTGCTATTCTTTTTTTAATATATCGTCGAAATAAAACAAATTAATAACGTCAGGAAATAAATACATAAAATAAAAATATAAATAAATAAAAATAAAATAAATAAATTGTCATGAATTTTAGAATGTTGGATTTTTTTAATCTAGTCGCACGTCTTAGGTGACTGGATTCTAAGTATAGTCCAGGTTTCTAGGCGTTGTATACACTTATTCTAAGTATAGTCCAGGTTTCTAGGCATTGTATACACTTATTCTAAGTATAGTCCAGGTTTCTAGGCATTGTATACACTTATTCTAAGTATAGTCCAGGTTTCTAGGCATTGTATACACTTATTCTAAGTATAGTCCAGGTTTCTAGGCATTGTATACACTTATTCTAAGTACAGTCCAGGTTTCTAGGCATTGTATACACTTATTCTAAGTATAGTCCAGGTTTCTAGGCATTGTATACACTTATTCTAAGTATAGTCCAGGTTTCTAGGCATTGTATACACTTATTCTAAGTATAGTCCAGGTTTCTAGGCATTGTATACACTTATTCTAAGTATAGTCCAGGTTTCTAGGCATTGTATACACTTATTCTAAGTATAGTCCAGGTTTCTAGGCATTGTATACACTTATTCTAAGTATAGTCCAGGTTTCTAGGCATTGTATACACTTATTCGAGTAGGTACATTAAGAAAGTGTCTCCGATTCTCACAACAGATAATTATTGTACCTAATTAAGTAATTATCTTGTTTGCGTAATTAATTAATCAAATACCAATTCATACTAGAAGCAGCGCTAATTACCCCTTAGCAACGTGGTCAATACTATTATTCCCAGTAGCAAGATTGAAGGTTAGCAGGTTTCGGGTTCCAACGATATTACGTTTCACACTTGACCCTGAATACCTACTGCATGGGCTGATCTTAGGTAATTGGAGAAACGATTATCGATTACCATCATCCATCTTGTCCTTGTGTGTCAGTCATTTGACTTCTTCGTCCAGCAGGGATTTTAAATTTAGAATTGATTGTGAATGCCTTCATAGCATTGCCACTTACTTACAATTCAACTGTAAACATCGGATTCTGTATACTTCAGGGTGTATTAAGTTTTTTTTTTCTTTGTTTGTAGATAAGCGGCCTGAAGTTCGAGACCCAACTACGTACACTGAACCAATTCCCGGAAACCCTTCTGGGGGATCCAACCCGGAGAATACGCTACTTCGATCCCTTGAGGTCAGTATTAATGAATTAAGGCAGAGCAGAATAATAAAAGATATAGAGTCCGTTATTACCAGAGTATGTAGGTCATGGAGGTGATAAAGCATTGAAGATAGGCGTCTCTGGATTGACCCGATGATTAACACCCTTCGTATTCTGACACTCACGTAATTTTCAGGAACGAATATTTCTTCGACCGGAACCGCCCTTCATTCGACGCAATCCTCTATTACTACCAAAGCGGCGGCCGCCTGCGGCGCCCAGTAAACGTACCCCTCGACGTCTTCTCCGAGGAGATTAAGTTCTACGAACTCGGTGAACAGGCCACCAACAAATTCCGGTGAGTTCAAGCACATGCCCAACAAACGCCCCTAAGTCTACTTGCTGCAGATATAAGCTGTAACCTCTTAAAATCCTTTCAGTGAGGACGAGGGCTTCATCAAGGAGGAAGAGAAACCACTTCCCTCCAACGAGCGCCAGCGCAAAATCTGGCTGCTCTTCGAATACCCCGAGAGCTCTCAGGCCGCACGCGTCGTGGCTATCATCTCAGTATTTGTCATCTTGCTGTCCATCGTAATCTTCTGCTTGGAAACTCTCCCGGAGTTCAAGCACTACAAGGTCTTTAATACAACAACCAACGGTACTAAGATCGAAGAAGACGAAGTCCCTGACATCACCGACCCGTTCTTCTTGATAGAGACCATCTGTATAGTGTGGTTTACGTTCGAGTTGATAGTTCGGTTTCTGGCCTGTCCGAACAAGTTCAACTTCTTCCGGGATGTGATGAACATCATTGACATCATCGCCATCATCCCCTACTTCATCACATTGGCGACAGTAGTAGCAGAGGAGGAAGACACTTTGAACCTACCACGCGCGCCCGTATCTCCGCAAGACAAGTCCACTAACCAAGCAATGAGTCTTGCAATACTGCGGGTGATCCGACTGGTGCGCGTGTTCCGTATCTTCAAATTATCACGGCACTCCAAAGGGTTACAGATCCTGGGACGAACGTTGAAGGCTTCAATGAGGGAACTTGGCTTATTGATATTTTTCCTGTTCATTGGTAAGTACCACGTTGCATTAAACAGTGATGAACGACTTAAATGCGTTCTAAACATGTTAGTCTATTGTTAAATAATTTTAATCACAAACATTTTTGGCCAGAGAATTTGAATAATCGAGTCAACAAGTACGTACTAATATAATGTTATTTATAACAATATGGTCCAAATAGTATTTATTATAGCTGATTAATATGCATACTTGACCTAGTAAGACAAAGCGTGTCCTCAAGGAGTATTTGAGATATGGAGAGAAGATCTCGGGATGAGTATTGCGACGCATCAGCCGGTTGGGTGGCGCGAGCGGCGAGCGCGGTGCCGGTTACTTCAATTCCAATTCCATTTATTCAGTAAAATCTTTTCCAATGTTGAATCCTATAACAGCACACATAATCAATTTATTTATTCCTAAAGTAATTAATCCTCAACTATAGCGCGGCCACATCATGACGGTGCGTTCACATGTTATTTTGCGTTCGCAGGTGTCGTGGTTTTTTCCAGTGCTGTCTATTTTGCTGACAAAGACTGCCATGACACTAATTTCGATAGCATTCCTGATGCCTTCTGGTGGGCAGTAATTACGATGACCACAGTCGGCTATGGAGATATGAGGTAACCTGTGTCGCGCCGCCACCCCGCCCCGCCTTTCCCGCCCCGCCGCTCGCAAGCCATCCCCACCACTGTATGTCGCACTGTATTTCTCCGTTGGTGTGTGCTTGTTCTTCAAGGTGTGGTGCTGTTTTCATCCGCGGTGTACTTCGCTGAGGCGGGAAGTGAGAACAGCTTCTTCAAATCAATACCAGATGCGTTTTGGTGGGCGGTCGTGACAATGACGACCGTAGGATACGGAGATATGACGTATGATACAGCGACTTCACCCTAAGTTTCATCTTTGCCTTCTCGTCATTTCATTTTATCCCCAACCCTTACATTGGTATATTTAACACTATTGTGATATTCTTTCGCCACATTCATGTAACTATGCTTCAGTTTGATTTGATCGTCGGTTCGCTTAGAACTTAACCGATTACACGTTTTATTCACCTTTATACTGAGACTCTTGCACGTTCGAGAACGTTTCTTTTTGTCTTTTTCATTTATTTTTTTATGAAATGTTTGTGTCATCGTTTCTGTCCTGAACCTTTACAATTTTACATGGAAGCTCAGTTGTAAAATTTTTCATTGACAAGACATGTGCACATAGGGGGCCAGTGTGCCCCGTCGTCCGTGTGACTATCGCCCCTCCCAAAGCGTATTCTATGATTATGAGAGAGAACAGCTTTAGTTGTACACTTCAAGTGTGGTGATGTGTCGCTGCCGGCACCAGCTCGAGCGCACGCTCTCAGCACTTGAAGTGACTCGTTGTGTACCAAATACTTGTCCACTGTCGAATGTTTACTCCTCTGTATCGCTTTCGCTAGATGTGTACCGTCCGATGTGTCCTGTGTCGGTGTTGTGGCTATACGAATGTTACCAACGTAAACATATCGAAAATGGTGATCCATCTCAGAAGCACACGTTGACATCACGTTGTGTACTTCTTCTTCATAGTGTGCAGTAGAACTATAGCATCGCTTCTGCACCCCGTGTTCCAACTATCATCGCCACTATCTCTCTCTGTCTAGTTGTTGGAATGCCCTGCAAACTGTCTCCGATGGTAAATTTTACACATGAATGCTACCAACTATGCAAAATTGATGTTCAGAATGATTCATTGCTTGTTTATATCATTGGCTTCCAATCATTAGCTTTCATACACCATTTTCGATAGAGAATTATTTATGTTTAGTCGTAAAATGTCCAAGTGCATGTCTGTGAAGTCGTTCTGTAGGTCTGAGAACAATAGTCTTAGTCGATGTTTTAGCATTATAAACCTGTGTAGGTTCTGTTTTTTTCGTTGACATTATTTTCTTTGAACTTTGGCGTCCTTTGATAAACGAGATCGTCGACTGAAGATGTGTTAGGGAATGTCTTCAGTTGTTGGCGACATTTAGCTTTAGCTGAGAAACAAATGATATACCCTAATACGTCTTAGAATTCGGCGATTCAGTTTTTCATTTGGACTTACCTACATGCTAGCGTTAAACAAAACTGCATTGCAATAACATACTGATGTTACAGAGAACCTGCGACATGCTTGCGAGTATGTGAGGGGAAGAATGATATTGTATTGCCTGCGCCCTTAATTTGCCGAGCGATTGGTCTTCCCAATTTAGAACTACACACGTTTTCTTTATTATTTTCTTATGTTTAATAGAATCCCAACGTTTTGTTTATTTCTACTGTCTTATTTAGTTGATCTACAACGGTACGTATTGAACATATTAACGCATGAACATCATCAGTCGCGTTTATGTTTATTAACAAAATATTCTTTAGTTTTATCATTAGTTTGTTTTTATTTTATTAGCTGGATGAGCACGGCGTGTAGGTCTGTGTTTTAATGTAATGTTTTTATGGTATAGGCCGGTTGGAGTATGGGGAAAGATTGTCGGTTCCCTGTGCGCCATCGCCGGTGTGCTCACCATCGCTCTGCCAGTTCCCGTCATCGTGTCGAACTTCAACTACTTCTATCATCGTGAGACTGACCAGGAAGAGATGCAGTCTCAAAACTTCAACCACGTCACCAGCTGTCCGTACCTGCCTGGTACTATGGGCGAGCCCTACCTTAGTAAGTTCTTTACGTTTCTTCATCATCACTTCACAATGGTCACTGTTTCCAACATACTATTGTGCTCTGCAACACTGCGAATGTTCACAACTATAATAAAGTATTGAATACCAACCGTTTTCTATGTTCAACTGTGGTAGTCCCTTTATAAACGTATTTTTATTTTATTTTAATTCACAGCATGCGTAGATTACCAATATGATTTTTGAGAGCATGCTTTGGTTTTTCTTTTTCAGTTTTGTTTTGTTATTATTCGTTTCTTTTATGTTGATTTTCGGTAATTTCAGGTGGGAAGGACGATGAAAAGGACGAGATTTGCAGTGATCAATGACGGTGTTAATATGTATATTTATATTATGAGGACTTAAGTAATCGCCAGAGACGATATCCGTGATATTACCGCGTAAGGGACAAACGAGTGCACTGTTTTTTGTTTTTTTTTTTTTGTGTAAATACTTTTAGTTAGTAAGCGATGTAAAAAATAATTGAAATAAAAAATGTTATTTATTTTCTTTTAGTTATGTTCGAGTTTGTTTTTGTTATCAATGTTATATTTTCTTTTGTTCTATATTTTCTGCGAGTGCATATGTTTTTGTAAGATAAGGTTACTGTCACAACAATTCGCCATTGGGTTCGTAGGGGGTCTGAGGGGTCGCGGATGTTACAACGGCATGAAACGAGAATTGAACCGGTGAGGTTTCATCTGTCATGCTGTCTGGTGGCGATCTGCGCTGTGTTGTGTGTAAGCACTGAAACTCAAACGGACATTGGGCCACGCACATATCGAGCAAACCTACACAAACAATACGTTGATCCACGCTGTCAACGTTTACCTCTAACGTGTTAATTTTTTGCGTTCTCATGTTTTGTTACGTCGGGAGATAGGATGTACCTATTTATAGTTATTTTATTTAGGGAACCATTTTGAGGAATTTACATTGTAGCAAAGAAGACGTTTAGATGGATGTAGGTACCTACATTGTATACACACGTAGTTATTTACATAACACTACTGAAACTCGACGATCCGCTCAAATTCTTCGGCTGACTCACGCACAATCAGCTGATTCTTGCACTCCCAAATGCTAAAACAAAACAAAGAACTGTAATGAATAGTGTCAGACATCACTGTTCGTTGTCTATCCTACTGACCTCAATAAGTACGAGCAACCCCTGTATAGCTGTTATGTTGGCATTCACATCCAAGCTGTCCATTCAATAGGTCGGCTCGCTGGCATGCTGGCATGTGAATGGCCCTTATGACTAGATAAACAAGCGTACCGAAATAACTGGCTGGCTTATTTTCGATTTATTTTTCTTTATTTATATTCTGTGAAACTACGTTCGCTTTTTAATCGTAAGTACCTATGTTTCTTTTAATTTTTATTTTTATTTTGTGCCAGTGCTTCAGTGAAGTTGTATTTTTAAAGGTTTCCCGGGTTGAATGAATTGCAGGTTTTCTTGAATTCGTGATAGTATTTTAGAGTAGGTATTTGTGAATAACGTAACTTCAATGTTCGTTGTTGTCTACTATGTTTAATTAACATTAGGTATACTAGATTGGTTCATAGACTCACATTGTTCGTACCTATCAGTATTAACAGCTAGAATTTATTTACGGATCACGTTTTACATTGGTAGTTTTCATAAAATATCACCCAATGATTTGACAAACTAAAATTAACATACCTCTGCTTTATTTTGAAATCCTGAGAAAATACTTCTTACTCAGCCCACTGAATCGTCTCGCTTTATTTTTGTCAACCTATTAACCAAACATAATCATTATAACCTAAAATGTTTTTTACAAAAAAATAAAAATCACTTTTAAGTAGGACTTACCCCACACAAATTCGTGTAACACTACATGCTATGTAAATATCAGTGATAGGAAGTTATTATAACATCAACAATATAAACTAAGTGGCAAAAATACGTATCTAATAATGAAGCTAACTCAAAAACTACCCTAGCAAAGTAAATAAAAATTAATATAGAATCACCCCTGAAGCATACCCTATAATTAATTTTTTTTTTACATTGATTTACAAATTGCCGGAGATATCGCGTAATATACATACAAAAACAATTTCCTTTACTAGAATTTTTACAGTAAGCTATGGTTTAATAAAAACAAAACTAATGAACCGATTTTGATGAAATTTCTATGGGACCAATCTGAAATACTTAAGTATTCCTTCCAAATAAAAGAATTTTGCAAATCGGCTTATAATTAACGGAGTTCAGGGGTAACAACAAAAATATTAATAATATATATATATATATTCAACCGATTTGATAACCTCCTCCTTTTTTAGGGTTCCGTATAAAAACGGAACCCTATTACTAAGACTTCGCTGTCTGTCCGTCTGTCCGTCTGCCCGTCTGTCCGTCTGTCCGTCTGTCCGTCTGTCTGTCTGTCTGTCTGTCTGTCTGTCACCAGGCTGTATCTCAAGAACCGCGATAGCTAGACAGTTGAAATTTTCACAAATTATGTATTTCTGTTGCCGCTATAACAACAAATACTAAAAACAAAATAAAATTAATATTTAAGGGGGGCTCCCATACAACAAACGCGATTTTATTGCCCTTTTTTGCTCGATATCAAAAATGGCAACAGGTAGGCACTTGAAATATTCACGAAATACTCAGTTGTATTTTAACTTTAATAATAAATAATAATAATAAAATAAAATAAATATTTAAGGGGGGCTCCCATACAACAAACATGTTTTTTTCGGCGTTTTTGCCTTGTGGTACGGAACCCTTCGTGTGCGAGTCCGTCTCGCACTTGGCCAGTTTTTTTGCTTGATATCAAAAATGGCAACAGGTAGGCACTTGAAATATTCACAAAATACTCAGTTGTATTTTAACTTTAATAATAAATAATAAAAATAAAATAAATATTTAAGGGGGGCTCCCATACAACAAACATGTTTTTTTCGGCGTTTTTGCCTTGTGGTACGGAAACCTTCGTGTGCGAGTCCGACTCGCACTTAGCCAGTTTTTTTGAAGTCTGTTAAGGGCTGATTTTTCCATCGCCAGATAACTTTTATTGGCGGAATAAAATTGACATTTGACAGTTTTCGTACGAAAATTTCAAAATTTCAAAATTATTCCTCGAATAAAGTTATCAGATGATTGAAATATCAGCCCTAAGGGCAAATTTTTCAATCATCTGATAACTTTATTCGAGGAATAATTTTGAAATTTTGACAGTTATTTCATACAAAAACTGTCAAACGTCAATTTTGTTCCTCGAATAAAAGTTATCTGGCGATGGAAAAATCAGCCCTAAACCGAATATAAAAAAATATTTCCGATTTAAAACAAATACTTATAAAGTATATATCACATACGTCTTAATATTGGAACTCTGCGTGTGTTAGTTACAATTAAGTTGTAAATCAACGGCGGCCGCAGTCGCGTGCGATGGCAGCCCGCCAGGCTACACGCCCGATGGACTCCGATATCTTGTTTGTATTTGTAGTATTGGCTAGTACCAGAGTTTCCTACTACTTCCATTAAACTGATACAATTCTATATAAATAAAACGGACACATTCTTCAAAGTAACTTCTCGATTTTATAAAGAGTTACAACACGATTATCCTCAAAAACCTTTAAAACATTATGTTCTAAACTCAAATTAAAAGTAATTTGGTGTAGCCAATAAAAAAAGAATCAATTTTGAATAAAATAGACTGTACCTATAAAGTAAAGTTGTAAAGTTTTAATTTGTTTGATGTATTCAGCACCTCATATAGTATTGAAGTTCATCTGTTAACAAAGATAAACAATATTTATCATTCTGGCAAGAAATACAATTTATAGTGTTTGTACCATAAGTTTTATCCAATCGCTTTATTATCAGGATTTATTTGTACGATATGAAGTCTGTAAAGAATAATACAAATGTTTACAAAAGCTTTAAGGTTAGTCGTTTTAAATTCGTAACATTTTCGTAGTGCTTTCGTAGCAGTTTCTTTTATAAACGTAATTTGCCAATTGTCAGAAAATTTTCTAAAGAATAAACTTTAAATATGTTTATCGGCTTTCGCTGAAAACCAGCGCTGGGGCTCTGTCTCGTATAGGGTCTTAGCATTATGCTGAGCGATGGCCGTTTTGCGTAGACGTGTCGCATGTTTTCTCCCAAATTGTTATTTTGTTTTATTTTTGTGTTTTTTTTTTATGCGTCATGTTTTCCGCAAATAAACGTATGATATTTCTTCTTTTTTCTTTCTCTTTTTTTAAAGTAATAGTACAAAGAGAATATAGGCCCTAGGGAGCGAATAGGCCGATATCTTCGAAGCACACGACTCCCTACCGCGGGCCGGGGGACGAGGAAAAACGCGCGGCTGTAATTAGGCAGTTGTTGTAGGTATGACTATCGTTAGCTGCTCTACTTCATTAAGGGAAAATAGTCGATATCGATACAATGGATTTCAACATTATGAAAAATACTCAATTAAAGTCATAGAAATAATATTTAATCAAAATCAATCAATTATAACAAAAAAAAAAACATGTACTTATCCTGTTATTATTCATTTTTAAAATAAATTAATTTGGTATTGTTTCACGAATTGAAGTTTTAGGGTCCTGATTTTGCCATCACTCACTGACATATCAGATATACATTAAAACCGAGTACATCCCGAGAACAGCCGAATACATCCAAAGTGGTGTCGGTTACGGTTACGGTGTCGGTTACGGTAACAGTGGCGCGAGTTCAATAATTTCTTCCCATCTCAATAAATGCCCAACGTGCTTAGAAGTTTTCACTTCAAAAATCCCGGAAAATACATTAAAAAAATACCGACGAACTGTGAACGTCCTCCTTTTTTTGAAATCGGTTAAAAGTAGATAGGAATTAATAATTAATACAGTAAGGGAATTTAATAAAAAAAATATTAATTTTAATTTTATCACTTTCGATAAGCATCAACTTTTAGCTATTAAAGGTAACACCACTATTTTTTACGATAAACATACAAAGGGAACGAAAGGGATAGAAAAGCATTAGAATTGTTTAATAAAGGAACGACACTTTTAAAAAAGACATCAACGCGCGACTGAAAAATGTGCTCGTTTACCCAGCGACCATTTTAGATACACACCCACCCGGTGGCTCATAATCTGAATAAATCAAACATAATTTTTCGCACTGTTTACTTACCGATGAAAAGTTATGCCACTATTTTTGTAACTTCACTGCGCGTGAGGGCATTTTGATGCGTTATAATTGCATAAAAAGTTATAAAAAATTGTATTAATTAAGCGTGCACACAGGTCTAACACTTAGACACAACAAAAATGCTTACTAGTACCGTAGCCTATAGATAGGCGACGAAATGCCAATAGTTTTCGAGCGTCGGGGCACTGTATGTAAGTGGTTAGGTAAAGTCTTTGTAATAGTGATAATAATATTCTACAATTAAACACATTATTTTTTTATCGTAATGCGATTGCCTTTTACAATCTTTCTCGTCATCCTTTCTCGTATGCGTCGTCAATTCGGTCATCGATATAAGATCCGCATACCGGTAGGTACGTAGATATAGGACGTATAGTTATTGCAACTCGTAGGACCTCATTACCAACTTTTTATCACATTTAACTAATCAACTACAGTCTACACCATAATACATACTTAACCGCCAATCTAAAAAAGATCTAACCCGATGTACTATAATAAAAGTAACAAAATAACAATCTAACCTTTTAAACTAACATTTAAACCATAAACTAATTTAAAGTTACATAACACCAAGTACATATAATGCTTGTCCGTCCACAACAATACAGGATACAACACTCCGGCTACAGTTTCAGGGCCTATTCATAAGAAGTCCTCGGTGAGCGACGACTCATCTTCGAACATGATGGAGCTAGACGATGGCACGCTGGTGGCCGATCCTCATCTGGAGCAGAATCTCCGTCGTCTGCTGGAGGAGGAGAGGGTCCTCCTGGAGCGACAGGCCACTATGGAAGCCGGCATTTGTGATGACATCGCCGCCCTTGAGCTCCAGGACGCATTGCGGCTGAACCATGTAAGTCATTGCTTTGTATATTAGAGCTAGAACTTGTTAGATGTTGTGTTATAAAAGACGAGTCAAACTTAATGCATTGATTACAATTAAACCATTAAGAGGTAGTTATCAAGTGTCAAGGAGCCGATCACTCAGAAAGATGAAGCGTAGTAGGTTTCTATGGAGAAGAAAGGGCTAGAAACTCCATGGACACTCATTGTAATCTGGTTTCCTTGTATTAACGTAAAGGTTAGTGAAAATCAATTAAGTACAGTCGAACAAACTAATTAGTATACATTTTACATGTATGGGTGAAGTCATAGTTATGCACACAAACATTAACTAACACGAGCGAGCTCTGTTTTTAGTAGTGTTCGTATGGTATACCAATTACCATATACCAATATATAGTAATCATTCATTTATGTTACTGAATAAGATATAATATTTCGCATGATATTACTATAGCAACCTTGGCACAATGGCCATAGTCTTTGATCAGGGAACGAGAAGTCGTAAGCACATAAGCATAGACTATAGGTACACTTATAAACTGAGAGTCGTAAGTTCAAACCTTGGGTGCAGAGATGTATTCTTTATGTATTCATTATTTTGTTAAAACGTTGCTTAAAGTTGAATTTATAACGATTCGATCCCGTTCATGGATGAGTAATGAAGTTTGCAACGTTTGAGTCAACCACGGAACTCTCAGGCCCTTTTTATTTTGACAGTTTAGAAAATAACTACTTACCCTTGTTTTTAAACATCTTAATTTATAAAAAAATTGCGTTCTTAGTTGTCAATCTACGAGTATTTGAATTACTGAGTTTATTGATTACTACCTACTCATATTCGTGTGCGGATTTATTTCTGTGGATCCAACCATGCAACATTTATCAATGTTTAAAAAGGCTGAAATTGTTGTTCTGCATGAGCAAAACATATCTATAAGTGAGATTAATATCGGTGAGTAACAGTTAGATATTACGTTGATATTATACCTAATTCAACTTAACTAACTCATCTCACCTTTCAATGTTTACCTAGGAATAAATTAATGTAACTTAAGTGCAATACCTACCATTAAATAATATAATATTATGATAAAAAGTATTAAAGTTTTTTTTTGAACCTTAAAACAACCATTGTAAGGAAGGAACATATTGGAAGGAACAACAGGGATCATATGCTAGCAAGCGTTAAGCTCGCTCATTCCAACTAATACCAAATAAAAAACGCACACAATAATAATGACAGTTACCGATGTGTGTGTGATGTAAACTAATTAGCATTGCCGAGTGTACATGAAAATTTGTTTATTCTGTAATTTGGATGTCGCAATCACTTTAACACGTCATATTAAAAAAATTAACCTGGATGGTGTCGATATTTCCTATCTGATCGTACCTAAGAAGATATGGCGAAACAAACTCAGGTCGTCAGTCTCTTTTAAAGTCTGGACACAATCTTGGTCAGATTATGTGAGGACCATGTGTCTAGACAAAACCTTGTAAAATGTATCCAGATGAAACGACACCTATAAGTCGCAAAACATCATTTTTTTTTTTACCACCGAGATGACTACTAATAGAAAAGTATTGAATAAAAAGACATGTAGCGCCGATCCCAAATAAATTGGGATAAGGAAAGGAGAATCATTATGTTATACATTAAAATTCAGTGCATACTTGAAAAATCATCTTCTTCGTAAACGCAAAGGTTGCGAAACGTGAGAACTTTTACTTACTTACTTACTTTCGAAACAGCCAAAATATATCCAACGTGACCGCGTGACTACTTTCAGACTTTCTACGTCGTAACAAAGGCTGACATTTTAACTTGAAAAATATTCCATGCACAAAACACTGGAATTCTGGTCCTTGGAAGGTTTCTCTTTCGACGCAGAAACTGTTCAGACCAGACAATGTGAGGAAAAGGGGTAGCAATTTGTAAGGTGTTTTTATTTCCTTACAATTTTTTTCCAGTTTGAATCCCAGAAAGTGTACCTTATGAACTATAAGGCAACGTAATTGCGCTTTAAATGTATTATATAATATATAATTGCGCTTTAAACATACAAACGAGGTCATGTTGCCTCATAATTATAAAATCTTATTAACACTTTAGGGTCTTCAACCAGCCATGGTAACCTTCTGAAACTACTTTCTTCATAATGATGACGATACAAGCAGCAACCGAAAGCTATGACGATGTACACTGCCTCTGAATTCATTTGTTCTAAGTATTAATTTAGGAGAGTGTGTAAACATGTTATAAATGGGTTTTGCCTGAACAATCCACAGCTGCGGCAAGCTGAGCTACAGAAGCACCAGGCGATTATTGCGCAGCGGCTACTGCGCGCGCAGGCGCTGGCGCTCGGCGAGCACGCACACGCCCACGGACACGGCCACGCGCACGGACACGCGCACGGCCACGCGCTCGGCCGCCGCGAACAGCCCGCGCGCCGCCGCGCCACCTGCACCGTGCGCGTCAACAACCTGCACGCCGCAGAGGCTATTGAGACTGACGTCTGACTATCAGGTCGGTAGTGTCAACAACATTCAGCTAGGTCATCATTTCCTCACCAGCACACATTTAACGCTTTACTGGGCAACCCTCATAAGGTTCTGATCCCAGCAGCCAAACGTTTTACGTAAAGAGCTTCGCCTTTCTTTTTTTTTTATAATATTTTTTTTTCACTTTTCAAGGTAAGCTTTTTAATTTTCAAGAAGCGAAGTGGCCTTATGAGGGTGTGCAAACCAAATTTTACGCCCTTGCTTGGTAAAGGAGTTAACTATTAACCCCTACACCATACCTAAAGTCCACCCGCTCCTTACACTCCAGTTTTAGTTACTTAGCTGGTTGCCAGTAGAAAGAGAATACATACATTGTAGAGATCGTAGCGATAAACAGTTTTCACACAAAAAAAAAAACAAGTAGACATACAGAGAGACTTTACTAGATATAGAGCATATTTTATATTATTCAATTTCTTATGTATTTATATTATATTATCAAAATTAGCGTATCATTTTCAATCAAGGATTTGACAATATATTTCTAATTTAGTGAGAAGGAGAAAATTAGCGATTTTCTCCCAAGGTAGCAGTCGATTTAGTTTGGTATAAAAAAGCCAAAGTAATCAGGACGTTTTTTATAAAAGAGCAGTTGTTATAATAGCTTTCATCAGCCACTGAGCACATTTTTGTCGACACACTGTAGCACGTCGCTCCATGTTTCATACCGCACGTTGCGTTCCACGTCCCGCGTCGTGTTCTGCAACACGGTACGCTGCGTAACATAAATCACTAATTTCTTCGCGCTTTATTCAACATTTTTGCATCATGCTGGCGAATTAAACCAAAGCTTTTGTATTTTAACGATTTCTAGTGTAAATATGTTTGACGATATGACTTTGTAAGGTAAGTACCTGCGCGGTGTGTTTGCGGTTCCAAATTGTATTCTTTTTATTGAACTTAGGTAAATTTTCATCAGGTAGGTAACGAAACTTAAACCGTGAATTTGAACATGTTTTGCCTATTTTCAGACCGTCAACTTTTTGTGTAATTTTTTTTACTACATCTATTCAAAAAGCTAGTGTATTCTTCGTAAACAGGGACTAAAATAGCTCTTTACACCCTAGGGATTAAACGTGATTTCAATTTGGAATGTGGATATTACTGGCTGTAAGATAAAGTAAAAAAAAAGGCACGCGAGCCAAATAAAAAAAAAGTTCGTGAAAAAATGAAAAACGCGCGAAAAGCATTCTGCCTTCATTCGTAATGGATTACTCAAATTAGGATTTTACTTAGTTTTATGAACTAAAGAACATCGTGAACCATCACCCATACTAGAAAATAATCAAGTTTCTCAAAAAATACATCTTGAGACACCGTTTTCAGAGACTATTTCTAATTCTCAAGCTATAATAAATCTACAACTGTAACGGATGGTAGTAATAAAATTGTTACGATGCACTTCCATAATAGTTAAAATATAAACATTAGCCTCTAATTATTTCTATGTATTGCTCCTAATTGTTTGTAAATAATACTATTCATAAATTGCACTTACCTACTTATTTTTTCTTAGAGGGTGATAAAAAGTAGAGTGTCCACCTCGGGAGCAACACTATTTTAAGCTCGAGTGACGTTGACGTTGAAGCTGCGCTGAGGATTCAAAGAAACACTCTCGCCTTCAAAATAGTTGTTTGCTCCCTTGGCAAACAATCTACTATTTTAGGTTTTTAGTGACCTCGCGGAGTTAAAACTAAATTAATTTCAAATCTACAATGCAACTTAAATTAATTGGGACAAACACACAAAGGCTTCTTTATCTTTTCCAATATACATGCCAATTTTCTGTTTAATATTCTTTTGATTAGTGCGTTTCGTGCCTCGGAAAGCACG
Source organism: Mesoligia furuncula (assembly GCA_916614155.1). Classification (NCBI taxonomy): domain Eukaryota; kingdom Metazoa; phylum Arthropoda; class Insecta; order Lepidoptera; family Noctuidae; genus Mesoligia; species Mesoligia furuncula. The sequence continues at coordinate 38,737,045 of OU744790.1, forward strand.
TTAAGCCGTTTGTCCCGGCTGTCATTCGTAGATGTTTCACAGTCATTACGGGTAGTCAGAAGTCCGAAGGTCTGACAACTAGTCTTAAGAAGGGGTATCGTATTTTCCAGTAATTGGGTTGTGGAGGTCAGAGAGGCAGGTAAAAGGTTACGCGATGATGACTTTTAGGGTTCCGTACCTCAAAAGGAAAAAACGGAACCCTTTGTTGTCCGTCCGTTTGTCTGTCAAGACTCTTTATCTCGTGAACGCGTGAAGGTATCAAGTTGAAATTAAAACCATATACTCAGCTCTCCAGTCCCTTGAAGCTGTGAAAAAATCAAATACCTAAGTTAGGTAACGTAAAAAAAAGATACGGCCGTTTATGCCGCTAAAACGTATATTTCGACTCTCTCAAGGGAATCAAAATTTATAGAGTACTTCCCGTTGACCTAGAATCATGAAATCTGGCAATAAGCAAGATCATGTAGCACAAGTAAAGGAAAAAATCCTAAAACCGTAAATTTGTAGGTACAGTCAACAAAGGAGATAAGTATGCAGGATCGTCGAATTTAGTTGAAGTTTAGTAATAAATCGAAAGATGTTTTCGAATAAAATTTTATTTTATTATTGGAAAACAAACAGCTCATTTATCAAATTAAATTTTAGTCGACAACATCCATCGGTTTCTTACTAAACTTCAACTATATCCGACGATCTTGCATACTTATCTCTTTTGTTGACTGTACATTTAAAAAACCCGTGATAAACTATTTACATACCTACAAAGTACGGAACACTCGGTGCGCGAGTCTGACTCGCACTTGACCGGTTTTTTAGTTTATAACCCGTATGTGAATAAATAATATCTAAATAATAATAATTATGGGGGGAATTCAACTTTCGGATTCCATAAGCCTCAGATGCTTCTGCTCATCAGAAACCTACAAGTATTTGGGTATGTCGAAAGCGTTAGGCATCAACGATGCTGACATGAAGCAATCGTTGAAGGAGCGCTTCTTTTGTCGCCTGAAGAAGGTATTAATTAGTGTTCTTTCGGCCTTCAACGGTAGGGCCATGCCGGTTTTGATGTACTCTTTCGGCATACTCAAATGGACTCAGACCGAACTCGACGCTCTGGATAGAAAAGTCCGTACATTACTGACCGCAAACCGCACGCATTACTCACGATAATCGCTGATGAGACTGTATATCCCGCGGAAGTGCCGCGGTCGAGGCTTTTTAAATGCGAAGACCCTCCACAACCGCGAGGTGTGCAGCCTCAGAAAATATTTTTTAAAAGCCGAAGTGGGTATGCACTGTGATCTGGTCGCAGTGGATAAGGGGCTTACCCCACTCTCCATGGCTCAAGAGAACTGGCGCAAACCTGTAGTACTTTCTACTGATGACCGCAAGAAGATATGGCAAATCAAGGAGCTTCACGGGCGCTTCTATCGGGCTCTTCATGAGCCTGGTGTAGATTTCTTAGCGTCCCTAACCTGGCTACGTTTTGGTGACCTTTTTGGGGAAACTGAAAGTTTTCTGTGCTATTATGGACGAAGTTATCACGAATAACTACTGGAAACATATGAAGGACGGGGCGGTTGACGTGTGTCGAGCATGCCACCGTCCGGGTGAGTCTATCAGACATAATTTATCTCTGGTTGTTCTCGTCTGGCTAACGGCGAGTACTTGCACAGGCATAACCAAGTAGCCAGAATTATTCACGAGCAACTTGCTTTGAAATATAAACTTGTGGATTCTGAGTTACCGTACCGTATTACAAGTATGTGCCCGACCCAGTTCTTGAAAATGACCAAGCCTGATATAGTGGTGATAGATCGATTACTAGAAACTAATTAAATATCTCGACTTAGCACACGAGGTTGTTGACATGTGGAAAATGAGCTCGGCTATCATTGTACCGATTGTCGTATCGGCCAATGGACTGATGACCGAAAGCCTCAATCAACATCTATCGAGACTCTCGTTAGGCGGTTAGATCAAGTGCCTGATTCAGAAGGCAGTGCTCCTCGATAGGGCTCGCATTGTGAGGAGGTTCCTGTCTCTGGAGCCCTAACCACCGGTAGCTTAGACCCTGCTCCCGACACCGGCGGATCACTATTTTTTAAATATTTTTAAATGTTTCTTATATTTATTTTTTTATATTTTAAGAAAGATTTTAAAATGTAATAAAATAAGTTAAGTAAACAAATAAACGAATTAATAAATTTTATTCAAAAATATAAGGATTAACGTTAATTACAGTTTTTCTTAAATCTATGTCAAGTTCATCCATGATTCGTGCCTGAACTAGGTAATCCTGTGTTTCAGGCGATTGGAGGTAACATTAATTGATTAAATACTCACATACTTACCATATTGGTATCATGTAAAAAGGTGTATAAAATTATATAATACGAACAATATACACTTTAGCACAAGTAATAACTTCTCTGTATCTTCAGACATAGTTTGAAGAGCAGCGATAAGGATTTTCTTGCAGTTAGGTACTATGATTTAAGGAGTAGATGTTTCCTTTATTATTTAGCCTTTTGTACAGTAGCGATCCGAGATACCTACATATAAAATTTGGCTGTGAAAGCATGTTTTGTACTTTTTTGAGGGCAAACTATATCTTTCCGTCTCGTTTTCGTAAATTCAGTGCTGTATGGAAGCGCTGCGTGTTGTTTTAGTACAGTGCTCATATAAATAACTGTCGAACTGTACCTAAGTACTTTACTAGCTTTATACAGGATGTTAGTGGGGAAAAGATAAGGACGGCAAGTAACTGTTATAGACTCCTTTTGTTATCATAGATTTTCATATTACTTGTCATTATGACTTACTATGTCTTGAATAGATTTACAATAAAAGCTTTATTTTATTGGCGACGAGGCAAAATGTGTTGTTCAGTAGACAAACAACATGAATACTGAACAATTCGCGGCTTTCCTTACCGCGCAACAGGAACAACAGAAGGTAATAACAGTCCTCCTACAACAACTCGTACAACAGCAACAACACCAAGAATGCCCCTCACCAAACAACAATATGACAAACGATCATGATAACGCAGCACCTTCTACATCGAAACAAAACTTTGTACAACAGTTCAAGTGCGACAAGTTTAACCCTGCCACAACCACCGCAGAGAACTTTGTGGATCTGTTTGAAGCGAAATGTCGAATATGGGGTGAAGAGACTGTTAGTATTCAAAAAGACCTACTCGTAAACTGCATTACACCTGAATTATACCACGAGTTGAAGGTAGCATTAACTCCTGACTTTGACACAGCGACATACGACGATATAAAAATGAAATTATTAGATTTATATACAACAACAAAAACGCGATACAAAGCCTTAATAGATTTTTGGAACTCTACGAGAGAAACCGGCGAAACTATGGAACGTTATTCTAATAGACTAAAGGAACTTTCAAAAGACTGCGGCTATGAAGGGACCTTGCTGGAGAGACAGCTCCGTGATCGGTTTGCAACCGGTTTGAACCGTAGACAGCTGGAGGTAGATTTAAAACAAAGGTGGCCTGAACTACGCGAAGCCATAGAAGGGGGCAAAACGAGAGTGGTAACATTCGCAGAAATATTTGCAGTTGCCCAATCACGTGAAATCGCAGAGAACGACAATAATGGCGAATGTGGTCGGCGTGTCGGCGCTTCAGAACTCCTTCTGGAGTTCTAACCACATAAGAATATCTGTGTTTCCTTTCTTCAATGATCGCCGGTTTCCACTTATTTCCAGCTTGGTACGGATGTACACTGCTTCCCAAGTAACTGCTGCTTCCACTTCTTGTCAAGCAAGTTGAAGGGTATAGTGCACATGACATCTTCACCCTACCATCCAAGAACCAATGGATTGGCCGAACGACTTGTACGAACTTTTAAATCAAGAATGGCTGCAAGTGAAGCAGACGGATTCAACTCAAAACGGAGGCTTCAAAACTTTCTCTTTTCTTACCGTAACACACCGCATACTACCACAGGAAAGTCACCAGCCCAAATGATGTTCGGCAGACAGCTAAACTGCTTACTGGACAATGTGAGGCCAAATATGAGAAGGACGTTGCGCTATAAGAACATACAAGCTAATATTCAATCTGAACAAAAGACTCCGAATTTTCAGAATGGGGAAGCAGTGTACATCCGTACCAAGCTGGAAAATAAGTGGAAACCGGCGATCATTGAAAAAAGGAAACAGATATTCTTATGTGGTTAGAACTCCAGAAGGAGTCCTGAAGCGCCGACACGCCGACCACATTCGCCCCAGGGCGAGTGTAACTCAGTCACCAACCAACGAGCAAAACATTGAGATGGAACCATCGTCACCTGCTCACTCATCGACTTCCACACCACATGGAATACTACCTTGTGCCAGTTCAACTCCAATCAGTCAACCTCCGATTGAAGCCGTTTCCTACTCACCGCGAACACTCGAGCAGACGCCGATGTTGAGGCGTAGCAAGAGGACGGTACGCCCGCCGCATCGCCTTATAGAGCAAATGACCTTAGGCCGGGAGGAATATTATAGACTCCTTTTGTTATCATAGATTTTCATATTACTTATCATTATGACTTACTATGTCTTGAATAGATTTACAATAAAAATACAATTACTTAATGTTTCTATAATTAGCTTTTTTTCGTAACCACCTTGAGAATAGCTTTTTGAGCTCTTTCAATTGGCAATATCAAAGTTTTACTCGCGCGCCCCATGAAGTAATACAGTAAGTCAAAATTGACTGACAAAGAGCAAAGTATACTTGCCTAATTATTTTTGGATCTGCAATAAATCGTATATTTTTGAATACGTATATCAGCTTACGAATTCTATTATTTAGAGCTTCCATATGTGGTTTGAAGGAAAGAGTTTCATCTAATACAATGGCCAGATATTTTATTTTATCTGTCTTTTTAATATTAGAACACTTACACTGGCTCTAAGCAGGGACTGGACAACAATGAGCATGCAACTACATTGCATGAATAACAAATGATGGAACAAATGCAAATGATTGAATAGTTTAATAGGAACTAAAGAAATTGAACTCGCCTAATCGACTATAGCCGAACACTTTGCGTAGCCTATCGAATTTTGTAGTTTTATAAATTATTATAACATTGCCCTGTAACATCGGTACTTATTTAGGTCCAAGTGACAAATGTGAAAATCGAGTTGAATGGCGTGCAATAGAAGAGGCCTTGTCCAGCAGTGGGCTGCTATAGACTGATGATGATGCTGAATGATGACAAATGTGATTTGTAGCAAGTTTAAAAAAATAAACAGTAGGTACCGGATACGCGACGTTACGAGAACGTAGATGAATAAGTTCATCTCTTGAATACGGACTCTGATTTCCTTTCCAATACTCAATAAAATTTCGAATTGGGGCTCTAACGTGACATGCTTATGAGGGGAAACGTCTACAACCGTAAGCAGGAAATTAAGAGTTCATCCATTTTCATCCTTTTCACCGCGCAGTACCTAAATGCAGATAAAGGCCGGATATAAGATGCCAGCTCAGCGAAAGTAATGGATTTTATAATGATTTCAATATGTCAGAGCTGACAGATTTTACGAATTTAAATAAAAGAAATATATTTTTTTTTAATTCTCCAGAACATAATATTTTATATCAGCTGTCAGGTTTTCTAACTTTGTTATGTGTGTTTAAATCACAAAATGAATGTGTTTTTGATAAGCATTACTTCATATTTTTGATGATAGGTCAATCAGCGACCGAATATAGGTGTACCTACCTTTGCTAATAACGACAGGGTCTCGTGGTTTATACTGGTTATATGTAAAGCTTGATGTGTAGACATGAGTACATTAGTTAACTGCGTGATATCTATCTAGCCGTTTTTAGTAGGCTAGTCGATTTGGTAAAGATGCCAAAAATTCGCTCGATTTTTTTTTTGGACAATATTGAATTTACGACTTTTCTTCGACTCGTTGGGTTCTAGCCTAAACGGACGTAGGTAACTATGCAGTCGTAGCGTCATTTCACTTAGGCATAAATTCAAACTTAAACTCAAAACGGCCTTATTACAAAACAAGATTTATCTTTAGACCAAGGTTTAAACCATCCAGCTATTTTTAAATTTCGAACTATAATCCGACGAAGCTAAAGTTCTTATTACAAAAACTGACGTTAAACCAGAGTCTAAGTTGTCAATTTTGCATTAAGAACTTTACAGTTGTCAGAATAAAGTTCAAAATTTAAAAATGGCTCGATGGTTTAAACCTGGGTCTAAAGATAAACCTTGTTTTATAATAAGGCCGAAACAGCCTTATTACAAAACAAGGTTTAAACCGTCGAGGCATTTTTAAATTTCGAACTATAATCTGACAAAGTTAAAGTTATTGTTACAAAAACTGAAGTTAAACTCAAGTCTACATTGTCAATTTTGCATTAAGAACTTTACGTTTGTCGGAATAAAATTCAAAATACAGTAACTGGCTCGATGGTCCAGGGTAGGTCTAAAATTAGAACTCGTTTTGTAATAAGACGGAAAGCATTTATTTCGATTAAACCTTGTACTATTGAATTGTCAAAATTAAATAGTCTGTCAGTTACTCAGAAAGTTGAAGTTGAATAAGGTTATAAGGCTAAAGGTCATAGCACACGTATCAAATCGAAAAGGGATCGGCACCCTATAGCCTTTCACCTCCCGTCAAGCAGGCGTCAACCTAACGTAAGCATGCACGTAACCAAAGCGGATCAGAAACTACGATATTTGTCGACACGGCTACGGCTAGGCGACGCCGCGCTTACGGCTCGCCGACCGCTGGTTGATGGTGCAGTAGCCTGGCTATATATATATATGCCGCAGAGGTGAGAGGGGCAAGGGCGGATGAAGAGACGTAAGCTCGGGTACCGAGAGACGTAAGCTCGGGGACGACGAGCCATAACACACCGCACCGCGGTTCGTGAGCTTGTCCCGAGGCGAGGCGATTACGTTACGATTCCGATTAGTGTGCGTTGCAGTAGGGAGTTTCATACAAACAATACTGAACGGCTCGAGTTGATACGGTGCCGATCCCTTTCCAGTTTGATATGTGTGCTATGATCTTAACCCGATTTAATAGTAGGTACATCAAATTCATGTTTTGGTTTCAAAATTAGCATAAATACCTACATCAAAGTTTTGAGCCTATAAACTTTGATTCGGGAATTAGTATCTATTCAGTTTCTGCTTTAAACTGCAATTTCTACGTCAGTGGAGCAAGCTGCAGCTTCCACGTCTTGTTAAAATAATTGTAGCAGTCCTCTCAAGTCAAATCGAAAACAAAATTGTCTTTTTTTTTTCAACTAACTAATAAATAATGTACCCCCCCCCCCCCTCACTTCCCCTTACTTCCCGTGGGTGTCGTAAAAGGCGACTAAGGGTCTTACCGGAGAATGGGCAGCAGCGTTCTCTATTTATTCCACCACCATACCATACTGCGATCGCCAACCCGCCTGCCAAGCGTGGCGATTATGGCAAACCCCCCCAAAATTGGGGGAGGCCTATGTCCAGCAGTGGACGTCTATCGGCTGAAACGACGACGACGAATAAATAATGTTGTCTGATATTCCAGTCATTCCATCAATGTAGGACCAGTCCAATTCCGACCTCTTTACTAATTAAATTAGACATTAATAACTACAAATGTACGAAAAACGTGTAGGTAAACACATAGTATTCCCCGTACTGGCCCTTTTATAATCATCGATATAATTAACGAGCTTGAAGTGGGAGGTGGGAGGGTAGCCCCAGGGGCCTAGAAGTTGTTACAAGTTTTATGAACCATGGCGAACTGTTGAGTGAATGGTACCATGCAAAGGTGCAGGGTCTTTGCAGCGGCTTGATAGCAAATTTAATATTGTACGATAATTTTTTGGGAGTTGCGAGAAATTTAATGAAATTCTTTTCGTTCGGTTTCAGATTATTTTAAAACATTTAATTTAGGTAACGATTTAACTATTCAAATATAAAAATATTGTTTTTTAGCAGACAGGTATAAACTATCGCTACTAAATTGTTGTACTACTGTGTTGTTGTTTTTGTTGGAATGACGAAAAAAATATAGGCGATGTCGTCGTAGTTATGTACCTACTCGTAAACCTACTCTAGTACTATTACCTAAAACAATAATTAAGTCCGCGTGTCACATTGATCGCTTATCATGTCAAAGTCAAAGCATTTATTTCAAATAGGCACATAAAAGGCACTTTTAAACGCCAAAAATTAAAAAAAAAAAATTGAATTGATTCTAAATAGTTGCCCATTCCAAAGGGTAGTTTTCGTATGGAGAAGAATGGGCAAGAAACTCCACCGTTACTCTTTTAAAATGTTTTACAATATTTTGCATATATACATTAATTATAAATACTAATATGTGAAGACGATGCACCTAAAGTAAAATTACTATACCACATTAGGTAAAAGAATTAAAAAATGAAACCATGACATGTAAATTAATTATCTGATAGAAATACATGGTGGTCACATATTAAAACAAACATGGTAAAAGTAAACGATTTTCATTAAAAAAAAACAGTAATTACAGAATGTAAATCAATGTCAAAAAAGAATAAGTTTTACATTTAAATTAGCAACCAGTTTGATTTTGTCTAGATTCTAGATTGTCCTATGGAGCAGGACCAGCATCTTTCCAAGCGTTCTTATCTTGGATATAATCTACTAATTTATGGTATGCTTGTTTACAAAGTGTACGCTTAATATGAGTTTAATTTTTTTTTTTCATTTAATTGCAATATATTACAATTATTGTAACATTTAACACAGTAACCCCATAAAAGATGATAATGACGATGATGTATGTACTTTGGCTAATCTGAAAAATGGTTGATGTATTTTATCTTTATTTCTAGTATTAAAATTATGTCTATCGCTTATTTTATTAGAAAGATGTAGATTTGTATTTACATACATAATAATTTCATAAATGAATTGGCAAGGTACCGTCATAATATTAATCCTTTTAAAAAGTTCCCTGAGATATTCGCGGCGACGTGGATTATAAATGACTCTGATAGCTCTCTTTTGCAAAATAAAGATGAATTCAATGTCAGCAACTCGACCCCATAGTAAAATGCCGTACGACATAATGCTGTGAAAGTAGCTAAAATAGACTAAAAGCGCGGATTCTACAAGTTAACTGTCTTCCTTTCTAACAGCATAAGCCGCCCTGCAAGAGATGTTATGTGAGGTTTGATCAACAAATTCCAGTTTTTCACCATTCAGTATGATGTTACATTCGCTACTTCTAATATTAGGTATTTTAAGTCTAATGCATTTGGTTTTCTTTTCTTTTAGTACCAAATTATTTACCGTAAACCAATCTTGGACCTGAAGAATAGTTATTCACGTCGTCAAGATTTTGTGCCCGTCTGTCTATCTTAAAGATCAATGAGATGTCATCTGCAAATAATAATAATAAAATTGGAAAGATAGTTTTACTTGCACGGCTGTCGGTAGTCTGGAGTGGAAAGATAGTTTTACTTGAAAGACGGTCGGTAGTCTGGAGAGGAATGATAGTTTTACTTGCAAGGCTGTCGGCATTCTGAAGTGGAAATTTAGTTTTACTTGAAAGACTGTCGGTAGTCTGGAGTGGAAAGATAGTTTTATATAGATGACGCAGTTAGATCCGAAGAGTCGTAGGTAGAATTACTTTTTTAATAAAGTTAAATTAAATGAAGTATAAACAAAAACCAGTCTCTCTGTAATGTAGGGAGGCAACAGCACTACCACTGCTCCTAAGCCCTGTGATGTTTATCCGCTCGTGTTTAGTTTGTTTTGTCCTGTGATGTTGTAACCCGTTGTTGATACGTCCCTGTGTTTCCAAACCCTGATGGCCTAGCTGATTATTATCGGTTTATTGTGAACTTGATTTTCATGTTTTAAATAGAACCCCACAATGATTCCAGACGTGGCGAGCCGGCGCTACGACGCGGCGGCAGTGTGGCGCGGCCGACTGCCGGCGCGCTCCCCGCCACCCTGCCACGTGTGAACAGCGCCTGACTCCGCCGCCCCCCGCGCTCCCCGCGCCCAACGCGCCCCCCGCCCACACACCTTCCGACACACACAATCCCACCGACTAACCCGACACCATAACCAAACTGTGAACTACACAAATAACTGCTTCACTCAATCTGAAACCCAATTAGATTACTCATATTAATGTTAAGAAGAACAAGTTTTCAAAAAAAAAATCATAAAAAAAACAATAAAAAAATTATTTTAAATATGCTTACAGTGAGTCCGATCCGCTGCGGCCATCGGCTCCGATTGTAAATAATAATCAAGATGCTTATAAAAGCTTGTATACACTTTCTACATTATCAACACTGTGTAATAAATAATTAGGTTCTTTGTGACAAATAAAATAATCAGAATAGGCCTATAGAAATTCCGTTCGCGGAGGACATTTTATCAAGTGTCGCTTGCGCTTGACCATAGTTTGTAAATAATTGTAACGGGCGGGATGCGCGCGCCGCAATCCGCACTCTCGGACAGACGTCTCCCTGGACACGACACACGGACATGCGCACATCGTACACTCACTGACTCCTGGCCTCCGGGCCCTTGCAGACGGTCGCGAGGCCGGTCGCTCCGCGCCTACTGCCGCTGACTAACGCCCAGCTCACAAATCAGAACTGTTCAAGCATTCACAACAATCATGTGCAGGAAGTTCGTGAATCCAGGAATCTTAGAATAAGTTACCGTATATTAAAATTTATGTTGTTGTTATATCGTCGTGCGTGGAACAATATCAGTATAATATTCCAGTATAACAGTGTAACTATTCACCTCCTCGATGTCCCCTGCCCTGGTCCCCATGGCCTGCCATGTCGCGCAACAGTCTCGGCTATATTGTTTATTTAATGTAATAGGTGTAATGTGACGACGTACTTGTCTATCATCATTGTTGTTATGTTATTGATAATTTATTGATGTTAATTGTTTGTATGTAGAGCAGAGGGTTGTGCGTGCGCACAGCGGCCTGCGATAACGCCACGCGAGGCTCGCCGGCACGCGTGGCGCGAAGGCTGCGCGTGCGCCGCTAGCGCTAGGTCGTATGCAAGGACGGTTATATTTTCGGTCGTTTACGAAATCATAACGATTGTATTAGCTTATACAGTTCAAACATATCTAGAAAGAAGTGAATTTATTAATATACGTTCGTAAGTAAGGCAGGCAACAGACGCGACTTGACCGACACAGCATCAGCAGCTTAGAACAACAGACCTCCTCTACTTGATTATTTTAACGTTAGGAGCGTTAGCTGAACGCAGTTACTGGTTGTATTGAACCTCAGTTGTTGATGGCGGATCCGATTCAATTGGAACTTTGCCACATTTTTTAATACTGTAACCTGGCTGTTTACTGGCCTAGTAAGGACTTTCCATTTCGGCACAAGAACTCGGCAACAGTTCCTCTTCTCCTTTATAAAAGTATAAACAGCCGTTTGCCGTTCGTCATCCACCGTACAGTGCGCAACGGCTTAACGCGATAGTAACCTTAGTCGCGAATGTCTGGGAAGAATTGTATTCAAAAAGAAAAAAGATGGTTTATACTTTTCATGCTGCATTTTCGGTTACTTCGTTGAGCAACGTCCTCGATTGCCCGAACAACTTCACGAGCCTCACATCAACAACTGACAGGATAGTTTCTGATGATTTTCACAGTTCCCGTCTGTCTGTCCGTGGACTTGTTTAGACTTGAGTTGTAAAGAAGGCAATTAATTATTAGGTATAGATACACCCGAAATAATTATTTCATCATATCATTACACATTTCATAGCGTTTAAACATCTAGGTGAAGACATATTTACGCCCTATATTATAGTCTAGTGTAGCTAAGTAGATATTGATAGTAGTTTAAGTGCTGCCCTTATACTGGGTATATAATATCTCTTGACCCACTTGTTGTCCGTCTATTGCAATAAGGCCAAAGTTAAGATTACAACTAGATTCAGCTGATCGCTTCGTAGCATCGAACATTCATAGTCCTTCACGCACCTAGATCTCGCAACTTAAAAGGCCTCTTTGCTGGAGACAGATTTAGCGTGTGAACGATTGAGAATGTCCGCTGCGTACATCGCACCGTCCGTCATGCTTCAGCTCACCGAGCGAGCTTATAGCAAGCTGTCAATCTTACGTTGGTCTTCAAACTCGATCATTCCTTCTGACAGAAAATTCTATGTTGTGGATAATAGTAGATTGTTCCGATCAATGTTTCAGTGTAAATTGGTGTTTAATAATAATATCATAACTATTTCGGTAATATATTATAATAGCTATTGAACGCGGTTCAGTAACAGTGACTGAGACCCACGAGAGACGGATCGCGTGCGCAGAATGAGACATGAAGAGATTTGTTCAGAAGTAAAGCAAAATATATATTAGGATCGATGGATGTGCTATACTATAATTCTCCTTTTGTATATATATTTACTGCAGAGAGCGAGCAACAGCAAGACGGAGAGTAGCGAATTGTTATAAATCGACAGTCACTGTTACAAAACTCGCTAAGAATATGACGCAGAGCTCAAGCTCAAACCTCGGCCATGACAAGTAAAGTCAGTCAACTACCGACTGGGACAATGATTACTATATGCTGGGCAAGCATGTTAACTGAGTACATTATAATATTTTGAGTGTCTTCGTTGTAATGAATATCAATAATGTCTGTCAATTAGATTCGAATTGTTTGGCAAATTAATTTATTATGATAGTCTGGATTGTACTGCGTTAGTGTCGTCTGGTGTAGAAATGGTCGATGGGAAATGCTAGCACTAATATAATAAGCAATGTTGCACTAGTGACGGCATGCACCCGACACAGCAATGAGTTGCGTGTCACAGTGTTACAACTTGTTCTAATACGTTAAGCCGTGAACGCACGAACGAACAAAACATGGTGAACATGAACGTATTGGATCGCCACGAACATTTTTGACAAACACAGTGTTATGTTCGTTAGTGGTACGCACGTGCGAACAAAGTGTTCGTTGTACGTGTTCACCATATTTTTATTCGTTCGTGCGTACACGGCTTTACGTAACGTTGCTTATCATACCGAACGTTATGAACAGTACCCCTGAAAGCAACGCATCGTCAAAGGATTCAGTCATTGGCTAGTACATATTACAGATAAGCAATATGTAAAGACTATCATAAGGTCACTTCATTTGTCAATATATTCGATTTGTGTTAAATGTGCGGAGTTAGTAGACAGTGTATACTACATGTTACGACATATACGTAAAACGCCGAGGCTGTTGCGACGAATTATATTAAATGTCAATAAATGTTTAATGTACCAAGTATGAAGTATAGACAGCACGTTATGTTTTATTATAGTTTATGTAATCGGATAGCATACGGGTCCTGTTTTTGAACTTGTGAAGGAAGCTGCAACGCGGCAATGAGAGACCAACTCGCCACGAGTAGCGAACACCCAGTTTAGTCCATCGACTCACAATACCAAAGCAATCTTTGGCCTAGCATCAATCACCTTGGCCCTGTTCCAGTTTCTCAATCTCAGGAACAGCCAGCCAACCTGGTAGAATTGTTTGGAGCTCTACTCATTCCTCAACTGTTAAGAAAGAGCATAGAGAGACAAACCTGAAGGTTTTCTTCGACATTTTGGAAACTAACTATAAAATTGCTTTTGGTCTTAACCAAACTTTTAATAAAACTTTAAAAATGTCTGCCGTCTGTAGGTAACATTTATGATGGTTAAAAAATATTCTAACACGTTTCAGCAAATGTCCACTAATTAACACCAAGCAAGTATTGTTCCAATCCCAAGCAAGTATTAACAATGTTACTCTGAGCGCTTGCAATCCGATTGACAGCCGTTTCAAGCCTTAACAGAGCGTCCTTGAATCTTAGCTGAGGCAGATATTTCTAAAAGCCTACAAAAATTACATTTGGAAGTTCAAGTCTAACTCTCACCCACCATCCTCATTCAGCTCACTGCTCATTAAGCTTGCTAGTGATAGCTATGCCAATGAGCTCGGATCTGTGTCGCCATATGCTTTTCGATCAATGATGTTCACTGTCTTCCCAGCAGACTGTGAGACAGTCTGCAAATACCGCTGTCTCCGAACAATAATTCCACTCTATAGCCGATTAGGCCAAAGTAAGTTAGTGGAAAACTTCCATTTCTCCATTGAATTAACAGTATTATTTGCCCATGGCCAGACATTTTTATGACTTTATTGAAAGTTAAAATAACACCTAACGCGACAAAGGTCACTTGTGCTAAATCATAAACTTGGTGTTCGCATATATCTATCAGTTGTGTTGCAGTAACGGTGTGATGTGAAGATGTGACTAAATCTCATTTACATTATGTGTGTCTGTTTAATCATAGCAAATTAATGTCTAGTAAATTCCCGCATTTAGAAATCAGTCTCAATTTACAGAGATATGACACGATCTTCAGCTTAGACTCCTCGCGCTTCAGAACGTACGTCGTAGATTAGAAATATGGTGTAAATGAGTCTTGGTCGATTGTTACCTATATACTTTTATCAGATTGATTGTACGTTCTCATTTGAGACACGCGCCCATCGGTCGATAGCCGTGTGATCTTCAACTAGTCCCGCAATCTCTATTCTTGTCTGCAGTTTAAATATTGCTGCGTTGTTGCGCACTGACGTCACAAGTGGTATGTCATAATGAGATGGTGCCGACGTCTTCAGCCCAGCTCTGTGCCCTAAACAGGTGTACTGGCATGTTAACATCAAGCTGCATGTTCAATTCCAGTTAAGTAGTATCCGCGAATGCAGGAATGAGTACAAAGAGCGTTTACAAGTGTTAAGGGTGCAGGGCGCGGCCTCAGACGTCTGCCTTGTCCTGGTAACGTTCGCGTGTAAAGGATCGCGTAAGACCTGTGTGGTCGACTCTCATATACAAGAAACAGAATAGTGGTAAATTGTGAATTACTCAAGTTGGCCAAAATTGTAGTTACGCCAGTTAAAATAGGCGTATTATAATTTTCGCTCAGTATTATTAGTTGATATTTCGTACATAGTGTATGTATACAGAGGCGGCTAACACGGGCGCGGTGCAAGCAGAAAGATTAATTTGTCAACCATCACACTTCGTAAAACATTCTCAAATTATTATGTTAACGAGACGAAAAATATTAAATTATCGTAGATAGTAAAACCACATAGATTTCACAGGAGAAATCACAATTTTCTATTTACTTGGAACTACTTAATATCAACCTTGTAGTTAGGAAGGAGTTGGAAAATTTTTAAATTTATTAAGAAGTCTGAAATGTCCGTTATGACAGACTATATGTAATATGGTCGTTAGGAAACAACTGTAATCAGTAATTTTATCTGTAAATTAAATTGAATTTAATTTAAGATTTATAGTTAGGTGATATCTGCAATCTTTTAGCAGTGTGTGGTATATCTATAAATTTGTTCTTTTGTTAAGGTTATTTGATATGTTTTGCTTGGATTGTTTCGGCTGAGGGACGAGCGTGGCCGTTGTGTTTGCATGAATTCCGAAACGTACGATGGGACCCCGCTGTATGTGTTGCGGATTTAATAAAAAACTGTGCCAGTTTTACTTCTTGATAGATGCCTTTACGCGTGTTATTGCGCTTAACGTTCCAATATATAGTCATCGCAGTGCTGAAACTTAATGTTAATTAAAAAGTAATGTCTAGGGCTTGTCACGCTGCTCACACTGCGCATTTCATTGTTTTCTCCGGTACGAAGGACTCGCGAGGAGTGTGACAGGCGCAGGAGTCGTATACACTATCTTGTAGCTATAATTTTCCTAATTCACCGGCCCCCTCTCCGTCCAGGTCAAAGCGTGTTCATATATTGGATATAAAATCACAAATTTCAAATTGGATATCGTATACTTACAAGCATCGATGAAATATTTACATTATTAATTTATATGACATATTCACTCATGATTGGCGTTATTTACAAGATATCTTAATTACATTAAAGTACGCGTTACGAATGTTTATTCAAAATTGTTTTACGTGTGTACAATCTTTCATAATACAGTTTGTCGATTTGATTCGGTCGCCTTTAACATAAACGATAAATCGGGTTACGCTAGCTACGAGCTTAACATATTATTTGAATTTAAATGATATGTAATAACTTCTTGTATTTTACATCACCTAATGTAAGTTAAATTGGAGCGAATTCTCTAGTTACATAATTACATTATCCTCTTACAATACATAACATTAAGGATTTATAATATTAAGAGCTTTTCGATTAGTATACTTACAAAAAAAATGAGATCTTATGAAATAATCTGAATTTTTCGCGATAATTTATTATATTTAATATCCATCCAGTATTATTAGATAAATAGGTGTAATGGTGAAAAGTTGCCATTTTCTAGCTCCTATAGTTAATGTAACATAGGTTCAGTAATTGGCCAACAGATAATTCTTAATTAAGTACCTACAAATTTTCCGAATAAAATATTTTTGATTTGTCTCGGTCCCGTCGCTCGTGAAACAAGAAATATATACATATAAGTATAGGTAGGTCGTCGATGTTGTTTTGATGGACACACAGTAACCTGTATTGTATAAACATATTCTAAATTGTAAGTGTTTAATTGAAACAACGTCAGAACGAAAGGACTTTGCATTGCCCCCTTGTCATGTCATGTCATTGGCAGAACACCCACCTAGAGGTAATATCAAATAAAATTTGGAAATATTTGTTATATTGTAGTAATCTAGGGTGGTTATATATTATGATTTTATCGAAGTTGATAAATATTCTTAATGAGGGAATCTATTCCGTCATAATTATACTCTGAACTAATGACTAGCCTGTCATTTATCGACATTGATAAAAGAACAAGGATGTTTATCATGACTTGATGAATATATTAAAATTTATATCCTCTATTGGGATAATGATAACTTGAAATATTAAAACCAATGGTGCAATGTTAAGTGCTGATAATAGGATCAAAAGAGACATCGCCGGATGCTCTACTGACGTTCGTCATTTTAAGGAACTTTTGTCCGTTCAAAAGTAACTATGATTAGCGTTCATGAGTCTGTTTCGGAGTTCATCAAGCGTACGTGCAAATATATTTGGTAAATGTAACGAGCGATTCCATACCATAGTCCTGTTAAGTCGAATTGTATTAATTTATAAATCACGGTTTAATTTTTAAATAGTGGAAATGTAACTATCAACGTTGTGATGCTGTCGTGGACGATAAAGAATGGAGATAACAAAGATGACGGCTAACTTGAATCTAAGAATTTGTTGTTTAAAATATTTCAAAACGTCTGTGATGCGATACGACTATCTCAATGATAATGGTTAGCACCCAATACATATTAGCGATGACCTCAAAGGGATATGGGATATCCTATATGATCTTTGAAATACATCCCTCTAACGCCCCAGATGAACAAATAAGGCTATGCGGTGACAAGAACAGTAACGAATAGTTTCGAGAAATTAATTTACTAAGTCACTAGCTATAATTTGAGTACCTACAGCGAGAAGTATGCACCATGTTGCTGTATCCATATTTGTGCGGCACCAG
Organism: Mesoligia furuncula; assembly: GCA_916614155.1. NCBI lineage: Eukaryota > Metazoa > Arthropoda > Insecta > Lepidoptera > Noctuidae > Mesoligia > Mesoligia furuncula. The sequence continues at coordinate 38,754,629 of OU744790.1, forward strand.
TCGTAGGGTATCGCTGTGATCGCTAATACGTAGTCGGTGGGCGCGTCCACGATACGTCAGCACAACGACGTCATCAGTGACGTCATCCACCAGCTGGAATACATACACTGTACATTGAACGCGTAACTGTTTTAATTCTAGATCACTCTCGCCACGACGTGCGTATATTTGAAGGCACTGCGGCCGGTGATCAATTTTATTTTAATGTGGTGGTTGTTTACTGCATCTGGCATGCGAAGCGAAGGCTCATTGGTATAGTTAATACGGATAAATCGTAATTTAATGCTTTTATGGAGCCAACTGTATTACTCAGAAATGCTCACAAAGCAGCCATCTTTTTGTCGATGGCTACATATACCTACATATTATTATGAAACAGAGCAATGTTTCTGAATGATGCGGAAGTAAAAATCTTTCTGATAACTTTGTGGAAGGCTAGTTTGGACTATAGACATTATTGTCACTTCGGGAATGTATGAACACTATATCGCAATACGTACCCATAGCAACAACAGTGGTGTTTAGGCAGATCCTTTGTTCCACTGGCTTTAATACAGTACGCGTTTTTATAGCAGTCTACTGATACTAGGATGTTGAACGTAATATCTCCAAGTAGGCAATACTTGTGTTCTGTAACCCTGTTGACGCACTTGGATAAAATCGCCCGCACTTGTATCCCTAATAAACGTTTGTAACTGTATTGCGTCTGTTTGATTGTTAGAAGAACCCTTATTTAGACCCCGCTACGTCTAGTGTCGCCCAGACAGAGTCCTTGGAACGGATTTGTTACTCGGAAATAGAGTTTAGCTATTAAACCAGCTTATGAAGTTTATCAAGAAACAATCAATCAAGTCAGACCGGATTTCAATAACGTCTACGTGTCCAAACACCTCAACACGAAACTATATTGCTAACAATACCCATTTAGAAAAATTCCATGGTATGTCTGGAGCTTTTTCCAATTTTTGTACTTAAGTTGTAACTTGGCAGTGCTAAGCTGTACTGTAAGGATGATTTTCTTTTTCGTATAAGTTGTGAATCCAAATTGTATAAATGACTAAATAAAACGAACATTGATGTTTCATTTTAGAAACCCCACTGCCTAACCAAAAGCGATTTTTCATAATAATTCTGTACTGTCATGCTGTGCAACTAACGAACACTAAACTGCTAAAGCTAATATGCTGAAGTTAGTGGATATGAAGACGCTGTGCGCACATCAGCCTTAGTATCAAGTAGAAAGAAATAGACGTAAGAAGTCGTGAGCCTCGTAGCTATCTGTAAGAGCCAAATGTAGTAGGATAGAGTATAGAGACATGCACTCATCTCAGTAATCTGATTAGTGGATACCTGTCGACAGACACAAAGTGAAAGCCTCGATGTCGAAGACTACCTTTTGGTCCTGCTACACGCCCAATTTTACTTGGCAAGCACGTCACGTCAAGACGGCAAACGGAACACTTACCGTGCAATCGGTTCAGTACGGTGTGGACTGTGGAGCCACATGACAATGTTGTTTGTGCATACAAATCGCTGCAAGTAGAGCAAGAGCTTGTAAGAGCAGTCCAGGGTAAACGAATGGTGTTTAGGGTAGAATCGGGTGCGATTATGTGGCCCCAGTGCATCGCGCTATCTCCTATGTTCAGTAGAATACCGTCACGCCCTGCCACCCCGAATTTGCAGCAGTCGACATCAAAGCTGCCTTTCCACATTTGTATGGTGTCAACCAATAGTATTGTTTCATACCTTAGCTCTAGTGCAAAAGAGTAACGAAGCGATAGCTAAGCAACGAAGCTAGCTATGCTAGCTAGATATAAGGTATACAGCTGTTTGCCTTGCCTCGCTACATCACACACACACAGCTCTGGTGGAAATAGACATACGTGGATTGATCAATAAGTACCCATGTTAGCAATGAAAGCGCAATGTTTTCTAAAAAAAAATGTTTATTTTTCTACGAGATCCCCTATGAGGTCTACACACTTTTCCCAATGTTTCTGCCATTTCGGTAACCCATCCAAAAAATACGACCCGTCAAAGTCTTCAAAATATACTTGTCTCGGCAATAACTTCCATAATTGAGCTGATTTTTTTTCCCCCAGCCATGTTTTCATGTTAAAGAACAGAAAGAAGTCATAGGGAGCTAGGTCAGGCGATTACGGTGGATGCGGCAGCAATTCGTAGCGCAGATCATGCAATTTGGCCACGACAATTCTGGATGAATGTGCTGGTGCGTTTTCGTGGCGAAAGAGCACTTTTTCTTAGCAAAATGGGACAGTTTCTCCTTCAATTTTGCCCCGAGATCGATCTGCCTTGCTGCAAAAAGTCCATGAGGACCTTTGAATCCCAAAAAATCGTGGCCATCACATCACTTATCCGGCCGATGGGACCGTTTTTGCCTTCTTCAGAACAATTTCACCCGGGAAAATCCATTGTTACGACTGTCGTTTGGTCTTTCCCGTATAATAATGTATCCAGGTTTCATCACAGTGACAACTCGACGCAAAAAATCCTGCGGATTTCGCTTAAAGAGTTCCAAACACTGCTTCGACATTGTTAGCCGTATCCACTTGTTGTCCATCGTGAGCAATCGCGGCTGCCATCGGGCCAACACATTTTTCACACTATGTCTATCAAGGATTGCGTTCTATGGCAATAGTTATTCCCTAGCCATGGTAAAAGCCAGCCCATGGGTCACGGGAAGTGTCAACCAGCCGTTTGGATATTTCTTTTAATAGTTTGTTAGTTTATTTGGTATTAGAAGTTTATCCAGTGCAGATATATATTATTATATTCTCCTAAATAAACTATAACACTTTACCATAACTGCTTTATTAGTATAGTAAATAGACATAATTAATTGTATAATATCGTTACAGAATTGAATGACATTATTGATAATGAATTTTTCCTTGTGGAATTGAATTGTGGATCCGTTACCTCATCCGTTTATTGTTTAGTCTATTTACAACGGACTTACAAGTAGGTACCTATATATTTTCACATTATGTATTTTATTTATTTTCAGTGTTAAAGCGAGATGGAGCTATACAGAACGAATAGCCTTTTTCGCAATGGGACAAGTTCAAACCCTGTGCCATCAACCATCGCTTCGAAATAAAGTTAACTGGACGTCATTGCCACTATTGCTATATTAGTAACAGCGATAAGTAAGGACAGGTCTTGTAGACTTAAAAATAGTAAAAAAGGTCTACTACATAAACGTTCCACAAACCATTTCACGCTATCGATAACGAACAGAAAAACGAGTAAAAAGTATCGAATAGAAAACTCCAATCTATCTCAGAGTAAGAGGAAATTGAACACAATGAACAGTTGATGACAGTCGAAAGCAAGTTGGAATGTGTGACGAGAATGCTTTGTATCAACGACTCTACCTATCTGAAACGTTGGAATGGCATTCGAGTTGAAGTATTCCACATTGGATTTCTTGGCCTTGTAGCCGGTGGATAATTTCTTTAGAAAAACCGTCAAATTTACATATTTCTTTGTATTGACATTATGTCTTATCTGTATAGTTGTTTGTAACATTGAATTTGTGCTCCAAAAGGTTGAACTTTGTTATTTTTTGGAAAGTTTGTCTTTCCGTAAGCGAATCCACTCGTCTCAAATCTCGAATCTAGGCGATGTCGTCGTAGTTATGTACCTACTAGTAAACCTACTCTAGTACCATAACCTAAAACAATAATTAAGTCTGCGTGTCACATTGATCGCTTATCATGTCAAAGTCAAAGCATTTATTTCAAATACTTTTGAACGTCAAAAATTACAATAAAATAGAATTGATTCGAGTCGCCCATTCCAAAAGGTAGATTTCGTAATTTTCGTATAGAGAAGAATGGGCAAGAAACTCCACCGTTACCTACTCTTATAAAATGTTTTACAATATTTTGCATACATTAATTATATTATATTATAATATGTGAAGACGATGCACCTAAATAAAATTACTATACCACAATAGGTAAAAGAATTAAAAATGAAACCATGACAATGAATGAAAGAATTAATTATCTGATTGACACATGGTGCTCACATATTTACAAACATAGTAAAAGTAAACGATTTTCATTTAAATAAAAAAAAATACAAGTAATAAGTCAGGGTGGGAGATAAAGTAATTTACAGAATGTAAATCAATATCAATAAAAAAATAAGAAAGAATAAATTTAACTACCTATTAAATTAGCAACCCGTTTGATTTTGTCTAGACTCTAGATTATCCTATGGAGCAGGACTAGCATGTTTTCAAGCGTTCTTATCTTGGATAGAATCTTCTAATTGATAGTATGCTTGTTTACAAAGTGTACGTTTAATGTGAGTTTTAAATTTTCTTTCATAGTTGCCCAATTGCCCCCTTTTAATTTCTTTCATTTTATCACAAGGTCGCAAAAACGACGCAAAAACGACGGGGTGTTATAAGTTTGACGTGTCTGTGAGTGTGTGTGTGTATGTCTGTCTGTGGCATCGTAGCTCCCGAACGGGTGAACCGTTTTTGATTTTGTATATCGACGCAACCAATCCACTTCCTCGCAAGTACCAACTAGTGTGCCCTTTTCTATTATCTGTTCCTGATCACAAAGGTTCAGCACACGTACATCTGAAATGTCAGTGGCTCTGACCAAAGTCCGTGCCACTTTCCATGGAAGGTCATTGTCTACCCTTTCCACGAGTACACAACGATGAGTTTGCCCAGGATTCCGAGGAAGACTAACCGGCACAATCGTTTCCGACCTCGGCGGAAGAACAATCTTCTTAAGGCTGTACACATTCCCAGGTAACGCCCCTTTCACGAAAAGTTCCTGTTGTCCACAATTCAAAACTTGCCGCCAATCCTGCCTGTCGCCTTGCTTGCAGCTTGACGTCAATCTCGCAACAATTCTTCCTCATAAAGTCAAGGCCCAGGATGCAATCGTCCATTATATCAGCCACGATGACATTATGCAGGTAGATTCTGTTGCCTAGCTTCAATTCCATTTTCTTCTCTCCATGGACGGGTATGCGCTGACCGGGGGCTGTTACCAAATTAATGCGTTCCCGGTTGTATGCGGAGTCCCCAAGGACCGACTTGTAAGTTGGCAACTTACAACCGTGCGAGAAGCTCCAGTGTCTATGGTCAGCTTACACGGCGTTCCGTTGACCTCGCCCTTGATGATTAGGCCGTTCCCGTCATGGGTTTGTGTGATCGAAACCCTTGGGGCTCTTTGAACATCAGCCAGCACCCGCCCCGCAGTCCTGGCTGTTACTCGTTTCCCTGCAGCTGGTGCTGCGCGGTGCTGTTAGCCGCACTGCCCTCTGAAGATCGGTCGACTTCTCTTTCTGCAGTTCACTTAGGGCAATTAGATCGAAGGTGGCCCTTTTCCCCACATCCGTAGCACCTAGGGCTGTATTCTTTATTGCGTTCGCGAACTGTAGCTGCTGCAACCTCCCTGACGCGATGGGAACACAGCACCAATAAGTAGATTGTTTGCCAAGGGAGCAACCAACTATTTTGAAGGCGAGAGTGTTTCTTTGAATCCAGAGCGCAGCGAGGGATTCAAAGTATGTTACTCGAGCTTAAAATAGTGTTGTGCTCCCGAGGTGAACACTCTACTTTTTTCTTTTTTTTCTCTTTTTTTTTATCACCGTCTATGAAAAAATAAGTAAGTGCAACGTATGAATAACAATAGTACGTTTATTTATTTATATACAATTACTTGAGGAATACATACTCATTTTTATAAAACTAAGTAAAATCCTAATTTGAGTATTTGATGATTGGAACTTTTACTACTTAACAATATCCACATTCCAAATTCAAATTATTTTTAGTCCCTATTAAAGAGCTATTTTACACCGCATTATATTGTAGTCTTTGTTTTAGTCCCTGGAACAGGGACTAAAAAGTAAGAAACATATAAGTCCTTATTTATTATTAACGAAGAATACACTAGCTCTTTTTGAATAGCTGTGATATAATAGTAGATTGTTTGCCAAGGAAGCAAACAACTATTTCGAAGGTGAGAGTGTTTTTTTGAATCCAGAGCACAGCGAGGAATTTGAACTTAAGTTCAAATTCCTCGCTGTGTGTGTGTGTGTATTTTAAAATAGTGTTGCTCCCGAAGTGGACACTCTACTTTTTTGACCAGGATTTTGTAATATCTTGATTTAAAAGAGTGTCCATGGAGTTTCTTGCCCGTTCTTCTCCATAGAGATCTACGTTTTGGAATGGGCAACTAGCTTCAACTTGCGGACTAACTGACAGACTATTTAATTTTGACAATTCAAAAGTGCCTGTACAAGGTCTAATTGAAATAAATGCTTTGAATTTGAATATCACCCTCTAATTCATAAGTGCAACTTATGAATAAGATTAGTACGTTTGTTTATTTACATACAATTTTGAGTAGGTAAATACGAACGAAGGCAGAATTTTTTCGCGCGTATTTTTTCACAAACTTTTTTTCTAATTTGGCTCGCGCTTTTACATTATCATACAGCCTGTAATATCCACATTCAAAATTCAAATCACGTTTAGATCCTAGCGTGTAAAATTTTAGTCCCGTGTTGAATAGATGTGAAAAAAAACATTATTGCCGTTCCGTATGACACGCCTATGGACCTCTGCTACTTCGCGCACTTGATTTCGGCGATCAACGAGAATCATGTCATGGACTTTTTCTACGTAACTCTTCGGAAACCACATCTTTCGGGCGCCCTGGCCTATCTTTATCAAAAACAGATGTACGATCACGTTTAAATTCATTAAACCAATATCTCACAGGTTGTATTAAAATGGCGAAGGGTCCGCACAGATAGCATCCAACTTCAATTTTATTTGTACGCATGTTTTTCCATCCAAAATTATAAATTGAATTACGGATTAATGAGGGATTTTCTTTTTCTTTTTTTTTTTAACGCCTCTCTAGTCGCTGGATAGATGGCGCTGAACTTGGTAAGTTACTGCAAGGAACGGAACGTCACATAATTTTTTTATTAATTCACTTGGATGTAATTTTGAGATCGTAAAACGAAAGCAAACGAAACTGTCACTCAACGAGCGTATATGACGTGACGCAATGTTTTTTTTTCCAAGCGTTTTGACTTTGGCACCTAGTAACGCAGTCAGTTCAACGCCATCTTCAGGGTTCTTGGAAACTAAGTTTTTTTTTAATACTCAAAAGAAAAACCTCTCATTGATACTGCTCTTTTTACCCAACTACGGGGAAGTAAAAAGGTTGGTTATGATTTTGACCGGTATGTAGGTATGTATGTTCATCTGTTCCCTCATAACTTCAAAAGTACCTACTTATAATAATTTGACAAATGAGGTATCGTTAGAAGCGTCTTGTCCATCCGCTGGTGACGGCTATGCCTATGTGACGTCACACTAAATTCAATATGGCGCCCTCTAGAGGACATAATAAAGTAACGAATTTAAAAATAAATATTTTAGAATGGCGCCTGTGGTATCAAATGAAAGGGCTTAATTAGCACATTTCAAAAATATAAATATTACTGAAATAGTCCCCAGAATAATGAAATTAAAAAAGTTTAAAGACTAAAACCCGACTAGGTACAGTTGCCGGCACGTAACTTGGCAAGAGTTTTTGTAGTGGGGGAAGTTTGCGCACGCACAATTTCATACATTTTTATATGCGCGAACTTCCCCCACTACAAAAATCTCTTGCCAAGTTACGTGCCGGTAACTGTACTAGGAATATATAAGAAAGTACCTTCCCGTACTCGCATGCTACAATACCTTATAAGTATGTTAGTACAGCGGCATGCGACCACGGGAAGTTACTTTCATGTTTCATCCTTTTCAGTAGTCGGATTTTAGTTTATAAACTTTTTTATTTTTCAAGAAACGTGAAACACTTCTGATAGAATAGACTGCCAAATAAATTTATTAATGCGATATTATTCGTCGAGCCCTCGTAGCCGCCGTCGCATCAGCGGTTTTAGACCTAAACGGCTTGGTACGTGACGATGGGAAGAGGCCAGAGACGGCATGACTTTGTTGCATTGGAAGGTGGGCAGGCCTCTGGTGTGGGACGCAACCTGTGTCGATACCCTTGCGCCATCGTCATGTCATGTTCCTAGCACGGCTGGCTGTGCAGGCGCCGCTGCTGCGGCTGCTGAGACCCTGAAGCGGCGCAACTACTGTAACCTTATGGGTAACTAAGTAATTATGTCAATGGTAACCTCGGGTCATGGGGCCCGAGCAGACCTGAGTGCGCGTCTCCTTTCTATGGAAATGTTTCGCCGACTAGTCATCACTTCGCGTAACCAGAAGGCTGGGTCGTTCTTTGGCCGAAGAATTAGTCTTCTGGTCACGTTTTCGGATGACAGCGATGCGGAAGAGTACTTGGATGCCTTCGTCTCCTTTTGTTTTTTTGTTAACTAGTTAGACAATTAACTTAGTACCTAGTGTAAATAGTTATTCGTCTTTAACATTGTAAAAGTTATAAAGGTTAAATACTTCTCCGAATGTTTATATTGCACAAGTTAGGGCTGATTTTTCCATCGCCAGATAACTTTTGTTCGAGGAATAAAATTGACGTTTGACAGTTTTTGTATGAAATAACTGTCAACATTTCAAAATTATTCCTCAAATAAAGTTATCAGGTGATTGAAAAATCAGCCCTTAGTAAAATAGTGCACTGTTCCGTAAAAATACAAGTAAAGCTGCCAAATAAAAGCCTCGTGTTACAAAAAACCATTAATTTATTCTTTCCTTCACATTAAAAATCTATAAAATAAAACAAAATATATTACAACAATTATGTGAACACCGCTTCGTAAACAGACATCAAATTCTTCGAATAAGTTTCTTCGCACACGCGCACTGCAATAACTATGTGGCGCGTGTAAGTTTAAACATTTTAAATACAGAAAAAAAGCTATAACCCCTATTTCAGTGGTTGTATGCACATGATTGCCCCCTTGTTTAAAAACTACACGACGTCTGTACGTAAAGATATTATAATTACTACTATATCCACCATTTTCATGACTATGAAGTGAGGACACTAAATAAAGAATGTACAATTTTACACCATTTTAGTTACAGATGTTAGTTTAGTAGTGTTAGTAACTATGGACGGACATTTAATTAACTGCAGTAAAATGATAGCTTATGTGTTATCACTTTTTAACGAAATTTAAATAGTGATGGGACAAAAGAATCGATTCATTCAGTTAAACAAAAACAGTTAAAAAAAACATTTAGTTAAAAATCGATCCATGTTATATTTATTTTTATAATATAAAAGAGGATAATATTATTAGAGGATGATAATTTATAATGAAATTCAGGATAATATAAGTGTACGACAAAAACATTGAGCAATGCCTAATTATTGTTTTGTCATCACACCAGTGATCGGATTGGATTTCTACTAATCACAAACAGTTCTTTTAAATATTCTTATTTTTGAGGTTTATTGTGTTTTGAAAATAACCGTGTATCGTATTCCTAATGAAACTTTAATTTATTTATAAAATTGATTTCCTAGATCTATATACTTAGTAGCAGTTATGGACCCCCTTACCAATAAACGTTGTATAGCGTCTGTATAGTTACACAACGCTTCATCTTCTTCTTTCGAATGTCAAATTGGTGCCGACTAAAAGAGAGAAATCGGTGTGTAACTATTCATCTGATATATTACGTTTATTAGTAAGGGTGTTAAGAGTAAAAATTTATACAAAATAATCTTTAGATACATGGTCTACTAAATAATAAATAGTCTATTATTATTTAGTAGACCATGTATTTAAGCTGATTTGAAACTACAACATAAATATTTTTATCCGATCAATACAAATAATATTTGATGCTTAAAGGTTAAATCAAAATTGGTCAATATCGAATAGGTACCTATATTATTAAAACGATGTTTCATTGCGTTTTAATCACATCACTAGTAGAGATAGTGTGGCAACACTAAGAAGTGTCATTTTACTGCAGCTAATTAAAAGTCAGACCATACTTTAATAAAAAAAAAGGGAAGGGGGCAGTTCAAAAAGAAAAGAAATACCGGCTGCTGCTCTATAACTTTGTTAAAATACCCAAGAGTGAACATAATCTGAAGAACCCCATATTTTTTTGTTTGTTTTATAGAAAAGTCCAAAAATTTAGATTTATGTGTAATTACACTAACATACCGTCTACTGCTTTCAAAGCTATATGGTATCATACAAAAAAGCTATATGGTATCATACAAAAAAGACGCAGGTCCCTTTAGCCAGTAGGTAAAAGGCATAACTGCCTGTTCTTACTATACATTAATTATTACAAGATTAATAAAACATTGATTTCTTTATTTTTCGCTTTATCCAACTTGTATGACAAGTTTAAATAAGTCAAGTAGTAGTTTATCATGCGGACTGATTTTTTCATTTTTACGAGTCATTTGTCAAAGTTTTATTTTTTATTTTTAATATTCAATATTTTTCATTCAATTTATAAATTACAAAACACAATTTAAGAATTCTCCATAACACGACTGACGCCAAGCCATCTGACGCCAAGCCATCAATGAGCCTTGATATAAGTATTTACAATTATTTCCATGAGTGCAGACATTCAATATCATACTTAGGGTTGATTTTTCAATCGACAGGTAATTTTTATTCTAAGAATAAAATTGACGTCTGACAGTTTTTGTATGGAAGAACTGTCAAAAATTCAAAATTATTCCTGCGTTATAATTATATGGCGTTGGAAATATCATCCCTTAAGGGCTGATTTTTCAATCATCTGATAACTTTATTCGAGGAATAATTTTGTAATTTTGACAGTTATTTCATACAAAAACTGTCAAACGTCAATTTTATTCCTCGAATAAAAGTTATCTGGCGAATGAAAAATCAGCCCTTAGACATTTATTTCCGTGACACTACTAAAATACTACACCAATAGATATTCAGTAAACTGTTCAAAATTGCAAATTGATTATGATATCCATACTAATATTATAAATTCGAACTCTGTCTGTCTGTATGTTGCTTTTCACGCCTAAACCACAGAATGGATTTCGATAAAATTTGGCAGAGAGATAGATTGCATCCCGGGAAAAGACATAGGATAGTTTTTATCCCGATATTCCCACCAACGCGGGTGAAACTGCGGGGCGCAGCTAGTATATAATATTCAGGGTGGCTGGGGCATTAATGCGCAACCTTTCACCATGGAATCGGTATTTGAACCTGCGTTGAAATTTTTCGTCGGTTTGACCGCGTATGTATTGTACTTTAGGAAACAGCTGTTTTTTTTTTAAATAACAGAGTAAAAATTTCAATGCAGGGACGCCTAGAATTATGAACTGAAACCATGGTGACAGGTTGCGCTTCTATGTCCTGTCACGCTGTATGTAAAGAAACAGTCAGTCTCGTGTATGAGCTGGCAAAATCTTATTTTATTTCCGTAACATTATAGATGCAATTCATGAGCGCGCATGGCCTTTAGTTGTGGTAAAGGTACTGTGTATATCTGTATGTGTGTCAATGTGTATATGAAAACAAGTGAACAGTGCGAGCTCGCGCATTCTATCACAATGTACAGACGCCAGCACATCAAGCTACTACAATCTGTCAAATTTCTTTAATAGATTTTCAACTTTATCACTAAAGATGGTTCATAGTTGATTGGGAACATTTGACAGTTTCGGGTAGCTTGATGTGCTGGCGTCTGTACATGTGCTTACACGTAGTTACATCTACAAGAAACTGATGTTTCTTGTAGTTGTAACTGCTGCTGATTTGCAAGATCTATACTTTTTGAGAAGTATATCAACATACATTTGTATTATTACGTAAAAAAGACACCAAAAATCTTAAAATGCTGCACAACGGTATAAAGGTAAATATTTGAAGACGGAGAATATTTTTTTTCTACATTCGTTACAGTCTTGTGTGAAGACTCATAGCTGAAGTGTCACTGGCCTTAAGCCACAGAACAGAGCGAAACTGTTTCATAAAGTTGTAAGTATTTGCAACGGATCAAAATGGCGAGCCAATAATTGACCTATGTAAGTCTCCTGTTCCAGCTGAAATCCCTTAGTCTAACCGCTACCTGTACTCGCTCTTAATATCAAAACAGATATGACCTCCATGCGCTGAGCAGTCGATAGACTATTTGTTCGCGGACAAATCGTCCGCACGATAGAATGTATGGATATCTTTGCAATAACGCACACGAAGCGCCGCCGATGCTTCCCGGATGAACTTTCTCGCGACAAAATGTCCGCCGTCTGCCGAGCGCCTTAAGTATTAACTTCGCTGAGCCACATTGTTAATACAGTCGATAATGCCAATCATTAGCCGCATACATGATCTATTAGTAGTATGAAATGTACTGCAGTGTCACAGAAAGTTACGAACTTAGTGTCCGTTGTAAGCTCGGATGGTATGTACTGAGTTCGAAGGCGGCCGCGAGCGCGAGGTGGTCGGAGCCATACATGTGGTTGGGCAGGCGGCCCAGTACCTCGCATTCCGCCTGCGTAGGTAACCGCAAGCGTTCCACCAGGCTTAACTGACTGCAGCGACTGAAACAACATTGTTTATGTTACGCTGAGCGATATAATCCTAAACAGTCACCATCATGCTAGCCATCACTTTATCTATGGTCGGTTCCAAAAGTATCAGATCTGATGACAATGTAAACAAATGGATCTGCTGTAGATGCCAATTATTTGTGGTGCCATTCACAAGATTTGACTATTTGAATACTTAATAAACCCGAAATTCTAATTTTAAACCATCTTAGCATTTTGCGGCCCCCAGACGTAATAATGATTTCATTACAAGCGTCTAACGGGCCTCTGTGATTTAGTTTCAGCCCCTCGTACGCCTTCCAAAGGTCCGGGACCCGAGAGTCCCGAGATATGTTAAGGACATATGACCCGAGATCATTGACCTCTATAATACAAGTACGCTGGACTAACGATACTCTACGAAATGACAGTTGTTTTTTGTGCCGATTCAAAGCGCCCCGCTCGAAGCCCCCAGGAACTAAAATTGACACGTTTCTTTCAAATGGACGTTGAGTTGTTTACTTCATGTCTGATGATTTAGGTCTAAATCGTGAAAAACTATTTTATTTGTGTATTTTGTGTTTACTACGTGATATTTGGAACATTTTTATTATGAAGCATGCGCATTTTGTAAAACTCGCTGTCAAAAAGGCAGCGAATTAACCTTTCACAAGTAAGCGAATTTCATGACTATAAATGTTTCGATTGCTTGTGTGAGCATTTTTAATACTATCTTATATTTAGAATAAATCATATTTAAGTGTAATTCGGGCTCAGTTTTCACATGTATTGAATACAATAATTTGAATAGGGCTGTAAATGTTCCATGTCGATAATGTGTCGATAATTTTCTTCAGACAGATAATAATTTTAAATATACGTCTTTCAAATAGAAATTTACTGTCGCTAGAAATTTCTGCAATTTGATTAGCTAAAACAAATTAGCAAATACTAATTTCTAATTTCAAAAGATAAATCCATACTTAATATTATAAATTGGAAAGTAACTCTGTCTGTCTGTCAGTATGTTACCTTTGCACGCCTAAACCACTGAACGGATTTCGATTTCGAATTTGGCAAAGAGATAGATTGCATCCCGGGGAAGGACATAGGATAGGTTTTATCGACGTATCTCGCGGGCGAAGCCGCGGGCGGAAGCTAGTTTTATATGTAATGTGTACATGTTTCCGAAGTAAAGACTTAGCATCGAAATAAAACTTGCCATCTACAATGTACTGTATACTTTAGTCCGTTTTACTTTAATTAAATACTTAATTTCAGATTTCCCACCAACTCAACTAAAACATGAAAATGGAAAATCGGAGTCCTAAATCTAATTATCATCTTTGTAGTTCTATAATTATGTTGCTCTTCTCCATACGAACACTACCTTTTGGAAGACTAGAATCAATTCTATTTCATTGTATTTTTTGACGTTCAAAAGTGCCTAGAATGTACCTATTTGAAATAAATTATTTGACTTTGACTTTGTTATTTTTTGTGTTTTTTTTTCATTAGTATGCATGCTATCCAAATACCCAATAATGAAAATGGAATCACTCTCCTTGCTAGTAATTACTACATGGTAAGGTAATGTTATACGGTTCACTTTTGGCATTCAATTTGAGTGAATTTTATTATTGAATTTATATGGACGCTGTTTGTTGCTTTTTTGTTTACATGGTTCAATTCTTCCAAATTGAACACCAAAACTGACTATCACGAAGAATACATCTGACATTTGATTTACTGGGTTAGAACGCAATGGCAACATAATAATAGCTCAATAGTTTTTAGTTCACATTGCGAACTAATGTGACCACAACTCAGCTTGTAAAACTAGTGTAGTTGAGCCAGGATATATTAGCTCAATCATAGTAGTTTTTAGGCTAAGTTTTAAGCCTATCCTCATATTTAACCGCTTGTGTGCCGGTAATTACAGACAAAATTAATAAGTCATTGTGTCTCGCGTAGATCTACGTTCCGGCAGACTAAGAAAAAGCTCACTGGTCTGACCTTTGCAGACCAATTACTCTATTACTTAAAAATGAAGCATAAAAATAACTGGGAGTGATCAGATATTTTACTCTTAAGTAATAAATTACTCTACTACGTGGTTAAAACGATCGATAAATTTCATAAAAGTATTTTTTTATTGTAGGTTATATCCCATCTCTAATATTAGTTCCACGGTCCCTTCACGTTGCTATCAGCGCCAAAATGGCGAAAATCAAATGGCTTCTTTCTGTCATCGATAGTATGCAGTCCAGCGTACTTGTATTATAGAGGTTAGTGCCAGAGATATATTAAAATAACAATAAAACTTCTATTGTCTTGACCAGTGTCTTTCTTTCTTTCTTTTTTTTTATGGATTAGAGGTGTTTTTCATGTTTGATAATTAATGCTTATTTTATAACCTCAATAAAATTGTCGTTGATGATTTTTCAATAACTATTTAATCATTTAAGTTGAGCAGCCGTTTGAGCTGCGTCAGCTATCTTTGTTTTCGAGCGCAATATAGTGTTTCAAACACGATCCGTTAATTTAACGCATAGTATGTTATTCAAACAATAATAACTGCCTGAAAAACTGGTGAGGTAAAGTTGGAACAGGTTTTAACATGATACTTTACTTACTTCAGATACTTTTGGTAATGACCGTAACACGCTTCACATTACACAACTTACCTAAAATAAATATAGTCGACGGTGACCCAATAGTCCTGGAAAGTGGTGGCGCTGCAGCGGCTATCGTAGACCGAGCCGAGCTGGAGCGTGTGGCAGATGTCGCTGTTGTTGAACATTATGCTGAACTGGTCCACCAGCGAAGTGCTATGCGCGCATGGCGGCGTGTTCGGGCAGTGCTCCGAGTTGTATAGCTAAGGAATACATATTAGGATATCATTACAAAATAACATCGATAAATTTGTGAAGGTTGTGGGAAGCGCAGGACCGGTCGCCGTAGCAATGCTTGGGGGGGGGGGGGGGCTGTTATTTATTATTATTATACACCTTACCTAAGGGTTAGCCAACTTATTGGCCACTTAAGGGGGAAGCGCTAAGGTAGCCCGCGAAATTCAAATTTGCTTAGGTTTTTTGCAATTTGCTGGTCAGTATTAAGTTGTACCTTGATTACAATATGATTCGCGGTCGTACCAAATGTGTATTTACACAATTATAATCAATTCAATCAGTAATACAACTTGTTAAGTTAGTATAATCCCCAAATGTCAAGATTTCATGAAATAGTCATTCTTGGGGATTACTTGGTCTTAGAGAGTTGTGTTGACGACTTTAATGATTATAAATCTGTAAGTACATATTTGTTACGGCCGCGAATCATATTTCAATCAACGTACAACTTAATACTGACCAGCAAATTGCAAAAAAAGTAAAAAAAATTGAATTTCGCGGGCTACCCTGGCGCTTTCGCCTTAAGAGATAAAAAACAATGCCGCCCAATCCATGGCATCCCGAACCAAATTAAATGTCTGCCTGTCACAACCAAACCTAGTATATTTATAGGAGAACTCAATGCTCTTTCTATATTACCTACTAACTATTTTTAGCATGGAATTTTTGAGGTAAGGTTAGAGACACCGACAGGCGGTGACACCCCGTCACATGAAAGCGACGAGCGCTAGTTTTTAAAATGAAACACGTAGATATTATAAACGAGCGCATGTGTGGCTCACCTTAACTTCACTGAAGCTAGTGTCGCGGCCATGCTGTCTGTTCAGGAACACTGACAGGTGCTGGCAGTTGTCAGTCACGCCTATCCGCCTCCAGTCTGAACCGTCTCGGTATGGGCCTGCACTGTAAATAAGTTCATAAGTTCTCCCGTCTCTGTGTTCGTAGCGATGAAGTCGAAGACCAATTTTAAAAAGTTTAGTGTTTCTCTATTAACAAAATTTATACAGGATGAAATTGAAAACTTGCGACAAATCGCAATAGGAGGTGCAGTAACGGTTACATAATCATAATAAATTGACATTTCACAAATCTAATTGTCTCGTCTAAAGTATCGCCTTAGACATTGCAAACTAAGTTCAAGTAAACACGAATTATTGTCGTTTCAGGATCTTTTTATATCAAAATTATCAAATCTATTAAGAAAATTACAGTATCAATTTTAGCGCGCGCCCGATAAACAATCCAAACGATGCAATCGAGTTTACAACATGAAGCAAGTAGAAAACATGTTGAACCAGCGGTATTTACCTAATTTCGACCGTTCCTACGAAAAAAAGGGCGCGCGACGACGTTGCCAAATCGCTCGCCTACGCGTATCCCTTTCCTTAATAACATGCTCTAAAGAGTCTAAAGGAGAATGCCATCAAATATAGGGCGCCCTGTACCAAACGAAAAGTCCGCTGTCAAAACCATACCTAGTGTATTTAGAGGAGAATTTAATGCCATTCCTATATTGAAAACTATTTTTTACATGGATTCATGAATAATATTTTGAGGTTACGTTCCAGAAAAAGACAAATGAACGATGACGATGAATGATGGAGGCATCGCTAAGGATTATCACACAAAAAGCACCTGAACGTTTTCGTTAATAAGGATTTTAATTAAATTTAAATAGTTCAGATGAAACCAATATTGAAAGTAATGTCATCCGTGAGGACGCCACAATAAAAAAAAAAGTTTATAATTTTTTTTTCCTCTTTTCTTTAAATGCTTAAAATGTATTCCAAAATAATAATTTAAATTAATACGATGCAATGCATGACTTAAAGATTTTTTGACACACACATATACCTAATATCATAGTAAATCGGTAGGTTCTTACAAATTATCTTTTTCATTTAAATGTTTGTTGGTAGGTACCTACCTATATTTTTTACGTAGTAGCAAAATTCGGAAACGAAGTGCAATGGCAGTGACACAGGAGGAAAATACGTACAAAAGTAAATAAAAATACTTTTATTTTTGATGTCCGAAATCCGGGAATCTTCTTCATAACAAAAACGTAAATCTAATTTAAAAAATAGGTGTAATAACTACATTTGGTTGTGACCCGCTCCCTCGCAAGTTGGTACGGTCCCATAACATTCTCTTTTACTTAATCGCACGTTGAATTACATATTTTAATTTCAAATCAAATCAAATCAAATCAAATCAAAATGTTTTATTTCACATAAACCAACATGGGCACTTATGAAACGTCAGAAGTTAGGTGCACGGTTCCAATTGGTCGTTTCCTATGGAGAAGAACCGGCAAGAAACTCCACGGTTACTCTTTTTAAAAATAATTGGCTTTTACAATGTTTCCAGATTACAGTAGGTATGGGAGGACAGCGCAGGCCTGTCAACAAGTACCAAGTACTTGATAGAATAAAAAATGGTCTACAGATCTAAAGTGTATAAGGCCTACAAAGTCCTCACATTCACAAAATAAGAATCTATCAAAAGGATAAATAAAAAAAATATTAATAAAAACCTACTAAAACCAAGTGTTATGATTCCCATTAAAACCACTAATAAAGAGGTGAAAATTTGAATTGTCTGTATATAATGTCAAATAGTAAAGAAATTATTTCAAAAAGTATATAATGTCAAATAATAAAGAATAATAAAGAAATTATGTCAAAGAGTATGTAAAAGAAAAAGAAAAAAATAAAAATTTAACATCGTAATTTGAGAGCAGTTAATAGACATTTACATAGTTATGCCGTTAATGAGAAGCCAGGGAAGCCACATGTGCAGAAGGAATTATTGCCAGACTACCTTGTCTTCAACGTAGTCTTTAATCTTATAATATGCTTTTTTGATTAGGACACGTTTGATGAGGGTTTTGAACTTTCCATCGCTAAGTTCTGTAACCGGCTTTGGCAACTTATTATAAAAACGGATGCTGTTTACAAGAAATGACTTGCTAGTTTTAGTTAATCTAAATTTAGGTAACACAATTTCATTTTTACTACGTGTATTTATATTATGGAAATCGCTTCTTATTTTGAAGAGTCCTAAGTTTTTGCGAACATACAAAATACTTTCTAAAATATAAAGAGAAGGCAGAGTTAGTATATCAATTTCTTTGAATTTGTTTCTAAGAGACTCGCGAGGACCCATTTTATAGATTGCGCGGATTGCCCTCTTCTGTAAAATGAAAATTGAATCTACGTCAGCTGCCGATCCCCACAGCAGAACACCATAAGACATAATACTGTGGAAATAAGCAAAGTATACTAACCTAGCTGTGGCTATATCTGTCAACTGCCTTATTTTTCTTACTGCATATGCAGCTGAACTTAATCTATTTGAGAGAGCTCTAATGTGTGCGCCCCATTGTAGTTTTGAATCTAAAGTAATTCCTAGAAATACAGTTTCCGTAACAGCATCTAGTCTTTTGCCATCAAGTTCTAAATTCAGACCCACTTGAGGTACATTTGGTAATGAAAACTTAAGACATTTAGTTTTGTTCGCATTAAGTAAAAGATTATTAGCTGCAAACCATTTCGAAAGAACAGCCAGACTATCGTTAACATGTAAGACATCCGTATCTTTTCTATCTATTTTAAAAATAAGGGAAGTGTCATCAGCGAATAAAATTATATCCGACAAGTTAGCCATCATGTAAGGAAGGTCATTAATATAAACTAGAAATAGGAAAGGGCCAAGAATTGAGCCTTGAGGCACGCCCATCTTAACTAGAGACCCCGATGACGTCGCCCCGTTAACGTTTACTTTTTGCTGCCGCTTTGACAGATAGGAAAGAACAAGATCAGCAGCTTGTCCACGAATTCCGTAATGGTATAATTTACAGATCAGTGTATTATGGTCAACGCAGTCAAACGCCTTTGAGAGGTCACAGAAAATGCCAATTGCATCCTGGGACCTCTCCCAGGATTCCAAAATGTGACTGATGAGTTTTACTCCCGCGTCTGTCGTCGACCTACCTTTCGTGAAACCAAACTGGCGACTATGTAAAATCCCATTTGAATTAAAATGTGACAACATCTGGTCCAGCATGATTTTTTCTTAGATTTTGCTCAATGCTGGAAGCACAGATATAGGTCTATATTGGAGGGATCAGACTTACTACCCGATTTGAAAATTGGTACTACTTTACTATGTTTCATTAAGTCAGGAAACGTACCGCTGTCTAAACATTGATTAAATTTGCCTGTTAGGGCAGGGGCAATTGTGTCAATAATATCTCCAAGAACCTTAACAGAAATCCCCCATAAGTCTTCAGTGTTTTTTATGTTAAGACTTTTAAATGCTTTTTTAATTGTGTCAACAGAGATGGGTTTGAATGCAAAGCTTGGAATATCCTTATTAAAGTTTTCTTTAAGAAGAGCTTCAGCTAGTATAGGTGATGAGGGGAGAGACTTTGTAACCTCTATTGGGATGTTGGTAAAGAAATTTTCTAGTGTCTCAGCAACTTTTAACTTATCTGAAATGGTTTCATTATCAATTATTAGGGACAACTCATTCTGATCTCGCTGTTTTGTGTTTCCAGTTTCTTTGTTTATTACCTGCCACACAGCTTTTATTTTATTATTAGACATACTAATTTTTTTACTAATTAATTTAGATTTAGCCTCAGCGCAGACTCTTTTGAATATTTTAGAATAGTTTCTTACATAATTATGAAGGGCTTGATCAGAAGTTAATGATTTCTCGTGATACAGATTATATAAAATATCTCTGCTTTTTCTAATGCCAGCAGTGGCCCATTCACTAAATTTTGGTTTAGTATTGATAGTAACTTTTTTTACAGGACATGCTTTATTGAATTCTTGGCATACTGTAGAAAATAATGTACCAAAGTTTATGTTGGGGTCTTGTGAATCAAAACTAGCTGTGGAAAGATTGCTAATAACATTATTATTAAACATTTTGTCGCACGTATTCAATTTCATCCTATTTATATAATTATATGTTTTATTCAGTATTAAAATTGATAATTTTAATACATAGTCTTACGAGATTATTTACAAAGATATAATAATGTTAGATGCCTGTACTAAGATAAACCTGTATCACAAGCAAATGTATTTTCTTTCTTTGTACATTTTTAAATAGACAAGAACTCGTTATTTATCACTTGTGACTATAGATGGGCAATCCACCCGGGTTTAAACCCCATTGCTTTGATAAACACCCGATAAACACCCAATTTTCTGGGTGTTTATGAGTGTTTACGGGTGTTTATCGGGTGTTTATCAAAAGCACCGGGTTTAAACCCGGTGGATTGCCCATCTATACTTGTGACTCAATTTTATTTTTCTTTTA
Organism: Mesoligia furuncula; assembly: GCA_916614155.1. Classification (NCBI taxonomy): domain Eukaryota; kingdom Metazoa; phylum Arthropoda; class Insecta; order Lepidoptera; family Noctuidae; genus Mesoligia; species Mesoligia furuncula. The sequence continues at coordinate 38,775,420 of OU744790.1, forward strand.
GTCGATGATATGTGACCACAGATGTAATACATTAAATACACAGTTCATAATTATGATTGTGGTGTAGAGATCTATATCCACATCCTACTCAGTAAATATTACAATACATAGAAACATGGCATACCTAACATGTCCTCTATCTAACAGTTTTATAACAGCGCTGTCGGGTGTGGAATTGAAATCGCCCGTCAATATAATAGGATGGTGTCCAGATCTGAAATCAATAGAAAATTTACTGATGTAATGACATGTGAGAAGAGCAAGACAGAGTTCTTCAAATAGCCAAGACATTATCTGCCTGCCTTTTCTTGCCTGCCTGCCTGTATTTTACATGGAGCGACTGCCCATCTGACGTCCACAACCTAGTTACTGGGTAATACGAAACCCCTTGGTAAGACTGGTTGTCAGACTTTCGGGTTTCTGACGACCCGTAACGACTGTCAAAGATCCACGAATGACAGCCGGGACGAACGCCTTAACGTGCTTTCCGAGACACGGAGGGATCATGGTATGTAAAGATGGTCACCCATCCCCGGACCAACCTCGGCAAGCGTAGCTTAACCTGACCGATCGACCAGTGCGGCTGTTATTACTTATCCACAAGCCCCTTTATCAATTAGCCAAGTAGTTGGTAAAATACTCAGCAAAGTACCTACACGTCATAAGTCACTTTTACAGTCCGTTCACAGTTATTTTACCTCTGACAGCAGCAACCTAACAGCAACCTTATGGTAACGATAATAAAGATCAGAATGATTTTGACAGACTTGTCAGTGGCAGCAACCCTACAGCAACCTTATTATTATTATTATTATGAGCCTGTGTTGTCCCACTGCAGGGCAAAGGCCTCCCTTCCCTCTTTCCACTTTACCCGGTTTGCAACCTTATTGGATTGATAATAAAGATCAGTGTGATTTGGACAGTGATGCAAAATCAGAGGTAAAATAACTGTGAAAGGACTACAACAATTTTGTGATACTAGTGTGCCTAGCACGAACGAGCGGAGTAAAACAGTCGTAAATACGAACGATTAAGTTGAAAATAGACGTTTCACACATCACACATTTACTTAGTTTTAAGACTATTTATTGTGTGTCACCATAAAACCTTGTTGTTTGAAGGTTGTTAATTTGTTTTGTCAAATGAAAACAACTGAATTTTGAGATCGCGTTTACTTGTTACTGATAATGTTTAAATCGAGACTACACAACTCGTAATAACACTTACTCTCTCCCATTATCAAAGAAAGCGAAGCGGTCGATCTCAGCTAGGAAGACCTGCATCTGCGCCAGCCTCACGTCGGTCCTCTTTGGGTTATACAGCAGGTGCGTGGTGGCGACCACCACTGCCGAGTGGGGCAGTTCGTGGGGCACCAACTTCACCATGATCCCGATGTTGTCGCGGTTCAGGATTGGAAGCTCGGGCTGGTTGAATTCCACCTGCGGATGGACAACTTTTGTGGGTTAGTTTTTCCAATTTGGTGCGTAGTTCTCATATCAGGCGCACGTGTAGGCGAAACAAACGGAGTTTGTAACAACGCTACAAGATAATCAGCCATGCTGTTTTGTCATTACAGTTACTGTGACAGTTTCACAAAAACCGAAAAAAAGGCGCCACACTGGTATTGTCATTCAGGCGCCAAACGATCCTCGTAGCACTCTAGGTTCGAAGCATTGGCGTTCTATAGTTTCTGCCTACCCCTATGATAATGATTTTATGTATCGTGCTTAAATTAGGAATTAACTAAACCTAAAGGTTCATGAACGTATCAAGGTAAGATTGTTGTCATTCGATGAGGCGTAAGGGTGTGGAGATTGGCTCACGCAGAGTGTGTGGATTATAATGATATCAGCAATACCTTGCTTTTTACAATTAGCCATGCTCAAATCGTAAGCAAATTATGCGAATAAACAGTCGCCACGGTATAAAGCAATAGCAGGTTTATGTGAATAAATAGGTCATTATTATTGCAAAACTGTACGCTATTACATAAGGACTAAAAAAAGATGTTTTTGAAAACAAATGACCGTTTCCTAATAATATTATACATATGTCTACACTAATATTATAAAGAGGAAAAATTTGTATTTTTGTTTGTTTGTAATGGATAAACTCAAAACTACTGGACTGATTTTAAAAATTCTTTCACCATTAGAAAGCTACATTATCTGCGACTAACATAGGCTATATTTTATTTTAGAAAAAATAGGGGTCCGTAAGATATTTGGGTTTTTCGGATTCAAGGTGTAAAAAATCATCCAAAAAAGTTCCTTATTTGGCGTACGCCGCCTAAACTATAAAAGATCATCATCAGCCTGCCTTTTCCCAACTATGTTGGGGTCGGCTTCCAGTCTAACCGGATGCAGCTGAATACCAGTATTTTACATGGAGCGACTGCCTATCTGACCTCCACAACCCAGTTACTGGGTAATACGATACCCTTGGAATGACTGGTTGTCAGACTTTCAGGCTTCTGACTACCCGTAACGACTGTCAAAGATCCTCGAAACTATAAACTATAAAAGATAGAACCTTAAAATGTTCTAATTAATTAAAGACCTTAATAAAAACTTTTTTACAAAAAAACAACCGACTTCCAAAAGCACTATAAAGTGAAAAATAACTTTAATTTCGGAAGTCGGTGTCTCTGGATTTGTATTTTAGTTTTTTGCCACCGACTTCCGAAATTAAAGTTATTTTTCACTTTATAGTGCTTTTGGAAGTCGGTTGTTTTTTTGTAAAAAAGTTTTTATTTTTCACTTTTTAGCGGGTCAGTATGTAACATATAACTAAGTTATAATAGCCTAATGTCAACTGCTTATCACCTTTTACAAAATATTGCTTTTCCCGATGCAGGGACGTTAATTGTTGAGGAGTTCTCCTAGTAAGAACCAGGAAAACTGGAGCTGATTGAGAAGTCACCATCAGCTCCACTTCACCATACGCATTGTAATGAGCATAAATTGCTTAGCAGCTATATTAAAGTAATCGAATCGCAACCCGTGAAATATTTGTCATTGAGTAGTTCCGATAGTCGTGTAAAGACTCTGGATGGCATTGTATTATGCGACTTGGAACCTACCAAATTGCTAAATAGACCACATGACGAAAAGGCATTGCGTGAAATGCAACGATTGAGGCTTTTATAAATCTCCCGAAGTTTGCGCCAACGTTCGCGATCCTCCGTTTCTCTCATCTAGCCACTACCGGCAACCTTTGTTAGGATAATTATACAGAAGAAAAACTCGCAAAAGTATTTCACTTTAAGAAGTATTTATTAGTTTTTAGACTAGATGCTGATAATCCTGGCTGCAGCATCAGGCCAACTTATGTCAACATTGCATTGAACTTAAAATTTAGTCCTGTTTAAAATGAGCCCAAACACGACTACGGTGCTGTAATTTCAAGGTTTGTACTTTTTCTGATGCTCGACTGGCTTCAGCATCAGGTCTCTATGTACTTCGGTGTTCCTCATTAACAGTACGTTTATCCACACATCGAGCCCTTTGCAATGAGCCTAAACACGATTTATCTGCTGTTAGTTGTCGAGGAGTTAGGTACTCTGGAGACTATCCTGACTGCAGCATCAGGTCATAACTAGATGATAATGAGACCAAATGTGGCAAATGCCCTATCAAACATCAAAACAAATTACTAAATAAAACAGTCCGAGCCTGTTCGAGTAACTTCTTACTGTTAAGGAGTTGAACCTTCCATCATCAGCCCAGCTACCTGAGATGGTGACAACCGTACGCAAATACACAAGATACTTCATAAAATATGCGAAAAACAATAAGTGAGCCTATAAAATTTGAGGGTTGCTCTCGATTTCTCTAAGATCCCATCATCAGATCCTAACTTGGTGACAATGGGACCACCTCAGAACTATCTACTTTCGAACAAAAAAATAATTTTGAAAATCCGTCGACAATTGGCGGAGTAATCGATGAACAAACATACAAAAAAAAAAAAAAAAAAAAAAAAAAAACATACAAACATCCGAACATAGTACCTCCTCCTTTTTGTGAAGTCGGTAAAAATGTCTACAAAAAAGTCCGCGACACACTATACCTATCTATTTCGAGTTAAGCACAACAAACATTTTTTAGGGTTCCGTAGTCAACTAGGAACCCTTATTAGGGTTCCGTAGTCAACTAGGAACCCTTATAGTTTCGCCATGTCTGTCTGTCCGTCTGTCTGTCCGTCCTCGCTTAATCTCTGTGACCGTTAGCACTAGAAAGCTGAAATTTTGTAGGAGTACGTATATCAGTTACGCCGACAAAGTGGTAAAATAAAATTTTGGAAAATATTTTTTTTTAGGGTAGCTCCCCTACATGTGAAGTGGGGATGAATATTTTTTTCATCATCTACCCCATCGTGTGGGGTATCGTTGAATAGGTCTTCTAAAATGGCTTTGGGGTTGCTAAAATTATTTTTCGATTTAATGCTCCATTTACGAAATATTAAAGTTTAAAGTGCAAATTTTTGTTCCAGTAGGGCGTCCCCCCCCCTCTAAAAGCTAAACTACTGGCTTGAAAAATTTGGAAAAATTCTCGATGATAGTGCATTTCATGAACTTTAAAGGAAAAGTATAGCGGTTAAGATAACTTTATTAGTTTAGCAGTAATAGTCGTTGAACTTGGGTGTTGGATAATTTTGTACCAAATACAAAGATGAAGTAGTTGCTTGTTTATAATAGGTAAAGACTTGCATTGAAAACCCAAATATGTTATTTTTTTTACCTATTCAGAATAAAGAACAACAGAATCGTACTACATTGTGATAACGGGCTACTACGGAACCCTACACTGTGCGTGGCCCGACACGCACTTGGCCGGTTTTTATGTGGAACTACTCGCCAGCACACAGATAAACCCTGAGAGGTTTTCGTTGTGTGGCAAACACCACTGTTAAAATAGACTTAAGAATTTTGGAAATACATAAATAAATAAATAAATAATTTAAAAATCTTGAATTTTTTTAGGACTCTTTTAAACGCATTTATTACCGACTTCACAAAAAGGAGGAGGTACTATGTTTGGCTGTTTGTATGTTTTTTTTTTTTTTTTTTTTGTATGTTTGTTCATCGATTACTCCGCCAATTGTCGACGGATTTTCAAAATTCTTTTTTTGTTCGATAGTAGATAGTTCTGAGGTGGTCCCATTGTCACTAAGTTAGGATCTGATGATGGGATCTTAGAGAAATCGAGAGCAACCCTCAAATTTTATAGGCTTACTTATTGTTTTTCGCAAATTTTATATGAAGTATCTTGTGTATTTGCGTACGGTTGTCACCATCTCAGGTAGCTGGGCTGATGATGGAAGGTTCAACTCCTTAACAGTAAGAAGTTACTCGAACAGGCAAGGACTGTTTTAGTAAATTGTTTTGATGTTTGATTGGGCATTTGCCACATTTGGTCTCATGATCATCAAGTTATGACCTGATGCTGCAGTCAGGATAGTCTGCAGAGTACCTAACTCCTCGATAACTAACAGCAGATATATCGTGTTTAGGCTCATTGCAAAGGGCTCGATGTGTGGATAAACGTACTGGTAATGAGAAACACCGAAGTACATAGAGACCTGATGCTGAAGCCAGGAGCATCAGAAAAAGTACAAATCTTGAAATTACAGCACCGTAGTCGTGTTTGGGGTCATTTTAAACGGGACTAAATTTTAAGTTCAATGCAATGTTGACATAAGTCTGGCCTGATGCTGCAGCCAGGATTATCAGCATGTAGTCTAAAAACTAATAAATACTTCATAAAGTGAAATACTTTTGCGAGTTTTCTTCTGTATAATTATCCTAACAAAGGTTGCCGGTAGGGCTGGATGAGAGAAGCGGAGGACCGTGAACGTTGGCGCAAACTTGGGGAGGTCTACGTCCAGCAGTGAACTGCAATAGGCTGATGATGATTCATAAAAGCCTCAATCGTTGCATTTCACGCAATGCCTTTTCGTCATGTGGTCTATTTAGCAATTTGGTAGGTTCCAAGTCGCATAATACAATGCCATCCAGCGTCTTTACACGACTAAGCGCAACATAAACTTGGCCCTTAGCAAAATTTTTCTTGCCTAGGTCTATTACGGCTTTGTTTAAGGTGGTGCCCTGGAGTTTATGCACCGTTACAGCCCAACTAAGTATAAGCGGCAGGATCCGTCTTTCCACATCCCCATAGCCTTTAGTTGCCTGATAAGTTGCTGACACAGGCGCTATGGCGACTAACCCCTCACTGTCTTTCACATTTATGCCGATAGTACTATCGTCAAATTTTATAAAAACTGAATCTGGTAACTCACCAAATTCAATTTGATCGCGGCGAAGGGCAGGCCACTTAAACTTCGATACGATCCCCATTGCCCCATTCACCAGACCCTCAGACACAGAAATGTTGCGTCTCAACATAACTCTAGAACCTATTCCCAGTTTTAACTCATGCATCAATCCACCACAGTTGTTTACGTCAGCTGGAATAACATTTGATGGTGGTCGTTTGCCGTAGGTTGCTGCCTCTCGTGACTCATCGATAGCTCGTAAGGTGTAAATGCGACTTGACTGATGCAGTTTGTCCGTCATTTTAGAGTTTTCTACCAATTTGAGAGTTGGAAATATCCTCACTGCTGCACCATCTGCAAATTCACCACTCTGTTCGACTTGCCGTCTTTCACACAAAAGTTGTAACTGTGGGAGTGTGAGCTCACCAAACCGTAAATTATTCAGCAAATCAACAAATTTCACATCAGTACTTTGACGCATATTGATGGTGAGTTCGCAAAAGGAGAACTCTTGCCACAAATGTATTTCTGCATTTGACCACGGGGGTTGTTCGAAACACCAATGTCCTTTAACTGGTGGTAATTGCATGATATCGCCAAATAACAATATATGTACACCACCAAATAGCAAATTATTGTTCTTGAACTCCTGTAGCCGTAAGTGAATTATACGTAAGTTTTCGTAGGAAACCATGGATATTTCATCTACTCGCCATTTGATGTAACGCCACTTACGCCTTTCGCGCTCTAGCGGCTGCCCACTCATTTTACGATAGGTCATTGTGGAACCTCTCTCTATAGGAAGGGAAAAAACCGAATGAAGGGTCCTACCAGAAATTTGCCGTGCCGCTACGCCCGTCAAAGAAGCCACTTCTACAAAAGTTGGTTTCAACAAGATATCCACCGTTGGGGCGTAGCAACGCCTGATATGCTCTACAATTAGTTTTAATAAGAACGATTTTCCGCTGCCTGCTCCACCCGTAATAAATAATAACAAAGGCTGTAGATCATCATTGCACCTGATGACGCGCTCAATGGCATCCGACACTTGTTTCAACAAATCCTTTTGTTGAACATTTAGGCTTCTGATTCCGCTTACGAAAACTTCATCAGGCATAGCTGTAGGGTCATTATTTTCATCAATGAAATCGTCATGACTGTACACATTGATTTGGTCTTCGGCGTAGATGTTCTCATTATGTTCTGTAGGATTATCATCCTGGTTCACTGTGTCGAGTGCTACAGCCTGAACCAAAGCTTGCTGAATGACTTGTTCAGCGTGGGCAAATTGTTCTACGGATAAATTAGGTAGAAGAGGCCTTAATTCTGACTGTCGGCGTAGGAAACAAGCTTCAGCTGTTTCGTCTTTTAGAATAAGCTCACTTTCACAGCGAAAAGGAATGTGACATACAATTAAACTATAGTAAAACCCTTCTCGGTCACTATTCAAAGTGTAGTATCGAGTACGTAAAACTGCTGCCTGATTTCTGATTCGCATTTTTGAATTATCACGTAATTGGATGTATCTAGCGCTCTCACTCTCGTGGTCTCTTAATTCTATATCACCATCGTCGTCATTCCAAAACGTACTTGAAACGGTTTCGTACCGAACTGCGAATTCGGCCAGACTTATGCCTTCTAAATCATCTGGTCTTAATTGATAACGATCTAATATATTATTAAAAAACGATGTTTCGTCTTCACTAAATCGCAAAAGTCTGTATCGTTGCTCTGGACGACAACTATTTACAAAAACAGATTTCTAGAACACATCTTTAAAGGTAAATGACAGAGACGGTACGCCGCTTCTGGGGCACTAACTAAACGTTGACCAAGAATCGCCATGGAAACAGCAAACAACTGCTTCCACACATCGTTACTATGGCGTTTTGCTTTCTGGACCGCTTCCCTAACAACATCTCCACAATCATTGGACTCGCATTTGCTGGCATACTTGGCAATATAATACGCTACAGCTGTTACAGTCCCACAAGGCTGTACGTCCATATTTGCTTCCCAAATTTTTAGAAGAGTGGTATTATAGTTGTTAATCATAACTTCTTCTGCATTTCTTTGTATTTCACAAAATCGTCCATTGTTACGGAGGGCGTCATCTGGTTCTAAACATTTTGTCGTCGCACTTATAGCTCTTGGGAATCCAAAACGACAGCAACCAGCGTTCCGGTCTTTGTAGCATGTTGTGGAGTGTTTGTGGGTTTGTAACCTTTTAACCTGCTCCGAATTATTGCCTCCAAGTGAGCATGACACGACCTGATCGATTACTCTAAGTCCTTCAGTAGTCTGAAAATCGGGAATAGAGTTGCACCACAAAAGCATATGTAAATGTGGGCTACCTCGGTTCTGGAACTCTATTCTGTACCAGTAGTCATTAATGGCTCCTCCTAAACAGTCAGGATTCAATTTTAAAAATCTCATTAGTGCATTTACCCTAACTGTGAACTGTCTAGCCACAACTACTGGGTATTTTTGTACGAGTTCAAGTCTTTCATCGAATGGTAGGTCTTCAACAACATCCGGCAATGCATCAGGACGTCCGTCTGCAATCAGTAACGCCTTAATCATATCTGGCCAATTGAGATCATTGCAAGAAAATGTTACGAACCATGTTGGAGGGCCAAGACTCCGTACCATGGCAATTAGCTCAGCGCAACATCTTTTCCAATATGCAGCGGATCCTCTGATGTTTCTCATCGTCAAGTGCATATTGTCGACAAGACCTTGAGGAGTATGTTCACCTTGCTTCATTCGGCACGAGACGGAAACACTTGCTTTGGCTTTAAAATATTCTACAACCGATAATGCAAAAAATAAATAATCGTTTCTTTTAAATCGGTTATCTTTGCCCATGATTCGAGCCTGGAAGTAATCAAGAGCAGTTATAGTAATATCTCTAATTTCCCCATATCCGTTTTTCCCATCAGGGAAAAGAAAATACCAGCATAGCTCTTTCATTCTTTTTTCCCTCTCTATGTTAATTGGTGGTGCAGTCTTCCTTTGGATATCAACAACTCTGACTTGATCGTTTAATTGATTTTCATTATTCGTATTAACAACATTCTCTAAATTTGGAACATCTTCGTCAATAGAATACAGCAAACTTGTTGATAAAATAACTCTTCTTGCAAAATTATTTGTACCTTGTATGAAATTTACTGGTGTTGTGGAATCATGCGACATACTGGAGTTGAAATTGGGTGGTGACCTAGGGAGAGAGGTATCTGTATGACGATTGGATGATAGTATACTCTTATTGGCTTTACCTTTATAGGAACAAGTGTAAACAAGTGACTCCTGAGTGACTACCTTTTCTACGTTGAGAGGTCCAGTATTCAGTAATTCAGGGTGCGTTGTTTGAGAATCAACATGTTGTAAATTGTTTGCCTCTTCGATCGTAATAGAAACGGGTGTAATGGAATACGTGTTCAAAAAGTTTTCATTACCTGTATTTACCCTTAAATTACGCCGTAGAATTGCGAATAATTGACGGGTATTCACAAAGCGCATGCAACATGCTTTTCCTCTAGTCGACGCCTTGTTACCCTTTGGCCCCCTGGCATGGGAATCTAATAGCCAATAATGTATATTACCAGATATTTGGTGACATGCTATTGCGATGGAAACTGAATTGCTTGTAAGGATTCCACAATGATGATTTCTAAAAAAACTAATTAAGCCGTTTTCTAAATTCGGGAATCCTTCTTCACTCTGATCTCTGTCGATATGACCATCTATCGCACTATTGCTCTGGACGTCTAAATTTATCCATTGCCCATTATATTGTAGACGTGGTAGAATTTCTCTTGCAGCTAAATATTCAACATTTAGTTCTCCAGCGTCAGGATTTTCTCTTGCTTCAATGCATTGGCGGTAAAAAGAATCTCCAATAATTACGATATAATCAATATCACTCACTGTCCATCTATTTGCATCCGATAAAGCAAACGCAGTACACGCAACTGCTGCGACAGCTGTACATTGTTTTCCGCGGGAATCTATGTCAAATCGGGCATTTCCTTGATGAAAGGTACCATGCAAAATTGCTACATCACTATTTATATCTCTAAATGTACTGGATTGATTAACTTGTTGTACGAGTATTTGTTCAGAATCATCAACCTGCACTTGGTTATTGGTACACTCTTGAATGTCAGCAACATGAATTATTTGTGAGATATCGTATTCCAAGACACTTTCAAAATTTGGTATGACGTCGTGATACAATCTGTTGTGTCTTAATAGCCATTTTAGAGCAGTTTTCACTCTTTCGGTATTAACATTGAATTGTCTTTGCTGTTCTAAGTTCTCTCTTGATTCTACAACAATAACCAAGCCAGCACTAGAAATAGGAAGTGGTAATTGTTCAGCAACTTCAACTACGTCTTGTGCAAATAAAACCACTTGACCTTTGCACCAGCTTTGGCTAAACCTATTTTGCACTTTGATAATTTTTAGAAAAGGATTCATTCGACTAAGAAGATGTTTCTCTACCTCTGACAAGCAAGCTAACTCTGGTGGTACCGGTGCTACATCCATTTTGTTCCAGTACGCTTGGCCAGGAACTTTACGTTTTCTCAGATTGGTTAAGCATCTAGAACATGTAACAATTTTATGCATTTCTATCAATTCATTGGGTAGTAAATTTCGACTACACGCAGTTTCTAGATTGCACCTTTGCATAGGGTACAATAATTTTTTACAGATGCTACATGCTACATCTGCAAAAACATTGATAGCCGATTGAAAAGAATCCTCTCCAACAAAGCGATTTCTACGACATACATCCCTCTGTCTCTCCAAGCGATTACGTCTATGTTCCTCATTTTCAATTCGCATTGATTCACAGTTATGCTCTCTCATTGCCGTCAGTCTTCGGATTCGTTGATCGGCAGGTTCAGTTCTTCGTCGTTGATGGATAACGTCAAGTCGGTGCTCACGTTGTTCGAGAGTCTCATTACTCAACCGATCTCGTATAACACCGATTCGGTGATCACGTTGATCGGGAGCCTCATTACTCAACCGATCTCGTATAACACCGATTCGGTGATCACGTTGATCGGGAGTCTCATTACTCAACCGATCTCGTATAACACCGATTCGGTGATCACGTTGATCGGGAGTCTCATTACTCAACCGATCTCGTATAACACCGATTCGGTGATCACGTTGATCGGGAGTCTCATTACTCAACCGATCTCGTATAACACTGATTCGGTGATCACGTTGATCGGGAGTCTCATTACTCAACCGATTTCGCATAACACCGAGTTGGTGATTACGTTGATCGGGAGTCTCACTGCTCAACCGTTCTCCTATAACACCGAGTCGGTGATCACGTTGATCGGGAGTCTCATTGCTCAACCGTTCTCGTATAACACCGAGTCGGTGATCACGTTGATCGGGAGTCTCATTGCTCAACCGTTCTCGTATAACACCGAGTCGATGTTCACGCTGTTCAGACGACTCGTCACTCAATCGTTCTTGAATACGATAGAGTCTACAGATCCTAACATTTAGTGACTCTTGTGATAATTGAGAACGCCTGTAATTTCTCATCTGAGATAACCTAACATGACGAGCTAACTCTGATTCTTGGAAACGGGACATAGCGCTCCGTTTGCGACACTTAGTTAATCGTTCCTTATTTGCAATATTAGTTTCTTTAATTCTGTTTGCCCTCATGCGGGCGGCCCCTTTACTTGGTCTGCCCATAGTGATTCTTAACAAAGGCAAAAATTCTAATTACCTACACAAAAAAATGGAAAAATAAAATTATTTAAAAAGAAACAAAAACCGACTTCAACAACCTAATAAACACTAAAAACTTAAAAATAATACTAAATTGAATAACTATAATCAAGAATTATTAACCTAAATAACCTTACCTAACTTTAATCTACACTATATTTTACAATTTAACAGTTTTTGGAGTCGGTGCCAAGCCCGAACTCACAAAATATTAACCTAAAAAAAGGTATTATAGCAGCAAAAAAAAATTAACAGACAACAAAACAAACTGAAAAAAAATTACAACACGGAACAGAATATCAACAGAAGACGGAGTTCTTTTTGTTCGGAAAGTGGCGCGCTCTTGCGGACGAAATGTGAAACTCGAAAGTACATACAATTTGATATTCATAGGTTTCTCGGTAACGAAACCATATCGCGATTCAGAATACGGTACAACGCCATCTATCGAGCGCTGACTAAAACTTTTAACAGCTTTGTAAAAATATCAGTACCTAATAATATGATATTAATTTACTCTTTTAAACTATTGTAATAATAAAAATTAAGGGAAAATATTTTATGGCCCTATTTGATAGATACACTTGGCTTGGCATTTTATGGCCCTATTAGATAGATCTCATGGAAATCGAGAGATACCCTCAAGTTTTATAGGCACACGTATAGTGATTTGGATATTTTTTATAATAACTCGTGCATTTGCTCTCGGAAAGCACCATCTGGTGAAGAGGAACTGATGGTGAAGACCACAGATGGCCATCGGGACTACTCAATAATAAGTATTTCACGGGTTGTGATTCGATAAGTAATTTATGCTGTAACTTAGATAAATTACAAACTTACCCACTAAAAAGTGAAAAATAAAAACTTTTTTACAAAAAAAAACAACCGACTTCCAAAAAACACTACAAAGTGAAAAATAACTTAAATTTCGGAAGTCGGTGGCAAAAAACTAAAATACAGGTCCAAAGACACCGACTCAATACCGACTATGGATCTGTAATTTAGTTTTTTGCCACCGACTTCCGAAATTTAAGTTATTTTTCACTTTGTAGTGTTTTTTGGAAGTCGGTTGTTTTTTTTTTGTAAAAAAGTTTTTATTGTAGCGGTAATTGACATCCACGCAGGCGGGGCCGCGGGGGACCGCTATAGGTTATATAAATCAGAATAACACGTAGGCTACTTTTTGTCGCGAAAACCGACATTCACGCGGGCGGAGCCGCGGGTTACCGCTAGTGTTATATAAATATCCTTATGATACTTATGTGCGGCCCGTGGCTAAATAATAACAGCTAAGCTATGCTTGCCACGGTTGGTCTGTGGATGGGATCTTTGCCTCGCCGTTAAGCCGTTGGTCCCGGCTGTCATTCCTGGATCTTTGACAGTCGTTACCAGTCTTGCCAAGGGGTATCGTATTACCCAGTAAATGGGTTATGGAGGTCAGATAGGCAGTTGCTCCATGTAAAATAATGGTATTCAGCTGCATCCTGTTAGTCTGGAAGCCGACCCCAACATAGTTGGGAAAAGGCTAGGCAGATAATGATTTCTGCGGCTTTATACATCCTTCGGATCTAAAATTCTTTTTGCATGTCATAGCCCAATTCTTGAGGAAGGTTATAGGCTATTGAGCATCAAGCTACGACCCTTAGGAGCCAAACAAAAAAAAAGTCAGAAGGAACGCAAGCGAAAATAGCATAGAAGTAAGAGCTCGGGGGGGCATTGTGATGCGACGCGGTAAGGGGAACAAAGTTTCTTGTTTTTCACGTGTACGAAGTTGTGGGCAAAAGTAAGTAGCTTATAAATATCATAATTCGCTAGAACAAAGACATTCAGAACATCATAACGTCTGTCTTTCCAAAAAGGGGAATCCACCCATAGTAATAGGAGTAAACCTATTGAGTTATTGACATTCACCGTGGACAAATTCAGACAGGCCTGCTACTAAGAAATTTCTGTTGGAAAAAAAACCCAACAGTTTGCTCAACCTGGGAATCGAACCCAAGCAGCGCTTGCAAGCATAATACTGCCCACCTGAGCCTAAAGTGCAGTAATAGGCATTTTGATAGGTTTCGAGTTAAATACATAATATTCTGAATCCCCATTTAATGCGGATTGTTTCTGCTCCTAGAAAGGACCATAATGTTTGTTGCCAGCAAAATACAGACATGGTAGGCATTCGAGAGCAAAAAATCAAGTGTTTAGGGTAATTTGCAGGTGTGTGTTATATACTATCGCCTGGCACCAGCATTGCTTCGATCGCTTCCCACAGCAAGATTAGTTCCACACACAGCATCAGCGTAATAGAATCCGAGACAGAAAGATCTCAGAGTTCACCAATCAAACGAAACGACACACATATCAGATAACAGCAGAGCATAACATACAATACAATAGCATACATTTATCCGTAGATAAAGATTACATTCACATTTAAATCCTCGTGTGCGCATAATCAAGTACTATCAGGTACTGCAATAGAATAATCAATGTGCCGCGTTGATAATGAAACGCGCGACTCGGTGACAATGGTACTATAAAACTGTCAGCTGAACTAGTTATCTCTGCGACTGTATCGGACAAGGTCGCAGCTGAATAGAAAGGTTAGGTCAAGCTTTATTCCTGGAGTATACATTGTCAATTTTAGCATTCAACATTCTGAGGAAAAAGTACACTCAATGGCCCCAATTTCCTAATGATCTCAGTGACCTCACACATGAGTATTGGAATAATATAGCGCACAGCATGGATACAGGAGATGTTTGCACTTATCTCATATCTTTACATACGAAACAGTTCCCTGATTAAGTGGCTAATTGACGGAGTGACGCACAGCTTTAAGTACTAAACTAATACAAACTGGTGTTTATAAAAACGAGTTTTAAAAGTATGAATATATATTTCTTTGGAAATCATTCCTATTGTGTTGGCCCTACTAGCATAGCTTTTATGTCACATCACAGAGCTGGATCATTTTTCATTCACTCGAGTTGCTCCCGCACTAAAACTGTTTCACTTTTTAGGTTCTTTCTTCCCTTCAGCGCACTTTGTACCGCCTTTTACACCGTACGTAAATAATATTTGTAACGTGTGAGCCTTTACAAAAGCGGCTGAGATACGGTGCAACTTGGGAGAGGCCTATATCCAGCAGTGTCATGCGACGTTCTGCGAGGTTGAGTTGATTAAATGCTTGTACTTACACTGACATGCCCCTGCAGTTTGAACATCGAGCTCTTGAAGTAAATGGCGCAACCATCATGCCGGTGCCCAGTCTTCTTCTTGAATATCTTGGTGTAGCCGATCTCCTCGAACCTCGAGAAGAATGTTTCTAAGTGCGACGATTGTACTTCTTGTAAACATAGTATCTGAAACATCAGCGTTCAAGTTATTTATCTCATCTGAACAGCGATTTTAGGTTCAAACAAGAATAAAAAATGATCGCAACATGGCGGTTTCGATCCTGGCTGTAGCATCAAGGCATGTCTACCAGTTAGATTCATTTTCATTGTAACTTAATGAGTTTACAAATTTTTAATTTGATAGCACAAGAGAAAGTGTTCAAAAATTTGCTTGCACGATTTGACTATAATCATCAAAGCTCTCATACCAAAAAGATTGTGAATAAAAACGTACATCGGGTGACAAACTGGTGATTTCATCGAAGAGTCGTGCAGCCCTGGATTTCCACTTGAGGTCGCGCGGCGAGCAGCTTGTGTACAAGTAAGGGTGGCACTCCAGCAGGTATTGAGCTAGCAAGTTATACGACAGCACCTTGAACTTGAGCGTCGGACCTGCGGAAACCAGTCCTTCGGTAAGCAGTGACTGTGATCAGCTTTTTCAATGCGGCTTCAGAAATTTTCTAAATAAGTACAAGGACAATTAACACTTTAAAATTTTTTCATCGTTTTTCAGCGGTTCACAGAATACACCTTCCGTACCAATAGTCTTCGAGTAAAATGGCTGTGTGATATACGGACAGGGCGAAATTTTAACAGTTCCTTTTTTGGCATATGACTACGGTCCCTAACAAAGCGTACTGTATTGCGTCTCATTTGAGAATAATAGCATGAAAATGACGATGCTAGAACCAGAGTGATCTAAGTGACATTTTTGGGAAAAATGTTTTTTTTACACAATTGCATGGAAAAATCAGTCAATCAATCAATCATACTGATCTAAGTGCTTCCCAGTATTATTTAATAATACTGGGAAGCACTTAGATCAGTATGGCATGAAAGAATTATGATTTTTCCATGCAATTGTGTAAAAAAACCATTTTTGCCAAAAATGTCACTTAGATCACTCTGGTTCTAGCATCGTCAAATTTCGACATCTCCCAAACCGCAACCGCACTGTGCCATAGCGCGAGTGGGTTACGTTACGGGCCACTTCCTGTGTCTCAGTAGGGGAACATGCCAAGGAAGACAATAGGCTGATTATGCTAAGGAAGAAAATAATTTTAGAAAAATCTAACTGACGACATAGGTTTGTTTGGAACCAAGATTGAAAGGAATAGAATACACACCATGCCTACTATCATGGCCGTCTCCTACAGTCTCCCACACCCTGAAGTCAGATGGTATATTAAGTGGCGCTCTTCTACCCTCACCCGACGATGCCGTGTCGCCCGTCTGCAGCAGCCATTCCTCATTATTACCTGCCGTACTGAACAATAAAGAAATTATTAAACCATTGAATATTTATAAGTAATACACAATATCAATGTCTTCATTCTAAAGGCGAGTTTCTCCTGTGCTTCAGGCTGAGAAATGTATCTTTTGTACACGGAAAATAGTGTCATTATAATGAAGTTAACATGATCTCACACTCAAGTAAGATTGGTAGAATGATCAAGAACCTGGGGAAAAAATGTATAGCTCTAAGTAGGTTTTAATAAGAAAAGGTTTTATTACAAGTTGGTGCTCAGAAATATTAAATAAGATAAAACCTTTGAAATTAATGTTTGTTTTCAAGGATGTGTGAGATAAGTAGGCATTTATGCCTCTCAGAAACGTATTAAATAAAAATAAATGAAACACTGATAAAGATTGTTTTCATTTATTCGATTACATAACAAATGTGTTTCGCAGACTTTGCTTTGTTTCAGCCTATGTGCAAACGGAAACTCAAATTAACCACAATAGTAACACAAACTTTAGGTTTTTGCAAGCCCTCTGAACGAACGGTACAGTCAGTGCATTTATTATCTGATACCCTGCATTCATGGTACTAGTAGATGTGGTCACGCTTTAAACTTCATTTTATTACAACATGCAACAATATGGTAGCAGAGCAAGAACGACTGTAAGCGTCGGGTCTTAGATTCAACCTCCGGGTCGAGCAATTGGATGTTTCGATTTCGAATTCTGGACTCAGTTCCGGTTAGTGGCAAAAAGTTTACGAAATATGGGGGTCTTAACCTCTGCCTATGATACGGTATCCCTTCGTATTCTATAGTAGGGTATGACTACTGAGATGACAGCTAACGCAGAATAGATGTATGAAAGAAGAGGACATGCTGCACTGCGCCCTAATAAACATAGGGACAAGGACTGATGGTGGTCATTATTACTGTCAATGATTATTGTAGAGATAAACAAATTATTACATATTTGATTATTGAAAAAACATACTTACCGGTCTATCAGCCTTTGCCGTAATAGTGCCAGTTAAAACGCTTATTCGTAACACAAAGTCGAAACCACAGCAGTATAATAATCATATTTTATATTATAATACTTATATTTCAACCACATAATGATTTAATATTTAGATCTGAGATAAATATTAGTGTCAGTCAATAAAAACATATAGGAGTAAAGCTTTTATGACAAACAATAAAAACCATGTTTAAATTTAAATTAAATTAAATATGGTTGGAACCCTAAAAATCACAGAGCTAGAAATGGATAAATTGAATATAGGCGTGCTAAACACTCGTTCGGTTCAAATTCGGCACAGCCCAGCAGCAAAATCAAAAAATATACATACATACATAAACTCACGTTACTTTAACGGGAAAATTCCAAGTGTCTACCTAATACGACTCAAAAGTTATAGACAGCGGAGACTTAGTAATAGGGTCCTGTTGGCTCCCTTTGGGTACGGATCCCTAAAAAGTCGGATGATATTATTGTGGACACGGCATCAGACAAAAGTGATAGAGTATTGGGTGATTATCATCATCTATTAACCTCGAAAGGGTTATCAGTTTATCACCTCCACACACGTATTACTAGTAGAGTTCAATAGTCGTCGTTCAATTGGCTCAAAAAGGTAGAACGAAGTTTGTCGTGGTCGAATTTTCATGGGACTTTTTGTTGACTACCTAGAGGTGAGGAGAAGATAGTCTAAATAAAAAATAGACTTTTTTCTCTTATTAGTTTCTGAATAAATCAAAATCAAAAGTCATTTATTCAAACTGGGCTGAGAATCAGCACTTTTAGAACGTCAAAATTACAAAAGACAGTCCCACAAAACGCCCACCTTTCACCAATTCCTAGTGCTTTCGCCGGTGAGAAGAAGTTGCGCAACAAACTCCCAGCAGCACAGCTGTGTGTTCAGTTAGAAAATACTTGATTGTATACAATACTAGCTAAGCAAAGTAATTAAAATTACAGGACACAGAACATTAAATTAAATTATTTGCCATATGTCAGCTAGCCACGCCAATATACCAACTTATACAATAAAAACTATACGTACTCAAGCAAAAAATAATAAAACAAAATTAAAAATGTAAACAAAGACTTACTACCTAAATAAAAGCCTCCAGGTATAAAGGGCGTGACAGCTTACGTAGTTATGCAATGCTGGGTTCTGTTCACATAGCTGTCACTTGAAGTCACAAATGATAAACTAGGGCCATCGAAGTAAAATAAATAAACAAGTTATTACTAATAACAATAAAACCATGGTCAGCAAGACGACCAGTCACCACAAGCGGCACCCGTTCACGAGCATAACGCAAAGATCAGCCATTATCCCCCTCGCCATATTTACAATAACTTGTAATACGTCTAAATGGCGGCGCCGGCGTAATGAAATGAAATAAAATGAAATGGTTATTTTATGTAAGTAGATCTTTTAAGACACTTTTACATTTCAATATTTTGTTGGTTAATTTTGCACAACTCATAATGCAAAGCATTAGTGCTATAGGACCGAAAAAAAATTGCCTTCTTATTGCAACTATTTCTATTGCTATATTCCTCATAGTACACAGAACCTTACTTACTTATTTAATGGAGATTAATTCTGTACTTTTCAAAAATTGATTTAATGCAGTAGAAACGAAAATACCTTGTTTTTTTTTAATCAAAACGATTTCTCGTCAATCAACTGTGAAACCTGAAAACATTGTAGCTTGCGAAAATCAATTAATTGAATAATTTTTTTTATATAAAATCTATTCACCCATGGACATGGTAGGAACCCAAAGTAGTTTAATTATAATTAATAAAAAACTAACTAATATAATATCTATTATATTAGAAATATGGATCCTTTGAGTTCACTTTCATAGAAAAAACGGCCTTCTTCTTTATCATAGACGTCGATTTAAATTTCCCCTATTCTCCCTACCTTTAAGTCCCATGAAAATCCGACCACTATAAGCTTCATTCCACTTTTTAGCATTTTGTTAGTCTAATTGCACTTGACTAGGAATACTAACTCACACAAAAACATACCTACATCACAGAATACTAAAACTATTTTTTTTTTGCTAAAACTACGTATGTTCCTCAAGTGTCAACAAAAACCAAATAGGTAGGCCTAACTTCGAAACTGTTACTAATGAACTGATTATGTTAGACTGTGTAACTTTTATAAATAACGAAAGGAACAAGTAGCCTACCCTGTAAACATACCTCAATAAAGCGTGTGTCGCGACGAATATGATCAATATTAAAGCCATGAAAAACACCAGGTTTATTACTGAGCTGCAAGAGAAACAAAGACAGACTAAATAAAAAAAAATTACACCGGTAGCGAAAACAACATACTAGGGATGCATACTACAGCTATCAACCTTAAACGATAATTACAAAATTAAACTAAAAATTACAAACACCCAAAAAGATAAAAAGATATAGTGTACACCAGCTATATTATTTTGTGTGTAATTTAAAAAGTATATTACTGAAATAGCAAAAGAACTTTAAAGATGGTGTACCACAGGGGAGTATTATTGATAACACCCTGTTTCTTCCACAGAATGTTTTTTTTAAGCCAACTTTGTATTCTTAACTATAGGACATAGGTCCTAGAGAAAAATTTAAAAATGAAAGGAACCAAGGGCAAGAATATTGAAGAAATAGAAATACCATTTAAAGGGAATGATAGTGACTATTTATTAAGCGATTCGAAATAATGTAGGGGCTTCCTGTGAGTACGATTCATCAAGATTTATACTGAGTAGCGGATAAATAATTACTTTCGCAGACGACACCGCCATTAGTTTACTAGCATAGCCAGGGAAGTAGTAAAAGATTTTATGGAAACCTTTACTTGCCACACTGCGATACCTCGCGATCCCGGTTTAGCTCGCTACCTCGATGTCACCTCCATGTAAAATAAATGCATGCTAATAGACACGCACGCACATATCAGGCATCAAGGTAAACCTCCAAAGTGAGGTATCCTTGCGTGACTATTATCTTGCATTTGTTTTACATCGAGGTAGCGAGCTAAACCACAACTGCGAGGGTTCACAGTGAGGCATCTTCGGCATAAACACATGCATGACAGTGAGGCACCCTTAGATAAATAATAGGTACTTAGGAAACATTAAAGATACCGAAATAACATATTTCAAGAATACGTTCATGCCTACTATCATCTAACATATTCATACATACAAAAATACCATACACATCATATAAACAACTCGTGGAAGTAGAAGCTATCTATCAAACAAATCACTCTCCCTCAAAACAACAAAGCCAAAATAGTGTTAAGTGTGGTAATTAATTTCATTTTCAGTTTGATTAAGTTGAACAATTACATTTCATCACAATTATTAAGAATAGGAACAGCCGACCTATTATGTAAAGATCTCACCGTCTAAATTAGGTGAAGTGAGCTGCCTGTCTGTGTGGTGTGCCGGACTTAAAAAATAGCACCACCCCTTACTTCCCGTGGGTGTCGTAAAAGGCGACTAAGGGTCTTACCGGAGAATGGGCAGCAGCGTTCTCTATGCATTCCACCATCATACCATACTGCGATCGCCGACCCGCCTGCCAAGCGTGGCGATTATGGCAAACCCCCCCCCCCCCCCCCCCCCAAATTGGGGGAGGCCTATGTCGAGCAGTGGACGTCTATCGGCTGAAATGATGATGATGAATGATGAGCTGCCAAAGTGTCGATCCCTAAAATCAGGTGGAATGTCAGCTCACTTCAAGCTCAGGGGCCGATGCCATCATGATTCCAGTCTGAAACAGGGATAGTGCTATCGGTCATGTATAACTTTGTTTGCAACGTCTCCTCCTCGCACTGGAATCAAGATGGCATTACAATTTCATAATAAAATCTGTTCACCTAAGTTTACAAGGTGAGTTTTTTTTATTGAAAAATAGTCATATTTTTAATGCTCTTGATTTCGATCTCGCCTGGTGGAAAGCGATGGATGAGGTCTATGGTGGAACAAGCACGCCCAAAAGATTATATTTCGACGAGTCTATTCCGGCGAATAGACACAGAATAAACCGGCTGATGTAAAATGAACAACAACTCTTGACTTTTGTCTGTATGCAATGCTGAAAAGCAATCTTATCAAATAATTTTGTGTCAATTTGGACGAGATAATAATAAATTAAATAATGATAATTGAAATTCTGCCTGTACCCCCATACATCCTTGTAGGAGTTCCTGAGGACACCCGCCAATCTATTTACAATAGAAATAATCAAATATTCTAATGACTTACACATCGAATTGTCCTCCATAGCTTGCATGCGTAATAGATGGTTGCAACTGGTCACTCATTGGGTTGCGTTTCTTGCACTCATTAGAACCCAAAGGCGGTATTTTGATTTTCAACCGCTTCTTCCCGTGGCCGTGTCGTCGCAACTGAAGGCTCGAATGGAACTGTGCAGTTAGTATTTTGTCCGCACGCTCCGTACCACATGTCTTCCAATCACAATTCAAATGCGAGAATCTCCTCACATGTGTCTTGTTAACCTTCTCACATGTAAACACTAAATATCTGTAAAAACTATTTGTCAATTTCAGCATAGCTTTCTACGGATATGTCTTACATTTATATGAATCATATTTAAATTTTCAAATTAGCCTAGCTACATAAAGTTTCCTATGAGCGTTCTGTACATGCATTACTAATATCCTCGACGCGCTACTGTTATGCTTAATATATTTTTTATATTATTGTTGACATGAAATTTGCTCTGTTGTTAGTTTTGCATCCTGAAACAAAATCATTATAAGTTGAAATATTTTATAGTTTTAAAAGTACCCCCAATGCAGCAATGTCATGTCATTGTCAGCATAAAAATGAAAAAAACTGATTTGATAATAATTATAACAAAAATATGAAAATGTTGCCACATTTATAGCTGTTTGTCATGCAAAATATCAAATATTGCAATGATTGAATAAACCAAAAAGCAAACGAAAATCTGCCAAGGAAGTTAACATTTAGATTAAAAAAATCACTCTCAATGGACATAAACAATTATTTGAAAACTAACTTCATGCATACCATTTGTGTTTTTCATGAGGCTAAGTAATACATTTCTTTATTGCCAATTGGTTAAAAGTACCAGTATTTCAGTAGAGGATAATAAAACCATACTGATTTCTTTGCAAGGGTTATTCAAATGCTTTAGCAGTTTTTATTCACATATGAACAAATGATAAAATGTGAACAAAGAATTGATGCTTATTGTAGATTTAAAAGGTTTTTTAAATATAATTTGGTCAAAAAGTGGGCGAAAATTCGGCTCGACGGAAACTTGCGTTTTTGAGCTAACTAAAGGTTGTGATAGATTGCTACAACTGTCTTGTTGGTCTATGAGATTGTGAATACTGCATATTAAGTGATTATGGATACATAAGGAATTTCTCAATAGCTGTTCGGTGTCAAGATCAGAATCAAGTCTTTTACATGGAACTTAAACATGACTGGCAGTATACCTAGTGCGGTGCCAGAACTGGATATAGACTAATATACTGACTTTTCATGAACTTGGTTATTATTTTGCAAAACGATTTTTTACTTTCATTACATTCCAAAAATGGAATGATGTAAGTCATTCATAAAGCGTGTGATCTAAGTCATTCATAATTCAAAATGTTATAATGTGACAACTTTATTTATTTTCAAGTTACAACGCGGTCACATTAACTCGACGCTTGGCGTTGATGACGTCATTTTGGTTTTTGGTAATATACCTAAATATACCTAATAAAAAAGTAAAATTTAAACAATAACTGAAAACTAGCAAAAGTATCGACGCACGTATCGGTAACAAAGACAAAGGCCTAACACTTGCTGGGCGAGCTAAGGAATGCGGGCCTCGCATTCCAGAGATGCGTCGAGTTAATGCGACCACGTTGTACATAAGTTTGTGTTTCAGTTTCGACCAAAACTAGAAAGGCAGGCTAAAAATCATGTTTCGGTTTGACTCTAAAAATAGTTAGTAGTTTTAACATTACTATCCACAACATTCTGGTATGTTTACATTGTACTAGTAATTATACATTCTCAAATTTGACCGAAATTTCAATCAGTCATGTGTGGAATGAGACAGTAGGTAATATTTTATATCACTGATGATGAAGACGCCGTTAAGAATATAAAATTAAATGTATTATTTACACATCTCTTTGCACACAATACAATAAAACATCATCCTGACGCAAAGACCATTGTCATAGATATGTCGCAGGTAGGTAAGGATCTAACAGGTAGGTAAGGCTTTCTTACTGGTTAGGATTTTTTATAGATAAAAAATTTAATCATAAGGAAAAAGAAACACCTGTGGGTAAGGTTTTGAACTTGATGTGGAAGGCTATAAAGCTTGTAATATCCCTGCAATATGCCTGTAACTTGCACAATACTATACAAACAGCTTGCAGGCCAGTATGACAAAACAGCTTCTGATTGGAGAATGTCACAATGGCATGCAAGCTAGTACTTTTGTGCATGTTACAGGGTGTATTACGGATTAATAATAAAAGCAGGAACAAGGAAACTATTGAATGACTTTTGTGAAAGACGGTAGAGATGACACCACAAATATATAATTATGATAGGATCAAGAAGATAGTGATGATCAGTCTAATAAAACAATCATGTACATTATAGTCATCAGCCAAAATTGGCTATAGCAGAAATCTATGACATTTCATAAAGAAAAGATATTCTTATATTAGGTCTTTACCTATGGAATTGTCGTTTTGCATGAAATAATTTAAACGAATTTTTTCATGTATTTTTTATTTGTATTAATCGAAGTAATCACCCATGCAATCAATGCATCTTTGCCAACTCAGTGGCAGTTTATTGATGCCCTTCTTAAAGAAATCAGCTGGACGGGAGGCAACAAATTCTTCAAAGGCATTTTGTACTGCCTCTCGGGTATTGAATTTTTTTCCCGCCAAAAAATTAACTAAATTTTGGAAAAAGTAGCAGTCTGTAGGTGCAAGGTCTGGTGAGTAGGGCGGATGACGGAGAGCTTCCAACCCCAGTTCTTGCAACTTGGAGACCGTCTGCTGTGCAGTATGAGGTCGCGCTTTGTCGTGCAGGAGCAGCGGAAACGAGCGATTGACCAATGCTGGTTGGAGATGTGCCAGCTTCTCCATCATTGTGTTCAGTTCTTCACAGTACACATCTGCAGTAATGCTCACCCCGTTTGGTAAGAAGCTGTGATGAATAACACCGGCGCTAGACCACCAAACAGTGACCATCACTATTCTAAGGGGTAAGTTTTCGTTTAGGGCATTGTTTAGGTGCTGAACCAGGATCCAACCAACTTGCTGAGCGCTTGCGGTTATCAAACAGAATCCATTTTTCATAGCAGGTAACAATGCGGTTCAAAATTCCTTCATTTGTGTCTGTTGAGCAGTGCAAGGCACGTCTCGACGCGTACTTCGCGCTGGCGATCATTGAGTTCGTGGGGCACCCATTTGTCAAGCTTTTTTACCTTGCCAATTTGACGCAAATGGATCAATATTGTTTTGACGCTAACGTCAAAAGCTGCTGCTAATTCAGCCGTAGATTGTGTATCATCAGCTTCCACAATCGCCTTTAATTCGTCATTGTCGACCAAAGTCTTCGGACGACCGCGAGGTTCATTTTTCAGGTCGAAATTTCCAGAACGGAAGCGAGCAAACCAATAACAGGTGGTGCGTTGGTTTGTAGTGTTAGCTCCGTAAACGTCGTTGATGTTGCGTGCCGCTTGTGCCGCGTTGCTGCCACGACGGTACTCATATTCCATTTGCTCGAATTTTTATCGTATCCATGATGACGAAAAAGATTGAAATGCGATGAAAATGTAACACTAATCAATAAACAAAAATTCCATGTTCTTAAAATAAAATTCATGTGAAATTAGAATTCTTAGCCAAACAAAAATTATTTTGATTTATAATGGCCAGTACTGCAGAACGGCAATTTCATAGGTACCTATTACCTATTATTTGTATAAGTTATAGCTGTCTTTTTTTCAGAACCCCGAAATTTATCTAATAGGAAATATTGAATTTAGTTACTAAAATCTACTACTCTACAGCATGCATACAGTGAGGCGGGGTCGCGGCAGACCACGTAAGACAGGGGTGGCCAACCGATCGATCGCGATCGACTGGTCGATCGCGACTATTAGTCCAGTCGATCGTGACAAGGCAAAAAATATGTCTAATCTAGCGAAAGATGCTCAAACGCCATGCTCACATTAATATAAATAAGTAGTTACTAAGAATAATTTAAGTTTTATATTTTCCCTCTTAAAGTAAAAAAAAATATATACTACCTACATAATTGTGTAAGTACTGAACTATGTTGTTTCATTTAAGATTTCAAGAAGTTCGTTATTCGTAGATCGCACAGGGTGTCGTTAGTGAACAGTAGATCTTGGGTCTAACCAAGTTGGCCACCCCTGACGTAAGAGATGGTGATGGCGGACGAGC
Source organism: Mesoligia furuncula (assembly GCA_916614155.1). NCBI lineage: Eukaryota > Metazoa > Arthropoda > Insecta > Lepidoptera > Noctuidae > Mesoligia > Mesoligia furuncula. Next base: position 38,801,610 of record OU744790.1, read on the forward strand.
TGGATAGGTTCCGTTAAAACGGAAGGAGGACGCGCGGGCTCGCGGATGATGGAAGGAGTGGGGGGAGGCCTTTGATAAAAAAAAAATGAGAAATATTTGCACTAAAGTTTAGTTATACAGGATGTTTAGTGCATCGTTTGCCAAATGAAATTGGCCGAAAGGAGAGGTCATTTGCTATCTCTTAAGGCCCAGTAACTCATTCCTTGTTACACCGGTTTTTTTATTATGACTTTTAAATTTTTATTTAGAAAAATACAAGAACTTTTTTTTAAATTTAAGCATTTAAGCTTAAATTTTAAAAAAGTTATGAGTAAGTATAGGCTTCAAATTTTATTTTAATTCTTATGTTTACTCTTGTATGGTGTTATGAAATTCAAAATTACTTGCTAATAACTTCTAGTTCCTTTTTAGTAACTCACAAAGTTTTTGAAAAAAGAAAAATATACTTAAGAGCGTTTACGCTGAACGGCATTTCATACAAACTTTCAAGCCCTTGTTTTCCGAAATGAATGAACCGATTTTAATGAAACTTCATACGCATAAGCAGGATACAAAGGTCTAAAAATTTAGTAGAAAACATTTTCGAAATATAGTGTTACAGCCAAATTATACCGATTTTTAATTTTCCATAGAAACAGAGATTTCCAGTTATGTTTTAAAAAAAAAGACATTTCGAAAATGTTTTCTACTAACTTTTTAGACCTTTGTATTCTGCTTATGTGTATGAAGTTTCATTAAAATCGGTTCATTCATTTTGAAAAATAAGGGCTTGATTTCTACTAACTTTTTAGACCTTTGTATTCTGCTTATGTGTATGAAGTTTCATTAAAATCGGTTCATTCATTTTGAAAAATAAGGGCTTGAAAGTTTGTATGAAATGCCGTACGGCGTAAACGCTCTTAACACTCAACTTTAAATTGCTGTAAAAAAAAAACTAAAAGCGATCGGGTTCTTCGAATTATTTTAAAAAGTTCTCTAGTTTGTCCCCTTTTCAACGGTGTGCAATATACAAAAAAAAAACTTTTAATAACTTCAGTAATTCGCTAAACGTGTAATCGTGACACATCAGACTGATATTCGATATTACGGTAAGAACACGAGTTTTCACATAAATAACATTCTTTAAGTAGGTGGATAGTGTTATCTCACTCTTACGCAGTCTTTTATCTCTTTCTAGAGTTCTAACTTTCCTCGAACTTGAAAAAAAGTACACTTTAATTTAATAGTGCCTAATTATAAATTTTGTTCAAATTGTCCTCCACTATTGCGTACACACGCGTGACATCTTCGTCTTATCTCGACTGTAGTGGTGTGTAAACGTATTTCTGCTTTGAGTTAAAAGACTACGTAGTAAGAGTGAGATAACACTATACACCTACTTAACGAATGTTATTTATGTGAAAACGACTGTTCTTACCGTAATATTGAATATCAGCCTGATATGTCTCGATTACACATTTAGCGAATTACTGAAGTTATTCAATTTTTTTTTTGGTATATTAATAATAATAATAATCAATTTATTTCAGACCATAAGTCCATAAAACAACACACATTACAATTTTATACACAAAAAACATACATGCATACATAGGTACATAAAAACACATTGCTACACAAAAAATACTCTAAGAAACCACTTATTTTAAACTAGCTGCGCCCCGCGGTTTCACCCGCGTAAGTGTCGATCCCTCGAGAATATCGGGATAAAAAGTAGCCTATATGTTAATCCAGGGTTTCAGCTACCTCCATACAAAATTGTATCAAAATCGGTCCAGCCGTTTGAGCGTGAAGAAGTAACAAACATATAAACACACACACACTCACAAACTTTCACCTTTATAATATTAGTGTGATATTGGAATGACGCACGATGAGTGGTCATCCATTTCCACATCATTGGACTGTCTGTCCTGTCGGCTACTATAGCCACCAAGCTGTTGGAGCTGTCGCGCACTCGCCGCATCAGGGATGCTATCCGTGTCCGCATCAGCGCGTAAAAATCTGGCACGCCATTCTCCGCGAACATCCCCGATGCACTGCAAAAGTGCGGCAGCCTCAACATAACTCTGAACTCTGGCGTTGTTGACTCGCAGAGCATCGTACGAGCTTTTTGTATAGCTGACCCATAGGGCACACGTGTACATGGATTGGCAATACGTTCTAAAGAGTGTAATTTTCACCTCCCTAGTACAACGTGCAAACCTACGAGCCAGCATATTACATCGAACTGCCAATGCTCTGCGTTCCCTCTCCACGTCAATATTGCACACCTTTGGAAAGGGGACAAACTTGAGAAGTTTTTGAAAGAATTCAAAGATCCCGACCGCTTTTAGTTTTTTTTTTACAGCAATTTAAAGTGGAGTGTTAAGTGTATTTTTCCTTTTTTCAAAAACTTTGTGAGTTATTAAAAAGGAACTAGATGTTATTAGCTAGTAATTTTGAATTTCATAGAACCATACAAGAGTAAACATAAGAATTAAAATAAAATTTGAAGGCTATACTCATAAATAAATAAAAAATTAAGCTTAAATGCAGAGTTCTTGTATTTTTCTAAATAAAAATAAAAAAATCATAATAAAAAAACCGGTGTAACAAGGAATGAGTTACTGGACCTTAAGAGATAGAAAATTACCTCTCCTTTCGGCCAATTCCATTTGGCAAACGATGCACCAAACACCCTGTATTTCTGAATGACTATTTCAATTTACAGAAGCTTTATTTACTATGCATTCGCTATTTTGCACCAAAAAACATTAGACATAATGTCATATGAAACAAATCTGACAATTATTTGTTTTGTTGAATTTGCATTCGCACTATGTACTAACATGAAAGTGAGTGTTTTTTTTTTCTAGCTTTCAGAATAAGATGCTCTCGCTACTAAAATCTTATTGATTGGACATGTTTATCTATATAAGGATGTGTCAAGTGTGATGTTCCCACTGTGTTTTTTTTTTGTTATAGCTTGTGATTAGCGTTTCCCGAATAATTTGTTAAATATCAAAATAAGTAGGTAGTTACACAATATGGGGCAAACTTTATACAGAAACTGTATGATTTTTTATGAAATTGAAAACAACAAAAAACATGTCAAGAAAAAAACATGATGACATGACGTTGTAAAACATGTCGACATTTCATCATTAAACAATTTCCTGTGCAACAAGTTGTCCGACAATGCATATAATTATGATTTAATACATTCGCAGAAAACAGAGTTTTCAATATGTTTTATGTAAATGTTTTACCAGTTCAAATGCACCGTAACTGATCTTGTTTTTTCCATAATGTAATATATGTAAAATCTTTCTTTTAATACAGGGCCCTCCATTCTAAACTGAGTGACTGCTTCATACAAGGAATAGAAATGCCTCCCAGTTCTCGATAATGAAGAAGAGAATAATAATAAGAGAAGAAGCTATGGTCCTACTGTGGCAAGTCAACAAGTATCACAACAAAACAAACATGTTTGTTTCATAATAGATAACAAACGAAAAACGTAACTAAAACTATGACAAAATATATTCTGGTTTAAACTGAACTTTTTGGTTGGTAAGTTAACACAATATGAATAAAAAAGTAAGCTTGAAAAAATCGTTACACAGCCATTGTTCGAAACATAAATGTCTTCCTGAACAAACGTATTACAATATTTTCATGTAGCCAACAGCGGATTTATCAATTATATAACTTTATTTCGTCAAATAGAACACAAAAGCAAATCGTTGGAAATGCGACAAAACATTGCCGGAATATTTTATATATTTATTTATATTCTAACCTAGTCGGAATATTTTTAATGAGAACAAAAGTAACTTACATGCATACAAACAAAACCATAGCATATAGCATTTAATGACAAAGAGCAAAAACCATGACGGACATCTAAAATCTACTATAGAAATACATTTTTTACTGACCCATCGACCTTTCGTATCGTGTCTCTCGTCTGTCAAGTGTCAACTGGACTGGCTGCTGTCATCTGGTGAGTCTGCTGTCATAATTCGAGTTCGGATTCTAGTCCACAGAACACTATTACCAACTATTACCGCTTTTCAGTCTATCAAAAAGCACTCGGTGGATTCTACTCAGCTTGGTCCAAACGCCACAGCACTCCCCACAGAGTACTTTTTGATAGACTGAATGGACTGAAACTCTCTCTCCGAGTCCCCAGTAACGTCAGTAATCAATCAAAGAGTAAATAAAGTAACTATAGGTAACCTCAGGGAGGTTACAATACCTACTTATAATCCGTAGGAGTACACAGAACCCTATACTATAGTCCGACTTTTAATTAGCTGCACTTCATAATAACTCATTACGGACTGAGTTTAGAGATATGCATGTCAAATAAGTTTCGTTTGTTACACTATTCTGTACTAGAAAAAACTTTTTTACAAAAAAAAAAAACGACGGGTTGCACTCCGGGAGTGCCGGCAGAAGTGAAAACTTGAACTTGAACGTTGTGCATTTTTGATATTTTGGAATCTTACGAATTTTCGATCAGGTCATGTGTCCTGACGCGAGTTTTACATTTTTTACCCATTACAAAAAAAAGTTATTTAAAAAAATCAAAAAACCCGACCGCGGTAAAAAACTTAAGGTAAAAGAAACTGAAAAGCTAAAAACAAGCCCATTTTAAATTAAATAAAAGTTGGAAGCAGGCGGGACCCACATAATTTTTATTGTATTTTGAAATTCAAATGGGTCCCGCCTGCTTCCAACTTTTATTTAATTTAAAATGGGCTTGTTTTTAGCTTTTCAGTTTCTTTTACCTTAAGTTTTTTACCGCGGTCGGGTTTTTTGATTTTTTTAAATAACTTTTTTTATTTCCAGCTTTTTAGTTTACAAAGTTGAAAGATTTCGCAGACGATTTAGTTCTTGGTAGGTGTTTTTTTGCGATTTGTCACTTCGAATTGCTTTTAAGTATATATGTTGTATATATTTTTGTAATCACCTTTTAAAACCCTTTATTTTGATACCCCACTCGATAGGTTTTAAAAAAAATAAATAAAAAAAAATATTTAATATGGCGTCCAGTAGTCGCCATATTGAATTTTCACTAACGTCATGTCTTTAGTGACACTCGCCGGACTAAGAGGAATCGATTAACGTGTGAATCATAAAAATCGGCCCAGGCGTTTGGTCTGTATAGTGCTTCAAAGGAACATATAAACATACATACATACATACATACATACATACATACATACATACATAGGCTTATGAACACATTACCACTCCTTTGCGTCGCGCAGTCGGGTAAAAAGTGTACAACGCCGCTAAAGAAGTTTTCGCTTCAAAAACAACCGACTTCCAAAAAAAACACTACAAAGTGAAAAATAACTTTAATTTCGGATCCAATGATTAGACACATTATAATATACATATATACATTATTACATAATATTAGTTAGGATTATCTGATTGCGTATTGATCTCTACTGCTTAGTCAATGTAACGATAATCTCAAGTTGATGAATTCTGTAAATACAATTTGATCGACATACTACAGGTATGTGCAAAATATGTAAAGAAATTTTAATTTCGTGGGCTACCTTAGCCAAAGATTCCTTACAGATAAATCACTTCAAGGCTGCCGGGCCGCGCGCGGCCCTTTTCTCAGTAGGTTGCCGCAAAGAGTAAAGTACCTAACTATATAGAGTTTTTATCATACATAGTGAATTTTTCAAGTGGGCGTGGATCGTGGATGGCCAAATCCGAAACCATGAGGAATAGCGAAAAGTACTCAAAGGAGTCGCGGGCTCGATTTTGATGAAAACTAAAACTGCATCATTGGATTTTTGAAAAATCAATGTTTCTAGCCAGGAATCGAACACGATGATTTTGATTTAAAAAAAAACACACTGTATTATTACACCACCCGATAGTGTCCCTAATAAGGATCAAATTCTTGGAAGTAATGACTGTGTGGTGCCGGACTAGTCTGTGTGGTGCCGGACTTAAAGAATACCACCACCCCTTACTTCCCGTGGGTGTCGTAAAAGGCGACTAAGGATCGTACCGGAGAATGGGCAGCAGCGTTCTCTATGTATTCCACCATCATACCATACTGCGATCGCCAACCCGCCTGCCAAGCGTGGCGATTATGGCAAACCCTCCCAAAATTGGGGGAGGCCTATGTCCAGCAAAATTGGGGGAGGCCTATGTACACCGAATTACTAAACTATCACTAAAATTCCTAACTTTTAGCTATGGGAACACTGACCTCTATAATACAAGTACTGTATTATAGAGGTCAGTGTATGAGAATCATAAAGCAAAAAAAAAAAACTCCTATAAAATTATTTTGACACAACTTGCCATTTTCAATTGTTTTCAATCACTGACTTATTGTACATTTAGTATTTTTATCTATGTTATTATGCGTACTTGTATGATAGAGGTCAGTGTTTTCAATAGATTATTAGCTAAGTTCACCATAGAAAAAATACTAAATGTACAAGTTGTTTATTACATTATTAAGAAAATTGTACGCCTGGTCAGGCAAAACATGGACGGACTTGTTACCTTACATGCTTGATTTGTATGTAAACGCATGTTTGACAAATAAATTATCTTTATTAAGTGAGCTTAGATAACATTATATGTAATAATATACTAATTCCATAGGATATTCATAATATTTTTGAACGGAATCCAGTTGGCAGTAGCGCTGTCACTTTGTCAGCGTTTGACAGCTTGACGTGAAATTTGAAGTTCATTAGTTCACCACAGATAGAAAAAACTGATTATCTGAATTGCGGTGTTTATTTTACTTTTCCTATTTTATCAACACATTACTCGAAATTGTAGTTAAATTTCTGTGAAAGTAATGTTCAAAGTAATAATCCAATAGCGTCTTCAAAAACTTTATGGCATTTAATATAGGTAAGGCTTACTTGTTTATGAATTACTTCCGGCAGAATTTGTGTATGTTATTTATTTATCCACGTACCACGGTGGTTTATGAAGGTCTTTCCGAGTTTTGAATAGTTCCTCCTTACAAAGAATAGTGGAAACTTAACTTTTTGTAACGTTTTACAATTTTCACAAACTATGAAGCAAACTGATTAACCTAATGACCGCTTGGTTTTGTATCAATTGTCGTACCCCCAGTGCCCAGCTTATAAATCAACATTAAATATCTATGACGAATACAGAGACTAGAATTGTGCTATGAAAAAAAAAAACTAACCCTGTGTATCCCTATGTCCCTATGTATTTGACTGTGTCATGTGTAAATAAATAAATAAATAACTAGTCACTACACTACTTCTCAGCCGCATAAATACAATAACATTTGTTGTATTAATCCAACTGCTGTGGTCAATAGGTTCAGGAAGTTTGTAACTGGTTCTAAAATGGAAACCGCACTCAATACACTAATTGTTTTCGAAACTTTGTTTTCGGCCTTGGTGACTTAACAGAGAAGTAAGTTATAACAAAACAGAAGAGCAACGGACACAAGCAGTGTAATAAGAAATATTCCACCTAGACTGCTGTCAATGTGGTGGCCTTATAAACCCAAGTATGAGAATCATAAGACTAAGGGGTTAACCACCCTGGAGATAAGGAATTTATAAGCTTTGGGTGGATTTTTGCAAATTCTGTGAATTAACATTAATGTGGATTTTTTGGGGTTGATAAACAGTTTAACTGGACTAAGGCCCATATTACAGAACCTCATCAAGGCTGAAGCATTACGTAAAACTAAATTAAATCCATTTCATTGGTTGAAACTAATTTTAAATAATGCTCGTGTCTTGACGGAGATTCTATATTAGGTAGTGTAACCTAACAATTGCCCAATATTTTACAAATACACCCAACTCTTATGAGAATGATTAAGCTCAAACCAACTAGCATCTCAGTTCAGAATTTTGATTTATTTAGTACTTCTACACTAAGATTGGTGGGTAAAGGCTAGGCAGATGAAGTAAACCTCTAGCTCTACTCTTACTAAGGAATATATTTATGCCCTTTCACTCGAGGAACAGTTTAATTTCTGCCCTCATTAGAGAATTTTCGTTATTACCAAAATCAGATTGGTCTTGATGATACTATGATACTATTAGTTTTATTAGTGGGATTTGTGCAATCTGTTATAGTTTACTATATCCCCTTATGGGGCGGTGCAGCAAAAACCAGATTTATAGATGTAGAACGAGCACAACAAGCACTAATAAAAATAATGTATTTTAAAAAGGTAACATAAGATAAGCCTTTGCCCAGCAGTGGGACAGTATAGGCTAAAAAAAAGGTAAGATACCCTTGACAGTCTATACCAGATGTAACGAGTCTTTTAAGCCTGTTACATGATATCGCGTTCTTTGCTTTAATTTGTAGGCAACAGGGTGGTGTTGCCATGTAAGAATTTATTTTTTTGAATCGGAATCGTGTAGTGGTCACACTGATTTCTTCTTTTGATGCTGTCAGTTGATTTTGACAGGTCACTTTTCGACCCAACTTTGCATAAAATGGAGTAATTTTAGAGCTCCAATTGAAATCTGGAAGTTGATACTTCCAATGGACTACATCCAGTCCTAATTATGTGGTAGCTGATTTGCCCTTGTCGGCATCATAATGGGATTGGCCATATTTTGTAAAAGGTTGGTAAAATTCTTCGTGGTTTCGTATTCACGTTGTCGCGTGGTTATTTTGATGGCGGACGTTAATAGTTTTCGATATTTGTTTCAGGATCTTTTGAACCTTATATATTTTTTGGATTAATTCATCTACTGATGTAAAAGCTTTTTTTGGAAAAGAAACGGTGAGTTAATTTGTATTTGGTCTTAACGATTTCGATCGCCGTGTTTGTCAACGCTGGACGTCAGCTAACAATTATTCATGTTTGATTTCAGCCGTGAGGCGTTTCTTATTTCTTTTTACTTCAAGACTTAAATTTTTAACGCTAGCCCCTACCGACATATATCATGGACCGCCTGACGTCCCCGCGAAGATCAAAATCACCAGGGTTTGCCCATTCGGTTTGTTAGTTTATTCGCCGGAATATGGTATGGTTTATAATACTTAACTTAAATTGACAAAAGTGCAATAATGACAGGACAGGAATTAATTTCTATTCCATCTTAGTTTTACACCAACTGTTAATATTAGAAAGGAATTTTCTTGTATATTGAGACCAGCAGCCTTCGGGTAATAAAATCGTTCAATAACTTTTGTGTCGATTTTTATTGATACTCCCCGCTTGAAGATTAAAAGTTTCCAGTTCCCGCAGGTTAGTCTATCCTTGGCATAGTTTGGTGTGTGCTCCTGGCGCCCGAATTTTCACTTCTACTTATTGTTTATTTATTTGGAGTACAACACACACATTTAATAATCACATTTCATAATAATAAACATTTTTAATAACATACACACACTTTAAAATATATATTTTTTTATTATTACAATTGTCGCTCTGCGAACAGGGACTTGAAGTAGGTTTGTCTGGTACCTTTATACTGTCATTATTGCACTATTAATTAATTAACTTATGAGTCTATTGTTTGCATTGGTTTGTTCTACATTGTTACTTTAATAACTTTGTGTTTATTTTGATTTTTGACTCATAAGTACTACTTAACTTAATTTGGTGAATCTTTGTAAACAATGTTTGGTGTTTACAATTGATGATTTTGTTTAATATCATGTTTTTTCTTAGCAAAACCAACAGAAATGTATAGCATAGACTGCGTTTTGTTGTTCTCAACAGTAAAGTTATTTTAAAAACTAAGTTTAACTTTTTAAGTAAATAATTTAATCTAATTGTTAAGTACAATATTGTACATTTAATTTATCTAGATTTAAGCTGCTTGTAAGTGATTATTGCATTTTTAAAACGATAAAATTAACATAGTAATTTTTTATGGGAATACCCACATTGACTTTTATAATTAACCTCAAACTTGAGAATTTATTTTCAAACATTTAACTTTTTGAAACTTAGTTTTTGCTTTTCGTTTGCTATTCGCCTTGCTGTTTGTAAATTCTGGACACTTGGGAATACATAAAACTTTAAATAAATTAAAACAACATTATTTTTGGAAGGGATTGTTTAATGATATTCATCAATACATTTTGTCTTGCGATACCTGTAAAGCTTATAAACATACTACATCTTCACCTTTTGGTATGATGATTAATCCTAAAAAGGTTGATCGTCCCATGCTTATGCTCTCAGTTGATATCATAGGAATTCTACCTAAAACTTATTCTGGTCATAGATACATACTTTCGGTCGTAGACGTTTTTACTAAATATTGCTGGTTCTTTCCAATGATCAATGCTACCACTAGAGTAATTTGTAAACATTTTGAAAAAGAAATATTTCTCAAGTTTGGTTGTCCAAAAATAGTAGTTTGTGACAATGGAACTCAATTTACTTCAAAACATTTTGTAGATTTTTTGAAAGGTTTTAATATAACCAAAATATTTTATAATACTTTGTATACGCCTCAAAATAATCCTGTTGAGAGATATAATAAAACGGTCGAAACCTGCATATCGTGTTTTGTTAAAGATGATCATAGAACTTGGTCAAGTTTTTTGCCCAATGTTCAATTAGCTTTAAATAATAGTGTAAACCTTGCTACTGAGTTTACTCCTAACTTTCTGATGTTTGGTAGGGAGCTTATTCTTGATGCGTCATTACATCACTTTAGTAGTTCTGTTGATAACTTATCTCAACTAGAAATTTCAAATAGAAATGCTTATGCAGTTTCTCTTAATTCACTTAGTGATATTTTTGTTAAAGTTCAAGCTTACTTGTTAAAGGGGTATAAGCGTAATGCCGCTTATTATAATAAGGGTCGGAAAGTCATTTCTTTTGATGTGGGTGATGTGGTGTGGAGAAGAAGTTTTCTTCAATCTAATGCACAAGCATATTTTTCAGCTAAACTTGCACCTAAGTTTGTAAAATGTAAAATAACTGAAAAGGTTTCAGATAACGTTTATGTTTTGAAAGATTTAAATAAAGGTTCAGTGGGACGTTATCATGTTAAAGATATTATTAAATTTTAATTTGGTTTCCAAGTGTTAGTCTTGATTTTGATAATTTTGTTTGAAGGTCACTTTTGACAGTGTGATGTACGAGAGGATGGATGATAGGTTAATGGATGATAGGTTATCGGTGATTTGAAAGATGTATGTTAGGTAACTTCTTATAAATTTGTTGAATTTGAGACATTCTAAAAATAAAACTTAGGTCATTCTGGTTAATTTAATACTATTTTTTTTCACACCAAATGTTTTTCACATCGAAGGATCTTATTTTATGTTTTGTTTGTTTTTGTTGGACTGTCTAAGATCTTATTTTTCTTTTTTAAGGGTAACCTACCTGTTTATATTTTATTAAGATCTTATACAACCCTACCCTTCCCCGGATGCATCTTCGCACAGGTAATCGACTGGCAGGATGCAACACAGACACCAGCAGATAATGATTGGCTCTACGCAAGCAAGGTGATCACGTTGGAGAAACTCCAATGGGCCATTCAGAGCTTCCATCCTTTTAAGGCAGCCGGTCCGGATGGAGTGTTCCCCGCCTTACTGCAGTGGGGAGGCACCTCTGTCGCTTTAAAACTGCTGCCTTTATTGAGAGCGTGCCTGGCCTTCAGATACGTTCCTAAGGGATGGAGGGAAGTGAAGGTTATATTCATCCCTAAGCCAGGTAAGGGTGACTACACAAACGCCAAATCCCACCGACCAATAAGCCTGACCTCTTTTCTACTAAAGACTCTGGAAAGGCTGTGTGATAGGGAACTGAGAGATGGCGCCTTGAAGACTATACCGCTACACGGCAACCAACATGCATACAGCTCAGGTAAGTCGACTGAATCCGCCCTTCACCTGGTAGTCAGCCAGATAGAGGAAGCGATTCACCAGAAAGGCACCTGTCTGGGCACTTTTATAGACATCGAAGGAGCCTTCGACAAAACTAACTTCTCCAGTATCAACAGCGCCCTCTCCAGACATGGGGTAGAACAGGTACTAGCGGACTGGATCACTAACATGCTAAGTAAGCGAGTGGTTCGCCTTGAAGGTGAGCAGCAGCTGGCCATGATAGCCAGAGGCTGCCCCCAGGGAGGGGTGCTGTCCCCCCTTCTATGGAATCTGGTGATCAATGACCTCATCGCCAAACTCAACGCCAACCGCTTTTACACAGTAGGTTATGCCGATGACCTTGCAATCCTAGTGTCGGGGAAGGTGACGGGCACGATATGCAACCTCACTCAGCAAGCGCTACGAATCGTAGAAAAATGGTGCAGGGATTTTGACCTATCAGTGAACCCCACTAAGACCGAGCTGGTCATGTTTACCCACAAACGAGCTATGGGCCCTTTCCGCCTACCAAAACTGTTCGACACTGAACTCCAGTTGGCCAACGAGGTAAAGTACCTTGGTGTCACACTAGACAGTAAGTTAAACTGGAGCAGTCACCTGGACAATAAACTGAACAGGGCCTGCATAACCTTTTGGCAGTGCAGGAGAATGATAGGTAAGAAGTGGGGCCTATCCCCTAAAATTACACTTTGGCTGTACACTGCAGTGATCCGCCCCATGATCACCTACGGGGCTGTGGTCTGGTGGCCCCGCACCAAGCTAGTTACAGCCGCCAACAAACTACAACGCATGCAAAGACTAGCCTGCATGGCGACTACAGGTTGCATGAGGACTACTCCGACGGCAGCAGTTGAAGCCATCCTGGGTATCCCACCGCTCCATCTGTTCATACAACAGGAAGCGACGATGGCGGCAGTACGTCTTGATACACTAAATCTCTGGGGTAAGAGTATCACACCACACACCATGCTGCTTGAGGGACTACACAAGGAGTTCCCCATTACGAAAGCCATTAAAGACAAGGTACCCAAACAATTTATCTTTGATAAAAAATACAAGATCCAACTTCACGAGGATCGTCGATGCGAGGGGCTACGACCTACGGAGCTGCGCATCTTCACGGATGGATCTAAAACAGGTAGTGGCACAGGTGCTGGAATCTTTTCGGAGGATCTCAACATACATATTGCCACACCATTGGGGGCCCACAACACAGTGTTCCAGGCCGAATGCATGGGTATTTCTCTGGCAGCTTCAGCCATTATGGCTAGGGAAGTAAAAGACCACTCAATCCGCATACTCTCAGACAGTATGGCTGTTCTGCAAGCGCTGAACAGTTATACAGTTGACTCTGGGCTAATATACGAGTGTCACCAGCGCCTCAACCAGGTGGGTAACCTCAATAAAATAACCATTCAATGGATCAAAGGACACAGCGGTTCGCTGGGCAACGATGCAGCCGACGAGCTTGCCAGGAGAGGTTCGAGCATGGCACCAGTGGGACCTGAGCCCATCGCGCCACTTCCCTTCGGGTTTTTACGCACTCTGGTAAGGAAACGCACCAGAGACCAACACGACAAACTTTGGACGGAGCAAGGCGATTGCAGGCAGGCTAGGGAAGCACTTCCCACTTTGGATCCCCGCCTCACGAAACAGGTTCTCCGTCTAACTAAACAAAAGCTGCGTATAGTTACGGCAGCTTTAACTGGCCACGGGTCATTTAATAAACACCTCTATGTCATAGGAGTAACAGACAGTCCGCTGTGCAGGGCCTGCATGGAGGATGACGAGACAGCGGCACATGTGCTTCTAAACTGCCCGGTGATCACCACGTACAGGGCAAAGTACTTCGGTAACCCAGGTACCCTACGCGAGACGGTCAGCAACATCAAGGCGTTGCTGGCCTTCCTTGAGGAGCTGGGGTGGATCGAATAATCGATTTTCCCACCCGTACGCAAAATACGCGCATTGACGTGGAGTTGCGGAAACCAGCCCGTAATACCAATTACCAATTACAACCCTACAGTTCAGGTAATTTCTACCTCAACTTTTTTTTTTCATAGTTTAAAATCATTCTATTTCCTCTTCGTCATAAATAGTAATCGATTTTTAAATCTATTTTGTGCTGTTCGTTGACAGAATTGTTTCTCATTTTTACTGGAGTTTCATTCTTTTTAATGATCGGATTTGACTTTGTTAGTAACGCGTTCATCCTGGACTTTACTTTTTAGGGTCATTCTGTAACCTTTGTTACAAAATGCCTTATTATTTTTTGGATCTTGGTGTAGTTTTTGACCTTGATTTCGACTCTTTTCCATTGTGTTGGACTTTGTTGTTCCAATCACGATGCGAGATTTTGTTTTGACTTTCGTCATCCTTTTTCCTTTGCGTTCGGAAGTTCGGTGGTGGTATGCCGGTCGCATTGTGAAACTTTGGCTTTCGGCTTTTTTGTTATTGAGATTTCTCATTGGAGATCTCAATGTTTTTTTGTGTTTGTCTGTGTTTGGGAGATTGGTAGTGTTGAGCCAGTCACAGCATTCACATTCTTTTACAGCTATTGTGCTCGGGAATTCGGTGGTGATGAGCCGATCACAATAGGCTTTCCTTTGTCTCGTTGCAGGTTGTGCCTGTAACAGTATTTTAAATAAGGTCTTTTAGCTTTATTTAAAAACTTTTGTTCGGAGTTTTCAAATTTTTTGGATTGTTGAATACGGAGATAGTCAGTGGCAATAGAGCCTAACTGCACTCATAGAGATGGTTGAGTTGGAAGCGGTTGACATAGTAGTCAGTGGCGATAGTGCCTAACTGCACTCAAAGTCGTACTGTTCCAAGTGGTTTGAAATTTTTAGTCAGTGGCGATAGGTGCCTAACTGCACTATAAAAATTGTAGTTTGTTTTGGTAAATTGTCCGAATTTGTTTGAAATTTTTAGTCAGTGGCTATAGTGCCTAACTGCACTGTTTTGGAGTTTTGGAGCGCTAAGAGATTTCTCTTTTCGTTTCATTTAATGAGTTTTTATAACTTATAATTTTTTGTTTTTCACTATTTCGTTTTTGACTTTTTGTCATTAACATTTTTTTTACTTTTATTAAATTCTTGAGATTTTGTCGTTTGACATTTTCAGAGTTGATTTGCACTTTGAATCTTATATGATTCTTTTTCTTTTTTTGAATTAGAAAGTTGTTAAGACTGGTTTATTTGGTTGAAGATTTCTTTCTAATAAAAGAAAGTTCCTTTCTTTTATTTTCGGGAGGGGATGTAATGTAACGAGTCTTTTAAGCCTGTTACATGATATCGCGTTCTTTGCTTTAATTTGTAGGCAACAGGGTGGTGTTGCCATGTAAGAATTTATTTTTTTGAATCGGAATCGTGTAGTGGTCACACTGATTTCTTCTTTTGATGCTGTCAGTTGATTTTGACAGGTCACTTTTCGACCCAACTTTGCATAAAATGGAGTAATTTTAGAGCTCCAATTGAAATCTGGAAGTTGATACTTCCAATGGACTACATCCAGTCCTAATTATGTGGTAGCTGATTTGCCCTTGTCGGCATCATAATGGGATTGGCCATATTTTGTAAAAGGTTGGTAAAATTCTTCGTGGTTTCGTATTCACGTTGTCGCGTGGTTATTTTGATGGCGGACGTTAATAGTTTTCGATATTTGTTTCAGGATCTTTTGAACCTTATATATTTTTTGGATTAATTCATCTACTGATGTAAAAGCTTTTTTTGGAAAAGAAACGGTGAGTTAATTTGTATTTGGTCTTAACGATTTCGATCGCCGTGTTTGTCAACGCTGGACGTCAGCTAACAATTATTCATGTTTGATTTCAGCCGTGAGGCGTTTCTTATTTCTTTTTACTTCAAGACTTAAATTTTTAACGCTAGCCCCTACCGACATATATCATGGACCGCCTGACGTCCCCGCGAAGATCAAAATCACCAGGGTTTGCCCATTCGGTTTGTTAGTTTATTCGCCGGAATATGGTATGGTTTATAATACTTAACTTAAATTGACAAAAGTGCAATAATGACAGGACAGGAATTAATTTCTATTCCATCTTAGTTTTACACCAACTGTTAATATTAGAAAGGAATTTTCTTGTATATTGAGACCAGCAGCCTTCGGGTAATAAAATCGTTCAATAACTTTTGTGTCGATTTTTATTGATACTCCCCGCTTGAAGATTAAAAGTTTCCAGTTCCCGCAGGTTAGTCTATCCTTGGCATAGTTTGATGTGTGCTCCTGGCGCCCGAATTTTCACTTCTACTTATTGTTTATTTATTTGGAGTACAACACACACATTTAATAATCACATTTCATAATAATAAACATTTTTAATAACATATACACACTTTAAAATATATATTTTTTTATTATTACACAGATCACCGCCTGCTTTCTCTTAGATAACTGGACATTACAGTCATATTCAGTCCTAAAAAAACTTTTTACAAAAAAAAACAACCGACTTCCAAAAAAAACACTACAAATTGTAAAATAACTTTAATTTCGGAAGTCGGTGGCTCCGCATTTTCGTTTATTGACACCGACTTCCGAAATTAAAGTTATTTTTCAATTTGTAGTGTTTTTTTTGGAAGTCTGTTGTTTTTTTTTCTAAAAAGTTTTTATTTTTCACTTTTTAGTGGGTCCGTTTGTAATTTATCTAAGTTACAATAGCCTAATGTCAACTGCTCATCACTTGTTACAAAATATTGCTTTTCTCGATGTTGGGACGTTAATTGTTGAGGAGTTCTCCTGGTAAGAACCAGGAGAACTCCTCAACAACCACTCACCATACGCATTGTGACGAGCATAAATTGCTTAGCAACCATATTAAAGTAATCGAATCGCAACCCGTGAAATACTTATTTGTCATTGAGTAGTTCCAATGGCCATCTGTGGTCTTCTTCATCAGCTCCACTTTACCAAATGATGATTTCCGAGAGCAAATGCTCAAGTTATTTAAAAAAATACCCAAATCGTTATAGCTTTGCCTATAAAATTTGAGGGTTTCCCTCGATTTCCATGGGATCCTCTCATCAGATTCCAACTTGATGATAATGGGACCACCTCGAGAGTATACCCTTTCAAACAAAAAACGAATTTTGAAAATCGGTCCCCAATTGGCGGAGTAATCGCGTAACAAACACACAAAAAAAAAAAAAACATACCGTCGAATTGAGAACCTCCTCCTTTTTTGAAGTCGGTTAAAAAAAAACATAAGACACTTCCTTATGATGCAAACACAATAGATAAAAAAGGGGAAAAGACAAGATTGCTGAAATCCCACGGACAAAAACAAAATTCACTGCTATACAATACAACAAACGTTCTGCTAAGCTTTATAATAGGTTAAACAAGGAGAGATATACATATACACTAAACAATCACATGAATGTAAAAAAATGTTAATAAATTGGATAAAATCATTCACCTATGAAGATACTAAGGCGGTCTTGCAACACACAGTTTAACTCACTCGTTTCTCTCTACACACACACAAACCATCCCCATACACATTTATTATACACAATCACGTGAATAATTTAATTCTATTTTATTCTATTATTTTTTATTTCTGTTCTATCATGTAAAATTTTCTTGTACTAGCTGACCCGGCAAACGTTGTTTTGCCAAATAAATTATTTCTAGCTGCCCGGCGCTACTTCTTTCGCGTGGTGCTTCACTCCTACCCTACTCCTACATTACTCGTACACTACTCCTACACTACTCCTACCCTAATCCTACCCTACTCCTACCCTATTCCTACCCTACTCCTAACCTATTCCTACACTACTCATACCCTACTCCTCTATGTAAATAAAAGTATTAAAAAAAACCGGATATAAAGTATCCTATGTCCGTCTCCTGGTTCTAACTTTCTAAGCTACCTCCCCACCAATTTTCAACCAAATCGGTTCAGCCGTTCTTGAGTTATAAATAGTGTAACTAACACAACTTTCTTTTATAGACAGGGTGTCCGATAATTAATGGATAAACTCTGCAGGGGTCATTGTATTTATCATTATGAACAACTATTACTATGGGACCAAACCTGAATTCGCGAAAAGAATCAGCAGTTTCCTACAGTTTGACGAGTTACGCGAACATAAATGTAGGAAACAGCTGTTTTTTTTGCGATTTCATGTTTGGTCCCTTAGTAAAAGTTGTTCATAATGCTAAGTACAATTTATTTATTTATTTCAGGCGACGCAGGCCCATACATAAATACCTTAACATGACCCCTGAAGAGGTTATCCATTAATTACCGGACACCCTGTATATAGATGTATGTTCATCTGTTCCCTCATAACTTCAAATTTAGTACTTATAATAATTTGACAAAATGATGTGTTGTTAGAACCGCTGGTTATAGGCTGTGATGTCTCACTAAATTCAATATGGTGCCCTCGAGAGGACATAAAGTAATGAATTTAAATATAAATATTTAAGGATGGTGCCTTGGTGTGTGTCAAATGAAAGGGCTTAATTAGCACATTGCAAACATATAAATATTACTGAAATAAGCCTCAAAATAGTCAATTAATAATAATCGATTATTTTAATGACTTTTACTTCATTTTTACGTCATTTATTCAAACTAGGCTGAGAATCACCACTTTTCGAACTCCCGCCCTTAACCACTTCCTAGTGCTTTCGCTGGGGAGAAGAACAAACTCCCCAGCAGCACAGCTGTGTGTTCAGTTAGAAAATACTTGGTTGTATACAATACAAGGTATGCAATGTAATTAAAATTACAGGACACAAAACATTAAATTAAATTATTTGCCATATGTCAGCTAGCCACGCCAATATACAAACAAATACAATAAAATTTACATACACAGGCAAAAAAATAATAAATCAAAATTAAAAATTTAAACAATAACTTAGGTACTATCTAAATAAAAGCCACCAGGTATAAAGGGCGTGATGAATTACAAAATAAGTTTAATAACTAAAACCCGACCCGACTACTGAAAAGGATGAGACAAGAAAGTACCTTCCTGTGGTCGCATGCTACTGTACTAACACACTTATAAGCTATGGTAGCATCGACCACCACCGTTTAATCCTTTTCAGTGGTCGGGTTTTAGTTATTAGTGTCTAACCACACTATGCCGAAGTTACGCGACCGAAGTTCGGCATGATTACGCCTGCAGTGCTATTTGAATTACTGACGACACATTATGCCGAAATTACGTTGCATTAAATAGCATTGCAGGCGTAATCTTGCCGAACTTCGGTCGCGTAACTTCGGCATAGTGTGTTTAGACACTTAAACTTATTTGTTTAAGTTAAAGTGAAAGAATTAAAATAATAGTACTATTTTAATTCTTTCACTTTAACTTAGTAGCGTGGTGTTATTTCGTAAGGCACTTCAAAGATTTATTTATATACTACCTGAGCCCCGCAGTTTCACCTGCGTTAATTTGAGAAAAAAACCTACGAAAATAATATATTCCATTACTTACTTTAGGAGTATATAATTATAACTTTATGATCGGCCGCCTTGCGGAATTATTTTAATACTATGATATCTCCTAAGATAGGTATTCATTGAAATCAAATGATGTCAAGGGAAATTTTGTTCAAAATTAAATACTTGTAATGAACAACGTATTTATTTCGATAATGATTAATATCGTGTTTATAAAAACACCTTCGCAAATAATGCATTATTTTAGAAAAAAATTGATTACTTACCATATAGAAGGAGCGAGTCAACCTTAAAAGATAGACATATGCTGTCGCGGACTTATTTTAAAAACTTTTTAAGGGGAACAATTCTGTCATACATGATTTTGGCGTAACTTTAACCGTTTACGCAGGGAACGCAACGAAAGCTCTCAAAAGGAATTATTTTTCCCGTTTTTGCAACATTTTTCATTGATGCTCCGCTCCTATTGGTCGTAGCATGACGTTATATAGCCTTCCTCGATAAATGGACTATCCAACACAAAAATAATTTTTCAATTCGAACCAGTAGTTCCAGAACTAGTACGCTCAACCAAACAAACAAACAAACTCTTCAGTTTTATAAAAGTAGTATAGATAAAAATGAAAGTAAAAAAAAAGAAACGCTACCAAGAGCAGTGTCTTTGTAGCTGGATAAAGTAGGTATATTCCAACAATACATGCATACAATGCCTTTTAACCTATTTAGTATTAAATCAATTAAAAAACGTTACTGAGTTTAATCATAATTATATAGAGCTGATCATTTTTTGGGGTCCCGTAGTTCCTACAAGGAACCCTTATAGTTTCGTCATGTCCGTCTGTCTGTCTGTCTGTCCAAGGTTTTGCTAAGAGACCGTTAGTACTAGAAAGCTGTAATTTTATAGGAGTGCGTATATCAATTACGCCGACAAAATGGTAAAATAAAATCTTGGAAAATATTTTTTTTTATGGTAGCTCCCCTACATGTGACGTGGGGATAAATATTTTTTTCGTCGTCCACCCCATCGTGTGGGGTATCGTTGAATAGGTCTTCTAAAATGACTTGGGGTTGCTAAAATAATTTTTCGATTTAATGCTCCATTTACGAAATATTAAACTTTAAAGTGCAAATTTTTGTTCCAGTAGGGCGTGTTGTAAACCAAACACCTAAGTTAACGTAAAAAAAAAGATGCGGCCGTTTATGCCGCAAAAAACGTATATTTGGACACTCAAGGGAATCAAAATAATTTATAGGGGACTTCCCGTTGACCTAGAATCATGAAATTTGCCAAGAAGCAAGATCTGCACAAGTAAAGGAAAAAATCCTAAAACCGTAAATTTGTGGTGGTGGTGGTGCATTAAAAAAAAACTGTGATAAACTATTTACATACCTACAAAGTTCGGAACCCTCGGTGCGCAAGTCCGACTCTCACTTGACCGGTTTTTTCCTTAACACAACGTTATTCAGATGTATAGTTTAAGAGCTACCACACGTTAAAAGTTATACATAGTCTTGGGCACATCACATTGCTAAGTAATGCCAAGAAAGGGCACAATTTGTAGACACAGTCATGTTTTTATCAAAAAGTGATTCATGTTTCAAGAGACATCGATTACAAACCATACATTGATTACCTCATTATATTTATTGCATTTGTTTATTATCAGTTTCAGTAAAAAAACAACCAAGGATGCGGAGTACAAGAGGTTAGCAGCCGCCTTGCAAGATGTTTAAAATAGAATCGTATGTAACACCTATCCTGCTGAGCTATGTGGACAAATATGTGCGGGACTTCAAACCGGCCGATGCGCAGGTAATGATCTATTATAACAATACCAATATAATAAAGTGTAAATAGTTAGTTGTATTCAATTGGATGTTTTTTTCGGATAGGAAATCATCAAATGACCCCTCCCGCTCGGGGTGGAGCGGAAGGGAGTGTCAGACTCTTACTGACTCCCCTTTATTAACCCTTCCGGATAATCCCGCTGAAACTGTATTGGCTTACGCGGCGCACGTCAGTAAAGATTCCAGAGCTCCCTCATCGTCATATTTAACTAATTCACACAAAACCTTAATGAATTATACACCTAAACCTCCTCATGAATCACTCCGTCCATTGGTGAAAACCATATGAAAATCCGGTTCGGTAGTCTTTGAATTTATTGCGTTCAGACAGACAAACAGACGCGGCGGAGGGACTTTGTTTTATAATATGTAGTGATTTTCTACAATTCAAATCCTCAATAACTGTTTACGTAATGTTACAAAATAATGGACCCTTACTTAAGGAGAACGGCTAGAGAATGATGATGACTTAAGAAGTACAGATCAACGAATGCCTTTTTTGAACTTTTAATAATAATGCAACCTTAAAAATATTGATGCATGGCAGCAAACACTTTAAGGAAAATATCCTGTAACACACAACAATCAAATGATCGTCATCATCATTAGTGCTCGTCATTAGTAGATTATCGATATTCGAATTATTTCGTTATAATTTTGGTTGTCTTGTCCAAATGTCCACAGAGGAAGTAAAATCATATCATTTGGTGGACCTCACTCTTATCATATGGGTCTTATACATGGTATAAATTGAATGTGTTGCTAATTGAATCTGCTACTAACAACTAATAACTTATGGACTTAGATCTGAAATAAAGATATTTTATTTTATTTATTTATTGAATTCTCTTTTTGTGTCTCTCTGTGTGACCGCGTTGTTCTTCTAAACTACGCAACGGATTTTGATGCAGCTTGCAACATTATTTAGAGAATTTATTCCGGAAGGTTTATGTGTATGATACGTTTTATCAAATTTACATATAATACAGAAATCTTGATATTTTGTCATGTCATAAAAAACGTGCGGGGCAGGGGCATAATAATTTTATCATGATAAAATAACTTGCTTCGAATTATTTACAATCTTATTTGTGACTGTGATTCACCGAACAAAGTCTTGAACTTATTTTACTCACTTGTCCATCTTTCTAGGGCAAGGTTGAAGCAAGGCAGCTACCAGGATTCATTAAATATTCAGAAAGTCGATGTTCTAACTATTAATATCGAAATACAACTGAATTTAATTGTTACTTTATTGTACTTGAAGTCTAGTCCTTACGCACATATTGTATGTATATGTAAATTTTGTAGATAACATGATTCGATAACATGCAATGTGTTAATCAAGTACCGCTGTCGTGATCCATCGAACTCAAACTCAAAGCATTTATTTCAATTAAACCTTGTACAGGAAATGAATTGTCAAAATTAAATAGTCTGTCAGTTAGTCAGAAAGTTGAAGCTAGTTGAACCAAGGCCAAGGCCTAGGCAAAGGACCAAGGCCTTTTATGGCCTAGATATTAGCAACACATGCACTAGCCAATTAAGGTTCGAGTCATTCGATAAATCGTTTAAACCACACCTGTTATTATTTCTGCAAGTTGATTGTGTTTCTACTTCGTAGTACACACATGTTTTCATATCAATCAATCAATTAGTTTATTTGTGAAACATAGGTGTTTACATAAATAGGGGGTGCGCTAGGTTTTGTCATAATTAAGACATACAAATTTATAAGTTACATACTAGGTGTCATTTTATTACATGACTTTGAGAAAAAATATAAAAAAAAAAAAAATAATTATACAAATTACATGAACAGAAAAAAAAAGAAAAACGTCAAATACAATAAAATCAATAAATACATATTATCATAGTACTTATTATATTATCAAAAGGTAAAAATGCATCATTATAATAATTGGTCGTTCAAAAATTCGTCTACAGTATAACAACATTTGTCAAGTAATAATTTAGTAAGAGCTTTTTAGGGTTCCGTAGTTCCTTCAAGGAACCCTTATAGTTTCGCCATGTCCGTCTGTCTGTCTGTCTGTCTGTCCGAGGTTTTGCTAAGAGACCGTTAGTACTAGAAAGCTGTAATTTTGTAGGAGTGCGTATATCAATTACGCCGACAAAGTAGCAAAATAAAATTTTGAAAATTATTATTTTTAGGGTAGCTCCCAAAAAAAATATTCATCCCCACTTCACATATAGATGTGAAGTGGGGATGAATATTTTTTTCGTCGTTTACCCCATCGTGTCCCCACATGATGGGGTAGACGACGAAAAAAGTATGTATCGTTGAATAGGTCTTCTAAAATGACTTGAGGACGGCTAAAATTATTTTTCGATTTAATGCTCCATTTACGAAATATTAAACTTTAAAGTGCTAATTTTAGTTCCAGTAAGGCGTCCCCCCCCTCTAAAACCTAAACTGCTGGCTTAAAAAATCTGGGAAAATTCACGATGATAGTGCATTTAATGAACTTTAAAGAAAACTATAGCGGTTAAGATAACTTTATTAGTTTAGCAGTAATAGTCGTTGAACTTTTGTTGTTGGATAATTTTGTACCAAATACAAAATCCTTGGCATTAATCCTTTAAAGTGACTAAGACGAAGTAGTTGCTTGTTTATAACGGGTAAAGACTTGAATTAAAAAAAAAAATATGATTTTATTTTTTTTATTTAGAATAACGAACAACAGAATCGTACTACATTGTGATAACGGGCTACTACGGAACCCTACACTGTGCGTGGCCCGACACGCACTTGGCCGGTTTTTAAACTTGTATTATGTCATGTTTTTTATGTCATCAGGAATTTTATTAAACACTTTAGGTGCCATACCAAAACTTTTTCGCATCGATGAGGTCTTACATTTTAAATGCGATACATAGAATTACTGCCATTTGAAACGCCATGAGCCAAGGGTAAATTGGTTTATCCATTAGAACATTTGTAGATTGTGTTGATTGTAGCAGCCTGATTTCTGATTTTGTGCCTGGTTAATTCCAATGAGCTTGCCTCCCAATAAATTATTATAGTAGCATGGCGTTAATAACTCACATCAATTTTATAAAGAAGAGTAACACGTATTACAGTAGTATCTTTATCTCTCCTCTCACCCTTGTAGTTGTTTCATGATAATTATATGCGTTATGTACGTATATGTTTATTGTATAATTATGTAAATGGTACACCACAGACTACCTGCAAAAGTTTTAAAAGATCCTGTTTTTAAAAGATCGCTTTTAGCGACAAGACAGCCCATTGTGTCACCCTATGTAAAATTTCTAAATTTATATCATACTAGCTTCTGCTCGCGGCTTCATCCCCGCCACCTACCGGGTGCAATTGAGAATCTAAAATTCTAAACCATCCTGGAACCCACTCAAACACACACAAAAATGTTCATCAAAGTCGGTCCAGCTGATTAGGAGGAATTCAGTGCCATACACACGTGCAGAAGAATTATATATATAAAAAGATATACCATATAAACATATGGTTGAAAGACTTACCACAAGGTGGACCGACGACCTTGTGAAGGCCGCTGGAATCCGCTGGCAACAAGAAGCACAGGACCGGTCGTTGTGCCGATGCTTGGGTATATGTCCTTTGGCCTATGTCAAGCAGTGAACGTCTTTCGGCTGCAATCATGATGAAGTATGGTCTAACTTGTACAATGTTCCGCAGGTGTCACTATGGGGCGGAGGCGTGGCGCTCCACAACCTGGTGCTCAAGGCGGATGTGCTGCAGCAGGAGGTGGCGCTGCCCTTCACGCTGGTCTCCGGCCGCATCCACGAGCTTCTTATACAGGTGCCCTGGACCAAGATCATGTCAGAGCCGATCGTCGTCACCATCGATACTATAGGTAGGTATCTTTACGAACGTGTTGATCACTTTGGACTATGTTATATTGAACTTGTTTCTTACCTAATTGAATATGTAGCTGTGTATAGTCTGTTACAAAAGTATCTGAATGTGTAAACATACGCTGTTCAGGATTAGTTCTTGCGCAATCATTAAAGGGTAATTAACTCATTAAAGAAGGAAAGAAGAAAGAAATAAAATATGTTTAGGTATATATGTCATAATTATATTTTCTTTGCTCCTGTTTCATGTTTATTGTTATATGTATTGTATACATTTCTTTAGATTAGTATAATATACTTCATGTATGTATTTATTGTATTATATGTAAATGGTACACCACAGACTACCTACAGTATTTGTCTGTTCTTCCCCTTTTTAATCCATCCAAAGGTTGTCTTTAAAAGATCGCTTTTAGCGATAAGACTGCCCATTGTGTCACCCTTTGTACAGTTTCTATAATTATGTCTGTAATTAATATGGTGTACATAATAAAGAGTATTCTATTCTATATGAAGCAAAGACAAAACACAAACACAAAAAAATAACAGGGGAAAAATATGCGTGACACCCACACAAAACGGCCCTCGCTCGGCATAATGCTAAGACCCTATGCGAGACTGAGCCCCAGCGCTGTTTTTCAACGACAGCCGGCTGGTTTTCACTCGCAAATTGCGCAAGAGTTTTTTAATAAAAGATATTAACACATTCATCAGTATTAGGACGAAGTGAAGAAATTCGGGATTAAGTATTCAAAAAATCAAATCAAACAACAAAATTTGTAAGTGGTACGACAAACTAGCAAACAAAGGTACGTTTTCAGATCCATTTGTTTACATTCTTATCAGATACTTTTGGAACAGTCCATATGTAGCATTCGCATCAAGGATGGCTTTCTGCTACGTTGGGAAAGACCAGAAGGTCGTGGTCTTACGATAGCTCTGAATTAAGGTTTGGTTCACAAATCGATGGGCAATCAACAGTCAAAGAATATCACAGCAAGTACGTACCCAGGACTGCATCTACTGCCCGACGATGAGAATTCCACTATCCTGATGAAGGGATGCTGCACTTCACAGATAGTCAAACAATAATTATAAATTAAAGTCCTCAGCTGAGAGAAGAAATAGTTTCGAAAGGTTTTCCAAAAAGTTGGTTCACGTGTGCGCGCGCGTTGGAGGCTCGTTACGTTGTGTCTTGTCCGGTAGGGGGCGCGGGCGCGCTCCTGTTGTTTGAAAAATACGACTTACGTGACGTCATCAATGGATGACGTTTCGATGTCTGTTGGTGTCAAGGATTTGTGAACCATACCGTTACAAAATAGAAGAAATGATTTATGAAAACGAAACACCATAATTGTATCGCTTCTGTAGTACACCCTTGACGCATAATTTTCAACATTTCCATTTGCATCCTAAATATGACAAGGTGCTTAGTATGATCCTGGTTTTCAGCCGACCGTGCATACGCTCGTACGTTCTGCTTTACTTATAGAACCCCATGTATATTGCAGAATGTGTCCTCAGCCTGAATCCACCAGCCCCACCCGATGGCACCCCGTCGGCGTCGTCACAAAGGTAGAAAAAATCTTAATAACATTAGATAAGTTACGAAGACTAGTAATTTAAGTTTAAATAGTTTTGCTGTGCCCGACAGGGTCCACCGACACTGATCTTATTTCATTTTTAGGGTTCCGTACCCAAAGGGTCAAAACGGAACCCTATTACTAAGACTTCGCTGTCTGTCCGTCTGTCTGTCTGTCACCAGGCTGTATCTCAAGAACCGCGATAGCTAGACAGTTGAAATTTTCACATATTATGTATTTCTGTTGCCTATAACAACAAATACTAAAAACAACATAAAATAAATATTTAAGGGGGCTCCCATACAACAAACGTGTTTTTTTCGGCGTTTATGCCTTGTGGTACGGAACTCTTCGTGTGCGGGTCCGACCCGCACTTGGCCAGTTTTTAAATTACCACCTAAGTACACATTGTGGAGTGCAATAAATTACTGAGTATTGGTAAAGCGTCTGCTTAAAAAAAAACATATTTGATTTGATTGCTTGCACAGCTAGCAGTAACTACACTGATCAACAAAATATTTCCCAATTTCAACCGCACGTCACTGCCTTAGTGGTATAATACTTGAACTACGAAAACCGCCCTTATTGCAACGAGATAAAGGCTCTGTCAATGTCAAATTGTAATCACGCGCGTAAGTGTGACTGCACCTCTTTCGGAAAAGGCCAACGCAGTTAATTTAAATGGAGCAAGATTTTCTTTGTCAGTGTACAGTCAACAAAAGAGATAGAATGAGCTGTTTGTTTACTATTTATAAAATAAAATTTTATTTGAGAACATCCATCGGTTTCTTACTAAACTTCAACTATATTCGACGATCCTGCATACTTATCTCTTTTGTTGACTGTACATGGACATAGACGCACACAATGTGACCATGAATTCAGCACATGATTCTAGACCCCCTAGCGGAGAAATATTGCGTCAGTTATCAAAAAAAACCGGGCAAGAGCGAGTCGGACTCGCTCACCGAGGGTTCCGTAACATCCGGGTTTATGTATAAGGTTTATGTTTATGAAATTAGATGTTTTTTTTTAATTTTTTTTATATTTGAGTTGGTTGAATAAAAGGTAAATTGAGGTTTACGATTTATGAAGTATTAAAAAAACTACTTACTAGATCTCGTTCAAACCAATTTTCGGTGGAAGTTTACATGGTATTGTACATCATATATTTTTTTTACTTTTATCATTCTCTTATTTTAGAAGTTACAGGGGGGGGACACACATTTTACCACTTTGGAAGTGTCTCTCGCGCAAACTATTCAGTTTAGAAAAAAATGATATAAGAAACCTCAATATCATTTTTGAAGACCTATCCATAGATATCTCACATGTATGGGTTTGACAAAAAAAAAAATTTTAGTTTCAGTTCTAAGTATGGGGAACCCCAAAATTTATTGTTTCTTTTCTATTTTTGTGTGAAAATCTTAATGCGGTTCACAGAATACATCTACTTACCAAGTTTCAACAGTATAGTTCTTATAGTTTCGGAGAAAAGTGGCTGTGACATACGGACGGACAGACAGACAGACAGACATGACGAATATATAAGGGTTCCGTTTTTTGCCATTTGGCAACGGAACCCTAAAAAGGATAATCTTCTGTTTCATAGAAAAGTGACCACCTACACGGTCTAAATATATGGAATAGCTAATATTTTTTCAGGATTTTGGATCATGTACTAAATCCATTGGTAACAGCACCCTAATTGAGTAACACACTATCGTCTCGATCTGATTTCATTTGAAGGATATTGCTAATCCGTTGCTTCATAAGTTCGAAAAATTTGTTCTCTCAACCACGTAAACGACGCATTGAATGTTGTTGAATTGTCAAAATGAAACCCATTGCTACTGATAGTGGGTTACGCAATTACCCCACTGGTTGCACGTCGATGTCCTAGGCAGGCACACAACCATGTGAGTTGACTTAAAAATGAAACTCATTGCTACTGATAGTGGGTTACGCAATTACCCCACTGGTTGCACGTCGAAGTCCTAGGCAGGCACACAACCATGTGAGTTGACTTAAAAAGTCGTTGCAGGAGAAAGAGTAATGATTGCACCAGGCGTGATATACCACAAAAGTTAATATTTATTATTTTACCAAAATAGAAAGTAGATGTACCTACCCAACCAAATATAATCATTTAGGTTGGGTTGCAAACAACATGTGTGGCGTCCACACGATAGCAGCGTTTGCATCGCATATATTAACGCCGATTCTGTTGTTCAAAAATCTCGTCTAAAGTTGTCTATGGAGTATCTTAATTTGTAAATGTGTAAATTTTATTGTTTGTGCTACTTATACCCCAGGCAATTAAATCGCACCGTAGAAATAAGGTTTTTACATTACTTGTGCTTTTGATAATTACAATTTGCACAAGTAAATTGACGTAAGTGGCGTTTGGCCTTTTGTTAGGTTTTTATGGTCAAATAGCTGTACCCCGCGGTTTCACCCGCGTAAATATCGATCCCGTGGGAATATCGGGATAAAAAGTAGCCTATATGTTAATCCAGGGTGTCAGCTACCTCCATACAAAATTTTATCAAAATTGGCCCAGCCGTTTGAGCGTGAAGAAGTAACAAACATACAAACACACACACACACTCACAAACTTTCGCCTTTATAATATTAGTGTGATATCCTTATCCTTTCTTTAAAAAAAAGCAGCCGCAGTGCCCAAGTGGTGGAAGCGCCGCCCGGCTACATGCAGGCGTTAGTCCGGCGCATAGTCAGTAACATCGCGCTGAGAGTACATCACCTCATCGTCAAGTACGTGCAGGATGACATCGTGCTCTCGCTTAATGTCAAACATCTGGCCGTAGACAGCGCTGGGGCCAACTGGGAACCGACGTTTGCAGGTATGAAATGATGCAACGGACCGGACAGATTTAAAATTTCCTGGATGGTCATTGGCTGCGCATTCTGAAAGTTGGCAACGCCGCTAATAGCTGTCAAATATTTTTCTGATTTCACCAATTAAAAATGTAATGATAAAATATCGCTTTGTGTTGCACTAAATATTGATTATGAAAATGAATTATTTAAAAATATTATTTATGTAAAATATGTGACGTCACACGGGTAGTCAGAAGCCCGAAAGTCTGACAAGTAGTTTTACCAAGGGGTATCGTATTACCCAGTCAATGGGTTGTGAAGGTCAGATAGGCAGTCGCTCCATGTAAAATACTGGCATTCAGCTGCATCCGGTTAGACTGGAAGCCGTCCCCAACATAGTTGGGAAAAGGCTAGGCAGATGGTGATGATGATGTGACGTCACACGGGTCACACAATTATGACCAGCTGTGTCAAGGAAGGACCTCCAAAAATCATGATACTCGTGTGACGTTGTTAATAACTGGCCTCTAATCCGCATTCCAGACATCGACCAGATTCACCCGCTGATCAGAAGGCTGGTGCGCCTCGATGACCTGACGCTGTGTCTCGACAAGTCTGACGCAGACGGCAAGATACGGTTCTTTCAGGAACCTCTGCTGTACAGGTGCCAGCTTGATCTCAGGTACACCCAAATATATTTAATTATACTTACGATCGCGATAGATATACAAAATCCAACTGGTAAATCTTCGCTCAGTCTAGTTCTATGTCTGGTGTCATGCGCCCACTGCGCATGACAGATGGCATGAATGTGTCTTTATATTTCATCGAATCTATTGAGCAAAGGAAACAAACACTATACAGACAGCTTCTTCAAGTTTTTCACTAATTACAAGAAACAAAAATCGGGCGTTTTTCTTATATTACAAACACGGTTCATTAAATCCGTTTAACGTTAAAATCTCGTTCTGTCTCTAACATCTTATTGACAGAAACATAACAATGTATTAAATATGTTTAGCGCTAAACGCATTTAGTGATTCGTGGTGCAAGCTTACCTTAAATGGAGCAAGATTTCTCTCTAAATATGTCCCTGTAACGTTTTCAGAGTGCTGACTCGGCTGATATCAGCCAACACCCGCCGCGCGACGAGCTTGGACGTCCAGCTGCGATCGGCCAAGCTAGCGTGGAGTGTGAGCAACGAACAGCTGGTCCTGCTTCTCAGACTGCTGAAGGAACGGCCGGTGACCAGCAAGGCGCCGCCTCCGCCCAAGCAGACCGTCTCACCGGCTCCTCTGCGTAAGTACTAGTTACTAACAGCTGCTGCAAGCTGTTACAACGAACAGACCTTTTCACATTGTCAGATTTTGGGCTTCTGACTATCTGTAACGACTGACAAAGATCTACGAATGTTAGCCGGGACCGACGGCTGAACGTGCTTGCTGAGGCACGGAGAGGTGTGGATGTAATAATAATTTATTTATTTGACAGACAACAAAAGGTCCACACTGACAAAAACAAAAAATACATAAAAGATGTTGGTAACAATATATCTTATGTTACTACTTATATACTAGTATGGTAACAATGTGCCTTATGGTCTATGTTAATACTTATACATTACGACAGACAGTGTTGTTTTGATGAGATGTCCCATTATGGGGCTCTCATCAAGTCGGTCAGCTGTCACCTTTATGAGGCTGCTGCCACTGCCACGCAATCTGGCGAGCAGAGACGCACTTTTCTTCCGTACGATAGCTGAGAAACTGTCGACTCGGGCTTTTGCGAACATCTCTGACGCACTGCAGTAACGTGGCAGCCGCATCAGCGCCCTGAAGGCGTTATTGTATTGGACGCGCTTCGCATTGACGCCACGTTTGGAACAGCTGATCAATAGGGCGCTCGAGTACAGAGATGTGCAGTATGCTTTAAATAGTATATAATAGATATGTAATGGATGATCACCAATCCACGAATCAACCGCGGCAACCGTAGCTTAACCTTCGATCGACCCGTGCGGCTGTTGTAACTTAGCCACGAACATTTGTAGTTTTAAAGTGTTTTAAAAGATCTACTTACAGAAATAAACATGATTTCATTTCATTACAGACCAGTTGTCAGCGAACTCAGCGGAGCCGGCACGCTCGGGGAGCTGGACGGAGTGGGCGTGGTCGTGGCTGCCGTCGCTGGCAGACCGCGAGACCGGTGTGGAAGAGGCGCCCGTGCCCGCCACGCCGCTGCCCGTCTGTTTCAATGCCTACCTCGATGACGTGTCGCTGGTGTTTAAGGTAACATTCGTTTATAATATATTTATAATAAAGTTTATAATATAAGCGCATATTTTTTCTGGTTTAACTGTACCTGCAGTTAAACCAGAAAAAATATGCGCGTCGGGAATCACCAATTTTCGGAGATACTAGATCTAATACGCAGTGGCAGTGATATCGATGCACAACCTGTTTCAGTACATGATTCAGAAACCCACGGCGTTGAAATGTGCAGACGAAAATTGTCCTTATGGTGACGAACTTATTTCGACTGTCACTCATCATTTCTTGGACCCCAATCTATTTAGGGTCGGGTGAAACATGTCTTTTAGTTGTATACTTGTCTGTTAATCGCCATCTCGTTAGTCGCCCCTTTTCTAGCCATATGATCTTACAGTCATACTCTAAACTTTCCTCACGTCATTTTTCTCATTCCGCTGCATCACATAATATCCATACCAAGACAACTGATATCCACACAATTTCTCAGTCACCGGTGCCGACTTCCCCTTATATACTCATTTCTTATTCTATCCATTCGCGTAACACGACACGTCCCTCTTAGCATTCACATCTCAGCTGCATGTGTGCGTTTTATTCATTTTCCTTTCTTTTTATTATATTTTGACTGTGACTAACATCATATCATAATATGTATGACAACTGTCCAGATAATGGAGACCGAGGGTGCCAACCGCAAGCGTCCGCGCTCTGTACTCGAGGTGTGCGCGACGTACGCGGCGCTCAAGTCGTCCATCTGTAGCCCCACCTTCCAGCGCGTGCGCTTCGGCACCAGAGAGCTTACTGTGCGCTCGCACGGGAAGTGCGTCTGCGGCTTTGTTAACTATATGACGGTGAGTATTGTAGGTGATCACTTTACAGTCTGTCCACAAGGTTAACCGTTTTTTGACAACTGCTTTTGAACGTAACATTAAAACCTAACTATTCCAGATTACTTAAAAGTTTTTTTTTTACTTGTAATGGGTTTGCTCTTGACTCTTGTCTAGGTCAGAGGTGACAAAGACAAAGTCGACGATGGAGTGAGCTTACCCAGAAGAAGCCTGTTCACTCTTACTTTGAAGAGATTCGGGTTGTATGCGCTCGGAAACACAGACGCAGGTAAAGAGTTCCACTCTTTTGCTGTGCGCATTATAAAAACATTTGAAAACGCTTAGTGCGAATAGGTGGAATAGCAACTAGGCAGGGATGGTAACTTGCTGTGCGTCTGGATGACCGAAGGTAGAAGGGGGCCGGTGGAATGAGGTCGTGGAGTTCTTGGGCACACTCACCGAAGTACAATCTGTAGAAGACCGACAAGCAGGCAACCTTGCGGCGATGAGCCAAGCTGTGAAGCTTGGCATCCACCAGTTCTACGTCGCCAATGAGCCTCTTAGCTCTGCGTTCCACCGAGTCAAGCGCGGCAAGTTGGTATTTCGCTGAGCCATCCCAAAGGTGGCTGCAATACTCCATGCAGGATCGGACTTGCGCTTTGTACTGGGTTAAAAGCTGTCCAGGCGTGAAGTATCGTTTCACCTTATTTAGGATGCCCAGCTTTTTGGCCGCAGTTTGGGCTTTGTACTCGATGGTAGCGCTGAAGTTGAGACTAGGCGTCAACTCCATGCCTGCATCTGTTACAGGAACAGATGTACTCCGAAAAGTAGGAGTCTGGTCAAAACGACTCCTTTTGGCGGTAAAAAGACACGCTTGTGTTTTGGTGGCGTTAAAAGAGACCAAACTGTCATCACCCCACTGGGAGACAAGGCTTAAGGTCAAATCTGCCCGCTCTACCATGGCCTCTCTCAAGAAACGAACCTCGGCCCCGCTGGCTTTTGCGCTGGATAAGTATCTCTCTGAAACAGTACTGTCATCTGCGTACCCAACAATACCAGGCTGAAGTAGGTCATTGATGTGCAGCAGGAAAAGAGTTGCAGAGAGAACAGACCCCTGAGGAACTCCGGCATCAACAGCCATAAGGTCATAGGAGCAGCCGTCAACGACTACTCTGATCGATCGCTCACTAAGGAAGTCTGATATCCGGCTACAAAAAATCAGCGGGGATGCCATAAGCAGGAAGCTTGCTGAGTAGACCGGCGTGCCAGACCCTGTCAAAGGCCTTCGAGATATCAAGCGATACAGCAAGTGCTTCGCCGTGATTCTGCGTGACACACAAGAAGATCGCCAGTTGACCGTCCCCGGCGAAAGCCATATAGACGGTCACTGAGGAGATCATTGTCTTCAAGGTAGGTCAGCAACTTACTGTTCAGTACCCTTTCCATAACCTTGTACAGTATGGAGGTAATGGCGACTGGACGGTAATTGGCAGGGTCTATACGGTCGCCCTTTTTGGGCACTGGTTGTACATTTGCAAACTTCCAGGATTTTGGCACCGTTCTTTTTTCAAGAGAGAGGCGGATACAAGCGTGTCAACACAGGATACAGTTCAGGCGCACACTGCCTCAACTCTCTCGCTGGAATACCGTCAGGCCCGCTTGCCTTGTTCACGTCTAGACTGCACAATACTATACGGACCTCTTTAATGTGAACTGCGATCTCCGGCATCGAGGAGTCACAATGAGGTACAGTGGGTGGTTGCTTGGAGCCAGCGTCCAGACGTGAATTGCTTGCAAAGAGAGATGCAAATAAATTTGCTTGCAGAGTGAGCCAGCGACCCATCAGGTTTCACCATTGGAGGCAAAGTGGGACGACAGAAATTAGTTTCAACCGCTTTAGACAGGGACCAGAACTGTTTACTACTCGGAGGGTGCGATGCTAGTTTGGTCCCAATACATCCGACATGGTCAAAACGTGCCCTACGTAAGACCCGCTTGCAGAACTTAGCGGCAGAATTAAAGGCTCTTTTCTTCGCGCGAACCCTACGCGCTCCAACTTTGCGGTCGCGGGCCTTGACCCAGGCTTGGTACGCAGACTCTTTACGGGCCTCAGCGCGCGCGCATTCTACATTATACCAAGGCCGGGATTTGTGACGGAGCGGGATGTCGGAGAATGGAATAAAATACTCCATCCCCTGCTGAATCACGTCCGCGACCACGTCAGCACAGCACGAGTGGTCACCCGAGGAAAAGCACACCTGCCGCCATGGATAAGACGCAAAAAAGTGCCGCATCTCATCCCAGTCTGCTGACTCATATCGCCATACTCGCCTCGTGCCTCTAGGTCTCTCATCTGGAGGAGAGCATGTCGATATGGATTTCACCAGGCAGTGGTCAGACGTTCCCAGCGGGGCTGAGACTGATACTGAATGACTGTCCGTATCAGTTGCCAGCAGAAGGTCCAAGCAATTGGGAGTATGGCCGTCGACATCCGGTACCCGCGTTGCCACATTCACCATCTGGGTTAGATCTAGATCTATCTAGAAATTATCTTTAAAATGGCTAATAAAATAAATATATAAACTGCCTTATCTTATTGAATTATCTTATTTATGACTTCTTACAGACATGATAATACCGTACGTGTATCAGTTTTGACATAAAATATATAATTGTTATGAGTATTTGATCTGTCAGCTACCGAATAATACCCACCGTTGCGATTGGATGCTATAGTTGCGCGGAGCTAGTTGGCTGCGTCTTGGATGGGGCCGGGAGTGAGGGCGACAGGGTTGCCTATCGTTCGCAAAGCACGTATTGAATAATGACAAAACGCCCCCGCCCCTCCATCCCACCACCCACAATGTTATGAATAATTAATAATGGTTTAATATTTATGTATTATCTACAACACAATTGATGCGGCTAACCAGTGCATAATTTATTTTTGCGCTGATTTCTGCTAAAAAACCTGCATAATTGAAATTTAAGTAAACAAAGCGGCATTTTGTATTTAACAATAATACACAGGCATAGAAACCGCACCATTTTTTATTCGGCAGCAAAAAATCGATAATTAATACTATAAATTAAAGTGAAATTATCGAAATGTGTGTTATGTCATGACGTTGCTGCAATCACTAGTTCCATCTGTTAAAAAACGGTTAACCTAGTGGACAGAGTGTAGATAAAAAAAATAAAAATATTACACACATTTTCGAACGATTTTTGAATCGAAAACACAACTATTCTAAAGCATTTTGGTTTATTTTTTTGCGACAAGCACAATTATTGTTACTATTAGAGATTGGTAACGGCCCTGACTTACGAGTTGTAGGTCGTAAATTCCAACACAGACAGGCATCAGGCTCTTGTGTCAATTATTTCGTCATCATTGCTCGCAACACGGTTTTTTTATTAAAAAAATGCCTTTGCTTTGCAGTCTTTGCTTGCTTGCTTGTGCTTTGCTACACGAGTACACAGGCATTTAATCTATATATATATAAAAGGCAACCGTTACTGACTGATCTATCAACGCACAGCTCAAACCACTGAACGGATTGCGCTGTTGTCACACATATAGCTATTATGATGTAGGCGTACGCTAAGAAAGGATTTTCCAAAACTCACGCCCAAAATAGGTGAAAAAACACCACTCACTAGGGTGAAACGTGGGTAATTCGTTTGTATGAAAAATCTTATTCCTTGAGTTAATAAACTTGAAATTTGGCAAGAATACTTAGCTAAGTAAATTATGAAGTTTGGCATTTTTAGTTTTTCTAAACTAACCCCTAAAGGGGGATTGGGGGGTGTCAAAATTTGTATAGAAGAATTTTAACGCGCGGTCCGATTAACTCGAAACTCAGTATTTATACTTAAGACCAAAAATAAGGAATAACGTGTATCAGGGTTTTTCGAAAATCTACCCTTAACGGGGTAAAAAGGGGTAGTTAATTATACAGGTGAACATTTTACTGCGTGGCTTGATTAACTCGAAAATTGGTATAAATAATCTTTGAGTAAAGTAATGAACATATCCCAAACGGTTTTTCGAAATTCTACCCCTGTGGGGGTATAGAAAAGCGGGAATATAGTTTGTATGAAAAATCTTATTCATTTGGTAAATAAACTTGAAACTTGGCACGAATACATAACTAAGTAAATTATGATGTTAGGCATTTTTCGTTTTTATAAACTACCCCCTAAAGGGGGATTCTGGGAGTCTAAATTTGTATGGAAGAATTTTAACGTGCGGTCTGATTAACTCGAAACTCAGTATTTATACTTAAGACCAAAAATAAAAAATAACGAGTATCAGGGTTTTTCGAAAATCTGCCCCTAACGGGGTGAAAAGGTGTAGTTAATTTTACAGGCAAGGATTTTTATGCGTTGCTTGATTAAATCGAAAATTGGTATAAATAATCTTTGAGTAAGTAATGAACACATCCCATACGATTTTTCAAAATTCCACCCCTGTGGGGGTGAAAAGCGAGGATACAGTTTATATGAAAAATATTATTCATTTGGTTAATAGTGATAGTGAAGAGGGATAGTCAATTTCATAGGGGAGTATTTTATTACGTGGCTTGATTGAAAAATTGGTATAAATAATCTTTAAGCTATAGAAACGTCCCAGACGATTTTTCAAAACTCCACCCCTATGGGGATAAAAAGAGGGGATACAGTGCATATGAAAAATCTTATTCATTTGGTTAATAAACATGAAAGTTGGCAATATTTGGCTCAGTAAATAGTATAGAATGTCACTTTTAGTTAAAAAAAAATCCCTCACTAGATTTAGGGGTGACAAAGTAAATAGGTTAGAAAAATATGAGACCCGCTGTCGGATTAACAGACGACGACGATGATCGATCGATGGACGCTGGTGATGGCGCCAAACAAGTAGCCGAGTCCATTTAGATTGCTACCGACACGCTAAGAAAAAGAAAGGGTGGATTTTACTGCTTGCTTCCATTAACTCGAAAATGAGTATCGGTTTAAGAAGAAGATGGGGTAGATTTTACTGCTTGCTTCCATTAACTCTAAAATGAGTATTGGTCTTTGAGTCAAGTTATGAAAACATCCCAAACGATTTATCACAAATCCACCCCTGTGGGGGTGAATACCGGGGATACAGTTCATTTGAGAAATCTGATTCCTTTGATCTACAAACTTAAAAATTGGCCCGAATACATATTTATCAAAGATTTTTTTTATTTTTTAAAGATCATAAACATATATTTTCGATTTTTTTTGAGAAAAGTATGAATTTCACGCGGACGAAGTCGCGGGAAGAAGCTAGTAATAGTAATAAAGTGTACGCATGCTACAGACATGGATGATATCGCCATTGTCGCCATTATCGCCAGACCAGTCCCATACGCCTACTACTTTCACTATTCATTATTATTTTATTGTATATTCAAATAAATTACATTTTTAATGGTTGAATAAAAATACCGCTTATTATTAAGAGCATGTATTGTCCCACTTACTTAGACTTAGATTTACTTATATTAATCATTCAAATTTCTGCTATCACAGTCCAAGTTCCTGCCGAATGTGTTCCTGGAAAAGGCTTCGAAACCGGAGGCATCCGACGAAGTGCCGTGGACGTGGCCCGAAGATTTGCTCAATGAGAAGGCGGTCGAGACCGGGGTAGCCGTGGACGAGAACTACACGGCCACGCCGACGGAGCTGACGCCGCGGCAGTCCACGGTGAGTGCTCAATGGAAGTGTAAACAAACCTTGTTCAGGCTAAACTCTTACGCAATCACTGAAGGGAATTACACATTCATGTACATATTTTTCATTTAGAAAGTTTCAATTTTATCTGCTAGCTTAATTTTTTTCTCTCTTCTTCGCTGCGCTCGCTCGTTATGAAACTGTGCTCGCTTCACTAGGCTGAGTTATGGAATCCCTTCGTGAAGTCAGCTTAGCTTGATGTGTGTGTGACCACCTCACATTCGTTGAGATAGAGCAAGCTTGGCGTGATAGTGGCTGGCAAAGCATTAGCTAGGTTTGTTTAGTTCTCGGACTTATCTGTGTGGTGCCAGACTTGTCTGTGTGGTGCCGGACTCAAAGAATAACACCACCCCATACTTCCCGTGGGTGTCGTAAAACGCGACTAAGGGAGACCGGAGAATGGGCAGCAGCGTTCTCTATGCATTACACCATCATACCATACTGCGATCGCCAACCGCCTGCCAAGCGTGGCGATTATGGCAAACCCCCCCAAAATTGAGGGAGGCCTGTGTCCAGCAGTGGACGTCTTTCGGCTGAAATGATGATGATGATGATGATGTTTAGTTAACCCCCCTCACTAGGTTAGGTAACAGCTGCAGCTGTGACCAAATGGAGCGGACTCGAACTGTGCTTAATTAATTAATTTAATTTTTTTCGAGAAATACTATGTCGCCCCGCCATCTTCGTGTTGACCTGCCGCGATGGCGTCGTGCGTTTAGTGGGACATACATTACTTATTTTGGGGTCGATAAAATCAATACTGTGCATGCGTAAATATTCATCCTGAATACGGAACCCTTCACTGTGCGTAATCCGACACGCACTTGGCTAGGTTTTTTTATTTTTATCCTACTGGACTGGGTCCCAAGAACTAATTAATAGCCACTAATAACACTAACAACATTTCAGCGGCTTAATATGTATGTTAATAGTGACTTACATGCCCACCCCATCAGGTTTCCGAAGGCGACGCTGGACAGTCTACCGTAGAAAGAACGAGCTCTGTGAAACAGACATCAGACAAGCTGGACCGAGACGAGGTCGATGAACTTTGGGCCACCATGGCGCCGCTTGTGTTCGTAGACTACGTGCACGATCGTTCGGCGCCTAATCCACTGACCAACCCCTATGATAACCCGCCCAAGGACTTCGAGTATAGGTGAGCAAATGTATTGCGCCTAGCATTTATTGGAAAAGCAACATTGTTTCCTACTCACAAAAACATGTTGCTGAAACAATCTAACTAACTGTTTTTACCAATGGATACACGGAGTCACCGCACCCGACTGTTAACATATCGAGCTTTAGAACGATACTGTCACAAATACGAGTGTCTTAGACAAAAAGGCGAACTTCTACCAAAACTCGATGTAAGATTTAAAAAAAAAATACAAAGAATAATAATATAAATAAATCAACAATAAATATTAAATTAAAAAAATAGGTCAACTGTCATGCGATTTAAAATAAATAGAATAGATTTAGTCAGTATCTTCAGAGCGATTTATCATTTAAAAATTCATTAACATTATAATAGGCTTTTTCTGTCAGTATATTTTTAAATGTTTATTTATTTATTTATATATACTTTATTGTACACCAGAAAACACGTAACAAAAAAAAAAAAATACAATCCTTGTCTTTATTTAATTTCTTAACTGAGTTAGGGTTATTATTATAAATTATTGGCGCTCTGCATACAACACTTTTAGACAGTAGCGCTGTCTTAGCTGGCTGAACACGAATTTTACTATTATCCCGGCGATTACGTATTATAATGTCCGATATTCGAGGAAACAAATGGGGGTTTAATTCTGACAAATAAGGCTATTTCCAAAATATAAAGTGACGGAAGTGTGAGTACTTTATGCTTTTTAAAAAGTGGCTTACAGCTCTCCGTACTTTGGATACCAAACATGGGTAGGCATCGCTTTTGCTTTATAAATGCCACATCTTTATTTGATGAGTTGCCCCAAAAGATAATGCCATATCTGAGGACAGATTCAACAAGTCCATAATAAGCCGATAGTAACACATCAGTTTTGATGGATGGAGCAAGTCTATGTTTGTCTATAAACAAGCTGTTTTTTTTCTGATAACCTGCGCAAATGTTCTACGCTAGAGAGTCTGAATTCATGGTTCCAGTTTGCAAATCGAAGTCCCTGCCAGCCTGCATCTAATTTTTTAAACTTCGTCAGTTTTCAAATTCTTTCCTTTATCGTCAAGAGACATAATTCCTTAGAAGCTATGCCAACAGCATACTAGTGCATAGAAAATTATATTTAATTACTAAGATCTAAGTAGCATACACCATCGATCAATATCGAGTTGACATCAACATTTTTAATGGCCTGGCCGTTTTATAAAACATATTTCATAAAACGGCCAGGCCATTAAAAAGGCGTGTTGAAGTAATTAAATATAATTTTCCGATTTTAATGAAATTTCATACGCATAAGCAGGATACAAAGGTCTCAAAAGTTACATAAGAACATTTTCGAAATATCTTATTTAAAAAAAGATAACTGGAAATCTCTGTTTCTACGGAAAATTTATAATCGGTCTAATTTGGCCGTAACACTATTTTTCTGTCTGTGTGGTGCCGGACTTAAAGAATTGCACCACCCCTTACTTCCCGTGGGTGTCGTAAAAGGCGACTAAGGGTCTTACCGGAGAATGGGCAGCAGCGTTCTCTATTTATTCCACCAGCATACCATACTGCGATCGCCAACCCGCCTGCCAAGCGTGGCGATTACGGCAAATCCCCCCAAAATTGGGGGAGGCCTATGTCCAGCAGTGGACGTCTACCGGCTGTAACGACGACGACTATTTTTCGAAAATGTTCTTAGGTAACTTTTTAGACCTTTGTATCATGCTTATGCATATGAAATTTCATTAAAATCGGTTCATTCATTTCGAAAAACAAGGGCTTGAAAGTTTGTATGAAATGCAGTACGTCGTAAACGCCCTTAAGGCGAAGAACATAATATTTTGGATATGACTGTACAAATCGAAAGATCGTGTAACATTTTGTATTTGTGAACAGTGACTGGGTGGAAGAGTGCACCATGTCGATAGTGGTAGAGCCGGTGAATCTGAGTGTGAGCATGGGCCTGATACACCGGATAATGGCTCTGAGAAACATCTACGTGGAGCAGGCGCCCCAAACACCAGGTAACACCTACACATGCGTTATACAGAAGGTAATATAGACTTGCGACCCATGAGGTCACCGCGCGCCTCACATAACTTCCATTCTTCCCAAGACGGAGGTTCCATTTTGTTACACATGGTCAGGTGTGTGGAGTAAGCGGCGATAGAATCTTGGCGATATCTACAGTGCCCATGTGAACTACGCATTTAAAACCAGACGTCAGACAAGTCTTGCATCCCGCAAGTGAAGTTATTCGCGCGGTTAACGTCCCGACATCAACCGTCGGGCAGTAGCGCAGCAGGGGCTCTACTCCCTAAGCACGAACTCCGAATCCGTGTCCGTCTGGTTTTGGCCGAAGTTACAGGCATTCCCTACTCCGTATTACCTATGGACATAAGATTAGTTCAGAGCCTGAATTAAGAAAGAATTACAACATGATTTGACATTTGTCTCTAATCGCAATTTGTTTTAACCCGCTCGGAAAATTGAATTTGTCACTTGTTTAGACAGATCAACTACTTTCAGGCGGCTCGTATCTTCGTCATCACCCTTCTGGTCGGAGGATTCTATGGAGAATGAGGAACTTTCCACCCTGTTCCTTATTCTGTAGAATAATCTGATAAAATGTATCAATTTATTCCACAGACTTACCCAAGCGTACATTGACGGTGGAGGAAAACGAGTCTTTAAACGAGAACCTGCCACAGAAGCGGATAAA
Organism: Mesoligia furuncula; assembly: GCA_916614155.1. Lineage (NCBI taxonomy): Eukaryota > Metazoa > Arthropoda > Insecta > Lepidoptera > Noctuidae > Mesoligia > Mesoligia furuncula. The sequence goes on from OU744790.1 coordinate 38,843,766, forward strand.
GCTGGAAATGAGAAATTTGCGCGTGCGCCTGATGCCGTGGAACCACTCGCTGGCGGAGCGGCCCGCGCCGCCCGCGGTTGTGTTGGAGGTAGAACTGCCGAATAGCAGTGCTGTTGTTACGGCACCCATGTACCCTCATAGGTGAGTATAGTAGTTATAGTATCCAAATCATAACTGACCAAGATTATGTCTGGACTTTAAAAGAGACTGTGGCTTCTGAGTTTCTTTCAGCCTTTCTTCTCAGAGTAGTCAGATAGGAAACGCCGATCTCATCTAGTTTAAAAAAAATACGATTGACGTGCAATAAAAAGTGTTTGTGCAAACCTACTTACAGAAATAAAATTCTTCTCTCTCTTCTTCTTTTCTTATTCTTTTTATCATAATATTGTTTTAATATTTTTGTGTGATGGTTATTATTAATTTGTATTATTTTCCTACTATTTTGCATTTCATTTTCCTTTGTATGATTTTCGTGTAAAGTAAAAAATGCATAAGAGCAATGTATGACATGCAACCTGACCAATCATGTCAATCAATATTTAAAAACCTTGGTTTGTTACCTCTCCCCTCACTTTACATTTATGAAACATGTATGTTCGTAGCAAACAACAAAGATTTATTTAGACCTGCAAATGATGTGAATCCAAGAAATCGTAGAGATCCATTCAGACTCGTACTAAATGACATTCCAAGATCTACAAAATACAATAAGAACTGTTTAGCAATGTGTGTACGTATTTATAATAATATACCAAGCAACTTAAAAACGTTAACTTCTAGAGCATTTAAGCACAAATGATATAAATGGCTACATACTCAAAATATTTTTTCTATTAAGGAATTTATAGAGACTAAATATGCTCCAACAATAGATATTAGGTGATGTAACGCATACCGACAAGTTTGCATGCTATGTATGTATAGCAAAACATGTAAGCACTAATTTTAATGTAACATCTGTAATACCATGTTTTAATGCAAATAAATTATTTGATTTGATTTGATTTGAAAAGGTTTTAAAACGTTTTTTTGGAATTGCATAGAGTAGTTAATCTATAATTTCGTAAACATAGTAATACAAATAGGTGAGTTCTTCAATCGTTGTAACAGCTCTATCTTAGATTAAAAAATGTCCAGATGGATAGTAGGCCACTGAGAATTGAAGCCAAAAACACGGGGGACAAATGTCCCGCGTCGTACGATCCATACGTCAGTCGCCTAGTAACGCTCCCCGCGTAAATTACGTCACGAGTCCGTGTTTTGATATTTTAAAATGAAGGTTTGTGTTGTGAAATGGTGTAGAAATCACACAAAAAAAAAGGAATGTGCCACTATATATCATTTCACAAGTAAGTATTCAATTTCACTTTGTATTTCTTTGTTACCGCATTCTAAATTTATGTAAACAAAAAGTATAACTTGACATTACTGTCACGCCATATTTGTTAAGTGTTGCCAGGGGCATAATTTTTTTTTACCCATTATTTGTAAGTTTGTGCTATTTAACAGTTACCGTTTGTGCTATTTCTGCTTACTACCTATTTCAGTACACCAAAACCACAAACATTTAACTAACTTACAAGCATATATCACAAAAAGTCGTAACATAATAATTTATGATAAAGTCGCACATGACAAATTACACAAATTAAAGAAATAACGTTGAAACTCAACAACCGTAATAATAAAAAATCATGTCATTACTGTTGATGATATATTTTACGCTAAACGTAAAATACTGAAAATCTCCCACATTTAAGGGTAAATCTCTGCCACTGGTATTACACGCACATTGCACACAAACGCAATTACGATACGTAATATACTGCCGACCGTGGCCCTCACTCACACATTTATAAAAAGTGGCTTCACTTAAAACTTTGCGTTTTGTTTCGAACACGGAATCTGGACATTTTTTAATCTAAGAGCTCTATATTAGATCTCATCATCGCGCGTTCGTATATCGGAAGATGATTCTCAAAGCGCACATTTTTCTTTGGAACGCTGCATAAGCCTGTTTATCATCCAACAGGGTGTGTTCCGCCGCTTGTCAGCTGCCTTCCGACTCCGGCCCGCTGTGGCAGTGCGCGCGGCGCCACACCACCATCGTAATCACCGCTCTGCAAGCCCGCCTCGCCAATCTCGACGGCACTGAGAGCCGCCCCTGTGCCCGGGCAGACGTCAAACTCGTCACGCACGAGCTTCTTCATAAAGCCTTCTTCGAGAAAAGAAACTCGGTTGAGTTCGCTTATCAGTTAAAGATTAGTAAGTTGGAGCCACTTTCTTTAGGATTCCGTAGCCTAATGACAAAAACGGAATGCTTATAATTCCGTCATCTGTCCATTTGTCAATTTTAATTTGATATGGAAATTGGGCAAAAGGTGTATTCTGCGCACCGTTAATCCGGGCGTAGGCGTAGTGAAACTACGAAAAAAATAATTAGGGGTGGCACTCCCCATACATGTAACCGAGAAATGAAAAATAAAACAATGCACATAACTATTGTGGTATTGTTATGGTTGTATTGTCATGAAGTATTGTTGGATTCAATAATTGAAAAGCTTAAATTATTCCTAAGTGACTTTGCTATTGAAGTCAATAGTTTTGGAGTTATTTGAAATTTTCAGTTACAAACGCACAAATTGTGCATTGTTTTTTTTTTTAGAAATAAAAACTTATCTAATCTATCCTGAGCATGAGTGAATATTCATCCCAATTGTGAACCCTGCACTGTGATGGTACGACACGCATTTGGCCGGCTGTTCTAATATCGTTATTAGCTGTTTGTTATACATAAGCATATAAAAACATTGATTTATATGCTTAAAAAAAACACAAACACCATGTGATTGCTACTTTTTACAAAATAGTCCATTTTAGCCTCTCTAAACGCAAGTCACGTTGTAAAAAAACATAACCCTCCTTCTGACGGAGTCGGGTAAAGAGCTTGTAAAAAGAAACGAATACGGCGAATACGGTGATAATAATTGACTGATATTGTGTTCAGAGGAGATGAGTATATGCGGGTCGTTTGCGCGGCTCCAGGCGGCCTTCGAAGTGCTGAAATCGTTGCTCACCCAGCGGCGCTCCGTCACGCTTAAATACACCACGCTGCCCATGGACGCGCTCAACGATGAGGGTAAGTCTAGCGAAACAGCGGCCAAAATTATTATTTTAAACACGTGTACATTGCGCGCTCATAACCATACTGTACCACTAAGCTAAGAGGTACAGGTACAGCGCTCTCGACCTTCGATTTTTTATCTTAACAACAACATTCAGAGGATGAATGTTAATGGCAAGACATCTATAGGATCTGCGGTCACCATGGGCGTTCCGCAGGGATCAATTCTAGGTTCTTTCTTGTTTCTAATTTATATGAACTTTTACCTGCCTAACTGTTTACCTTATCACATAAGGGATAGTCACAAGATTGTGTTATTGGCAGATGACACTTCCCTCGATTTTTAAATTGAACGTTAAATTAACTAGTAAATAATCTTCTTCTGAACTATAATTTCGGAAGACGGTGCCAAAAAAAGGAAATACAAAACCAAAGCCACCGAGACTTCAAATCAGACTTCCTAACAATACGAACTGTGTCCAGAAGTACCGGTTTCTAGATCAAGCCCTTTCTCCTACTGCCTAAGGAGAGCCTCCTCCGGTCTCCTTATTATTAAAAGCGAGTGGTGGTTCCACTGCAAGGCTAAGGTCTCCTCACTCTCTTTCTATTTCTCTTTATGTTTTAAATATATTTCTAATTCTTATTGAAGGAGTCCAGCTCATCGCGCCATCTCCGTCTACGCCTGCCGTGATGTCGCTAGCCATTCCATACTAATTTATTTAACATAATACGACCAAGGATAATTACATTAGTTAAAGCCAAATACAATAACATAAAGTATATAAGTAATACTCCAGAGGGGCTAATAAACGTTCACAGTCTGATCTGTCTCAATCTGTCCAAAAATACCTCTTATATCCCTACATTTTTGACAAGTTTTTGATATGGTCGCTGATATAAGATTGCGACTAGATTATGAACGTTTTCAATCACGGGAATTGCAGATATACTGAGAAGATCTTCCATTCATCCGCGAACACATCACAGTCGGACTTAGCATCCAAGAGAGCGTTGAGCGCAGAGAGCGTGCGAGGGACAGGAGAATAGGCCAATCTAATAAGCAAGACAATCCATACTAATATTATAAATGCAAAAGTAACAGTGTTTGTCTATCTGTTACCTATCCACGCCTTAACAGCTGAACGGATTTGGATAAAATTTGGCACGCGGATAGACCATAACCTGATTTAGGACACAGGATACTTTTCATCCGGGTAGTGCGTTTCCGTGGGATTATTTCCGACCCCTACGCCTCCATAATTAATTGTTTTTTTAATTAGCGTCTGCCTTATTCAAAATAAATCCGAAAATAGCCTAGACTAGTCTAGCTAAGCCTTTTGTAACATCTTCTTGACAATATGGAATGCAATAAATGAATAAGAAATAAACAAAAAAAAAAATAAACTTACAACCGATTACATAAGTTACTTCTTTCTGATTTCCAGATTCAGTAGCCATAGACATAACCCTGGAAAACTACGCCATGCGCGGCTACGTCACCGACAATGTGAACACGCATGTGACGTCGATGCACTCGGCTAAGATCACTGCGCTACACGAACCGAGTAAGTTTTTTGGCACCGCTATCAACGTACATCGTATAGTCGTTATCTATGCAATATGTACATCAAACTAAGTAACATTGAGCAAATATTATCGCTGGGAAACGACTTATAATTATGGTGTAAAAATCGCTGTTCACACCTGCGCGCAATATGTAATGCACGCATAACATTGTCGTCATAGGTGCATTCTACGGTACGAAAAATAGTTTTCAATAACTTTAAATCATCATTCTCCTGCCCTTATCCCAATTTATTTGGGGTCGGCGCAACATGTATTTTTCTTCCATACTTCTCTATTAGTCGTCATCTCGGTAGTCACCCCCTTTCTAACCATATCATCATTCACACATTCCATCCATCGTTTCTTTGGTCTTCCCCTACTCATAGCCATCGACATCCATACTCAAAACTCTCCTCACGACATTTTCCTCATTTCTACGTAACACATGCCCATACCATGACAACCGATTCCCACGCAACTTTTCAGTTACCGGTGCCACTTTCAAACTTCCTCTTATGTACTCATTTCTTATTCTATTCATTCGTGTAACACCCTCTTAGCATTTTCAATAACTTTAAATAACTTAAAGTTATTGAAAACTATTTTTCGTAAAAAAAGAAGAGTGTACCTTCTATAAATTGTTAGTTAGTATGAAAATGTCGCTTCTAGCAGTTATAACGTATTTAATTGTAATAGGCCTGTGCGGTTAATGGAACATACGACACGTGGTTAACCAGCGCAGGCACAACTTCTCAGGTGGACCTTTCCAGTCGATCGTAGTGTAAGCCATGTTATTACAAATGTCCCGCGATATATGTCTCAAGAGACATCGCGCGATTACGCCTGACTTTGCACGACATGACTGGCGGCTTTGAACACTATGAAAGTTATATCGTGCGAAGTCGGGCGACGTCGTGCTGGGTGTCTCTGGAGACACAAGTCGCTCCGTGTTGAGGAAAGTTTGTGAATACATGGCTTTAATTATCATTTCTTAAATTGTCACCTGACTCGGCTTTTAATATAATAAGTGTTTTGAGATAACTAAAATAAATTACAGAGGATGGTGAAATTAAACAGGCGTGGCTCTTGTCAGCTCCTGACTCGCCTGTATCAACGTAAGTAGCAATTAACCTTATAAATATTTTAAATAATATAATTTTTTGCGGAATAGGCAATCTTTTGGGATAGGGAAAGGAAGGTAATAGGGTAATTTGTAAAAAAGTATAAGTAGGTATAGATTACGAAATAGGAAGGAGCTGCGGCAGACCCCGTAGAACACAGATATAGATATACCTAGATAACGCAAGAGTAACTACTTCGCGTGCCAAAAATTGCACCAACTTATGATTACAAATCGTAAGCCGCCCCATTCGCGCTCAGTCCTTTGTACTGCTGGCTGGGTAAGTGTGAGCGAGAGCGCGAGCTTGTGACGTCATAGTCGGTTGTCAAAAATATAGCACGCTTGGTTTTCATACAGTTCGTGATACTTGCGTTATCTAGGTATATTTATATCTGTGCCGTAGAAGATGGCGGGACGAGCTGGAGAAAACAGTGTTCCACTATTACCCTGGATCGGAAATGCTGGAAGTCATGGGGATAGGCCTTTGCCCAGCAGTGGGATGATGCCGACTAACAGTACAGTACGAAATGCCTATGGGTGTCTAGTATCCCTTAAAGTGTTAAGTAAAGTACAGTAACCCGGACGTAGATATAGCACGTTGAGTTCTATAAAACCCTTTCGTTTTGTAGAGCCTCGTCCCTGTCACACCTGTTGTGGACAGTATCCAAAGCTCAACTTTATGTTATACACTGTATAATACTGTATAATATACAGTATTATACTGTATAATATACAGTATTATTATCACACGAAGCGACGCGCGCTTTTCTTGTGGTTACCAAGTATACAAACACGCTGTGAATGTGTGTGTAAGAGCATGGGATAGCGGATGAAGTTGGTGGTGTGTTTACCTATGTGTTACGTGCCGACGCTACTCGACTCCACCGCACACATTCACAGCGTGTTTGTAGACATGTTTACCGTCGCTTTGTATGATAAAATTACTATATCAAGAGGGTGCAATCAAAAAGTTAGCAATGCCCTAATCGCGGTTTTGATTAATTTATCAATGTGACAAAATTAATTTTTAATATATTATTTTGGAGTGCACTAAAATATTATTTAGATTGCAAAAATCAATATAGTAACACTGAATATTTAGTCTTAGGTGTAAAACAAGCGTATTTGAATTGAACAAATGCTTTTTTTACACCTATAAGGGGATGGAAGGGGGCATTTTGTTTTTTTTTTTTTCAAGATTCAGCCCATTCAACTTATACATTGTCAAATGATGTAATGCGTAATGCATCACATTTTTGATATCCCCATTTGCAACGTATAATCTGACAAGGTTCGCGTGGCCAAAATCGGAACTAACGCCGCCATCTTGTTTTCAATACAATTTCTGTCATAATTTCGCAAATGTTTACCAACGACGCCCCTGTCAATGACACTCAGGCGCCAAAGCCTTGTATAATACGCGTCACGAAAGATGAGATTTAAGACAAGCACGCTTAGGGTTTTCATAAGTCGAGCTCAAACTTCCAGCCCCTACTTCCGTATGGCGGTCCAGTGGTGCACAGAACCGATAGAAACCTCGTTCGACTACCTCGGCATCTGGACGGAGCCGCTGGCTATGTCTGTGGACCCGCTGCTCATATCCTGGCTCGCCTACAAACCTACTTTGACGTCGGGTGAGTGTTTACAGAGGATCAAATCTTCAGGTACGACGACTAGAATAGATAATAGAGTATTGGACAACTACCAAAAATATACATGAATTCAAATGTGATGGTCAATGCTTGCCATATCTGTTTGAGAAAAAGCGTTTGCCCTGCTGTGGTACGCACGATGTTAAATCAAGCTATACATTTCCAGTATAAGCTGAGTTCTCATTGTACAGTCACGAGCAAAAGTATGTATACACTTGGCTTTATTCAAAGGCGATTTTCTCCTTTATTTTTGAATGAAATTTTATATCAGTAGGAACATAGTATTTTCGAACCCATAGGTATATGTAAAGTGTCGTAATTCAACGTTGCGTTCGCTATTTCGTGAAATAATCGCGATTTAAAGTTGCCAAGTGTTGACATATTATTGCTCGTGACTGTACCACAAACCTATACAATGCGAGGTCAGCTATAACTGCAAATGTATAGCTCGATACGTCGTAGTGTGTACTGTGTTATGTTGTACTGTGTGTTATGTTGGTATTATTATTACAATACCTAAGTTGATTGTTGTTTTAACTAATATAGAAAAATCACCACCTGTGTTTTTTTAAATTAAATCGGTATAATTATGAAGAAGTTTACTTCTGTTTTGTCTGGTATATAACAATAGGAATAGTTACGTTTGTTGATCAAACGGGGATTCATGTACTTATAGCAGCAGTAGGCTAACAAAGAAAATACCAAAAGAAAGTAAAAAAAAATTGAGTAAGTATGTGTGATGGAAGCACAGAAAAAGACCAATTTTGGACTTATCATGTATGATATATAAGATGATATAAGTCATCATCAATTAAGTACATCTCGATATGAAAGTATGTGTTGTATACATTGTATTGTTCTTCCACAGACGCGTATCATCTGTCTGGCCCGCTGAAGACAATGGCTTCAGGGCAATTAGGCTTACGACGGCGCCCCACCCCATCGGTCAGTTCACTAAACTGTTTCTTTTACTACAATTCAGCAACAGAACTGTGCGACGATTTGCATCGTAAATAAGCACCTTTACAACGTAGAATCGTAGACCAGCATCACGACCATTTGATACGGTGCCATGCCGAAACGAAGTTCAATGAATGTTATCGAAGGAGTCTTCTTAACGCTGTTCATAAATCTGAAACCCGAAAGTTTTGTCGACGATAGCTATTTCCTCTTGAGGGGAAGGTAAACTGTCGATTGGTAGTGAACAGCGATACAGTAGCCTTAGGATTACATGCCGAAGATGCCTCAATACGACACCTCGCGGTCGCGGATTAGCTCGCTACCTCGATGTCACCTGTATGTCAAACAAATCCATGCTAAGAGATACGTACTTACATGCCGAACGTCACCTCACTGCGATTCATCGCGGGCTGCTTGGGGGTTTATCTCGATGCTTGGCATGTGCGTGTCTATTAGCATGCATTTGTTTTACATGGAGGTGACATCGAGGTAGCGAGCTAAACTTCGATCGGGAGGTATCGCAGTGAGGCATCTTCACTTGAGGAACAACTTGCATACATACGAACAGTGCAAACTAAATAAAAGCTTGTATAGTTACCGGCACGGATCTTGAGCGCTCGGCGGTAGAGTAGAGATCGCTTTGCGCATCGTATACTTATGGCAAAATAAAACATTATATTATATAATTATAATATTATTGATCGTCACTGTACGACAATATACAGTGTGTCCGGTCATGGACTAGCGATATTCTAGGTACTTATATAGCAACTATTCTAGTACACAAATTCACTACACACTAGGGTCCAATCTGCTTCCCCGCTATTTGGCAGTAATTTTGTTGAGATATTCTCTACGTGTGTACAAAGAAAACATATCTCTCAAAGTTTTGGTCCTACTGAGATAAAAGTAGGCTTATGCGGAGGGTAACAATACTGTCTATCGTTTCCATTACGATCCAATGGGTTCACATTCTCGTAACTTAAAAAAAAAAAAAACTCAAAAAAACTTTTCAAAAAATTATGCCAATCAACAAATTATTGTAAATTACTGCAAAAACAACCCCTATGACCCTTTTTATTTTTTTCTTAGATCGACAGATTTTGAGCTAAGTTACAATACAACATTAAATTAACATTAATTTTTTTGTGGATTGGACCCTAGTGTATAGTGTATTTGTGTACTAGAATAGTTGTTATATAAGTACCTAGAATATCGCTAGTCCATGACCGGACACATTGTATATACCCCGCTCCCGCACCTTACTTCATCCCACCAAAGGGACCCAATAACTCACTTTTGCTTAGGTGAAGGTCAGCGCTCAAGACCCGTGCCGATAATTGTAAAAAGAGCATTTGAAATAAGATTAGACATATAAATACACCTTTTTTACAGTCCGTTCAACCGATTTTGAATTCTAATGCGTTGGTGGCATGACAAATGGCAGGTGCAGTAAACAGTTGTTATCTTAACCACTTTTTTGCTTTTAATGCCATTCTTTCTACCTACAGTATAGAAGTCAAAATCGGTTGAACAGACTGAAAAAAAGTTTTATTTAAATGTCTAATATCTCAAATGGAGTATAGATTTTTGTGTTTCATTTGGTAAAGCAAGTTCGCGGGGAAGAACAATCTGTCTTTCTTCTTCAAGCAAAGTTAATAAATTTTATATGGTGGTCCCACAGCATTTATTAACTTTGCTTGAAGAAGAAAGACAGATTGTTCTTCGTGTCGCTGGCTAGACAGTAATTCAAATTTTGTTGGAGTTTCAATAAGAAGTATTTAATCCACTTCGTGTATGTTGATGATGTTTCATGATATTATAAGTACCTTCTCACTCTTTCTTTTCACATTCTCACTGTTTCCTTTCTCACTGTTGTTTACATAGCAAGTAGTGGTATACAAATTTGTGTGGAGCAGTTGCCACAACTAAAAAGTGAAACAGTTTTTTTTTTGTAGTTATTATTATTCTACTATATATTATGTAAGAATGCGTTCCCAGTCGTCGAGCGGGCGCGGCGGTAGCCGCACGTCTGGTGCGGGCGCCGAGCTCGTGCACTTGCGCTCGCGCAGCCACGGCTCCAGTAGCGAGGTCAGCGAGAAGAAGGAGATCAAAATACATCCCATGCCTCAGGTATCTATATATGGTCAAATTAAATAAGCTAGTTAAATAGTACACGCTGGCTATAGCTAATTACAATATACAGGGTGGCTGAACATCGACGCACAACCTGTTACAATAGATTCAGTACTTACATGATTCTGAAACCCCCTGGGTTGAAAATTTCGTCGGTTATTAAAAAAAAATTAATGTTATAAAAAAAAAATCGCTGTTATATACATTTTTAGCGCGTAGGTGTTGCACTTTTCTATGAAACAGTAGATTTTTTGGTCTAGACTCATGTTCTGAATTCATGGTGTCTAAACACACTATGCTGAAAGTACGCGACCGAAGTTCGGCATGAGTACGCCTGCAATGCTATTTGAATTACCGACGACACATTATGCCGAAATTACGTTGCGTTATAGCGTACAGCCGAACTTCGGTCGGGCGTAAGTTCATCGGCAACGTAATCTGTAGAGCACACATTATACGCGACCGAAGTTCGGTTCGATTGCCGAAGAAGATCCGGGGCGGAGAGCAGCGGGAGGCAGGCATGCTCGCGCCCCGCGTGTGCGCAACTGAATTTCTGCCGCGTAAGTTCGGCACTTATGGTGTGTCATATCAGCCGAATACGTCAGAACATAAAATCCGCCGCAGAACTTCGGTCGCGTACCTTCGGCAAAGTGTGTTTGGACTCATGGTTTCAGTTTGCTCGTCGATCTCTCAGCCACCCTGTATAATAATACCAGCCTATCACTGTGCCACTGCAGGGCAAAGGTTTCTTCTCATACAGAAAAGTCATGAGCATAGATCACCGCGCTTGCTCACTCAAGACGGGTTGGCGATTACGATAAATCATCAAAAACTATATATCCATACTAATATTATAAATGCGAAAGTGTGTCTGTCTGTTACCTCTTCATGCTTAAACCGCTGAACCGATTTAGATAAAACGTGGTATAGAGATAGTTTGATTTCCGGGAAAGGAGATAGGATAGTTTTTATCCCGATATTCCCACGGGATCAAACCTAATGCGGGTGAAACCGCGGGGCGCTGCTAGTATAATATAACTACAGCTGACTGCGGGGTCAACGGTGGTAGTGTAGTTGAAATTATGAGTAGTTTTTTTTGTATCATCATTTAATATTGTCATTGTGTTGTATGTCATGACCTAGAACCATAATTTGATCATCATACGTAATACTGCGCCACAATTTGCAAAAAACGTAAGAATATTTAAACTTCGCGGCGTACCCTTTACCCCGTGCTTTCGCTTTAAGATTAATAAGCTAAAATAATTAACAGCAACAAAAGCCGCGGGCCACGTGGCTGTCCGCTGAGCGGCTGACTGCCCTGCACCTCCGGCTGCGCAGCATGCTGCTCAACGTGGAGCTGGGCCAGGCGCTGGCGTACGTGACCTTGAGCACGGCCAGCGCCATCGACTGCGCCACGCTGCGCGACGCCATGGAGCGCCACGCGGCCAGCTCGCACCGCGTTTTGGGTATTTGGTATGAACCGCACAATACACAGTGATGGACAGTCGTTTATTCAAAAGCCAGTGACCAAAGTCAGTGCCTTCTTTTCTTGGCGAAAGTAACAATGGATGGACTGTGTGAAAGATGATATAGCTAGAAAGGGTGACTACCGAGATAACGTCGAATCTTGTCCTCACTACAAATACATAATTTGCGATCAAAATTTGAAAGTGAATCCGTAAAATACTCATAATATCCTCCACTGTTTGCAAAAGAAACTTGTGGTTTTCAGCCTCGGCCGCCTGTCGATGCAATCGAGCTTTATGTCGGCGGGGCTGTGGTCGGAGCTGCGACACGACGGACCCACATACGTTAAAGAGAGTGAGTTATAAACAATTATTCTTTCTTCTAAGATAGTCTTGATCTTTGACCTTGACCTTTGTCATGCATTTATTATTTTTCATTAGCCTATACATTAGTGGGACACATCCCACTACTGGCCAAAGGCCTCCCCTTTTTCCTTCCAAACCTCATGTCTTGTGCGATCTCTGGCCATGTTGGCCCTGCAAACGTTATAGATCGTCTCACCACCTTGGGCTACCTCGACGGCGATGTATGCCTTTGATAATGCATCTGATAATTAAACTAAACGAATTCGTTTAGTTTAATTATCAGAAAACGAATTATAGATTGAAAAGATTCGAAAGTGTTCTAATCTAATCAAACTACTGTCTTGCAGTGGCGAAACTATAGGGTGGCATTGGGACAAAATGCCACGGGCTCCCAGCCAGAGGGGGCCCCCGGCCCGAGAGGGCCATGAGCACAGGAGGATCTTAACATAAGTTTATGAATGCAAAGTTTTTTTTGAAAATGTGCATCAAAGGACATCATTCAGGTTTCGAACATTTTATACCTACCCAAAATTAAAGCAACCAAAAAATTATTTAAAGTAGCCATTTCCGCTGACGGCAAAGTGCAATCTTCTATGATGTTGTGTTATCACCCTTTTTGTCATCTATGCTCCCGTCAAAAAAGTGAAGTTAAAACGCCCATTTGCACCATTGATGACAAGAGGAACACAGATGGCAATGTGACGTAGGGACCGCGCGTTTCGTAAAGGGATTGTATCTACTGATGAGAACTGGACACTATTTAAAGCTGCAAGGAATAGATGTAATCAGGCAATTTGCAATACTAAACGCCGCCACATTCTAGATTCTATCAATTCTTCCTTTTCTGCCGATATTTTGAGATTTCTTGGTACTCTTGGTATCGGCAAACCGTGACATTTAAGACCTTCTTAATTTAATTGACTTGGACAATCTCAACCGTAATTTCTCCACTGTTGTTACCATGGATCGTCTAACCAAGCAACAAACTCTCCCTAATTTCTGGTTTAACGCGTCTTCCTATTAATGCTTTCAGTTTCATACCAGTTGAAACGGGAGAGATCAAAAAGATCATTCTATCTATTAAATCAAGAGCGGTGAGATGTGACACTATCACCCGTGCCGTGGTATGATCATAACTATTCTGGGCGATGTCCTACCCATGATTACACACATTGTAAAAAAAATCCCTACACACCGGAATATTCCCTTCCCTGTGGCTCAAACCCTATGTCCGTCCACTACCTAAGATTTCTAATCCCTCTCTTCCAGACTTCCACCCCATTTATATATTCCCGTCCCTTCCCATCGTAAGTGCTCCAGGCCTGCGTCCACAAACAATTCTCCAATTTTCTTCATCGTAACTCACTCATTCCCTATGAGAGGACTACTCTTCAATCTGGGTTCAGGCCCATGCGCAGTACTGTTTCCGCCCTCATAAAGTTACTGGCGATATAAGGGCAGGACTGGAAGACAGCAAAGTTATTGCAATAGTGTTGGTCGATTTCTTGAATGCCTTTAATACTGTCAGTCACGACATCCTGTTAGCCATTGTGGCCTATGTTATGATCTCTCCCGAGGCAATGGAATGGATCTCCTCTTACTTACAGAACGACAGCAGTCCGTTCATGTTGGGTATTCTTCATCATGCTGGTGTGATTTGGAAACTAGCATTCCTGAAGGCGGTATTCTTTCTCCTCTTCTGTTTATTAATTTTTTTATTAATCTTATGAATTCCGAACTTCAGTGTGCATATCATCTGTGTGCATATCATCTGTGTGCAGATGATTTGCAATTATACTGTAGAGATGTTATATTAGGGTCATTTTTAGGTAATCCTATTATTGAATATATTACTTATCGCATATTATGATACCATACCTATTACTGGGTATTAGTCAAATATTAGTTAACCGATTCAATAATAGCTACTCAATCTAATATTGATACCTACGTAATATTCTCCGTATTAGTTAATATGAAATACAAGATTCTCGTAAATATGCACGTTTAATATTCACGTATGCCTAGTACAGAAGTGAAACGGTGATTAAATTTTCCTTCATATTTTGAACAGGCTTAGGATTGATCACTAAATATGTACTAACAAAATAATTAATAGTTGCAAACTTATCGATCACTGCGTGCACGTGCTGTATCCGAATACAATAACAGACAATATGGAGTCACTCCACTGTGATTGGTCACTACTAATATTATAAACTAATATCGTATTAGCTAATACTAGAAAATGCGACAGAAACAAGAGACCAAATGTAAAAAAATTGTTTTCATTGCTTGCTTCCTTGGTAACCAACTTATGCAGCTTTCATACGAAGTCCGACGTGTATAACTAAGTCTTTACAATACACACATTATGCACGCACAACGACAGGCAAGCAGCCACGTTCTATTCATACAATATCACCCGCAGTCATCTCGCTCACTCGTCAGGCGCTGAGACGTCGTCGAGCGAGTGAGACGATCGCGGTCGGCAAATAGTAAGTATTAGTAATAGCATAGCGAGCGCGGCGAGTCGCCTCGCTATTACGCGTCCCTATTATTTGACTAATATCTGGTAACCTATTATTCTATATTCGCATATCCTAATATGAATATACATGGCTTATATTATGATCCTGTACCTATTATGAATATATTAGTCACACCTCTATTATACTGTCAATGGAGGGTTGTAAAAATAACTGAAGCTATCGACAAATTGAATAGGGACTTTGATAGGTGTGATAGATTTCGGGCAGCAGTACCCTAATAAGTGTCAGGCGATCATCATCGGTAATTCTTGGAGTTTGAGTAAGGTGGACTGATGATACAACCTTGCCACCAGTTCTCTTCAATAGTACGATCGTTCCGTTTGTCCTACGCTTGCACATTGATAGTTCTGTGAACTCGCGTGGTCAGGCCGAAAGTTACTGGAACGCTGCGGGCTCTGCACCGACTGAAAAATTTATTACCAATGAGTACGAAAACAATGCTTGTGCGGTCCTTAATTTTTCCTAACATCGATTATGGTAATGGGTGTAACTATGACCTGAATGTAGATGTCCTCGACAAACTTGACCGTCTCCTCAATGACTGCATACGATTTGTTTTCAATCTGCTTAAGTCCAATTCTCGTAATTTAAATTGTTCAAAATTTAGTCGCAGTTTCATCTCGGCGACAAACAAATGCCAAATTATGTGAAAAATGTAGGATAACTAAAGATATTTTTGGCAGATTGAGACAGATTAGACTGTGAACGTTCCTTAAAATTACATGAATTGCCCCTCCGATCTCTGCGCATCGGTCGCTTCTAATGTGGTTACCATACGCCAGCAGGCGTAGCATGACGCTTTCTATTTCTACGAAGAATAGACATAGCTCTTTCTATACAAAGTGACATTTCGTTTCTCCATTTTTGACATCGCACCGTAGAAATCCTTCTACGATCTGACATTTTGTCTTTCATTTCTAACGATCTTGGTCTAGGTCCTTTTTTATGTAGACTATTTCAGAAGTAAGTTTTCTATCCCAAATGTCAAAATCCCACTGACAACTTTACTGTCAGTTGTCTAAGGTAGTGAAGAGATTTTATAATCGTGCTTTCCGAGGCACGGAGAGGTCTCGGTATGTAAAGATGGTCACCCATCCACGGACCTACCGCGGCAAGCGTAGCTTAACCTGATTGATCAACCTGTGCGGCTGTTATTATTTAGCCACGGACCCCTCTTTATAATGGTACTTAATATCAGTAAAAATTATGAATCAAAAAGAAAAAATATATCCTATGACAAAACAAAGAATTCTGAGTCGAATTATGTAAAAGAGTGAATTTCGTAAAAAGTGCAGTTGACTCTTTCTGCTTTGCTGCCGTCGTACTGTCTACACGGAACGTCATCTTTGTCTACTCTTCCGTCGACAAACCGGTGCTCATGCTCCGCGTGCAGAGCAGAGAGCAAAGGGCGTTGATCACCTTGTTTTCATTTCTTGAGTCTCCCACTTCTCTTAGTTATCTAGCCCTATCTAGCTACTTTCAGTACATTTACAATAAAAATCTCCGTTCATTAATAATCGCCTTCTACAATGAAATCAGGATGGCAACCAACCGATCATCCTTTAAACTAAAAGTTCACGAACACATTCGTAAGAAGCTATCAGTATCATCACAACGTTAACGTTTTTCCCATTGTTTGTCAAATTTTTTGGACAGGACCTCATGCTCAGGAATAGCGCTTGCGACCAGTAGACCAACGAAGTAGTCAGGTGTTAATTTTGTAGGGGAAAATATGAAATCTACGCTGAAGAGGAGTCGCGGGAGAAGAGCTGGTAAAAAAAACTTTAACATTGGTTGAGCTTCTTGCGGGAGGGCCTTAAATTTGCCACGGGCCCCAAACGGTATAGTTACGCCACTCCTGTCTTGTCTCAGTGCAGGGCAACGCCCTCCTTCTCCCTTTTCCACACAATTCTGTCCTTTGCTAGTCAATAGTACGTTTAATCGTTTACCAATCCTTTCTGTAGGAAGTTGTTATGACGCTTTCTAAGTAGAAATTTAAAATCCGGATAGAAAATCCACTTTAGTCGACTTTTGACAAAAACTCTGTAAATTGTGGTTATTTTTGTTATTTTATGACGTACAAGTGATGTTCAAGATTCAACCTTACGAGTGTTAAAGCAGTCACAAGGTTATAGTGTGCAAAACCCCATCACGTAGTCGTTATCTACGCATACGCAATCTGTACATCAAACTAAGTAACATTGAGCAAAAATTATTACTGGAAAACGACTTTTATTTTTGGTGCGCAAAATATACGCGCAATGTAACGCACGCAAAATATAGTACATTTGGGTGCATGCAACGGTACAGGAGTTGTGGGGGTATATTTTAAAGTAACATAACAAACTTGTTTTCTTCCAGAAGAAACCACAGGGTCCATTACAAAAAAAAAAAATCGCAATGTCGGGTAGTAAAGTAACTCGCTTTCGGCTAGCGTCTTTTTACATCCGAACCGTATACCTGGCTTCTGACGTTTTATATGTGACTAGCTTCTGCCCGCGACTTCGTCAGCGTGAAATTCGTACTTTCCTCTTATAATTTCGAAAATGTATGTTTATGATTTTTATCATTTATTTAGATATAAATAAGTATTCGGGCCAATTTTTTGGTTTATAGCTCAAAGGGATCAGATTTTTCAAATAAACTGTATCCCAGCTTTTTACCCCCCAAGGATTTTGAAAAATCGTTTGGGATGTGTTCATAACTTGACTCAAAGACCCATACCCATTGTCGAGTTAATGGAAGCAAGCAGTAGAATTTTCCACCTTCGTAGGAGCCAATTGTTGAAAAACCCTAAATCACTTTTTTAAAGTATTTTTTGTTTTAGTAGTACCGAGTTTCGAGTTAACCCGAGAGCGGGTTAAATATTTTTCCAATCCTTCAACTTTGTCACCCCCCAAATCCTCTGTGAGGGATTTTTTAAACTAAAAGTGACAATCTTTATTATTTACTGACCCAAATATTGCCAAGTTTCTAATTTATTAACCAAATGAATAAGATTTTTCATATAAACGGTATCCCCTCTTTCTATTCCCATAGGGGTGGAATTTCGAAACATAATCTAGATTATTTATACCAATTTTCCATTTAATCAAGCCTCGTAATAAAATTCTGCCCTGTGAAATTGACTACCCCTCTTCACCCCATTAGCGGTAGATTTTCGAAAAACCCTGAACCACTTTATTATTTATTTTGGTCTTAGATAGGTACTGAGTTTTGAGTTAATTGGACCGCGAATTAAAATTTTTCCATACTAAATTTGACACCCCCAATCTCCCCTTTGGGCTAGTTTAGAATTCCAAAAAAATTCGAACTTTATAATTATTTGTGCCAAGTTTCAAGTCCAAATTTATTTGAACCATTTTTTTGAGTTTATCAAGGCACTCATTAAAATCCCCTTATAAATCGAATTACCACTTTTTGTCCCGTCAGGGGTCAATAATTTTCGAAAACCCCATACACTTACTATTGATTCTTCATCTGCCTAGCCTTTTCCCAACTATGTTGGGGTCGGCTTCCAGTCCAACGGGATGCAGCTGAGTACCAGTATTTTACATGGAGCGACTGCCTATCTGACCTCCACAACCCAAATACGATACCCCTTGATAAGACTGGTTGTCAAACTTTCGGGCTTCTGACCACCCCTAGCGACTGTCAAAGATCCACGAATGACAGCCGGGATCAACGGCTTAGCGTGCTTTCCGAGGCACGGAGAGGTTACGGTATGTAAAGATGGACACCTTTCCACAGAACAACCGCGGCAAGCGTAGCCTGCGTAACCTGAGCGATCGATCTGTGCGGCTGTTATTATTGATTATTTTCTGTCAAAAGTATTAATACTGAGTTTCGAGTAAATCGGACCGCGCACTAAAATTCTTCCACACAAACTTTAACACCCCAACACAAGGGGTGTTGGGGTGTTTTGATAAACGAATAATGATAAACTTTATTGCTTGCTTAGGCAAGTATTCTTGCCAAGTTTATTAACCAAATTAATAAGATTTTTCTTATAAACTGTATCCCCGTTTTTCACCCCCACAGGGGTGGAATTTCGGAAAATTGTTTGGGATGTGTTCATTACTCGACTCAAAGATTGTTTATACCAATTTTCGAGTTAATCAAGCCACGCAGTAAAGTCTTCCCCTATAAAATTCACTTTTCACCACGTTAGGGGTAAATTTTCGAAAAACGATGATACACGTTATTCTTTATTTTCGGTCTTAAGTATAAATACTGAGTTTTGAGTTAATCGGACCACGCGTTAAAATTCTTCCATACAAACTTTGATACCTCCCAATCCCCCTTCAGGGGGTAGTTTAGAAAAAAAAGGCAAAGTTCGTAATTTATTTAGATAAGTATTCGTGCCAAGTTTCATGGTTATTAACTCAAGGAATAAGATTTTTCATACAAACAAAATCCCCTCTTTTCACCCCTTAAAGGTTAAATTTCCAAAAACCCCTTCTTAGTGGATATCTACTCTTCACAAAGAACACACCCTCCAAAATTAATTTCTCTACCCAGCGGTACCGACCAGCGTTTTAGGCTGTGCGTTGATACATCAGTCAGTCGGGACAAAAATTCATCCCCCTTTTCACCCCCTTAATGGATGAAATTCTAACAACAGCGTTGTGTTAGCTTCCAATCATAAGCCTAGATAATAAATTTTGTGATTTTTACGTCGAAAATTAATGACTTTCTATACACAACTTCATCCCCCTTTTTAACCCTTCGGGGGTGGAATTATCAAAAACGCTGAGACACGTATAAATTAATCTTCAATTGTCAGCCTAAATACAAAATTAGAAGATCCTAACTTCAAAACTATCGAACTTTCATATAAACTTCCATCCCCTATTTTAACCCTTTAGGGGTTGAATTCCCAAAAATCCTTTCTTAGTGGATACTTACTCTTCACAAAGAACACACCTTCTAAGTTTCAAGTCTCTAGGTCCAGCGGTTTGGGCTGTGCGTTGATATATCAGTCAGTCAGTCAATCAGTCAGTCAGGACTTTGAATTTTATATATATAGATTATGTGTAATAGAATATATTGACATTGTAATTTCAGAGCTGAAAGAAGACTCGTTTCCGTGGAAGATCAGGCTGGCGGACGTGTCGTGCTACACGCTGGAGGTGCGCCCCGGCCTCGTGCCGGGCGTCAGTCACTTGCTGGAGTCGGAACATTCGGGCGCATCCGCAAAGCTCAAATCCAAGCTCAGGATGCCAAAGGTAAGGGCTTTGTTCCTATGTTTAATGAACTTCAACATCATCTATCTGTCTAGCCTTTTCCCGACTATGTTCGGGTCGGCTTCCAGTCAAACCACATGCAGCTGAATGCCTATCCGACAGTACGTAAAAATGGCCACCCATCCACGGTCCAACCGCTGCAAGCGTAGGTTAGTCTGATCGATCGACTTTTTTTTATATTTAGACCCTGCATTTATTTTATTTGACGTCGTCATCAGATGGCTAAGCGAAAATACAACGGACTTCCAACACTACAATGTGAAAAATTATTTTAATTCTAGAAATCGGTTTCCGGAATTAAAGTAATTTTTCACTCCTTTTTTTTTAAGTTTTTTAAAATTTTTGTTTTGATCCTAGTTTTGACTCTGTCTGAAAATAAAAGTTTTATTATAAACAATTTTTCTTTCTTTTACTTCAAGACCGCCATGCCGAGGACTGTGCTCGAGCTCGTCACCACCACCATCACGGTGTCTGTGGTCAGCAAGTCGCTGCAGTACAAGACAATATCCTTGACAGAACAGACCAAGAAAGGAAAACATATGTCCGCTGAAGATAAGGTTGGTTTTTTTTTAAAGTTGTCAATTTTGACATTTTTTATCGCGACGTAACTAGTGAAGTAACCTACGACTCGGTACTCGATACTCACGATAAATCGATTCAAGTTTGTATGAGTATTTGACCGATTTGATTATGTAGTGTAAAGTGATATTAATCTTTTTTCGACTCCAAATCACTACCTTTAAATCAATGTCCAAAATAGAAGAGCCAAGTTTAACGTAATAGTAAACAGAAATAGTCCAAACGCAAAGCCGTGCCGCTTGGTCAGAGACAAGCGATCCTACGGTTTTTCTATTGCCCAATAGTTAAAATATGGCTGATGATAATGAGAGACACGTAGAGAGTTTTTAAGAAGTTTATTTGTCCAATTTAAGAGGCCTCTTACAGTCCACTAGCGCCGCCAATCGAAAAAATGTCATAACTCGTAAATAGAATCAAAAATACAAAATATGTTCTATTATTACTGTGGAAAAGGCAATAACGTAATTGTATAACACCTTATCAACACTTGAAATATAGCTGTTTAGCTAAATCGTGCATTCAAAACATAAACGGCCGTTTTTGTTACAAATGCACGATTTAGCTAAACAGCTATATTTCAAGTGTTGACAATGTGTTATAAAATTACGTTATTGCCTTTTCTACAGTAATAATAGACCACATTTTGTATTTTTGATTCTATTTACGAGTTATGACATTTTTTCGATTGGCGGCGCTAGTGGACTGTAAAACGACTCTTAAGGATTTATTATGACTAGCTGTACCGTGTTTTAAAATGTTAATAATGCTATGTCTTTCAACAGAGAACGAAGTACTTCACGTCTGGATTGGACTTCAAACCGACAACATTAAAGGAATTTGTACGCGGTCCGTCTGGAAGGTGCCGATTTTATTAATTATACTTGAAAATATTTAGCAAAATATATGATGCTCGTTACATTGGCCGTTCTAAAATATTGTGTCCAAATATTTAGTTTTCATTCTAAACATGGTATTTGTTTGTGAAAAGGTAAATCCACAATTCGGTAATTACTTTCTTGACTCGTTAGTTCAACTACAGTCCGGCCGTGGAGAGGATGCGTTCCCGACACCTGACAGTTCTAGTAGCTAATTAACAACTAATTCGGAAAACACGTATTCATCATCATCTGCCTAGCCTTTTCCCAACTATGTTGGGGTCGGCTTCCAGTCTAACCGGATGCAGCTGAATACCAGTATTTTACATGGAGCGACTGCCTATTTGACCTCCACAACCCAGTTACTGGGTAATACGATACCCCTTGGTAAGACTGGTTGTCAGACTTTCGGGCTTCTGATTACCCGTAACGACTGTCAAAGATCCACGAATGACAGCCGGGACCAACGGCTTAACGTGCTTTCCGAGGCACGGAGGGGTCACGGTATGTAAAGATGGTCACCCATCCACAGCAAGCCAACCGCGGCAAGCGTAGCTTAACCTGATCGATCGACCTGTGCGGCTGTTATTATTTAGCCACGGGCCCCTCGGAAAACACGTATTCGTTTGTATGAAATAGGTGCTAAGAACGAGTTCCTCCTTTCTGGCAGAATATTGAAGCTCCGAAATTTATTTGTCATAATCTTCTTTAAACGAATATTTTTAAGGCATAAAAATTATTTAACATAATTATTGTTTGGCCGAATGTTTATATGTCCGAATTTACAATGGCATACTTTTAAGAGGGCAGGATTTAATTTGGCGTAATTTCACTTGGAAGATAACAGTAGAATTATTTTTTCATCTCTCATACTCGGAAAGTAGTGCTTGTTTGATCCGAATAGCGGGTGGAAAACGCTGCTTCCCGCCCTTGGGCGGGAAAGACACATAGTAATTGCTTCCCTCCCTAGGGCGGGAATGAAATTTAAAAATAGAATTAAATTTAGTTAGCTCAGTCAGACATACGCCACCCTTAATTAATTATGTAAATATTTATTATGCTACCCATCAAATCTTATGAATGTGCGTTAATTAGGAGAGTTGGATAAAAAGCTCATATGTTAACGCCATTAAATCTTTCATATTTAGCGCACAAGTTAATAATTTACCTTAAATAAATTCAACATACTTAGGTACGATAATCGCCATTTTGATGGCAGTTGTGGTCGAGGCTAAAAAACATAAAAATTGGGGATTTCGAACATCCTGACTTTACCATATGGGGCTGTGAATATATATCATTTAATTATTTGACGAATTTATCCATAGTTTAAGGTAAATAAGTAGTGGAAATGAAGTTTTTGTGATATCTAATGTCGAAGTTTCGCGCCAATCGTGTGTGTTTACATTTTTACTTTTCACAAATTTCACACACACAGATGTAGATAAGATTTAAAATGTGACAAATGTTATTAATAATATTATAAACAACACGAAAATGCCCCGGTTTTAACGTAATATTTAAACACAGGTTCAATAATTGGTACGTATTAATCATTACCACTACTCAATTTGTGTTCAAAATCGCCGACCATTATTATTTTTTTTTATTGCAATGATGTGTGAAAGCGATTATTCCATACATTTTTTTTTTTAAATTTCGATTGATTCGAGTAATTAATATGACGAATGTAATCGATATTTAATAATAAAATAAAATTATTTTAAGCCATAAATATAATAAGCATTATTTATAATAATGATTTATGCTTTTCTAATATCATTTCAATCTCTTCTAATACTTATCATGTCAATAGATAGGCCATAGGTACCTCATTTACTGAATTTCGCGGCGAAATGCTTCTATAATTGAATTTATATTCGGAATGCGCTCGCTGTTTAATATTATTTTAATTTATTGGACAATTATTTATTGTGGATTTTATTTTTTGATACTTTCTAATAGTTTACTACAGAATTCCCAGTAAACATTTTTTAGGTAGGCTTACCAGAAGTCTTTTTGAGAATGATGATAATTAATTAATTCTATAGATTGGATATTCTGCAAACACTTTACATTTCAATACATTTTGTTAGTTTAAAGAGTTTTTATTCAGTTTCCACAATTTTTTTTATTGCGAGTATCGATTAGGCTGTATGCAAGTTTTGAATCGAAATAAGAAAGTTGGGTGGACAGTCAGCACTAAAAAGTGTCACGTCGCAACACAATTTTTAGTAATTTTTATCAAGATTATCGTGTTTTCTAAGTAATTTATGAAAAATGGTAAAAGTAAGAATGCAGACAGAATAATAATAATACGGGCCCTAGTAAGCGGGACGGCCTGCGGT
This sequence comes from Mesoligia furuncula, assembly GCA_916614155.1. Taxonomy (NCBI): domain Eukaryota; kingdom Metazoa; phylum Arthropoda; class Insecta; order Lepidoptera; family Noctuidae; genus Mesoligia; species Mesoligia furuncula. The sequence goes on from OU744790.1 coordinate 38,867,759, forward strand.
GGTGACACAGAATCTACTCGGTGACGTGGTGTGTTCCATACTTCAAATTTAAAAAGACTAATAAATGTGTACCTACCTATTATTCATGTAATTATTATCAATAAATATTTTAGAAAAACTACTATTTTTTACTTTCCTTAAATTCGAAATGAAAAGTAGAGTGTTTAACGCGGGTGAAAGTCATCAATTCCCACTCGGACTATAGCCGCCCTCGCTGCGCTCGGGCGTCTAAATGCCTCGGATGGGAATTGATTCCTTCCGACCCTTGTATAACAATCTACTATTTAACGAATTTTGTTTGTTCGGTGTATCTTTCCATGGTATTTGAATGAGCTATAAAAATAACTAGCTGCGCCCCGCGGTTTCACCCGCATAAATGTCGATATCGGGCTAAAAAGTATTTGTTAATCCAGGGTGTCGGCTACCTCCATACAAAATATTATCAAAATTGGTTCAGCCGTTTGAGCGTGAAGAAGTAACAAAAATATAAACACACACAAACTTTCGCCTTTATAATATTAGTGTGATGGTTTCTATAAGCAATCTCGGGACTCGGGGTACCCCGACTTGGGTTAGGTCAGGTTCCTTTAAACCCTGTAGACAGAAATAGGGGCCTCGCGAAGCTGGGCTCCGTCGACTACCTCATATTTATTATTGCATAAAAACCAACTTAGACCCTAATTAATTATTTAAAAAAAATGTTTAGTTTATAACTGTGACTTCTTCGCACAAACTCACGTATGCCAAGAGACGATTCTGACTGTGAACATTCCCGACTGCGGCGAAGCCCAAAAGGAGGGTTATGTGTTTGACCTGTATGTATGTATGTCCGTTTTTTAGTTCCCTCGTAACTTCTAAAAGAATCAACGGATTTTGATAAATTATACGTCTTTAGATTTGTCTTGGTAGCGCGAGTGTCACTGGGTATATCAAAATTGAAAAAATATAAAATGTCCTTCAGAAAAAAATATTTTTCTCGAAACCTATCGGGTGGGGTATCAAAATAAAGGATTTTTAAAGGTGATTACAAAAATATATACAACTTATATGGTTAAAAGTAATTCGAAGTGACAAATCGTAAAAAACACGTACCAAGAGCTAAATCGTCTGCGAAATCTTTCAAATTTGTAAACTAAAAAGCTGGAAATAAAAAACAAGTAATTAAAAAAACTAAAAAAACTTTTATTTAATTTAAAATGGCCTTGTTTTTAGCTTTTCAGTTTTTTTTAATAATTTTTTTACCGCAGTCGGGTTTTTTAGTTTTTTTAATTACTTGTTTTTTTTAATTATTATGGATATGAAATTTATCCCTAAAGATGATTCTGACTTACAAAATTATGAGTTTTGAATGTATGATAAATGAGTGTATGCCAAACGATTCTCAGCGAAATGAAGTTTATGCTACATGCTGTTATGCAAAATAATATTATGACATAAAAAGTTCTGCTATAAAGGGGAGACCCGCTAAGAACCCATTCTCTCGTCCGTCGCACTGTACAACTGTAAATTACGAAATATATAATTATTCGTTTATTTGTAACCGGTAAACTCTGGAGTACTGATCTGATTACAAAAATTCTTACACCGATTGAAAGCTACACTATTGTCAAGTGTCATAGAATATGTTTTATGCTATAGTTGACTTCCACGTGGACCAAAGTCGTGGGCTGAAGCTAATTATTAATAAAAATATAAAATTTTCTGTTTCAGAAGACATAAATCCCCTGAAGTAAGTATTTCAAACCAACGACGAGTCGTGTTACTTCTTAAAATAAGGTCAACGGGTCGAGATGAATGTATACAAACTTCCAGGGGGAAATTTTTGTTTAATAATATTAAACAAAAATATTATGAACCCCTTAAAGTTAAAACAAACCCAAATTTCAAACTTCCTATTCTAATCGTTGTCGTATTAGTATTATGACCAAATGTAGATAGCTGTAACGCCCGCTTTCCTGTACCACCAATTACACAACGTCGACCAAACTGACGTCATTATTGCGTGCGATAAGGACAGAGATAATGATAATGATAAATGATAAATAATTTATTTTCTGTAAGTAGGTTTGTACAAACACTTTTACACGTCAATTATATTTTTTAAACTAGATGAGGTCGGCTATCGTAATAATCGTTTGCTATCGTAATGTAAATCAAGAAAGTTCAGGTTTACTTATTTTATCTCGTCTCGTTGGCTGCACTTTAATACCTATTACTGGAAAAACTATTTTTGTATTTGAATCTACATAATATTATTCTTTTTTACCTATGAATTGCCGAACTATTTACCTAACTGTCCATTCCAGCATTTTTATTGGCAATTTATTACTTAAGTATTTTTTTGTCCTGACTTTGTAGGATGAAAGAACGTAGCAATTTTTTTTTTATTATTGTTCATGTCTTACTGTTACACTAATTTACCAACCGCCGAAAAATAAAATAAATGTCCTGATCATAAATTATACTCCCTAATGTTTAAATAACAGTTGCTAAAATGATTACCGAAAGTGGAAAAACACTAACAACCTCTGAAGAGGTCATTGTACTCTTCATTTTGAACAACTTTTATTTTAGGACCAAACCTGAAATCGCGAGAAAAAAAATCTGCTGTTCCCTACAAAAGTAGGGAACAGCTGATTTTTTTCTCGAGAGTTATAACATACGAACATAAATATGTTCGTATAACTCGTCAAAATGTAGGGAATAGCTGATTTTTTTCTCGCGGTTTCAAGTTTGGTCCCATAGTAAAAGTTGTTCATAATGATGAGTATAATGACCTCTTAAGAGGTTGTTGGTGTTTTTCCAATAACCCTGTATAATGTTGTGTTTAGGAGGCTGATGATCCATTGCCGCAGCAACCAGAGGTCCCCACCGAAACGATCACCATCACGAAGGGGCCCTTGGTGTCCCTAGGCATCCACCTCCACGCTGACACCCCACCGATCGTTATACGTCTGGAACAGGACCAGGTATAGTACCTTGCCTGGGAAATATGACAACTGACTTTTTTTACTGCCTTTTACTTTTGCTGACTTTTAGGTCCTCGGGTCGTTTCCTGGGTCGGGCAAAGTGTCATTAGGTCTTTCCATCTGAAATTTTCCAGAAGCAGCCCAGAGTCTGGAAGTTGTGCCTGGTTGATGGCATTAGGCTCACACAGTTACGTGGGACTTAAAAATAATAGGAGAAATGTAGGTGTAAGGTTCAGCTCTGTCCAACACTTCAGGGAATACGAGCGTGATGTTATGTTATAACTAGAGATCGGATATTCGGATGCATATTTACCTAAAGTGAATTTTTGGCTATGAAAGTATGGAAGCGGCTTCTTAAAATATACGTTCTGTAAAAAAATCCCGGGATGCCAGGACACCGGGAATGCATAACTGGTCGGGTGTATAGTATGGAAGCAAGAAATTACTTAAATTAAATAATTTTAAATATAATTATGTAGTCCGTTATCTTATCTTGACGTTGTTTGCTATTGCAGTTTGGTATCCACCTACCTACTTTACAATATTAGATAGGTAGATATATGCATCCGATTCTATAGTCAGGAAAATCGCGGGATTTTTACGATCAATACAAAAGTGGCATTCCATAAAAGCCAACATTTTAAAGTAAGTAATTAGACATCCGATTCTTTAATCAGAAACCTTTGTCGATCCCGGAACTGCGGGATTTTTTCGATACAAAAGCGCATTCTATATTAGCCAACATCTCAACTTTAGGTGAATATGCATCCGAATATCCGATCTCTAGTTATAACTGTTTACCAGAAGGCCAATTCCTGTAAATAAAAACGTTCAAAATCTAGTCGCAAACTCAGCTCATGCTCATCAATGTCAAAAATGTAGGGAAATTAGACGTATTTCTGACAGATTGAGACTAAGATCAGACTGTGAACATTCTTAAAATTACGAGAATTGCCCCTCAGGTGAGATAGTGGTCAAACGAGAGCCTATCATTAGTAAAAACGACGTTTCTCAACAAAAATAACTTGTACAAATAGAACATTTTGATTATGGTTATGATGATGATGATGATGATGGGGCTCCATTTTCCGCACTTAGACTCCCATTCGGTCCGTTGTGCGTGGGGATTCTGGCTAGCAAAGCCAGCCTAGCTCCGCCCAAAAGCACAGAAGCTTCCTGGGAGCTTCACAGGCTTCACGGAGCGACCTCATTGATCCGAGGTTATTTCTGCACGTTGAGAAGTCACGGCCTCGCATTCCAGGATGACGTGGGCGGCTGATTCGTCGGCGTCAAGGCAGCCCCTGCAGAGGGGGCTGTCTGTGGCGCCTATGTTAAAAAGATGTTTGTTAGGGTTATGGCCCGTAATTGTCCCTATTGTTACTCTAAGGTTATTTCTACTCAAACTGAGAAGATTTTTGGTTAGCCGCGGGTGTATCATTGGTTTGATTATGGTTATTAATCAGCAAGTATACAAGGTGGACCGACAATAAATTAAACTGCGTATATCTAATGACTTTCCCAATCTGCACGTAAAGTTCTACCAAATATACCCAATAGTTAGTAGTTATATCACTATAGTTAGTCGAATAATCGACGCCGGATACTCTAAATGTTACAAAGACAAAAAATCAATGGGCAGTCCTAGTATCAAAATGTACAAATTGCCTAGTGCCAAAATGTCATCGGCAAAACCCATAGTCGGTCCATCACTATTATTTAGTTTGTTTGAAAAAATATTTTATGAAAAAAATGATGCGGACGAATTTTTTTAAAGCCCATTGAGCTCCTGTCTTTTTCTTTACCTTTTTAGGGTTCCGTACCCAAAGGGTAAAAACGGGACCCTATTACTAAGACTTCGCTGTCTGTCCGTCTGCCTGTCTGTATCTCAAGAATCGCGATAGCTAGACAGTTGAAATTTTCACAAATTATGTATTTCTGTTGCCGCTATAACAACAAATACTAAAAACAAAATAAAATTAATATTTAAGGGGGGGCTCCCATACAACAAACGTGTTTTTTTCGGCGTTTTCGCCTTGTGGTACGGAACCCTTCGTATGCGAGTCCGACTCGCACTTGGCCTGTTTTTTTTATTATATACTTGTTTAATATGTATATTTTAGTGTTAATATGTAATTAAATAAATGTCACAGTAAATATGGAAAAAAAAAAAATTGATTCGATGTTAGGTTTTATTTGATAGTTTCTAAATACTCATAATACATGCATTAGAATGATCAGTGTTTTGATTTATTGACGTCTCCACTTGGTAGTGTCATAACTGCCGCATATTACATTTTAATCAACGTGTTACGACGTAATACGGAGTTGCAATTTAGAAAAAACCTAAGAAATATTGAATTTCGCGGGCTAGTTTATCCCATCCTCCTAAAGATGCAACTAGATTACGGTCGCTAAATGCCGACCAGTCAATATTGATCGTTTCGAAACACAATCGACGGTCGATCGATGAACGTATTCCGGCTGCCAAGTACGCCATCCGTGCATCCATCATGTGTGTGTGCCATCCATGTAGAAACAGCGGGTATCGATATTGAGGTATCGGAATAGCGACCGCGACCGCAAGCATCTTTGGCATGTAATTACCCCTTTTTTATCGGAGAAATGCTCATGCATTCTGCACTACCATGGGGAGATAGTGCAGTTATGTGGGACTCTAAGCCACTAAAACTCCACGGTGTCCTCTGCCGCTTACGGCGGGAACAAGGGCACGCGTTAGCACTCATCCGTGAACCCGCCGCGGCTGTCCGTCACCGGACCCTCCTATGGGGAATACGCCCCATCACCGGCGCACCAGAACACATAGCACGCTGTGACCACCCCAGGGACCAAACCAACACATGGGCGCCAGACGACCCCGTGTCTGGGCACCCTTGGTCCCCCTGCGACGGGTCAGGCCATTGGCCCCGCCGCCTGCCAATTTATTTGTTTTACATGAGGGTGACATCGAGGTAGCGAGCTAAACTGCGATCGCGAGGCTTCGCAGTGAGGCATCTTAGGCATGTACTTACCTCAACGCAAACGTTGCTCACTTTTGAGCTTTGTCGCGTGGATCTTTTCGCGCCTGAGTTACATTGACATGGCGCATTGTTGGTAAACAATTGTAAAATTGTCACAGAAACTGTATTGGAAAAATAAGATGATGAAGTTCCGATTCATGGCGATAGTTCTACGCGCCAAAAGATTCTTGCACCGTTGTCGCGTTGTTTAGCGCTTGTGTATGTCTAACATCATTGACGCGTCACTTTTGAAAGACACCTTTCACGAAAAACAACGGTTGATTCGCCGTGAGTCGGCAAGGCCATCTCTTTGAAGCGCGCGTGAAACACAACAGCCGTCGACCCGGGCCTGGTCCTTATCGGACGGCGAGCTCATTGCTCGCCGTCAGCAAGCCCGTGCCTGCAGTGGCCGGGAATCGGCTGTGGATTCCCGACCCCCAGGGCGTCTCCTGCGGCGACTAGAGGCGTGAGAGCGCAAAGATTGCCTCTCTTACGCGCTCCGCCTCCTCTTTCGCGAGCATTACTGCTTCGCAGAAGGAGGCGACGGCCTCCCGTGCACTCTCGCTCCATACCACGGCCTGGTCTAGGGCCGGACGCGAGATATCGCCGCCGCCGATCGCCGCCAAGCTGGGCAGATCTCCACCGTGTCCTCCGGGTGATCCACACAATGGTGACACCCGGGCTTTTCCTCCCGCCTTATCCGGAACAGAAACCTCCCGAAGCAACCGTGCCCGGTGAGGGCCTGCGTTAGGCGGAAGGTGAGGACTCCGTGGCGCCTCTCTAGCCACTCCTCAAAGAGGGGACTTATCGCCGTAATTGTGGCGTGCCCAACGCTAGGGGTTCTAAAATCATATCCTGAATTTATGGTTTCAGTTTGCGCACTGGTTGAAAACTTTCCTGTATAATAAAATTACGAAATAAAACCACTATACGTCAGCAAATGCATGAAATCAGCATACTCGCCGTTATCGTGTCTCCATCAATCAGTTTGAATAGTATAAATAAGTTTTTTACCCATTAGCATATTGTGATCCCAAGCCTAAAAGATAGCTTCCTCAGAGCAGACCTTTTGAGTATGTTTCACCGCCGCGGGGACGACCCTACCGCTTACTGACTAAAATCACACGAAATTCCTCCAGTTAACTTCGGCTGGGAGGCCTGGAGCGCTCGCGCAATCTTCCTTACCCCCGGCAGGTATAATCATTTTAGCGTAACTTGTCTCTCAAGTCCCAGAATTCACCTTGATGTGTGATAGTTTACCATATTTGGTTAGCAGTAAGGAAGGCAAGTGGTAATCTTTGTGTATTTCGTTTGCAGTTGGCAAGTGCGCCTGCGAGCAGCCCGCTTATAATCAATCTCGCGTTCGCTTTAGACTTGTCTTCCTTTCCGAACGTTTGAGCAGTGAGTGACCGAGGTACTCCGACGATTAATTACCATCCTAACTATACAGTTCTCCCGAATGTGGCCATATCCTAATGCATCTCTCCTTTGATTGTCCCCAGGCTTATTGTGCAAAATTACGTACAACGAAGTTCATAAGTTTAAAAGTTATCTTGGGATCACAAAACCAGATAAATACTCACTTACAGTTCGTTCGTAAATTATATTGTCTATATTTTACGTGAAAAATATTTTTTTAAGTTTCAGTTTTGCAATAAAAAAGTATGTAATTGATTTGATTGATTTTAAAAGTCTTTATTATAACATAATAACATAAAGTGCATACAATAAGATCTTATTCTAATTGTGTACAACCATATACATAACAAGTTCTTAGGCTAACTTACCTTTACAAACATTTTACACTGAGTTTACTATTTTATAAACATTCTAAATTAAGTCCATACGAACACACTACTATTCAAATAAAAGCACAAAAAGTCTTAGCACTGACTTTAAACGCATAACACTATTGTTTACCTACTGAAGGTAATGCACTCAAATAATACAAAGAATATTTGGAGCACAGGCTAAAAAAAAACATTACAATACTTTAATATAACTTAGATTTAAACATTTATCATCGATGAGTTAAAACAAAGAAATGATAATTATAAATTGTGGGTAATTTGCGTAACTTTACGCCGAGTACGCTTACTGCGACCGGGTGAGGGCAGCACGGTCGGTCCGGTGGTAGGTACATATTGTTAATCACTCAGAAAATAGTGATGAGGTAAACGATATCGATTATATGTTGTAAAATACGATAAGTTATTAGATCTAGTTTTGCCTATGGATGAAATTAAGGGGTTATCATGTTTGGGATTTTTACAAATATAGAATTTTCGGGCTGATTTTAAGATAAAATTTTTAATAGTTGGAAATTTAATTTGTTCGTGAACTCGTTTTAAATTTGTACGAAAGGGAGTGTTAAAAGATATTTTGATTGCCTTGTTTTGAACAACTTGCAACTTATTGTAGTTTTTATCAGTCAGGCTACTCCAGGCTGGCGCAGCATATGTTAAACATGGTCGGACGAGGGTGGTATAAATGCGTAACTTAGTGACGGCGCTTAACTTGGACTTTCTGTTAAAAATAGGTTTTAACGCATTGATAGCCTTCAGACCCTTTTCACGAAGCAGATCAGTATTTTCGCTCCAAGTAATTTTGTTATCTAAAAGTACACCGAGATATTTAACCGAACGGCTCCAAGGTATGGAATGATTTTTAAAGTTAATGCGCCTGAAGGGTAATGATCTTTTACGCGAAAAAAGAATAACTTCCGTTTTGCTGGAGTTTAATTTTAGTTTCCATCTGGTGAAATACGTATCAAGTAGGTTTAGTGCAAGTTGAAGCCGCCCAATTATTAAATCAATATCCTCCGAGGAAGTATATGAGGCGGTGTCGTCAGCATATATTGCGAGATGAGTTCTAGGTTGCTTAGGTATGTCATTTAAGTACAGGATAAAGAGAAATGGTCCTAAATTTGAACCTTGTGGTATACCAGATATAATAAATTTCGCCATAGAACAGTGTTCACCTATGAAAACTTTGAAATGGCGGTTAGTTAGATAGTTTTGGACTATTTTGACAAGTGAGAGAGGAACGCCGTTAACAAGTAGCTTGTGAAGTAGTCCCTCGTGCCAGACAGTGTCAAAGGCTTTTTCAATATCTAGCATGACCATTCCTGTCGATTTGCCTTCATTTAGATTGTGTGCGATGTGCTCCGATACCCTGGCCAACTGCTGAGTGGTGGAGTGTGCCTTACGAAATCCAAATTGCTCTGGTATCAGTAAATGTTCTGTAACTTTTAACAGCCGGGTAAGAATGAGAGACTCAAATAACTTGCCCAGGCACGGAAGTAGGCTTATGGGACGGTAATTTGTAGGGACGCTGCCATCTTTGCCAGGTTTTTTGAGCGGGATTATTTTTGCCATTTTCCAGGATGCAGGGAAGTAGCCTATTCTCAGACAACCATTAAATATTTTTGTGAGGTAGACCAGGGCCTTTTGAGATAGGTTTTTAAGTAGCCGATTGCTGAGGCCGTCTAGACCAGGGGATTTGCGAGGTTTTAATTTTAGTATTATTTTCCGAACTTCCCTAGGTCTAACGAGAGGGGAGTGACTACTTATGTCTTTGGAATTTAATGTCGCCATGGATTCCTTGACAGCAACCTCAGTTACAACATCGCTCGTCCATTGATGAGTGAGACTCATATTACCAGCAAATGCATCGGCAAGAGCTTCACACTGCTCCGATACTGAGGACGTCGTTTGATCGCTTCTGATTTTTAGGGGAGGAATATTGCAGAGGTTATGGTTGATTGACCTAGCTAGACGCCATACATCATTACTAGGGTTATCCACTTTTGAAAGCTTGTCATTCCAGATACTGTCATTCAAGGTCTGGATACTAGCTTTAATTGAGTGTTGTAGCTGTTTGACTCTATAGAACAATTGACGTCTGAGGCAAGGATTGCACTCATTCAATGCTATTCTGCGCGTATAATTTTTATGTTTAATTTGGCTCTTAATGCGCCTTGGTAATTTTAAGCGACCCTTGTTTATTTCGGTGGTAGGAACACTCGCCTTCTGTGCATTTAACACACTGTCAGTGAAGTGATTTATAGCAGCGTCAATACACGGTATTGAGTCTAATATTGTACTAGATAGTGTAATATTGTTGTCTAAGTAAGATCTAAAATATTTCCAGTCAGCTTTGGCAAAGTTAAATGCTGATTGGGATTTAGTGCTATACGTTCCACCTACAGTGAAGTGTACTGGCAGGTGATTCGACGAAAGACTTGTGAGAACTTGAGGTTCACTAACATCGGGAGTATTGTTGACTAGTATAACGTCTGGAGTAGAAGGTTCGTGAGAGCTTTGGTAGTGCACTAGAGTAGGTGAGGAAGGTGCTAGTATCTCATAATCATTAGCAACCATGTGATCGAACAGGATTTTGCCATGAGGATTAGAGGTAGTGCCATTCCAGTAGGAATGTTTAGCATTTAGGTCACCCATTATCAGAGACCTGTGATTTGCACCCACTAATAAGTCTAGATCACTATTCAGCAGAGGAAGATTTGGTGACTGGTAAGTAGAGTAGATAGCCAAATTGTTCTCTTGAGTGGTTACCTGGACACCTATACACTCTAAATTGTATGTATTTGGAGAGGGAAGAAGAGAGTGTTTTATGTTACTCCGGACCAACAGCGCCACTCCCTGCCCGCGGCCATCAACCTTTTTGTCATGCCTATAACAATCGTAACCTGGAGTTTCAAGCTTGAAACGAGGAGAAATTCTAGTTTCGCATAACGCTACAATATCTATGCATAAATCATTTAACAGATCAAGCAATTCCGTAAGTTTAGTGCGAATACCATCGGCATTCCAGTATAAGATACGCAAATTGTTACCATTAAACATATTGGCCAAGGTGGGTCAGAATTAATATTACCTTATCCATCATACTGTTGCAGTTTACAAATTGACTTTTGATGGATTTAATTGTCATGAGTATTGCTAACATGTCAGCAGTGGCCTGATCTTGCGTTCCAATTTGAAGTTGAGCATCAGTTTTGCTTGATCCCATTTTATTTGCAGCGACAGTGTTCCAGCTTCGCCCGTCAACATGACTGCTTTTGACGTTGATTTTAGCGTCTTGAGTAGCTTTTATTTGTTCTTGACGGTTCTGGACAAGTTTAAGGTATTTTTGTCTCTCGATACATTGTCGAAAGTTTGCTGGATGGTTACCTTTGCAGTTGCAGCACTGTGCCGGACTGGTTCTGTCTTTTTTGGGACAGTCGGCCGAAGGGTGGGATTCTGTGCACTTGACGCAACGTGGACTTAAATTGCAATTTCTTGAAGAATGACCGAAGCCTTGGCATCTGAAGCATTGTGTTCCAAACGGGTTTCTTGCTTGATACTTGCGTACTTGCACTGAACAGTTGCTAAGGTATCTAATTTTTTGAAATTTGGTAAAATCACTACCTGCTGGAAGTTGTACTAAGAAAGGAGGACAAACTCCACTGCGTTTGTTGTTATCAGGCAGTTTCATCTTGCGAACAATCGCATCTTTGAAACCCAGGGTCTCGAGCTCTTCTGCTAAGCAATCTTCTACGTAAGCGGGTAGGCCGAAGATTACCGCTTTGTATCTTTTCTCATCCTTCCGCGGGAAAGTATGGAATGCTAGATCAGCAGCTCGGAAACCATCTTTTACTGCTTGGTGGCTTTCTGGACTATAACAAGAAACTACAATTTTGTTGTTACCTCTGTATTGCAGATCGAAATTTTTGGTGTGCTTCAGAACGAGATTTTTGATGTGATCATGAGTCCACTCAGATTGTATTTGTAGGATAATAGGTGGGATATGACCTGATTTTCTCCTTGGAGTAGAGGCTTCCTTGAGACGAGCAGCAAAGACGTCCGTGTCTTGGGGTTGATTAGTGCGAAGGACACTGAACTGGTTTGAAGTTTTTACGGGATCAGGTTTTTTCGTAACAGTAGCAGGTAGACTAAACTTTGGTAATTTCCAGTCACTGGTGTCAACAGGTCCTTCCAGTGGGCGTTTACCCACAGAATTAGAGCGTGTCACAAATCGCTCCATGGCGAGCGCAAAGGTCGATGTATCGTGGTATCGATAACAGTCTTTCCCATCACTAACAACCAAAGTATCTTTGTGAGGTAGGCAATAACACTATGGCAGCGCGCGATAATACAAGGAGACACAGCAGTAGCACGCGTGTGTACAACTCGCGCGCGTAGGACGGAGCGCTCGCGCAATCTTCCTTACCCCCGGCAGGTATAATCATTTTAGCGTAACTTGTCTCTCAAGTCCCAGAATTCACCTTGATGTGTGATAGTTTACCATATTTGGTTAGCAGTAAGGAAGGCAAGTGGTAATCTTTGTGTATTTCGTTTGCAGTTGGCAAGTGCGCCTGCGAGCAGCCCGCTTATAATCAATCTCGCGTTCGCTTTAGACTTGTCTTCCTTTCCGAACGTTTGAGCAGTGAGTGACCGAGGTACTCCGACGATTAATTACCATCCTAACTATACAGTTCTCCCGAATGTGGCCATATCCTAATGCATCTCTCCTTTGATTGTCCCCAGGCTTATTGTGCAAAATTACGTACAACGAAGTTCATAAGTTTAAAAGTTATCTTGGGATCACAAAACCAGATAAATACTCACTTACAGTTCGTTCGTAAATTATATTGTCTATATTTTACGTGAAAAATATTTTTTTAAGTTTCAGTTTTGCAATAAAAAAGTATGTAATTGTGAACTGTCAGTTTTAATTGTTGTTTTTAGCGATCGTTTGAATGAGACAAGTCATGATGTGTTTTAGAGACCACATTTAAAAATGTACTCACAGCCAGACACGAAATTTAACACTTACATAGTTGTACTTATAATAAAAAAAAGGGTAGAATCTAGTTAGTGCGGCCAAAAACGAAACCAATTTAAATTTAGATTTTCTATTTAGAATTCTGTAGATATACCTTAGGGAAAAAGCCGTTTGGCATTACCCAAACATGATTAACCGAGGGTAGATGCCAAACTTAGTTTGCCGATCGACACGAGCCGAATGAAAGCCGAATATTGTAGTAATTACTTCGGACTGGGTTAGTTCAACAAATACTGCCGAAAGGAACATGTGTAGCACCCCTAATTCTGAGCTGCCAACTGTCATCTTAGTGCGGCCAAAAACTAAACCAATTTAAATTGAGAATTGTTTATTTTTAATTGTATCAGGAGATAGATAATGCTAGGTAGCTGGTAATTATTATGGCGTTTCCAGGTCCTCATTGTGAACGCAGCGATACACTGCTTCACTCACATAGTCACCTTGCTCAACCGGCCGCCGCTGGCGCCTAGCAAGAGGGACTCCTCCACCAGTATGGGCGGATCTCATCGGTCGTTAATACGGTATGCACTTGCATTGATCTTTTTAACTGACTTCAAACCTGGGAAAGTGGGGCTACCTCAACGGAGCGACAGTAGGGTGTGGTTGTGGAGCTATGTCGCAAACTATGCTCCACCTCCTAACCTGCCCTCTGTGTCCCAAAACATCCAAGTCAAAGTGACCTCAGCGCTGCCACCGACGAAGCCATGGAAGTGGTGAAGTTTTGGGCCAACAATATTTGAAATAAAGGCGTACCAGCGACACGAAGAAAAAGAAGAAGACTGGCATTAAAAAGGAGGAGGTTATCAATTCGAGTGAATGTTATTGTATGTATGTTCAGCGACACCTTCGCCGATTGCTTCTTAGCTGATTTTGATGATTCTTTCATTGGTTGGAAGCGTATTCTTCCGAGGAAGGAAAAACAATAAAAAGCCGTTTTATTTTATAATAAGTCAGTGTCTTTGTTTTTAGTTTATTTCTTGCCAGTGGCCACAGAATTACTGATCCGATTACAACAATTATATCACCGAAAGAAAGCTGCACTGTTTCTGAGTGACATAGTATACTTTTATGCCAGTAATTATGTTATTATACTTATTTCGGTATGTGATAGATTTCAATTGATTCTTATAATAATTGGTTTTCGATTTTAGGTCACTTTCGGAAATGGAAGAAATACCATCTGCATCAGAGGACACGAGCGATCAATCTGAACTGTTGACGATATTCGATCGCACGATACGTACCGGTGAGTAATATCATTTTTTTAAATTATTATTTATTCTCTGACGGCCAACCAATTGATCAGCATTGTTTTCGGTTCACTGTATAATGTTAAATTATTAATAATTATATGTTAAATTATTATGTGTGTTTTTTTACTGATTACATTTGGACAGGACAACGTCTGTTAAGTCAGCTAATATTTTAATAAATATAATTTCCAGAGCGTGAGTTGAAGACTTTCTTCTGGTTCCAATGGGTGGTGAGTCGCGTGACGGTGGTGTTGGCCTCGGAGACCGTGAAACTGGCACTGGACATCGATGACGTCATCAGCACCATGGACATTCAGACCGAGTACAACCAGTTTAAGATCAAGCTGGCCTCCGCATCTATCAAATACTTTAAACGGTAACGATAAATGAATTTTATTTCTGTAAGTAGATTTATATAAACACTATTACTCGTCAATAATATTTCGCTTCCATCCTCCTCCACCTATCCCAATTTAGAGGCCATCCATGAATCCTAATCCATGGTCCTCCCTCGATCACACAATGTTCCCACTGTGTGAGAAAGTGGCACGCGAGTCATAAGCTTCGTGACGTCAGCTGTAGAATGTAAAACGAGATCTAATTTTAGACCTAGCATAAGCCTTCGAGCCAGTTACTCTATTTTGAACTTTATTCCGACAAACGTAATGTTCTTAATGCAAAATTGACTTAGACTCGGGTTTAACGTCAGTTTTTGTAATAAGAACTTTAGCTTCGTTGGATTATAGTTCGAAATTTAAAAATGGCTGGATGGTTTAAACCTGGGTCTAAAGATAAATCTTGTTTTGTAATAAGGCCGATTGTGTTCAATGTGATGAGGAATATAACGGGCGAGTACTGTAAGCTACATTGTTCTCAGGGACCTCGACGACGAGTGGACGGCCGGCGTGATCGGCGGCCGCGTGCTGGAGGCGCGCGAGCCGAGCAACGCACAGGAAGACGCGCACTTCCTGTCCGTCACCATCACGCAAGCGCAGTGAGTTTGTTGCTAACAGTCTATTTAAAAAAAATCTTAAATTCACTGACAGACAACGCAGAGCCTAAACCGCATGGTCTAAAAGCATAAAATTTTGCACTTAAGTTCCTTATATAGCAAAATGAGCACAAGAGAAGGATTTTTGAAAATTCATCCCCTAAAGGGGTAAATAGGGGATGAAAGTTTGTAAGGCCGTCATTTTGGCCGAGTGGGAATCCCATCGGGCACATGGCTGGTCTTAGATCAGCCATGATGATAAGTGTCATATATCTTCATAGTGTCACTTAATTTATTTTAGTATGTTGGCATCTTGTTTTTACATATTCTTGTAATTTGTTAGCATTTAATTGTGCTTTTGTAGGTTGTGATATGTCTTTTGTGTGCACTAAATAAATGGTTTATCTATGTGTCTAGATAATGTAAGTACATGTATAGGTATTTAATCAACTTTTTACTTCAGCGTCGTCATTCATTTACTTACATCTGTAAAAAGTAAGTCGAGCAAAAAGCGGCACGGCCGTACCATCCTTTTCTCGAAGCAGTTCAGGCCATTTTCGACCCCCTATAATTTCGTTCAGGATAAAATTAGAAGCCTGAATTTTCAGTAACCAAGCATGCATTGTTTAAACACGGTATATTTCAAATTTCATTCAATTTGAACCAGTAGTTTAAGAATTATAACTAGTCACAGTTTCTTAATTTTGTCACTCACTCATTCACTGACTGACTGATTGACGGATCATCAAAACTCTAAGGCAGCAGCTAGCAGACATAGAAGCTTCAAATTTAGAATACAATTAGTGTTTAGTGTATAAATCAAGGAAAAACTAAAATATTTTGCAATTTCGTTCCACTTTTCTAGATACAAGAACGGCATAAATAACTTTGTAATCCCATATATTTATATGGGATTACAAAGTATATAACTTTAACTATAACTAACTTTAAGTATATAACTATAACTTTCATCCATGTAATGTTTTTTCTTCTGTCTAATTCATCGTCGTTGCTGGTTTTCATAAAAGATATTTGTTTACCCAAGTCGATATAATTATTCACATATTCGATGTTGTTTCCTTTTATGTTGATGGGTATGTTTTTGGAATTGGTCATTATCTTAGTCTTGCTTGCGTTCATTTCCAAGTCCACTTTTGAGCTTTCTTGGTCTAGTAAGTAGAGCATATTCTTGAGTTCTTGGGCTGTCTCAGCAAATATATATGCTGCTCTAAGGCTATGTCGTCTGCGAACCTGAGATGATTCAGGCAGTGCCCATCGATATTAATGCCATAATTGTCCAGTTTAGATTTTTGAATATATTCTCCAAAACATCAATGAAAAGTTTCGGTGACAAGGGGTCGCCTTGCCTGACTCCTCTTTCTATTTTAATTGGATCGCCTCTCCTTTCAAGTTTAACGGTGCTTATAGAATTTGAATATAAGAATTTTATGTTATTTATGAATTCATCATCTACGTTCGAAGCTTTCAGTGCTTTCCAGATTGAGCTATGGCTAATACTGTCAAAGGCTTTGCTGTAGTCAACAAAGGCTATATAAAGATGTTGGTTGAACTCGTTGTATTTTTCTATTAGTTGTTCTACTGTGTGAATATGGTCAGTTGTATTAAATCCTGAGCGAAAACCTGCCTGTTCTACTGGTTGGAACTTTTCAATATTTCCAGCAATTCGGTTTAGTATGATAGACGTAAAAAGTTTATATAGGCTGGCCAGTAGACTGATTGGTCTGTAGTTGCCTATGTCTAATGGGTTCCCTTTTTTATAAAGTAATATTATGTCGGATGTAACACCATTGCTTCGGTACCGTTTCGGTGTTTAATACCATATTAAAAAGTTGTATCAAGTGGTAGACTAAGGTGGGGGCACCTAATTTTATGACTTCGTTCGTTAGCCCATCTGGCCCAGGACTTTTTTCGGTTTTAGGTGTCTTTATGTGTGTGTACACTTCTACTTCTTGTATTGGTTCGTCTGGATTTGCTCTTCGTTGGTTGCAACTCTGTTCGTATAGTTCATTATTATCATCTTCCCTTTTTTTGTATAGTTCTTTGTAGAATTTAGTGGCATGGCCTATAACACCTTTCCTGGTCTTCGTCTCTTCGGAGTTGTTTTCCGGTTTTTGTATCCATTTCTTGTGGTGTGACAATTCCTTGTAGGCTCTTTTAGTGCTTCTAAAGTTTTTAGATTTCATGATATTACTTGTTCTCTGTGTCTTGTTCTGTGAGTCTGTGTGGTGCCGGACTTAAAGAATACCACCACCCCTTACTTCCCGTGGGTGTCGTAAAAGGCGACTAAGGATCGTACCGGAGAATAGGCAGCAGCGTTCTCTATGTATTCCACCAACATACCATACTGCGATCGCCAACCCGCCTGCCAAGCGTGGCGATTATGGCAAACCCTCCCAAAATTGGGGGAGGCCTGTGTCCAGCAGTGGACGTCTATCGGCTGAAACGACGACTTGTTCTCGGTGTTTGCTATAGGCAGATTTGATTGATTTGTTGGTTAGTTTAAAAAGTTTAACAAGTTCATTTTTCATTTCTATACTTTTATTTTTTGTATTTATTATTTCAGTTCGTTTTTTTATTAGGTGTTTAGTATGTTCGCTAAGTATTGAATGTTGTTTCTTAGGAGTCTCACTGTTATTTTTTAAACTGGATAGTATGTTTTCTTCAAGCAAGTCATAGTAGATTTGAACACTCTCGGGTGTGGTAGTTATGTTGTTTACAGTTGTTTTCAATGTTACACTTCAGACAATGGTTGTACTTTTTAATTTCGTCATCTGTTCTTGGGTTATTTGAGTTTATTTTAAAGGTTTTTCTCCTTTTTTTTTAGATAAACTTATATGTACCAACATTATATTATATTTTAAAAAAAAAGTGACTGTGGCAACCGTTTTCGCAATTAACATTTCAGAAAATGTTTTGTATCCTAAAGCAGATCGCAATTAACATTTCAGAAAATGTTTTGTATCCAATGAGCAGTGACTAGCTTTTTTAGGGCTAACGGTAAGAGCAGTGACTAGCTTTTATAGGGCTATCTAATTTATGATAATTGAGTTGAATTTATAATTTTTTGTTACCTTAAAAGAAGCTTATGGTATAGAAAGCTTGTATTTTTTTTAAATTCATCATCTGCCTAGACTTTTCCCAACAATGTTTGGGTCGGCTTCCAGTCTTACCAGATGCAGCTATAGCTACCAGTACTTTACATGAAGCGTTTGCTTATCTGACCTCAGCCCAGTTGCTGGATAATACGATACTCCTCGGTAAGACTGGTTATCAGACTTTCGGGCTTCTGAGGACTCGTTACTACTATCAAAGATTCAAGAATGACACCGGTGACCAACGGCTTAACGTGCTTTTCGAGGCACGGAGGGACCTTGTTATGTAATGGATGGTCACCCATCCACGAACCGATCGCGGCACGCCTAGCTTAATCTTCGACCGGTCCATGGGGCTGTTATTACTTAGGCAAAACTTATATTGAAGTTGAGTCACTAATAATTCGTTGTTCTTTTAAGGGTTGCTGACTTGCCTCAGAGCTGGAAAGAAGAGCTACATCCAAAATTATTGGAAACTACCCCTGTAAGTATGCGTGTAAATGTTTTATACTTTGTTTTTGCGTTGTCACTTACTTACTTTGATATCGTTGTAATAAATTTTAATATCCTATTTTTGATAGTTAAATATAATATCCCATCTTTATCACATTTATTAAAAAAGCGTTCGTTATTATAAAATTTATATAAGTAGGGGTTCAATGAAATATTTCCCTTATATTCATTTCAGGGTGTAGATTACATGTGGGAAGTTTTCGCAACACTGGCTCCGTTGGAAGCCGTCGTTCAGCCGAATATAGTGGACAATTTGATGTCTCTAATCAGAGAGATGGCGCCGCGAGCGTTCTGTCCGCTAAGTAGCGAGGTCGACGACAGGTACGCTCTGTTCATTAGATGCTTTGCTTGAAGTAAGCTATCCGCCAATAACATAGTGAACGTTGCTGTACACCGAATAGTAGGTATCATCATCATCATCATCATTTCAGCCGTAAGACGTCCACTGCTGGACATAGGCCTCCCCCAAAAAAGGGGGGTTTGCCATAATCGCCACGCTTGGCAGGCGGGTTGGCGATCGCAGTATGGTATGGTGGTGGAATGCATAGAGAACGCTGCTGCCCATTCTCCGGTACGCCTCTTAGTCGCCTTTTACGACACCCACGGGAAGTAAGGGGTGGTGGTATTCTTTAAGTCCGGCACCACACAGACAAGTATCATAGTAGGTACCATATCACCACCATCATAGTACATAGTATGTATAAGTTCGTTTTAATTGTTTCATAATATCAATGATGGATTTTTGTCTGCTTTCGGGTAACTTTCTTTTATTCTATCTTATTTATTGAAGCTCTCCAAGTGTCGTTTTTATACGTTACTTGGGGACCATACTGTTTAATACATTAATGTTCTAGTTCATGAATAATTAATTGGACGTAGTTAAGCAGAAAGGACTCAACAAAAAAAATTACAAGCAGAAAAAAGCGTTAGTCTGTGTAATACAACTTGACTTATGAAAATGTTAGTATATTATCCCATAGGTGACAATATTTCAAATAATTCCAGATACAACATCATTGCAGCAATTCACACCTAAACTTAAAATCTCGATAATTCAAAAATAAGTTTTTGTGGGTTGAGTCCTTTCTGCTTAACTACGTCCAATTTGCATGTCATATTTGCAGTGCACCGGACTGGCAATGGCCATACATTTACCTAAACGCTGGTGGCATACGATTGCTCGTCATTGGTGAGCAGGCGGAAAAAGAGACCCATTCACAGTCGGATGACACCATCATATTTTCTGTAAGTGTTCCTTGCTTAACGTGGTACTGGGTTGCGGGAGATCAGTCGATTTGATCACCTTGTAGGCGACCGCTATCGTAAACCGCCTTCTTTCTTCACCGTCTCCTTACTACATCGCCAGCATTCTGAAAATGATCACTGCCAGAACGGACTGTCCCTTCCAGGACACTATTGTTGCTAGTCATTCTGGGTGGCGACAGTCATAGGACTATTACTACTATACTATATTAGAACTATTATTACTATTACACTATTTAGTGATGGGAAAATCAAATCGATTCCAAGATGCCGCCGCGTGCGGCCCTCGCCCCTCGCCCCACCCTAGGGCCTAGCGCAAGCGCTCACGCTCACCCAGCCAGCAGCCGGTCGATTCTGCAAAAATCTCACCGTGAAAACTTAGGTGAAGTGAGTTTGTTTTTGCTAGGAATTGACACTATTGACAGCTCATGAGCTCACTCCACGCTCACTTCACCTAAGTTTTCACGGTGAGATTTTTACAGAATAGCACCGCTGTACACAGGACTGAGCGCGAAAGTGGCGGCTTACGATTTTTGTACGTAAGCTGGTGCGATTTTTGGCACGCGAAGAAGTTTGTAATTGCGTTATCAAGGTGTATCTATATCTGTGGTCGCCACCCAGTGTAAATATAATTTGTGAAAACTAACAATACTAACATATTCACCTAAGCACTATTGATAGTAACATCAAAATATGGACCTTTGTCTGAACAAAAAGTAAAAAGAAAATATCTTTCAGGTCGGAAAAGTAGCTATCAATCCACATCCAGATAATCCTGTTTGCCGGTATGTATGTTCTTGTTCTATACTATGTTGCTTTTATTTAATATGAAAGTTCACAACTTTTTGATTTTGTTAGCCTATACTGGCCTCCCTCAAATCCTGCCAGGAACTGTTTCCCCATACACATCTATATACTAATAATAAAGCTGAAGATTTTGTTTGTCTAATCTCTGGAACAAACAGTTTGATTATAATTATTTTTGCATTTGAGAGCCCAATTCTTGAAGAAGGCTATAGGTTCACAGGCTATTTAACATCACCCTATGACATTTAGGAGCCGATAAAAAAGTTAAAAGAACGCTAAGCGACAACGAAGGAGTGGGCAGGTGACGCGTTGTGACGGGGTACCCACCCAAAAATTTCAAAAAAAAAAAATCCAAAAATTCACGCGGATGAAGTCGTGGAAGAAGAACCTATAGTTAACTTTATAAATCTGTATATATCATATATGAATCTATATATATCCTGTCTGATACAGCTAACACGTCACTAGTAATACTACGGGCTGATTTTTCAATCGACATATAATATTTATTCGTGGAATTAAATTGACTTCTGACAGATTTTGTATGGAAGAACTGTCAAAAAAGAAAAATAATTCCTGGGATAAAATTATGTACGACTTTATTTATTTTCAGGATTGCCAACGAGAGATACGTTACAATTACCTTCTACATAATTAAAACTTGTACTGCTTACATTATCCTGTAATGCGCACTCAATTACATTACAGCTAAGCACAGCTTACACATTATCGTGTACACTGTACTGCTCTGAATACATTAAAAAATTATGTCCTATGATTAAATATTAAATTGACATGAATACAATCATTAAAAAAACGTGTGTGAGGTCGGGGGTCCCCTGTCAATGACGAAGTTTCTTACGCGATACTCGCACGCGCACACACTCTTATATAATAGAAAGAGAGAGCGAAAGAAAGTGTGAATTTAATACGCGTTTTTCATACAGAGCTATCTAGTATAAGTTTTTAGACGGTCTATTAAATTTTTTTTCCATTCAATTTATTCAGTAACAATTCACATTGCGTTCGAATATAATCCAGCGTGAAGCATTAAAGTTAACAACATTATTAGATATAGGTACAAATAAGAATACATACAATTCAAATTAGAAAATATGCTTATAAATATAAAAAAAAACACAAAAAAATGAATAATACCATGCAAACAAAAATTAAAAACCGTACGTCAATAAATTAATAGCAATTTAAACGAAAACAATAAAAAAAATTAAAAGTCATAAGAACACGGAACCCAATATAACACCATAAACAAAAAAATTACATGTCAGTTTTAAGAGCAATAAGTCTATTAAAGGTCAAAGTCAATAGGTCTCATAAAGTTGTCACCGTCTTGGATTTTCATTTTGGCTTTAGCACCTTCGAAAACCATGAAACGGACCGGACACCCATGATGAAAACTTAGAAAATTTTCGCAGCTGTCATCTTGGATTTTCATTTTGACATGATCGGCTCTAGCACCCTCAAAAACTGTGAAAACGACACTCCAGATGTTTTTTTTTTTAATTTTCCCAGCCGCCACCTGGAATTTCTATTTCGACTTCACTATTGGCATCCTCGAAAACCTATCTCTCTCTTTCTCTGTCTTTGCTTTGTAAGTCGCACATAACGCTTTTTCATTACGCGACGATTTCTACCAGTTTACTCCTCCTGCAAGCCGCGTTAAAGCACTTCGTTCCAAAAATTCGCAGGCGTGCGGTAAGCGCAGGCCCTGAAGGCGGCTGGCTGGGGGCTAGCGGTGGCTTCGATGGCCGTCAGTACGAGGTCGTCGTCAAGAGCGTGTCGATCCAGTCCAGCAGGTTCGAGAAGATTACACTCGCTGAGGTAAGATCAGTAGGTATACTGGATGTAATTCATTTAGCTAGTGTAACGTGGTTATAAATAACGAATGATTATAAAACCTAAAAAAGTTTTTTTTTTTATGTTCATAATTTTTTGGGCGTCAACGACCGCAGGTAGTTTTTTTTTGCTTGCAGTATGAGTATAGAAAATTTTGTATTTTTTTTGGGTTTAATGGTGTTTAGATATCGATAGTCCTCACGTCTAGCGTCTGTGAAGTAGGCTGAGTAAATGTGATATTTCAATTGTACAACCTGCGCCCGTTGACCAAAAAAAATATCATCGAATTTAATTTTTTTTTTTTTCATTGTGTCTATAGAGTGTCGCTGGCTAATTTAATATAGCCTTGTATTACGGACGTAACCACCGCGAGCGGCGAGTATGGTCCTCTTATTTTGCTGCTCCTATTTCGTGTTGAAACATACCAAAAACAAATTCTTTCTGTATGTCAACAGGCGGCAGGCGCTGAGTCCAAGCAGGGCATGGGTACTGAGAACCCGGCGTTGAAATGGAGCCAGAGAAAAGATATGCCTCAAATGGTGCCCATTTTACATTCGTAAGTATTTCACAAAACTATGTTTTAGTCGAAGACTAGCTGCGCCCGCGGGTTTACCCGCATAAGTTTCGATCCCGTGGGAAAATCGGGATAAAAAGTAGCCTATAAGTTAATCCAGGGTGTCAGCTACCTCCATACTTCATTTTATCAAAATTGGTCCAGCCGTTTGAGCGTGAAGAAGTAACAAACATATAAACACACTCACAAACTTTCGCCTTTATAATATTAGTGTGATTTAAGTCGTAACATTTACTCTCAACGTACGTAAGTCACGCGAAAAAGTGTCTGTACTTAGAAGAGTGAGCTCATCATCATCCGCATCATCCCGCGTGGATTGATAAATATAATTTTCAGTATGAATTTGTATTCAAAGAAAGAAAAATGTGCCTATCTTTTGAAGCAGTCGGGCGATTCTGTTTATAAGTTAGTCAAGTTTCTGGCCTGGATACTATCAAAATGTGAGTTGTTGTGATTGGTCTTTCTCTTTACTAAAATAACAGCCGCAGAGGTGGCACAGTGGTAACGGCCGCGACTAACTAATTGTAGGTCATAGGTTCGAACCAAAACTGGCGCTTTATTTTGTGTAAATAATTTCATAATTACTACTCTCAAAACGGTGAAGGCAAACATCGTGAGGAAACCGGTATGTCCTAGAAACAAAAATTCAAAGACATGTGACATCTGCCAACACGCACTGGGCCCGCGTTGTGGATTTCGGCCCACTGAGAGAGAGGGAGGGGGAGGGATTTGAGAGGGATCTCACAGAAAGAGGAAGCATGTGTTGATGATGAAAATTGTAATAAATGAACGTGAGTTCTAAAGCAGTTTAAATTGAATAGCCTCTCAGCCTTGTTGGATTGGATTCACATAAAATAGTTTGTTAGCAAACTGGTGTTCTTTTGTCGGCACATACTACGTACAGCTTTCCAAAGAAAAGTATGCGCTTCCGGAAACATCGTCTATCTTAGGCAATACAAACGCACGATGATGAGATTTAATATAGAGTTGCTAGAACCATGGAAGTACTTGCCTATTTTGTTTTACGATGTTTACAAAACCATACGTTAATAACTCTGTGCAATTCAAAAAAAAACTTTTCCAAATTTCTGTGTGACAAATGACGATCTGAGACCAGAGTAGGTAACCCGACAGAGAGAAGACTTTATACAAACGCGCTATGACAGTTGCACTGCTACAACGTGCGGCTGTACAACACTTAGCAGCTT
Source organism: Mesoligia furuncula (assembly GCA_916614155.1). Classification (NCBI taxonomy): domain Eukaryota; kingdom Metazoa; phylum Arthropoda; class Insecta; order Lepidoptera; family Noctuidae; genus Mesoligia; species Mesoligia furuncula. The sequence continues at coordinate 38,892,170 of OU744790.1, forward strand.
TTCCTCTGTGGGAGGTTACTCCGTGGCGCACGTTCGGGCTAATTCGGAAACACGAAGATGACACGAAAACGACCAATTGGAACCGTGCACCTAGGTTCTGACGTTTCATAAGTGCCCATGTAGGTTTATGTGAAATAAAACATTTTGATTTTGACCGACTGTATGTTTCTCTGGACTGTATGTTCAAAAATGTTTCTTAAACTCTTATCAATTTATATGTACGATAAACCACTGTATTTGTGCATTTTATTTCAGAGTGGAACTCAGCTGCATTTTCGCGCCCGCGTTTTACTTAGGCGGCGTTCTAACCTGCGGCCCCGCGGTCGAACTGAACCTGGTGTCGGACTGCAGCCTCGAGTTTAGCATAGCGCAGTACCTGCTGCTCAGACAACTGAGCGCCGACTTCCTCGAGGCTATGGGAGATTCCAGGTTAGAAAAAAAGAAAGAATAACATTTTATTTGGCAACTAGTTGTGCCCCGCGGTTTCACCCGCATAAGTGTCGATCCCGTGGGAGTATCGGGATAAAAACCTATATGGTAATCCAGGGTGTCAGCTACCTCCATACAAAATTTTATCAGAATTGGTTCAGCCGTTTGAGCGTGAAGAAGTAACAAACATATAAACACACACACTCACAAACTTTTGCCTTTATAATATTAGTGTGTGCCCAAACGGGCAAAGGATAGAATCACCTGGAACAGTTTGGAGGAGGCTTACACCTAACAATACTAACCTTTTTTGAGTACAAAATTAACATTACTAACAAATAAATACATAAGTACATAAAACATAAGAACATAATATAAGAACTACATGTAAGGGATAAAATAAAGCTAATAAATAAATTAATCGTGAAACGCAAAACAGAAATAATTAAAAAACTGGCCAAGTGCGAGACGGACTCGCACACGAAGGGTTCCGTACCACAAGGCAAAAACGCCGAAAAATACACGTTTGTGGTATGGGAGCCCCCCTTAAAAAAAATTTATTCTGTTTTTAGTATTTGTTGATATCGCGGCAACAGAAATACATCATCTATGAAAATTTCAACTGTCTAGCTATCACTGTTCATGAGATACAGCTTGGTGACAGACAGACGGACAGTGGAGTCTTAGTAATAGGGTCCCGTTTTTACCCTTTGGGTACGGAACCCTAATAAAAAGTGAAATGTTTTAATAAAAACAATGTATGCCGTACAGCAAACTCAAAAATGTCAATGTTAGAGCTAATGTGCTGCCGGGTCAGCGGGATTGTCCGAAAGGGTTACAGCTGGCCCGGAACATAAAGGGCTAAGGAAGGAACACGGGTGGGTTTTAGTCAGTAAGAGTCTGACACTCCCTTCCGCTCCACCCAGAGCGGGATGAGTCATTTGATGATTTCCCATCCGCAAAAAAAAAAAAAAAAGACCTAATGTGCGTTTTTATAATTTCTAACGTCACGATATTATCGTGGATGACCATGTTCACGTCCGTAAAATGTATGGAAATACGTGCGCGTTATAACGTTCTTGAGGACGGACATTTTAGAAAGGTCTTCATATCCATACTAATATTAAAATATATATACAGTCGAATTGAGAAACCTCCTCCTTTTTTGAAGTCTGTTAATAAATTCGAAAGTAACTCTGTCTGACTGTCTGTATGTATTTTACCTTTTCACATCTAAACCACTAAACGGATTTCGATTAAATTTTGTCTGAGAGATAGTTGCATCCCGGGGAAGGACATAGGATTGTTTTTATCGACATACCTCGCGGGCGAAGCCGCGGGCGGAAGCTAGTATTACCATACATTTGACTTCCCTGTGTTATAGTGATGCCGTGACGTGGACGCGGACGTCAACGACAATATCGTGACGTTAGAAATTATAAAAGTGCACAATGACTGTGCCAAAAGCAGAACGGAAGCGTAAACCAATCCTGTTCACGTTCAATTCTTACGCATTCACTCAAAGAGAATTAGTAACACATGAAGGTGAAGGTTTCAACTTCAAATCTCTCACGACCTTTTTCAACAATTATTGTAATTGTAATTGAAAAAAACTTTAACTATGAATTCAACAAATGATTTGAACGTAGAAAGTTGAGCGTGGAAATTTTTCGTCGGTTATCAATAAAACCGCCTACCCGCACTGGGCCCGCATTGAGTATTATGTCCCACTCGCTCTAAGAGAGAGGAGGCCTGTGTCCCAGCAGTGGGAGTGATTATGATGATCAATAAAACAATCTGCTTTTTCATTGAAAAGTGCAATACCTACATTCTGTCCACTAGGATATTCGTTTTTTGACAGAAAACGGTAAATATTCGCAGGGGTGTTCAGAAACTTATATTGAATCTATGGTCCTTTCCAGCCTGTATTATATAATCTATGAAGAAAAAATGCTTCATGGTTACTGTCCTGACTGACACAAGCTATTACATATCCCTCAAAAATTTTCTACACAGAAGCGAATCCGCGAGCAAAATTAATCACAAATTACTACTTCTTACTATTACTTTACTTTTACTCAATAAATGTATTTTTTGTTGCCAGTTTCGATGAAGCCATCGCGTCAGGTTCGGCCGCTTTCCACAAGCACGGTGTGTGTCCGTACGCGATGTTCATCCAGCCAGAGACCAGTGCGGCCAGCGACTCGACGCTCGTCGGAAATGTACCCGGTAATAATTGTGTATTTTTTAGTACATAAGTGCATAACGTACCATCAGGCCTGGGGGCCTAAGAAGGACACTTTGGCAGTATCATAAAAGGATAACATTATGAATTATAATATGGCGAAGACAGTCCGTGTTTTTCTTTTTTTCGCTGCACTACGTAGGTATAATCAAAGAGATTTGGATTGGATTGATTGGTTTTTTAGCACAGGCAAAAAAAATAACTGAAAAATCCTTCACCAATGGGATTTGATGCGATAAACTTAACAGTTAACTGTCCATTATGATTCCTTTTATGATTCTGCCAAAGTGGCCTTTTTAGGCCCCCAGCTCTCACAGGCAGAGGTTACCCGCATTGAGCCAGTTATGATTTAGTCTCTTGTAATTGGGGTGAGTCTATTGCTGCCAACCGGGCACACATCTAGACATCGGGCTGCTATTGAGAAATTCCTGATGGAAAAACCCAATAACACTTTGCTTGACCTGGAATCGAACCAAGGACGTCAAGCTCGGCAGTAGCGCTTGCGACCATTAGACTAAGAATCCAGTGATGCCTTTTAATGCTTCGTAAAAATAGGTGAATTCCGTATTACGAGATTACCACTAACGTATTTCCTAGGAAAGTATGTTGTGTCTACAGTCTACGTTATTTCTACGTTCTGAACCAGTGACTTGTTCAACACCTTCCACCACCGCTTAACAACTTAAGAAAGTGTTTGTTGTTTAGTGTTGTATTTTGAGAGCAAAATTAATGTATGACGGAGAAGGTACGTGTCTCTCGTTATCATCAGCCATATTTTAACTATTGTGGGCGTACTATGGGTAGTGTTGGTTATTGGGCAATAGAAAAACCGTTTGCAGTTAAGATTAGATTATAATTTAACGAACAAATTAGTGACACTAGCGAATCACACACTCTGCAGATACACGACACGACGATAAATGCGAGACAGTGTCTGTGCGCATTTTGTCCGTTTGATGTCCGATGTGATCAGTCTGTGTGGTGCCGGACTTAAAGAATACCACCACCCCTTACTTCCCGTGGGTGTCGTAAAAGGCGACTAAGGATCGTACCGGAGAATGGGCAGCAGCGTTCTCTATGTATTCCACCACCGTACCATACTGCGATCGCCAACCCGCCTGCCAAGCGTGGCGATTATGGCAAACCCTCCCAAAATTGGGGGAGGCCTATGTCCAGCAGTGGACGTCTATCGGCTGAAACGACGATGTCCGATGATCAAGAGAGGCGCTCGACCTCGCTGCTCGCTCTCCTCGACTCCCACGAACTCAGGCTATACTCTGTCGAGCGCCGCCTGGCGCTGGCGTCCCGAATAGTCAAACGAATGACTCCGACATGTATGTATTGTTGTAGGGGAAAGTAGGGACTTACTTCAATTAAAACTCCTTGGTCTACTTGAAAGGCACATGCCACTATATAATCGTATAATATAACACTTTTACAAACTTATTTATATTACACTGTGCGTTTCACAACAGACGGCGTTTTATCATTGATATTAAATATTTACTTTACACTTATAACTTATGTTCTTAAACTTGTTAAACTTTACTTTAATCTGGAGAGAATGGTATGCTTGCTAAGGACCGCTGTGTTGAGAGAAGCAGGGTGCCACCCTTATGTTGTGTTCTTACTGGTCGTGTTGTCGTGAATGAGCACCGAGCTCTCTTCGTCACTCCTATTTATAAACATGCGCGCTATGTAAGCCCGGGGGGCGTGGCTATGAAGATGCGCGCGCACGCTACTCACAGCGGGGAAGCCTTCCTCTACCGTCTCATTGGTCGAAATATATAGGTCATCTATGGTGGTTTTTTATGGTGGGTCTAAAGTTTTCCCAAAAGTTAGGGATCCATGTACTTCCTTATGTATTGCGTAATAGCGAGCTCCCTAGCGATTCTGTGTACATAGCTGTTACGGATGTACTCGCTATTCCGTACGCTATTAAATGCGTGTTAACTGAAACTGTAAGGATTTATCTTTCTGTACTCCTCGTCCGTAACAATTATTATTGATTCCAGACGACACTCAATTGGATATGAGTCGCCTGGCGTCCGACTCCGGCGTGGAGACCGCGGCCTCTTCCTCCAGGACAAAGCTGACGGACGACTTGCCGATGAGGAAGTCGGCCGTGGTCTTTGTGGAAACGTGAGTGACAACGATCATACGTATGGTCTGCCCAAAAGTATCTTATGATAGTGCAGTTAACAAACCCAGTTCAGGTTAAATTCTTACGCAATCACTCACTTAAGGGAATAAGTAACACAATCATCCGTATTTTGGTGGTGTTGGTGGTGAATTAATGTTTAAATAAAACTGTTATTGGTCCACATTGGCCCTAGATAGAAATCATAGTTCTGAGAAGTCTACAGTTGCCACTGCGATTGCAAAGCCTTCATTGCTAATGAAGGCTTTGCAATGGTTTTTTTTTTTGTTTTTTTTTGGCAGCAGTGGGAAATCCTCATGGACACCCAGACTGTCTCACTAGTGAGGCAGTCTGGGTAGTGCCGGACTCTTAACGGCTAAAACCACACTCCTGCCCATGCTCAGTGACCCTCTGACGTGATCAGAGTCCTTGTGTTCTTAATTTCCATATTATAGACACCTTTTTTTATTATTTTTTTTATTCGAAAAGTTGGCTAAGGGTTGGTTAACGTAACATATATACGTACGTAAAATAATAACGCGTACGTATCGTTATTATTCGACATCGCCACGGTCATAATTTTGTAATTGTAAATTGACACAACGCTTTTTAACCCCCGACGCAAAAACGAGGTGTTATAAGTTTGACGTGTGTGTGTGTGTGTGTGTGTGTGTGTGTGTGTGTGTGTGTGTGTGTGTGTGTGTGTGTGTGTGTGTGTGTGTGTGTGTGTGTGTGTGTGTGTGTGTGTGTGTCTGTCGTCTGTCTGTGGCATCGTAGCTCCCGAACGGATGAACCGATTTTGATTTAGTTTTTTTTGTTTGAAAGGTGAATTAGTCGGGAGTGTTCTTAGCTATGTTTGATGAAAATCGGTCCAAGATGGCCGCCGCCACAAAATGGCGGACTACATATTTTTTCACAACTACCTTAATATGGGTATCAAATGAAAGGGCTTGAATAGTAGAATACTATACACTATGATAAATTTCAAATCCAAGATGGCCGCCACCACAAAATGGCAATTTACTTTTTTTTTTTCACAACTCCCTCAATATGGGTATCAAATGAAAGGGCTTGACTAGTAGAATACTATACGCTATTACAAATTTCAAATCCAAGATAGCCGCCACCACAAAATGGCGAATTAAATTTTTTCTTCACAACTCCTTCAATATAGGTATCAAATGCAAGGGCTTGACACGTAGAATAGTGTGTACTATATTGAAAGGGAATGAGGAATATTAACTAACGAAATGAAAACTAAAAACTTGAAAATATTTTTTGTCTGATTAATGCTCTAGAATGATGAAGAAAGTGGACTGATGACTCTTACCTACGACCACTAAGTTTGACTATTTTTATTACGAATGGAATTATCCTACATATAAAGCGTAGGTATTTCTACATCAGATAATGTCGCAGTCCCATTTTATAAACTAGATCTGAAATACCTAAGATATCTAATAGCTATGAAATACTTGTACGAAAGTTGAACAACTAAAGGAAGAACTAGAAAAAGGATATAATAAAGCAAAAAAATCTGTTTAGTCTTAAATATTGTTCTTCAACTATACATTAATAATTATTTTTTGACGGATAAAAAACCTGATTAAACACCAAATTACCTGAATCTTAAAACGCAAGAAAATAAAAGAAATGAAATACAAAAATTAAGGAGTCCTTACAAAAAGCATGAAATAAAAAATTAAATAAAAAATTTAAAAGACCCCCGACACAAAAAATACCTAATAAAATTAAATGTATGTAATTGGAAAAGGATCAAATAATTTAAAAACCCCCAACTTAAAGAATCTAGGTAACGAGACTAAAACAGAAAAATTCATATGGCAGTCGGGGGACCGTTCTGTGGAACACCTTCTATTCTAAGAGGTGCCCCGACTGCCATATGAATTTTTCTGTTTTAGTCTCGTTACCTAGATTCTTTAAGTTGGGGGTTTTTAAATTATTTGATCCTTTTCCAATTACTTACATTTAATTTTATTAGGTATTTTTTGTGTCGGGGGATTTTTAAATTTTTAATTTAATTTTTTTTTTGGTTTCACGTTAGTTAGCGCCGTTTGTGACGTATACGCGTTCGTCAAGAGGATGTCAAACAACCCGCTCTAAGTCGCCAATATCTGTCAAATATTTCGCTGTTTTGATTAATTCATCAATGTTTCTAAATGAAACGATGAAATACATATACCTGTGTTGACCTAAAATAGTGATTATGAATTGCAATAATGACACGTGACCTGAGAGCTGGGTCGTTATTTGGCCAAAGAATTAGCATTGCCATTCAACGTGGCAATGCTGCCAGTCTTCTGGGCACGTTTCCGGATGACAGCGATGCGGACGAGTACTTCGACGCCTAAGTGTCCTTTGTTTTTGTATTTATTTGTATAGTAAGTTAGTTAGTCGTTTAATTTAGTATTCTAGTGCAAATAGTTTGTAATAAACTTAATAAAAAATTTACAAATAATGACACTGGATTAGGTGTTTTATCAGTTTTGGGTATAAAACAAGCTTTTTTAAGGAGGTTTTCCATATAAGGGCAAGTGCTGTACCTATGGACGCTTCTACCTGTGGACACAATCGATTCCGACAAAACTAGCAACCCTAAAATTATAATTATAACACGTCCGTAAAGTTTTGCTATGGTTGACAGTTTTGACGTGTCACCATCTTTGTCATCTGTGTGGTTGTGATTATGCCGGCTATGAGATTTTTTTGCGCCAAAAAGTAAATTATTTTGCTTAACTTAAATGAACTTAAATGAGTTTTTCCGTGAAAGTACTTACGATATCGGTTTGATCGTGTTTGCAATTATGATCTATGTCTTTTATTGTTAAGTTATTGCTTTTTCCCTGTCTGTAAGTCTGTTTCATCCTCAATGTTAGATCAGTTTTATTTTTTATGTCTGAATTTGTTCCTATGGACAAAAATATGAGTGTATCTGTGGACTGTCCAGAGGTACAAAAGTGTCATAATGTTTACTTGCAAAATCTGATCAACCGTTTTGTTTATTTTTTTCTAAAACTGGTCTAAAATCAAAATATATATTTTATTTCACATAAGCCTACCTACTTGGGCACTTTTGAAACGTCAGAAACTAGGTGCACGATTCTAATTGGTCGTTTCCTATGGAGAAGAACCGGCAAGAAACTCCACGGTTACTCCTTTTCAAAATAATTGGCTTTTACAATGTTTTCAAATTACAGTAGGTATGGAAGGACAGCGTAGGCCTGTTAACAAGTACCTGTAATTAAAAAAAAATATCTACAGATCTAAAGTCAGTAAAAGTTTAAAAAGAAAGGGAATATGCTCCTATACACTCACAGCAGCCAATGATGACGATAGCGACGATGAGCATACTCAAAACTTGTATGAAGAGTAGCGTAAGCATACAAAAATAGAGAGAAATAATAACAATATATTTATGTATGTTTGAAGTTGTTTTTAGAAGTTTATAATCGTTTTTTTTTTCTTTTTTATTGTGTTACTAGTGTGAACCGTCCCTAGGTACAACACCGTCCACAGGTACAATTGTACTGTCCATAGGTACAATCGTCAGTTGAACCTGTGGACAAATATGGTGTTTTAAAAAAAAGTTGATTATTTTGGTAAGAGTCTGGAAGGATATGGGGGAGGCCTTTGCCCAGCAGTGGGACACAATAGGCTAAATATAAATAAATAAATATTTTTCAAATCAATCAAATCAAATAATTTATTTGCATAATACATGTGAAAAAGGTGTTACAGGTATAAAAGGTACATTGTATTATAACCTACTGAGGTGTGCAAATTAATATATTAGGTACTAATAAAAACTATAAATAATCTAAAAAATAAATTTTGAATTGAGTTACATTAAAAAATAGAAATGTTAAATTAAGTAAAATGTCAAATTATTATACACAAGTCAGATCAAAATTTCAATAAGTAATCATTATATTTGCGGTGCCATTTCATAACCGACTCATCTTTCATTTAGATAATCATTAATTGAATAGTAACATTTTGTAACTAACATAACATTCGTGCAAACATAATTTGAATTGGTTCATTTTGTGTAGGTCTGTGATACTTTTTGGCAACTTATTGTATACTTTGGGTGCCATGCCCAAAATGTTTTTACTATAGACTGCTTTTTTATGACGTCTTGCGCATATTTTATTTTTGTGTCGTGTGCTTCTTGGATGCGGATAAAGATGTAGATTCTCTTTGACAAAGATCGCCACTTCATATATATAAAAACACGGGAATGTTAGTAGCTGGAACTGCTGAAAATGTGATTTACAGCTTTCTGTGCGTTGTATGCCACACATTGCCCAAGCATTGTTTCTGGGCTTTGAACGCCATTTCTCTGTCTGGCGAGTTCTCCCAAAATATGATTCCGTAGCGTAAAGTAGAAGCAACATACCCGTGATACGCCATTAATATTGTTGCACGATTTGACACTTTTCTTAGGTTATGGAGAGCATAAGAATACTGGCTAAGCTTTTTGCATGTGTTTTCAACATGTGTTTTCCAGCTCATATTTTTATTTATCCAAATACCTAAGAATTACTATTATTATTCTTTTATTTCACTAAATACATATAAATTATATTTTTAAATACACACATCAAAAGTGTCTAGGGATCAACATATATTTTTGCAATAACTTTTCTCCTGATTGATATTAATTAAAATTTTCTTTAAGGATTCATCAAATAAAGTGTTTTCGTTTGTCACAGTAACGATAAACCAAGTCACCTTTGCATTAATAAAGAAATTTGCCATTTTCCTAATAAAGGGATTTTTGACATTTGAACCACTAACACAAAAGTTCGAAAAAAAGACTGAAATAACAGTTTTCTTTAAAATTTTATTGGGTAACTTAAACAATTAATAATCCGTGTTTCTACCGCGAACACTAACAACACAAGAACATCGGTTTGGCATACTCAAAATGAGTTCATCCAAATCACGCTGTGGAATGGCCGCCCATGTTCGTTGCAACAACAAAAAAAGGTCTTCTTGCGACTGGATACCCTCCATATTCGGCAGAGCTCTTCTCTGTAGCATATCCCATGCATGCTCAATCGGGTTCAAGTCTGGCGACTGAGCAGGCCAGGGCAGGACATTGATGTTAGCTGCGGCGAGAGTCTGTCTTACAACTCTTGCGGTGTGCGGTCGTGTATTATCATGCATTAACTGAAATAAGGGACCGATTTGCACTTGTAGAGGAACGATGACGTCTGATACAATCGTCTCAGCATAAATTTGAGCGTTGAGGTTGCCTCTGATCCAAATCAACTCAGTTCTTCCGCCGATCCAAATACCCGCCCATACCATGATGGTTCCACCACTATAAGGATGGACTTCCTGGCAGGATTTTAATCGCTGTTGGCGTCCAGGGGTTCTCCAGTGTCGTATACGTCTTGTATCCGGTCTCATACCAAAACGAGACTCATCAGAAAAGCACACGAAACGCCATTGTTCTTCTGCCCAATTTCTGTGTTCAAGAGCCCATTGATATCGAATCCTACGATTGTGCATTGCTATAGGTGGTACCCGTAGTGGTCTTCGGGAATGAAGGTTCACTTCATGCAAGCGGTTTCTGACTGTTTGGTCGCTAATTAAGTTCCCTGAAGAGTGATGAAGCCTCACGGCTAACATCATGGCGGTTATTGTTGGAGCTCTTCGAGTTAAGATTTGAATGTATCGGTCTTGTCTCCGTGTGGTGCAGCGATACCGTCCTCCATGGCGCTCAGCCACGGTACCAGTGCTTCGGTAACGTGTCCAAAGTCGACTGATAACACTCTGACTTGTATTCAGAGCTAAAGCCACAGTACGTTGCCGGGAACCAGCTTCTATCATTCCCACGGCTCTGAGCATTTCTTCCCTGCTTAAATGACGTCGCCGCTCCATAATAACGTTGGTTTTAATCAGTAGTAGGGAAACAGTAGCACTAATAATGTCTTCAATGCGTTGTATGTTTTTATAGGGAAAATATTGACAGCTGATTTTCATCTTTTACTCGAATTTGATCACAGTTCCTGATTCAAATTATGAAATGCACCAAAAAGGATCCATATAAATTTATAAAATCATAAATTTATTATAAAGCCACATCTCAATCTCAAGAAATCCGCATAAAAATGCTTGATCCCTAGACACTTTTGATGTGTGTATTAGTATAAAAAATATAAAAACATTTAAAAATATAAAAAAATAGTAGCCCACCGGTATCGGGAACAGGGTCCAAGTTACCGGCGGTCAGGGCTCCAGAGAGAGGAACCTCCTAACAATGCGGGCCGTGTCCAGAAGTACCGCTCTCTGAATCAAGCCCTTGATCCAGCTGCCCAACGAGAGCCTCCTTAGATGTTGGTCGAGGCTCTTGGCTATTAACCCATTGGCTGTCACGACTATCGGCACAATGATCGCAGTGTCCACATCCCACATGTCGACAACCTCGCGAGCCAAGTCAAGATACTTGATCTGTTTATCTTTCTCGGCTTTCACGAGGTTCTCATCATGCGGGACGGTTATGTCAACAATCATTGCGCGCCGCTCTGATCGATCCACCACCACTATATCAGGCTTATTGGCAACAATAGTCCTGTCAGTGATGATGGATCGATCCCAGTACAATGTGATATTACCATTTTCGAGAACTGGGTCGGGCACATACCTGTAGTACGGCACCTCCGATTCCACAAGGTTGTATTTCAAAGCAAGCTGCTGATGGATTATCCTGGCTACAAGGTTGTGTCTATGCAAGTACTCTCCGTTAGCCAGACGAGAACACCCGGAGATAATATGTCTGATTGATTCTCCCGGCCGGTGGCATGCCCGACAGATGTCAACCGTACCGTCTTTGACAATAAATCTCCGGTAATTGTTCGTCATCATAACTTCGTCCATAATTGCACAAACAAAACCTTCGGTTTCTCCAAAGAGGTTACCGAAACGCAGCCAGGCTACGGACGCTTGTAGATCTACATCGGGTCCACGTAGGGCCCGGAGAAAGCGTCCGTGAAGCTCCTTACTCTGCCATACCTCCATGCGATCATTAGTGTCAAGCACTACTGGTTTGCGCCAGTTCTCTTTAGCCAAGGAGAGCGGGGTAAGGCCCTTGTCCACTATGACTACATCTCGATGCATCCCCACGTCGGTTTCTAGGAAATATTCCCTGAGACTGCATATCTCGCGATTGTGGAGCGTCTTAGCGTTTAAAAACCCTCGACCTCCACATTTTCGCGGGATATACAGCCTCATTACCGATGACCGTGGGTGATGCATTCGATTTGCAGTCAGCAGTGTACGGACCCTCCTATCCAGGGCGTCGAGTTCGGTCTGAGTCCATTTGAGTATGCCGAAAGAGTACATCAAAACTGGCATGACCCAACCGTTGAAGGCGCGCACCTTGTTTCCGCCTGATAGAAGACTATTAAGCACTTTTTTCAGGCGGCCAAAGAAGCGCTCCTTCACCGATTGTTTCATGTCAGTAACATTGATCCCTAACGCTTCCGACATACCCAAATACTTATAGGTTTCGGATGCGGAGAGGGCTCTAAGGTTTGTGGAATCCGAGAGTTGGGTTCCCACGGATTCCACAATCTCCCCTCGCTTTACATGCATGACCGCACATTTGTCCACACCAAATTCCATCCTGATGGCGCTACTGAAAGTTTCAGTAATTTTCAGTAGCTCCATCAGTTGCAAATTGTTGGGGGCAAAAAGTTTTAGGTCATCCATGTAAAGGAGGTGAGATATAACCTGACCACCTCTCCTCAGCCGATAGCTAGACCTGAATCCTCCAGCAGCGTGCTTAGAGGATTCAAGGCTAAGCAGAACCAAAGCGGACTCAAACTGTCGCCCTGAAATATGCCTCGCTCAATCCTTATCGGTTCGCTATTCCTCTGAATATTTCGACATCCTGGATAGCGAAGGACCGTCCTCCATTGCCCCATACACGACATCAGGAAGGTGCGTAGAGTTGTATCTACTTTATACAACTCTAACACCCTCATGAGCCATGTATGTGGCACCGAGTCATAGGCCTTCTTATAATCTATCCAACATGTCGACAGATCCTTTCGGAAACGACGAACCTGTTGGCTAATGGCCATATCAATGAGGAGTAGCTCCTTAGTACCGCGGGACCCATTCCTACATCCATTTTGAGAGGCAGACATGATGGAGTTGGTGTCTATATGTTTGTTAATTTTAGTTCTCAAAATGGATGTAAGAACTTTATAGACCGTCGGTAAACACGTGATCGGCCTATAATTTTTGGGTTCCGCGGTGCTACCTGATTTATGGAGCAGGTGGGTAATTCCTGTCGTTAGGAATTGGGGTAGCGAACCAGACTTCAAAGCAGTCTGGAACTGAGATGCCAAGAGAGCGTGCGACCTTGGAAACCATTTGATCCAAAAGTTATGCAGCCCGTCCGGCCCGGGAGATACCAGTTAGGCAACGGACGGACTGCACGAGCTACATCTTGGGGGCAGATGGTGATAGCCCCCATTTCTGGTATTGGGTCGCAGGCTCGCTCGACTTCTCGAGCCCAATCACCTTCGGTGTGACTGACAGGCACCGACCAGATATTGCGCCAGAAGGAACACATGGCATCATCATCTGGTAGGCACGTCTCAGCCACACCTTGGTCCGGTCGTTCCCAACCCCTATAAACCCACCTTTCATCGCTCTGGAAGGTGCGATTCTGAGTGTATCGCTCTACTCGCCGCCTATACCGACGAATACGGTTTGCCCATGCATACACCTTCTGCTTCAGGAAGTCGATGCGCTCTGTGACACAAGACATATAGTCTTGAGGACTGATATCAGTCCCCGAGAACGCCCGCCTCACAAAGCGCATCACTCTAGGGCGAGTATTGCCCTCCCTGAAGCAGATTAGTTTGCCGATGAGCGTCCTGGCCCCACCAATACGGCGTTCAATTCTGCACTGCCAAGCTGGTACGGCTTGTTTCGGTCGTGTAGCTCTAGAATCGTTGGCAAATTTGACGTGAGCTACACGACATGCCGCTACAGCCGCGCAGTACAGAATCGAATGAGTATCGATGAGGTCTTCGCAGGTATCAAAATATTTTGACAACTGCGAATCCAGGGCCGCCACCAGCGCCCTATTTTTGTTATGCATGGGCAAACGAGGTAAGCGTGGCCTAAGTTCGGGCGACATGAAGCGATATTCTTGAATCGCATCCTCCAAAGCACTCCTCAATTCCTCATTGCACTGGGTACTTACATTTATAGCCGTATCATTACTCCCCTCGTCAGCATGACTTATATTAGGCTGCGGTAATATTACAGCGGTCTGCGACTGGGGGGCGATGACATGGCTACTCTGCATTTCACTTCGCAGGCGATCAAGTACAGTGTCATCTAACATATGATTACGCTGGATGACCCGCACCTGATCCGATAGTCGTTGTGCCGAAACGTTTACAGCTGGTTCAAGCACCTGAAAAAGAGAGAGCATCCGAACACGGTACGCGGTCAGAATGTTTCCCCCCTCTGTAGCCCCATAGTATGAGCGCATGACATTTTCTGTTTCTGTTATTATCCCTTAAGACATGAGATATGTTATGTGTTTCATTGATGGATTGTGTCCATCTCATGCGCTGCACACTTCCGCCGGGAGCTGGGACCCTATCAGAGGCCGGTGGGCCTCGAAGTCCTAAGCCGTCCGGCGGCCGGCGTCCTCTCCGTCGACGAGCAGGTGGTGGCGTCGTGGGCGGAGAGAAATACTCGTCGCTCGAGCTCGACGCAACTGCCGCAGCCGGTGTCATCACAGCGCTCACAGTGGGGCTGGGTACCGGTGGCGGCGAGGCGGAGCTGAGCGAAGAGTCCGGAGGTAGTAGGCGTGCACGTCTTGCGGCTAGTCTTGTCAACATTTCCTTTTCTTGTTCGTTTTTATCGGAGGTGACATGACAGATGTCACCTCCGGTTCGGCAGTTTTTGTTTATAGTTTATCCAAATATGGTTCATTGTAAGTACTGTTTTGTTTATAAAATGATATTATATTGGGCTATGGCTGTAGTATTTCAATAACACAACAAACAAACAATCAAAAATGCTTTTAAAAATATTTTTCTGAAAATTGTTAGAAATGTCGACTTGTTGACATTGGTGTTGCCAGCCTTATTTCTATTATTATTATTATTATGGACTACTGTCGTCTTTTATTTTCGTTGCTTATACAATTTAGTATGTATGTATTTATGTATCTATAATTTTGGATAAGTATGTATATATCTGTGTATCTATTTTAGTGTATCGTATACATAATATTTGCACCAACGACAGCCCCATATTATGTCCTGGAAAATCACTGTCCATTCCAAGGTTGCCTGGAAGAGATCGCAGAAAGCGATAAGGCCGCCCATTGTATATTTTGTAATGTTTGATGTATCTTTTTCATGTTATGTATTTTTGTGGTGTACAATAAAGTATATATAAATAAAAAAAATAATAATAATTTAGTGTGTTCTGCTTCACTGATAATTTTGTTACCTACCGTAACGAATATCCGGTTTTTTAAAGTTTGTTTGTTGTTCAAATGAGATGTAATTTGTTTTTTCTAGATTTATTTTTATTTGCCAAGTTTTGGTAAGTTTATTTGATAATGAGACTAGAATTTTAGTTTAAGAAAGGCTGATTATCCCTTAAGACATGAGATATGTTAAAAATAAAAGAAACTTAACTAATTCATATACGATATCAAAAAAATGTTTTATTCCAAATTCTGGAAAGTGTCCACATGTTCCGCACTTGCCCCTACTTTTTTACATCTAAAATTAAATAAATTTATCACATTTTATAGGGTTACCAAAGGGTACCCAAAGGGTTAAAACGAGGCCCTATTACTAAGGCTCCACTGTCTGTCTGTCACCAGGCTGTATCTCATGAACCGTGATAGCTAGACAGTTGAAATTTTCACAGATGTTGTATTTCTGTTGCCGCTATAACAACAAATAATAAAATAAATATTTAAGGGGTAAAAACACGTTTGTTGTATGGGAGCCCATACAACAAACGTGTTTTTTTTTCGGCGTTTTTGCCTTGTGGTACGAAACCCTTCGTGTTCGAGTCCGACTCTCACGTGGCCAGTTTTTTTTTCACTGATGTCTTTTAATGTTGCTTTTTTATGCGGTTTAAAATGTTTGTTTACATTACTGTTTTCAATTGTATATTTTTAACATTATGAATAAAGCTAACAGCAGTGTTTCCTCGTTGAAATTTAAATAAGTAGCGTTCGCCTTGGGTTCGCTTAGTATTTGCACAGTATTCACTCGGTATTTGAGCAAAGTTAACAGCTGAAATATTGCCGGTTAAAAATTTCGTGCATTATTTTTACCCGACTACTGCAAAATCAAGAAGGATTATGATTTCGATAGGCTATGTTCATCTGTTCCTTTGTAGCTCCTAAAACTGTTTGTATTTTATTTATTTATTTATTTATTTATTTGGTTCACCAACAATTGTATACACTATTTTAAACAATTTAAACAAAAGCAACGAATAGGAGTAAAGTGTAACAATCACTTATAGGTAAACTCTGCATGCACACAAATAGTTGTCGTAACTAACAAAAAATAGAAATAAAAGACTATGTGAATATGTATATGTATGTGAAGTGTGTATGTATGTATGTATGTATGTATGTATGTGTGTATGTATGTATGTGTGTGTATGTATGTATGCGTAAGTTACACTGATCAGAAGTTAATAAATTAGTTAAGCTAAATTAACACAGACAAAATAAAAAAATCATAACAGACTAAACCAGACAAGACTAGGTAGTACAAAACAAATTAAAAACAAATTACACGTAGCCTAAATTCACCCACCCAGTGAGATAATGCAGGGCTGAGAACTCAATTTTCGGAGAGATACTTGTAAAAACTGGCCTTTAATTTGCCTAAGTTGTCAAAATGGAGGTCGATCCGATCACTGCAATCATTCACAACCCTGCAAAACCTCGCGTAGGGAGAATTGGCACCCAGAACCGTTCTTCTCTGCGGAGGGCAGAGTGGTGTTATAGGATTGCGAGGAATTCTGGAGGGGACGCGGAAGCTAAAGTTATTTAATATTTGCGGACAGTCAATTTTATGGGCCATAACTTTACACACAAACATCGCGTCATTAAGTCGTCGACGTTTGTCAAGAGAAACCATATTAAAATGTTTGAGCCTATCACTATATGAACGTATTTTCTTAGACAAACCGCTAGCATAGGCCAGGTGCCCCAGAAAACGTTTTTGTACACGCTCAAGACGCAATGAGTGAGTAGCAAAGTGTGGCCGCCAGACCACGCTACAATATTCTAATATGCTTCGACTCAAACAGTTATAAAGAATAATTTTTGTTCTACAATTTTTAAATTGTTTTGCGTTTCTGATAACAAAACCCAGCATTTTGGAAGACTTTTTCACTATATTATCTATGTGAGGGACAAAAGTTAATTTCTGATCAAATATGACACCAAGGTCTTTTATTGTATCTAATTCCTTTATTTTTTCTCCATTAATATAATAATCCTGGTCAATAAGATGATGTTTCCTAGTAAATTTTATGTGGTAACATTTGCTAGAATTTAGGAGCATCTGGTTCATTTGGCACCATATAACCAATTCATCCAAGTCGCTTTGTAATTCAGAGGCGTCATGCTTAGATTTAACTACTTTGACGAATTTTAAGTCATCGGCAAACATAAAAATTTTACAGTGGCGAAAGCAGTTCGGAATATCATTAACAAAAAAGTTAAATAAAACCGGCCCCAAATGAGATCCTTGTGGCACGCCCGAGGATATGTGTCTGACGGTTGATCGAAAGCCATTGACTACTACAAAGAAGGTTCTGTTCTCAAGGTACGAACTTAACCATGAGAGTAAAGGTCCGGCGATACCATAAGTTTTTAATTTGTCAATGAGAATTTTATGCGAGACCCGATCGAACGCCTTGCTGAAATCTGTGTATATGACATTAGCTTGATGGCCTGAATCTATTGCTGCCGTCAATAACTCAGTAAAAAGTGTCAGATTGGTATTTGTGGATCGAGACTCCACAAAGCCATGTTGTCCCTCACTTAAATAAATTTTAAGATGATTTTGAATGTGAGGGCAGATCATAGACTCAAAGACTTTACTTAGGGTTGATAAAATTGAGATGGGTCTATAGTTCGAGATTAAGTCCTCATTGTCGGATTTATGGATGGGGACGACCTTTGCTTCCTTCCATTTTGAAGGGAAGACTCCACTAGATAAGGATTTATTAAAGATAAGCAACAGAGGCGTGACCAGCTCATTCGCACACTCATATATGAATATTGGTGGTATACCATCTGGACCAGCACCTTTGTTGCAGTCTAAACTTTTTAGCTTTTTATATATGGCTTCACTGTCAATAACTGGGTGATTTAAAGTTAAACTACTTTCTTGAATATTTTTAATATTTGTTGTTTTATCGGTACTGCAATCGTTTTCAGCAGGGCTGTATACAGAAGAAAAGTAAGACGCAATAAATTCACATATCTCCGTACCATCTGATGATACAGCTGTGCCATCCGTCATAGATAAAGGATACGAGCTGGATCCGCCTCGTTTAGTTTTAACGTAGGTCCAAAACGATTTGGGGTTATTGGCTAGAGTGTGTTCAAGATTTCTTAAATAATTGTCATAGCAAATCTTAGCAAGTACATCACAGCGCTTACTAATTATTTTTAACTCAATTTTGTCCAATGGGTTTTGGTAAGTATTGTAACGTTTCCTAATCTTATTTTTTGTATTTAATATTTTAATTAGAGTTTTGTTAAACCACGGCGGATACTTAACATTTTTGGGTATTTTAATAGGAATAAATCTTTGAATAGCACCATTGATGATGTCATAAAAAACCTTTACCATATCATTAACTTCATGTTGCCCCTCAAATAATTCCTCCCAGTCCAGTTCTTTTAGGTATTTTTTAAT
Organism: Mesoligia furuncula; assembly: GCA_916614155.1. Classification (NCBI taxonomy): domain Eukaryota; kingdom Metazoa; phylum Arthropoda; class Insecta; order Lepidoptera; family Noctuidae; genus Mesoligia; species Mesoligia furuncula. The sequence continues at coordinate 38,910,963 of OU744790.1, forward strand.
CGGTATATAACTGGTTTTACGGAAGTTACGTAACTCATTTGTAATATTATATGGAAGTTTGTCTACTTTTTTATTAAAACCAATATTTATATCTAGGGGTGGATGATGCTGATCGATATTACATAAAGAGCCAATACTTTGACTTACATTACACAGTGGATGATCAGTTAACACAAGGTCCAGTATGCGAGAGGAGGCATTATATACGTTATTACTTTGGTTGAGCTTATTAACGCATGTAAAATCCAACAAAGCTTCACAGGTATTAGGCAATTTGAGGCCTTTATTCAGATTACTGTCAAGATTCCAGTCTATGCACCCTAGATTGAAGTCACCTATGATACATGTACATGATTCATTTAGTTGTTCAAAAACAGTGTTACAATTATTTAAAAATAATTCCAAGTGAGAGAGGCGTACTGGCGGCGGCAAATACACAGCGCAGAAAGCTATTCGACGAGAACATTTATTGGGAGGAAGGTCCAAAGTAACCCAGAGATCCTCACATCCACTCTCAAAATGTTCAGCTCGTTTAGGATTGAATTCCTTTTTGGCAGCAATTAAAACTCCCCCACCCTCTTTACCAGCTAGTTGACTGGTTTCTCTATCTCTCCTATGGACCGTATATCTGTCATCGAACAGCTCACTGCTCCGGATAGAATTGTTAAGCCAGGTCTCCGAAAAAATTATTACATCATAGTTATTAATACAAACATTACGGAAAATCACATGCGTTTTTGTTCGCAATCCTCTGCAGTTCTGATAGAATACATTTAAGTTATCGAATTATGGACATTAAAAATTTCACAGGAGCATGCCTTTAGTAAATAAGTAAGGAAGGGAGCATCTTTTAAAACTAAACTAACTTATTTAAGGAATCTAAATTCTTGATCAAAATGTGTTCGTCTTCGATAGTCTTCATAACAAAAATCCTGCTGTTTCTCACCCAGACAAATTTGTATCCCTTGTCCTTTGCCTTTTGTCTAGTGGCTGCATGCAGCGCTTTATTAGCAGGTGATAGATGTTCAAGCACGAACACTGGCATTTTATCGCCAGCAATACCCAGATCAGCAGTATTGAGTTTTTCTGCGTTAACCTTCTTATTTTTGTTATGATTTATAACTGACGCCAGGAGAGTATCACGAATTTTTGGGGAGGCGAGCTGGACAACGATGGATCGGGGACGGGTATTAGCGGCTTGCTGTTTGGCAACACGGGTACTATGAAGAATGTCATTGTCACTCAGGTTGCATCCCACCACAGATCCCAGCTGCTTAACGATGGTGTAAAGGTTCTCCTGTTTGTATTCGGGCAGGCACTGAATTTCGAGGTTGTTTGAACGAGTCTGTTGTTCCAGGTAGTTTATACGTAGACTTTGGTCCGCCATTAATATTCTTAGATTAGAATTTTGTTCAGTTAAGTCCTTCACCGTTTTTTCGAGTAATTTATGTTCTGCTTGGTACTCTTCGAATTCATTCGTGTGAAAGGATAATGATGCCGTCAACTCATTGATTTCGTGTTTTATAGGTGCAAGTTCCCTGTTAACAACGCTGAGTATGGTGCTGTTGAGTTGTTGAAGCATGGAAGCGAACTCAGTTTTAACCACCTCTTGGACTATGGTACGCACATCCTCAGTTGTAATAGCTACAGCCTGAGGTGGTGAGTTCAATGCAGGCCTTTTGCTTCCTCTTGTGGTTAAGACATTCCGGTTCGGGGTAGCGGTCTTAGAAGCGTTTGCAATGACAGTTGTGCAGCCTGAACAAATCCATTTGCAGTAATCTTCCGTCTCAGAAGAGATTTCCGGGATAGATAGACAGACGAAATGAAAAAATCTTTTGCATTTCATGCAATTTATATATTCTTTCCTGCCCTCCAAATCACAACGATCGTTGGTACAACAACCCCACGATTCCACTGGAGTCGCCATGTCTTTTATTAATGTAATGTATGTGTATATTTTATAATCTTAACTTCCTCACTCAATTCAGCCAGTTCACAAAAACAGTACAGTAATAAAGGCCCTCCCAGCAGTCAGGAACAAAAAATATTATTTCTTACAATAAAAAGTGCACACTAATAATGGCCCCGACATACAGAGTCGGCGTGTCGATAAGTTCGCGAGAAGAACGTCGTAAGCGCCGTGTAATAAGGGGCGCTTACGCGTTAAATCGCAACGCACAGATATTTAAGCTACTGACGGTAGGCCGGATTGTTTTCAAAGTTAATTTGGTCTGTATTTCTAAGACTATGCACTGAAACACTAGATTATTGTCACGGGTTTATGTCGGTTATCACTTTCTAACAGGTTTACACCCTCAATAGCACTTTTGATAAGTTTATGCACTGATTTTCAAAACTTTAGTGGAGCAGCAACAAGTAGCAGTTACACGCACAACGTCCAGATTCGAATTTTTTAGTTATTTTTTAGTTTTAGAAAATTCTGGAAAGTGTCCACATGTTCCGCACTTGCCCCTACTTTTTTACATCTAAAATTAAATAAATTTATCACATTTTATAGGGTTACCAAAGGGTACCCAAAGGGTTAAAACGAGGCCCTATTACTAAGGCTCCACTGTCTGTCTGTCACCAGGCTGTATCTCATGAACCGTGATAGCTAGACAGTTGAAATTTTCACAGATGTTGTATTTCTGTTGCCGCTATAACAACAAATAATAAAATAAATATTTAAGGGGTAAAAACACGTTTGTTGTATGGGAGCCCATACAACAAACGTGTTTTTTTTCGGCGTTTTTGCCTTGTGGTACGAAACCCTTCGTGTTCGAGTCCGACTCTCACGTGGCCAGTTTTTTTTTCACTGATGTCTTTTAATGTTGCTTTTTTATGCGGTTTAAAATGTTTGTTTACATTACTGTTTTCAATTGTATATTTTTAACATTATGAATAAAGCTAACAGCAGTGTTTCCTCGTTGAAATTTAAATAAGTAGCGTTCGCCTTGGGTTCGCTTAGTATTTGCACAGTATTCACTCGGTATTTGAGCAAAGTTAACAGCTGAAATATTGCCGGTTAAAAATTTCGTGCATTATTTTTACCCGACTACTGCAAAATCAAAGAAGGATTATGATTTCGATAGGCTATGTTCATCTGTTCCTTTGTAGCTCCTAAAACTGTTTGTATTTTGTCAAACCGGCCTCACATGTCATTACTAAATCATACACATTACGTGCGTTTAATTTAAACCGTTGTTATTTTTAATTAATTGTCTGTTTGTGATGTCATTTTTTATACCTTTTTGTTTGGCGTTTTTGTCGTATTCGGGTTTTAGTTCAGTCGGGGGTGCGGCGAATGTACATGAGTCTCCCGGGCCTGCGACTTATGGTAGTAGAAGGAACATTGGGGATTTAGTCAGTAGGAGTCCGGATCCATGAGTATTTCCCCACGGAGAAAGCTACTCACAAACTTTTTTTTTTTAATTCTAATTTTGTTTGTAAGGGGGGACGCGTCGCAATTCCTGGAGGTGTTCGTGACCATGGGCGTGATCGACCTGACTTTGTACGTGGCGGACGACGGCAGTCCCGAGGTGGACGCACTGCGCCCGCCCGCCAAGGAAAGCGCGGGCCCCGCCGAGCCGGCCCAGTCGCCGGCGGTCACTATGGCATCATTACGGGTAAACAGATAGACTGTACGTGACAGCGTGGCGAAATGGTAACATTGCACGGTCGATCGAAGGTCAAGCTACGCTTGCCGCGGTCAGTTTGTGAATTGGTGAACATCCATCACATGTCGAGGCCCCTCCGTGCCACGGAAAGCACGTTAAGCCGTTGGTCCCGGCTCTCATTCGTAGGTCTTTGATCTGTCGTTACGAGTAGTCAGAACCCCAAAAGTCTAACAACCAGTTTTACCAAGGGGTTATGTATCGCTCTGTGGCAGCCCCATAGAGTCATTACGGGTATGTAGATAACCCAAAGAATTGTCAAACTAAAGTGGCAGTGGGCAAGGCACATTGCTCGTAGAACAGAAGGTCGTTGAGCCCGAAAGGTTCTGGACTAGCGACTGCATGCCGGAAGAGTAGCAATGGAAGGTCTCCCACAAGTTGGCCCTATGAAAACCGATGATGCTGGTAAAGACCACAGGATTCCGCTAGATGAGAGAAACACAGAACCGGTCGAAGTGACGATGCTTGGGGTTATTTCTACAGGGTTATTGGTAAAACATTAACAACCTCTTAAGAGGTCATTGTACTCATCATTATGGACAACTTTTACTATGGGACCAAACCTGAAATCGCGAAAAATAAATACATACATTACATTACATTTATGTTCGTATAACTCGTCAAAATGTAGGGAACAGCTGATTTATTTCGCGATTTCAGGTTTGGTCCCATAGTAAAAGTTGTTCATAATGATGAATACAATGACCTCTTAAGAGGTTGTTAATGTTTTACCAATAACCCTGTGTATTATTTATACTATAATATCTGATATTTATACTCTCTCTTCTACATAAACGCTTCGTTATGTTTGTAGCAAAAGCATCATTCCGCGAAAGCTCATAAGAAGGGTAAAGCCGATTCGGAGTCGATGTCGAGAGGGAGCACCCGCAGCCTCACCGAGTTGCGGCGCGATGCAGACGCCGGACATACGAAGCTGATGTTGACGGTGAGACACACTAACATACAGCTTCCCAAGAAAAGTATGCTCTTCGGGGATCGTCTCTCAAAATATAGAACTGTAACAACCATGGCAGCATTGACCATTATTTATTACCATGTTTACAAAGTTATAGATTAACGACTTGATGAAATAAAATAAATCTTTTTTTTAAACATTTGTGTGACAGATGACAAGTCGATAACGAAGTAGGTAACCCGGCAGAGAGAAAACTTCTTACAAACGCGCAATGATAGGTGTCCTAATAAAAGACGCGGCAGTACAGGACTTAGAAGCTTTGCCTCTGTGGAAGGTTAATCTGTGGTACGACGTTCGTGCTAATTCGGAAACGAAGCGAATGCCTTTTCTGGTTTAACTGTACATGTTTTAATGCAAAAAGGATAATTCTGTGTGTTACAGGCGGTAAACCAGGTACAAGATACTGTGCCGCTCCTGCAAGTTACGCTGTTTCAGCCTAACGTTTATTTTTGGAGGAGGAAGACACAGAAAACTTTACAGGTATAGCATAACACATTTTCACCATTACATACAGACACTAATTGATTTGCGTGTTATTTATAAATCGGAGGAAGTATTGTTATATATTTTTTTATGCTTACCTTAGCGTACCTTCATGCAATCCATACTAATATTATAAATGCGAAAGTGTCTGTCTGTTACCTGTTCACGCTTAAACCGCTGAACCGATTTAGATGAAATTTGGTACAGAGATAGTTTGAGTCCCGGGAAAGGACATAGAATCGTTTTTATCCCGATATTCCCACGGGATCGACACTTATGAGTATATAGTATATCTATAATAATAATTTTGAATATCCGAAAATTATGTATACTTAATGTAAACAATTACTGGGACTATCTGAAAAAAAGAACATCTTATCTGCATACAGACATTATAGCGAGTAAGTGTCTAAACACACTATGCCGAAGTTACGCGACCGAAGTTCGGCATGATTACGCCTGCAATGCCATATAACGCAACGTAATTTCGGCATAATGTGTCGTCAGTAATTCAAGTAGCATTCCAGGCGTAATCATGCCGAACTTCGGTCGCGTACCTTCGGCATAGTGTCCTTCGGCATACTAAAAGACATGTTGCGCCGACCCCAAATCAATTGGGATAAGTGCAGGAGAATGATGATTTGTTTACTACCCATCTACATTGCGCTGGTCTGTTTTAGATTAGTTTACTAATTACATTTTAAGGCAGCAATGTATTGTGATGAACGCTATGCGCGCCTTAATGTCATCTGCATTACTCCTTTAGTTATTGACATCGTTCCCAGCATAAGTGTAATGTATGCGATGTGACTGTGCTTTTTACAAGCTATGTAAATAATAATGAAATGCTGTTTGTTGGTAAGCGGATCACTTTAAAATGGCTAGACTAAGTTGACTATGAATTTTTTAAAGTGTTCGTAATAGTCCGTATAACGTTTTGAGGGAATGAGAAACTGGAAAAGTTGCCCGGGAAATTCGGAAAATACTAAAAAATGGTGTCTTCTATAAGAGTGTTGTATGAATTATTTGAATTTGGACAGGACAGCGTCTGTAGGCTCAGCTTGTAAATAAATAAACATTGACATCGTCCACAGCTGTCCCTGTTCAACGCGTGGGTGGCGCTGGGCACGGCCGCGGAGGGACAGTGGCACGCTGTGCTACTGGCCACGGCCAAGGGCGTGCTGGACCCCGTCACGGACATCCCGCCCGCGCTCGCTACCTTCAAGGTCGTCACCCCTATCACAAGTGAGTGGCTTCAATACCATTCAAACTACAGCCGGTCTATTTTGTTAAAAACTCATCATGAAAACTAGGTGAAGTGAGCAGTCATTCCACCATATGCCTGACCTAAGTTTTCCCGGTGAGATATTTACAGAATGGCACTGCAGGTTATCTTCTACTTAATAAAAATCTTAAAGACATTCTCTGACAAACAACGCACAGCCTAAACGGATGCGTCCAGGAGCTTGAAATTTTGCATTAGAGATCCTTATGTAGCCAAGGTGGGCACTAAGAAAGGATTTTAAAAAATTCACCTTTTAAAGGGGTTAAATAGGAGATGAAAGTGTGGATGACTTTTCTCGGTGGGAGTCTGTGCGCCGATAAACAATCGTGTAGAGAAATAACGAAAAAAATATTTAGAAGTGTCTCGAAACTAGAAAGAAAAGTGAAAAAAAAAAACAAAATGATTGAATTTAAGAATTTTATTTATTTGATAAATAAGTGAAATATTGCCTTTAACGACGTTTGTACGACTATAAACTCGAATCATTTGATACAGGTGCATCCTCTACGTCGAACTTGAACGGGCGAGGCACCATGCGCCTCGACATCGAGCGACCCGTGCAATTAAGCGTGTGCACTGACAGGCTGCTGAGAATCACTGGCATTATCCGCCTCGTAAGTTACGAATATTTTTAATCTCTCATTAACCCTTCGTATCACCCAGCGCGCTTTTGGAACGTTCCCGCATTCCGAAAACGCGCTGGGTTGACGATATCGTCAAAGTCGCAGGAAACACCTGGATGAGGGACGCACGGAACCGGGAAGAATGGTAGAAGAAAGGGGAGGCCTATATCCACCTGTGAGTGATTCCGGACTGAAATGATGATGATGATGATGCCAGAACGTGGATCCACGCGAGACTTTTTAATTTTTTTTTTCAATTGTTTACTTCATTCAACTGTTGATGAAACGACGACAACGGTTCAAAGAAACGATAGATGGACTGTGTGAAAGATGATTTAGCTAGAAAGGGCACCCACTACTGAGATGAGACTAAGTGCCTTTTCATACGTCCCGGCAACCGGGTAGCCGGTGCCGGGTACCCGGCGGCGAAGTGCTTAGCTTTCACGTACCGGCATAGTTTGCCTAGCAATGTACTAATTTGATTGATATAAGGCGGAAGACACTGATTCCTGTAACACAGGTTCGCCTAGCACAGGAGTCAGGGGTTTCACATGTATGGTTGTAATATTTTTATGTCAATAAAGATTATTATTATATATATATTATAATGTAACCGGATAGTCGGGACCGGCTACCCGGTTGCCGGGACGTGTGAAAAGGTACTTATAGAGAAGTAAGTAAATATGTTGCGCCCATAAGGGCAGGAGAAGGATGGTAAGACCAAAAATTGTTTGACCTTTTTGTTTTTTGTGTATAAAGTATAACAAAAAGCAGAGGTTTTTTTTGTAAAGTGCTTAATTGGAAAAAATCAAGTGACATCACACGACTCCTCTGACATCGTCGAACGAACAGTCTTGTTTGCACTTTAAGTCGCTTAATAAAGTTTAATTAAATTAAATATCATTTATTTCAGGCAATTATTAAACCCATCCCATACAGACACATACTCTTAAATACCATAGGCCATAGGCATTAACATAATAACACAGATGGAATATTAAAATACACAAATACAATAACTAAAAATATATATTAAAAATCTTTTACCTCTCTTGCAAGATGGACGACACAGTACACAGCTTCTACAATTTCATTCCTACTCAGGGTTACCCTTGTGTAGAATGACACTGAGCTCTTCAATATTCAATGTCATCTGCAAATAGAGGATTTGCAGACGACGTTGAATATGTTGTGTGCTCGTTTGTTCTCTAGCGAGCGAATCGATGTACGGTGGGCTGCATCAATTGGGTACCCCAGTTGTATTAAAATTTTCATACAACTGGGGTACGCAATTGATGCAGCCCACTGTACTTTTAAAGCAATCAAATAGTGTATAAACGTAATCGTTTGTTGCAGCTAAAGCGAAACATTACCCGGCCTTACACCCGGGCGCAGCGGGAAGGTCTCGAACCTCTCCTGTACGAATTGAAGAACAAATTGGGTATGTAAAGTTTTTTTTCAGGTATTTTTTTTTAATATTTTTATTTTATAGATTTCGTTATTTTAAGCAACTCAGTTCAATATTTTGGTTTTCTAAGCAGTCATTAATTTTAAATAACTATTCTAAATTCTACTTCAAAAGTAGGCTGAAGAGTTTAATATCTTTGCCACATAAAACACAATAATAAAAATCCTAAATTTGACGTCCTTTGCTTGACATCAGAAACTTCAAGCATGACACTTGACAGTTTAGAGGTGGGAATGATGGACATAATCGAACATCTAATAATAGATAAAAGTCCTAACTGATTGACTGACTCATCAACGTTCTGCCCAAACCGACATTATTTTACGAATCTTTTTGTAACCATATTATTTTGATTTAAAAGAGTGTCCGTGTAATTTCTTGCCCGTTCTTTTCCATAGGTACCTACTACACTTTGGAATGGGCATATAGCTTCATTTTTCTGACTGACCGACCCCTTGACAATTCAAAAGTGCCTGTAATTGGTTTATTTTAAATAAATGCTTTGATTTTGAACTTTTTTCCCACGCCTTATCAAACCAGAATTCACGGTACGCGTCCACGTCGTCTTATCACCTCTTTCCGGGCTCCACTCTTACCCCCCCCCCGCGTATTCTTACCACGTGCAGATCACGTCAATAACGTGATTAGAAACGCAACACCCTGTAACGGCAAGGAATCCAAATGTCAGCCGTACGTACAACATGCATTTTGTCAGTTCAAACCACGCCAACTTCGCGTTCATTTCGCGCGGTTTCTCATTGTGTCTTAGAGAATACGTTAATAGCAGATGTCGTACTAAGGAATTGAAGTGGTTTCAAAGTAAGGAATCATTAAGTGGTCATAGTGAATTAGGGCCATGGGCCGGACCGGCGGCGCCGTTCATCTTCTGCCTACGACTATTATACCCGTTTTGGAACGCAGCGTGGTGTGCCGAATTCTGTCCTGTTTTTTTGCTCCCAGGATGTTGCGTTCCATCGATCTTTGGTAGCCTACAAGGCGGGACTTTTGCAACTCGATGAGCGACTGCTGGTCTGAGCGCCGTAGGTTAGGGCCGGCAGGATACACATATCGATGAGTTTGTGCTTCAGACAGATCGAGAGATCGGCCTTCAATCCCTTCATACAGACAGAGACTTTTCGTCTCTGGGTAGTGTTGCTAAAGGTTAGAAAAGGGTTTTTTGAATTTCATAAAGTTGTTAATCTATAATTTTGTAAACTCGGATTAAAAAACGGCAAGTACTTCCATGGTTGTTACTGCTCTATATTAGCTCTCATCACCGCGCGTTCGTACTTTTTGAGGACAAACGATGATTCCCGAAGCGCAAACTTATGATAGGATATCTGCACTATAGGCTTAATATTGTAACAGAAAACACACTAATAGACCCCAACTCACTCCTAAAAGCCTCCATACAATCATTTACTGGTTACTGTTACCCTGCATCATCCCACAGCTGGGCAAAGGACTCTCCCCATGACTTCCAGCTCTTTCGATCCAGGGCTAAAGTGAACCACTGGTAGTTTTTTTTCTCAACCTCGTCCCTCCATCTTCTACGGGGCCCCACGTGCCGGATATTGGCATACAACCGTTTAATAATACAAACAAACGTTCACAGTAAACGAAGGTGTTGAAAACATAACGATCAATACGAGTCAGATCAGCGTGTGCGGACAAGAAGGTGTCGTGGGCTGGGACAGCTTATCCCTCCAGGTGTGCTCCAACGCCAGGCCTGAGAGAGTGCACGGGAGGGGCCTCATCACTGCGCTGTTGGTGACTGCGGGCCCCCCCGAGGACGAGCGGCATGTTGTGTTGCAGCCGCTCATGCTGGGGTATGTATTACTTATTATGACATTAATTCTACATTTTATACTCACATTAGGAATAATTGTCTACAGTTACAATATTTGTAAATAGTGCGCACCATGTATCTATCAACATCATTAATTAATTCTAAAATATCTTAGTTTAGTCATTTCATTCCAGTTTTCTTGTATTCAATGACCTAATATTATAAAATTTTAAAACAGTAACTATGGAATTTCATGCCCATCCTTGTCACTGAGGAAATTCCAGGTATATTTATTTTTATACCTGGACACACAATATACAAGTAGAGTAAACATTCTATTAAAAATTGACATATTCGGCTAGACTATTTTAAACATACATACTCTCACACGTTTATCCCATGGAGACAATAGTTGTAATTGACTATAGTTCTGTAGTTTCCAGATGAATGAATGTAAACGAAGGAAAGGTGCATCGTTTACATTCATACATCTGGTCATACGCACATTTACACACACACAAACATCACACATACATATGTACCATACCATACCTGAAATCACCTCTCTAGTCTCCACTCTGGAATTCGTACCCCGAGGCTCAAGATACAGAATGTGTAGTATGGGGCTCAATGGCAAATAATATATTGTAATCTAGTTGTAGGTAATATTTTAAGCTACTCATGTCGTAAGTCGTAATAGTAGTTTACCGGAGGATATAAAAAAACGTGACAATATAAACACATTCAAACGCAGATTAAGGCATTATCTGCGTTTGAATGTGCATACGGAATAAGGCAAGGCAGTCATACATCACAACATTTGAAATAAACTAAAACAGAATATGCTAATATAATGTCTCCAGCACCGTAGGTAGAGGTAACTCTCCTCATTAACGGCATAACTATGTAAATGTCTATTAACTGCTCTCAAATTACGATGTTTAATTTTTATTTTATTATTTACATACTTTTTTTGCATATTTCTTTATTATTTGACATTATATACTTTTTGACATCATTTCTTTATTATTTGACATTAAATACAGACAATTCAAAATTTTCACCTCTTTATTAGTGGTTGTAATGGGAATCAGTCACTTGGTTTTAGTAGGTTTTTATTTTATTTATTTTTTATTTATCCTTTCGATAGATTCTTATTTTGTAAACGTGAGGACTTTGTAGGCCTTGTAGACTTTGAATCTGTAGACCATATTTTAATTTATCAAGTACTTGGTTCTTGTTGACAGGCCTACGCTGTCCTCCCACACCTACTGTTGTAAAAGCCCATTATTTTTAAAAAGAGTAACCATGGAGTTTCTTGCCGGTTCTTCTCCATAGGAAATGACCAATTGGAACCGTGCACATATTTTCTGACGTTTCTTAAGTGCCCAAGTAGGTTTATGTGAAATAAAACATTTTGATTTTGATTTTTTGATTTTGATCTATAATGTTAAAACTACTAGTTATAATCACTTAAGTATCTCATTATAAGCGAACTGTTATTTTTAAATTCTTATCCATAAAAATATTATAAATTCGAAAGTAACTCTGTCTGTCTGTTACCTTTTTACGCCTAAACCACTGAACGGATTTCGATAAAGTTTGGCAGGGAGATAGATTGCATCCCGGGGAAGGACATATGATAGTTTTTATCGACATACCTCGCGGGCGAAGCCGCGGGCGGAAGCTAGTGAGAAATAAGTTATTTAAGCCTACGTCACTATGTGCTAGCGACCGTTTCCGGGGGCCCATTGTTAGTGTGCAAGTCACCCCCTGCCATTTTATCCGTGCATATATAAAACATTGATCAGGCAGGGGTCGTAGTTATTCCATAGTTCTTGGTAACCAGTCCACTTTAGCCACCCAAACCCATAGTCCAACTTTTTATTTTTCCATATCCTGCAATAGTCCTACACCAACCGGGGGTTATCCTTGGGTGCACTTGCATAGCGCATACAGGGATAATCGTCGGTTGGTGCCGCATTTCATTAAAATTTCCTAAGGGGCCTCTGCGAGTTGGCTTCGGCCCCTCGTACGCCTTCCAAAGGACCGGGACCCAATGGTTCCGAGAAAAAAGAAAAAATAATAATAATAGTGTGCTCGGCTATCATTGTGCCGATTGTCATATCGACCAATGGACTGGTGGACGAAAGCTTCGATCAACATCTACCGAGGCTCTCGTTAGGCGGTTAAATCAATGGCCTGATTCAGAAGGCAGTACTCCTCGATAGGTACGGCTCGCATTGTGAGGAGGTTCCTGTCTTTGGAGCCCTAACCATCGGTAGCTTGGACCCTCCCGACACCGGCGGATCACAATTTTTTTATATTTTTAAATGTTTTTTATACTTTTTTTATATTTTAAGAAATATTTAAAAATGTAAGAAAGTAAGTTAACTAAATAAATAAACGAAATAATAATACCTATAGTGCTATCTACAACCTGCCATCTAACACCTACCACCTGCTGCAGAAGGCAGTGATTCTCAATACATGTAGGCTAGTAAGAAAATTCCTCCAGTGTGAGCCCGATAACTTGCACCATTACTACCACTCAAATATAGTTTCGGCTAACATACAGCTTACTGCGGATAACCACGCAGTATCTAATATTGCTCCAACACTTAATCCCACTGATGAACACTTGGCTTAGGCCCGTGCCATCAGCTATCCGGCTACGCCGAGGAAAACAAATCTCTAAAAAATAATAATAATAATAACAATATCTTCTTTTTAAATAATGTAATTTTAAGTGTTAAAATAATGTTTGCAGCATGGAAGGGGAAGCATTCTGGGAGGCGTGGAGGCGCGCGGAGGGCGGTCGGTCTGCGCGCGAGCCCTCCGTGAAGATCAGCGTCGAGCTTGATGACGTCACCATGGACCTGAGGCCCTCCGATCTGGCGGCCTTGAACCGGCTGCAGAACGGGTACAATGAGCTGTTGAAGAAAAGGGTGATTATAACTTTGTATTCGTCAATAATATTTAAAAAACTAGATGAGGTCGGTGTTCCCTATCCGACCACTCTGAGAAGAAGCACCGAAACAAATTCATGTAGATTAGTGTTTGATATGGTCTTTTGAGTAAAAAACTACACAGATTTGAGCGGACCGATCCAATCAGTGCAGTGCGATTTATCAGTAGGTACCTAATCGTGTAGCTCAACTCGGGGAATATAGAGGAATAGCCATCTTGCTCAGTTTATTTGTTATCTCTATTTGCCCGCGATTTTGACTGCGATTCAGATTGAAAAGTAGTTCCCAGGGCCCAGGCTGACTATCTGTGAAATTTCGTTACGATCGGTTCGGTGGTTAACAGAAAGAGTTACTTTCACATTCATAATATTAGTCTGAGTTCCCAGTTATGCATTCTCATCACGAATCGTACAGCAACAAGTTCAGAACTACATAACATACTTATTCAGCTTATAACGTTCCCACTGCTGGGACACGGGCTTTCTCTCTGTGAAAGGGAATGGGCCGTAATTCACCACGCTGGCCCAGTACGGGTTTGTAGATGTCATATGAATTCCAATTTTTGATCGTAAGACGTTTTCCTTCACCGTTTTTGAGAGCAGTGGTAATTAAATAAATTAAACAAAATAAAGCGCCAGTCTGGGTTCGAACCCATGACTTACAACTCGTAAGTCGGGGCGGTTACCGCTGGGCCAGTACTGCTCTCGTTCTTAACTATCTCTGACCAAATTGATAAGTGAACTAGTAAAGTTCAAAACTTGGATGCGGCTTAATATGTCTTTCCGACATCTCAGAATCCACTGGCTTTCAAGCCTCTCTCTTTGTCGGAGCATTCTCTCATAGATATTACTAGCTGCGCCCCGCGGTTTCACACGCGTAAATGTCGATGCCGTGGGAATATCGGGATAAAAGTAGCCTATATGTTTATCCAGGGCGTCAGCTACCTCCATACAAAATTTTATCAAAATTGGTCCAGCCGTTTGGGCGTGAAGAAGTAACAAACATATAAACACAAACCCCCCCACACACACACACACACACACTCACACAGTCACTCACACAATTTCGCCTTTATAATATTAGTGTGATGTTTGATCCCAACACTAGGACTATTATAAGATGAAACTATAATTATAAATTAAAGTCGCTTTTCGTGACCGCGTTGTGTTCAAACTGCGCAAAACAGATTTTGATACGATTTTCACCATCATTTAGTAAATTTATTCCGAAAGGCCTATGTGTATAATAATAATAAATGAATTCGAATGAAAAAATGATAAAAGAAATTAATCATCTGTAGTTGGTTTAGTAATGACATCGGTGTGGTCCTTTCCCAGACCCATCCGCTCAACGTGCCCACGGGCGTTCCGGGAACTGTGTACAAGAGGCGCCAACAAGTCTCAAGCACAGCGCAGCTGTCCTTGACTATGCTCCAGTCAGACACGCAAGAAGAGTCGCAACAACCATCGTATCCGTCCCTACTCGCGTCAGAAGTCGACGATTCTGACCACTTCTATAAGGACGATCTCAGGTACTTATTGTTCTTTGGCTTTATAGACTAATCTTACGAACTTAAAACTGTGGGGTGTACTACCCCTGCCTACGAGAAATACAGGTATGAAATCATCTGTTACTTAACTCTTAACTACAACTCATTAAATGTATATGACAACTTTCATACATTTTCTACTAAACAGCAGTAAGTTACTGTTGCGAAAGTTAAGTTATAAAACATCCCGACGGTTATCAATACTCGAATTACTTTATGCCCAACAGTATTAAATACTGTTTGTTGATAAGAAATAATACAGGCCATCTAGGTTACCATAGCTATTGTATTGTAGATTTGAGAGTACAAAAAGAATAGATAAAACACTTGAGCATACAAACACTTTGTATTACAGGAGCGGTGCATTCAAGATCCTAAGTGGAGGTCAGTTGCCGATGGCGTACCAGGTGATGCTGTGTGGAGACGCAGTATCGTGGCGCTACCCGCACCCGAGGGCCATCACCAGGGTCGTCGCGTTCCCCTTGCCGGGACAGGTCATTATGAACTATACATACGGGGTGTAACAAGACCCATCTCTTAGCCTTCAACTACGCATTCTATACATCAAACTAACATTGCACAAAATTAATTGCTGGGAAACGACTTTTATTTTTGGTGTGAATAATCGCTGTTTACAGTAGCGCTCAGTGTATCGCAAGAAAACTGCTTATATCTGCGTACAGCGGTACAGGGGGTAGAAGGGTATTAAAAGTTAAGTTATAACATTAAGGCTTCGACCAGTAGTGGCCAAGTGGTAACGGCCGCGACTTACGAGTTGTAGGTCGTAGGTTCGTACCCAGACAGGCGCTTTACTTTGTGTAAACTATTTCATCACCATTGCTCTCAAAACGGTGAAGGAAAACATCGTGAGAAAACCTGCATGTCCTAGAACCAAAAATTGGAAGACATGTGACATCTGCCAACCTGCACTGGGCCCGCGTGGTGGATTACGGCCCACTGCCTCTCACCGAGAGGAGGCCCGTGTCCCAGCAGTGGGAACATTATTGGCTGATTATATTAAGGCTTCCTGTACAGACGCCGGAGCCGCGCCGGTGCCGGAGCGCATGTTTGTGTATACGAATTAATATCGCGCCGCAAAGCTGTGCTGCTGGGGGGGGGGGGGGGGTAGTTTGTTAAGCCTTAGGAATTGGTGAAGGGTGTGCATTTTAGGGGACTGCCTTATGTAATTTTGAACTGAAAATTCCACAAATTCTTGAGACAAATTTGAGCAAATAACTCTTGATTTGTAAAAAGCTGTGTTTCCTTGTGAATGTTTAGGACAAAGAGATAGACTGCGTGTTGGAGCTGTACAGCTCGATACTGAACCACTGGGAGCCGCACACGTACTTCAAGCTGCCCGTTGGCGAGCCGCGGGAACTGCAGCTGTTCGTCAATCCACCAGGTAGGAAAGTGGGCCAGGTCCCTGAACAGTTGTGTGGAAGTCGGTTGTCATGGTATGGGATGCAGAAGAATGAGGATAATGTCGTGAGGGAAGTTTTGAGTATGAATGTGGATAGCTATAAGAGTAGAGGAAGATCAAAGAAACAATTAGAGGTCTGTGTTAAATGACGAGGTGAAGATGGCTAGAAAGAGGGTGACTACCGAGATGGCGACTAATAGAGAAGTATGGAAGACGGAATGTTGAGCCGATCCAAAACTAATTTTGACAAGGAGAGGATAATGATGACCACGTAAGAACAACGTGTGCGTCCGGGTGAACTCCGTCAGGAACGTAGTTACGCGACACTCGCACACACACACTCGTATATAATAGAGAGCGAGAAAGTGACATGGAGGGTGCATACCGCATTTTTGTGACAATTTCTACCAGTCAATTCCTTCTCCGAGCCGCGTTAAGAAACTTCAATCCAAAAAGCATAGCATGATCATTCGGTTCCGGTGCTGGGACACCCGCCTCCTCTGTATGCGAGGACCCAGGTATGAAATGCCATAGTCAAATTAATTTGTTAGAGAAAGTTCACAGGCGTTACTTTAGGTCCGTGAGTCTCACCAGTTATTTTTAATTTTAGCCACGCATGCATGAACACAGATGCATGAACTACGTTGGGGCTTCCAGTCCTACCCGGTTGCAGCTGAATGCCAGTATTTCACATAGAGTGACTACATTATCTGACCTCCAAAACCCAATTACTGTGTAATCCTTGTAGCAGTGTAATTTTGAATTTATAATCTATGAATAGAGACGGTGTTCGCGGTACTGTGGCGGTTCCGCGCGTGCCTGGACCCCGAGCCGGTGCCGCCGCCATATGAGTTCTTCATGAAAAAGTTCTTGCCAAAACAAGATCCGATGGTAAGTTTGTTACGACACCTATCTTTGTACCTATACTACTTCACAGCTAGATACGCGGGCAATTGATCGGAAAACTTACCATAAATTGTGGAAATTACTTTATTTTGGGGTATCATTGTGGGTACTTACCCTCAATGATAAAATTTGTGAATTGGATTCAACAGACATATATTTTTAACCTACTTCAAAAAAGGAGGAGGTTTACAATTAGGATGTTTATATATTTTTTTAATGAATGTGATTAGAAACATAATTTCTTTTCTTATTTGGGGTTGATACGCTAAAGTAAAACGCGTGTCGCTTCGTGGGATAAAAATACTAAACATGTAAGTTACAGGCGGCTGAAGAGCCACAAGAGTCCCACTGCGCGAAGGGTTCGTCGGAAGTGACAGCGGAGCAGCTGTCGGGCGTGCTGCGCGTGGACTCGTACTTCGCGCCACGCCTGCTGCCGCGCGCGCAGACCGTCGTGCGCGTCGCCAACATACACGTGCACTTGCACAACTCGCTGCCGGCTTTCACCAGGTGACTTGCTTTGAGATCTACTAAGCGTACGTAGACTGTTAAGACGAAAGCGTCAGGGTAGCCCGCGAAATCAAATTTTCTTAAACTTTTTGCAATCTGCAGGTCAGTGTCAGGTTAAATGTTGTTTAGAATATGATTCGCGGCCGTAACAAATATAGCTTTACATAATTATAATCAGCAATATTTACTACTACTTAGGTTAGAATTTTATTGGCCTTAAGAGCGTTTACGCCGTACGGCATTTCATACAAACTTTCAAGCCCTTGTTTTTCGAATTGAATGAACCGATTTTAATGAAACTTCATACACATAAGCAGGATACAAAGGCCTAAAAAGTTAGTTAAGAACTGTCACATTTATATTATTTGTATGGATTACTTCCAAAAGAAAGTTAAAAAGAAATCTGTTTTTGTTTCTCAGCAACGCCTCGTACCTAGAAGGTTACTACGTGTCCAAGCAGCTGACGAGAACTCACCGCGTGCTCACACTCGCCGCGCACAGTACTGCGGCGCATGCGTTGGTTGGCTCGCCCGCTGGGAAATTACTCGTTGTGGATACTAAGCTATCGTGAGTGAATCATCATATAGAGTTCCGTAACAACACAAACGGAACGCTTATAATTTCGTCAAGTCCGTCTGTCCGGATATCACAGGGCCATTTTACTCGGAGACTGCACAATATCGATTAAATGTGAAAGAAGTGTATCCACCGCTAAGGAATGGTGTAGTGAAATTATGAAAATATACATAGCGTGCATTAAAAAAAAATCAAACCACATGGTCAAAAAGCAATAAAGCCATTCTTTGACAAGTTGGACAGCCCCTTTATTAGTTAGCAGTTGTCGATAGGTTAGTTTTACTAACATAGTTTTTAAGTCGTTGTTACTTATACGAGTACTATATGGATTGTGTGTATTTTTACATGTGATCCGCAATAAACGATAAATTATTATTATAAGATCCCATAATTAAAAAGATAATGATGAATCTAAGTAACTTTGCTATTTAAGTTAACAGGGGATGTTTTCGGTTGCAGCCGCAGATAAACTTTATTTTTCATAGTTTTTTCGAGAAATACTACTGTTTTTACGATCGATAACCACAATATTGTGCATGCGTTAATATCGGGTTTTTATCTTGGCGTCATTGATGAGGGAATGGAGGCTGAGGTCAGACAAAAAGAACCAAGTATAAAATGAAATAACCAGTTTATGAAAAAAACGTCTATAAAAAAATTACACGTATTCTCGTCTCTCACTCTGTCTTTCGAAAGCCACTATCATTCTACCGTTTTAAATATCTTTCGCGTCATCCCAAGCAGACATGCATAATTATTATACATTGACACTCAGCTCGTACACAGTCATTCATCAACATTCCATCCCTTCATTGATCTAACATTGTCCTCAGTTGCGACATGGTAGACTGCTCAACGGGGACTATGGAGGAGATAATCGAAGAGTTTCGTCTGCAGAGCGGTATAGCAGTCAAGGACTCGCTGTTCACCGCGCGCTCTCGGGTCATGACCACCGGCATACTCATGTCGATGCAAGTGCCGAAGCTTCAGACCTTGCAGTATCTTCTCAACGACTGGAACATTGCCTACGACCAGGTCAGTTTTTAGGCACACTGTAAATCTATCGTAGGTTTTTTTCAAAAACGGATAATAGCAGTGAATGATAGAGTGACGGTTGACAGAATGGAGCAAAAAAACCTGTTGCGCCGACGCCAAGTAACACGGGATATGGGCAGGAAGAAGTATCGATCGTATTCGTATGACACACTGAGCGGCCGTTCATTCGGCGCTGTACTGTACTATAATTATTTTATAGTAAAATGTTAGTTCACATGTCAACATATGCCACTAATCATACGGTAAAATAAATTCTGTATGATATTGCTGTGTGATTCCAATATTAAAATATCGTACATTTGAACGCTGTGGGTGTGTTGACTGAATCTAGCGGAGGCGTTCGTCGAACGTAGAGTGGCCTACAAAAGGTACTTGACATTTTCCAGTTTAGCTTTGACACACCACATTATGCTTTGAAATTCTAGTGATCCAAATGTTTGAACTGCTATAACGTTTTTACTGACTAATGTGATTGACTTATCATAAAAAATAATCAAGTAATCCCTTACGAATAAGTACCTGATTTTTAGGGTTCCGTACCTAAAGGGTAAAAACGGAACCCTATTACTAAGACTTCGCTGTCTGTCCGTCTGTCCGTCTGTCCGTCTGACTGTCTGTCTGTCACCAGGCTGTATCTCAAGAACCGCGATAGCTAGACAGTTGAAATTTTCACGAGTTATGTATTTCTGTTGCCGCTATAACAACAAATACTAAAACCAAATAAAATAAATATTTAAGGGGGGCTCCCATACAACAAATGCGATTTTTTTGCCTTTTTTTGCTCGATATCCAAAATGGCAACAGGTAAGCACTTGAAATATTCACAAAATACTCAGTTGTATTTTAACTTTAATAATAAATAATAAAATTAAAATAAAATAAATATTTAAGGGGGGCTCCCATACAATAAACATGTTTTTTTCGGCGTTTTTGCCTTGTGGTACGGAACCCTTCGTGTGCGAGTCCGACTCGCACTTGGCCAGTTTTTTTTTATCATATAACAGCTGAAGTGTAAAATTTCAAAAAAAATTTGGAGGCCATTGTAGATCGTATACGCATGACTCATACTTACATTTTTGTGGTGATATTGTATAAGTCGGAGTCGAACGTACAACTTAATACTGACCAGCAAATTGCAAGAAACGTAAGAAAATTTGAATGTCGTGGGCTACCCTGGCGATTTCGCCTTAATTGCTTTAGGTTAGGTTTAAAATAAGTATTTCCGTTCGTTGTAGTTCATCCGCGAACCACCATTGAAATACGAATCGAAGGAACTTGACACCTCCAACAAGACTCCGCATGAGGTAGCGGAGATGGCGGCCCACGCGCTAGAGGGTCGTGTGTCGCTGTGGATTCACAACACCTGCTCCAGCAACATGCGCCTGGGCCAGGAGGACACGGACGAGCTGGCGCTGCTGGGCTCTGGAGGTCGCCTCGCCTACAGGTGAGGCCACTCATTAGATACAACCAAACGACCGCTAAAACATTAAGGTTTAACAAATCACTAAATTAAAAATTAAATAAAATTAAATTACAGTGTTCTGTTTCTGTTAATCGTTTGAAAATGACAATGTTTTAAGGTACAGACAGCGTCAGAGAAAAGGAACCCCCCTTAAGATTTAAAGATTTTCGCCCGAGCACGCTCGGGCCCGCCGTCGCTCGTCGCTCGAGCGGCGGCGGGCGCGTCACGTGAGCCTTGACCAGTTCCCTCCCCCGCCGCCGCAACCATCTCTGCCCGAGCGCATCCACCGATCCGCCTCAAATATTATTTGCAAATTTTTAATAATTTTTTATGGTATTTTTTCGGCTTCCTTCTGGCCGAACCGTATACCAAGAATAACTTACAAAAAGACACTGCGCGAGATAAAGATACAAACTCGTACCAGCCGATCATCTAGACCGTGTCTTATACCACTAGGCTATCGGCTCAGTTATCAACCTTAACGAAAATTGGAATAGCATTACTCCTTTTATCGAACAAGGGTATCGAACGGTCTAATCTTCTAGATATTAAGGTTTAAATTTTAACATGTTATATTTAATACTAGCACTTTACCGTCTTGTTTTTCAAAATGCAATACGCAACTCCTCAATTAACTAAAAGATAAGGTTGAAATTAGCATAGATTTTTTGTTTGGTTGAGAAGAATGTGTTGATTCCGATTGTTGCACTACCGTAATTTTACTTCAGAAACTTAACTGCTGTATGAACTGTGAGTTAAGGTGGAATTTAGAATACTTCTTCGCCTTATTTACTAAACTATCACAGTTTAGTATGAGGGTATAATTACTTTTCAAATGTTTTCGTTTTCGTGCCGATCCGCTTGTGTGTAATTATCTTCGTCGTAATATTATCCAATGTATTAAGTTATTGACCAGTTGATTCTATTAACCGATGGTATGGTTTGATTAACAACTTTTTTGAAGGCTAAAATTCTTGTTCTCTGGGAACAGGAACAGAGCATAAAGAAAATAGCACGAGATATGGGCATAACGGTAAGATTTACGTTATACTTACACATATACCTATTTATTTTTGCAATCATGTTGCATTATTATTACTTACAAGTTGGATTTTTTTATGTATTTCTAATATTATTATTTTCATTTCAGAGAAAAACAGTTCGTAGATGGATACAAAGGTATCAAGCGACGGGTGATGTGAAATATGAACGCCAAGGCCCTCGCCCAATTGCTTACACTTGGAATCGGAGCGACAATGTAATATTGTGAAAGTTCACTCAGTGGCACCCTTCAAAACTACGCGTTCAAGTGCTGACATCAAGAAGTGATAGACAGTGACGTCCATCCTCTCCGTTATTAATAGGCAATTTACTCGGCAGATTGATTGTGTAATTTGTCTGATAAAATTGCATTGGAACATATATGAGCAAGTGTTAATAATTCCCAATATTTGTGGGAATATTATCTCGTAGTTAATCAAAATAAACAACCTTTATTATTATCAATCCAGTTACTCTTGTGTAGAAGTAGTCTTGTAATGTGTTAACAATGCAACATCTGACCTCACATACTTTCTATTGTTGTGTTATATAAGGGTTATCGGAAAATGTGATAAAAGAGGAAGATGTATATTGCTATACTGTTATAGTTTAGCATGTTGGTTCTTCCTCTTTAATTTACAGGCACAAATGACAACATTTTATTTTTTAACCAGGCTTTTTTCCGATAAAATCATACAGAGTATAAAAAAATTATGTTTTCACAACTTTAAATAGATAAATAAGATTATAGTTATGTTTCTAGAAATATCTATAAACGAACCGTTATTTACTGTTAAACGTTCTAAACCTCATCCAGGGAATATTTTAAGTAAATAACCCCAATTTAACACAGATAGAAAACTGTATACTCAACCATGAATTCCATGAAAGGAAGTGGATTCCATGAAGTCCTAGAAATGTAATTAGAAAAATAAATGAATATTTTTTATGCAAAATGCTTAGCTTTTATTACAAACCTCCATAAGATTTCTTAAATAATAATTAACAGAAATCACTTATTAAAGAAACTAAAAAAAATAAGGGTAAATAAATAAATAAAAAGAAGAAAAAAATCTTCTCATCCGCGGATTTTAACTCGTACATATCACATTGCTAAGCCGCAATGTTAACCACTGGACCAACACGCCATTTATGTTACATTACAAAAAACTTAAATAGGTTTGATGTCATTACCGAAGGGGGTTCCTTTTCTTTGAAGCTGACTGTACACAAAAGTAAACAAAGAAACAGTTACAAATAAGTACATTAAAATTGATTGATATGGAAATGAATTTATGTAAGTATTTCTAAATATGTCCACATTACAGATGGCGCAACCTCATTAAAATTGATTGATATGGAAATTAATTTATGTAAGTATTTCTAAATATGTCCACATTACAGATGGCGCAACCCAACGGCTCCAAAGAAACTGCGATTTGCTCTCGCCGACCCCTCAGCTAATTGGAAATGGTCCTCCAGTAAGTACTACTTCTTGATTCTGTTGCGAAAAAGGGATAGTGCTCTTGGTCATGTATAGCTTCGTCTCACTCTGACACTGAAACAATGATGGCATTAGTACTTCATAATACGGTCCCTGAATTTCACGATTAAATGCCTAAATAATGAACCGTTGCTAGGGCTAAATAACATTATTCAATATGGTTGGCAAAGATATTGATGACATAGGTGATACTCATAAATCTCTAATGCAAATACATTATGCGAATTGCTATAGGATAGCATTAATCCTCTAATGGGGAATATTTCACTAGAAGCAGCAAATTTTGTGATTATTAGGGGCTCATGGCTAGATAATCCGCACGAGTCGATCGAAGGTTAAGGTACGCTTGCCGAGGGCGCTCCGTGGATGGGTGACCATACATTACATATCGAAACCCCTCCGTTAAGCCGGTGGTCCCTGTTGTCATTCGTACTTTAGCCATATTTACGGGTACTCAGAAGCCCAATAGTCCTGATAACCATTCTTACTTAGGGGTATCGTGTTACCCAGTAACTGGGTTGTAGAGGTCAAATAGGCAGTCGCTTACCTGCTGGCTAATGTCAAATTATATGGCATGCCAACCTTACCCAAAGCATGTCACAATAACCATAGGCTCTATCTAGGCAATAATATTGTAAGGTGATTAAAATTAGGAACCTCAAAAACCTTAAGAATCTAAATAAATATGAAAACTGGTTTAAAAAAAGGCATTTTCTATGAACGTACAGCTCGACCAAAGAATATATTAATTAAATAGATAAAACGAAATAAATATGACCAATTTTAAATTTTTCGAATAATCTGCATATTAGACTCGGCCTACCGCTGTTTCTAAATTATCTGTGGTGTTAATGGCGGCATAACATCGTAATAGCTGATTGGTTGCTGTGGCACACATCCCCGCGTTAGAATGTTGGATTTGGGAGAAAACTCAAGATATTATTGTGTTTTTGATGAAATTGCATGAGTTTAGATAAAATAGTACTTATATGAAACTGCGCATAACTTAGTCCCCGGTTATTTAATGGTTCCATAAGATAAGATAATTTTATTTGTCGATACATGCGTATACATGCAAATTAAGCATGGATGTCACAATATTAATATTTCGTACGTACATGTTTCACCGTCGTAAGGCGTACAAATTAATAGTAATTACAAAAAAAAAAGGAAAATTACAAAATAAAAAGTAAGTTACTAAAGGCACTTCAATCCAACTTGTACATAATAATAATAAACATTGATAAGTCAGTCATATAAATTAATCATAAAATGTCACAATATTTAAGTACTAATAAAATAAAATAAAAAATGTCAGATAGTGTCATTCAAAAAATCATTTAAATTATAATAACACTTGTTTGTTAATAAATCTTGAATCTTTTTTTAAACTAATATACCGGCAGTTCTTTATATGACTGCGGCATTTTATTTATTATAATTTTTAGGAGCCATACAGAAAACGATTTTTCCCATTAATATAGTCTTTGACGTATGCGAACACAGTTGATTATTATCACGGCTGTTACGGGGGAAGATGTCAGCTAGTCGTGGAAATAGAAATTGATTTACCCTAACAAATGTCGCAATTTCAAAAATATACAGGTGGTAGAGTTAATAATTTGTGTTGTTTAAGTAATGGCAAACAAGTGTCAGTCGACTTCAAATTGAACATAGCACGAATGCATCTCTTTTGGGCCTTAAAGGCAATAAATTATTAATTCGATTCAGAAGCCGATTCTGAACAAACTTCTTTCAGGTCTTGCGTTTATCTGTTACACCTTATATTGTGTAACTTGTAATAAAGGTCTTACAGTACATATGTGAGAGTTAACAGCGAATATTTTTCAGGCATACCTTTCATAGCGGGAACCAATCGGCTGAGGATGGAGACTCAGAACCCTGAGAGCGACAAACAGTTCCCCACAGCCGCGTTCCTCCACGTGAGGATCAAGGAGACCGGCGCCAGTCGGTGCATGCATCTGTCGGGGCGGCTGGTGCTAGCCAACATGCTGAGGGCTAGCCTGCTGTATAAGGTCAGATATAAAGATCACTTTGTTGTTACAAAACACACGTACGGAAGAACGATGTCATCATCATCATCATTTCAGCCGAAAAAAAAACGTCCACTGCTGGAAATAGGCCTCTCCCAAAAGGGGGGGGGGGGATGGGGTTGCCATAATCGCCACGCTTGGCAGGCGGGTTGGCGATCGCAGTATGGTATGGTGGTGGAATGCATAGAGAACGCTGCTGCCCATTCTCCGGTACGCCCCTTAGTCGCCTTTTACGACACCCACGGGAAGTATGGGGTGGTGCATTCTTTAAGTCCGACACCACACAAACAAACCGACACGACTAGAGGGGCGAACCGGGCCAGGGGGGAACGATGTCAAATCAAATCAAATTACTAGCTTCTGCCCACGACTTCGTCCGTGTGAAATTTCTTGTGTTCGTTTTCGCTTAGCGTTCTTTCTGACTTTTATTCATTTTGCTCGGCTCTTACGGGTCCTAGCGTGATATTAATTAGGCTATCCAATGAAAAAAGAATTTTCCAAATCCGACCGGTAGTTCCAGAGACTAGCGCGTTCAAACAAAGTCTTTAGCTATAATATTAGTGTAGATAGATACAGATTTATTACATTACAAACATGGGTAATTAGTAAATAGATGTTTTTGACGTGAATACGTCTTTAAAATTGCTTCCATAGTGGGGGGCAAGTCAAAAAACCAATGATAACAAAATCGGGGATACAGTTTGGTGTTGCAGCTTCATATCTATCATCCCCATCTCAAATTCAATTACACCATTGGATAGCTAAAGGATCAAAGCATTCATTACGGCAAGTGAGGACTGTGACACATCGCGTGCGGTGGAGGGGGAAGCGCCGCCATTTTGAGGTCGTTTTGCTGCGTATCGAGATTTGACTCGGAAAAGCTATGACATTCGTTTAAGTTTTAATCGTCAGCTCTCATTAAATCTATCGATTTTATATAAAACATTAGTGTAAAATAATATATTCTCCAAAAGTTTTGAGAGATGCTTTCTGGTCTTAAGAATATAGAATCATAGTACTATCGAAACCATAGCATTATAAAATAAGTATTTTCTTAAAGTTACAATTTTTATTCGCGAGCAGAACTCTTTTGAGTTAAACGTAACGATAAGGTATATGTTCTCGTGACTGTACGTATTTCTGTTGTGCTAACAATGAATGTTATTTATGTGCAGGTCCGCTCCCACGGCGTAGACACGCCGCAGTGGTTCACTGTGAGCTCCGGAGAGATGAACGCCGAGACCGTCGGCCGCAGCGTCGTCTGCAGCGCCGTGTGCGAGATGGTTCTCAAGTAATTACTTTGTTATAATATTAACGCCCCCGCTGGGTTTACGACTTGACAAAGCATGAAGATTTCTTTACTATAATATACTAAACCTTCCGAAATAAGTTCTCTAAATGGTGTTGAATTAATGCGGTTGCATCAAAATCCTTTAGGTAGTTTGGAAGAACAATGCAGTCACTTAGACAGACACGAAAAGCCAATTCAATTTATAATATGTATGGACCCTCAGTCTGTTATTATACCACTGCAGGGCAAAAGCCTTTTGAAATACAGAGAACGGTCGAAAAATGAGCTGTGTCTCGTAGAGAGATTTTAGTAAATCATTGTTTAAATTCAATGTTATTAACGAAAACTTAAATGCAGACAACGCATGGCCTAAATCGCGGTCTATAGGCATGAAAGGTTGTACCAAAATTTATAAGGAAGAATTTTTGAAAATTCATCTCTTTATGGGGTTAAATTTGTATAGAAGTTTTTCGTTTTGCCCGATGGACTATTTCAACGGGCACACGGGTATTTTATACTAATACAATATCTTAATTAACCTTAATTAAATGTGTAATTGCAGAATAAAGTTCAAATCACATAACACGTGCTGGTCAGGCGACATTCCGCTGAAGGAATGCCCCAAGGAGAACGTCCCATGGCTGGTAAAAGGTAAGATCATCCACAAAGTCCGCAAGTTTAAAAATAATTACATAATTAATAATAATAATAAGTTTTATTCATCATAAAGTAAGAATACAATGTGACGGATTTATTCATTAATAACTACAATCCGCAGAAGGCAACACTTTTCGGCCGAAATATACATTTTCGCCATAGCCGGATTAAATACGTATTATTGAAGCTAACCCTAAACTGAATCATGAGAAATTTACCAAATTTATACGGGACCACCCTGAGGTGGTCCACTGGGCGACACGACTAATAATTTATTATATATTTTTTGCTTCGCTTATCCTCATTGTTTAAAATACCTTAGTGCCAACGGAGGGCGAGTCTCAGTTCGTGTCAGTGTGGTGCCGCGTGGTGCGCGGGCGCAGTGACGGGCGCATCCTGGCGACTATGTGGCCGCTGTACGTGCTACATTCTCACCTGCCGCTCGACACAGACGTGAGTACACTGCTACAGTCCTTCCACAAATTTTACTATCAAAATCACAGTGATCTTTATAGTCATTGCAATAAGGTTGCTGTTCGGTTGCTCCCATTGACAATTCTGTCAAAATCGCAATGAACTTTATTCTCATTACAATATGGTTGCTATTAGATTGCTGCTGTCAAGAGGTAAAATAACGGTGAATGGACTGGTTAGGATTTGTCACACTGGATGCGTTCTTCGGTGTGCGGTCAGGTCAAAGTGAAGTATTGTTCATACATGATGCGGGCTGTGTTCACTTTGACATGACCGCAGACCGCAGAACGCATCCAGTGTGACAAATCCTTAAGGATAAGGATAAGACATAAGGATCTTTTAGTGCTCGAATGATGCTGATAGGGAGGCGCTGTTGGTAAACATTTGTGAGATTGTGAAATGTATTGAAAAAAACAAAATGCTTAGGCGTTAATTCGGATTTTGGCCACTTGCCAATAGATTATTATAAATAAATATTATGTACTGAGATGGCACCCTTACAATAATAATAATCACACCAAAACATTTCATGTAAAGTAGGTTGCCAAGACTTACATAACGCTTTCACTGTTAAAAAGTTATCAGATCTAATGTAGAGCCATGCTCCTAACTCTACAAGGCCTAACTCTTCAAACCTTAGTCCTTACATATTGGTCAAAATGTATGGCATGGCCGTTCACAACAACATTAAGAGCGTTAACGCCGTACCGCTTTTCATACAAACTTTCAAGACCTTATTTTTCGAAATTAATGAACCGATTTTAATTAAACTTCATACGCATAAGCAGGATACAAAGATCTAAAAAGTTAGTAGAGAAAATTTTCGAAAAATTTCGAAAAATTTGATCTAAAAATTTTTGTTAAGTTCAGCCAAATTAGACCGATTTTAAATTTTCCATAGAAATAGAGTTGGTGTGAAACTCCTAGTCTACATATCAAATTTCAGCTTTCTGGGACTTCGGGATCTAACCCTAGTTATTTTGATGAGCGTCTGACTCAGTGAATCAGTGTTGGAATCGACGATAATTACTATTAATAAAATCTAAAGTATAAAAGCTAGACAAATAAGACTTAGTATTTTTTTATAAGTCTGCTACCTAGATCCTATCCTGAGAATTTGAGTCACACTAATCGACATGATTCGGCACAGCCGGGCTGAAAAATAAACATTCAATTTTACGAAAAACTAAATCTAATTGCTTTCTATTACCTTGCAGATGGTTTAAAAAGTAGTGTTCTCCTCGGGGATAAAGTATTCTCTTTGGGCGAGCAAAATAGCGCCCGTGACTTGACATACTGTTCTATCCCCTTGATAAATAACCTACTATTTTGTCCTGGTATTACTTTCCCATTTGATAATTCCCGACTTTCACGCGAGTGATTTCGCGGTCTAATTCACAATATTTCTATTCAAAAGTCAATAGCAACACGCTAAGAGAGAATTTCTTCTTGATGATCATATTTTAGGCATAGTTTAATATTTTCCTCATAATATTACTTTGTAACTTTGTAATGTTGTAACTTTGTAATTTATACTTATGTGAACTTATGAATAATAGTACATTATGATACATGTGTGCTATGTTGATCGATAAGAAAGCCGAGAGTCAAATGATCACGCGGTTCATACGACATTTTTCAACACACTTGCGAGGAAAAAAACAGACTTGTATTGTTAAATATTAACTTGTTTGGAAAATGGCGCGCTAGTTTTGTTTTTCCGCGCGCTGTGCCAGCACTAGCGATGCGCGTGCAGGTGTAAATAAAAGCACGTGACTCTCATTTTAAATATATTAGTCTATGGCACTGACAAAACCTCTAAACAGCCTATAGAAAAAATATAATAACCACAAAATAATGTGTAGACTGATCGTAGTGTTGTCGTATGTCAAATTGTAGTTTAGTTAGTATGGAATTAGAAAGTACTATTGAACGCCAGTCAGGGTCTTTTCCGTTTGGTTTCGCATGGGACCACGGACAATTTAAGGTGTTTTTTTTGTAATTTGCAGGTCAGTATCAGGTTGTATCTTGATCAAATATGATTCGTGACTATAATATATATGTATTAACATAATTATAGTCATTAGAATAGAATCTTTCAAGTTAGATTTTCCCTTAGAAAGATGAATTAATGATTCGAATGATTATCATTCTGTAAAGACGTACCTGTTATAGTCGCAAATCATATTTTGATCAAGATACAACCTGACACTGACCTGAAAATTGCAAAAAACATAAGAAAATTTGAATTTCGCAGTTAAATTGTCCGTGGTCCCTGCGCATTCACCTTAAGGTAAATAAATATTAGTTAATTTTGGGACCAAGGACAATATAGACTATTAAAAAAAAAGTGAATTAATGAGATTAAAAAAGCGCGCACCTTCGACTAGTAAATAGTTATCTGTGGAAATATAGCACTTTGTGGATTAAAATAAAGGAAAAGCACGAGTTTTTAATACACTGCATTACGGACCTAAAAGCGGTTCAACAAAGCGGAGCAAGTGTGTTGAAAAAAATATTATTTTGTTCATTTATTTAGCTACCTTATTTTCTTACATTTTTAAATATTTCTTAAAATATAAAAAAATAAGTATAAAAAACATTTAACACATTGAAGGACACTGAACGAGATACAATTGAAGTTTTATTGTTATTACGTCGAGGGGCGTTAAGTGTCCCACAAAGTGTTAATAATATAAAAAAATAGTTATCGGCCGGTGTCGGGAGCAGGGTCCAAGCTACCGGTGGTTAGGACTCCAGAGACAGGAACCTTCTCACAATGCGAGCCGTATCAAGGAGTACTGCCTTCTGAATCAGGCCCTTGATCCGATCAGTTTTTATGTTCTGTGCTTTAAGCACAGAATATAAAAATTCGGGTAAAAGTTAACAAAACAAATCTATAATGACAAGCACAGCAAAGTGTTTGTAATAATTATAGATTTGTCTTTTTTTTTGGCACTAAAGTATAATTTATCCGAGTTAACTTTTTTATATACACGTCATGTTTCCGTGACATTAAACCAATTTTTATTTTTGTTATTATTATATTATAATAATTTACATAATATTCCTATTCAAATTTGATCAATACCAAGACGCTAAGAGATAACTCTCTTCTTTTCCCCTTCCCCTCTTGATGATCGTAATTTTGACTAAGCTTTTGATGTCGCTCAGGACACAAATCTCACGTGCTTCTTCCCCCAGGTACTGATATCAACTGAATCTCAGTCGACGAGGGAGGAGCCGACGACGTCGAAGTCGCAGCTGCAGGAAGTCAACCCCCCGATACTGCAGACGACGCCGGGTCGCGGCACCAGCACGCACTTACTGGCGCCTGGCACCACCTCCGCTAGGCACAGCCTGTCCTTCCAATATAGGTGCGTGTTCACGTCAGGTTTTGCAAAACATAGCGTTATTTGGCCACCACATTGACTACTTAACAAAATATATTCTCACCAACATCATCTTCTTAACCCTTTCTCAACAATGTTAGGGTCGGCTTTCAGTCTAACCGGATGCAGTTGGAAACCTATATTTTAGATGAAGCGACTGACTTCACAACTCAGTTACTGGTTAACACGATACCACTTTGCACGACTAGTTGTCAGTTTCAGGGTTCTGACTACCCGTAATGACTGTGAAAGATCTACGAATATACAGGGTTATAGGTAAAACACTAACAACCTCATAAGAGTTCATCGTATTCGTCATTATGAACAACTTTTATTATGGGACCAAACCTGAAATCGCGAAAAAAAATCAGCTGTTCCGTACATTTATGTTCGTATAACTAGTCAAAATGTAGGGAACAGCTGATTTTTTTTCAGCTGATGTTTGAAGAAGATTATGCCAAGTGTGTTATGCCAAAAAAAAATCAATATTCTGCCAGATAGAAGGATCCCGTAAAAACCCATGTCTAATAGTGCGTCAGTTGTGTTAAGTCCTTGGACGACATGTATAACTTGCCTCACCTGAATATCCAATCAGGAATCAGTAATAAATGTTATAATAGATTCATTCAACTTATAAAATATTTTAGATTAATATTTTTTAATGTTTTATAGCATATCAGCCATGTAAGTGTAATATTAAAAATAAAATGTATATTATGACGTTATTGTCACTAAACTATCAGTTGACCGTAGGTATTAATCCAAGGACTATAAATATATGCAAATATATGTTGGGAGCCGCGATGGCATCAGTAATAATAAACGTATTTTCTTGCTTTCTTTCTAATTCAGTAGTTGATAATTACACATTTTGAAACTTAGATTTAGCCAGACATCTAAAGAGCGAAGTTAGACTATTCAAGCTAAGCACAACAGTGTTTTATACGAAAATGAACCTTACGTAACCCTTTGTATACAGTTAATGTTCATATGAAACTCTTGATCGCAGTCGTTTTTAGGAATATTTTAGGCACATTACATTCATACGAATAAGGTTCTTTTCGTATTAAACTAATTTCGCTTTTAAATCTCGGCTTTAGACCATATTATAAATCTAATTATCTTATTTCTATTTTAACCAGAAGAATAATTGAGACTTCGTCGGTTTTTCCATACATAACAAGGGGCGGTGTATGTAAACGTACTAAATGGGTAACGTAATTTTTGGGTCCAATTAACTAACCAGTAATCACTAAGGTACATTACCCCGCGCTAATATTGCACTTGGAGCTTTGTTGGCACGAAGCGTCTCGTGCAGCATCTCCAAGTAAAGTCTAAAATCGTTGGTAATAATAATTGCACAAAGTGACCACAGACAACTTTTCAATATTTAACCGTCAAGTAAACACCCTAATTGGCAGGTCAGTTAATTTTATGAGTAGTGCTACTCGAACGTTGTGAAATTCGTGCATGAAGTTACGGGGGATTTCAGCTGCAGATTACCCTATTCGACACTTTCCTTTTGGGTGGTGGAGGAGCGGTTATCACCAATGGTCGGAATAGGTATATTGATTTTGGTACTTGTATCATAAATGCCCACAGAAAGAAGAACATGGATAAGCCATTTTCCCGGAAACTAATTCCGGTATTTCCGGATCTAATTAAGTATTGTTAATGTTGGTAGTGATTATTATTACTACTCAATTCAAAATTTAAAGGAAGGTATTAAAACTTAATTAATTTATTATTTATCTGTTTTCACGTAACGCTTCAATCCCGAAATTCCGAAAGAATGTCCATATTAATATATACGTTTCGGATCAATGACCCCAATTCAATCTACCTACTCCGACCACTGGTTATCACTCACATTGTAACTGACAACCGAACACAGCTCAATTGGACGTAATTTAGCAGAAAGGACACAACAAAAAAAAAATGACAAACACAAAAATGCGTTAGTCGGTGTAATACAACTTGACTTATGAAAATATTAGTATATTAGCCCATAGGTGACAATATTTCAAATAATTCCAGATACAACATGATTGCAGCAATACACACCTAAACTTAAAACCTCGATAACTCAAAAATAACTTATTGTGTGTTGAGTCCTTTCTGTTAAACTACGTCCAATTTTAAGTCGGCGTACTTCTATGCGGTTTTTCTCACTATAAGGCGTACTGCAGAAAGTAATTTCTATTAAATTAGGTAGTTTGTCGTTTCTTCGGTACTAGAAACAACTTATTTATATTTTGTGAAAGGATTAATAAATTATGTACAATATACATATGTCGTTCTGGTTAAATGATAAATAAATGAACGATATGGGTTTTCTCATTGATTTTCGTTTATAAGTTGCTATATCATTATCATCATTTCGGCCGAAAGACGTCCACTGCTGGACATAGGCCTCCCCCAAGCACCAACATTTCGACTTTTGCGCTTCTCGCATCCAACGAGTTCCTGCGGCCTTCACAAAGTCGTCGGTCCACCTTATGGGAGGCCTTCCAACGCTACGTCTTCCAGTACGCGGTCGCCACTCCAGAATCTTTCGGCCCCATCGGCCATCGGTTCTGCGAGCAATGTGCCCTGCCCCCTGCCACTTAAGGTGGATGTTGCGACGGGCCGTCCATACATTTTTCTTGGGGATTGTACGCTAAACACAGACACACTTTGTTGAAAACGAATCATTTTATCACTTTTCTATAATGAAATGTCCCCGCGATCGACCTTTTTAGGAAATAACTTACATTATTTACCGAGGAAAACGATCGCGAAATCCAGACGAAATTTGACAGTTGCGCCACTAGTGTGCGTGAGTTTTGACAAGCAAAGTAAGCAAACTCAATCGCCATGATTGCGATAGTTTAGAGATGAGAACTCTAGATGGCGTAAACGCGTTATTATAATTCTGTTAAATCAATATCATACGTAATAAGTGATTGATTTATTTCCTTTCCTACCTTTCATGAACAGATTCACAAAAAAAAAACGTTATAATCAATAACCTGACCTGACGACCTTACCAACGTAAACAACTTTATTACATAATATTGTTTTGTGGCAACATAAATATCATTATTCGTAGATAGGATTTATAGTGAAATGGGTAGTTGAGACCGCGAAATTCAAATTTTCTTACGTTTTTGCAATTTGCAGGTCAGTGTCAGGTTGTATTTTGATCAAAATATGATTCGCGACAATAACAGGTACATATTTACAGAATTATAATCATTAGAATCATTCATCATCCACTATTGGTGGTAGAAATCTAACTTAGAAAGATGTATTAATGATTCTAATTCTGTAAATATGTACCTGTTATTGTCGCGAATCATATTTTGATCAAGATACAACCTGACACTGACCTGCAAATTGCAAAAAACGTAAGGAAATTTGAATTTCGCGGTCTATGACTGTCCATTCATTTATGCGACGCGCGACGTTGCCGTCCCACCCGAGTTGTGTTCGCAACCTTGAAAGAATTCCGAAGAAAAGGGCGCCACCATGTTGCCACTCTTACGCCGTAGCGACATGCATGATATAAATATAATTTTGGGGCTTGCTTGTATGCAATAGTATTGCACACGGATTTTCTTGCGTGTTATTTTATTTTGTATGCTTTGCATTTTCATTGATTCAAATTGCAATATTTCTAGTATTGCAATTATTTGTAGGTATAGTAACTAATAATTATTCAATTTTAAAAGTAAGTAGGTAAGTAAGTACCTATCTTTCGGCGGTTTTAGAAACAGCAAGTTGGCCCGTGATTTTAGACGCTGAAATCCCGTCACAATACTAATTAGGTACTTACATGTCTCAATTACATAAGTACAAAGTCAGTGGTTATGTGTTTTTACCTACTTATATTTTTTGGTCAACAATACATTAAATAAGTAAGTACATAATATTATAATTCGGTAACCCAACGAGTTTGCAAACATTTGCAAAATCGAATGTACCTGTAAAATAGAATACCTTTTACGCATATTGTCAGTTTCAGACAAACAAACATTATTTTTAGTTTGATAGTTATGTCGCATCTAGCGGGGCGGCGGCGGTCTAAGTACTTGTGTTGTGCCGGCGCCGCTGGACGTGCGTTCAGAACACATTATATTGTAATCTTTGGTTCAGAACTTTGACTTTTGAAATCATTGGTTCAGAAACAAACAAATGATTGAGTTACTTACATCAAACGTGATTTATTATTGTATTTAAACATCTAATTTCTTTTTTTTTTCTTATTCATCGACTAATATTCTACCAGGAATTTATATAAAGATAAGTAAAATTTTACTTTTAGTTTCTATTTTCTGTACCTAATGATTTCGGAACGTAACCTTGTCATAAATAAATCGTATCTTATTCAATATCATCTGTACGCTGTACCTGTAATAATAATAATCTAATAGTAGGTAGCAATTCTTTTCTAGTAGAAAGAATGCTTGAATACAAATCAAATCAAATAATTTATTTGCATAATACACGTGAAAAAGGTGTTACAGGTATAAAATACGACTAGGAAATTCTGAGATCTCATTGTACGGTTGTGAAATTCGATAGTATTAAATTTTATTCAAATACTGAGTTTATAGAAGTATTGTACTATTTTTTTGTTTTTCTATTTCAGATTTCTCTAATCCTGAAACTGATTAATTTCAATGGATAGGAGTATATTATGTGTTCTGTGATTTCAATTGACTGTGGAAACTGTTCCAAAGAAATGTTTATCTGCGATATCTGGGTATCGCATTGTGGACCTGAAGAATGTAATTTAATGGGCATTCCAATTGGAAAGACCGAAATATGTGTGAATCTTCACAAATTGAATTTGTTAGTGAGATGAGAAGTGAATTAATTTTCAAGTGCACTATGTCTGGTAATTGCGTGGAAGCACTACGGAGAGCAGTAATAAAATAAATACTGCATTTTTGTGGGCAACTGCGACTGCTGGTAGCTATTACACTCAATCAGCTCACATTACAAGTCTCATGAATATTCCAATAATGTCGCCAAATAAATGACTAAATTTCGTCGTGTTGAAAAAAAATTAGGCAGTGTGTGGTTTGAACATTTGTCAGAGGAAATTAAAACTGCTGGTGAACAAGAAAGGTCAGTTGCTATTCAAAAAGGTCATGTATCTTCAGACGGTGTTCCATATGTTACTGTATGTAGTTGGATGATGGCTGAAAAGGTCATATGGCTACAACTTTGATTCATGTTCTTGTATGGTAAGTTAATGTATTACCAAACACACATACATAAACATATACCTTCTTCTCATGGGGGTAGGCAGAAACTACAGAACGCCACCTGCTAAGATACCTTACATACCTACTCCGTTACTAAACACATATTTGGTTCTGTATGAACTTTTTACTATGTGCAATATTTACAAGTGTTGCTTTTTCTTTTCAGGCCTGCATTGTTGGTAAAGAAACTAAGAAATGTCTATTTCTTGGTGTTCAAAACAAATATTGTTATACGTGTCAATATTATGAAAAAAGGAGACATGGACATGAAAGCACATAATTGTTGCAAAAATTTTACTGGACCGCCTACAGCACTAATTATGGTGTCACTAATTATTGTGGAAGGCTTTCAAAAGAGTGAAGAAATGCATCAACTTCCCTATTTGAGTTTTATTGGATACGGAGACTCCTCTGTTTGCAAACTTGAAAGAGAAAGTGTCATATAGGAACTTTGGTCTGAGATGGAAACATAATCAAAAAAAAATGAACGCAAGAATCATGTAATTAAAAACTATACGAGGGCACAGGTCGAGGGTTGAGGGCGAGGGGGAACTATACAAGGTAAATAAATAAATCAAATTTGTATTGACATCTCAAGACCAGTGAAGCATATTCTGTATTCATATTTGTACTTTTTTTAGATGTTTGCCAACACTAAGCTCCCACTTTACGGGCGAAATATTTTGAAGCCAAACGTGATGAAGGTTACACTAGTGGCATGGAAAATTATAATGTGTATCAGTGAGAGTAGCAGATTTGCGAAATAGCCCGCTTTTGTATTCGGAATACATGAAAACTGCAAGCATTATTACTGCAATGTCAATAAAACAGCTGCAAATGGAAATATAATAAGTCAGAAATTGTCAGTACCAGTAAGAAATGCTTTGATTATCATGGTACAGTATTGTTTCTTTGTATGTTACATAACCATCTATTATATTTCATTGATATTAGAAAATAAAAACATATTCTATTTTCAGGATGATCGCTTGCTACTGGACACAAATGGTATGGAACTGTATGGAAAAAGCAGACCACACCCAGGGACACATTAAATAAAATACATAAATCGAAAGGAACAAAGTTGTATTCTGCCAGAAATCATATTGAGACATGGTCAAAAAAATGCTAAATGTGTAGATTTGAATGGTATGTATACACGGCTAGATATCAAGTTATACATTTCCAGTATAAGCTGACCTCCCATTATATGGAAATCTTATACAATGCGAGATCAGCTTATACTGGAAATGTATAGCTGGTTAATTATGTAGCCGTGTGTACCAGTATATACTGGCACACAAGGCAATTTTTTTAACTTCATAAATTGTATCAATTTCAATGTCTAAAATATATTATTATGTTATTCTAGTGAAAAATCGTCCATCAACATCAGTTGGAAATTCGAGCAAATAGTAATTTTAATTTTAGAGCAGCTTTGGAGATTGATGGTAAATGACATTTTGAAATGAATAGGAAATAATATTTGTCCAAAGTAACATAATTATATACTAAGTAAAGTTATTTTTCTTTGCAGCAGCCTTGTAGCAGTGGACAAAAAGACTCACGGCACATGGTGAAATCATCAAGTCAAACGATTTTTGTTATATTGTATTTTTGTAGTAGTTTGTTTATAATCAACATTATCATTGTATATTACTTTTTATTTGTATTTACTATAAAATGAAAAGGTGAAATAATACTTTATTATGTAAGATAACCACCTGGTGAACTCAATAAGCTGGTCTTTAGATTTTTATTTTTCTAAAAACTGATAAGAGGGCTTTGACATTATAAAATATTTTTTCACCTACCTCAATTTAGTATGCGATGTAATCGCATACTAAATTGTATTTTTTTGATTTGTTGTTATCTTTTGTTTTTTCTTGTGTATGTTATGTGTAATATCTGTAATTATTGTAATAATTGATTATGCTATAAATTTAATCATGTATCAGGCTTCATTTGTGTCACTTCAAATACTTTTATTTGATAATTAATTACGGTGTAAGGTGTTCTAATAAAACTATCTTTATAAACTGTGTAGACTGAAGTTTTTGTAACTGAACAGACAGCTGTGCTGCTGGGAGTTTGTTGCGCCACTTCTTTCTAGGTAAAGCTCTAGGAAGTGGTGAAGAGCGGGCGTTTTGGGGGACTGTCTTATTGTAATTTTGACATTCGAAAAGTGCTGATTCTCAGCCTAGTTTGATTATTAAATGATTTTATATAAATGCTTGACTTTTATTATCCTATCATCATACTCATGCGTTTTCCCCATGGGGGTAGGTAGAAACTACAGAACGCCACCTGCTACGATACCTTACATACTCCCTTTGTCTCGTTTACGTTCATAAATCTTGTCATACACGCACGCTGGTTGCGAGTACTACGCACAGGCACAGTATTCTCAAGAAACGTATTTCATTTTTCATATAAATATCGTAGCAGGCGGCGCATTTTTTAAATACACGCCATCTAGTGGTCTATTCTTATAAACGTATGGAAGTACTCGCTTACGTCTGTGTGTGTAAACGACCTGTATTCAATGGCAGATTTTATCTAACAGTTATGTGTCGAATTGGGTGGATTTTGAGGCAATGTTATGACCAAATTCAATAAAGTGTAATGTCCGATAACCGCGTCCACTACTTTTACGACTTAATAATGTGCCAATTACACATAAAACAAAATAAACTAAAAATGTTGACTTCAGCGCCATCTAGCGGGAAAATGTCCAAGAGCAGATCGTATGATGCTCCTTAAGTTTGGCAATTCTTCGGGCTATGTCGGTTACCTTGGTTCTCCTGCGGATCTCTTCATCTCAGATTCGATCACGCAGGGAAACTCCAAACTCCAAGTATAGCCCTCTCCATTGCTCTTTGGGTGACTTTCAGCCTTCTAATAAGGGCCATTGTGAGCGACCACGTTTATGAATAGCAGTTGTTATGTAATGACGACGAAAACTCAAAACGGTGAAGGAAAACATCGAGAGGAAACGGGCATGTCCTAGAACCAAAAATTCGAAGACATGTGACATCCACCAACCCGCACTAGGCCTGCGTGGTGGATTACGGCCCACTCCCTCTCGCAAAGAGGAGGCTTGGGTTCAACAGCGGAAACATTTTATATGCTGATTATGCTACGTAATGATGATTATATCCACAGGGATTTAGAATGTCCGGTGACTCGTGAGGCGATTCCGATGCACTACGGCGTGACCGACACGTCCGTGTTCGACAAAAGGTCGCCCGTCATGAACATCGATGACGTCATCGAGGATATCAGGAAATGGTTAGTCAACCTTTGTAATGTATATTACAAACTTTTAACAAAAACAAAACATAGTAAACAGAACTACTATGTATCACTGGTGCGCTTTCCTCCCCTTACAGCTGCGCATTCTGAAAGTTGGCAACGTCGCAAATTGCTGACAAATATACTTACCTGTTTTGATTAATTTGTCAATGTATGTATGTATGTAGTATGGAAATATGAAATCGCTCTATAGTGAGCTAAAATATTGAAGAAATGCAATAAATTCATATCGTTACACTGAATGTTTGGCTTTAGATGTAAGAAAAGCATTTGGAAACTTTCCAAGTACCCTTTTTGCACCTAAAACTGAAAATTCATTCATAATATTAGTTAGTTGGTTTGTACGACTACAAACATTTCTACACGTCAATCATATTTTTAAAACGTTCGAACCCATTTTGTAATGAGACGGATTAACGCCTTGACAATTCAAAAGTGCCTGTTATTGGTTAATTAGAAATAAATGCTTTGTGTTTGAGTTCGATGTATGTGTCTGTGCAGGTTGGACCGTTCGGGTCGTCTCGCGACCAAGGCGTGGCCTTACTCGGTGGTGCAAAAACATTGGCAGGGCGAGTGGCAGGCTGCGACACTGCAGCCGCGGTGCGATGTAACGGTAAGCACGAAGGATGGGACTGTAACTTGTTATTGACCAGAGGGGCAATTCTCGTCATTTTAA
This sequence comes from Mesoligia furuncula, assembly GCA_916614155.1. Lineage (NCBI taxonomy): Eukaryota > Metazoa > Arthropoda > Insecta > Lepidoptera > Noctuidae > Mesoligia > Mesoligia furuncula. The sequence goes on from OU744790.1 coordinate 38,951,365, forward strand.
GAACGTTTACAGTCTGGGGCCCTAAAAAGGCCACTTTGGCAGAATCATAAAAGGATAACTTAATGGACAGTTAACTGTTAGTTTATCGTATCAAATCCCATGGGTGAAGCATTTTTCAATTATTTTTTTTTGTCTGTGCTAAAATACCAATCAATCCAATCCCAATCTCTTTGATTATACCTACGTAAAACAACGAAAAAAGAGTAACACGTACAGTCTACGCCATATTATAATTCATAATGTTATCCTTTTATGATTCTCCAAAGTGGCATTTTTAGGCTCCCTGATCTGTCAAAACTACCTCTTATTTCCCTACATTTTTGACATTGATTGTCGCTGTGATGTGATTGCGATTAGATTTTGAACGTTTGTTAACCGACGAAAAAACGGAGGAGATTCTCAAGTCGACGCGTATATTTTGTTTTTATGTTTGACCACGCATAACTTTTTACAGAGTAATCCGATTTCGATAATTCTTTTTTTATTCGATAGGGTATACCTCGAAGTTGGTCCCATAAAAATTTGAACAAAAAAATCCTACCCATAGGGTGGGAAAACAGGGGTGATTTATTGTTCACTCACAGATCAAATAATAGTTAAAGTAGAATTATAATAACAGTTAATTAGTAGCTAAAGTATGGTAGGTAGCTATTTTAAAAGTAATCAATAATTAAGCATGTAGTAATTAGTAAATTATAGCCAGAAAAAATTATAAAATAAAAGCTTTTTAACAAAAAAATTAAACCGCTGAATAACTAAAAAGCAAAAAAAAAATTAACCTTTTTTATTTAAAAAATAACTGAGTTCTTAAACTAAGTAATTTTGAGTCGGCGCCAAACAATCAATGAACAAAGATCACTAAATTACCTTAAATTTAAAGAAATAATTAGTAAACAAATCAAATTAACTCTTCAAATTAACATTTCTAAAAATGCGCTCTCCGCACGACCACTCGCAACGACGTGCGCCCTCACGTGTGTGCCCGCTCGGGTTGTTGTCTCGCTGACATTAACTTTGTGAACGCTCATTTTCCGGCGAAGGGGCGTGTCGCGCTGCGTCGCCGCCAAGTATTACGCTTTACGTAATCAATTAATTTGCTTGTTTGGCGCCGATTCAAAATTACTTAGGTATACTTTACTTTTTGGTTACGGGAATCGGCCTTCTGATCATTTGACTACAGACATATAGACTATGTTAGAGCAAAGTGTGACAAGACAGCAGATTTTTATAGAATAACACCACAGTATGTGGTGCCGCCACATACTGTAGTGTTAATCTGTGTTAATTGACATTACACTTGAATTGACACTATTGGCAGCTCACGTCACCTAAGTTTTCGCGTTTAGATTTTAATAAAACATATTGGCAGTTGTTTCATTGCTCAAGCACGCGTTTTTCAGTGAAAGCCTTATGAGCATATTTATAAAAGTGACATTTTCCTGCAGATCCGCTACACCGCCGTGCGCGCGGGCGGCGGCTGCAGCCTGGAGGCGCAGCTGTGTCCCGTGGCGCTGCTGTGCAACGCGGCGCCCGTGTGCTTGACGCTGCGCTCGCACGACGCCGCGCCCCTCTGCAGGCTGCGGTCTGGGACCGCCATATCACCGCCTTCTGCCATTATACAGGTATTTTCAGGATAAGGAAATGTGAACACCAATAAAAATCTTTATAAATATTTAAAAGGAGAAACTGACTGACTGACATATCAATGCAAACCCTAAATTACTGGGCCTAGAAACATGTTTGCACAAGGGTTCCTTTTATAATGTAAACGAGCACTAAAATAGGGTTTTTGGAAATTCGATTTTTATTTATTTATTTATAGGAGGACCAACAGCTATAACAAAAGCATAACAATAGTAAATGAGACATAAAGCCAATTACAGATTCTCACGGGTAAAAATAAAATTTAAATTTTGATTTCTTTATGGGGGTAATTATCTTGTCATTATTAGTTTTTCAAAATTACTCCCCTATAAAGGTTTTGCGAAAATCAATAAACATCGTTGCTACATGAATTTATATTTACATGATAAAACAAATTGGTCGCGCGCTGAACTGTAATTGCGGGTAACTACCCGCAATTACAGTCCAGCGCGCGACCTTTTATAAAGCCGGAAAAATCACTTTAAACTATAGGAATATGCGAGAGATTACAGATCCTTATGAAAGGTTATTCTCAATCACTGAGAAACCGGGTACGTACAGAAATGGAGGATGCGCAGACGATATGACACCATCAAATGAAGGAATTAAGATTCACTGACTGCTGCTGCTCTTGGATCAGTCTGGTAATACCCCCCCGGCCGAGGAACTGAAGTATTCTTGAAGCTGAGGGCGCCCCCGCGTGATTTTGCTTAATTTTGGCGAATGGCACGTACTCCAGCGAGGCTAGACCGATCTATGCCTGCGAGTATGTTTAATTAGCGGAGATTTTAATTATGGTGGCTTTTATTATTAATTTTGACGCGGCTCCAGCCGAAAATCGACGAAGGGTGTCAATTTGACGAAACAGCGATGCGGTAGTAACTGATGTTTGAACTGTCCTTTTTTCTAGCGTGTCCGGCCCCTATATAGGCTCGTAGTGGTGAGGTTCGAATCCTCCGCGTCATGTCTCTCTTCCAACAAAGAAGGTAGTCAATCAAACGGCGTGAACACAAATTTTGATGTTTTAAAAAACATCAACCCCTGTTGGGAGATATAAGTTTATATGACTTATGTTCCTTTTTCATCAAACAAACTTGAAAATTGACTCGAATACTTATCGATATAAATAATGAAGATCATCAATTTTCGAAAACTATCTTTTTATGGAGAGTGGAGCTAGCTGGTGTCGAAATCCACGCGGAGAATGTCACGAACAAAGCACTATATAGTAACTGATCATTCTGTTTCAGAAACCGTTCTTCATGTCAATCGAGGTGGGTCGCGAGACGTTCGTGAGCTCTCGACTGCAGGTGTCCACAGAGGACCCGGGCCGGTACGGTACGCTGTCGCCCGGACACGTGGCCCTGGACCACGCCGCCAACTTCGCCATACTGTGTAACCAGAAGGTGACACAATAACTTTTACAGTAAATTGAAACTTCGATCTAGTTGTCAGCATCATCATAATTATATCATTCTCTTTCCTAATTTATTTGGGGTCGTTGCAGCCCGTATTCTTTTTCCATACTTCGCTAGTGGTCGCCATCTTAGAAATCACTCCCTTCATAGCCATATTATCATCTTTCTAGCCACATCAACTTTCTAGCCGTATCATTTTTATAACCATATGATTTTTATAGCTATATTCTCTTTATAGCCATATCATCTTTATAGCCATATTATCATTATAGCCATAACATCTTTCTAGCCATATCATAATTCACAAAGTCATCCATCGTTTCTTCGGTCTTCCTCTGCTCTCACAGCCAACTTTCCGCACGACATTTTCCTCATTCCTCCGCAACTCATGCCCAGCCTCACAACCGATTTCCACACAACTTTTCAGTTACAGTTGCCTCTTTCAGACTTCCTCTTGTATATTCATTTCTTGTTCGCTTAACACCATTCCCAGTAAATCGAAACTTCAGTAATGTTGAAACGATCTAGCTGTCAAATGGAAAACTAGACCTTGTCGTTTTATGACGTATAAGTGACATTCACCTTACATAAATAAATACATAATCAGCCTATAAGGTTCCCACTGCTGGGACACAGGTCTCCTTTCGGTGAGAGGGAGTGGGCCGTAATCCATCGCGCGGGCTTAGTGCCGGTTGGTTGGGTGATGATATAATTTACACAAATTAAGGCGCCTGTCTGGGTTCGAACCTACGACCTATAACTTCCGCTAACCGCAACCTTAGGGTTGTACAATTCTATAGTCGACTGTACTTTTGACCTTTATTGCGTCCCGTTCAAATAACGTTTGAGGCTAAGATTCTGGTTCTTGATGGAACTGAAAGATGCTGCACCGACAAAAGCAGTAGCCTGTCAAGAAAGAAAGAATAACATTTATTTACCAATAGTTCATAAAATCATGATACTCAAAACGTCATGTCAACATCCATACTAATATTATAAATTCGAAAGTAACTCTGTCTGTCTGTATGATACCTTTTCACGTCTAAACCACTGAACGGATTTCGATAAAATTTGACAGAGAGATAGATTGCATCCCGGGGAAGGACACAGGAAAGTTTTTATCCCGATATTCCCACGGGATCTACACTTATGCGGGTGAAACCGCGGGGCGCTGCTGGTTTCATATACATATCTAAGAGTGACAGTAGTAATTTGAATATACGAAGGTGCAATTTAATTTATGTTAGTCCATTTGCTTAAAAATAAATTTCCCTGACTTTAGCATGATTGTTCCCTAGGTGGCGCTCCTAACGCTGTACTACGAGATCAAGGAGCATATCAACGTGCTTGGCTTGACGTCGTCCTATGTGCTCATCAACAGGCTCGAAAGGGACATACTGGTATGCTATCCACCATCATCATAATCATACAGCCGAAAGACGACCACTGCTGGACACAGGCCTCCTCCAAGCGTTGCCACAGTGACCGATCCTATACTTCTCACATTCAGCTGATTCTCGCGACCTTCACCAGCCAATATATTCTGTAAACATCATACCGTGAAAACTTAGCTGAAGTGAGCTGTCAATAGTGTCTGTCGCTAGCAAATACTGTATAGGGCGTCCCACGGCTATGCCACATCAGAACATTTTACTTAGCTACAGGGTATTTTTTTTCTCTTGTAGCGGGTTCGATTCCCGGTTCAACCATGTAATTATTTAAAAATCTAAGAATGCAGTTTAAATTGTTTTTAAATTAAAATAATGTCTTCTTTCAGTAAAATTTTCCATCTACAATATTCAAGGTACTTTCCCTCCATGTCTGTAGCATAGCCGTGGGATGCCCTGTATAACCACTTGACTGCGCATACAGTGCCCCGACGCTCGAAAAATATTGGCTTTTGGTCGCCTAGGCTACGGTACTTGTAACCATTTTAGTTGTGTCCAAGTAATAGACCTCTGTGCACGCTAAATTAATACAATTTTTGTAACTTTTTATGCAATTATAACGCATCAAAATGCCTTCATGCGCGGTGAAGTGGTGTGGGGAAACATTCCAAGACATCTAGTTACAAAAAGGATGGTCGAAAAAATATTTTTGATTTAATCAGATTACGAGTCACCGCAGGGTTATCTAAAATAGTCGGTGGGTAAACGAGCACATTTTTTTAGTCGCGCGTTGATGTCTTTTGGAAAAGTCTCGTTCTTGTATTAGACAATTCTAATGCTTCTATCCCTTTCTTTCACTTTGTATGTTTAGCGTAAAAAATTGTGATTTTACCTTTAATAGCTGAAAGTTGATATCGAAAATAATAAAATTAAAATTAATACAATTTTTATTCAGTTCAATTACTTTAATAAAATACCTATCTACTTTTAACCGACTTCAAAAAAAGGAGGAGGTTCGTCGGTTTTTTTATGTATGTTCCGGGATTTTTTTGTTATCTCTCCCCGACCGGAACCGATCGGTCCAGAAAATTTTTATGTCGCCAGGCACCGCTGGGACTCACATGCTCTGTGCTGGGGCCGATCGGTCCCAGTGCGGTCGGGCGATTTCACACCCAATTATTACGAAGCCACAGATAACAACAAATGAGTACAACTTTCACTTGGATTCGCTACAATTTCGTGCAAGGCGGTCCTACAATCATACATTACATCATAGTGAATTTGATAATGTTCTATTTTTTGTTTTGTAAGTATAAGTAGTAAATATTTTTCACTTTGTACGTTTTGAGGGCGGTGGTCTTTGATGTAAAAAAGTTTTTTTCATCTGTTTGTTTGACATACATGTTTTTGTGTTTTGAAATTAATACCGATTATTTTATAAGGTCGGTTTTAAAATCTCGGATTGGGTATAATTTATTCCCGGATATTAATTTCCATCAATTTGAAATAGAATCAACAAATCATTTAATTGAATTAGCAAAATGCATAATTCAAAAAATGTAGACGCTCCGCTCGTTTGTAATTTTTTACAAAGAACAATCAGGACCCTAAAACTGTAAATCGGAAAACATAATTAAGTATTATTTCATTTTAAAACCAAATTAATTCATTTTAAAAATCAATAATAACAGGATGCGTTTTTTTTTTGTAATTGATTGATTTTGATTAAATATTATTTCTATGATTTTAATTGAGTATTTTTCATAATGTTAAAAACTATTTTATCGATAACGATTATTTTCTCTTAATGAAGTAGAGCAGCCCTAACGATAGTCATGCCTACAACAACTGACCAATTGCAGCCGCGCGTTCTTCCTCGTCACTCGGCCCGCGAGTGAGTCGTGTGCTTCGAAGAAATCGGCCGCGGAAACACTAGTGGTTATATTCTCTTTGGGCGCTAGCATTAGGTGAAATGACAGCTCACGTGTGGTCTCAGATATCTATGAATGAAAACAATCTAAATATATAAAACTCAAAGGTGACTGACTGAGTGATCTATCAACGCACAGCCCAAACCACTGGAGGGATCGGGCTGAAATTTGGCATGCAGGTAGATGTTATGACGTAGGCATCCGCTAAGAAAGGATTTTGATAAATTCTACCCCCAAGGGGATAAAATATGGGATTAAAGTTTGTATGAAACTTTGTCAATTTTAAACCGATCGGGCTAAGACTTTGCATGCATATAGCTACTATGACGTAGGCATCCCCTAAGAAAGGATTTTGATAAATTCTACCCCCAAGGGGATAAAATAGGGGATGAAAGTTTGTATGAAACTTTGTCAATTGTAAACCGATCGGGCTGAGACTTTGCATGCATATAGCTACTATGACGTAGGCATCCCCTAAGAAAGGATTTTGATAAAGTCAACCCCCATGGGGATAAAATAAGGGATGATGGCGGATGTAAATGTATTAGTTTTTTTTAATAATACTTAACGTGAGCGAAGCCGCGGGCAAAAGCTAGTAATTACATAAATCGCATAAATGGGACAAAATAACTATCCTATGTTTTGTAATATGTAAGAATGATGTGTGTTGTCTGTGTGGTGCCGGACTTAAAGAATTGCACCACCCCTTACTTCCCGTGGGTGTCGTAAAAGGCGACTAAGGGTCTTACCGGAGAATGGGCAGCAGCGTTCTCTATTTATTCCACCATCATACCATACTGCGATCGCCAACCCGCCTGCCAAGCGTGGCGATTATGGCAAACCCCCCCCAAAATTGGGGGAGGCCTATGTCCAGCAGTGGACGTCGATCGGCTGAAACGACGAAGAATGATGTGCAGAAACACGTATGAAAAAACTATAAAAACGCATCAAATTGTACATTTTTTACTTCTCACGGTTCCAATTTGACTACCGAAACGATATCAGTCGACCAATCAATATTCACTTGTACTACTATTGTTTCGTTTATTTGAGATCTTCGTTTTTCGCAGGTCTCAGCAATCGCAGTTCCTGACGACGTAGATGATTATATCACGTTGCGCCCCAAAACCTTCGCAGAGATCCCGCCGACTAAAGGCAGCAGGTCAGTATTGCAGAATACATAACACCAGTTACCTTCTTTTTTTGTTGAATGTTCCTGCCCCTTGCCCTCGATCACACCTAATGGAAAGCAATGAATGAGGTCTATGAAGGAACGAGCGTGCCCAGAAGTTGGCTGTTCACTCTTGCTTTAAAGGCAGACGGGTTAAATGTGGAAGGGAACACAGATGCAAAGAGTTCCTCATTTTGGCTGTGCGCATAATAAACGTGGAGAAGCGCTTATTACGACTAGTCGGGATATCAAGTACCTCTTCTTCTTTTCGAATCCTAGATTACTTTGGCCCAGTAGCTGGCCACGCTCATCGTAACTACAGAAGCGTGATTGAGTTTCAAATATCCAAGCCACATTAAAATTTCTACATTTTTTTTTTTCTGTTAACCTGTACTGTCCCACTGCTGGGCAAATGCCTCTCCCATTTTCTTCCACATTTCCTTGTGCTGTGCCTTCTCCGTCAAATAGGTTAGGAACGAGTCCAGGGAATTTAATATTATAATAATACTAGCTACTGCCCGCGACTTCGTCCGCGTGAAATTCGTAATAATAATATTACATTAATATTTTAATAAGATTATGTATAAATATACAAGGTATGAAAAAATCAGCTGCTTCCCTTTTTTGCTGAGTTATTTTGATTGAGATTTTGGTCTATGTAATTGGATCAATTGGGGTCAAAAAAGTTTATGTGAAAATTACGAATTTTCTTATTGATGGTACTTCGATATTTGATTTGAGTATGTAAATGGTACACCAGAGACTGGTTACCAGAATATTCTATTTGCCTTGCTTAACTTCGTACCGCACTTCCAGCTCTGCTTCCGGCACACCGCTGTGTAAGTTCTGGCTGCGCGGGCGCTGGCGCGGCGGCGACCCGGCCGAGTTGCGAGTGTTCCTGTGCCTCGCGCTGCCCGCGAGCGCGTACGCGACGCGACTCGCCGTGCCCGTTCGGCTGGGGCAGCCGCCGCTCAGGAGAGCGGTGTCGATTATTGACTCTGAACTTAAATCGGTTAGTATTTAATTTATTTCAGATATGTAGGTATACAACATAACTAGCCGGCGATTTAAATATATCTACGGCATTGCATAGTCAAATTTTAACAACATTTACAAAATAAAAAATAATGTAAAGATAAAATGTCACATAATCCGTAAATGCCGTCCTTCCGCGCCGCCATGCCACCGCCCGCTTGGTGCCAGTATGCCCTCAGTGTGTGTCAAGAAATTTTAATTTTTAAAACTTTACTACTTCTATATAAAAAAAAAAATCGATGTATATTTTACCCATGTTTGCAAATTAATAAATGATTTATGCAAAAAAAAAAATTAATATTAAAAAAATCGTTTCTATGGCTTCTTTACCACCTATAGATGTAACAAGGTTTAAAATATTTCGTGTAAGAATAAATAAAACCTATTTATAAGTATTAAAAAACAATGCGGTGTGTTGGTCTCGCAAAAACTCGATAATGGCTCGGCCGGTTAGAATATAATCAATATAATAATGGAAGTTGCATCGGCTTCAAAAATATGTCTCACTGCAATATTCAGCTGAATCAGATACCTCGTTGTGGTGGATGATATCTGACATCACTTTGACAGCATGAAAATCTGATAGAAAAATGTTTGGTTTTTTTGATATCGCAATCAGTGCAGGTGCCGCTCATATTGCAAAAATATGTGACATCCCGCTGGCAGCACACAATTACAGTCATGTTTGAATGTAGTAATGTCAATAACAAGCGATTTTTTTTCTTTTGCCAACTGAGCCGATGTCGACTATTCTTCCAGTATAAATTACCTATCTTAAAGTAGGTGTGTATTCATTTAAATTATGCTGTTAGGTTTTTATGCTGCCAGAGTGATGTCAAGACACATGTCAAATGCATCTCATATGTAATATTTAAGTCTCTTTTAGACATAAAATTGCAGTTTTAGTTGATAAGATAATCCCTAAACCTTTTATAACGAAGGTGAGCTCTATGGAAGGGTTTTTGAACATTCTACGCCTAGAAGCGTTAAATAGGGGATGAAAGTTTGTATGGAAGTTCGTCATTTTGCCGATGAGAAATGCACACAGCTTGTTATTTTTATAAAAATCCAATTTTGTGTATTTAACTTCACCCTCAGATCCCGATAACGGTGACTCAGATGAAGCAGGACGGCCGCTGGCTGGTGGTGGTGGCTCCGGACCCTTGTCCCCAGTTCGTGGTGCAAAACCACACGTGCCTGACGCTGGCCGTCGCACAGCCTATACTCTCTCCGGACGAAGCCACCTCTTCGCGCACAGAGGTAAAGTCGAAGTTTTTATTTACAAAACATAGGTGGGTGTAAAAACGGGTGTTATAACAATACAGGGGAGATTGTTCCTAACGCCCGATACTAATGAACTTGCAGGCTAAAGTGGAATGCGAGGGCTCCAAGTGGTGGTGCATGGTACCACCTAAGGCTGCCGTGCACTACTCCACGCCTGCGCACTGCGCGCGCTTCCCGCCCGACGCCATGCCGCCCGTCTCTATAGCCTCGCCCATCCTCACCTTCGCTAAGGGGAAAGGTACTCGACGAACTTAATACTTACACATTGTATGGATATGAGTAAATCAAAATCTTTAGTTAGTCGGGCTCGCACAATATAGGGTTCCGCACCAAACTAAACTAGTAAATAAAGTTCCGCTAGCTTCTAAACAATCTATACTATACATCTAAATAACATGGTGTTGCTAAAACATGTTTTTCTTCAAATCGATTTGACGGTAGATAAATCAAAATGCAAATATGTTTTTGGTTTTTGACTGGTAAACTGTGTGCGCGTCATCGAGACTTAAATGCTATGCCAAAATTAAAATTCCTATGTGGCATTGATCTCTAAAAAAATATCTGTGACAGACAAAAAAGTGATGTTATAAAGATTGTTTCCGGTTCCCTGGCGATGTTCTTTTCACCGATGCCTGTAATGTTTAAGATAATCTTAGTACATATGAATTGGAAAAGTTACATTGGTACTTGCACGGATTTGAACGGGTACACTACATAAATACGAAAAACTTTATTCCGACAGTCACAAATACGAATTTCAAAATACCGATTTTCATAATTCCGAATGGTTCAAAATTCCTTATATAACAACTCCGATTTATCATTCATCCTATTTTTATAATTCCGAAAACATCGTGAGGAAACCGGCATGTCCTAGAACCATAAATTCGAAGACATGTGACATCTGACAATCCGCACTAGGCCCGCGTGCCCTTCGCTCGCTCTTGCATCCTATGTCGACGGAGCCCTGCTTCGCGGGGCTCCTATTTCTGGGTAAAGGGTTTAAAGTAACCTAACCAACCTAAGCTCGGGGTGCCCTTCGCTCGCTTTTGCTTCCTAAGTCACCTATCGACCGACCGCAACCATGCAACTGATATCACCCGAAGGGTTTGTCCTATCGCGTGTAGGGAGAACTGGTTTGGCCTAGGCGAAACTAGTTCATCCTAAAATCGTTAAGGAGAAGAAGAAAACACAAAGAAATAATATTAATAACAAAGTAGACGTTTTTAAATTACATTAAACGTTACATAAAGATTTTGAATTTATATAGGTATGTAACTGAATTTTATGCTAATTGAATCAGAATCCTAATTTTAGCAGATTATTCGGGAAATTGATAGTCGGAATGTCATGTTTCGGACCGAGAACCCATCGAGCATTTGATTCTTCGAACATAATTATGAAAATCGGAAAACAAACAAATGTCATTTATGACTTTCAGTAAAATAAATTTCGTGATTTTTAATAATAGACATTATAATTCTTAGGTATTATGAAATTCGGACTTTTGGAAATCGGAACTTCGAAATTCGGAATAAAATATTTCGGAATATTTGGGTGTTCCCGATTTGAACCCATAACATAAAACCTCGACAGTAAGGAAAATAGCAGTTAAAAAATTATTATGTTTGATTTGAATCAACCCTTAACTCACATGCCAGTTAGCATCCACAAAACCTCACATACTCCACCCCCGCAGACGAGACACAGCTCGAGTGGTGTGCGCCCGTGGTAGCGGCGGACGGCGAGCAGCTGCTACAGTACTACGGCGGCGTCACCATCAAGCTGCGCGTGCACACGCACCCGCACTCCACGTTGCTCGAACTGCAGGATGTCGACCAGGTATGCTGGTTCATTCCAAGTAATTATAGGAGAATTGACTTACATGACAGACCAAGTATAAAAAGACGCATATAAATTGCGGGAGTGTTCCCACAATTTATATACATCTTCTCAGTGACGTCGCGGTCTTCATCCACGTCGCGTTCGGGTGGGTATACCTAGAAAAAATATTAATTAAGAGTTTCTTCTTGCTTGCATGATTCTTAGAATTTCCGCGAAAATAAACTCTATCATCATTGAAGCCGAAAGACATCTAACGCTGGACATAATCCTCCTCTCAGTTATAACATACACTGCTAGAACTTTCCGAGAAAAAGTATACCATCATAACCTGCCTTAATCGGGGTCGTCGCAACACGCTTTCTTCTTCCATTCTCCCTTGTTAACGGTCACGCTTGCTCATCCATATTTATATGGCCTTCCACAAGAAAAAGTACATACTCGTATCATCGTAAATTATTGTTACAACAAATATTTCAGAACGACATATCGGCGAGCGACATACGTCGCCGACTACAGGGCGCCATTTCGAAAGATTATGAGCCCGTTCAGACTGAGACTGAGAGGGTAAGTGCTTTTTATAAATCACTGCATTGCACGGGTGTAATTTACTTACCGATATAGCGACATGTCCAAACATCGAGATTCCTGTGCATAATCTCAGTTGAGTATGAATGTAATATACACAAGTTTAATTAATTTTAATTGTGTGGAAAAGGGAGATCAAGGCCCCTCTCCCTTTTCCACACAGTTCTGTCTTTTTCTATATGTTTGTGGTGTATGTGTTTTACAATAAATAAATATAAATAAATATCATGCAAAATCATTCATCATTATTTTATACACATTGTCATCAATGAAATATATGAATTATATATAAAATATATTTCATACACGAAATTACATAAATATTTACCTTGTAAAGTATTAGATTGCTCGTATCATTATTTTGAACGCGAGGATTGGGTAACTTTTTTTTCGCAGTTAGTTTTAATGATGGTCTGGCATTTTGAGTACTATAAGCGGCCTACCCAAACATCCTTTCTTTGGAACATTCTTCCTTTGTTCGTCAAGTCGTTGAGCTCCTTAAGTTCTGAGTTGAGTGACACGATTACTGATAAATGCTTGCACTGATGGTCAAATGGTTTTTTGAGGAAAAAACCACACAGATTTGCTGTGTGGTTCTTTCCTCAAAAAACCATTTCAGACACTAATCTACATGGTCCTCACATAGTCTCACCAATACCATTTCAGACACTTATCTACGTGGTCCTCACTTAGTCTGACCAAGACCATATCAGACACTAATCTACATGGTCCTCACATAGTCTGACCAAGACCATTTCAGACACTAATCTACATGGTCCTCACATAGTCTGACCAATACCATTTCAGACACTAATCTACATGGTCCTCACATAGTCTGACCAAGACCATTTCAGACACTAATCTACATGGTCCTCACATAGTCTCACCAAGACCATTTCAGACACTTATCTACGTGGTCCTCACTTAGTCTGACCAAGACCATATCAGACACTAATCTACATGGTCCTCACATAGTCTGACCAAGACCATTTCAGACACTAATCTACATGGTCCTCACATAGTCTGACCAATACCATTTCAGACACTAATCTACATGGTCCTCACATAGTCTGACCAAGACCATTTCAGACACTAATCTACATGGTCCTCACATAGTCTGACCAATACCATTTCAGACACTAATCTACATGGTCCTCACATAGTCTGACCAAGACCATTTCAGACACTAATCTACATGGTCCTCACATAGTCTCACCAAGACCATTTCAGACACTTATCTACGTGGTCCTCACTTAGTCTGACCAAGACCATATCAGACACTAATCTACATGGTCCTCACATAGTCTGACCAAGACCATTTCAGACACTAATCTACATGGTCCTCACATAGTCTGACCAAGACCATTTCAGACACTAATCTACATGGTCCTCACATAGTCTGACCAAGACAATTTCAGACACTAATCTACATGGTCCTCACATAGTCTGACCAAGATTATGTCTGGCTTTTAAGAGAGAATGTGACCCCTGAATTTATTTCGTTTATCTTCTCAGAGGTAGTCAGATAGGAAATGTCGACTCCATCTAGCAATTTTTTTATTTGTTTAATATGACGTGTAAAAGTGATTCCGATTCGCAGAGTAAACAATTTCATTTCATTTCAGTTATAAAACGCGTTTTTTTTATATAACCCATAAACTTTAGGGTTAAATTCATCTTCATCAGCCTAGCCTTTTCCCAACTATGTTGGGGTCGGCTTCCAGTCTAACCGGATGCAGCTGAATACCAGTATTTTACATGGAGCGACTGCCTATCTGACCTCCACAACCCAGTTACTGGGTAATACGATACCCCTTGGTAAGACTGGTTGTCAGACTTTCGGGCTTCTGACTACCCGTAACGACTGTCAAAGATCCACGAATGACAGCCGGGAGCAACGGCTTAACGTGCCTTCCGAGGCAGCTTAAGTCGGTCACACAACCACAGACAAACCGCAGCAAGCGTAGCTTAACCTGACCGATCGACGGGCCTTTTAGGGTTATATTCTATAAGTAAAAATAATACAAAAAGTTCAAGAATATATAGTCCAAAAATGCATATTTTCGTATCTAAGTTTCATTGATAAATACGCGAAATTCATTTTCATTCAAACCAATCAATCATAAAAACAGCTAAGTAAATGCGACATTTTCATACTTCACGTAAGGGTGTTTTACATTAATAATCGTGACTGTCGCTTTATTTTGTTTGAAAAATGAAAGAAAAAAAAAACCGGGCAAGAGCGAGTCGGACTCGCGCACCGAGGGTTCCGTAACATTCGGATTTATGCATAAGGTTTATGTTTATGAAATTAAATGTTTTTTTTTTTAATTTTTGTATTTGAGTTTATTGAATGAAAGGTAAATTGCGGTTTACGATTTATGACGTATTAAAAAAAAAACTACTTACTAGATCTCGTTCAAACCAATTTTCGGTGGAAGTTTACATGGTAATGTACATTATATATTTTTTTTTGTTTTATCATTCTCTTATTTTAGAAGTTACAGGGGAGGGGGGGGGGGGGAAACACACATTTTACCACTTTGGAATTGTCTCTTGCGCAAACTATTCAGTTTAGAAAAAAATGATATTAGAAACCTCGATAACATTTTTGAAGACCTATCCATAGATACCCCACACGTAGGGTTTGATGAAAAAAAAAATTTGAGCTTCAGTTCTAAGTATGGGGGACCCCCAAAATGTATTGTTTGTGTGAAAATCTTAATGCGGTTCACAGAATACATCTACTTACCAAGTTTCAACAGTGTAGTTCTTATAGTTTCGGAAAAAAGTGGCTGTGACATACGGGTTCCGTTTTTTGCCATTTGGCTACGGAACCCTAAAAATGATAATTGAAAAATAATTCATATGGCCAGTTGATTCTTTGATATGGTCTCATACATACCCTAGAGTTATGGGGTATCAAATAAAACACCTTTACTTTAAGTGAAATAAAATATTTTGAGTTTTAATTGTGGTTGTATTGCAGGTGGCTGCCTCACACATTTTGGAGCGAACCGAAGCCGCCTACAAACGTAAGTCACCCATGAACGGTACTATCATATTGGCGCGAACTTTGATCACTTTTAGGGCGAATTTATCAATGGAACTGAACGTTACCAGTAAACCTAAACCGCGATTAGAACTGTCAGTGTCGTCATTATTGTGGAATATTGACAATAACAACTCTAGAACGCGGTTCGGTATCATTGGTGAAAGGCACCCTTAGACTTTCACACTTACGTCACGTCACATACTCACGTAATTGGTGTAGATGTCTTTATTTTTATAATCAAGAGTGGAAATTACTTACGTCGCGCGTCGGTCGGAAATTGCCTATGAGTTTCGGTCTAGCTTCGTTGTCAGATTTTATAACCGCCAAGGTTACCTGTGTAATTGTGATAACCCTTGGCCATTCCCGCATGCGGGCTAACGACCAAGTCTATATTTGTTGACAAGACTTGCAACGAATATTTAACCGATAAAAACTGAGTGCCATATTATCTTATGATACGAGGTGCATTCAATAAGTACCTAGCCTCATCGCCAGAGGGCGCTGTAGTTTCAAAAGAGTTTTACCACAGTGTAGCACATTCTTTTTTAATTCTTTTTTCAAATTTTCATTCCAATCCCTTCATTTGTTTTAATTTGACAACTTATGGAAGCGAACGTATCGATCGGTTTTACAAAAATGGAAAAAGAGCAATATCGTTCGGTGATTCGATTCCTATTTTTGGAAGGGAAAACGCGCATCGAAATCAAAGAGCGCTTAGATGCTGTGTACGGTGACTCTTCTCCATCGATGGCCACCGTCAAGAATTGGTTCAACGAGTTTGCACGTGGCCGTACGTCGGTTTTTGATGAACCACGTCCAGGTGCACCAAAAACAGCTGCTACGGAGGAAAACATTAAAAAAATCCATGATCTCGTATTGGCAGATCGCCGATTGAAGGTTCGGGAGCTAGCTGAGACTGTAGGCAGTTCAGAAGGAACAGTGCATCATATTCTTCACGAGGAACTCGGCATGAGAAAGCTGTCGGCGCGATGGGTGCCGCGTTTACTCACACCGGAAAACAAGTGCAACCGTGAGACCACATCGGAGACGTGTTTGGCGCTGTTTAAGCGGAATCCAGCGGAGTTTTTGCGTCGTTTTGTGACCGTCGATGAAACCTGGATCCACTGGTACACACCAGAGACCAAGGAGCAATCAAAACAATGGATCCAGACCGGGGAATGTGCTCCAAAGAAGGCGAAAACTATAAAATCGGCCGGAAAAGTTATGGCCACCGTTTTCTGGGATTCACAAGGTGTGATCTACATCGATTACCTCGAGAAAGGTAAAACAATTACAGGGCTTTACTATGCCGATTTATTGGGCCGATTCGACGCCGAATTAAAGAAAAAACGACCCCATCTGGCGCAGAAAAAAGTGCTGTTTCACCACGACAACGCACCGGTTCACACGTCTGCCGTTGCCATGGCCAAATTGGTCGAATTACGCTACGAATTGCTGCCCCATCCACCGTATTCTCCAGATTTGGCCCTTGTGACTTCTTTCTGTTTCCTAATCTGAAAAAATCTCTCGCCGGGAATAGATATGGATCAAATGAGGAGGTCATCGCCGCCACGGAGGCCTATTTTGCAGAGTTTGACAAAAACTATTTTTCGGACGGGTTAACAAAGTTGGAGCATCGCTGGGCTAAGTGTATCGAACTAAAAGGAGACTATGTTGAAAAATAAATTGCCACTTTTCCAAAATTTTCGTTTACTTTTTTTAGGCTAAGTATTTATTGAATGACCCTCGTATATATTAGAAAAAAAAACCCTAATAACATTAGTTTTAGTTAAGAAGACTGGTTAGTTTTTAAATCTTCCTCTCTCCTACTGTTTTGCCGTGCCCGACATTATGATCGAGTATGACCTAAGGACAAATTGTGGAATGCAACAAAGATTTGAATCATTAGATTTGCCCTCACCATACTAAGTCAGAAAAATTACTTCACACAAACTGGGGTCCCCATGATAATCAAGTCAAGTCTCCGCGACATTGAGTGTGTCGGAGGTGTCAAATCGAAACGAAAACGCGACCATCTTTTGACGCAGCAGGGCGAATTTACGACTTTAATCTTTGGAATGCAATAAATTATGAGTTTTGAATTATTGCAGTGGCGCTCGGCGAGTCCAATACATCGCCGCCTGAGTGGACACGTGACTTCCGGACCAAACTGCCATGTCGGGAGAAAATCGATGTCACCAGCGCCCCTGTGCCCAACCAAGTGCCCGGAGAGCCGCCGCTTGAAAGCAACAAGATAAGAAGTTAGTTTACAAATATACTCAATCCGTCCTGAAGGTCTTTGGAAAATTTAATATCCTAAAGCGAGGTAATAAATGACGTGGGGTTCAAATAAAACACCAAACATGCCGAGAAACCTGGGACTGATTTCTTCCCGCTTGCATTGCAGCATTTCATATTACCTCATTAAATGGCTATTTCATTATTATTTCATAAAATCATGACATTTCAGGTCAATTCAAGCAAAACTCCCCAAGTCATGGGGAGTCGTTTTGATGATTTTAATTCTGTAAATACATATTTATTATGGTCGCGAACCATATTTTGATCAACATACAACCTGATAATGACCTGTGAATTGCATAAACCGTAAGAAAATCTGAATTTCGCGGGCTACCTTACCGCATTCACCTTGAGAGGGCGCATTCTGAAAGTTGGCAACGTTCAATATTCACTAAGAAGATTAATGATCGCAATTCATTATAAATATCATATTATTATAAATATTCAATGCAGAGCGAAATTTTATCATTTTATTTAGGTATGTTGACATTGATAAATAAATCAAAACAGCGTACTATTTGACAGATAATTTTAATGTGTTTTTTTTCTGATTGCACCATCTTTATATCAGGATCCAACTATGTTCTTCAGTTTATTTTTTATATTTTTTAGACTTAACATACATTCTTAAACCCACGCCCTCCTTGGGCGTTGGCAGATACTACAGAAAGCCACCTTCTGATGGAGTTCTGTAGTTTCTACGATCCTTAAATACTACTTTTGCTTCGTTGACTTTCACACTTCTAGTCATACATGCACCCTAGTCGCTAGTACTTCGTAGCGGACCTTTTTAAATAACATTAATTATCATCATTAACATTAATCATCATTTGTTTACTAGAATCACTGATATCTGATGTGTACGGTGCGGGCGCTGAAACCACAAGTACCATGCTTAAAAGCGTGAACTCCGCGTACAAGTTCTCGTCGGAAACTACGTTACGCGGCGTTTACATCGACCCCGGTGAGTACCCAGCTGAAGAACACCACTTACACCGTAAATCACTAGATATATTAATTTATTATTCATTTTCACAATTACTTGTATACGAGAATCGGAATAACAGGGCGAGCTTCTAATATTACAGGAGTTTAAACTAATTAAATTACATTACACGAAAACCATACAAAGTAAACAAACAGAAATGCAAAATAGTAAGAAAAGAAAAAAAAATCGTTGAAAAGTAACCATAATAGACAACAGATAAAAATAACAAAATTTTGCCAGTTCAAACATTTGAAAATAGAATTTTAATTCATAATGTGGCGTTACAGCAGAAGTTAAAATATATCAAATAGCTGATTTTAATTTTTGGTTTAAGATGATCCCAAAAAACCATAAGGTTTTGGCGCGGTATGAATAGGCTTTTTTTACAAGTTTTTTTACAACTTTGAACATTCTCTAAATTTGGACTCCGCCAATACTGGTGCAGCTGATGCTCAGATCTCCTATGCACTAAGGAAAGACTATATTTGGTTTGATTTTCAGCCGGTATAAAATCACTTTTTCAAACTAACGTCACCGCACATACTACGTGCGATTACAAAATAATTTTAGGACGGGCACTAAAATTATTTTGCTATCGTTAACATCTTATGCATTTTCAACACTATTTTGGCAAATATCTCTGTTGTTTCCCTTTAGGTCTTGGTAGCGATATATCAACCAACGACACCAGAATTAAAAATAATCCTAGCTAAACACGTTTTTGCGCTACACGAATGGGAACTTCGAAAAAATTCGTCGTTGTCAACAGAAAAAGTGTCCAAAAGGCTGGCAGTGTTGCCAAGTTGTATGGCAATGCTGATTCTGCTAAAAAATAGGCCAGCCCTCTGGACACGTGAATAGTCGGTCAACCGCTTGGCAATGTCCCGAAAAACTGAGAAAACTGTTTAGGATGAAATAGAAAATAAAGTATTATTTCTGTTTGTGTTCTTAAGGTCTTTCTTTACAAGAACTTGTCCTTAGCAGCTTTAAATAAAGAGAAATGGAATGAGTCTTTGGCCTTTGTCCTTCAGTGGAACATAGATTTTTATTACGATTATGATGTGTATGACTAATGAATTACTAATGACATTGATGTAATTTCATGATATTAATGCACTAGAAATATTTGCACGACTGATAAGTCGAATAAAGTGAGACTAAATTATTTTACCACGTTATTATGTAAGTACCTATATTCTGGCAAATAAATATAAATAAAAATAAATAATTGTGTTCTGAATTCTTTAAATGGACTTTTCTTAAAAACAGTCTGATGTGGTCGCTGGTACACATAAAGCTATAATTTCCAGCTTAAGCTGACCTCGCACTCACGTTTTTTCATTTTCGTATACAATCAGAAGTCAACATTATACTGGTTATGTATAGCTTCATGTCGTACTTTTGCGTAAGGGCCTTTAATTAATGTTATTTGTTTGTTGCAGATCTCGACGATCTGGACGATTCGTGGGCGGACTCGGAGCGGTTCCGCTGCGTGGTCGCCGGCGTGGCGGTGCAGGTGGCGGCCGCGGCTGACGTCACGCCGCTGTTGGCGCTGCATCTAGACCGCACGGCGGTGCTGGTGTTGGCTGATACCAAGGTATATATAGATGTGAATGTGTGTGTGAGCGCAGGAGCTCCCGGTACCGTCGTACCTATAAGTACATTATTTCTTATTTCGTTTAATTCTTTTCTGTTATGTT
This sequence comes from Mesoligia furuncula, assembly GCA_916614155.1. Lineage (NCBI taxonomy): Eukaryota > Metazoa > Arthropoda > Insecta > Lepidoptera > Noctuidae > Mesoligia > Mesoligia furuncula. The sequence continues at coordinate 38,971,710 of OU744790.1, forward strand.
GTATACGTATATCTTAAATAAATAAATGCTTTATCCCCCACAGATGACGAAGACACTCTTATCAATAGCAGACGCACAGATCGACAACTTACAATACGACTCGGGACAGTATGACTTCGCCGTGGTCGCGAGCACGCGCGCGGCTCCGCTCGAGGCCGACCGGTGGCCGCCGCTGTGGAACATGTTCGCCGAGAGAGAGACCTTCGCGGTCAGGTCTGGTTCCGCACGCCTGCTGCTCAAACTGACGCACGATAAGTGGGAAGTCGTCAACAACAGATATAATGGTGGGTAGACGTTTATCATAGATGTGGCGACATTTAAAAGGTAAAAAAAATGCTACGCTTTACACCTGGACCCTTCTTCTTCGTGTTGCTGATAAGTTTTATAACCTGGGCCCTAATTCACTATATTAACACTATATTAACGTATTCTCTATGAAACAATGGCGTGGTTTGAAGTCAAAATATACGTTGTCCGTACGGTTGACATTTCGATTCGTTGCCGTTAACAAGACGCGATATTGACGTGGTTTTCGCGGGAAATAATACAGAATTGGGGCCCTGACGTCGCGCAAATTAAGTGGATCGCGCAAGTAGAGTTGTCGGCGTGATTGGAAAATATACAGAAGCCCGACAACAACTGTCGGGCAGTACTCCCCCAGACACAACACGTCTGGTCGGAAGATCCTCCCTTTTCAATGGAGGATGAGGGAAAAAATAAATAAAAACATACTAAAAAAATTACAGTCTGTTGTCAAAAAAAATATTCTTATTGAAACTCCCTCTGTGTCATTCATTCATGATGCGTTATTGAGATGCGTCTTTAAACTATTGCCATTTTGTTTTCAACATTAAATTAAAATTTTATCCCTTGTTTAGAACTGACGGAGCTGGAGGTGCGTGTGGGCACGCTGGCCCTGTACATTGAGGACGCGTACGTGAAGGCTCTGGTAGAACTGTCTCGGCTGGTGATGCCTTCAAACAGTCAGGACGCGAGCCTCAGCGAGGAGCGCTCCATGCAGTACCCGCTGCGCTTGCGCCTGCTGCACGTGCACCCGCTCGACCTCACGCTCACGCTGCACACTGCTGTAAGTACTAACAACTTGCAACTATGCTCTGTTCCAAAAGTATCTGATGAAAGTGTACACAAACTTTGTTCACGTTAATTTTTTACGCCATCACTCGCTAAAGGGATATAATAAAATATTAAATCGGTGGCTTAATCGCTTAATCATCGCTATTGAGACACAATTGTTTTTCTATTGTAATGGGCCTATATCGTACCACGCCGGGCTCGAGTGGTTAAACATTATATTTTACCACTATTTCTTCACAAATCAACGGAAAAATCATCATCTTCAGCCATAAAACGCGCACGATGTTATCTTTGTTTTAAATACAAACATCGACGGCGAAGTGCCAATACCTCCTAACTGACAAAGTCAAAATGTTACACAAACTGAAAAAAACGTACAAAAATAGACACGTTGCGTTGGTTTAGTTGGGAGGTACATATTTCTACATTTAATTGAATGCTGTTGCAACTAAAAATACACTTAGGCGATTCACTAAAACTCTTTTAAACTCAAAACGATAAAAAAGTGAATTTCTCATAAAATGTCAGTTAGGAGGTATTGGCACTTCGCCGTCGATATGTGTATACTTAAACAAAATAAACTTTGTCAATAGAAATAATTATTAGTAGAAGGAGAAAACTAATCCAGCAAAACGGCAGATATTTGCGTTGCGTCCCGAACGTTGTACAGTCAAGTCGGATATGATAGCTTTATCATCTATGTCTGTTTCCAGGTGCGAATGTACATAGCTTTGGACCAGAGCCCGCTGCGCCTGAGCGCGTTCAAGCTGCACGACATGATGACGTCAGCAGAGCGCCTCACGCATGCGCTCACCGTTCACTATCTGTCCGCCGCTATATTGGGAGCAGGTTTGTTACTATGTGTTATTCTTAGTGGACACTACACAGTGTGCTATAAACCATCATTTTGTCTCACCTTGATTTTATTGAAGAATTCTAGTGTTATTATCATTACAAACATAAGAGTAAAACTTCGAAATCGAAATAACTTAAAAAGATCTTCAAAAAAAAAAAATTCAAATTTTGCTTATAACCGGGTCAGGAAAAAAAATATATTTAAAAGTAACTGAACTTGTTATTTTAGGTTTGATTGCACCAAATAATCATACATATAAAACCATACATTTGGCAAGTTTTTGTACATTACCGGTGATTACATTAAGAGATATAAATTAATTTCTCATTTTCAGTTTTATATTTTTTTGTTCCACATTGACACCGTATTAGAAAGAGATTCATATATCTAATGATAGCTTAAACAAACCCATAAGAGCAATATTAAAATCACAATCTAACTCCGCGTTTTCTTAGGAACGCGTGGAGTTATCAAGTAGAAATTAGTATATTTTGAAACACAACAATAGTAGTTATCAAGTAAGTCAAAATAAAATTAAAAAATATGCAAAACTAAATAAAATCATAAATAAATGCAATAAATTTAGGCAACAGCAAAAACACAGTTCTAATAATATTAAACTAAGAAAAGAACGTGTTTTTCTTATAAATAAATTAAATAACTTTCAAATTAAATTAGAAGACAGTAAGAACATTTATGAGGTTGACACACAACGCTTACAGTCTGAAATTCAGGTACTTGAAGAGTCAATACATTCTCTTTATACTAAATATGTGCTGTCTGAAAAACAAATTCAGCAGCATATCCTTGCGGCAAATGAGTTAGTGGACATGTGCAACTCCAATGCAGACAGAGTGGACCCACTGACTCTCAGCAGCCCGCATTGTTCATTGGAAAGCACATCCAATCTTGGCACTCTCCAAACTGAGGGAACGGAGGACCCGTCCCAGTCAGGAAGTGCTCAGGTCTCTATTCCAGATCTAGATACACCAGATGTTGAACAAGGCCATTGCAAGTAGTTCAGACTGAGGCTAGTTCTCTCCCTTGTAGTAAAGTTTGTTACTGTTCTATTATGTTTTCTGATAGTTTTGGAAAAGGATTAGGTAAATTACTTAGCAACAACCTGTGTCATTCTTCACAAAACTTTTGCATGCCTCAGACTTCCTACAAACAAATAATCTCTTCAATAACTAGGAATGAATATGATCCTAATGCCATTATTACTGTACTTATAGGTAACAGTTTAAATGTTAAAAAAGATGATATCACTGATAGTGTCACCAACCTTATGAAGTTAAATTGTAAGAAAATAATTTTGTGTGCTTTTCCATATTTTGAGCACTTGTCAAACAGACAAAACAACTACATTCACATGTTAAATAATTACATGCATTTCATAGTTAGTCACCATAGTGACAAGTTTATATTTTTTGATACCAACATTTTTGTTGATAAGTTAAGGTCGACTAGGGATACTGTGTATCTGCCCATTAGTTTTAGACGTCAAATAGCTAGGCTATTAGCACTTAATATTAACCCAGACATAATTAGTATGTCGAAGTCATCCATAATTAGCACCACAATTAGTAATAGTACTAATGTTAAGTTGGTTAGCTCAGATATTTTAAACTAGTTTGTAAGACAACAGAAGGTACCACTAACAGTATAGCTACACTTAATAACAAATAGGTATTTTCTGGCTCTAAAATAGTGAACTGCAGAAAAGGGGCTAAGCAGAAATCCTTGAAATTATTTCATCAAAATATTCAAGGTTTTTCTTCCAAACAATTGGAAATTGAGTTATTTTTAGAAAAAACAATGTTTGACATTATTTGTATAACTGAGCATTGGTTAAAAGATTCTGAAATGCTAATTAACTATGACAATTATAGTGTGGCCAGTTGTTTTAATCGATATCAATGCTGCGTGGTGGTTCACTAATCCTAATTAAAAGTTGTATTAAATTCAAACCTCGTAAAGACATAGTTGAACTATCAGTTGAACATAGCATTGAGCTGTCTTGTGTTGAGCTAGATAAGCATGTTATAGTGTGCGTTTACAGACCCCCAAATTATCAAAACTATTCTATATTTGAATCAGTAATGGAAGATGTTTTGGCAAAACTTGCGACTGGTAATAGATCAGTAATTATCTGTGGTGACTTTAATATTAATATTTTAGAAAATAATTTAAATACCAGTAGATTATTAAATTTGTTTAAATCATTCAATTTGTCAAATGTGTTTGTAGAACCAACCCGAACAACTACGACTACTGCAACATGTATTGATAATGTTTTTTGTTGCTGCGACTATTTAGATAAAGCCGTTGTTAATTATCTCCCTTCTGATCACAGTGGTCAAACTGTAACTTTTGAGTACAACATGCCAATACAAAAAGTGCAGATCCAATCCAGACCAATAACATCAGTTAATTTAAATAAATTTAATAGCACTTTAATTTGTAAATTAAGTAATCAGAACCTTACAGTGAACAATGTTAATACTTTGTATAATGAATTCTTCTCGGTAGTGCAAACCGAGTTCAATAATTATTTTAAGAAGAACACTAAAAGTATCAGCCCCAAGTTTTTATTTTGTGACTGGGCAACTAAAGGGCTTAGGAAAAGTAGGGAAAGACTTTTCGAACTGTATGGCCTTAAGCCTTATATTAACACGGAAACTTTTAATAAGTATGTTGCTACTTACTCTAAAACTTTTAAGAACGCTTGTAAGGCAGCTAAAGCCTTATATATTAGCAACAAGGTTAAATCAGCAGACAATAAAATAAAGACGGTTTGGAAAATTATAAATAATGAAACAAACAGGAATAAAAAGCATAATTCTGATTACACACTGCAGACGTCAAGCGGTCTCATTTGCGATAACAAAGAAGTGGCTCAAGAATTTGTAAATTTCTTTACTAGTATCCCACTCAAAACAACTGAAACCTTAAATTCCTCGCCCTCGCTCGCTTTTGATTTAGTAAGGGCGAACGTTTCAGCCTGCCCGAGTGAATTTAACTTTAGGCATATTAACCCCTTAATTGTAATTAAAGCTTTTAAGCAAATTAAGATCAAATTGACCGAAGATCTTTGGGGAATGTCCATTAAGATCTGTACCTCCATAATTGAGACTATTGCACCTTACTTAGCCTTAGTATTTAATTCGTGTGTGGATCAAGGAGTCTTCCCCGATTTAATGAAATACAGTAAGGTTATACCACTTTACAAATCCGGAGACAGTAAAGACACCAATAATTATAGACCCATATCCGTTTTGCCGGTTTTCAGCAAGGTGTTTGAAAAGATAATGCTTAATCAAATGCTCAATCATTTTAACACGAATAAAATCCTACACGATCAACAGTACGGTTTCACCAAAGGACGTTGTACGACCGACGCCGGCGTAACTTTATTAAAACACATTTTTAACGCGTGGGAAGAGGCCCAAGATGCCATAGGAATCTTTTGTGACCTCTCCAAGGCATTTGATTGCGTCGATCACCAAACCTTGCTTTTGAAACTTGAGCATTACGGACTTGGAAAACTTGCGCTCAGTTTAGTTAGTTCTTATTTAAATAATAGACAACAACAAGTTCAAATAAATGGTGTCAATTCACTTGGTTTAATAGTAAAAATTGGTGTGCCACAAGGCTCGATATTGGGTCCTTTCCTCTTCTTAGTGTATATTAATGATCTACTCCATTTATTAAAAAATCAACCACAAATGGTGTTATTTGCTGATGACACTTCCTTAATTTTTAAGGTAAATAGACGTGCTACAAATTTTGATGACGTAAATAACGCCCTACTGCAGGTCCAAAATTGGTTCACTGCTAATAATCTAGTATTAAATGGAAAAAAAACTAAGTGCATAAGATTTTCTTTACCAAATGTCAAGGGTAGTGATTGTGAGATAATATTGAATCAAGAGAAACTAGAATTCGTCGATGAAACTGTTTTCCTAGGGATCACGCTCGACTCAAGGCTACAATGGGGTCCTCATTTAAAATCTCTTGCAGGACGGCTAAGTTCAGCAGCTTATGCTGTCAGAAAAATCCGTCAATTTACTGATGTAGATACCGCGAGACTAGTCTATTTTAGTTACTTTCATAGTATCATGTCTTACGGTATTTTACTTTGGGGACGGGCTGCAGACAACGATTCTATTTTTATTCTGCAGAAAAGAGCCATCAGAGCCATATATAATCTCCGCAGGCGCGATTCTCTAAGGGAACTGTTTAAGGAAATTAACATCATGACGGTGCCTTGTCAATATATCTATGAAAACATCATGTATGTAAGGAAAAATTTACATCTTTTTAGTAAAAGAGGTGAAAGACATAATTATAGTACTAGAAATAGGGACCTATTAGTTCAACCAGGTTTCAGACTGGCTAAAGTAGATTCATCTTTTATGGGGTACTGTCTAAAATGTTATAATAAAATACCTCCCCACATTCTTCAACTGAATGAGACAAAATTTAAATCTTGTATAAAACGCACACTATGCAGTCAGGCATATTATAAGTTAGGGGATTACATCGCTGACAAAAATGCCTGGCTCAATGCTAGTCCTGCTCCACAACTAATTGACTAACACTTGAAAATACTGTTGGAGCTGCTGAAGATTGTAAGACTATCCTTGCATTGTATAAACTCAATTTCCTTTGTATTGTATAATTGCATAGCACAGATGTGAGTTCTATGTAATCTATAGCTACCATTTACTGGGTAATAATATATCTTTCATTGACTTGAATATTCCCTGGCGGCTGATAGTGTGTCATGCTCACTCAAATGTCTCGCTGGCGGTGGCGTGTATGTTGGATCATTTAGCTCCCTTCAAAGTGGTTGAGCTGAATGGTGCTGATATATACGTCATGTTCGTGAACGGGCGCCGTCAGTTGGGACTGGTCATCACTTAGCCGCCTGGGCTTATTTTAATTGTTTTAATTTTGGATTTTTGTTTTGTTACTATTTGTTGTATTCTGGACGCTCTTAACGCGGACATCTTTTTTATTTTTTTTACATCGTTCTCACATTATATAATCATAAATTCAAAAGAAATGATGTAACAAATGTTTTTGTAAAATGTAATTTAAAAAGAGTGTCCATGGAGTTTCTTGCCCGTTCTTCTCCATAGGTACCTACGCTTTGGAATGGGCAACTAGCTTCATATTTTATGACTGACCGACTTCTTGACAATTCAAAAGTGCCTGTTAAAGGTTTAATTGAAATAAATGCTTTGAGTTTGAGTTTGAGTATCAAATACTCAAGGTTGCAATCCATTGAAGCAGTGAAAAAATAAAACTTCTAAGTCAACGCAATCAAAAGACACAGGCGTTTATGTTCCATTTATGCCGCATATTTTGACACTCGCAAGGGCATCAAAACCTGTCTTCAGTCCCGTGTCCCGTTATCTTAGAATCATGAAATTTAGCAAGAAGCAATGTCATCATGTAGCATAAGTAAAGAAAAAAAATCCGAAAACCCTACATTTGTACCTACCTACAAATTTGTACAGTACCCTCGGTGGGCGAGTCTGACTCGCACTTGACCGGTTTTTTATAAACTTCAGTTAGAATAACTCAACTAAATCTTATATAACAACAGGTTGGGTAGTCGGCGGCCTAGAACTGCTAGGCGCCCCGGGCGCTCTGGCGGCGCGCTTGGGAGGTGCATCGGGCGGCGTCAGGGGCGTCGCCTCCGCCGCCGCGGCCGCGCTGCTGCGCTCCCTCAGCGCCTGGGCAGGCTCCCTGGCCAGGAACCTGGACCTGTTGGCTGGTGATGAGGAGCACGCACGACGGGCGGCTGCAGCCAGGAGAAGACCACCTCCGAGCTTCGTGGCGGGACTTGTGGCGGGCATCACGAACTTCGCTATCAATATACTGGGTAATACTATTCATTTATCGATGTTCAAGTTAAATTAGTTTCGTGAGGTAAGTTTTGAGTAAACGTTGTGATGACTATAAGAAGAGGGGAAGATCAAAGAAATGGTGAACTGTGATAGATGATACGGTTAGAAAGGGGATGACTAATAAAAAAGAAGTATGGGTGTATACACCCAATATATATTATTCCCTTATTATATACATATTATGGCCTTATTCCAATTTATTTGACTATAGCCAAATAAATTGGAATAAGGCCAAGAGAATGATGATGTTCTAATTTATTTAATTCTTTGTTCAGAGCGGTTGGTAAGTCTCCGCGTACATTTTAGGTGACTAGCAGCAGTACACGCGTACCATACTGGACAAATTAACGATGGACTGGACTGGACAAAAAAAAGCTAAAAATTAGTGGAGGAGTCCTCGATTATTATTTTTTTTTAATTAAATTAAAAGTTATTAACTTTTTTTCCTTTTTTTTTATTGCTAAATGAGCCCGCTCTTGGCCCATCCATTCCATCACCCCTGATGGAAAGCGATGCCCAGAAGATGCCTGTACACTCTTGCTTTGAAGGGGGAATATGGGTTAAATGTGGGATCAACACACATGCCGGCAGAGAGTTCCACAATTTGGCTATGCGTATAATTAAAGTGGAGAAGAAGCGCTGAGTAGTTGAGTACGATTCGTCGGGATATCAACCAAGTGTGGATGGTACACTGCAGTACGTCTGGTTGGCCGGTAGTAAAAGGGTGACAGGGAAGCAACATTACGCCGATGAGCAAGGCTGCGAAGCGTAGCTACCAACCTCACGTCGCCTATAAGCTTTTTAGCTCTGCGTTCCACCAAGTCAAGTGCAGCAAGCTGATATTTTGCTGACCCATCCCACAAGTGGCTGCAATACTCCATACAGGAACGGACCTGTGCTTTGTACAGACTTTAGAGCTGTCCTGATGTGAAGTATCGCCTCACCTTATTTAGGATGCCCAGCTTCTTGGCCGCGGCCTGAGCTATTGACTCGATGGTTGAGCCGAAGTTGAAACCAGATGTCAACTCCATGCCTAAAAACTAGGCGGTCGGTAACCGGTACAGATGTACTTCGGAAAGTACGCCTGTGTTTTCAAAGCATTGAATTTGACCAGATTGTCGTCACCTCACTGGGAAGCGAGATTTAAGGTCAAAGTCATTCGCTCTACCATGGCCTCTCTAAGAGTAGCTGTTTCCTCTCTGCTGGCTCTCTTTCTGCGACTGTGCTGTCATCTGCGTACCCAATTGCACCAAGCTGTAGCATGTCGTTGATGTGCAGCAGAAATAACGTCGCAGAAAGAACAGACCCCTGAGGAACACCATTAATGGCCATATGATTTGATGAGCAGCCATCTATGACCACTCTGATCGATCGATCGCTCAGGAAGTCGGAAATCCAGTTGCAAAAGTCAGCAGAGATGCCGAATGCAGGAAACTTACCTAAGAAAGAAATGCCGCATATTATCCCAGTCTGCTGACCCGTACTTTTATACTCGCCTCGTGCCTCTAGTGCTTAAATCTGGGGGAGAACAGGACGACACGGATTTCACCAGACAATTGTCAGACGATCCGAGTGGAGCCCAGACCGATACAGAGTGCCTGTCCGGATCCGTTGTCAGCAGAAGGTATAAGCAATTGGGTGTGTGGCTGTCAACATCCGGAACGCGGGTAGCTTGGTCAACCAGCTGGTGGAGATCTATCGATATCGCAAACTTGCACTCCTCTCTTCCAGCATGGTCCGGGGAACAACCATTTCTTAGGATGAACATTAAAATCCTCCAGCAAGACAAGCCCCGCTGTCCGATATTTTTGATGAGCCATTTCGGTTGCCCCCAAAAGATGTTCAAAAAGTCTTGACGTCTCCTGATCACCGCTGTGCGACCTGTAAACACCGACATAGATGGTTTTAAGAGACCCAATGTCCACCATGTGGAGAAACCCGCTACCTCACAACTATTTAGTTTCATGAAAGCTAAAAAGCTTAATGTGTCCACGTAATGTAGTAACAACTGACGTTCATATCCAGGTGCTGTTGGCGGTCTCGCACATCATCCACTCGTAGGCGTCGCCGTCGGCGAGACCGAGAGCGGCGCGGCGGCGTTGCGCCGTGGTCTACTGGGAGCGCTCACCAAGCCGCTCAGTGCCACCGCTGACCTGGTGGCCTACGCCGGCTCCGGGCTACTGCGACAGACTGGCTGGGATCCTGTGCCCGAGGTATGATGTATGAGGTCTTGTGTGATAACGAAAGTACAGGTTAACCTTAGCTTGCGTTTGCCTGTTCGCAGAATGGTCAATTCCTACAATAGGAGAAATCTGTTTCCTACAAAAGTGAAATACCTACGCTTTAAAATGTATCGAACAGCATTTTTTTTTTGCCATTTATTACGCTCCATGTGCATTGTATAATATGCCCACTGCTCATATAGTTAATAGTAGACAATTCAGCGAGGGGATAAAGCAATGTCTTCTCTCACGGGCGCATACATGTAAAAAATTTCACACGAATATTTAGTTAAGATTCAAGTTCAGTTATTGAAATTCAGCACAATATTATCGCCTGTCTAGACCCTAGGTCTACAGTGACTTACTTTAGGTTAGGTTTGCATGACGTACAGTTTGACATTATCGAGCATGTGATGATGACATGTTTTATGTTACAGCCCCGCAGCCTCCGGTCTGCCATCGAGGCGCGCATGACTGCAGGCTGGCACCGCGACTGCGTGCGCTGGATATTCCGCCTGTGCGAACTCTCGGCACTGGCCGGCTACGAGGTACTTCTGGAGCAGGCGCACCTGCAGCTATTGATCACACACAAGGTACTGTAGAGGATATGACATGCATAGTTTGTGGCTTGCAACCTTTTGTAGTAATTATAAGATTTTAGAAGAACGACGATTTAGAATAGAAGAAAAAGATGAAGAGATGACAAGCGGATGTCATGATATAAAAATACAACAATCCAAATAATTAAAATAATTACGTATATCCTTATAAATGGTAAACTTAAGAAAATTATAAATACATGAGTGATAGGTTTCAAAACAATTCACAAAAGTTACTGCAGCGTCAATGAAAGGCGAGGGATAGCAACACACTAATTTATTAAACAAGTTATCACCATACAACCGGTACAATATATATCGGTAAAGTTACTTTACTAATTAATTATTTCAATTAGTTTGCAATTCCACTGTTATATATATTATTGTGTCAAAAAATATTAATTTAATTTATAATTTGATGAACAATAATATTATATCTATGTATTTTTTACCTTTCCATATTACAGTTCCTGGTGCTAGCGGAGCCTGACACGGAGCGCATCGTGGAGATGATTGACTTCCGGAACTGCAGCCTGGGCCCCTATGAAGGGGAAATTATTCAGGTGGGTTGACTCTTATAGTCATTAAAGTACTTGCAATTCGAGTACGCGCAATGTGACTCTTATGTATACAGCTAAATCAGAAAAGGTGTGCCAAGATAATCTTAGTGTTTCCGAATAATCACGAGAGTCAGATCATTTTTATCTGAGGATTAAATGTTGCGGTTTGACAGCTTTTGTATAGAAAATATGTCAACAGTCATATTTATTATTCAGTTTTTTATACAGGGTTATTTTTAAAACATTAACAACCTCTTAAGAGGTCATTGTACTCATCATTATGAACAACTTTTACTATGGGACCAAACCTGAAATCGCGAAAAAGAAATCAGCTGTTCCCTACATTTTGACGAGTTAGACCAACATAAATGTAGGGAACAGCTGATTTTGTAGTAATAGTTGTTCATAATGATGAGTACAATAACCTCTTAAGAGGTTGCTAATGTTTTACCAATAACCCTGTACTTATATATAAGTTTTCTGACTACTGAAAATTCAGTCCTAAATTAATACAGGGTGTAAAAAGACCCATCATATGCTACGCATTCTGAACATCAAACTAAGTAAATTTGTGTAAAAATAATTTATTTATTGTGTGTAATTTCGCTGTTTACGGTAGTGCGCAACGTAACGAACACAAAACATTGTGCTTATATGCATGCACCGATAAATGAGTCGTGGGGGTATTTAAAGTTGTGTTATTATAACATTAAAAACTAGTTTTCGTAAAAAAAGTCAGTCAAAGTTGGAATTTTGACCATCAATATATCCGTAATCAGAAGGCTCCCAGGAAAGGTCTAGTACAAAAAAAAATTACAATGACGTGGAGTACAATTGGCTCACTGCTTCGTTATGTGTCGTTTTACACCCGTTATAACTGATGTTATTAACGTCTTATAATTTAATATTTTTTAGGGGGGTCTCAGTGTCTGAGGTCTTGCGTTTATTCTGTTACACCTTGTAGATGCCTGTAACAACAACATGACATGTTATATAATTACTTGCAGTTGGTTGTGATGCAAAGGAACCTGTCCAAGGTGGTTCTAACCCAATCAGTTGACGAAGATGACGAGTACCAGGTATGTGTGAGCCATGCTGTAATATGAAGGTTGTTTGTTTAAAATGTACTGCAAAAAGTAGTGCAAAATCTGAAAAAAATAGTAGCTTTTTATGGATCAAAAACTTTTTTTTTTAAGAAAAGCAAAAATACCTAGAAGTATTTATTTGAAAATAACAAAATAAATTACAATGAAGGGAAATCGTTAAAGTCATACCCCACACGTATCAGACCGGAAAGGGATAGGATAGGCACCGTATCAACTCGAGCCGTTCAGTATTCTTTGTATGAAACTCTATTGCAACGCACACTTATCGGAATTGTAACGTAATCGAACCGCGGTGGGGTGCGTTACGGCTCGTCGTCCCCGCGCTTACGTCTCTCCGTGCCCGAGCTTACGTCTCTTCGTCAGGCCTGCCTGCTGCACCATCAACCAGTGGTCGGCGAGCCGTAACCGCGGCGTCGCCTAGCCGTAGCCGAATTGACGAATCGGAGCTTCTGATTCGCTTTGGTTACGTGCTTACGTTAGGTTGACCCCTGTTTGACGGCGAGGCGAAAGGCGATACGGTGCTGATCCCTTTCTGATTTGACACGTGTGGTATGACTTTCGGACATTGAAACGATTGAAATCTACAGTTCCTAATACTCGTCTGTTGCTTCTGAGCTTTCGAGAAAAAGTGATTGAGATGTGCGAGTGCCCTCTAATGGTGTGTTGTCCCTTTCACTCGCTGTGTCATAATGGTCATGTAATATCCTTGTATATTACGTGACATTTGTCAAGTGAGTGAGTACTCACTTGGTTTTGTTGTTTAGCAAATACTGCCGAATTGAATGTGTTGACTTGAACAATAGTGTGCATCCCCTTAGCATTTTAATTCGTTAGGACAAAGGGAAGAAACGTGCTCTTTAAACGTTTAGGCTGCCGGTTAGCTGGTGTTTAGTATTTAGTAGTGAATGAATCTATGGGTCAGCTCGTGACTGGCTTAACCTTCAATCGACTCGTGTGGCTGTTATTATTTAGCCACGAGCCCCTCTCAATACATGCCAACATCTGACAATGTTTGTCGGGACAGTAAACTATATAAATAAAATAAGGTCGGGTTAGATACATTATTTATAACTCAAGAATCGCTAGACTGATTTTTGATTTGTTGGATTTGTCTTCCCCCGAATAGGAGAATAACTATTAAAACATGGGATAATTCCAGGAAACAATAAACATTTTCTCATACATTTTGTATGGAACGGGTTTATTTGTTCTGAGGCGGTATGAAGTTCGCCGGGTCAGTTAGTAAATAATATTATTGTGAAATATAGATGCAAATACAAAGACAGTTCATGCGAGACTGGTTTATTATTCGTGTACCCACGTCACAATAATATTACATTTCCTTCCTCAAGAGAAATAATGTTAACAACTAAAATTTTATATTTTTAACTTATCCAACTAAAAATAAACATAATTAAGTTAGTGTTACAATAAAATGTGTTCATAACTTTACATGATTCGACATAATAATATTATACTGCCTACCTCTTACTTTTTTAGAACTTTGGTAGGTTGCAAGTTACAGAGTACATTTCAGACAATACCTGCCTACAAAATAATATTTGCAATATTCTACTGTTACAATCATTGTGCCTTATTCAGAAGATTAACTAATGAGAGAAAAAAAACTTACAAGTAATTACTTAACTGATACCTAACGTATTAGTCACCAACACGGCCTTTACACCTACTACACAGGACTAGACCTCTTAAAAACATGGATTAATCAATACTGATGTTTTTTCTATTTCTAGGTCTATTATTGACCCAATCCCCGGAAGTAGACGGTTCAACAGCGTAATCGCTTTGAGTCTCATGGATGACGGGCGAGTCTTGTGATGTCTGTAGTGATGACGTCACCGGTGAATTTGGTGCAGACTCCCATGTTTCTTTTTCAGTGTTTTCTGTTTGATTAGCAGTATCTGTGATAATAGGATTAGAGTATCGTGTGTGTCTTCGTAATGGCATAATTTGATCTATATGTTTTTGGTGTATCCCCTGGTCTGATTTTACCTTATACGTCACTGCTCCAGTGCGCTCAGAGACCTCTCCTTCCATCCACTTGGGATTGTTTCTCGAGTGGTCTCGAAACAGCACTCGATCACCAAGTTGGACCTCTCTGTTTGAACTTTGAGCATGTTCAACCTGCTTGGTCTGCGCCGTCTCGACCGCATCCACAGTGTTGCTACGCAGCAGGTCCAAGCGCATGCGCAGTCTCCGTCCCAGCATCGCCACAGCTGGCTCGCGCTGCGTGCTTGAGTGTGTGCTGTTTCTATACACTAATAGAAAATTGTTTATGGCTCGCTCGATGTTCTCACCTTCAGAAGCCGCTTTTTTAATAACTTTCTTTACAGTTTTGACGGCGTTCTCGGCGGCGCCGTTGCTCGATGGATGGTAAGGGGCTATTAGAATGTGTTTGATTCCGTTGCGGGTTAAAAATAATTCAAATTCCTCGGATCGGAATGGCGGACCCCCGTCACTCACCGAGCACTTTGGCAACCCAAATCGGCTGAAGCATTCTCGTAATCTGTTTGATACTAACTTAGCCGATGTACCGGTCCCCATCAGAAATACTTCGATCCACTTAGAGTGTGAGTCAAGTATCAAAAAGTAATATTTACCTTGGTATTGTAGAAAATCTACATGAAGTCCATGGTTCCGATGGCCATACATACGGTACAGGAGTATGTCGTGCCGGCGCGTCCAGCTGCGCCCGGCAGGCGGCACAGGAGGCGGCGCGCGCCTCAATGTCGGCGCGTCCAGGCGCGGCCACCATACGTAGCCGCGCGCGATGCTCTTCATGCGCACCACGCCCACGTGCCCCGCGTGCACTTCCTCCAAGATCTGTGCCCGCAGCTGCTCCGGCACCACTATCCTGTATCCCCAAACTATACACCCGTGATCTATGTGTAGATTTTCACGTCGGTGAAAAAATGCCTTCTCCTCTTCAGTATCACCTATGGGAGGCCGTCCACTCATTATGTAACCGTATACTTTACATAAAATGTTATCTTTTTTAGTCGCCCGTGCAACGTCTTTGTGACTAAGAGAGAAACTGTCCTCTACAAAATGTAGATATGCCGCGTCGTCTCGGTCCTCCACCTTAGTTTTCGTCAAAGGTAATCGTGATAACCCATCTGCATCGCTATCCATTTGGGAATTTACAAACACAATGTTAAAATCATAAGCCGCCAGACGCACCGCATATCTCTGTAAGCGGCCGGCTGCATTTTGCGGTATACCCTTTTTAGGCCCGAATATATAACTTAATGCTTTATGATCTCTCCGTAACGTGAAATGCCTACCAAATAGATATTGATGGTGCCTCGTAACTCCGTACACAATGGCCAGCGCCTCCTTGTCTACCTGGCTGTAGCGACGCTCGGCGTCGTTGAGCGTGCGCGAGGCGCAGCACACGAGGCGCTCGACGCCGTCGGGGTGGCGCTGCGCCAGCACGGCGCCCAGGCCGTACGCACTGCTGTCCACAGCCAGCACCAGCGGCAGCGCCGGCGAGTAGTGAGCCAGTACCGGGTCACTCGTCAATCTTACCTTGATCTCCTCAAAAGCGGCATTACAGCTCTCCGACCACGCCCATTTTACTCCCTTTTTTAAAAGAGCGTGAAGTGGATGTAAAATCATACTTAGATTGGGTATGAAACGTGCATAATAATTTATGAAACCCAATAAAGCTCTTAAGGGCGCTATTACAAAATCGAAGTGCTCAGTTTTAGGTAAATTCGACGGCGCGCGGCAGCGGATGCGCACGTGTGCATCTAAAGAGGTATGCTACGCACACATGCAAACGGCTATGCGTCCGATGCCAGGAACAAATCAACAAGAGCCTTTGCTACTTTGGTTTCGAAATAAATTAAATTACTGTTATACATAGTTCATGAAATATTATTTGTACCAATGAATGTTTCCTAGAACAGCAGTTTATCTATAGAATTACTATAGGGTCATAAACATATACTTGATTTTTAGGGTTCCGTACCCAAAGGGTAAAAACGGGACTCTATTACTAAGACTTCGCTGTCTGTCCGTCTGTCCGTCTGTCTGTCTGTCACCAGGCTGCATCTCAAGAACCGTGATAGCTAGACAGTTGAAATTTTCACACATGATGTATTTCTATTGCCGCTATAACAACAAATACTAAAAACAAAATAAAATAAATATTTAAGGGGGGCTCCCATACAACAAACGCGATTTTTTTGCCCTTTTTTGCTCGATATCAAAAATGGCAACAGGTAGGCACTTGAAATATTCACAAAATACTCAGTTGTATATTAATAATAAATAATAAAATTAAAATAATATAAATATTTAAGGGGGGCTCCCATACAACAAACATGTTTTGTTCGGCGTTTTTGCCTTGTGGTACGGAACCCTTCGTGTGCGAGTCCGACTCGCACTTGGCCAGTTTTTTTTTTTTCGCAAACTAGCACGCAGCCCGCTTGATGGTGTGTAGTTACCGCAACCTATAGACGCTTGCGATGCCAGAAGCATTACTTGCGCGTTGCCAGTTTCTAAGAAAGGAATCGCACTGATACTTTTTGTTGGTAGGTACCTACTTTTTTACGAAGTTTCTTTATATGTAATTTATTCAGCAGGTAGGTTGACATTTAAGTACTTATTTATAGAAATAAGTGCAATGTGATGTTGTATCTACAGTTTGGATAAAAACGTCAAAAGAAAGTAAAAAGGCAAATCAAAAGTAATTTTATTCAAATTAGGCTGAGAATCTGCACTTTTCGAACGTCAAAATTACATAAGACAGTCCCCAAAAACGCCCGCCCTTCACCATTTCCTAGCGCTTTCACTGAGAAGAAGAAGTGGCGCAACAAACTCCCCAGCAGTACAGGTGTCTGTTGTTAAAAAAAAAATACCGGCCGAGTGCGAGTCGGACTCCCACACGAAGAGTTTCGTACCACCGCAATAATATGCGCTGAAAAAATCACATCGCAATATAAAATACACATTTCGAGAAATTTCAACTATCTGCCTATAACGGCTCATGAGCCACTGACAGACAGACGGACGGACGGTCAGCAGACACTTAGTAATAGGGTCCCGTTGGCACCCTTTAGGTACGGAAAAAAAAAAAATCTCTGAAGTGGCATAGACCGTGCTTTTCTCTAATCTATGATTTAAAGAAGCACGTACTCCTAATAAAACTAGTTTTTTCTGGTTCTGGTATTTTGAGGTTCCAGGGAGCCTAAAAAGGCAATCAAAATCCAATCCCAATCTCTTTGATTATACCTAATGTAGTGCAGCGAAAAAAGAAAAACACGGACTGCCTTCGCTATATTATGATTCATAATGTTATCCTTTTATGATTCTGCCAAAGTGGCCTTTTTAGCCCCCCAGAAATCATTAACTTTGAAAACTTTTATTACTTTTAGTTGATATTGAGTACCAGTCCACACTGCAACTACTTACGTCTGAAAATAATTATCTGAAATAAAAAAAAAAAGTCAGAAAACAGAGACAACAACAACTATTAATTAAAATAGATGGACATTTTAACACAGCGCTCAGTACGTCTAACTAAAGATATCCAAGCAAAAAAAAAAACACTGTTTAAAGTGATTTTATTTTGACCTAAAATAATCAATTGCAGGCACATTAGTGTATTTTCGTTAGCTGATTATTTTTCTTATAAGTATCTATGCGTTTTTCTTGTATATTTTTTACCATCTTCCTTATTTTGGTGGTCTGAATGTGTTCTGAAAGTTTCTCCATCTATTTTAATGGGACCTTATATTTACGTATGTTTTTTTTTCTATAATACAGGATATACATATTCGCGCTAGAATATCATAGGAAAATACTTATGCATTACAATCCGATCTACTCTAATAAAAAAAAACACTTGTATTAAGATGTGTTGGTCGCGCTTTATTCTTGACGAATTGGTGAGCGAGACCACGTGACGGCAACAGCGAGCGAGCGATACGTCCTCTCTTTGGAAGCGCTTGGCGCGGACTAAAGCTAAGACCGCGCGTCCCGAGATTTATATTGATAAATAGCATTGCATACAGCAATTATTTAAAAATATTAATTTACTTTAAATTAGAGTTATTTTTTTTTTCAAGCAAGGTTACAGAGTACCCTTAGTTATTAAATACTTTTTGTTTGAATTTCTTTTATATATTCATAGATAAAAAATATAATTTCGGGCGAAAAATTATCATTAACTCTCTGTTTTACGGAATTATTTTTGGTGTATTACTGTATGAAACATAATAAATTGATGTATGCATACAATAGTAGAAGATACAGTTGTATCGTAGATATTTTTATAAATGATTCAACTATTATATCTTCGATGTAACAGGGCATCGCGAGATGCCCGAAAGTAAAATTTTATGAAACAGCCTTTGCAGAAACAAGTTTTTTACTGATTTATGTGAACAAACCGGAATATTTATTGAATGCGCTCCCAAAAGAAGGAATCAAACTTTCTCGGGCATGTATTTTTTTTACTATTGTGGCTTCAGTTAAATCATAATCACACATCAAAACTCGAGTCAAACGCTCTAAACAAGAAAAATTTGTGATAGCCCTCTTAACTGAGACACATTTTCGGGGATGTTCATTTTCGTTATGGCATTAACTTTAGATGTGTCTGTATAAAGACCGTGTTTGTTAATTCTGTAACCCAAGTAACAAACCTCATCTTTTAAAAACTCGCATATAGTAAACTTTATTGTTAAACCGGCTCCTCTTAATCTAGTTAGCACCGCCCTTAAGTTTTCCAAATGATGAGATTTATTCCTGCCACTCACACAAATGTCATCAATAAAGGCTACCACATATTCTAATCCATTTAAAGTATCGTAAACAATTTTTTAAACTTTTCAGGTAGGCACTTAAGTCCGAAACCCTGCGATATACAAACGTCCCTACATGTGTTGTAATCGCTGTAAGCGGTTGTGAATTGTCTGATAATTCAAGTTGCATAAATGCGTTTTTAAAATCTAATTTACTGTATTGCTCCCCACCACTTAGCGTTGCAAATAACTCGTGTTAACTGTTCGTGTACCCACATCACAATATATTACAATTATTTTGTATGTTTGTTGCGCAGATAAGCGCCGCAGCGATGGCCCGCGTGGCGCGCTACACGGGCGCGGAGGGCGGCGCGCAGGCGGGCGCGCAGCCCGAGGCGCGCGTGCTGGCCCTGCTGCCCCCGCCGCGCCGCTCGCACGCGCTGCACGCCGCGCTGGCCGCCGCGCTGCACCACAACTCCGACACGCACTTCCCCATGCTATGACACCCAAGAAAACCAGTACCACGAGTACGTAGACAAGTATGTACGCAGCATGGTTAGGTCGAGCGAACTGTAGGTAAGGTTAGATAAAGTGATATGAAGTGATTGTACGTTCAAATACATTAAATGATTAAGTATGTGTTAGTTTTTAGGATATGTTAAAAAGCTAAACCCCTTCACTAGAGTAATCACTGATTTGCTTTCATTTAAAATATCAATAATTATTGTAAAAGCCAAACTTTTTGCGAATTTATAAAATTTATTGTTTATTATTAAATTTTAAATATTATTTCTCTTTTTCAAACACAAGTCACCTAAACAAACAAAGTATAAGTTGAGACGAATCCAAAAACTATGTTTTGTTTCAAATGACAACTTTAGATATATTTGCACGCACACATCACTTCATACTAACTACTTTATTATATCATTACATCAGTTCTGAATAGTCAATGTAATGTTAATAGATAATAACGTATAACAGCTGCTGCCAGCTCCCTTATATTTAGTAATAATTAAAAGTGAACTGTCACGTATAAATGAAAAATGAGAGAAATTAATGCGAAAATGAGAAATTTATGCGTAATTACAAATAATGTAAGAAGAGAACAATAAAGTCTGATATTACAACAAAGTCTGACAACCTCTCTTGCCAAGAGGTATCATATTACAATATTTTTATCTCAAAAAGCGACGCGCTTTACTTGTGGTACCCAAGTGTACACACGCGCAGTGAATGTATGCATGAAGACGAGTAGCGTCGATACATAACCCACACATACACTTCCGACTTCGTTATCGTATCGAGATCTCATGCACTTACACACATTCACAGCGTGTTTTTACACTTGGTAACCACAAGTACAAGCGCGCATCGCTTCGTGTAAATAAAAGTACTGTACCCAGTAACTGGGTTGTGGAGGTCTGATAGGCAGTCGCTCTATGTAAAATACTGATATCCATCTACATCCGGTTAGATTGAAAACCTGGTCCAACATAAGTAGCACAGGCTAGGCAGATATAACAACATTCCCCGAAATTACGAACCTGTATAGTAGGTACAGTCACGAGCTTTATTTAAAGACGATTTTCTCCTTTAGTTTTGAATGAAATTTTATGTTAATACGAACAAAGTATTTTCGAACCCATAGGTTTGTGTAAAGTGTCGTATTTCAAAGTTGCATTCGTTATTTCACGAAAAAATCGACATTGAAATTTGCCAAGTGTTGACATATTAGTGCTCGTGACTGTACACCCACATCTATCTAGTTATGTATAAGCCCTGCCATTTGACACTAATGCAGAATCCAGGATGCTTATATAATCTCTAATGAAAAGACGAAGTAACACTGCCCGACTTAAAACATCCCTTATTCTATCACATATTGAAGAAACCCCATCTTATTGTAATTCGCGCTAACCGATACCGACATGCTCAGCAGTCGCGCTTTTGACCACTAGACCAACGACAGGTAGTCACAACTACAAAGATTTTTAATTAAAGCAATCAATTTTATTGCTTCTGTACAGTCTGGGGAATAAATTGTTAAGCAAATTGACATCCTACGTCAACTTACCGTGTTATAGCCATTTTATACATCTGTTAAAGAATGACCCTTGTGATTTGAATATACGGACAATTTAAGGTGGTAGACAATTTACTTTTCAAGAAATTTCGCTGACTTTATAAATCGATTTTTTCTGACTTCTCTCTGCTGCTATTACGTGTTTGCCTGGCGAAGCCTTCCCTAACCGAGCAATGCCTATTCATCCATACTAATATTATAAATGCGAAACTGTGTCTGTCTGTATGTTACCTCTTCACGCTTAAACCGCTGTACCGATTTAGATAAAGTTTGGTATAGATATAGTTTGAGTCCCAGGAAAAGACATAGGATACTTTTTATCCCGATATTCCCACGGGATCGGGACTTATGCGAGTGAAACCGCGGGGCGCTGCTAGTTGCATATAATTTTGATAAAACAGCAATACCGAGCAATAGCATGTATTAACACTTTGAAGGAGACTGAACGAGACACAATAGAAGTTTTATTGTTATTACGTCGAGGGGCGTTCAGTGTCCCGCAGTGTTTAATAGTCTTCCAAATATTCATTACAACTTAAAGTAATAAATATAGACGTCTTTGGCCCAGCGCCGGAGAGCAATTGAAGACAAAAATTTAATATAAACCCTAACACGCTCAATATAAGAATAAATTCGTGCTCGGAACGCCCTCAAGCTACTACAAGAGCATGCGCGCGACTGCTCCAGTCGCCGCCATGCTGCTCTGCGATCCGCCACACTACCCCGCGCCCGGCTGGCTGGCAGTCAGATGCCTGGAGAGTTTTAACTAGTGTTGATCGATCAGCACTAAATGACATGGGCGCGCTCGTAATAGCTGCGCGCACCGCTTGTCTCTCCGCTCGAGGGCTCTCAAGGACTCTCGGCGCCGCTCGGGGAATCCGCCCGCGCCTTCAAGGAAATGCGCTCCGCCGCGCCTCCAGCGGTGTGCGCTGCCTTTGTATTGTTTAATAGTCTTCCAATAACATCTGTCAGCCAGCACCCTAACTGCGTAACACACTCTCCGCCGAAGCATTTTGGAAGAAATTCCTAATCCATTGCTTCATATGTTTGAAAAATTCTTCAGCTCGGCAACGTAAATGACGCAATGAATGTTGTCGATTTGTAAAAATGAAAGGCATTGCAATCGTTAGTGTGTTAGGCAATTATCCCGCAGGTGTTTGTCAGTCAGTTCTTCAGTAAGCAATAAGTGCCTCAAGCGAGATAAAACTCGAAGTTGCTTTGAACTAGTGAGGTTGTCATTGGAGGGTGTCAAGGAAATCGGCGCGCAAACTGTAACCAGTGGCGTAACTATAGGGCGGCATTGGGGCAAAATGCGTCGGGCCAGGAGGGGGCCCTCGGTCCGAGAGGGCCATTAGCACAGGAGGATCCTAACATTAGTTTATAAAGGATTTTTTTTTTATAATGTGTAACAAAGGACATCATTCAGGTTTCGAACATTTTGTAACTTTTTCCCATTGTTTGTCTAATTTTTTGGACAGGGCCTCATGCTCAGCAGTTGCGTTTGCGACCACTAGACCAACGAAGCAGTCAGGTGTTAAATGTTGTAGGGGAAAATATGAAATCTACGGATGAAGCGGAAGAAGTCGCGGAAAAGTGCTAGTAAAAAAAAACTATAACGTTGGTCGAGTTTCTCTTCTTCTTCGGGGAGGGCCCCATCCCTTGAATTTGCCACGGGCCCGAAACGGTATAGTTACGCCACTGACTGTAACCATAAATTTAGGATATGATTCTGAACACCCCAGTGAAGAAATTTTTCGTCTGTTACAATTATCGGCACGGGTCTTGAGCGCTGACCTTCACCTGCGGAAAAGTGAGTTATTGGGTCCCTTTGGTGGGATGAAGTGAGGTGCGGGAGCGGGGTATATATATTGTCGTACAGTGACTATGATAATAATAATAATAATAATTATTATATAATATTATGTTTTATTTTTTCATAAGTATACGATGCGCAAAGCGATCCCCACTCTACCGCCGAGCGCTCAAGATCCGTGCCGGTAACTATAACAAAAAAATAAAATAACGTGTAGGTACTGAATCCACAGAAAGGTGGTGCGTCGTTGTTTCTGCCACCCTGTATATTTACTAGGTTTAAGACTAAAGCCTGGGTATACACGGAATTTTACTATACAATAACCCCTTACTAATAAACGTATTATATCAGACTAGCTTCCGCCCGCGACTTCGCCCGCGAGGTATGTCGATAAAAACTATCCTATGTCCTTCCCCGGGATGCAATCTATCTCTCTGCCAATTTATATCCAAACCCGTTCAGTGGTTTAGGCGTGAAAAGGTAACATACAGACAGGCAGACAGAGTTACTTTCGAATTTATAATATTAGTATGGATGAATAGTCACACACCTAATCTCTCACTTTCTGTCGTCAGTAATTTAACTTACGAAAGAAGAAGACAAATCGTTGTGTAACTGTACAACGTTTGTTAGTAAGGAGTTACCCAGTTAAAAATACGAGTTCAAGATCTACGATTTTTTTACCTGTATCAGACCGTTAGTTGAACAATTAATTATGCACCGACTAAACGGTGTTTAGACAATGCAAGTAATTTATTTCTTAATCTTATGGTACGCCACAGGCAAGAAACTTGTATCGAATAAATGGGCTTAAGAAGAGGTATGTTTATGGTCTCTATGTTACATCTCTTACTTCTCTTGTCACAGCTATTATGCCGGGCCAACATCGACAAACAAATACATGTTTACTGTTTATTTAAATACATATAGAAACTAGATAGAATGATAAATAAAAACCATAATTTTGGTAACAGTATAACAAGTATTTAAAATCACCATTTGTATTAAACTTAGGGATTAGTCACTACATACGTCAGCGCAGGCTATGTAAAGGCAGCATTGAGAGAGTAAATGTCACTAATCGACAGCTAAGGGATTTATCAGCTTGAAACCTTTCTATATATTTCTTATATTTTATTTAGCCTGTCCCACTGCTGAGCAAAGGTCTCCCAAAGTCCCAAGTCACTATTGGTTATAAACATTATGGTGCTCAGTAAAAGACAAAGGCACTATGGGCACATTTCCAAAACAAAGGCTGCTATTGAGAACTGCCTAACCAAGTAACGCATGAGCCGAGCTGTGATTCTCCTCCTCCTATGAGGGAATGCTTGCAAGTAGGTATTGCAGTTGTGAGCCGGCTCAAATTACATCTTAATGTTATTTGATACAAGGTATAAATTGATATATAGCAGATATCGGTTGCTAACCGGACTGCATCCTAATTCCGTAACACAGTTTCAATGACAATCTGAATAATTTTGAAGGGTCATCATTTTCAGTCTGAATCCATTGCTTCATATGTTACAAGAATTTTCTGCTCAACAACGTAAATAATGCAATGAATGTTGTTGAACTGTCAAAATAAAAGTCATTGCTACTGTTAGTTTGTTACGGAATGAGAGGTTTTTCTTTTGAGTATTAAAAAAAAACATAGTTTCCAAGAACCCTGAAGATGGCGTTGAACTGACTACGTTACTAGGTGCCAAAGTCAAAACGCTTGGAAAAAAAAACATTGCGTCACGTCATATACGTTCGTTGAGTGACAGTTTCGTTTGCTTTCGTTTTACGATCTCAAAATTACGTCCAAGTGAATTAATAAAAAAATTATGTAACGTTCCGTTCCTTGCAGTAACTTACCAAGTTAAGCGCCATCTATCCAACGACTAGGGAAGCGTTAAAAAAAAGAAAAAGAAAATCCCTCATTACTCCGCTGATTGACTATCAGTCCGGTTAGCCGCCACACACACACCAGCTAGGAATTAGGCTTGTATTGCATGTATAATGTACGTTCTGTAATAACTGTAATAATATACGCACAATTTTATATGTATATTATTTCTGCACTAAGGTATTTATAATAATGTAGGAAACATTTCTAATAACCCACGTCATCGATTTTTGTAGCACGTAGTATTAATACTTATACAGGCTGGCAGGGACAAAGACGGGTCAACTGTAAACAAGGTTTCAGCCCATGATTGTAGATCCCCTAGCGTAGAAATATTTGGTCGGTTATAAAAAAAAACTGCTGTTTCATATACCTATGCGGTCAAAATGTATGAAATAACAGTTGAAAAAAAAACCAACGAAAAATTTCATGTTTCAAATTAATTCAGTCTGAATCCATGGTAGCAGGCTGCTCGACAATGTCCTTGCCACTCTGAAGTAGTGATTTGTTTCTTACAAATCTTATTTGATAAACAAATACGGTAAGAAAATCAAGTTTTTGCAACAATCACACTTAAAGTTATGTAGGAACGTCTTTGTCAGAAATACATTCGGTATTTAATTAATAGAAAAAGCGAAGGGTTCCGTACCACCGTACAATACTTGAGACTACATTTTTAAATACTTTAGTAAAAAAACCGGCCAAGTGCGTGTAGGGCCACGAACAGTGTAGGGTTCCGTAGTAACCCGTTATCACAATATAGTACGATTCTGTTGTTCTTTTATCTGAATATATGTAATGGTAAAGATATTAGGAGTAATAAGTTAATGGTTATAATATCAATATAATATGACAAGGGTGTCCACAGTAAAACAAAACTTTAACACATAGCGGAGGAGGACACGGAGGTCATACCTAGAAAGAAAATCTTAACTTCACTATCTCATAAGTGACGTCAGGGCACAAAGCCATCTGTCATCGAAAAGCGATACTAAACACAACAAAATATTGATTTTCGAAGATAATTATTTAAACAGATTAGACATCAACTAATAAGAACCACTTTCTTCCTAGAAAAGCTAAAAAATAAGAGTACGATTGCTGCCATGTTATTATTTCAATTCACAAAATTGTAATTCGAAATTTAAACAAAGTTCGTTTTTGACTTCTATAGGTAGGTACTCGAATGAAAGCGTAACCCGTTGGTTCAGCGCCATCGAGCGGCAGTATTGTGAACTTATGATAATTTATTATGGTTTTTTTGTTTTTTTTATTTCATATTTTGTTTTTTAATGCAAGTCTTTACCCGTCATAAACAAGCAACTACTTCATCTTGGTCATTTTGTATTTGGTACAAAATTATTCAACACCCAAGTTCAACGACAATTACTGCTAAACTAATAAAGTTAAGTATCTTAACCGCTATAATTTTCCTTTAAAGTTTATGAAATGCACTATCATCGAGAATTTTTCCAGATTTTTCAGATTTTTTTTTTTGTTTAGCTTTTAGAGGCCGGTTCTGGAACAAAAATTTGCACTTTAAAGTTTAATATTTCGTAAACGGAGCATTAAATCGAAAAATAATTTTAGCAACCCACAAGTCATTTTAGAAGACCTATTCAACGATACCCCACACGATGGGGTAGACGACGAAAAAAATATTCATCCCCACTTCACATGTAAGGGAGCTACCCTAAAAAAAATATTTTCCAAAATTTTATTTTACCACTTTGTCGGCGTAATAGGCATGACGAATGATTTTCAAATCCTCTTCCGTAATGTACGTACACATTTACTATTTACGAAAACATCTATATTTCGGTAATAAACTAAAGTTTAACGAAGTTTGAAGCCATTTTTCTAATATTTTTTCAATAGGGCGCGAAAACAGCTCACAGTGTCATGGCGTCGGATCTGACGTCACGCCTAGGTAAACATCAAATGTTGTCAGTATACTATCTATAGTGTACTCTGTGAACCACAGTGATGTTTACATAGGCGTGACGTCATGCGCTGTGATTGGTGTTTCAGTCAAAATGGCCGACTGCAGTATTTTAATCTTTTATTTTAGTGAAAATCCGATTAATCTCAAGTTTTTAAATTAAACTAAATCACTGTTTTAAATCCTTTTAATATGTATTTTCCCCTAACATCATTAAATTTTTGATTATTTGATACTGTCGTCACGCCTATTAATATACACTCTCCTACAAAATTACAGCTTTCTAGTACTAACGGTCTGTTATCAAAACCTCGGACAGACAGACAGACAGACGGACGGACATGACGAAACTATAAGGGTTCCTTGCAGGAACTACGGAACCCTAAAAACACGTTTCTTGTATGGGGACCCTATTTTTAAACTTTATATACCTAATGCTTATTATTTGTTTATATAGTGGCCACAGTAGTACACACTCTGTGAAAATATCAAGTGTCTAGATGATTCGGCTCAAAAGATAGCCCTGTGATAGACGGACTTACAGCGGGACCTTAGTAATAGGGTCTAGTTGGCACCCTTTGGTTACGGAACCCTAAAAATCGTCCTCTCCATTCAAACATATACTGCTTTATCAGAAAAACGTAACACTACATAAATGAATGTGACACTACAAAAAAAAGACTTTGACTTTAAATCTGACATCAGATACGTTTTAAAAAGGGTCAAAGTTTTGTCGCAAGACGCATAGGTGCATAAAATAATTTCAATACGCTAATATTTTGTATTTTTCGCTAATATTTGTTTACCAAAAAAGACACGCGAAGAAAAATACACTTTAGCAGTATGATCACATTTTAAGGCCTACATTTTATATATTATTCTATATTAAATTATGTACAACCATATTTTATTACTTATATAATATAATCATTCCAGAAGCAATACTAGATAATGTATAGATGGTATAATTATTATGTGTTACTTGTGAAAGGCTAATCTATGATAAAGTTACATAATAACAGTTAAATAACCATATGTATAAATAAAAAGTCGAGTGAGTAGTAAACACCATTTGTAACTCAAGAACGGCTGGACCGATTTTAATGATCTTTTTGGACTTGTCTCCGCGCCGAAGAGCAAAATAACTATTAAAACCCTCGTTTTAATAGTTAAAATAGTTAAAATTCTGATAATTAATTTTCTCATACATTGTGTATTTATTAATTCTGAAGGAGTCGGTAAGAAGTTCGCTGGGTCAGTAGTAGTTTAAACAAGATAAAATAATAACAGTTAAATATCCATAATTAATATATTATTATCTTAAGAGTTTCCGTGCTTTTTCATTCAATCTTACCGACTAAAACTAAGACCGTAAATATGTCGGTAAGATTGAAAAATATTTTTTTTGTTTTAATTTAATGAATTAATTAAACGAAAAGCAAAAGATATTTTAAATTATATGTTTAAGTTTAAACACTCACGCGAATTGCCAACATTGCAAATAGATTAAACATTTACGTTTATTATTACGATGTTATAATTTTATTTAGATTAAAGGCTTTTGCAGTAACATATAGTAATTTAATGTTTAAAGCCATGAATATATAAGGAGCTTGCTAGATATTAACTATACATTATTAGTTGTCTTAGTTAAATCGCTAGCACAGATACAATATCTTAGTGTATTCCTAAGATAACAAAATGTTTGCCGCCCAGGGGTGTAATTTATTAATGAATATTTTTAAATTTTACAATGCATGGCGTGACGTCACCAGCCTGCTAATAAAATGTGCAAGTTTTCGACTTAATACTAATTAGTTCGCTAGTTTCGGCTAATTTATATAATGTACATACTGTGTTACGTCACGCAAATGATCATTTAAATGCATGATAATGTGAATTTAAATGGTTTAGTTAACAGTCGATAATTTAAAATTCCTGCAGAATGACTTGTCATGTTGATGATTCCAAGTCGCTTTTAATGTTAACTGCATACAAGAAGTTCATTTATCTTCGTATTGACAAACATACGATATCTTGCCATCGGATTATTCCCTGTATTTTACTGAAACCTCAAATTCACACGTATCAAAGCATATTGCTTCTTTCTAGTATATTAAAATAAAGGACTGAATGACAATTTAGTATTTTGTATTAATTTATCTATTGACTTTGATTAATAATTGTATAAATATTGTTTAGATTTTTCCAAAAGAGAGACTTCTAATTATGTTCATTATTTATATTAATTTAAATAAAATATATTTTTTGTTCCACGCTACAATTTATTTGACTTCAAGTTATTGTTTAACTATTATTTATATAAGCAATTAAGAGTTATTATTGTTTTTGATATTCCAAGCAGAGGCCAAATCTATTGAGTATTATTATAGACATAAATCTGTAGATATATTGATTTCTTTTAAAAATATAAATATGTGTTTGCGGTGTCACAAAATTCTGTCAGTGTATAATTGGACCTAATTTATTGAAGAAAAATCTCAATGGAGAATCTTAGTGACACAACTTCTGGCTGACAAAATACTCTATAAATGTAAGTAGGAAAAAAATCGTGCATTAAATACTGCCTGCCAATTTAAATATAATGTATTGGTGAAGTACGAACAGGTTAAACACAAGCGAAGTCATATTAAAAATGTGTGTACAAAATCATTGACTCTAGCCATTGCCAGGTTCAGGAAAAGAAGACAAAAGGAATTGTGTTGTACAGAACCCGCCACGGCTGATTTTGATAATGAACATTGCTATTAAGAGTGTAACTTGTTGCAAAGTTAATGTATTGTGCAGTTTATATGTACGTTACTAATTGTAAATACCTGCCTATTATTGTAATATGTCTACGCGCATACTTTGCACTATAATATCTCCCGCGCCGAAAGGCTAGGCGCCGTTGAGATTGGCCGCCGTAACAGAAATACTTTCTGAAGACTATACTAATTGTTTCTCTAGAATTAAAAACTTTTATAATAAAATGACCTAGGTCCAATTATACACATTGTTTGTGTTTGTTTTATACTATAGTTGAATTATTGTAAAGGCGAAGTGCGGTCGAAAAACTTCTATTTGTTTGTCAAAAAATGTGTAACGAGTGTGTCACTTATTTGAAATAAATGGGTTTTTAAAACTGAGACTCTGTCTTTCTATTGCAATACTTTAATAACCTGTAACATTTGAGTGGGACGTCAGAGAAAACCCGCAACGGCATTGTTCGGAAAAGGTACGTAGGATAGAGTGCAGAATTTAAAAAAATGCTGAAATGGCTGAGGGCAGCTGCTCATCTACTAAATAAAAATCTTAAATTCATTCTCTGACGGACAAGGCACAGCCTGAACCTCTGGGTCTAGAAGCATAAAATATTGCTCAAAAAGGCACACTTGTGCAATATTTTTTTTAAATGGTTTAAATAGGGGATGAAAGTTTGTCGTTTTGACCGATGGGAAACTCCAGCTAACACGGCTTGTATTGTAGAGATTTTGCAAGCAGCTAGTTATTGCTGAGAAAGTTCCTGCCCCCTTCGTCTGCAATACAAATAAGTGATTGAACCCATTGTCAGCTCTGAATGGAGTCAAGGCGATGAAGATGTGGGCCATCAACAGGATGCCGCCCATTTGCAGCACAGCAGCAGAAGGTCGGCTAATCTTATTGATATTATGCTCCAATTGCCCGCTAACGAAGTGCATCTTCAGTTCACACAATAATACGGAAGTTCCATATGGGTACAATGCCGAGACTGCGAAAATCATTGTCTTCCCACTAGTTAAATGGCACCTTATTAGGTAGGTATCTCAAACCAATAAGAAGCAGATATTGAAGTCCTCCTAATAAAAACGTTATATTTAATGGTCACATCAATACCAATGACAAATCGGCAAAGTTTCATCATCATCAATAAAGTTTCGCTCTCAACGAAACCTCTGTCAATTAACAATCTGAATCGAGAGCGCGGCGCCACTGACAGCGGGCGGATATAAGCCTTATTGTTATTTATAATTTTTTATTAAACCTTTATGTACTATTAAAAATACCGTAGGTACAATGGCGGACTCGAATACCTAAGGCATTTTCTACCAGTCAACCTTAGGGTGGTGCAGAGAGGAAACATGGCAGCTGCAACTGAAATATTACTACTTCCAGGTGTCGGACGAAGCGAGCACACATCCGCTCATAATCCAGTTTACTCCGCTCTCTCAAAATCTTGCTCCGCTCTCTCGTAGATGGGTTCGCTTCGCTCGCTAGTCTTGAAAGAGGTCTTCCTCCACTCACTTGTCTTATGGAGATGGCTCGCTTTTTTCATGTGAAAACTGACTCCTTGAATAAGCGCACTCTGTTACTCGTGTCATCTGTAGGCTCGCTTCACTCGCTCGTCACGAAACTGTGTTCCCTACACTGGGCTGGGCTGGGCTGGGTAATCCCATCGTCAGTTCAGCTTAGCTTGATGTGAATGTGACCACTTCTCATTAGTTGTGATAGAGTAAGCTTGCCGTGATGGTGGCTGGCGAAATGTTAACACCGACTAAGGATTGTTCAGGGAACTTCTCTGGTTAGGTTAAGTAGGTACAGCTTTAACGTTTTTACCAAAAACAAACGGCATGAACTCGAGCTGTTCATAATTTTTTTTTTTGTTTTTTCTTTATACTGTTCTCATGACAAACAGACATTTTGCCCTGAATTTAGGTTGATATAGGTTCTGATTTTTTACATTTAAATCTCTAATATTTGTTTCAGTGACGGGTTATCCAAAAGAGGACCACAAGATTTTCTAAATATTAGCAGGATAAATCGTCTTCTTCCTAATTACGTAACCTACCTACACACATCAAAAGTGTCTAGGGATCAAGCATTTTTATGCGGATTTCTTGAGATTGAGATGTGGCTTTGTAATAAATTTATGATTTTATAAATTTATATGGATCCTTTTTGGTGCATTTCATAATTTGAATCAGGAACTGTGAATCAAATTCGAGTAAAAGATGAAAATCAGCTGTCAATATTTTCCCTATAAAAACATACAACGCATTGAAGACATTATTAGTGCTACTGTTTCCCTACTACTGATTAAAACCAACGTTATTATGGAGCGGCGACGTCATTTAAGCAGGGAAGAAATGCTCAGAGCCGTGGGAATGATAGAAGCTGGTTCCCGGCAACGTACTGTGGCTTTAGCTCTGAATACAAGTCAGAGTGTTATCAGTCGACTTTGGACACGTTACCGAAGCACTGGTACCGTGGCTGAGCGCCATGGAGGACGGTATCGCTGCACCACACGGAGACAAGACCGATACATTCAAATCTTAACTCGAAGAGCTCCAACAATAACCGCCATGATGTTAGCCGTGAGGCTTCATCACTCTTCAGGGAACTTAATTAGCGACCAAACAGTCAGAAACCGCTTGCATGAAGTGAACCTTCATTCCCGAAGACCGCTACGGGTACCACCTATAGCAATGCACAATCGTAGGATTCGATATCAATGGGCTCTTGAACACAGAAATTGGGCAGAAGAACAATGGCGTTTCGTGTGCTTTTCTGATGAGTCTCGTTTTGGTATGAGACCGGATACAAGACGTATACGACACTGGAGAACCCCTGGACGCCAACAGCGATTAAAATCCTGCCAGGAAGTCCATCCTTATAGTGGTGGAACCATCATGGTATGGGCGGGTATTTGGATCGGCGGAAGAACTGAGTTGATTTGGATCAGAGGCAACCTCAACGCTCAAATTTATGCTGAGACGATTGTATCATACGTCATCGTTCCTCTACAAGTGCAAATCGGTCCCTTATTTCAGTTAATGCATGATAATGCACGACCGCACACCGCAAGAGTTGTAAGACAGACTCTCGCCGCAGCTAACATCAATGTCCTGCCCTGGCCTGCTCAGTCGCCGGGTATCCAGTCGCAAGAAGACCTTTTTTTGTTGTTGCAACGAACATGGGCGGCCATTCCACAGCGTGATTTGGATGAACTCATTTTGAGTATGCCAAACCGATGTTCTTGTGTTGTTAGTGTTCGCGGTAGAAACACGGATTATTAATTGTTTAAGTTACATAATAAAATTTTAAAGAAAACTGTTATTTCAGTCTTTTTTTCGAACTTTTGTGTTAGTGGTTCAAAGGTCAAAAATCCCTTTATTAGGAAAATGGCAAATTTCTTTATTAATGCAAAGGTGACTTGGTTTATCGTTACTGTGACAAACGAAAACACTTTATTTGATGAATCCTTAAAGAAAATTTTAATTAATATCAATCAGGAGAAAAGTTATTGCAAAAATATATGTTGATCCCTAGACACTTTTGATGTGTGTATATAACTAAAGTCTCGCTCCCGCCTGTAACAGCCCGCGCTCAGTGCGTCGCGCACCTGCTAATTGCCCCGGTAGCCCGCTATTGCTCGCGAACCGATCATAACCGGCGTAAGTCAGTTCGAGTTATTCTCGGCACTCCTTAACAGCTCCATATGCGTGTGCGCAGGTGGCAAGGAAACGCCTGGTAACGATCTATGATTTATGGGACGTAATCAGTTTGACTTTTTATAATGTAATAACAACATTATTTACGATTTTTTCACGATTCTCTTGCTTATATGGAAAACCATTTAAAAAGAAAATAATAAATGAAAGTAAAAATGTTTAGAGCTGCTCTACTACTGCCTTATTGTCAGTATCATAAAAATAATTTGCTCGTTTTGATTTCAAACAGTTTTAGGTATTTTATTTTTTGATCGTAGTTTACGTAACTTTAAAGCTGAAAGCTGTATGCATTATTATATTTTAACTGTTTAAGATATGCCTACAATTTTAGCACTATATTATAGTACCTACTTTTCGACAAACTACACAATTGAGGTAATTTTTTAAAATTGGCAACACCTTTGTATAGGTACATTTTTGATCTCGAAATCCATTTCCGAGGGTAGGTAGGTATGTCTACTTCTAACCAAAGAATTTCATGTTTAATAAAGTGTTACATGCTCTGTGATGTTTAATTTACAGACAGGCATGAAATGAATGTGAATAGTAGACAATAATATATAGTTGGTATCTAAACGTAGACTTCGTCTGTCGATAACAATAAGAACTAATAAGAAGTTGCTCGTCTGTTAAGGGGCTTACAGGACCTAAACGCAAAAAACGCAAGTTTTAGAAACAATAGGTAATGATCGACTAAAAAGTACAGAAAATCAGAAAAATATATAATAATCTTCAGGATATATGCGAGGTAGATAGTGTGTTGAAAACATAATACAACTAATTTGATACGATAGAAAAAAAACATAAATATACCTCCAAAAACTTTCTTTTTACAATAAAAACCATACTAATATACATACAATCATTCTAATTTTTTGTCAGATTATTCTACAAGCAACATACTAAAGAACTAGTGTTTTTATTTTTAAGTCCAAACAATAGATTTTTTGTAAATAGATAATTTCTTCATATTTTGCAATAAACCACCAGCGTTGTGTCATCGCTTCTCTTTCTTTTCTATGCAGTCCGACAGTGACCGCGCTTTAGGTCATGTAAGCCCCTTAATGAGCGCGACCTTATCATCAGCATCTAATTCTGTCAAGGCTACGATATGTGACCGAGTGACAATACATTACAATAGCTTTGTTGAGCGCTGCATTTTAATGACAATTTAACGTGCATTATAAGATGTCTGGTATTCCACCAACTCTTTATGATATTGATAGGGAACCAGGACAGCGTAACCAGGGACAGCGTGAACTCAAATTTTATGGCATCCTGAGCAAGGATATAGCAGGCTACTTTTTGTCTCAAGAATGATCCTAAAGGGGGTGATTTAAGTTGATGAAAGTTTGTATCATTGTATGTGTCACTGACTCTGGCAGAGCCATCATCAGGGATTTTAATTTTGATATCACAAAAAATTAGTCGCTAATTAGTCGAAATTTGTCGGTCACTGGTTCAAAAGATACAAGGGTTTATAGGTGGCCGGTCTGGAGAGAGTCTCCCCAGCAGGGCCACATTTATATCTGAAAAACTAGGGCACCTAGCGAAGATCTGTTTTCTCCCATATTTTGTCGCTAATTAGACGACTCCCGGCCACCGTAGGCGCGGGCCTGCGGGCGAAGAGTAATGGGCAGCTCACCGTCCGATCAGGGCCAGGCCTGTGCCGGACGGCGCGTAGGTACGTGTTCCACGCGCGCCTCAAAGAGATGCAGCATCGAGGAGGGGCCCCTTAGGGCCGAAGCCTGCCGGGTCAGCGGGATTGTCCGAAAGGGTTACCGCTGGCCCGGAACATAAAGGGCTAAGGAAGGAACATGGGTGGGTTTTAGTCAGTAAGAGTCTGACACTCCTTTCCGCTCCACCCAGAACGGGAGGGGTCATTTGATGATTTGCCATCTGCAAAAAAAAAGCCCTTTATGTTCCAGGCCAGCGGCAACCCGTTATTTAGTCTTAGAACTTTCTAACAAATAGGTGAAAACGTGGTCAATCGCACTAGACCTACGTATTACAAATTAATAGTGATAAAATTAAAATGAATTTAAAGTAAGACATTTGAATCATGAAACCCTGTTTAATTTATTGAAAAAAAAAACAAACCGGATAGGGTTATCCCAGTACCTTAAATATTTTTTCTGTCAACTGTTTATTTATTTATTTCAGGCGACACAGGCTTTTATATAAATACCCTAACCTAAACATACATATTCTTATTATAAAAAGTACTTCACTAGCTAACTCTTGAGCATTTGTGGTACTTGTCCGCGGAAGCGACGGAACACCACTTCCTGCGGCCAGGGGGCCTAAAAAGGCCACTTTGGCAGAATCATAAAAGGGTAAGATAATGGACAGTTAACCGTTAAGTTAATCGTATCAAATCCCATCGGTGAAGCATTGTTCAGTTATTTTTTTCTGTTGTGCTAAATTACCAATCAATCCGATCCAAATCCAATCCCAATCTCTTTGATTAGGTATCCCTACGTAGTGCAGCGAAAAAAGAAAAAAACGGACTGTCTTCGCCATATTACGATTCATAATGTTATCTTTTTATGATTCTCCAAAGTGGCCTTTTTAGGCCCTCAAAGTCTTCTTCCATGACGACGGGCAAATAGCAATTCGGCACGCGCACCACGAACGCCTTGAAGTTGACGTTGCGGTGCGACTCCAGTAACTGCACCCTCGGCGCGTACCTCGTCTTCTGGCGCACGTAGGTACTCCTCCGCCTTAGTGGTGTAGGTGGGAGATGTGCACCGGTGTGTTCAGCTTTGCGGCACGCAAGCTGACTTTGCGACCGGCGCTTCCTCCTTTGCACCGTCCGTCACGAAACCTTCATCATCAGCCCTATTCGGTGCATTTTTAGGGGCGTATTTCCCTTTCCGTGTCCAACTGGCAACACCGGTCTCGCGAAATCCACACGCTTTTGTATTAGTACGGAATTCTACTAGCCCGTGTTCAATTCGCGTCAACTGAGCACGCCTTTGTGATAACGTAAAAAATAAAGTAACCTAACAAAACCGAACCTCGGAGTGCCCTTCGCTCGCTCTTGCATTCTATGTCGACGGAGTCCCGCTTCGCGGGGCCCCTATTTCTGTGTAAAGGGTTTAAAGTAACCTAACCAAACTTAACCTCGGGGTGCCTTTCGCTCGCTCTTGCATTCTATGTCGACGGAGCCCCGCTTTGCTGGGCCCCTATTTCTGTAAAAAGGGTTTAAAGTAACCTAAAGGTGAGTATAGACTACAGCATTTACTTGTAACAGAACAACGAGCCGCTTTATAATATGTTCTAGTGTATCACCCTTCCCGAACCAGACGTCGAGCACGCTCGCCCTTTTGTTACAACAATAATTGTACAAACCAACGAGCGTATTGGTGTAACATTTCGTCGAGCCTTTAGACTTAACATTTCAAGGAAGAATGAACGCAAGGTACAACGAAATGTTACCGGTAAATGCACACTCGCTGTGAGCATTACGCCGAGCATTCGCAGGAACGTTACATTACATGGAAATGCTTTGGAAACTGAGCTTTTACTTGTATTGTACCATTCGTAAGAACGTTACATTACACAGAAATGCTCGATAAAATGCTCTAGTCTATATTCACCTTTACAAAACCGAACCTCGCGATGCCCTTCGCTCGCTCTTGCATTCTATGTCGCCTATCGACCGACCGCAACCACGCAATGTAAGTAATAAAAAAAAACCGAGCAACAGCGAGTCGGACTCGCGCACCGAGGGTTCCGTAACATCCGGGTTTATGCATAAGGTTTATGTTTAGGAAATTAAAAGTTTTTTTATATTTTTGAGTTGATTGAATGAATTGCGGTTTACGATTTATGACGTATTAAAAAAAACTACTTACTAGATCTCGTTCAAACCAATTTTCAGTGGTAGTTTACATGGTAATGTACATCATATATTTTTTTTAGTTTTATCATTCTCTTATTTTAGAAGTTACAGGGGGGGGGGGGGGGGGGACACATTTTACCACTTTGAAAGTGTCTCTCGCGCAAACTATTCAGACATATATTTTAGACAAAAATGATATTAGAAACCTCAATATCATTTTTAAAGACCTACCCATAGATACCCCACACGAATGGGTTTGATGAAAAAAAAAAATTTCGAGTTTCGGTTCTAAGTATGGGGAACCCTAAAATTTATTGTTTTTTTTCTATTTTTGTGTGAAAATCTTAATGCGGTTCACAGAATACATCTACTTACCAAGTTTCAACAGTATAGTTCTTATAGTTTCGGAGAAAAGTGACTGTGACATACGGACGGACAGAAAGACAGACAGACGGACAGACAGACAGACATGACGAATCTATAAGGGTTCCGTTTTTGCCATTTGGCTACGGAACCCTAAAAAGTAGTTATGTAAGTAAAACCATGTAATTTCCACAAAGAAATATTTTTAAACTCTTCCATTATGCACTATGTAAACAAGAAACAACCTCAAACGCACAGTAAAAAACAAATAACAGCGCGCGGATGCAACTTAGGGCGCCCCGCCCCCGCGGCTGCGGCGGCTCCCACCAACTTCGGCCCGCACGATTTATTCCGAACATTTACGAACGCGCTAAATCAGCACGGATTTGTTTCGAAGAGACCAGTATATTGTAGTCTTTGGACCAGTTAAAAAACCGTGTTCAATTCAATTGCACACTATTTTGTAAAACCTCTTTTAGCGTTGCATGATCAGTTGATCGCAAAAACGTGCGCAGTTGACGCGAATTGACCACGGGTTGGTTGAAGTGTGTAGTAATACGCGTGTGGATTTCGCGAGACCTGAGTCGCCAGTTGGACACGGAAAGGGAAATATGCTTTTTAGGGTTCCATACCAAAATGGTGAAATGGAACCCTTATGGTGAGACTCAGTCTGTCTGTCTGTCTGTAACAGCTGGATATCTCAAGAACTACTAATGCTATCAGCTTGAAATTTGGAATAGTTTTAGATGACGTTTGCCCAACTATTTTGCAAATAAGAAAGAAATAAAAACATATGTATATTTTTTGTAACAGGGACTGAAAAGGGGTCTGAAAAATTTGAAAGAGCGCAGTTTGCACACTCTCAAACATTTTTTTTAGGCCGCAACGTTTTCGACTTTTGATGAAACATGTAAAAACGTAATACCGTTCCCCCCCTTTATCTCCGAAGCTTGCAAAGAGAAAAATCTGAAATTATTGTAAGTATGTGATAGAAGTTTATGTAAAGATTACAGGAAAACTAAAACGAAGTCTCAAAATAACACACTTTTTCAGAAATCATCTACAAAAGTTACATTAGTTCCACTATCGGTCAAGAGATGGCGCTGACCTAAAAATGCAACATTCTACACCGCACCGCTGCAGTGCTAAAATTCTCTGACAAATATAGGCCTCGCCGATGAAAATTTTAAAACATATCGACTGTTGAAAGGCTAATTGGTCTAAGCGACATTTTGTAAAACTTGCAGAAGGAAGGATCAAACCTTTTTTTTTTTTTAAATTTCATAAAAAATCAACTATTTGTTAGACTTTTATTTATTTGATACAGTATACAGTACATTCCTAATTAAGTAAGGTCGTTTTTTTTTAAGTTATTACTGTTGAAAATTGTGTAATATTTTAGACATGTGGATAAGTCCAAAATGCATCAAATTTAGTTATTTTTTGAGAAAGGCAAACTGG
This sequence comes from Mesoligia furuncula, assembly GCA_916614155.1. Lineage (NCBI taxonomy): Eukaryota > Metazoa > Arthropoda > Insecta > Lepidoptera > Noctuidae > Mesoligia > Mesoligia furuncula. The sequence goes on from OU744790.1 coordinate 39,010,733, forward strand.
TTCAAATGCCTACCGTAAATAAAATAGCTGAAAGAAAATAGCTCAAAGATCGAGTTAGAATAAAATAGTACGAGAGAAATCAGAAAATGAATTTAGTGCCAAGTCAGCTGACAGTTGAATATACCCAGTGAGCATAAGCAACATGATGGTGTTGCACCAGAGTGAAGTAGTTTGATGCAGATGCCCAATAGAGGGACTGCAGGGTGAAACAAAATGAACCCTTACTAGATTATAGTAGATATTGATGCTTAGGTCATCATAATTCAGCAACGTCCATAAGATAATTATTTTTGAAGTTGGTATGCCACTTTGATGCAAAATAGGCCAAACGACAATAGTAGATTGTTATACAAGGGTCGGAAGGAATCAATTCCCATACGAGGCATTTAGACGCCCGAGCGCAGCGAGGGCGGCTATAGTCCGAGTGGGAATTGATGACTTTCACCCGCGTTAAACACTCTACTTTTCATTTCGAATTTAAGGAAAGTAAAAAATAGTAGTTTTCTAAAATATTTATTGATAATAATTACATGAATAATAGGTACATTCATTAGTCTTTTTTAAATTTGAAGTATGGAACACACCACGTCACCGCCACATGAGTAGATTCTGTGTCACCACCGCAGGCCGTTCCGCTTACTAGGGCCCGTATTATTATAATTCTGTCTGCATTCTTACTTTTACCATTTTTCATAAATTACTTAGAAAACACGATAAGTAATCTTGATAAAAATTACTAAAAATTGTGTTGCGACGTGACACTTTTTAGTGCTGACCCAACTTTCTTATTTCGATTCAAAACTTGCATACAGCCTAATCGATACTCGCAATAAAAAAATTTGGAGAAACTGAATAAAAACTCTTTAAACTAACAAAATGTATTGAAATGTAAAGTGTTTGCAGAATAACCATCTATAGAATTAATTAGTTATCATCATTCTCAAAAAAACTTCTGGTAAGCCTACTTGAGAGGTTTTTCTTTTGAGTATTTAAAAAAAAAACATAGTTTTCAAGAACCCTGAAGATGGCGTTGAACTGACTACGTTACTAGGTGCCAAAGTCAAAATGCTTGGAAAAAAAAACATTGCGTCACGTCATACACGCTCGTTGAGTGACAGTTTCGTTTGCTTTCGTTTTAAGATCTCAAAATTACATCCAAGTGAATTAATAAAAAAATTATGTGACGTTCGGTTCCTTGGAGTAACTTACCAAGTTCAGCGCCATCTATCCAGCGACTAGGGAAGCGTTAAAAAAAAAGAAAAAGAAAATCCCTCATTCTGTAGTAAACTATTAGAAAATATCAAAAATAAAATCCACAATAAATAATTGTCCAGTAAATTAAAATTATTTTAAACAGCCATCGCATTCCGAATATAAATTCAATTATAGAAGCATTTCGGCGCGAAATTCAGTAAATGAGGTACCTATTGGCCTGTCTGTTATTAACATGATATTAGAAGAGATTGAAATGATATTAGAAAAGCATAAATCATTATTATAAACAATGCTTATTGTATTTATTGCTTAAAATAATATAATTTTATTTTCAAATATCGATTACATTCGTCATATTAATTACTCGAGTCAATCGAAAATTAAAAAAAAAAATTGTTTGGTATAATCGCTTTCACACATCAATGCAATAAAAAAAAACAATAATGGTCGGCGATTTTGAACACAAATTGAGTAGTGGTAATGATTAATACGTATTATTGAACCTGTGTTTGAATATTACGTTAAAACCAGGGCATTTTTGTGTTGTTTATAATATTATCAATAACATTTGTCACGTTTTAAATCTTATCTACATCTGTTTGTGTGAAATTTGTGAAAAGTAAAAATGTAAACACATACGATTGGCGCGAAACTTCGACATTAGATATCAAAAAAAGTTCATTACCACTACTTATTTACCTTAAACTGTGGATAAATTCGTCAAATAATTAAATGATGTATATTCACAGCCCCATTATGGTAAAGTCAGGATGTTCGAAATCCCCAATTTTTATGTTTTTTAGCCTCGACCACAACTGACATCAAAATGGTGATTATCGTACCTATGTATGTTGAATTTATTCAAGGTAAATTATTAACTTGTGCGCTAAATCTGAAAAATTTAATGGCGTTAATATATGAGCTTTTTATCCAACTCTCCTAATTAACGCACATTCATAAAATTTGATGGGTAGCATAATAAATATTTACACAATCAATTAAGGGTGTCGTATGTCTGACTAAGCTGACTACCTAACTACATTTAGTTCTATTTTTAAATTTCATTCCCGCCCTAGGGAGGGAAGCAATTACTATGAGACTTTCCCGCCCAAGGGTGGGAAGCAGCGTTTTCCACCCGCTATTCAGATCAAACAAACACTACTTTCCGAGTATGAGAGATGAAATAGTAGATTGTTATACAAGGGTCGGAAGGAATCAATTCCCATACGAGGCATTTAGACGCCCGAGCGCAGCGAGGGCGGCTATAGTCCGAGTGGGAATTGATGACTTTCACCCGCGTTAAACACTCTACTTTTCATTTCGAATTTAAGGAAAGTAAAAAATAGTAGTTTTCTAAAATATTTATTGATAATAATTACATGAATAATAGGTACATTCATTAGTCTTTTTTAAATTTGAAGTATGGAACACACCACGTCACCGCCACATGAGTAGATTCTGTGTCACCACCGCAGGCCGTTCCGCTTACTAGGGCCCGTATTATTATAATTCTGTCTGCATTCTTACTTTTACCATTTTTCATAAATTACTTAGAAAACACGATAAGTAATCTTGATAAAAATTACTAAAAATTGTGTTGCGACGTGACACTTTTTAGTGCTGACCCAACTTTCTTATTTCGATTCAAAACTTGCATACAGCCTAATCGATACTCGCAATAAAAAAATTTGGAGAAACTGAATAAAAACTCTTTAAACTAACAAAATGTATTGAAATGTAAAGTGTTTGCAGAATAACCATCTATAGAATTAATTAGTTATCATCATTCTCAAAAAAACTTCTGGTAAGCCTACTTGAGAGGTTTTTCTTTTGAGTATTTAAAAAAAAAAACATAGTTTTCAAGAACCCTGAAGATGGCGTTGAACTGACTACGTTACTAGGTGCCAAAGTCAAAATGCTTGGAAAAAAAAACATTGCGTCACGTCATACACGCTCGTTGAGTGACAGTTTCGTTTGCTTTCGTTTTAAGATCTCAAAATTACATCCAAGTGAATTAATAAAAAAATTATGTGACGTTCGGTTCCTTGGAGTAACTTACCAAGTTCAGCGCCATCTATCCAGCGACTAGGGAAGCGTTAAAAAAAAAGAAAAAGAAAATCCCTCATTCTGTAGTAAACTATTAGAAAATATCAAAAATAAAATCCACAATAAATAATTGTCCAGTAAATTAAAATTATTTTAAACAGCCATCGCATTCCGAATATAAATTCAATTATAGAAGCATTTCGGCGCGAAATTCAGTAAATGAGGTACCTATTGGCCTGTCTGTTATTAACATGATATTAGAAGAGATTGAAATGATATTAGAAAAGCATAAATCATTATTATAAACAATGCTTATTGTATTTATTGCTTAAAATAATATAATTTTATTTTCAAATATCGATTACATTCGTCATATTAATTACTCGAGTCAATCGAAAATTAAAAAAAAAAATTGTTTGGTATAATCGCTTTCACACATCAATGCAATAAAAAAAAACAATAATGGTCGGCGATTTTGAACACAAATTGAGTAGTGGTAATGATTAATACGTATTATTGAACCTGTGTTTGAATATTACGTTAAAACCAGGGCATTTTTGTGTTGTTTATAATATTATCAATAACATTTGTCACGTTTTAAATCTTATCTACATCTGTTTGTGTGAAATTTGTGAAAAGTAAAAATGTAAACACATACGATTGGCGCGAAACTTCGACATTAGATATCAAAAAAAGTTCATTACCACTACTTATTTACCTTAAACTGTGGATAAATTCGTCAAATAATTAAATGATGTATATTCACAGCCCCATTATGGTAAAGTCAGGATGTTCGAAATCCCCAATTTTTATGTTTTTTAGCCTCGACCACAACTGACATCAAAATGGTGATTATCGTACCTATGTATGTTGAATTTATTCAAGGTAAATTATTAACTTGTGCGCTAAATCTGAAAAATTTAATGGCGTTAATATATGAGCTTTTTATCCAACTCTCCTAATTAACGCACATTCATAAAATTTGATGGGTAGCATAATAAATATTTACACAATCAATTAAGGGTGTCGTATGTCTGACTAAGCTGACTACCTAACTACATTTAGTTCTATTTTTAAATTTCATTCCCGCCCTAGGGAGGGAAGCAATTACTATGAGACTTTCCCGCCCAAGGGTGGGAAGCAGCGTTTTCCACCCGCTATTCAGATCAAACAAACACTACTTTCCGAGTATGAGAGATGAAAAACCACAACCATGGCGAAAAAGTTGAATGCCTTATCGACTCATGTTATAAAAGTTCGAAAAATCAAAATAGCTTAAGTCATCGAGTCCTCAAATTTGTCTAATTTTATATGTCGTATAGATCAATGAGCTTAGAAATTAGGCCTGTTTTGCAGTGGGTGCTAAGCGCCAAAGAAGTAGTCAAAAAAAATTTGAAACCTCTCTCAAACGACGGAGAAAAATTAGCCGATTCCGTAACTTAATATTGCAAAAAATGTCACTTAGACCAATTAGCCTTTCAACCGTCGGATATGATGGAACGAAACCCTCAGTGCGCGAGTCCGACTCGCTCTTGCCCGGTTTCAATTCTTATTGTAAGAATTGAATGCTATAAAGATCGAAGAAAATAGTCAGTAATCGGAGGAAGTTGCAGAAGTGGACTCATCCTGAGGATAAAGTCTATTGCAGCCGGCCTGGCAGCAGTTGCAATCAGAACTACATGCATCACGTAATTGAGACACAATTGAGACGTGTCTGGAACGTTTTCAATTCACACTGGATTGTAGTGTAGGTTTACCATTATTGTTGCTGTGAAAACTGGATTGGTGTCAAACGCTAAGACATATTCCGGTAAATCCTAGAAAAGCATCCTAGTTATACCTAATTGTCTCCGAGGTAAGGTCCCAAAGTCTTCTCAAAGAATCGCCCCAAAGCCGTGCCAATCGCCATGCACCCGATGGAGGTGCTCGGTACATCTTGTGGAGGACCCAACTACGTAGCACTGCACGCAGTCATCTCTAGGACTTATTTCAATTTACTGCTGCCTTGGAGGATATCTTCAAGATTTTGAACTAAGAAAGGGCTAAACATCTAAAAAGCTACAAAAAAGTGGGTACAGTCATGAGCACTAATATGTCAACACCTGACAAGTTTCAATTGCGAAGTAGGTAGTTATCAAAACTTAAATTCGTAGACTTACTAGATATATTTATAAAATAGATATTTAAAAAAAAAAAACTAGATAACTTAAGGATATTGAGAAATTTGCGTTGAAAAAAACAGATTTTTCTGTTTTTAGTCGGCGAAATTGATACCCTTAAGAGGTCATTGTACTCATCATTATGAACAACTTTTACTATGGGACCAAACCTGAAATCTGATTACTTGAACGATAAGAATAGTTGATCGCCCTGATTAACTCAAGACAATGTTTATGTTCTTTCTCCAGAATTAGTTTACTGAAGTTATACGAGTTAAAAAACAAACAATAGCTGCAAACCCCATTTAAAAAAACTGAACATTCTTACTCTTCCTTCTATATAGGTACATACTGGAAATCTGTAAATACACATGCATACACACTTTTACACTAAACGAGAAGACATAGGTGCAAACAAGATACACACTCCGACACAAAACACGATTAAACCTACCGACATCCCGATTTAAAATGCACTCATCTAGTCCACTTGTTATGTCGATAAAAATATATAACAAACTACCCGAGCCCCCGAGATACTCAGAATTGAGAAAAAGATTGCTATTTTTACAAATAAATTTAAAAACATATTACTAAATAAATGTTATTATAGCATAAATGAATATTTAATTGACAAATCCATAGAACAGACATAATAATATAAATTAATAATATTTTTTTAGATTAAATTTAATAATTAAAAAATGTTAGGTAGGTACCTTAAATTATACTTAGATTAAGTTACAAGTAGCGGCACGTAAGTTGCCAATAGTTTTTGTAGTGGGGGAAGTTTGCGCACGCACAATTTCATACATTTTTATATGCGCAACGTTCCCCCACTACGAAAATCTCTTGCCAAGTTACGTGCCGGTAACTATAGTTTGCATGTATACATAAGTTCTCTTCTTATTTCTTTTTTGGTTTGCTGTGCCGGACAGGGTCCAAGATTGTTACAACAAATGTTACCTACCACCTAAGCTTACATTGTGAAGGAGAAATTATAGAATTGGGCCTGTCAGATCATACCGCGCCACTTTTGAAATATCCTGTTAAGGACATGTCTGTCTTAAAGCGTTGGAAAATAAAAATAAAAAGACGGAATTATTGTCAAGATAATGTAGAGAAATTTAAAGATTGCATTTAAAGTCTCACTTTTTTTTTCAGATGTTTCTACGGTCTTTGCTTTCCTTACGAAATAATAACAAAATCAATTACTAAGAAAACAAAAAAGATCACGAACGGGATAAGGAAATGTAGTGAAAAGAAACGGCACTTGCTATGGCAATACAGAATCCAATACAGAATTAAACAAATCCTTCCCCAAAGAATAAACAATCGTGTAAGACAATGACATATTCTGCAAGGTTTAAAAGAGTTATATAACGTTAACACAAGCATCACGAAAATAACTACTTCATTAAGACGTCCAAAAATAAATCTAAAGCGGCCTGGGCCATAATTAATAATTGGAAGACCTGCTGCCTTATAGAAAAAATAACACAAATTCAAACAGGGACACAGAAAATCACGAACCCATTAAATATAGCTCAGGCTTTTAATACGTTTTATATTAATCAAGTTACCGAACCAAAAAATAAAACTATAGGTACTAGAAATTAACGTACGTTTAAATACTTCAAACTCTTTACTTAAGGAGCCGACCATACCTCAAGACATAAATAATCATATTACCTCACTTCGAAATACAAATAGTGTTGGTTATGACGGAGTATGCACTAAAGTTATCAAAGAAGTGTCTCATTATATAGCTCCACATCTCAGACACATAATTAATATTAGTATTTCTAGCGGAACCTTCCCTGAGAAATTAAAAACGTCAATAATTGTACCAAAAAATACATTTTATCGCTTAGTACGAACCCCCTAAACCCTTTTTTTTTTTTTTTGTCTCGGGGGGAAAATCCTCATGGACATCCTCCGCCCTGGGGAAGGCGGAGGGGCATGCCGGACTCTTACCGGCTAAAAACCACCCCGGTGTTCCCTTCCTGTACCTATTGCCGGGGGTACGGGTATCGCTTGCGCATTCATCCGCGCCCCTGGCAGGTATTGGCCCGCCAGATGATTGTAGGCGGGCCCCGTCACCCTCTACGGCCATCACCCGGTGGCCGCAGGAACTCCAACTAAGAGGCGCGCGCGGAACACTGCGCCGCCGCCTCGAGGCCTGTTTCTGATAGGGCGACAGACGCCCCTAGTCTGCCGCCCGCAGGCCGCGCCCTATGGTGGCCGGAGATCGTCCGCCACCCTGCGACGCCCGGTGCGTCTGCTGCGGGCCGGGAGAGAGGTAACAGCTTCTCTCTCCCTTTCCGCCGCCTCCTTTGCCAACATTACGTCCTCACAGAAGGAGGCGACGGCCGTCCAGCCACTGTCGCTCCCGACCATGCATGAAATGACGGCCGGAAGTGACAGGTCACCCGCAGCATCGACTGCCGCGACTAAGTCACGGCGCTGTACTGCCCAAGCTGGGCACTCCTCCAACGTGTGCAGCGCCGTGTCCTCGCGGCAGCTGTCACAGTGGTGACATTCGGGCGTCGGCTCCCGGCCTATCCGACACAAGTACTTCCCGAAACACCCATGTCCGGTAAGCACCTGCGTCAGCCGGAAGCTGAGGGCGCCGTGACGTCTCTCCAGCCACTCCTTCATCACGGGTCTTACCGCCGCTATCGCGGCGTGCCCTGCCGTGGGTCGCGCAAGTCGCTGCTCCCATTCCGCCACTAGGACCCGGCGGAGCTCTGCCCTGCGCGCCTCAACTTGTCGAGGCACCAGGCGCTCGCCCCGCCCCACCGCTTCCTCGCGCCATGTATAGAGTGACGCGAGGAGTTCTGCCTCTAGGTCCCACGGCGGGGATCCGGCTAGGAGGCTCGCCGCCTCGAAGGAGATCGTACGGTATCCCCTTATTACCCTGACGGCCATCGCTCTTTGCGGCCTTCGTAGCAAGGCGATGTTACGGGCCGTCAGGGCATCCGCCCACACTGGCGCGGCGTAAAGCGCCATGGACCGTACGATCCCTGTGTAGAGCCTCCGGCAGGAGGTATTTGGACCCCCCAAGTTGGGCAGCAAGCGCGAGAGCGCTGAAGCGGCGCCCAACAAACGGGGTGCGAGCCGCTGGAAGTGCGGCCCGAAGCTCCACCGACTGTCGAGGACGAGTCCTAAGTACTTCATCGTCGACTCGACAGCTATGGAGACTCCTCCTACCACGATGTTTGAACCCGGAGGTGGCTTATTCCTCGGCCCGTGAAAACAGAGGGCCTCGGATTTGTGCAAGGCCACCTCCAGGCCCAACCGCCGGATCCTACCCACGACATGCGCGACCCCGGCCGTCGCCAGTATGGCCGCCTGCCGGTATGTCTTCCCACGTGCTGTTACTAGCGTGTCGTCGGCGTAGCATGTCACGCCGACTCCGTGGAGAAGAGCACCGCGCAGAGCCCAGTCGTACCCTATGTTCCACAGGGGCGGCCCCAATACCGACCCCTGCGGAACACCGCACGACATCTCTCGCCTACCCCACCCTTCACGACCCGGGTACACTACCGATCTTTCCGATAGATAGGCCCCGATAATGCGGCGGAGGTAACCGGGCACCCCGTGATACCGGAGTGCCTCTCTGATGGTATTCCAGGGCAAGGTGTTGAATGCGTTGGCAATGTCGAGCGACACCGCCAAGACCACCTCACCCCGGGCGACTGCCTCCTCCGCCAGGACCCTTACGCGCATGATCGCGTCCACTGTGGAGCGCCCCTGACGGAAACCAAATTGGTTATCCGCTAGGTCCGGCCCCTCGTTGGTCATGTGCTGGACGAGGCGGTCGGCGATGACTCGCTCGAAGATCTTACACACCTCGTCCAGAAGCACAATGGGCCGGTAGGCAGACGGTGAGTCTGCGGGGCGCCCTTCCTTCTTTAGCAGGACCAGCTTTCCGGTCTTCCACCGGCGTGGAAGTTGGCCCCGCTCCAAACATGCGCTTAAGAGTCCTCCTAGTCGGGGCCCGAGAGCCCTCAACCCCCTAAACCCTCCCATATCTACACTTAACTCAGATTCAGGCGACATCAACCCCAAAAAAGTGTCAGGAGCTATGTGTGGCCTTAAAAGTACAGACAGTTGTCAAACGTTCTATAAACGTCTAAAAATTCTTACCTTGCCATCGCTGTACATATACGAAACATGTGTGTTCGTCAAATCTAACAATTCATTATACAAAATAGCTACTAAAAGTTACTACAGAAAATTACGCGATAAAAATAAGTCAGAACTCGAAGTGACTCGCGGTAAAACTGCACTAATGAATAAAGGTACCTTCTATATGGCCAAAAAAATATTTAACAAACTACCTGAAAAATAAAGACGTTAAAACTGGACAATTTCAAAACAGAACTATTATGAATATTGATAGATAAATGCTATTACTCACTACAGGAATATTTGGACGATAATTCTATAATCACTGCTTCAGAAAATTGTACATCACCTCACCTATTTTGACGATTTAGAATTTTATTTGACATTAGCATTAATATGACATTTAACTTAATCTGTTTGACATTTATTGAAATTAATTCTATTTACAATTTGTATTGTTAGGCATGTACCTATTAATATTGTGAAAATTTACATTTATAATTCTTCCACCTCATGATTATAAAAAATGGACAATGTCAATTTAATACATTTGTACGCCTCTGGGCAAAACATAGAGGATCTACCTACCTGTAACATCTCGCACACTATTGTAACTGTAGTGTATGCGCAGGCATTGGCGTGGCAGTCGCTTACCGGCCGTAGGCGAATGCAGACGTTCTCTGGGTTTCGGATAGACTATGTACCTCAGTGATCTGTCAAAGTGTGTTTTATTAACCCAGCGAACATTACAAGTGGCGACGAGGATAAAAGTAAGTGCTGAAAACATTTACCAAAAAAAAGGGGGAAGAATGCACGCTGAAAAATAATGCACGTTGAAAGTTGTTTACGATCAGTTAAGCGACTATATTTCGACAAGGATCGTTTATAGTTGGATACTAAAGTAAAAACAGAACGTAGTAACACTGTACCTACCTACCAACACGTAAATAAATCGTTACCAAGGTAGATGGTTACAGCTAATGATTGCTTTATAAGTTACGAAAAATAAATTCTACTTCGACTGATGTAAACAACTTATAAGCGTAGGTAAATGTTAAAAAGGCCATGCAGTAAATATTTATCACAACAAAACAAAAGGCCATGCCTGAATAGTACGCAATTATTTTAAATGTGCTGTAATGCAAACAGTAAATTATTGTTAATTATTATTATTGAGTAAGTGCTTTCATTTAAATAGCAAAATAATTGAGTTATTTGCACAATTCTAATTTTAAATAAAAATAATAACCGATTATTATCATAAATCTTGGACATACTTAACTTTTCTGTTGTAAATAACCTACATACCCACTTATTGTAAATATAAAACAAAATCAGTAGATACTATTTTAATCAGGTCACTGGTTTTGCCAGGATCAATTGTTTGCATTTTGATACAGAAATATCAAGGTCACGCAAATACTATTCGCAATACGACCATGCTTAATGGATAAATATCAGAAAAGACCGGGAAACGTTAGTGTAAGCATCAATAATGGCTTAATTACTAGCATATTTACTGCCAACTGGTTAATAAACCTAATTTGTTAATAGATAAAGGTTATTATCAGTCAATTCCCATAATAATAGTAAAGTATAACACTTAATATCGTGTCCTGCGTGTCCTGTCAGCTGCACGTTACAGGAACTGATGGACGCTGGTGAAGGCGCCAAACAAGTATCCGAATTCTGGGCCATTTAGATTGCTATTCTGGGCCGAGTTCACTTAGATTGCTATCGACACACTAAAAAGAAGATTGTAAAGTAACGTTACTGAATAAAGTTATTCAGTTTATTTAGTTAGTCATACTTACGCTTACGTCAAAGGTCATGCTGAATCCGAAATGCTCTAATGAGCACGCATACGAGTCTCAAAATCCTGTTACAGGACGCCACAAAAAATGACTCACGCAATAAGTACTTACATAACATACATACATAATCAGCCTATAATGTTCCCACTGCTGGGACACAGGCCTCCTCTCGGTGGGAGGGAGTGGGCCGTAATCCACCACGCGGGCCCAGTGCGGGTTGGCAGATGTAACATGTCTTCTTGTCTTCAATAAGTACTTGCAAAAATATAATAGGGCATGCAGTTGTGATACTGTTACTGATTTTCAGTGAAAGCCACGCAAAAATAAGAATCAATACAGAGTAATGTATTCATTGTAATACTTACGAAAGATAACAAAAATAAAAATAAAAAAAACCTTCCCACAGAGGATAATTTCCTGCATGTAGGAAGAACTACCTAATGAGTACTACTGATAATGACATATGTACCCGAGTTCTAGGGTGACATAATTTAGATTGCTACCTATCAACAGACTAAGGAAAAGACAAAAGCTATGTAATTGTTACTATAATTAAATACTAGTACCAACCAGTTAAAATAATAAGTATACATACTTTGAAATAAAATGTGGGCAAATTGAAAATAAAAAGTCACAATAACAACAAACTGCTGTTTGATGTTATTGCAATGTTAATTAATAATAATAACAGAAAGCTGCCATCTTAAACACCTGCAGAATAGTTAGGAAATTCATGCAGTTAGAGGAAGGAAAACACACTCTAATACACACCACACGTTGCATTTACTTGGTTTTGGCCCGTAAATGTAGCTAAAACCAGCCTAAGAGGTGAGAAAAAAAAACACAAAAATAATAAAAATAATGTTTATTTCCAGAACAATGTTCACAAAGGTTACACGTACGGTAATATGGTACAACATATAGTACATTGAGTATTATCTCCTGGCACCCAAACTAGGTTTATAGCCTGTGACTTGGGGACAGATAGATGAACAAAATGTGTTAGTAAAACTCTTTTCACCAGTAACATGAATTAGAATGACATAATATTTTCTTATGTTAATATGATGAATCGGTAAATCAATTTTGTAGAAGAGAAGTTCCCTTCTTCTGTTGGAATTTTGTGGTAGTACCTTCAAAGGTCACTAAGTTACAGGTGCCATGTAACATTATGTGAAACCAAGACAATAATGTACAATAAAGCAATAAAGATTGCTTATCTATTCAAACATAGGTGGGAGAACAGGCGTGATGTGGTTATGAGATTATAATTCTTATTTATCATAAAGTTGATAATACTGCCCTATGTGAGGTAATTAAAATGTATTTGTGATGTACCTACCATTATTGATGTAGCACACAACTCAGTGGCAACACTGCTCGAGTCAGTCACGGCTTACCCCCGTGTCGACCCCTTATGTAAATAATATCGAGAAAATATTATTCGATCAAATAAAAAAATGTTCCAGCGAAAATATCGTTAATGTACCAGTTTTAACAGAAGTTCCACTTCGGTAAAATCGAAGTTAAGTAACAAATAAAATTATTATCTTCCCTACTGTTAAAACTAACTAGTGTAATAAAATCTGTTATGGTTAATGATTGAACTAATCGTAGTCAAATCAAATGCATTTTGCACTGGCTATTGTAATTTGTAATCAACAAAATAATTCATAGAATTCATTACAGTGTTGTAATATCAAGTGAACATTTGCTTAAATCACATAGCACACGTCGTCAAAGGACCTTTGTTCGACTTGCTGGCTAGTCAAATGTGAACGGCGGTGATTTAGTTTAAAATAAACTTTAATTACAATTATTACAATTATAGGACAAAAAACATTGAGCAACTGTACTGGGTATGGTACAATAAGACATATTTTGATATACATTAAAATATGTGCGTGTGTGTGTGAAAGACACAAATGGAACAAGTTCCAACAAAACAACCGAATGGTTGCGAAAAACACAAATGGAACAAGTTCCAACATAACAACCTAATGGTTGCGAAAAACACAAATGGAACAAGTTCCAACAAAACAACCTAATGGTTGCGAAAAACACAAATGGAACAAGTTCCAACAAAACAACCTAATGGTTGCGAGAAACACAAATGGAACAAGTTCCAATAAAACAACCTAATGGTTGCGATTAATACTGGCAAGTTAACGAATGAGGTTTATTTAATTAATAAAATTGTTTCTCCAAATAGTTAGTGGCAAAATATAGCATTATTGATTGACTATTTGGGAAACACGGGACGTACTGGTGTTATTTTCGGGAACATGCGAGTGTAAAATCTAATAATTCTAAATTTGCTTATATCTCGAAAACGGTGCGTCCTATCGAAAAAATAATGGAAAATTTGCCCCCCTTTTAGAAACCCCTTGTCGCAAAATTCGCGACATGGACAAAAAAAAAAAATGACTATGTTATTTGTACAGCGTTTTAACTTTCTTATGCTTAATATGTACAGTGAATTTATAGTTTTACTTTTATTTCGTATAACCTCATTTGTTGATAGGTGCCAACCCAACTGTTGGTTAACAGATTTGCCTAATATTAGGCAAATAAGATCGCGGAAATCGCGATACTGATAGATTATGTGGTTAATCGGTACATTACGAAGTAATTTGAAGAGGTAAACAATCAAATGAATAGTGGGTACCTAAAAGTTAACAATAACTTATACATTGGTATAACCAACCAGTGTATGCAATCAATGGGTGAAAACTCATCAAGTTCATACATTGGAACCGACTAGATTACGCAATTTACAAAATAAATCATGGTTAGACATTAAAAAGATTTTGATCTCTATTGCCAATCCTAGGTATGAGGGGCACGTGGCTAAATAATAACAGCCGCATAGGTCGATCGATCAGGTTAAGCTACGCTTGCCGCGGTTGGTCTATGGATGGGTGACCATCTTTACATACCATGTCCCCTCCGTGCCTCGGAAAGCACGTGAAGCCGTTGGTCCCGGCTGTCATTCGTGAATCTTTGACAGTCGTTACGGGTAGTCAGAAGCCCGGAAAGTCTGACAACCAGTCTTAACAAGCGGTATCGTACCCAGTAACTGGGCTGTGGAGGTCAGATAGGCAGTCGCTCGATGTAAAATACTGGTATTCAGCTGCATCCGCTAAGACTGGAAGCCGACCCCAACATAGTTGGGAAAAAGGCTAGGCAGATGCCAATACCTAGGTATGGCAGTAGAAATCACAAAAGAGATAAAATTTCCTGACCTGTAAATAATGCAAATTGCATAAAAGGGTAAAAGTTTCCTGCCCTGTAATTAATGCAAATTGCATAAAAGGGTAAAAGTAAAAGATGTAACTTCAGTAAAAATCACAAATGAGATATTAATTCCTTGCCCTGTAATTAATCCAAATTGCAAAAAAGGGTAAACGAAAAACGGTAAACTTAGTAAAAACCGAAAAGTAATAGACTAAGTAAAAATCACAAAATAATAATAACAATAATAATAATCTTTATTTCAAAAAGCCAAGTACAATTTGTCCATCTCAATCAAGCAAAAAAACAAAACAAAACAATGAAGTACAACGCTATGCATTATTTGAGACAGAGTGAACGTCTGTGTCTGTGCTAGTATAAACTGTGTTACAGACACAGGCTGCAAATGTGATAATAGTTCGTGCCCTAAAATAATGCTACTTGCAAAATTACCTTTAATCTCACTACATTTTGACAAGTTTTGACATTTGTTTGTCGCCGATATGAGACTGAGACTAGATTTTGAACGTTTTAAATTAGTAGAATTGGCCTTCTGGTGTCATACCGCACCGTGTCATACGTAGGCACATACACATAATAATAGCATTTAATTTCAGTACAACAGTGGTGGTGGTCTAGCCCGACTAAGTTCGTGGGTTCGAAACCAGGCAGGCATTTTGTGTATTTTCACTCATCACCACTGTTCATCAATGGTGAAGGAAAACACCGTGAGGAAACCGGCATGTCTGAGAACCAATACTTCGAAGACATGTGATTCATTAAATTGGACGCAATGGGCATCCATTATATTGGACGCATTTGGACATCCATTAAATTGGACATTACAAAATGGTGAAGAAAAACATCGTGAGGACATCGGGAGGACATCATCGTGAGGACATCGTGAGGACATCGTGAGGACATCATCGTGTGGATCGTGCCATATGTAACACTCCATTAAATTGGATTTATCAAAGCGAAAATTCTAGGAAAATCATCTACTTTTACAATATTTGTAAATAATTTGTAAATATGTGAGCACCTGTATCTATCACATAATTGATTTACCTGCCATTGCTTCATTTTAATTCTTTTTACCTTTTGTGGTAGACTAATTTTATTCTAAGTGCATTGTCTTCACATATAATTATATTATATAAACAAGACATTGTAAAACATTTTAAAAGGGTAACGGTGGAGTTTCTTGCCCATTCTTCTCCATACGAAAACTACCTTTTGGAATGGGCGACTAGAATCAATTCAATATTTCAATAAACATGACAACAACAAACATATCAATTCAATAAAAATAAAGGAGGGATGTAGTGTATGCGCAGGCATTGGCGTGGCAGTCGCTTACCGGCCGTAGGCGAATCAAAGAGTAAAGTAACTATAGAGGCAAAGAGTAGCAACTCTGTGGTAAAATTTGCTTCTATGGAAAGTGCTGCCACCTCGAGTTTGGAAGGTGAACTAAAACTATACACCTACCTATAGATACAAATATACACCTATCTATAGATATACAATGCATAATATCTCGTATATTCTCTCGTATATTGACTCGCTACTCATAGTAATGTGCATACTTACTTACTATGAGTAGCAACAAAATTTAACAAAACAAATAACAGTAACAAGTGACAACTAAAACAGAAATAACTGAGATAAACTCGGAATTACGGGAAGCGCATCAAAGTCGGGAAAGCCGGAATTGACAATGGCGGATGCCTGCCTGCAGTGTTGCCAACAGATAAACTAGCTCTCCACCAGATTCAACTTCGAAAACCACCAGAAAACCACTAATAAAAATCGGCCCTACTACAAAATTCGCTAAAATTTCCACTAAATAAATTTTTGGTTTTTGTGAAAGGAAACAGTAATTAAAGTAGTTATATTAGTAAAAAAAATACTTTATTATCACGTAATGAAATATTTAAAATCAATAAATCACCATAAAATATTATTAGTAAATCAACAAGTCAAGGTGAGGAACATAAACATTATTCAATAAGAAGAACACCTAGGACAAAAAAATGATATTCTAAAATTCGTCTTCCGATGAATTTTTGTCTGCACCATCATCGGTTTCACATTTATATGATTCTTGGGTACTGATTTGTTATAGAACTTTTATTAGAATTTACCTACACAGTAAAAGTAAATATTTCTGAAAATTAAATGAAGTAAAAATAATATATTTCGTAATGTTTTAGTGGCTTAGTGGTTGAGTGATAGCATTTTCAGTAATTGAAACTGAATTCTACTAAACCACTAGAAAAACCACCAGCTACTAAAAGCAATATTTCGCCACTAAAAGGGGGGTCGAAACAATCAGTGTTACGGGAAAATTCAATAAGTTGGTAACACTGGATGGCCGGCGACAATGACGTTTGTTTGATAAACAATACAACATGGCTGCCAAGTTTTTTTAACCCGTCAAACTCCAGATGTCGCTGTCGTCTGTGGAAATGATGACAGTGTTAAGTGTGCCCCCCCTGAGGCGAATGCAGACGTTCTCTGGGTTTCGGATAGACTATGTACCTCAGTGATCTGTCAAAGTGTGTTTTATTAACCCAGCGAACATTACAGTAACCTATGTTTACAAATAAAGCATTCTGATTCTGAATGCAATAAATGATTGAGTATTGAGTTCATATAATTGTTTTTTATTTTATTTTATTAGTTGACTCTTTGAGTCAATTCAGTTTCATTTTATTTTAATTTATTATTGACATAATCTACTCATTTTAATGTTTTCTACTTTGATTATATTATAATCAAAGGTTTTCTAATGAATTGATCCAATATGTTGTTAGTTAACGACCTCTACGATTGATCATAATATCCTTGCATGAGCAACCGGCAGCGAGTTCGTCATGCTCCCTTAGATGTCACAGCTTGCGGTAGCGTCGGGGGTCGGGTTGCCTCCTTCCCTCAAATATGACGAGGGGGGTAATGGCTGATCTTTGCGTTATGCCCGTGAACGGGTGCCGCTTGTGGTGACTGGTCGTCTTGCTCACCATGGTTTTATTGTTATTATTAGTAGTAATAACTTGTTTATTTATTTTAGTTCGATGGTCCTAGTTTTACATTTATGACTTCAAGTGACAGATAGCTGTCACTTGTTCACATAGGTGAACAGAATATGTGCATAAATATTTAAGCTGTCACGCCCTTTATACCTGGAGGCTTTTATTTAGGTAGTAAGTCTTTATTTACATTTTTAATTTTGATTTATTATTTTTTGCTTGAGTACGTATAGTTTTTATTGTATAAGTTGGTATATTGGCGTGGCTAGCTGACATATGGCAAATAATATAATTTAATGTTCTGTGTCCTGTAATTTTAATTACTTTGCAAACCTAGTATTTTATACAATCAAGTATTTTCTAACTGAACACACAGCTGTGCTGCTGGGAGTTTGTTGCGTCGCCTCTTATCCCCAGCGAAACCACTAGGAAGTGGTGAAAGGTGGGCGTTTTGTGGGACTGTCTTTTGTAATTTTCACGTTCGAAAAGTGCTGATTCTCAGCCCAGTTTAAATAAATGTCTTTTGATTTTGAACCCTAAAAAGGTCTTTCATTAAAACGAAACATTACTGTCATAATATTCCGTACCTACCTACGCAAAATACGCGCATGGACGTGGTTGCGACCACCAGCCCGTATTATTACCTACGAGTCCATAATATTTTATTCACATAGAAAACACTCAACGAACATTCCTTGAACACAATCGTACAACTAAGAATAGGTATAGGTACTCGTGGAAATGTTTTATAAATAATACTGTAGGTATAATATCGATATCAAATAAGTTGCCAATAACCTTTATAATGAAACTAGCAGCAGCCGCAGTTTCACCCGCGTAAGTTTCGATATTCCCACGGGATCGAATCTTATGCGGGTGAAACCGCGGGGCGCTACTAGTAAGTAATATTATTATAAACACATTATACATTGTTATAACTTCCCCGCTACGTATTTACTTACAACTTTAAACTAAGTATTAATATTTTCGTGATTTCTAGATGTCTCATGTGTCCTAGTAGGTAAGGCCAACCGCCAAGTTTTTGATCGGCCTTTAACCGAATTAAGGACCTCCTTCTTTATTTGAAGTCGGTTAACAACTGGCCAAGTGCGAGTCGGACTTGCACACGAAGGGTTCCGTAGAAGATTCGATGTGCACACAAAACATTCGCTATGCATGAAAACTAAACAACACAGCACATCTACAAAGTTATCTATGAAAACAAATAAAAAACTGGCCAAGTGCGAGTCGGACTCGCACGCGAAGGGTTCCGTACCACAAGGCAAAAAGGCCAAAAAAACACGTTTGTTGTATGGGAGCCCCCTTATTTATTATATTCTGTTTTTAGTTCAGCGGGATTGTCCGAAAACGTTACCGCTGGCCCGGAACATAAAGGGCTAAGGAAGGAACACGGGTGGGTTTTAGTCAGTAAGAGTCTGACACTCCCTTCCGCTCCACCCAGAGCGGGAGGAGTCATTTGATGATTTCCCATCCAAAAAAAAACTGTTTTTAGTATTTGTTGTTATAGCGGCAACAGAAATACACCATCTGTAAAAATTTGAACTGTCTAGCTATCACGGTTCATGAGGTACAGCCTGGTGACAGACAGACGGACAGTGGAGTCTTAGTAATAGGGTCCGCTTTTACCCTTTGGGCTACGGAACCCTAAAATAAATAAAATATTAGGTTTTTTACTTAAAAACTTACGTTTTGCTGTGAGCAAGAATTTCTTACAATTTTTTAGTCGACGACAAAGGTCAACGAAGCGAGGGACCGCACTTTGACCGCAATGACAAATTAGCAGCGTGAGCATCGGCGCGCGGCGCGCGTGAGCGACTCGTTGCCGCTGCGTCCGTTCGTTCGATTGGTATTAGTGTGAGTAGAAGAAATTTGTCATTACATGGCAGTAACTACGACTTTTTAATAATTGGCCTTCGAAGGCATGAAAGTATCTTTTGCACAGCTTCACGCATTTTTAAAAATATTCCGGGGCCCATCAGAATAATTACGAAAATTAAAAAAAAAATAGTATCTCCATGATCTGATAATAGACAAGTGCTACTATTCTATAAAAGACAGACAAATCACTGCTCCAATACAGTGTCCCTCAGTCATGATGCGTTCAGTGGCCCACTGTATGTGTACCTACCTACTCAAATTCTTTCCGTTTTATTTTTATATTTTTTATTTATTTTATGCGACATCTTAATGATTTGTAACAATAATGTTAGTAAATTTAATTTATTATGTACCTAACTATTCTATGCCCTAAGGGCATAGCTGATCACATTTAATTATCTAAGACCTTTATTAAGTATGTACCTACCTATGATCCACAATAAAGATATTGATTGATTAATTGATTGAAGGAGCATGGCCTTCCATGATCCATCCACCTCACTAGGAATGAATACTTAGCTACAGTAAGTACTAAATATGAGATGAAAAACCGTGACATTTATAACAAATCCCGTATTTTATAAAAACAGTGGATTGTTCTGTGATGTTGCGCAATGTTTGTTTTCAAATGTCACGTGACCACAGCTGTGACCCCCACTACGAGAGTCCTACAGCTTACTGCTTATTAGCGAGACTAGACAAGGACTGCCAGGAAGTATTCTAATGTTCGTATTATCTAGTTACAACAGCAGAGTGCCATAGATACCAACTCTTCTAACTGCGCATACCCACATACATAGTACCTTTGTGTAGTGCGTTGGTAGATACTTAAGCTTCACTAAATTCTTACACATTTAGGTAAGTATACCTAAAGTCATTCGATTAAAAAAAAACTGGATAACAGCCCCAACCAGTCCACGAGTTATATGGAAACTTTTGTATTCTGTACTAGGAAAGTAGGTACCTACTTCACAACAAAGAGATTTAAGAAATACTTTAATGTCTTTGCTTCACAATAACTCAAAACATTTATTTCAAATAAACCAAATACAGGCATTTTTGAATTTTCAAGGGGCCTGTCAGTCAGAAAGATGAAGCTACCTAAATTTCTGCATAGGTAGGTACCTAAATCTTAGGTACCTACCTACGCAGAAGAACAAGCAAGAAATTCAACGGACACTCTTTTATTTAAATCATAAAATTGTTACAAAATATTGGTTACATCATTCATGTGAGAACGTTGCAGGAAAACGTGCAAAAAAAATACAATTCAGAAATTAAAATATGCCGTGGCGGCTAAAGAATGACCTACTAACGGCGCTCGTTCACGAACATGACATATGGATCAGCACCATTCAGCTCAACCATTTTGAAGGGAACTTAATGATCCAATACACACGCCACCATCAGCGAGACATTTGCGTGAGCATGACATACCTAGGTACTCTCAGACGCCACTTGTATTTTTTTTTTAATCTAATAGGCCCGCTCTTGACCCATCACGCTTGATGGTAAGCGATAGATGAGGTCTATGATGGAACGAGCGTGCTAAGAAGATGCCTGTACACTCTTGCTTTGAAGGGGGAAGCCGGGTTAAATGTGGGATCAACACACATGCCGGCAGAGAGTTCCACACTTTGGCTATGCGCATAATAAAAGTGGAGGAGAAGCGCTGAGTAGTTGAGTACGACTCGTCGTGATATTAACCAAGCGCAGATGGTACGCAGCAGTACCATCTGATATGCTGGCCCTCACTTATCCAGAGTGCTTGCTATGTTGTATGGCTTTTGTATGAGTCATAGTTACCTGCCCGGTGAGATGATGCGAACAGTGGTAGTGCCAATTGCTAAAAACAAAACTGTGACCTCGCCGATAGCGGTAACTGTAGATTTCACTAGCTAGTGATTTCAAAGGTATTTGACAGCATGCTTAAGAGCGTTTACGCCGAACGGCATTTCATACAAACTTTCAAGCCCTTATTTTTCGAAATGAATGAACCGATTTTAATGAAACTTCATACGCGTAAGCAGGATACAAAGGTCTAAAAAGTTAGTAGAAAACATTTTCAAAATGTCTTATTTAAAAAAAGATAACTGGAAATCTCTGTTTCTATGGAAAATTTAAAATCGGTCTAATTTGGCTGTAACACTATTTTTTGAAAATGTTTTCTACTAACTTTTTAGACCTTTGTATCCCGCTTATGCATATGAAGTTTCATTAAAATCGGTTCATTCATTTCGAAAAATAAGGGCTTGAAAGTTTGTATGAAATGCCGTACGGCGTAAACGCTCTTAACACACAATTAAGTAGTTGTACTCATGATAATCAGTTAGGATTCAGAGCTGGGTTATCTACAGAGAGTGCGGTGTTATTTCTTAAGCATGCTGTGACGTACTATGCGAGACGACAGACGCCTATTTATGCTTGCTTCCTGGACTTGTCAAAAGCATTTGATCTGGGGCCCTAAAAAGGCCACTTTGGAGAATCATTAAAGGATAATATTATGAATCGTAATATGGTGAAGACAGTCCGTGTTTTTCATTTTTTCGCTGCACTACTTAGGTATAATCAAAGAGATTGGGATTGGATTGATTGGTATTTTAGCACAGACAAAGAAAAATAACTGAAAAATGCTTCACCAATGGGATTTGATATGACTAACTTACGGTTAAATGTCCATTATGTTATCCTTTTATGATTCTGCCAAAGTGGCCTTTTTAGGCCCCCTGGTTTCACGGCCCGATCTAGCTATTTAGCCGCTCCGGGAAAAAAATACATTCGCCGCCTTTTACACTAACTCCATAATCATTACCTAGCCACAGAATAGAATAACTAATATGACATAGCGAAAGAGTTTGTTCCTTCTTTCCTATTTAGGTATTTCTTCTTCTTTCTTTCGAGTTGGCTTGCTTAGTGCTGTCTTATAATTGTCTCAGAAGACAGCATTAACTAATTATAAGACACTAGCACTTTGCCCGCGACTTCGTCCGCGAGTATTTCTTACTTTTTCTCAAAAAATTTCAAAAATATATGTATGATATGATCTTTAGGTATCATTTATTTAGATAAATAAGAAGTATTCAGGCCAATTTTTAAGTTTATATATCAAAGGAATCCGATTTATCAAATGAACTGTACCCCGCTTTTCATCCCCATAGGGGTGGAATTTTGAAAAATCGTTTGGGATGTGTTCATAACTTAACTCAAAGACCCACCCATTTTCCAGTTAATGGAAGCAAGCTGTAAAATCCACCCCTTAAACTTTATTACCGTTTTCCATCTTGGTAAGAGTCGATTTTTGAAAAATCCTAAACCACATACTTTTTTTTGTATAGTTGTACTTACCGAGTTTCGAGTTAATCCGACAGCGGGTTACTTATTTTTCTAACATATCATTGCCACTCTTTAAAACATCTGTGAGGGTTTGTTTTTAAACTAAAAGTGACAATCTTTATTATTTACTGAGCCAAATAATGCCAAGTTTTAAGTTTATTATCCAAATAAATAAGATTTTTCATATAAACTGTAGATATCCCTTCTTTTTATCCCTATAGAGGTGGAATTTTGAAAAATCGTTTGGGATGTTTCTTTAACTTGACTTAAAGATTATACCCAAACTCAACTCAAACTCAAGGCATTTATTTAAATTAAACCATTTACAGGCACTTTAGAATTGTCAAGAAGTCGGTCAGTCAAAAAATATGAACCCATTCCAAAGCGTAGGTGTCTATGGAGAAGAACGAGCAAGAAACTCTATGGACACTCTTTTAAATTGTATTTTTACAAAAATATTAGTTACATCATTAATGTTGAATTTATTAATATATGTGAGAACGATGTAAAAACCTATGCGTTAAAAGCGTCCAGAGTACAGAAAATAAAACTTTTTTACAAAAAAAAAAAAAAATTAATTTCGGAAGTCGGTGTCTATGGATCTGTAATTTAGTTTTTTGCCACCGACTTCAGAAATTAAAGTTAATTTTCACTTTGTAGTGTTTTTTGAAAGTCGGTAGTTTTTTTTTTATAATTTTATTTTTAACTTTTTAGTGGGTCAGTTTGTAATTAATCTAACTTACTATAGCCTTATGTCAACTACTCATCACCTTTTACAAAATATTGCTTTTCCCGATGCAGGGAAGTTAATTGTTGAGGAGTTCTCCTAATAAGAACCAGGAGAACTGGAGCTGATTGAGAAGTCACCATCAGCTCCACTTCAAAATACGCATTGTAACGAGCATAAATGCTTAGTATCCACATTAAACCCGTGAAATACTTATTATTGTGTAGTTCCGATGGCCATCAGTAGTCTTCATCATCAGTTCCTCTTCACCAAATGGTGCTTTCCGAGAGCAAATACACGAGTTAGGTACCTACTATAACAATGCTCAAATCGCTATAGGTGTGCCTATAAAATTTGAGGGTTTCCCTCGATTTCCATAAGATTCCCTCATCAGATTCCGACTTGGTGATAATGGTACCACCTCGAGACCATACCCTTTCAAACAAAAAAATAATTTTTGGAATCAGTCCAACCTTTTTGAAGTCGTTAAAAAGTCTAGTCTAAGTCTTTTTGCTAAAAATCCCGAAATAAAAACTTTTTAACAAAAAAAAACCGACTTACAAAAAGCACTACAAAGTGAAAAATAACTTAAACGGAAGTCGGTGTCTTTGGATCTGTATTTTAGTTTTTGCCACCGACTTCCGAAATTAAAGTAATTTTTTCACTTTGTAGTGCTTTTTTTGGTAGACAGTGTTTTTTTCTTAAAAAGATTTTATTTCTCGCTTTTCAGTGGGTTTCTTTATCATGTATCTGAGTTACAATAGCCTAATGTCAACTTGCTCATCGCCTATTAACAAAATATTGCTTTTCCCGATGCAGGGACGTTAATTGTTGAGGAGTACTCCTGGTATTCCACCATCAGCTCTATTTCACCATTCGCATTGTGACGAGCATAAAGTGCTTAGCAACCATATTAAAGTAATCGAATCGCAACCCGTGAAATAATTATTAGGTATTGAGTAGTTCTGGTGGCCATCTGTCTGTGGTCTTCTTCATCAGTTCCACTTCACCAAATGGTGGTTTCCGAGAGCAAATGCACGAGTTACTATAAAAAATACCCAAATCGCTATTGGTGTGCCTATAATATTTGAGGAGTTCCCTCAATTCCTCATGGATCCCATCATCAGAACTGGATTTTGAATGCGACCAATCTGGATGTATATCCTATTGAATAAAAAAATAATTTTCCAAATTGGCTTATAAATGACGGTTTACTGAGGTAACAACGCCAAAAAAAAAACATACAACCGAATTGAGAACCTCCTCCTTTTTTTTAAGTCGGTTAAAAAGCGTCCAGAGTACAGAAAATAGTAACAAAACAATCCAAAAATAAGCCGAGGCAGCTAAGTGATGACCAGCCCCAACTGACGGCGTTCACGAACATGACGCATAAATCAGCAACATTCAGCTCAACCATTTTGAAGGGAGCTTAATGATCTAACACACACGCCACCGTGATCGAGACATTTGTTTGAGAAAGACATACTATCAGCCGCCAGGGCACATTCAAGTTAATGAAAGACATATTACCCGGTAAATGGTAGTACAAACATAGAACTCACATCTGTCCTGTGCAATTAAACAATACAAAGGAAATTGAGTTTTCACACCACCTGCTCGAAAATGTCAAATTATATGTCAAGCAACCTTAACCTGAAGTGAGTCATTAGTGGCCGGGGGCACAGCCGGTCAATAATGTTGTACTGGATTTCATTATGACCCGCTGGTCAATAATGTGATTTGAATTTGGAATCTCACATGCTCAGCTAAATTGGCAGTATAGTAGGTACTAACAAACACCCTTTGGTGCCAGAAAGAGGAAAGCTATTCTCGAAACCCTTACTACGCGTTGATGATATTCTCGATTTCCTACAAAATCATAACGACTGCTTCTTCATATCGTTGCCATGTTTTCGAAGACATAATATTGTAAGAATAATTACATAACTACGAACCATTTTTTAAAAGGAATGGAATAACATTAAAACTGCCATTAATAATAACAAATACCGTACCGCGCCGTAATACCGTAATAGTAATTGGCTGTAACATTAGTTAATTTATTTTAAGTAAACTGCGCTAAGATTGCTGTGGATTTTGTGAATAAATAAATAAATAAATAATAAAACCTATCTATACTACAGTCGACTTATCACATTTTATCAAAAATACTCTATTTTCACGAGCGTCTCCAATGACGTTCTAAATTCAAAATGCATACAGCCAATCATCCAAAACCATTCTACCAGCCCTGTATAAAGCTTATTTTACACAAACGCCACTTCCATGAGAGTGATATCAATAGACACACACGACAAAACCGTAGAAGAGACTTTTTTTTTGAAAATCGAATTGATCGTGTCTTGGCTACTTATTGGTAGACGCAATAAAGGCGCGAATTTTCGTACTATGGCTATTATTTTCTCACAGTAGGTGTAAAAAGTAGAGTAGCCTCCTCTGGGCTAAAGGTGTCCTTGCCTTGGGCTAGCTTGAATCCCTCGCTGCATTCAGGATTCTTGTATTAACTCCCTCGCTTCGCTCGTGAGTTAAACTCTTAACTCCCGAGCGCATTTTCAATCAATTAATTGTGGTTGTGGAGCAGGGCCAGCATTGAGCCAGGCATTTTTATCAGCGATGTAATTCCCTAACTTATAATATGACTGACTGCATAGTGTGCGTTATAAAGAAGACTTGTCTTCATTTATTTTGTCTCATTCAGTTGAAGAATGTCGGGAGGTATTTTATTATAACATTTTAAACAGTACCCTCTAAAAGATGAGTCTGCTTTAGCCAGTCTGAAACCTGTTTGAACGAATAGGTCCCTATTTCTAGTACCTACTATAATTATGTCTTTCACGAGTTTTACTAAAAAGATGTAAATTTTCCCTTACATACATACATGATGTTTTCGTAGATATATTACCAATTTTCTAGTTAATCAAGCCACGTAATAAAGTACTCCCCTGTAAATTGACTACCTCTCTTCACTCCGGTAGGGGTAGATAAAAAAAAAAAACCCGTATACACTTTATTACTTATTTTGGACTTACATAATGAGTTTCGAGTTAATCGAACCGCACGTTAAAATTCTCCCACACATACTTTATCACTTCAAAACCCACTTTGAGGGGTAATTTTGATAAACCAATAACCTTAGATTAATTTTTTAATCTAAGCCAATAACGATAAACCCTATTACTTGCTTAGGCAAGTATTCGTGCCAAGTTTCAAATTTATTAACCAATGAATAAGATTTTTCATATAGTCCTCCCTTTTAACCGGGGTGGAATTTACATCTCTGCCTTGCCCTGACAAAGGAGAACACAAGAGAGACTATTGTGGTGTGACACCATTGGCCTCATTTATCTTTCGCATACAAGTATTATTTCACTAAATCCATCACGTTACTTAAAATGGTTTGCTATACACTACCCTTACAACATTGTCGCGTCAATCTGTCTAGCATTTTCCAAACATAGGCCTTTGTTCCCTAGTGAATACGAGGCTTTAGGCTGTAGATATGTCGCAGCCAACTGGTTTAATTAGCCGTTTAGTTAACCGCTGGCCTTTTAACTAAACGGCGGCCGTTCAACTAACGGCCTGAATGATATTCAATATTATAGTTTAGGTTGGAACCAATCACGCAAGAGCCAAATTGGTCGCAGCTAGCTAAGCCAGGGCACCCCGACCAAATGGGTTAGGTTACGTTAGAACTGTGATCAACCGCGTGCGAGCAAAGAGAGCAAAGCGATGCGGGCTCTACTTCCAAAGGCCAGGCGGTTAATTAAACGGCTAATTTAACCAGTTGGCTGCGACAGATATACATCTTGCAACTCTCATTAAGGGGCTTACAGGACCTAAACACAAAAAACGCAAGTTTCAGAAACAATAAAAATATGATCGACTACAGTAAACATAATCAGAAAAATATATGATATTCTTCAGGATATATGCTAGGTAGATAGTGTGTTGAAGACTTAATACAACTAATTTGATACTATAGAAAAAATCATGAAGATACCTCTAAAAACTTTCTTTTTACAATAAAAACCACACTAATATACATACAATCATTCTGTTTTTTTGACAGATTATTGTACAAGCAACATACTAAAATACTAGTGTTTTAGTTTTTTAGTCCATACAATAGATTTTTTGTAAATAAATAATTGCTTCATATTTTGCAATAAATTACCAGTGTTGTGTCATCGCGCTTCTCTTTCTTTTGTATGTAGTTTGACAGTGACCGCGATTTAGGTCATGTAAGCCCCTTATAAACAGTCTGTGTTCTCATTTAAATGCGAGCATTAATTTCTTTGAGCAGTGGTGGCCCAGTGGTCACCACTTCGCTCAAACCGGCATGTCCTGGAACCAAAAATTCGAAGACATGACATCCACCAGCCTGCACTGGGCCCACTTCCACTCACAGAGCCTGTCTCCCGGCAGTGGGAACATGTAGGCTGCTTATGATGATCCATTTCATTTATTGATATAATCGCTGATCAATAATGTGTAGTGATTGTTTTGACATTACCTTTTTGCCGCAAGATTGTGCTATTTCATCAACATCCTCTCGTGTGTATTGCATCGTATTTTCATAATTGATTTGACAAATCTCTTACCGACTTAATGACCTAAGGGTACCTGATAACAAAGCACCCTGAGCCTAGCGCAACTGGATGACCACATAATATTATGTTTGATCTCACCTAACTACTTAATGATTCGTTAAGATCCATCCACGATTAAGCTACGCTTGCCGTGGTCCGTGGATGGGTGACCATCTTTACATACCAAGACCCCTCCGTGCCTCGGAAAGCACGTTAAGCCGTTGGTCCCGGCTGTCATGGTTGGTACCTGGGCTGTGGAGGTCAGATAGGCAGTAGCTCCATGTAAAATACTGGTATTCAGATACATCCGGTCTTACCCTCAGGATGGTTGGACCAAACGAGATTAGACTGGAAGCCGACCCCAACATAGTTGGGAAAAGGCTAGCAAGATGATGATGACGTCACTAACTATGTACCTATACTTAGTACTAAATAAAATAAATACAAAAACAAAAGGACACTTAGGCATCGAAGTACTCGTCCGCATCGCTGTCATCCGGAAACGTGCCCAGAACACTGGCAGCATTACCACGTTGAATGGCAATGCTAATTCTTTGGCCAAAGCATTCCCAGCCCTCTGGTCACGTGAAGTGTCGACCAGCCGGCGAGAAATTTCCTTAAAAAGGAGAAGCGCATTCGGCCTCATGATCCCAGCGTTTCGACCCCAAACAGCTCAAAGCTGTAGTTACCCATAAAGTTACAGTATTTGTGTCGCTTGATAGTCGCAGCAACAGCCCACTGTGCTAGGAACATGAGATTGCGCAAGAGTATTGAAACACGCTGCTGTGTCCCACACCGGTGGTCTACCCACCTTCCAAGGATACAATGTCACGCCGTCTGGTCACTTCCCATCGTCACGTACCAAACCGTTTGGTTCTAACACCGCGGTTACAAATGCTCGATGAATAATATAGTTGATGCTGGCGTGCTGTGCTATGTGACCCACGATCCAGCAGGACAGGCCATGGTGCCCGAGATTGTCGAAAGCTTGACACCAATGCGGAACAGCACAAGGTGCGCCCAAGCAGAGACACGTAGCGAACCGAAATGTTAAATGAGTCATCGTTTCAGATCCTATGGTGGGTGATGGGAGCGCCTGAAGCCACAAGCCTGACTCCCACTCTCCCAAAGCCAGCAGACGGGCACGCTCAACAGTAGGTATTACGTGACGTGTTTACCAGGGTATTCCGTACCTGCAGAGCGGCAAGTCTCACCGTCTAGCGTCTCTGGGAGGACGGTTTGTCGGGCAAAACCGTATTGGGACAATCCATTTTCCAAGCGTTAAAGGAATCGGTCAAACATTGTACTTCAAAATCAATCAGTGAGGAAAATAGAATGTTCCTGGTTAATTAATCAGTACTGTGGACTGAGGAGAGGAAGGCCGGTAAACTTAT
This sequence comes from Mesoligia furuncula, assembly GCA_916614155.1. NCBI lineage: Eukaryota > Metazoa > Arthropoda > Insecta > Lepidoptera > Noctuidae > Mesoligia > Mesoligia furuncula. The sequence continues at coordinate 39,040,327 of OU744790.1, forward strand.
ACTTGTTTTGCGGACGAGATACGACATGATAAGGATCTATTGAAGTATGTTAGCTCGTGTCACATACACGTCGTTGGTATGACAGAACGTGAACCATGGTCCTCTTACAATACGAAAAAGATAAAGTTGTTTGGAGACCATAGTGATGAATTGATGTTGACGACAAAAAATGTCAGTGCGGGAGGTAGTTCTCAGTAACAATTTGACAAGTTCCATTATAATCTTCCATGGCCCACATTCCGGTGATTTTCCGATGGAAATACGATCAACTTTAACGATAGTAATTAACACCAGTTACCGTTGAAATCCGTAATTCAACGATTAGTACAGGTAGGTTAGGTACTTAGCTAATTAGAGCGGGTAGTGAGTCTCTTTGAAATGCAGATTAGTGAATATTAGATTAGATTTATTGATTTCTGAGTAAGTAACTATATTATGGTACATTAAGATCTTAATATTAAACAGTTTCACATACACTACCGCCGCCGCTGTAGAAATATTAAAATTAACTTACAAAGTCAAAGTGGCCAAGTACTAGGCTGCATTATAACAATAGTAGTTAGTTTGTCATCGACACGCTAAGAAGAAGATATATCCCAATTAATAATAAATTCGTTCAGATGAAAATTGGCAATTTTATTATAGGTATTTATTATTTATGAATGAAAAATATAAAAAAAAACTACAAGTCAAAAGGTACACACGCAAAGTAAGTATTGATAAAATATAACGTCAAAGTTAGTAATTTATAAATTCATTAACTGAATAGAAACAGTTGTCTTAAAGCCAGGAAAATATTGTTCTTCTGAATTTATTTGTGGGCAACACTGATGCGTGGGGGTAAATTGTTAAATATTTTGATTGCCATGCAATTGGAATTCCTGCTATACAAATGTAGTTTCTGGCTAGGTGCAAGTAATTTATTTGTGCTTCTGCTTTCACTCTTTTAGAAATGTGTTCATACAATGGGAACATGTGCGAATACTTTTTTATAAACATGCAAATTTCAAAAATCTATACTTAGGTAAAGAAACAGCTCTTGTTCTTTTTTCGTGCATTTATTAATTTCTTCGATTTGCTAAAATTGTTATAAATGTCCAGTGAAGAAGAGGATTTAACAGTCTCTCCTAATACGCTTATGAAAATGAATGCACAGCGAGTTGTGCAACAGATATTACCGCCAAAGTCTCGGGAAAATATCTCAAAGTTTACGATAATTTTGTAAACTGGAGAAAAGAAAAACTAGTAACTACGTTCTCGGAAAGTGTTCTTTTGAGTTATTTTGATGAATTATCCAAAAAACTTCAGCCGTCTACCCTGTGGAGTATATATTCCATGCTGAAAGCAACATTACAAATGAAGGACAATGTTAATATACAAAATTATTCCAAGCTTACATCTTTGTTGAAGAGGCTTTCAAGTGGGCACAAAAGCAAGAAAAGCAAGGTCCTTTCAGCTAATCAAGTGGAAACCTTCTTAAATACCGCTCCAGATGAAACATATTTGGCCAGAAAAGTACGTAATACACATTCCTTTCATATTTTATTGCTCATATACCTATTGCTCTTTTGTTCTAAGGTGTATAAAAGTTATTAATTTTGTTTTAGGTGGCACTTATATTTGGTATAAGCGGTGCGTGCCGAGGCATATTACCAAGCTCTACGTCCTCAAAACGTGTCGACTAATAAATTTTTCCTCAATTATCAAAATGGGAAGTGCACTAAGCAAGTTATAGGACGCAATAAATTTGCAGCCTTTCCCAAACAGATCGCAACTTTTCTAAAATTAGAAAATCCCGAAAATTACACGGGTCATTGCTTCCGCCGGACCTCCGCCACCCTTCTAGCAGATTCGGGAGCAAACTTAACAATGCTCAAAAGACATGGCGAGTGGAAGTCTGATCAGGTTGCTGAGGGATACATTGAAGAATCCGTACAGAACAAAAGCAAGATTACCGACCGTATAACAGAAGCCATTAATTTAATCCCAAGCGAGCCCGTCCCTTCTACATCAAGAGATTCCTTTTTTACCCGACTGCGCGACGCAAAGGAGTGGTAATGTGTTCATCAGCCTATGTATGTATGTATGTTAATATGTTCCTTTGAAGCACTGTACAGACCAAACGCCTGGGCCGATTTTTATGATTCACACGTTAATCGATTCCTCTTAGTCCGGCGAGTGTCACTAAAGACATGACGTTAGTGAAAATTCAATATGGCGACTACTGGACGCCATATTAAATTTTTTTTTTTTTTTTTTTTCAAAACCTTTCGAGTGGGGTATCAAAATAAAGGGTTTTAAAAGGTGATTACAAAAATATAAACAATGCATATACTTAAAAGCAATCCGAAGTGACAAATCGCAAAAAAACACCTACCAAGAACTAAATCGTCTGCGAAATCTTTCAAATTTGTAAACTAAAAAGCTGGAAATAAAAAAGTTATTTAAAAAAATCAATAAACCCGACTGCGGTAAAAAAAACTTAGGTAAGTTAAAAGAAACTGAAAAGCTAAAAACAAGCCCATTTTAAATTAAATAAAAGTTGGAAGCAGGCGGGACCCATTTGAATTTGAAAATACAATAAAAATGATGTGGGTCCCGCCTGCTTCCAACTTTTATTTAATTTAAAATGGGCTTGTTTTTAGCTTTTCAGTTTCTTTTAACTTACCTAAGTTTTTTACCGCAGTCGGGTTTTTTGATTTTTTTAAATAATGTCGTCAGAGCCATCTTCTCATAATATGCCATCTTCTCACAATAAGTCGTCTTCACAAATTCAGAAAAATAAACAATTTCCTTCAGTATTCAAAACTGTACTAATTTTACTTTGAATTTTAATTAAAGAAATGTTATGTTATACTACTGTTTTATTGCCTCGCAATCGAAGTGAAAAGCAGAGTTTATAACTCGTCCACAAAACCATTTTTATCCTCGACACTATCAGCCCTCACCTTGTGCACTTGTTGTAAAATCTACTATAATTTCGAAAGTCGGTGGCAAACAACGAAAATGCGAACCCAACGATACCGACTTTCAAAATTAAAGTTATTTTTCACTTTGTAGTGTTTTATGGAAGTTATTTTTTTTTTTTGAAAAAGTTTTTTATGAGTCCAAAATGATGTAACTATGTTCTTTCTGAGTTTATCTTGGACATTACTGACATCGGTGAAGGAAAACTTCGTGAGGAAACCAGCGGTGCTATTCTGTAAAAATCACACCATGAAAACTTAGGTGAAGTGAGCGTGGAGTGAGCTGTCAATAGTGTCAATTCCTAGCAAAACAAACTCACCTCACCTAAGTTTTCTTGGTAAGATTTTCACAGAATCGACCGGCTGGACTTGTGGTTGTAACAAATCTGACATCGTCGTCTGACCTGCCTTGGTCCTGCAGTGAGACAATAATAGGCTGGTGTAATTATTTACGTACAGACGCCAGCACATCAAGCTACTCGAAACTGTCAAATTTTCCCAATCAACTAGATATGAACCCTATGGTTTAGAGATAAAGTTGAAAATCTATTAAATAATTTGACAGATTGTAGTAACTTGATTTGCTGGCGTCTGTACACTGAATACCAGTATTTGCGCGTAATTTGAGGTAGATAGGCGAGTAACTAACTCTGTGTTTTCACAAAGTAAAAATTTTGTTTTTGTACAATACTGATTTTCCGCCTAATTCTAATTATTTACGTATTTTGCGTGCTTTAGCGGCTACGCATAACAATATTTATGTGTGACAGCTATGACGTCAAACGAGTACCTACCTATAGATATCTACCATTTCAGTGTTAGTCTACGTCAATTTTCGGTTTAAGGAAGGACAATTCAGGGGAAATTAGGAAAGTTAGCAAGTTATTCCTTTTCCACCTTTAAGGATGCTTTCTAATCTGTTGTCAGTGATTTAGGACTGTACTTGCAAATCAATTAATACTCGTCGGCTGGCTCGTTCTTTGGCCAAAGCATAGCATTATTTTCATTCAAAGTGTAATGCTGCCAGACTTCTGGGCACGATTCTGGATGACAGCGATGGAGTACCTACTTTCGACGCCTTTGTGTCATTTTGCTTTTGCAGTGTTTTTGTATAGTTAGTCAATTCATAAGAAATTTGTCCTGTCACCTGTGTGAGATGGTGTCGGGGCTGGCCAGGCTGTGGCGTGGTGCAGGGCGCAGGTTGCGGCGAGCGCGTGACGTCACTCGCGCCGCCGCGTTATATTGGTGCGCGGTCAGATCCGCGCGCTCATTCAATCGTCAGCGCGCGCGCCGCGCACCTCGCGTCACCTGGACCACCGCTAGTGCTACAAGCGCGAACTTTCAAATACTAAACACTCTTTTATTTACTGTGTGAACTGACTGTTCTGTGACAAAATGCCGAAGAATATCCTCGCCGAGATGGGGTCCCAAGTGGGCCTCACACCCAGGCAGAACAAAAAGGTAAGTCTTTAAAATATCTTATTGGTATAAATATGCAATGGCGCTTTTTTTTGGAAAATCTGCGAATTTGTGGAGTTACGTTACGTTGTACCGATTACATGCGATAGGTATTTCGAGATATTCGAGCCGAATGAATGGCTAGGCGAAGCTCATGGCCGGACTAAAATAAACCCTACCGGCGCGTCATGTTGCTGGTTACAATGTCAATACCGCTTACCCTCGGGTAATGAGGCACTGCGCGGGCGCACGAGGCGTTTACACGCATTTTCCCATGCTACCCTCCAGTTATGTATATCCTTTTAAAAGAAAAATTCCAAACAAAACACGTACTTAAAAAATACTTGCGATTAATTATTCTTCCGGTAGGTACCTGACTATTTGGTTAATCTTGACCTTCCGGAAATCTAAAGTTTGTACCCACCTACGCCATAGAAAAAAAATCGAAATCAAATCAAACTAAAAGTCAATTTGCGAAAAATACCAACCTGGCTCTCTGCTGATACCAAAAGATACCTAAACGATCTCAAACTGACTGCGAGCGTTTTAAGTGCTAACTGAAATTGGACGTGCGCCAGATTTCTCGTATTTAACAAAAAATTTAGATGATTTTGATGTGTATCTCTGTATTATGGAATACTTATAAAGTAGTTCAGCAAAATATAAAAGTCTTGAACTTCGCCACTGTTTACGTACACTCGACTGCTAGTTCACGTTTACTATCCAAAGTATTATAGGTAATAATAAGTGCAAATTTCACCGATAAATTGAACGCGTAGCACACCTAATATGTGGAAAATGTCGTCAATTCAATTCAACTCAATTCATTTATTGCATCAAATATAGTAGGTACATGAAGTCGGTATATACACTCACTCTGTAGCTCAAATTTTGTGTACCTAGTACTGTAATAATATGTAACCGTTTACTTTCCCAACAATTTCTCTATATACCTACTTAAATAAAACTCTGTTCGTTGGTAAACGCATCACTTGAGAATGTCTGGACCGTTTTGGCAAATTTTTGTTTCAAAATGTTCGTAATAGTCTGAATTGGGTTTTTATAGAAAGAAAAATTAGAAAAGATTTCCGGAAAATATTCAAATGGGAAAAACGAAACATGTTTTTCTGTGGGATTTATGTATTACCTACTATTGAAATATTTGACAGGACAACGTCTGTCGGTCAGCTACAAATTAAAATAATCCACGTTCAGCTGTCAGAGGCAATATTCCGTAATAATGATGACATTGACAGCTCTTGAATGGTTAGATGTAGGTGAAATTCGGCCGACCTTAACGTTTGATCTACGCATGATAAGTAGACCGATCTGTGGATTGTGTTTTATAAACATACGCTTAAAGCTTTTTCTTTCGAGGAAAACTATGAAAATTCCTTGACAGCAGCTGTCCTGTAATGGTATAAAACAAGAAACTATGATTGTAGCTTTCCAATTCTTTTCTCGCTTGTTTTGTATCTTAGGTATTAGTGACATTGTTTTTGTTTGAAGCCTGCGCTTATATCGCGATGGTATGTAGATTTCAATGTATCGAGTAAATCATCATCATCATCGTCATCGTCCAAAGCCTGACTTCGTCCACTCTGAGCTCTCTTCTCATGTGCCAATCCCCATGCACCTTTTTTTTTTTTTGCAATCGTTTTAACCCCATCCAGGTTCTACCCGCGTTGGTAACAATGTCATCCGCCCATTTCGCTGCCGGACAACTGACACTTCGTCTTCTTGCTTATACAACCCTAAATTTTTTTTAAAGGTCTTTACCAAAACGGATTTTATGGTGCGATACTTACGTTTAATAAATAGGTATTAATAATCATGCCCGGGATTTAAAAGCACCCAACGAGGTAAGCAAGTAAAACGGTAGTGTGATAAAGACATACAGACGATAAAGAATATAGAACCCTAATGATGCCAACCTGAATATTTGTGTTAAAATTTTCATATTCTATTGTTTTACTGACTCTTACCATCAGAATAGTTAGGTCTCATATTATGGTGAAACAGATGCAAATCTTTGATTATTGATTTATTAAAATGTATTTTAATATTGCATGGAAGTAGGTAATAAAAAAAAATATTTTTCTGTAATTCCGGAACACTACATATTTATTTCTTTCTAAAACTTATTTATTGCGAGCTTTTTTTTATTTATTTCTTCAGTAAACTAAAAGATAATAAACAAATTACACAGAAGATCTATGAGCTAAAATGGTGCGTAGGAATGATTTGAAATAATAAACTGTGAGTAAATCAGGGAATTTGATTCATAGGAAGACGAGCCTTCAGTTTCTCGCGAAAATTATATGAAATCTTGTAAGTATTACTGGATCTAGTATTATAATCAACTAATATTTTACTACCTTATTAGATGAAAATCACCTTCAACATCCCATTTGGAAGACATCTACAGTTAAGTGAAAAATCTGTTGTGATTGGTCACCGAAATTACAACAATCTATCATGTTAGTTCATTGTTGATTTGACATTAGTTATATTGGTTTAAATTGGCATTTAAAAAAGGGGGAACTGTCGAGGATATAAAAGTGTAGAGAAAAAGAAAAGAATCGCTGCATTGAAGATAAAACGTATAGTTTTTTGGTAGGTAAATAAAATTCAAATATAAAATGTATACTTACAAGAAATCTAAATATAAAACACGGAGGTTACTTGACAATTTATTATTTTTGGTGTAAAAATATTAGGGATTAAACGAAGAATTAGTAGAGTTTATCAAATTCAGGATGTTTTCTAGGATAAAATTTTATAACGAACTTCACGAATTTTTACCTGGTTGCAATCGGGTTAAAAGAATTCATTAAAAGTCATTCACATAAAGTTTAAAATTTTAATTACCGTTATCCTCGGGGTCTTTGTACTCATCATTATGAACAACTTTTCCTATGGGACCAAACATGAAATCGCGAAAACAAAATCAGCAGCAGTGCTATTCTGTAAAAATCTCACCGTGAAAACTTAGGTGAAGTGAGCGTGGAGTGAGCTGTCAATAGTGTCAATTCCTAGCAAAAACAAACTTACTTCACCTAAGTTTTCACGGTGAGATTTTTACAGAATCGACCGGCTGTTCCCTGAATTTTGACGAGTTATGCGAACATAAATGTAGGAAACAGCTGACTTTTGTTTCACGACTTCAGGTTTGGTCCCATAATTAGTTTGGTCCAAGTTAATGGCACGCGCTAAATCTGTACTGTACATATGTTTTTCACACGACTGCAGTGCATAATCGGATATATTAGTACTAGCCTTGTTTGAGGAGAATTCACAATAAGTGCTTAGCGTGATCACAATATGTCATGGTCGACACGCTAGCCACCTTCAAAACTGTTTGCAATATTGATGACATCTCAACCGAGAAATACTTCAACATTTTTTATAAATTAACTAACAAACTTCCCAAAATTGGGGGAGGCCTGTGTCCAGCAGTTGACGTCTATCGGTTGAAACGACGAACTAACAAACTATTAAAACAAAAAATTGTAATAACCTAACCTAACTAAAACTATTAACAAACTAAAATATGGCGTCGAAAAATTCTTCCGCATCGCTGTCGACTGGTAATGTACCCAAAAGACTGGCGGCATTGCCACGTTGTATGGCAATACTTTGCTTCTGGCAGAGATAAATGCCAAAACCTTACTAGTTCAGAAAACCTAGCGGGTCCTAGCGGTTGTGCGGTGTCATCATTGTGGCCGAAATACGTCCACTGCTGGGCACACTAACTGGGGGTTATGGCCGGTCCTGCGCAGCCCGCGGTCTCTTCCATAGGTTTTCGGACCATCTTGCGGACCTCACTGTATTCCTCAACTAAAACAGGCTGAACTATCTAGTTCCGGTATTTATTACCGGTATTCATTTAGAGAGAGCATCTGCTCTCTCTAAATGAATACCGTTTGGATAAGGAAGGAAAAACTTAAGGAAAATGGTGGCCCCACGCAAAATTTTAATCAGGCCTAGTAGGTAGGTACCTATCTGAGTATGATAGCAGAGTTAAAATGGAAAGACTGTGTGAAAGATAATACGGGCTAGAAAGGGGACCCGACCGTGACCCTCCATGCTTACTTTTATGACGACTGTTATAAAAGTAAGCATGGAGGGAAGAGACATGTTGCGCCGACCACAGACAGATTGGAATGAGGGCAGGAGAAAGAATAATGATGATGATCATCAGAGTTAAAAGTTAGAACGGCTGGCATGGCATGAATGTCATGAATTGATAGAAATTCCTGTGGCCTGAATTCTCCTTTCTAAGAGATGTATTTTGGCTTTTGACCCTAACGGTCGTGAAAACCACTGACAGAAAAAGAGGCAGTTTTCGGCCTATTTTTCTGTCCCTATAAAATAAAGGCAAAGTTGCACAGAATGCATGCGGAAACGAGATCTATGTGTTGTGGAGCAATTTGGCTGTAGCAGACTTGCTGCCTGGGCTAGGTGCAGCAGAGAACTGCAGCGATTGCGACGACAGCCTTCAACCAAAATATTTCGGTCACAAAGCTTTACGTAGAGTGGGCTGCATCAATTGGTTACCCCAGTTGTATGAAAATTTTAATACTACTGGGGTACCCAATTGATGCAGCCCACCGTACATGTTAGGATGCAATATGAAACCATATATGTATGTACAGTCGAGTTCACTAATAGAATAGACAATGTTTAAAACTATTGTACGCGTTAAAATTAACATTATAAGTTCTATACAAACTTAGACATCAATAAAATGTTATCGTATAAACTGTTCATAAGTATGTTACGGTAGTGCGGAACATAAATATCTAAATACCTACTCTAGATTTCAATATATTTGGTGCAACCTAAGATTCGTTAAATTACTATACAGCTTTGAATTTTTAACTAAAAGGCCTTCATCATTATATCTATTTTTGCTTCCCGAAACAAAAGTACGAGTAACAACACTAGGTGTGACTGACAACTTCAAATTGAATTTGATTCAAAGAAAAATATTACAATACAATATACTTCTGTAGAGATTGTTCAAAGAATTTAAGTCAACAATTCGAGACGTCATGTCAAATTGTCAAGATATTTTTCATAGAAAAATTGCATAGATATTTGTGAACCTAACTTTGCGGTAAATAATATGAACAAGGTATTGCGCACAATTTTTAGTCTTTTTCTGTGGCAATTGCATATATTTTTGAATCACGAACTCGACTGTACCTAAATAATACTTAATATGCATTCAAAGATGCAACACACGTATTAAATATTATCCGTGAGGTTATTTAGCGTTTTGAAAACGTGTTCCAACTAGGACATACCAACATGAATAAACGACAAGAATAAAAAAAAAAACGAAAAAAATATCAAAAATAAAACGTACTTGCTTGTATCAATTTGATTAGGAGCTATGAGGAAAACTTAGAGAGGAAATGGGCCTTTTTCCACCACGCGGGCCCAGTGCGGAGTTTGGTTCTAGTACATGACAGACCGGTATTCTGTTGTCCTGAGAGCAATGGTGATGACATGAAATTAATGTTAATTATTGCAAATATCTTCAGGAAGTCACGTGTTTACCTCGAGATGAACGATTCGAAACAGTACACAGACGGTGTGATGAATTGTAAGGCGATAATTAAGTTACGTAGAGAGCTGATGAAGCAAGCGCTAACTGCCGTGTCACAAGCTCGCGCAAACGCCATGCTTGTCTGTTGGTTTGGGCATCGTTTTCTTAGGAACCTTTTAATACAGATGACGTCATTTTGCACCGGTTCTTGTTCAAAGAAAATGAGCAGTGCTGAAAGAATTTGGCAGTCCATACATAAGAAAAACTGTACGGTCTCGTGGGTAAATGATAACAGCAGCACGGGTCGATTGAAGGTTAAGCTACGCTAGCCGCGGTGGGTTCATAGATGGATGACCTTCCGTTACATATCGAGACCCCGCCGTGCCTCGGAAAACATATATAAGCCGTTGATCCCGGCGGTCGTTCGTAGACTTTTGAAAGTCGTAACGGAAAGTCAGAAACCCAAAAGTTTGACAACCAATCGCAAAGGGTGAGTTACCCAATAACTGAGTTTTGGAGGTCAAATAGGCAGTCGCTACATCTAAAATCAGTATTTTAACCCAGCTTTTAATACCAGTGTATTCAGCTGCAGCCGGTTAGAGTGGAAGCCGACCAACATAATATATGTAGCCGGGAAAAAGCTTGGTAGATTATAGGCAGACATAAGAAAAACTTTAGTCCATACCTAAGTACTTTAGTATGAAAATTGTATAGGAACAGTTACAATTCATGTGTGTGCGCAGAATAACAATGTGAATCATGCATGTGTACACATTTGATCACGTGTTTAGGAAAAGCTTCATGCACTCGCGGGATTAATACAACAGTCGAACGGAAATCGTATTTCTTTGAATTTGATGTTTGTTATACTGAGTTATACATAGGTACGTATTATGTCGCAGATGGATTGTAGAATCCGCTGTTTTACAAAACAGCTCCGTTATGTAAAACAACTGAACAACGTTCAGCTGGATTGTCATTGCGCTACGTTTTACAAAACTGCTAACGACGACGTTTAGACGTAATGCAGAATGGCTTATAATTGCAGTCACAATGAGCGCCTTTTATTCATCATCATCATCATTTCAGCCGAAAGACGTCCACTGCTGGACATAGGCCTCCCCCAAGCACCGCCACTTCGACCGGTCCTGTGCTTCCCGCATCCAACGGGTTCCTGCGGCCTTCACAAGGTCATCGGTCCACCTTGTGGGAGGCCTTCCAACGCTACGTCTTCCGGTACGCTGTCGCCTCTCCAGAACCTTTCGGCCCCATCGGCCATCTGTTCTGCGAGCAATGTACCCGGGCAGGGTACATTGCTCGCCCCCTGCCACTTAAGTTTGGCAATTCTTCGGGCTATGTCGGTTATTCGGTTATTCGGCTATGCCTTTTATTAAACTCTGATAACTTTTAATTAATGTTACCTATCCTTAAAATCACTGTTTTCACTTGAGTTAAGGTAATTTTTCTCGTGTTTCTCGTTTTATTCATTTCTGTTTCATTATTATTGTTACTGAACTAGAATCTACAATCTGACGTTTCATTTCACGCTGTTTTACAAAACCGCTAATCGTAGACCCTCTGCATTGATAAAAGCAAAATGTTTATGCAGTTCAGTAATTATGGAAAACCGCTAAACGTTGTTCAGTCGGAGCTGTTTTGTTAAACAACTAGCGGTTTTGTAAAACAGCGGATTCTACAATCCATCTACGACTCCTATATACCAATGTGCAACATATTGGAAACGAAATGAAAACTATTCGGTTCATTTTTCGGATGTGAGAAACACGATTAGTTTTCTTTTTAAACGTATAGTGTATATGTGGGTAATATAAACAGCTGTACAGCTTTAGTTATAAAATTGTATAATTTTTCAATCTCACTCGGTATTTCCAACAAGCAATGGACACTGCAAGTTACGAAAACATACAGGAAAAAACATCCACAAAAATGTTCGTAGGTATAAGTATTATTTAGATTCACATCATAATAAAATTTAATGATGCTCTCGAAAAGGAAAACACTCTTAAAACTTACGATGTCGTGTTCCACTCTGAATAATAATATAATTTAGCAATAAACATATCGTAAACTAGCTCACTAAAATAGCTAGACTTATATTATATTAGACACGTGTTAATAGTACAGTACAATACTCGAATACATGTGCAATACATAGTTTAAAAATAATTCCCTCTGTCTGTCGAGTAGGAGCTACAACATTCTGGCAATATCTCTTGTGCTGAAACAATAAGTCACGTTCTCAGACACGTTAACCGACGAAGCTCCGTATCACCATCCGTCGTGTCGGATCCACCTGATCCGGCCGGCAGTGCGCCAACATACGGGCTGCCAAACGAAACAAAGAGGCGCAGGAGCAGAGCAAAGTTGTGTCGTGAACTTGACGATTGGTTATCGGAAGACTTCAAACCAGATATTTTAAGGTGGCCAGTTTCAAAGGGCTCGTGGCTTAGTTAGCCACAGCCACATGGGTCGATTAAAGGTTTCGCTCGCCGGTTCGTGGATTACATATTGAGACTCCACCGGGCCTCGGAAGCCGTTGGTCTCGGTTGTCATTCGTAGTTCTTTGACAGCCGTTACGGGTAGTAAGAAGCACAAAAGTCTGACAGTCTTACCAAAGGGTATCGTGTAACCTTTAGGTACCACTGATTTGTGGAGGTCAGATAGGCATTCGCTCCGTGTAGGATACTGGTATTCAGCTCCATCCAGTTAGACTGGAAGCCGACCCCAACATGTTGGGGAAAATCTTTGCAGATTGAGTTACAACATTTATAGCGGTGCATCCCCCGCCCGGGTTGTTACTCGTACTACGTTTTCGCTAAGCTTTCTGTCTTTTTTCGCTCGGCTCCTAATGGTCGTTCCGTGATGTTAAATGGTCTGTATAACCTTTCTCGGGAATTGTGCAATCATAAGCAAAAATAATTTTTCGAATAGTTACATAGATTAGCGCGTTCAAACAAAAACTCTTAAGCTTTATTAAGTATAAGTACTAACTTCTGCCCGTGAGTGCGTCTGCGTGAATTTTTTTGCTCCCCCAATCCACCCCGTCGCATTGCATCGCGCTATTACTTCGTTTTCGCTTAGCGTTATTTCTTTTTTTAGGGTTCCGTACCCAAAGGGTAAAAACGGAACCCTATTACCAAGACTTCGCTGTCTGTCCGTCTGTCCGTCTGTCCGTCTGTCTGTCACCCGGCTGTATCTCAAGGACCGCGATAGTTAGACAGTTGGAATTTTCACAATTATGTATTTCTGTTGCCGCTATAACAACAAATACTAAAAACAAAATAAATTAAATATTTAAGGGGGGCTCCCATACAACAAACGCGATTTTTTTGCCCTTTTTTGCTCGATATCAAAAACGGCAACAGGTAGGCACTTTATATATTCACAAAATACTCAGTTGTATTTTAACTTTAATAATAAATAATAAAATTAAAATAAAATAAATATTTCATTGGGGCTCCCATACAACAAACATGTTTTTTTGGCGTTTTAGCCTTGTGGTACGGAACCCTTCGTGTGCGAGTCCGACTCGCACTTGGCCAGTTTTTTTTTATTTGCTCGGTTCTTAAATTTCCTAGCGTGATGTTAAATAGCCTATATATTCCTCAAGAATTGGGCTATCCATTGCAAAAAGAATTTTTCAAATCCGACCGGTAGTTCCAGAGATTAGCTAAAAACAAACAAACTCTTCTGCTTTATTATTAGTATAGATATCATCTGCCTAGCTTTTTCCTAACTATGTTGGGGTCGGCTTCCAGTCTAACCAGATGCAGCTGAATACCAGTACTTTACATGGAGCGACTGCCTATCTGACCTCTACAACCCAGTTACTGGGTAATACGATACCCCGTGTCTGTGTGGTGCCGGACTTAAAGAATTGCACCACCCGTTACTTCCCGTGGGTGTCGTAAAAGGCGACTAAGGGTCTTACCGGAGAATGGGCAGCAGCGTTCTCTATTTATTCCACCATCATACCATACTGCGATCGCCAACCCGCCTGCCAAGCGTGGCGATTATGGCAAACCCCCCCCCCCCCTAAATTGGGGGAGGCCTATGTCCAGCAGTGGACGTCTATCGGCTGAAACGACGACGATACCCCTTGGTAGGACTGGTTGCCAGACTTTCGGGCTTCTGACTACCCGTAACTACAGTCAAAGATCCACGAATGACAGCCGGGACCAACGGTGCTTTCCGAGGCACGGAGGGGTCACGGTATGTAAAGATGGTCACCCATCCACAGACCAACCTCGGCATGCGTAGCTTAACCTGATCGATCGACCTGTGCGGCTGTTATTATTTAGCCACGGGCCCCTCCCCTTATTACCTACCTTATTACTTATTTTGCCACGTAATACTTATTTTTTTCCGGTGAAAATGCTGTCCCTACTTTAGTTCCTCCTGTCTCCCTAGGTGGCGTTGGGATCGAATTAGAAGTCGCTATGCTTTCATTCCCCCAGCTGGTACAAGTCGTTCGAGCATGTTTCGTCAAATATCGCTTCTCACTAACACTATACGCTTTTTTAAGCGTACATAAATTGAAGAGAGCGGTACATTGTCTCGGAATGTCACGCTTTCATTTAACGTTAACCCTCTTGTAGAGAAAAAGTTAAGGCAAGGCATGTCACCATGTGGTGGATTGGATACTACACATACACATACACACCTATACATACCTACTATACCTACCATACCATACCTACCATACCTATACATATGTAGGTCTGTAGGTACATTTCGATTATTGTTAGTTGTCTATATTCTTATTAGCCAGTGTCATAAACCAGTAGGTTTTTATTTACCTACGTCAGCTTTGAGCTTAAAGTGAGCGTTTTTTTTAAAGCAATTTACATTAATACTTTGAACCCTGTTTTTAAAGACTAAAAATTGTTCAGCCCCCATAATTACCACATATTATGGTGTTATTGACATAATTATGAGTAAATGTAGTAACACAAGTTCTACCATCCCTGATAAGTTATCTGTCTTTTCATACCACGACTGGCGTCCATATCTAGTTATAAAGCTTCGTAATTAGATAGGTACCTACTTAGAAAATTATGAAATAGTTGAAACAATGCTGTTTTATTTTAATATAAATTAATAATGCGCATTACGCGACTACATGACATAAAGCTTGATCACTGTCAGACTGCATAGAAAAAAAAGAAAAAGAAGCGCGATGACAATAATTAATTTATTGCAAAATATGAAGCAATTATCTATTTACAAAAAATCTATAGATTAGACAAATAAATTAAAACACTATTACGTTAATAGGTTGCTTGTAGAATAATCTGACAAAAAATCAGAACGATTGCATGTTTATTAGTATGGCTTTTTAATCGATGAAAGGAACTTTTAGAGGTATCTTCGTGATTTTGTTCTATCGTATCAAATTAGTTGTACCTTTCAACACTTATTATGTTTTCAACACCCTATCTAACGTGCAATTATATCCTGAAGAATATCATATATTTTTCTGATTTTGTTTACTGTAGTCGATCATATTATACTTTTAGGGGTTATCTACTTTAGCTAATTTTTTAATCTTTTTTTAAAAACTTTTTGATAGTAGGGATTATGGTGGATTTCTTAGCATTTTAGTTATTTATTTTACAGGTGAGGATAGGAGCTAATTAGTAATAATGTTATTTTCCCCAAAATGTAAATTATTTCTTTTATTTTTTTACTTTTGAGCCAATGTTGTTCTTTGAAGAGGGTTATTTTGACCTGCATATTTTGTCGACCCAAAACAATATTTATGACAGCTTTGGGCCAATCTAGCCCTATACAACAATAGAAAATAGAAAACCCTTTTTTGTATTGAGCCAAAGTTCCCCCCAGAGCTAAAGTAACCCGCGTTTACTGTATAAAACTTGCGTTTTTTGCGTTTGGGTCCTAAACCCTCAAAGCTAGCATACAACCAAAGTAGCCGTCAGTTAACTTTGATGCGATGCATATTCTGAACTTTAGGTTTCTAACAAGAAGACTAAATATAATAAAAAATATAAGGCTAACTTCGAATTTGCAAACGATAGAAACATAAATCATAAACAACTTTATTTCAGGTAGGTTTTAACAAATTATTCATAAAATTAGACGAGTTCGGTGTTTCCTATCTGAGAAGAAAGACCGAAACAAACTTAAAGGTCAAATTCTCTTTTAAATTCCACCCATTATCGACTGCTCGGTCTTAGTCACCCTGGGGTGAGAGCAACCTTACGATTGGTGGCTGAGCGATACGTATGGCCGCATATTAACACCGACTGCCGACAATGGGCGAAGTCATGCTTACAATGCCATCGCAGTAAGGTGACCAGGCACACATCTGCACCTTTGATGTCTTTTCCGATCGCATCAAAAAGATTCTGTCATGTCCACATTGATATCTTGGTCAGACATGTGGGGACCATGTAGATTAGTGTCTGAAATGAATTTTTGAGGAAAGAACCACACAGATTTAAGAGGACCTGCCCAGTTCTACGTATGTTTGAACGGAGAAAGGGGGGGCCTTTCAGCGGTGGGACACAAAATCTTCGAGAACAATTGTACAGTGCGCCAAGTGAATTCAGTTTCATAACTGTTTGTTTAGGGTGGACATTTTGAAGTGATCCTAGAGATAGCGGGCGTCGCGCCTTCGGAATGCTATCAACAAACAAAATAATACTATCGTGAGGGTAAATGAACTGCTCAGAGGAAGCTAGGTGATACAATATTATGTGTTAGTGTGCCTACCTCACGCAGGGCTTTGATTTGTGTCCGAAACAATACAATAGAAAATCAATTGTGTCTCATTATCGGTGATATCGTATTCAAAAATTAAGTGAAGGAGATACAGACGCGAGACGCCAGCACATCAAGCTACTACAATTTGTCAATTTTCTTTAATAGATTTCCAACTTTATCGCTACAGTAAAAGGTTCAAAGTTGATTGGGAAAATTTGACAGTTTCAGTTTCAGGGTGTATGTTTACGGTCCATTCACAGTTATTTTACCTGTGATTTTGCACAACTGTCCAAATCATAATGATCTTTATTCCCATTCTAATAGGGTTACTGTTGGGTTGTTGCCACCAACTCGGATATCTATGGGTCTGTCACAATCATTGTGAGCTTTATTCTCGTCATAATAAGGTTGCTGTTGGAGTGTTGGGTCACTGCTGTCAAAGGTAAAGTACCTAACTGTGAATTTAGTGTGAATTTCCTTGAGCACACACCTTACATTACCCTACAAAATTTTCGTTCTTCAAAATTAAAAACAATTAGTAATAAGACCATTTCTGTCATGGCCCACAAGACGAAAGTACCCAAAGGGTAAAAACGGGAACCTATTACTAAGACTCCACTGTCCGTCTGTCCGTCTATCACCAGGCTATATCTCATGAACCGTGATAGCTAGACAGTTGAAATTTTAACAGATCATGTATTTCTGTTGCCGCTATAACAACAAATACTATACAACAAACGTGTTTTTTCGGCGTTATTGCCTTGTGGTACGGAACCCTTCGTGTGCGAGTCCGACTCGCACTTGACCAGTTTTTTTATTTGTTTTCTAAATATAGATAACTTTGAAGATGTGCTGTGTTGTTTAGTTTTGATGCATAGCGAATGTTTTGTGTGCACTGCGAATCTTCCGTGGCGAATGTGGTATTTACAGTTTTTTTTAAATATCGTGTTTTGTGTTCTAAAAATAAGGAAACTACTGATTTACTAATACCTACTACGAGTATCTAGTGAACACAGAGCTATTGTTTAACTTTCAGCAAGAACTCAAATCGAACAGAATTGTTTTCATAAGTATAGCACGTTCATCTATTCGTTACCTACCTGCTTGATTTACAACAATCGCAAAATAACAAAATCTACATTTTATGGTCTTCACATGATCTGACCTCAGAGTGTGTCTCGGCCTTTCTCAGAGTACCTAGTCAGACAGGAAACGCCGTGCTCATCTAGTTTTATTTTAAAAATAAGATTGCCGTGTAAAAGCGTTTGTACAAATCTAGTTACAGAAATAAAATCATTTATCAAATAATGTATCATTAACATTTACCAATCTCCACTTTGAACTGATCGACGCGACTATCAGTTATAGATAATTATGCCATAACTTGAGTTGAAGATCAAACTTAATGGCGGTGTAAGATTCCGCTCCATTATAATAACCAGTTTTCATAACCTATTCAGTATCGGACAAGGGTCCGTTTTATACCTCTTGAAGACAATCGATATCATTGAGGGCTACTAAAAGTGATTCTTGATAATTAATATAAATAATTGTTATTTATGAGGCCGCCATGCGTTTGGCATTGGCACTTGTTATTTGAAAGTAGTGTGTCGTGTGACAACCTCGACAAAAGTTGTCGAAATAGCTGTTACTCACATTTTACAGCCGCGTTGGTCTAGTGGTCGCAAGCGCAGCTGCTGAGTGAGGTCCTGGGTTCGATTCCCAAGTCGGGCAAATTGTTAATGTTTATTTGTTATTTCCATTATGAGTTCTCAGTACGCACCACCCACGGCGACTTAATTTGTGCCCGGTTCAGGGTAATAAGCTCGCCCCCTATGAGGCTTAAACATAACGTGTGAAATGTGGGTGTATTATGGTACCTACATGTCTGCCTAACCCTTCGGTTCATGTTGCTCACATACCTATTATTGTTTTGCAAGTCAAGAAGGACTTTTCAAAGTTTGACAGTTTTATTGTTACGTTAGTACTACCGATATAGGCTATTCTGTAATTTTATGAAACTGTTGCAAATGAGGGTAATTAAACTCTGGCAACAAATATAATATAACAAAACACAAGGTTAGGTAAAATCGTAAATATGACGCTCAAATCCAAAAGTCCACAGGCCCACAGCGCATGCACCCGGAACTTGGCGCCAATGTATTTCTTATAATCCGAAAAAAAAGAACAAATACAAAGTCACCTTTTCTTTAAAATCATATTTATCATTGAGATATTTTTTAAGAGACGCAACTAATCACTTCGACGAAAGAAAACACGCCACACTTTTGTAAGTGTACGCGCACTTGCGCAGGCGCAGCCCACCCGCCCCGACAGTTCTTACAAGAGCAAGGCGACGTACACAAACACACCCACTTTCCTCTTACGTATTGTTGGAAAATGTGAATGTATCTGACACGACGTTCTTAAAATAGAATCGATTTGTGCGTCACTCCCGAGCGGCCTCCGACCTCATAGAGGAAAGTGCTGCGAATAGCCGACGATAAAGTTTAATGACTTAAGCCTCGAACTTAAGGAAACAACTTTGCAGACTTGAGTCTTAAAAAAGTTCTGTAAAAAAAGTTTTATCGTGAAAGAAAGAAAACATCCTTTTTTTTACGCACCGACTAAACTTGGTGTCGACTGTCGTTCGGCATGCCGTTCTGCCAGAGAATTACCCTAATGTAATATCGTGTATAATTTTCCAGTCGACCCGCTAAATATTGTTTACAAATTAGATTAGTTTATTTATTCAATCGTTAAGTGATGGAAACTGTGGAATAATTTATTTTGTTTGACAACTAAAACTTGTATGAACCTTGAAAAACCCACATACGATATTTTTTATTCCTTGTTAATTTTTTTTAAAACACATATCTTAAGATAAGTTTTTATACTAGCTGGGTAATTCCATAAAAGGATAAACCGCAGGTAATTAATTAATTCCAAATTTCCTGACTGTCTAGTTAATGTTTTAAATGAAAGAGGAAACTCGAGATTTTCCTGCATTCTTTATTAAAAACCCAAGCGTTCGGTTGTAAGAAACACAGAATGTGTGTTATAAGTATAACACATTCTGTGTTACTTACAACGTGTGTAGTATAACATACATTCTGTGTTTCTTACAACCGAACGCTTGGGTTGTTATTTAGACATCGTAAACAATGACAACGATGCGAAAGAATTTGTTGTGTGTCCTATTATAATTACAATACTCTTAGCTTTTAAATTATGTAAATACTAACTTCAAACCGCGGCTTCGCCCGCATGGTATGTTGATAAAAAGCCTATGTCTTTCCCCAGGGTTCAAAGTATCCCCACGCGAAATTTCATTAAAATCTGTCTAGCCGTTTCGGAGATAAGGCGCAACAAACAGACAGACAGAAAGACATTTTTAAACCATTTTTATTTGTTTGAAGTACCGTATTTACTTTCATATTTATTTAGTAAAAAGCTGTTAGTTTTTTATTTATTTGATAGATCCTACTAATATTATAAATGTGAAAGTTTGGATGTTTGTTACTCAGTCACGCGTAAACCGTTGAACAGATTTGGATGAAAATGGGCACATAGATAGACCATTTCCTGGATATTCCCACGGAAACGAACCTAACGCGGGTGAAGCCGCGGGGCGCTGCTAGTATCTAACAAATGTTAGTAAGCCCAACATAACAAGTCATTGTGCGTATCTATGATAGGTACCTACAGGTACCTACACGGTAACAGTAAACTTAGAATGCGGGAAAACCAAACGAAAATACTTTTGTCCCCTTTTAGTTGTATGGTCAGCAACAAAAGTCGATTAAAACTTCAGTTTTTTTAATGTTGGATAATGAGCAAAATATTTGTTTAAAATTGCACCTACAATGCGATTTTGAACAAATATTTTGCTCATTATATGAGATTTAAAAAAAACTGAAGTGTAATAATATTTTGTTCAATAACTGAGATTAAAAAAACTGAAGTGTTAATCGACTTTTGTTGCTAACTGTAGATACCAACTAATGATAGTAGGTATTTTGTTATACCAAGCGGAAAATTATTCAGTAAATAAGGAAAATTACCTACACTTTGTCGCTGGAGGATTATTATTAGTTGGACAATTGACACTGGAGCGCTTATCAAAAAGTTGTCGTTGTTCTAAAATACTATACCATACCGCGATCATACCATACTGCGATCGCCAACCCGCCTGCCAAGCGTGGCGATTATGGCAAACCCTCCCAAAATTGGGGGAGGCCTATGTCCAGCAGTGGACGTCTATCGGCTGAAACGACGACGAAAATACTATACAGCAGCTTAAGCTTCTGCCCCGTCATATCGCATCGCATACCCGCGCTATTACCTACTTCGTTTTTGCTTAGGGTTCTTTCTGACTTTTTTACTTTTTCCTCGGCTCCTAAGGGTCATAGTGTGATGATAAATAGCCTGTAGCCTTCCTCAAGAATTGGGCTATCAAATACAAAACGATTCCTTCAAATCCGACTGGTAGTTCCAGAGATTACCCCCTACATACAAACTTAAAAACATACAAACTTTACCCCTTTATAATAGGTATGTATTAGTATAGATAATAATTCATTTCCTTTACATATAACGTCTAACGGGCCTCTGCGAGCTGGCTCCAGCTCCTCGTATGCCTTCCAAAGGTCATACGAAAGGTTTAAAAATAATAATACCAGCCTACCAGAGTCCCACTGCAGGGCAAATAGCTCTTCTCACTTTATTAATACTTTATTAACAGCAGGCGTACTGCAGTAGGTATGTCTCGAATTTCCCTCATAAGGGATGAATTTGAAAGCTTTAATTTTCTCTTCCTTGTAAGTTTTTCTTTGCAATTACTTTCCGCTTGCAAGGTTTTCTCCTCACTCTGACCATTACCTTTAGAAGGATATTAGTAAAGGCGATGGGCAAAATTATCCTGTGCGGTGCTAACAGCAAATTTTCGAATGTCTTAGCATACTTTGAATTTAAAGGTCCCTTGCTCCGAGTTAGGATAACGATAAGGGGCTTATAATAAATCTCAATGTGTCAAAAAGGTCACGACCGAGGGAGCAAATTTTTCTTTCTGGGGGAAGGATGGGCCCATTTCTCAAGTCATGAAAATCTTGAAAACCTTCGGCACGTTTTTCGGGTTCATTTGTCTGCGCTGTTGCCATCGTTCCACGCAGCACAATGTGTAACTGAAAGCAGTTTGGTGAGAATCGTTTACTGAATCCATTTATGTCATTTTTAATAAAGGTAAGTATCTAATTTTTTATTCCAAAAATAATTAAAACGTAAATTACAGTTCCGCTGTACAGCTAAATGTGTTAAAAAAAACAAACCAAAACGAACGAAGTATGATCTACTACGCTAGACCCCAAACGTGTGCTACTGTGTGCGTGTGTAGATTTGTAATGTGACCCCAATTTTTTCTTAAAATCACTATAACTAATTTAAAAAATAATCAATTTACAACACATAACAGTAAAATTTCAGTGTATGTACCATGATTACTTACAACATAATATTCTAATTGGGGTGTTTCGTGGTTTGGGTTTATTCCGGGACATGCTGTATCGGGGCCTCGATATAAATAGACACTTCGCTATTTCTCGTTAACTTTTCCAAAACACTCATAAGTAGTAATGTGTGGTGATGCACGTCGTGACGTCATCAGTTCTACCATGCCCCTGTTAATTATATTACTACGAGTTCCACAACAGTCTGCTGTCCTTGATCGTTCACTTTATGCGCAGCATTTTACTGGCATACCTGACTTTACTACTTCTTGTAATTGTAATTAGAACCATGAAACACTGACGATTATAGTGGCATTAAAATGTTATGCTCGGTTATGGGTTGGCCAATGAGGAGAGACACCTGTAGGCAAGTGCTAGTGTAGACTGTAAGATGACCACTAATAAGAAGGTATATCTAAAACAATAAGTAATGTACAGGTTGGCAGGGGCATCGGCGCAATCTGAAACCATGAATTCGGCACATGATTCATGATCCCTAATGATCATAGAAATCTACGCGCTCAAAATGTATATAGCAGCAAGTTTATTTTTCTTTTTATATAACCGTCGAACAATTGCAACACAGAAATTGTTCAGAATCATGTTCTGAGTCCATGCTAACAGGTTGCACGTCGTGTCCCTGCCACGCTATGTATATACATATACAGGGTTATTGGTAAAACATTAACAACCTCTTAAGAGGTCATTGTATACTCATCATTATGAACAACTTTTACTATGGGACCAAACCTAAATTTACGAAAAAAAAACAGCTCTTCCCTACATTTTGACCAGTTATACGAATATAAATGTAGGGAACAGCTGATTTTGTTTTTCGCGATTTCAGGTTTGGTCCCATAGTAAAAGTTGTTCATAATGATGAGTACAATGACCTCTTAAGAGGTTGTTAATGTTTTCAATAACCCTGTATATATTAGAGCATGTATCAGAAAGGCATGGACATATTATTTAAGGGTGTGTGGTAGAGACCATCGAACTGTATAACTTTCTCCATGGCAACAACATGTTCTGTACTTTTCTGATACGACACGCTGTATATGAGCTTAACACGAGAATATAGACTGAAACATCTTCTTACTTAGAACATATGATAAAAAGAACAATACAAAAATCATAAAAGCATGCACGGACAAAATAACTGAAATACTTACATACTTAATTAATTTATCATTTGCACAAGGTGTTTTCCCAGACGCATTAAAATTATCTACAGTTAAACCGCTGTTTAAAAAGGGAGAACGAAGCGATGTAAATAATTATCGTCCAATAACGCTTATACCTATTTTATCAAAGATATATGAAAAGTGCATGTATAAAAGAATACTTAATTTTTGTGACAAATATAATATAATTCGGAAAGAACAGTATGGTTTCCAAAAACATAAATCAACGCAATCAACGTCTCTAGCTATCTACGATACCATAGGTTCAATCTTAACTAAACTCAATACTAATCACCTGACCACCGGGCTATTCTTTGACCTGTCTAATGCCTTCGACCTTGTTTTACACGACATATTACTACAAAAGACATAAAACGAACGGGATAAGAGGGAATGCATATCAATGGATATCGTCATATCTCAGCAACAGACAGCAATGTACAGTGATATCGAAAATCGATGGAAATAAGGTACTCCGAACGTACAAGTCTGAATATAAACAATGCATACGCGGCGTTCCACATGGAAGCGTACTGGGACCGATTTTTTTTCCTATTGTACATTAATGACATCGTAGAAGTGACCAACCATAAATGTACACTATTTGCTGACGATATTTCAATAATAGTAACAACAGATAAAAAATATATACAGTTAAAGACCACGAAAATGACATAAACAACACAATGGACAAATTTATTAATTGGTTACATATAAATGAACTTAAAATAAATCTTGACAAATCCGTATTCATTCAATTTAATAAATCTAATAATAAAAGACATAATATTATTCTTGACATACCAAAAATAAAGGCTGTAACACATACAAAATTCCTAGGAATAATCATAGATGAAGACTTAAATTGGAAATTACAGACAGAAAGTGTATCCCAAAGGTTAAATAAATTTGTGTACGCGTTAAGACAAGTAAAATACATTACCAATTTAAAAGACAGCTTTAATGACGTATCATGCGCATATACAATCAATACTACGTTCTGGACTTGTAATGTGGGGAAACGGCACAGACCAACACAAAGCATTTGTAGCATAAAAAAATGCATAAGAGCAAAATATGACATGCGACCTGACCAATCATGTCAACCAATACCTATCTAAAAACCTTGGTTTGTTACCTCTACCCTCACTTTACATTTATGAAACATAGAAACAAAGATTTATTTAGAACTGATGAATCCAAGAAATCGTAGAAATTCATTCAGACTCGTACTAAATGACATTCCTAGATCTACAAAATACAATAAGAACTGTTTAGCAATGTGTGTACGTATTTATAATAATATACCAAGCAACTTAAAAACTTTGACTTCTAGAGCATAAAAGCACAAATTATATAAATGACTAAATACTCAAAATATTTATTCTATTAAGGAATTTATAGAGACTAAATATGCTCCAACAATAGATATTAGGTGATGTAACGCATACCGACAAGTTTGCATGCTATGTATGTATAGAAACATGTAAGCACTAATTTTAATGTAACATCTGTAATACCATGTTTTAATGCAAATAAATTATTTGATTGATTTGAAGACAGTCAAACTCAAACTCACGTTTATTTTTTTTAAGTACCTCTACCACCCAAAGAAACTTTCCGTCGGCCTGATAATCTGACAGGGCAAAGCAATGTATTCTCATCTATAGATGTTATGATTAAAATATGCCTAACTTTTTCCCAAATATGTTGGGGTCAGCTTCCAGTCTAACCGGTAGCAGAAAAGCAAAGAAAAAAAAAGTTTATTTGGACACAGTTCGTGACAACACAAAATACAAAAAATAAAAATAATGTTTCAAACGACAACAGTGTCTGCGCCAAAAAGGTTCATTTCAGCATTAACACCAGACAGCAAGCAGCTTAATTACCAGGGTTTTACATGGAGCAAAATAAGCTTATTTATAATTTAAATATGTTCATTTATAATAGGACTTGTCGTCACAGTGACGCTATTTTATATTTTGATTGTAATCAATTCATTACTGATTACAAACTGACAAATTACACTATGTATTTGCCACCTAGTTGTAGGAGACAAATTGCTAATCTTTTAGCATACAATATACTCAGTGACACTGGTACTTGTAGTGTACCATCGATTACTGTTAGTAGTGGTACTAACACTACTTCTGATACGCCTTGTAGTTTAAACTATTAGGTGCGACAACGGGTCAGCCGCATATGTTGAATGTTGTACATCAAAATATGCAGGGTCTGTCCGGCAAAGAGCTAGAATTAAGTTTATTTATGGAGAACTACAATGTTCAGGTGTTATGTTTGACTGAACACTGGTTGAAAGAACATGAAGTAGTGTTTATCGATGATGATAACTTTACCGTACAGAGTGCATTTGTGAGAAAAAGTGCTATTCGCGGTGGCTCTTTAGTTCTTGTTTCAAACAAGTTGAAATGTAAACAACGTTTAGATTTAGTTAATCTTTCAATTGAGCGCACTATAGAATTGTCTTGTGTTGAACTTGAGCGATATGTTATAATTTGCGTTTACCGACCCCCCTCTGGGGATTTTAGTAGTTTTGAATCGGTAATGGAGGATTCTCTCAATAGGTTGAAATCAAGTAACAAAAGTATTATTTTATGTGGAGATTTCAATATTAATATTTTAGATGTTACTCCATTAAGTATTAGACTTCTCAATCTGTTTAGGTCTTATAATTTAATTAACTTGTTTTTTGAACCTACCAGGATCACGGCATCTTCGTCAACTTGTCTTGATAATATATTTAGTGATTGTGATGCCAAAAATAAATTAGTGTTAACTGACTTAACGTCCGACCACTGTGGTTTATTAGCTAGCTTCCCCATGCCATTAAATAAAAAGCCGCATAAACTTGAATGCAGGCCTTATACAGCTAGTCGTTGCAAAATGTTTAAAAATAATATAGCTCATAGAATTACACCATCTATAGTAGAACAAGAGGATCCTAATGAAATTTATGGTGCCCTTTTTGATGTTGTGCAAAAAGAGTACCAATCTACTTTCAAGACCAAAATCATTAACATTAATGGCTCCTCGGTTGGCTTTAACCAATGGGCTACTCCAGGTATTTATAAAAGTAGAGCGAGACTATACGAGTTATATGGTTTGAAAAAATACAGGTTTGATATTCCTTTCCTAGATTATGTTAAAAATTATTCAAAATTATTCAAAAAGATTAGTGCTTTTGCTAAATCAAAATTTTTAAGCGATACAATTAAAAATTCTAATAATAAAGTAAAAACAACTTGGAAAATTATTAAAAATGAAACTGGTAAATCGGTTAAACAAGAAAAACAACTTGAGATTATGGTCGACAACAAATTAGTTAACAAAGCAGCTGACGTAGCTGAGGCATTTAATGAGTTTTTTGCCAACATACCTATAACTACGACTCGCTCCTTAAATTCCTCCCCGTCTAAAGCTGAAAACCTTTTGCATAGCAGTGTACCTAAATGTAGTCGCTTATTTAGCTTCGAACATGTAACCCCGCGTGATGTAGTTAATGTTTTTAACACACTTAAGTCTAAAAACACCGGTGATTACTGGGGCATCTCCATTAAACTTTTAAGTAATATAATAGACATCGTAGCCCCCTATCTAGCTGTTACTTTTAATAAATGTGTTGATTTAGGAACTTTTCCTGACCTCATGAAGAGTAGTAAAGTCATACCATTATTTAAATCAGGTAATAAAAATGACGTTGGCAATTTCAGGCCTATTTCCATCTTACCTGCATTTAGCAAAATATTTGAAAAATTAATACTCAAGCAGTTGCTAAGACATTTTAATTTAAATAGCCTCCTTCATAATGAACAATATGGCTTTACAAAAGGTCGTTCGACTACAGATGCGGGTGTTGCTTTGCTAAAACACATATATAATGCATGGGAGAATTCGAAAAATGCTATTGGAGTTTTCTGTGATCTCTCCAAAGCCTTTGATTGCGTGCACCATGACACGCTTTTACGTAAACTACGTCATTACGGTGTCCAAAACGAAGCTCTCAACGTAATAAATTCTTATTTACATAATAGGTTCCAATGTGTGGATGTTAACGGTGTGAAATCTTCCGGGCTACCAGTTCAGTTAGGTGTACCGCAAGGCTCAATACTGGGTCCTTTCTTGTTCCTAGTATATATCAATGATTTACCATTCCATTTAAAGGGCATCTGTGACGTTGTACTGTTTGCAGATGATACCTCTCTTATTTTTAAAGTAGACAGGAATAGACAAGATTTTGACGACGTAAACAGTGCGCTCTCAATAGTTACGAATTGGTTTACGTCAAATAACCTAGTCCTCAATGCCAAGAAGACGAAATGTGTAAAGTTCGCCTTACCGAATGTTAGAAATCTAGGACCCAACATCGTCTTAGATAAAGAGGTGCTTGAAACTGTGGACACGGCAGTTTTTCTGGGAATAACAGTAGACGCCAAACTTCAGTGGGGACCACATATATCAAGTCTAGCAGGAAGGCTCAGTTCGGCTGCCTACGCCGTCAGGAAAGTAAGACAATACACTGACGTTGATACAGCTCGTTTAGTCTATTTTAGTTATTTTCACAGCGTTATGTCCTACGGTATTCTGCTGTGGGGCAAAGCCGCTGATATACAAAATATATTTGTCCTGCAAAAACGAGCTGTTCGAGCAATATACCAGTTAGGTGCCAGAGTTTCTCTAAGAGATTTTTTTAAAGATATTGGAATTCTTACGGTTGCATCACAGTTCATCTTTGCCAACATTTTATATATTAGGCAAAATATACACTTGTATACTAAAAACAGTGATATTCACAATGTTAACACTAGAAATAAGGACAAACTACGCGCTCCCTTTCACCGGCTTCATAAGGTTCATAAC
This sequence comes from Mesoligia furuncula, assembly GCA_916614155.1. Lineage (NCBI taxonomy): Eukaryota > Metazoa > Arthropoda > Insecta > Lepidoptera > Noctuidae > Mesoligia > Mesoligia furuncula. The sequence continues at coordinate 39,068,621 of OU744790.1, forward strand.
TCATTTGTTGGGCTTGGTATAACCTTTTATAACAAGCTACCTTCTTCATTACTAGATTTGCCCTTTAATACATTTAAAGCTCAAATAAAATCCAACCTTTGTTCAAAGGCATACTATTCCATCAACGATTACTTAAACGATAAGAATAGTTGGTCGCCCTGATTAACTCAAGACAATGTTTATGTTCTTTCTCCAGAATTAGTTTACTGACAAGTTATATGAGTTCATATAATTGTTTTTTATTATTTTTTTAAATTCTATTAACCTCTTAAATAAATTGCAAACTATAGTTTTGTATAATTTAGAAGCATTTTTTAATTTTGTAAATGTAAGAACCATGTTTCCGTTTATTATGATTTAATTTTGATGTTGACTTGAAAGAGCATGGCAGTTGAGAACTTGTCATGCTCACTTAAATGTCTCACCGATGGTGGCGCGTGTGTTGGATCATTCGGTTCCCTACAAACTGGTTGAGCTGGATGGTGCTGATCCACGCGTCATGTTCGTGAACGGGCGCCGTCGGTTGAGACTGGTCATCTCTTAACTGCCAATGCTTATTTTTAATCTTATATTTTGAATTGTTTCTTCATTTGTGTCTTTTTTTTTACATTGTTCTCACATATAGAAGCAACAATAATAATGTACCCAGGATTTTGTAATATCTTGATTTAAAAGAGTGTCCATGGAGTTTCTTGCCCGTTCTTCTCCATAGAGATCTACGTTTTGGAATGGGCAACTAGCTTCAACTTTCGGACTAACTGACAGACTATTTAATTTTAATTTTGACAATTCAAAAGTGCCTGTACAAGGTCTAATTGAAATAAATGCTTTGAATTTGAATTTGAATTTGAATTTGAATTTGAAGCGCCTGCCGATCTGACCTCCACAACCCAGTTAGTTTTGGTAAGATAGTGCTTTAAGTACTTACCTAGGTGTTACAGTTAGGTACGTGTGCGAAACAAACAACTCATAAATTACAAATAAATCTGATGAATGGGTCGGATCATCGGATGATCAGATCGTCGTCACAAACCAAAGTGAACCGGTGTCAGATCAACAGCCATACTTCGACCGCAGACCGAGCTTTTACGTAACTAACTATCCTACCTAACTCTACAGGTATGTACTTAGATACATCATTGGGACAGCTGTTAAGGGTGTTCCACATTTGTCATGTTTTGTTAAATTAGTAGCTTTTGCTCGCGGTTTCGACCGCGTGGAGGTTGGGAGTTATCCCGCGGGGACGTACTACCGGGGTAAAAAGTACCCTCTGTGTTAATCCAGGTTATAACCTATCTGTGTGCCAAATTCCATTTAAATCCGTTCAGCCGTTTATGCGTGATTGAATAACAAACATTCACATTTATAATATCAGTAGAATACCTAGGCTAATCGACATTAGAATTCCTTGTTTGATAATAACTTTGTTTTATCAAAATATAATCTAACTTGTAACGACGTCATTACCTACGGTGATGAAAAAGTAAAAAAATTACTTACATAAGCAAATACTTTATTTGCCATGAAAAATTCTAAGAAACGAGGATTTGAGTCCTTGCACTGTCCAAGATTTTACCTCCATTCAGCTTTACCCATATAAATCTTGAAAATAGTACTACAATCGTGTTTTTACTCGAATTTGATCGGTAATAAAATGCATCCGCATGCCGCATGCGCCACAATCATTGCAAGCGTCGCGAAATCAATTATATTTTTTATTCGTACGCTACAACATTGAGGAATAACCGCACATAACCGGCTGTTCGTCTTCAATTGTATTGTCGCATATTAGTAATTGACCCCGCAATGTATTGGTATCGGCTTCTCTAGTAATGTTCCGCTATTGGCGTAAGTATACGTCTAGTAGGTACTTAATGAAGCTATTTGTTTGACTAACCGACTGTTTATAGCTCCGTCAAGCATGACATGAGCACTGCAATATCCCTTATTGCAGCAGATATAGCCATGCAGCTAGGTACTTAGACATTGTATGTGCTTCGTTGCAGTAATTATGTTGATGCTTTCATATGTGACGACACTTAAGTAGGTTTGGAACATCCTGTGCATAATCAGCCTAAAACGCCCACTGCTGGGACACAGGCCACCTCCTGGTGAGAGGGAGTGGGCCGTAGACCACCACGCGGGCCCAGTGAGGGTTGGTAGATATCACCATGTCTTCAAAATGCACATGATACCCGTTACAAGTTGGCTGATTTGCAAGAAGTAAAATATAATATCGTTTGAAGCTCTAGTGGGTTCTGCCCTTCGATCTTGCACAACCGAAGTCACACGGAAATGCACGAAGCCTCAATGTGGAACGGCCCTGCGCATGAGTTGCACAACGATCGAGAGCCGCGTGTTGTGAGCCTATACAGTTTAAAGAAACACGCGCGCTTAGGTCGCCGCCTGCGCCTGCGCCGGCGGATTTGACTGGCTCGGCTAGATTAGTAGACAGGCTGGCATCACAACCTGTTACTTAGTACCTAGGTAGATGTAGTACACTTACATGGTGACACTCAATTCTTAGCGATTTTAGAGTCAATTGATCATTAGAAAGTTTGTTAGTCTTGCCTTGCTGCATATTGATCTAGCAGGAGGCCCGGGTACCCATTTTGGATCAAAGAGGATGTGAGGGTAATAGAGATACTTGGAAAAGTGCATTTTTCAAGTTTGTCATTATTGTTTTCTTGGTCGTCTCATAATGCTAGCTGACGCAAACCAACACTTTTAATTTTAACTTGGGGACATACCAAAGTTAAAATTAAAAGTGTTGGCTAATCTATTTTACAAATGTATTTTGGTGATGGTCTCCCAAAGAGGATGGCTAATGAAGAAATAATGTCGAGGAGGGAATTCTTGGATTCTTTTGCACCAAACTATGTTGGACCTATCTTTGCACATATCCAAATGTCCAGTCTTCTGAATGCAGAGTCCGAATGTTCTAGAGACGACACGGCCACCGGTCTGTTTCATACCTTACATCATTTTGCAAACAGATATAAATATTTGCTGCATAATTATTACTTGAGAGTGCCAAGAATAGTACATTCGGTATGTATTTATGAATAATATTGGCTACTGCTGGCATAAAATATTAAGCATAGGAAGATTATTTACTTTACCCGTTTCCTAAAAATGACTGATCGTTACTTACAGGAAACTTTTATTTTTATCCGATTCTTATTTCGGCACCCTATTTGGCACTATCAATTTCAATCAGAATCATTTTCTAAAGGATATTGCTAATCTAATATCCTTTAAAAAATTATTCAGATTGAGATTGATAGTGTGTTATGCAAAGAGGGTGCCGAAATTATATTCGAAAAATTTGTCTGCTTAACAACGTAAATTCGCAATGAATGTTGTTGAACTGTCAAAATGAAACCCATTCCTACTGGGGCCCTAGTCTGCTATTTTTATAAATTCGTCATTCCAACACGATTTCATCACCATCCCATTGTCATTTTGCTAAAAGTTCGTAATCTGCTAAATTCATAATGGTTGATCATCGATCGGTTAATGGCACAGAAACTATACGAAACTCGTAACGAATTAAAAGCAATAACTGCACAATGACGTTCTAATGGTAGGTCACTGATCAAAGGAACTGTCAAAATTTTAGCAGATTCTCGCTTAAGTCAGTAATTCATTCTTCATTATGTACGAGATTAGGATTCTATGCCATTTCTTTCAATGGAGTGTCAGAGGTTGACCATTGGAAAGTCATAATGACGCCATTATATTAGTAGATTACCAAACTTGTCAAAATCAACAATTATTAAATCAATGATAGACCATTCTGACACTATTGTAATAGCAGACTTGAGGCCCTGTTATTGTGTTAGCCAATGGCCCCGCTGATGTAGTACTTAGGTACTGACTTTAACTTGCTCATTGTGCGTTAACGTTTTCAGACCAATTCCAACATCCAGGTTTGCTTACAATACCTATAAATAATAAAAAGCTATTTATTCTTCTACCCTCTTACACTTGCAGCATGCGTATACTTAACAATATATCTTTACACTTTCTAACATGCAAGATTCAATTTTTTTTTATTCATCACATTTTAAATTATTTACAATACCTGGCAGGTGTTTAAACCTCGAGCGTAAAAAGTCGGTACCACAACACCTAAGTAACGTTTACAATAACACAACTAATCTGCACAACTATTACGGAAGTAGCGAAGGACTTGCGCACGCGCACGCATGCTACCCACGTGAACCGTGTCCATAACACCACGGTGGTGCGAACTATCGATATTTAGATCACAGTGCACGCTATTTCAGTACACACGCAATAATTTATGGGTTATTAATGATAATATACGGCGCCTCGTGGTCGATATTGGCAATGGCTGATCGAAAAGTTTCCTTCGTCGTTTGGGTGACACATACACGTAGATAATATAGATTTTTGGACATGTCCACGTGATATGATGTTGTAGAGCAGTGGGGGCGCAGTGGTAACAGCTCCGACTTAAGGCTCCTACAAACACGCGCGACACGCGATATAATCGCGCGCAACACAAAGGCACCGCCTGTTGCGCGACTGCGGTGCCTTTGTGTCGCGCGAGATTTTATCGCGTGTCGCGCCTGTTTGAAGGAGCCTTTACGAGTTGTAGGCCGTGGGTTCGAACCCAGGCAGGCTCTTTACTTTGTGTAAATAATTCCATCACCACTCCTCTCAAAACGGTGAACGAAAACATCGTGAGGAAACCGGCATGACATCGAACCAAAAAATAGCAACCCGCAATGGGCCCGCGTGGTAGATTACTGAACATTAGGATCTCGAAGAGACGAGGCCTGTGTCCCAGCAGTGGGAACATTATACTTATAGGCTATCATCTATAATATCCCACTGCATGGTAAAGATTTTTCCCAGCATCCCGAGTGCGTCAAATTAAAGTCCTGCAGGTGAATTTTTTGTATATTGATCGTCACAAAGTAAAAAAACAGTGCCACTCCGGGAGTGCCGTCAGAGGTGAAAACTTGAACAATTACGTGTGTATTTTTTGAATCGTCTAATAAAAAAAAAACACGCGCGGTGTCGGTTACGGTAACAGTGTCGCGAGTTCAATGGTATCCTCCCCATCTCAAAAAATCCCCAACGCGTCTGAAGAAATTTCACTTCAAAAATTAACAAGGTCGGTCAGATAAAAAACGCAAAAATAGAAAGTATTGTTCCTCACCACCATATTTTCACCTTTTCGTGATACCATGGACCCGCGCACTTGGTCTGCACCAAGTAACATTCGAAGGATAACAGGTTTGATTCCGCGTTCATTGCTTGCGCTATTCATTGTACCCAAGTTTGTAACTATCAATCAGTGAATTACAAGTTCTGTACTTATTTATCTGTAACAATGATTTTTTTATTTATTAGTCACGGTGAGACTGTTAAACCAGTTTCTGTGTAAGTGAATAATAATCTAATGAATACCCTTTACAATGACTCAACTCGATCTACAATCTCGATTCTCGACAAGTTCGTCAACAAATGTCAAACATTCCCGATCTTAGTGCGCGCCTTGTGCATGCGCGCGGCTCCTTACAAGATGGCACCTCCGATGGACGTAACACGAAATACATTACAGTAACTTTTAAAGAATTAGCTACTAAGATCTTACACAGTGACAAAATATAACAAACCAAAATAAATAAGATTTAACAAAGTATTTTTAGAAAACAGTCTACGTCGCGTCATGAAACCAGCAGTCAACTCGATTCCAACGACTTCTTCCGACATGTGCATACTTATCATAATGATTCTCATCACCTTGTTTTTTAATACAGAACAGGATATTTTAACCTTCTATTATGTTGAATAAGTAGATTATTAAAATTTATTCTTACAAGAAAAAAAAATTAAATGTCGTTGTCCTCGGTCGCTCTTTATTTAAGTGGATAATCTGACACACACAGACACACACTCGGGGAAAAAGTTTTATTGTCTGTACCTACTTCTAAAACAGAAGGTCTAAGAATCTAGGAGAACAAGTCTGTATTCCGTATAGGAAATTGATCTGGAATGTGGTGCACCGCAGGCAATAATGTTCTACTCAGAATTATTTTACTGTATGTAATTAATTATAAGAAATCCGCTAACTAGGTACTGCTTGTATAAAGTGTAGGTACGGAGGAAATGTGATTAGAGAAATGACAATTAAAACCATAATTATTAAGATACAAGCGTAGCGCAAAGCCGATGGGTTCTGCCATCGGCAAAAATGACACGTAATTCCCCGTCCCCAATTTAAGCCCTTGAGAAGGTTATTTTTTTCTAAAAGCATTCCCGAGGCTAAACACATCTCTTCTACTAAACTTTATGCTTTCAGGACCCAGCGGTTTAGACTGTACGTTGTCTGTTAGTGAAATTAAGAAATAGATATTTTATGGGAGGTTGAAGCAGCAAATTTTTGACGAGTTTGCAGAATCAAACCTGGAAAGATTCCAACATGACTTTTCATTGCAATTTCAAAGTTCCTTTCCACAATTTATAAATTACCCAGTATATGACTGTGACTTGTCCGGATAGTTTGGATCACAGTGACTTGTCCGGATAGTTTGGATCACAGTGACTTGTCCGGACAGTTTGGATCACTGTGACTTGTCCGGATAGTTTGGATCACAGTGACTTGTCCGGACAGTTTGGATCACTGTGACTTGTACGGACAGTTTGGATCACAGTGACTTGTCCGGACAGTTTGGATCACTGTGACTTGTCCGGACAGTTTGGATCACTGTGACTTGTCCGGATAGTTTGGATCACTGTGACTTGTCCGGATAGTTTGGATCACTGTGACTTGTCCGGATAGTTTATAGGCCTGGAGACAGCAGGTATTCCTAGTACAGGCTTCAGTCTGCATAACATCAATGTGTTTTTGTATACACGTTTTTGTTTTTTTTTTTTATATGTACTAATTTTAAATTATGCGTTGGAGAAAATAAACGTTTTCATTATTATTATCTATCTTGGTGTTTGCAGAACAGTGTTCCTTTGTTAAGGAACACATGTAGCACTTGCTCCAAATATACGGTTGTAGACATAGATACGAATTAATAAAAAATTGTCATGAAACCTAGCGTCATCCACTTTTACTAGAGCGGAAAGATAAACCTAATGTACTTACATCAGAATAATTTGTTAATTATTCTGATGTATCATTAGTTAATATTACTTAATAGTACTACTAACAATAGCACGATAATTGCGTAATACACGATCATTAGGCTTATCATGGGCACGGTCATTTTGGACGATATTGCGAATCCATTGCTTCATATGTCAGAAAAATGTTGTGCACAAAATTTGCAATTAATGAAAAAAATTAAAAAAAAAAAAGAATGAAATGAATGAGATGAATGTGAAAATGAAAGCCATTTCAAGTGTTACGAAATAACCCAGCTGTTCAACATGTTTACAACGAAATGGTAACAGACCGCACTGAAACCTACTTACCTACTCATTTATCATTATAGTTTCCAGCACATTATTATGGGCTCGCTCGTCTCCTATACAACACTAGCTTCTGCCCGCGATTGTTCCGCTTGAATTCATTTGTCATAACGTAAAAATATATCCTATAAAACTCCGCAATTCTGTAGCTTCCCATTAGTGAAAGAATTTCCGGAATCGGATCAGCAGTTCCGAAGATTAATCCCTCCATATAGTAGTACAGATCACTCTGCCTAGCCTTTTCCCAACTATGTTGGGGGTCGGCTTCCAGTCTAAGCTAATGCAGCTGAATACCAGTATTTTACATGAAGCGACTGCCTATCTGACCTCCTCAACCCAGTTACTGGATAACACGAGTGTCAGACTTTCGGACGTCTGATGACTAGTGAGGACTGTCAAAAATCCAAGAATGACAGCCGGGGGACCAACGGCTTAACGTGTTTTCAGAGGCACGGAGCAGTCTCGGTATGTGCCTAAACATGGTCACCTATCCACGGACCGACCGCGGCAAGCGTAGCTTAACCTGATCGATGGACCCGTGCGGCTGTCATTACTTACCCACGAGCCCCTCAGATATAGATAACGAAACTGGCAAAATGTGGGTACTATGCACCTTGTCCCTTGTAAATGGTGAATCGAGTAACTAATTCATCTTTGCAAGCTCTTCGGGACATACAGCCATTACGGCTGTATGTCCCGAAGAGCTTTTTCAATAAAAATCACTTAAATATTCAACTGCGCAGGTATAATAATTATATATCATTAATAAACATTTAATTAGAGGAACTAAGTAGACTGGAGTTTCTTGCCCAGTCTTCACCAAATCACTCGTACTAAATGACTTCAGACTCGTACTGAATGGCATTCCTAGATCTACAAAATACAATAAGAACTATTTAGCAATGTGTGTACGTAGGTATTAATAATAATATACCAAGCAACTTAAATACGTTGACTTCTAGAGCATTTAAGCGCAAATTATATAAATGGCTAAATACACAAAATATTTATTCTATTAGGGAATTTATAGAGACTAAATATGCTCCAACAATAAATATTTGGTGATGTAACGCATACCGACAATGAATCTACCTTTTGGAAGGGCAATAGTATAAATTTTATTTTCTTGTAAGTTTTGACATTCAAAAGTGTCTTTAAATGGGTTAATTGAAATAAATGTTTTGACTTTGGTAACCAGAAATCTAGAAAACCGCACAAACTGTCGATAGCGCCACGTATCTTCCAACCTATCACCTCTCCATGATTCACTCTTGTAATCTCAGCACGTTTATCTACAAAATAAGGTAAAAAAGCGCAGGGACTTACCCGAGTGTGTGCTACTTAAAAGTAATGCACCTTCTATATAGCTGGGTTTCGGTACTTACCCAATGGCCTCCTAAACTTTAGTAGTAGGTATGTATGGACGGCATTTTTTTCGGGGCAGGCCGGCCGTAATTTTATGTCAGATTCTGCCTAGCCTTTTCCCAACTATGTTTGGGTCGGCTTTCATTCTAACAAGATGCAGCTGAATTTAACATAGAGCTACTGCCTATCTGACCTCCACAACCCAGTTACAGGGTAATACTGATCTGGCTGTCAGAATTTCGGGCTTCAAACATACATCTACATAATATATATACTCGTGGCTATCCTAATATACATTATACACAGTCGATACAGACCCGTATCGCCTGTCAAAGATCCAAGAATGACAACTGGGACTGATAGCCACGAGTATATATATTATGTACTAGCAGCGCCCCGCGGTTTCACCCGCATAAGTGTCGATCCCGTGGGAATATCGGGATAAAACTATCCTATGTCTTTCCCGGGATGCAATCTATCCCTCTGTCACTGTCAAATTTTATCGAAACCCGTTCAGTGGTTTAAGCGTGATATGTTAACATACAGACAGAGTTACTTTCAAATTTATAATATTAGTATGGATATGGATATATGGACTAGCAGGATTTTATCGACATCCGTTCAGTGGTTTAGGCGTGAAAAAGTAACATACTGACAGATAGACAGAGTTACTTTCGAATTTATAATATTGTAAGGATACTTTTAAATTGAAAGGCGGTACAGGCTTTGCGAAGCATGTGTTGTGTAACTGCATGATCGGCTGAGAAATAAGGCAATGTTGCGGTATTTAATATAAGAAGGTGGAGTGAATAATATTGAAATGAGTATGCTTAGATGGTTTTGTCATTGTGAGAGGAGGAATGAAAGGCGACTGACAAAAATTGATTAATAAACAAGTTACAATATTTAGGTATGACACTGGATCCCGCACTAGGATACCCTGTGTCGCAGGATCCAGTCTCTTTCGACAGATAAGTAATATGTATTATTTGAGAGAGGTTAACAAATGCAACGGTTTCAGTAAATATAATTAATTTAAACATAGAACTAAAATGTAGGTATGTGTGTGTGTGATGAGTGTAAGTATGTATGTGATGAGTGTGAGTGTGTACGTGATGAGTGTAAGTATGCATGGGATGAGTGTTAGCGTTTATAAGATGATGAATACTTTAGTTGAATGATAAAAGATTTTCCGTTTCAGCAGGTGTGAGTGGAAACGCTGCTCTAGAAGGACAATAGTGCTCTCATTGGTTCTTCAGAATGGTCAGGAGAGTAGTACTCGTCGCAACCGGCGTGCGTATATGACCATATTTATGAACGTACACGAAGCAAAAGGAGTATGTAGCTGACGCGTTCTGTAGTTTCTGCCTACCTGCCTACCCCTCATGGCAAAAGTTTATGTACAGACGCCAGCACATCAAGCTACCCGAAACTGTCAAATTTTCCCAATCAACTTCGAACCTTATGGTTTAGCGATAAAGTTGAAAATCTATTAAAGAAATTTGAAAGATTGTAGTAGTTTGATGTCTGTACCTACTACGTATTTTTGATAGGTTACTGGGTATTGTCATAAGTACGTACTAAACCTAATTAGAATGCGTGCTCCTTTGTGGGCCTTCTTTGCACATAAATCTTCACTTCTTCGATCTTGGGTTACGTCGGTACAAAAGCAGATCGTTAGGTATTTAGAATGTGCTGGTAACATACCAAGACAATTAAATTACGTCTGGAATTAGAATAGATTCGTTAAATGTTTGGCACTTATTGCTTGTATATGCTATATTAATTGCTAGAACATACACTATATGTCTGTATTAATATCAAGGCGCCGCAGTCTGTGATGAAATAGATTCACATTCAATAAATTATCGTGGCGTTTCCTGTTCGGGCCCAATTATTCATACAACTAGCGGTAATATAATTAAGTATTCTGTATGAATTGCCAATGTTGCTTAGACATCCAGCTCCTCGTGAACGCTAATTGTAACACACACTATAAAAAAAAATATTACCTACATACAATAACATGACTTCAGAAACCCGTTTCAAGATTTCTTAACTTCATGAGGATGAGCTGGTACACATGTGTGCTGTGTACAGTCACGAGCACTAATATGTCAACACTTGGCAACTTTAAATTGCGATTTTTTCACGAAATAACGAATTCAACTTTGAAATACGACACTTTACATAAACCTATGGGTTCGAAAATACTATGTTCCTAATAATATAAAATTTCATTCAAAAATAAAGGAGAAAGTCGCTATTGAATAAAGCCAAGTGTATACATACTTATGCTCATGACTGTACCAGAGCGGTACAAAGTACCAGCTCGTCCCTGACAGGTTTCTCGGTAACCCTCATTTTTCAAATGCAAAGTAGGTAGGTAACTCAAGAAAAAAAACCTCTTTAAATAAAAAAAAACTAAGTGTTGCGTTACGTTACATTACGTATTCATTTGCTACTTCCTTACTCCAATTCTATATTTTTTAATTTGTCTAATCATGCTGGTTTTGTCCATTTATTTTCTTCTCCGTTTTTATCTATCCTTCATTACAGCCATTCTCTTTAGTCACACAATCCATACATCGTTTTTGTAATCTTCAAGAAATAACAAAACTAAATGACTAGAAAGAAAGAAAAACTACTTATATATTGTGACTCGCACAGAAGAATCACTCATTTAATAAAACACAATCATTAAAATATAAAAAACAAAATTACTTCTAAGTATAAAAAGAAAGTAAAAAAACTGGTCAAGTGCGAGTCGGACTCGCACACGAGGTTCCTTACCACACGGCAAAAACGCCGAAAAAAAAAACACGTTTGTTCTGTTTTTAGTATTTGTTGTTATAGAGGCAACAGAAATACATAATTTGTGAAAATTTCAACTGTCTAACTATCACGGTTCATGAGATACAGCCTGGTGACAGACGGACAGACGGACAGTGGAGTCTTAGTAATAGAGTCCCGTTTTACCCTTTGGTTAAGGAACCCTAAAAACAGAACGTGTACGAGGCCAAAAGGCTCCTATCTCAGCAAGCTGCTGCGACAATTGAAAATAAGTGTCGCAGCGCTAGCTAGATGTACCTAATCAACGCCTGGGTCTAGTGAGCACTTCACCAGCCTGGCTCGGCGGGATGCTCCGTTTAGCATGCGAGCGACTGTTGCTCTCCGCAATTACCTACTGGCACAAGGACGGCCTTGCGACCGCTTTTCTGCGGACTATCTTACACTACATCTCACCGGCTAGTGGCTTGCTAATCACCCGGTGGTAATATGCGAGCACTGTGTCTGTATTGAAAGATACCGGCCTGACGCAGTTTTAAAACAGGAACGCGTTTTAAACTGAACTGAATAAAGTTCGTGAGAAATTAGGTGCTAATGTTTCACCCAATGTAGTAAAATACACAATGATGTAAATACAGCACTTAGTACTTGCATGTGTTGTCGATACAAAATATTATTTCTATTACCTATTTTTTAGTCGTACCTAACAAATATATATTTACAGAATTAATTATCAATACAACCAACCATTGATTGGTATTTCATGAAATAGTCATTCAATAGGATTAGTGTGTAAATAAATAACAACTAATACCTAATTAATTAATACAAATAACAAAATTGTAAGTATATATTTTTTAGTTAAATATTTTTTTTTTAAATAACGTGTTAGCGACCCATCCCTAGCTCGCACGGTTTTTACGACTTCACAAAAAAGTTAGATTTCCATATAAGAAGGTATGTAATTTTTTAAATGTGGTGTCTGGTTAATAATATAATTGCGAAACTATGTCTGTCTGTCTGTTACCTCTTCAGTCTTCAAGCTTTAACCGCTGAACCAATGAAACATGGTATAGAGATAATTTGAGTCCCGGGAAAGGACATAGGATAGTTTTTATCCCGATATTCCCACTGGACCGAAACTTACGCGGGTGAAACCGCGGAGCGCTGCTAGTATATTATAGACTTAGACCTTCGGAATAAATTATCTAAATGATGTTGAAAATTTCATCAAAACGCGTTGAAAAACAGACAGACACTATATAATATAGTATCTATAAATAAATATAGAAGATGGTTGATATAAACGCAGACACATAAAAATGACTCATATAAACAGTTCATAGTTTCTAGGCAGTTCTACATGAAATCTATCAGCCGGGCTGTTATTGCTTCCGCAATTTTCGCGTTCTAACTGTGATTACGATATCAATAACTACTTAGTTATTGATATTGTAATCACAACACAACATCGTATTCGTACTACAAGCTACAAGACACTAGCACAAGTACTTAATATAGTTTGTCTGAAACCATCAGCTGTACTACAAGACAAACTCATCGTCATCTGCCTATTATAGCCTTTTCCCAACATAGTCATGTTGGGGTCGCCTTCCAGTCTAATCGGATGCAGCTGAATAACAGTAGGTATTTTATATGGAGCGACTGCGTAACTGACCTCCACAACTCAGTTACTGGGTAATTGGTAAGACTGGTTGTCAGACTTCGGGCTTCTGACGATACGGGTAGTCAGAAGCCCGATAGTCTGACAACCAGTCTTACCAAGGGGTTGTAAAGGTCAGATAGGCGGTCGCTCCATGTAAAATACTGGTATTCAGCTGCATCCGGCTAGACTGGAAGCCAAACCCAACATAGTTGGGAAAAGGACCAGATTTCAGATAGATTATAGATTTTTTTCGGAGGATCACTTTGGCAGATGATGACCAAACGAATGCGCTTGTTATCCCCAAGCACATTGTGTCACTGAAACCACTTGGCAGGTATAGGTACTAATACTACGTATGTACTTATATGTCAATATTATTATTATTATATACTGGCTTCTGTTCGCCACTTTTATTATGCGCACAGCCAAAGTGTGGAACTCTCTGGTGGAATCTGTGTTCCCTCCCACATTTAACCCGTCTGCCTTCAAAGCAAGAGTGAACAGGCATCTTCTGGCCACGCTCGTTCCATCATAGACCTCATCTATCGCTTTCCATCAGGCGTGATAGGGTCATGAGCGGGTCCATTTAATAAAAAAAAAAATACGTCCGCGTGAATTATCGCCCGCCCGCGCGAGTTTTTTTTTCTGTTTGGTCGGCTTCTAAGGGTACTGGACGTGATGTTAAATAGCTATAGCCTAACTCAAACATTAAAAAGAATCTTCATAAAGGTAAGAATTTTCTATGAAATACAAAAGATGTTTGCAAATTTTTGTTAGGAGCAGATTAGCGCGGTCAAACATACAAAGAAAATCAAACCGGCCAAGTACGAATCGGACTCGCACACGAAGGGTTCCGTACCACAAGGCGTAAAACGACGAAAAAAACGTTTCTTTTATACCCCTTTAAATTTTAACTTTATTATTTTTATTATTTGTTTTTATAGCGGCGACAGAAATAGGTACATCATCTGTGAAAATTTCAACTGTCTAGCTATCACGGTTCATGAGATACAGCCTGGTGACAGACAGACAGACAGACGGACAGTGGAGTCTTAGTAATAGGGTCCCGTTTTTACCCTTTGGGTACGGAACCCTAAAAACAAAATACTCTTCAGCTATTATTAGTAGGTATGAATATAGATTATCTTTATATTACAAAAATAAAAGAAAAAAGTCAGACCTGTCTCTGGCTGATTGCTAATATTTTTAATTTGTAAATAAAATTATACTCAGAATATTTTCATTTAACACATATAAACAAAATCTTTAACATACCCAATCCAATGCAAATTGCATTCTTGATCGAGGTCATGGGTGTTTACATCTTTTTACGTAAGTATTCAATTCGTCAAGAACATCTCTATAAATTATCTCTAAGAACAAGTTTTTTTTTGCACTTCTTTAATCTGAGAGCATTATTATTCTTGATTCAAGTTATAAGAAATATCAGATTTATACAACTATCCTTTGCCCGCGGCTTCGACTGCGTGAAATTTCTTGTTTTATCATAAAATATATCGTGTGCCACTCGGCAATAACAGTACTTAGGTATTTCAGCTCCCAAATTTTTGGAATCGGATCAGACCAAACGGGCTGAATTTTTTTTACCCTATTACTAAGACTCCACTGTCCGTTTGTCTGTCTGCCTGTCACCGGGCTGTATCTCATGAACCGTGATAGCTAGACAGTTGTAATTTTCACAGATGATGTATTTCTGTCACCGCTATAACAACAATGCAGGGGTGAATTGGGACAAAACTTTAAAATGAATTTTAGCGTTGAAATAATACAGTTTGTTGCCGAAAAGGACACTTAATCGTTAATTATAGTACAATAAACACAGACTCCTTTTTGGCAACAAACTATAATAATTCAATGCTAAAATCGCTTTTAAAGTTTCGCCCAGATTCACCCCTGCATCCCTATTCACCCCGTTTGACGGTAGGTACCTATTTCCGAAGATTACCTACACCCTATAAGTATACAAACTCACAAATGTTACTTCTTTAAAATATTAGTAGGTATAGCTAATAATGATGTGATCATTGATAATGTAATAGGTACTAATAGTCAACGAAAACGAAGTGGAATGATTCGACTTTTCAGGCTGTAGAATCGAACATGTGCATAGTTTACATTTCAATAAATTCGTTAACCTCGCGCGAAGTAATAGCTCAGTAAATCTACTTTCGATCGATTCCAAGGACTGTAGTTACGATATTATGAAGCGGCCGCGGCCGCTCTACGTAGAAAATACGGTGCGTGTGCGCAGCGAGACCGGTCGGCGCTCGGGACCGGTATGCCTGGGAATTTTCCATGCTTTCCTCGACGACTCGTAGCCTCTCGGCGCGACCGTACCTTCAAGCATAAAATACAGAAGGCAATCACATGTAATATACTTCATTTTTCATACCTACGCTCGGCGGTCGCGCTAGGGTTGTCAACTTTGGCTTATGCTTAAAAAACTATCGTGGTAGTGGCACTCGTATCTAGTTGTTTGATTTATTGTTGAGTAATTCTACAATATTAAAACAAAACAATAAACATAGTATTACAATACAAAAAGTTTACTGAACAAAAACATACTTACTTATAAAATTTTACATTTGTCAATGTTCACTATCGAAAATCCCTAATAACATCAAAACGGATTACCTTATTTACACAATTTATTTTGCCCTAACCGTTTTAGACCTAAACCTATCAAATGACACTAAAAACAACACAATATCTAAACAAACCAAAAATCATGTTTTCAACTTACGTAAGAGTTGGTGGCGTGAATTTACCTTACAAAAAAGTTACTTCGTTTAAATACTGACTCAAAATAGGAAACTATTAATATAAATCGTGCTTAGATAGCCATTTTTTTGTTGCTCGATTTTTGCACTGCACAGAGGCGTGTCTCAAGCGGATAGCACCATCGCTCACACTACTCCCAACCCATCCGAGATAACGTCTCCGTGAGCGGTGTCTATGTGTGCGTTGCTCGAGCGCTCTTTGTATGTAGATTGCCTTCTGTACTATCTGTATTTTGTGCTTCAAGTGAACACTGAACACGTTGACTGATTGTATCTCTGTTGGGTAGGTAGCCACTTAAGGAGAGAGCTCTTCATTTATTTCGATAGGGAAATTCGGGCTCACTTTTTACACAACCACGTGTTACACTTTCTGACTTTTATTTTAAAGCGAAAATAATCATTACCTATACAGGGTTATTAACAACCTCTTAAGAGGTCATTCTACTCATCATTATGAACAACTTTTACTATGGGACCAAACCTGAAATCGCGAAAAAAAAATCAGGTGTTCCCTACATTTTGACGAGTTGTGCGAACATAAATGTAGGGAACAGCTGATTTTTTTTTTGCGATTTCAGATTTGGTCCCATAGTATAATTACACTGCGGTTTTTACAAGACATCCTCGTTTTACACGCAAGCTCGCAAGGTGAAACAAAACGTCCCATCATACAACTCATATGATGGTAATCATGGTCATAGGGTTCGCAACATTTCTGAAGTCTAAAAATTGACGGAACTTTATTATACGCGCATCGTTGGCAGGCTTGCGGCGACACTTTTAGAATAGTCCACGATTATTCGTCCAAACTTGAATGGACGGAATATTGTGTGGTCGCGTGCCAAACGGTCGCGCCAGGCGCCTGGCACTTGGCACGCCAGGCCGCACGGAACACGGAGCCCGCTCGAATGATTTAGCGATTGAAGTTCAAGGCCAGCTCCGAAACGTTGCGTGATGCTGATGAGTCAGGTCGTTGCATTGCAGCACGATGCAGCAGCGAATATGTTCCGATAATGACTGACAGTGATGATTAACGATGTTAATGGCGAACGCCTAATAGCCGTCACGTGGAAATACTAAAAAACGCGTATTCTACACAAAAATTCTGGCACCGACTTCAAGGGCGTAGAATAAGAATATAAATCAACATTCTTCACAGCATTCTCAAACCGCGTAAAAGGTGAAAGCTTTCGGGATAACAGCCACTTGTCGACCTCACTTCGACTACTTTATTCATGAGCTTGGCAGTCTTTCCAAGGAACCAATCTAAGGCCTTGAAGTAGATAGTAAAAAAAAACCGGGCAAGAGCGAGTCGGACTGTCTGATATGTTTTTAAATTTTCATCGGCGAGGCCTATATTTGTCAGAGAATTTTAACACTATGCACTGCGGTGTAGAATATTGCAGTTTTATGTTAGCGCCGCGCCATCTCTTGACCGATAGTGGCACTAATGTAACTTTTGATGATGATTTCTGAAAAAGTGTGCTATTTAGAGACTTTATTTTATTTTTCCTGTTATCTTTACATAAACTTCTATCACATAGAATAATTTCAGATTTTTTTCTTTGGAAACTTCGGAGATAAGTTAGTGGGAAAGGTATTTTTTTTACATTTTTCATCAAAAGTCGATAACTATGCGGCCTAAAAAAAAAGAAATTATGTTTGAGAATGTGCACACTGCGCTCTTTCATATGATACCCCACATGCCCTAGTAGCCCCACTTCGAAATTTTCAGACCCCCTTTCAGTCTCTGTTGCAAAAAATATACCTACATATATTTTAATTTCTTTCTTATTTGCAAAATACTTGTGCAAACGTCGTCTAAAACTGTTCTAAATTTCAAGTTGATAGCATTAGGAGTTCTTGAGATATCCAGCTGTGACAGACAGACAGATTTAGTCTCACCATAAGGTTTCCGTTTTTACCATTTTGGTACGGAACCCTAATTATAGAATTCATTGCCAAGTGTGAAGATTTTAATTTGAGGTACTTTGCGCAGTAAAGACGTAGAAAGAATTGTCTCAAATCCAAGGTTAAACTGGAAAATAAATAAACTCGGACATTCTCTTTAATGTTAGTTACGCATAGTTTGGCGGACACTTGTCTTGTCTTATATAACCGTTGTAGGAAATATAAATAAGCTACAGATTACTTTAAATAAGCATTACTTATATAAATACAGCTCTGTAATACTTATTTTAAGTCATGCACAATGTTTACATGACAATATGTTTAATATCCGCATCTATGTTTAGATACATAATGTGTTGAAGTCAGCCAAACGGGGCGCTGATGCCAATATTACCCCGAGCTTATTTATTGCAGTTTTATATTGTTCTGAGAAAGATGCTTATTGCATTGATTGATCTGTTCCTAGGATGCGAATAATCACCTCCTTAATAGCAGTCTCTTTTAAACAGAAACCCCTTGACAGCATGAAATGTTCAGAAAAAGAGAATATTGCCATCATCATGATTATAATCTACTAGTTTCTGCCCGCAACTTGGTCCGGGTAAAATTTATTTTTCTCCCGACCCACCACCTCGTCTGTCTGCACTATTACTACGTTTTTGCTTAGAGTTATTTCTGACTTCTTTTTTTTGCTCCCCACCTCGGCATACTAGCATCATGTTAAATTGCCTTCCTCAAGAATCGAGCTATAAAATTCAAAAAGATTTTTTCAAATCCGACTCGTAATTCTAGAGATTAGCGCATTCAAAAACACAAAAAAAAAACAAATCTACTCTTCAGCTTTAATACTAATATAGATAGATTATAGTCAAGATATAGGTAGATACAGCGCCCACGTCTATCTTACTTGGTGCTACGACAAAATCACTGTCTCTCAAGACCAAATGTCTTGGAACAGAGGGTCTTGGCAACAGGCCGCAAGCAATAAATGGTTGACCGTAACGTCTAGTGGTAAGTAATCTTTCTGGGGTGAATATACTCATAAGAATTAACAACATTAGTTTAACGACTTTTGGAAATATAAACCCACAGAACAGATGAAAGATTTGTTCTGTGTTTAAACCCACCAAAAACATTTCTATGTAAAATGTTGCCAAGACAAGACCACATATGTATAGCTCGCACTGTCAAAAAGTTATCAGATCTCATGCCTGCCTCTACACGCCCTAACTCTACAAGCCCTAACTTCACAAACTCTACACCTTAGTCAAAATATGAGGCTTTGCCCTTTCGTTACTACAAGAACTACAGTTTAGCAGAAAAGTAGGTAATGAAAAGCTAAAAGTTTTCACCTTACGCCCATGTGATGGTATCGAAACGGCCAAGCCACATATTTTAAATAAGGTGTAGAGTATTAATATTACGAAGTCGACTTTGCCGATGGCACAGCAACTATGGCCAAAGGCTCTCCTAGGCTCGATCCTGCTAATGCTACCGCTAGACAACATGTGGTCATCGCCCAATACACTTACAGTAAACAGTGCAACAGTGGTAGTCCCTTGCTCTGCGAAAATCGCCCTTACGAGTTACGATATTAAAGCATCAATGTCAAATTGTGCAGTTGACGGTACAGCTTCAAACGCTTAGCAGTAACTTTCACAGGAATTCTCTACTCCATACCTTTATAACATCCGCTGCTGTACCTGTACCTACATAGACCTATCCAATTTCTTTGCGAATTGATGCGCTTAAAATAGCCACTAACCAAAGCTAGACGTTCTGGATGTTATGTATGACAAATGTCAGTAGTGTTTATTTGTACACTTCTTGCCGGTCATTCCACACAATAGATCCGGGTAATGTCAACATTATTTATACCAGTCCCGTGCTTCGCTGTGTGTGTAATATTTCACGTTCGTATTAATTGACGAGCACATGTTTCTGTATTTCGGAGTTATGTGCAGTTGGAGCTCTGCCCCGCTGAACATCAAATACTACGCACACATACGCTAAATAAAAAAGAAATATAACATAATGTGTAGCTAGAGAATAAACTTTAATTTGCTCTCATTTTTCTAAGACGACTGCTGCAGTTGCAACTGATTCAAGCAAAGTCTCTTCTTCTCTATCGTATAACTGACAAGATTGATGATCATTATACCCTGGCCCGCTATGTTACCCCACAGTCAAATCTATTATCTATCTATCTCAACAATAATAGTCGCTCGTCTCATTAAGGGGGAAGCGCTAAGGTAGCCCGCGAAATTCAAATTTTCTTACGTTTTTTGCAATTTGCTGGTCAGTATTAAGTTGTACCTTGATTACAATATGATTCGCGGTCGTACCAAATGTGTATTTACACAATTATAATCAATTCAATCAGTAATACAACTTGTTAAGTTAGTATAATCCCCAAATGTCAAGATTTCATGAAATAGTCATTCTTGGGGATTACTTGGTCTTAGAGAGTTGTGTTGACGACTTTAATGATTATAAATCTGTAAGTACATATTTGTTACGGCCGCGAATCATATTTCAATCAACGTACAACTTAATACTGACCAGCAAATTGCAAAAAACGTAAAAAAAAATTGAATTTCGCGGGCTACCCTGGCGCTTTCGCCTTAAGAAGTTTCTAGTAAAACTTCTTATAGAGACGAGCGACTGTTAATGAACTATACTGCTCTATTTGAATTATTTTTTGCACGTTCGTCTATTCTCCAAGTGCACCTTCTGCACCTTCTTCAAAGTGTTCGCCGTACTATCACACGTGCCTATCTGAAGCACGTGCGTTATGCCAATCAATTCTTGTCGCTGTCTTCAGATATTGCCGCCGGCGCAAGCATGGGCTAAAGTGTAGCGAATTATGAGCTCTGCTTCATTTGCGTGCGCATATCTAACAGTACTTAGCCATGAATTAGGTGGTACTAGTGAGCCAAGTGCAGGAGTTTGACATAGGACATATTATATTGGTGGAGTCAGACATACGGATTGAATAATCTTTTCTGCATTAAATGCAACACATATTCTGGGTGAGGAAGATTTGGCTTGAATCACCTAGGTAGGTAACGAGGAAGTTATTCGTAGTCAGTGCTATATACCCAGCTATCTACCTCAATATAGCTGATAGTGGAAGTCCTTGTTTTAAATATGTTTCTGATGTCAAGCAATCGTCCAGTCTTGAAGGCATACATAAGACAGGTTAACTCGTCTCCCAATATTTGGAAATGCAAATGGAAATGCGTCAGCAAACTGCCATAATGTGGGGATCTCGAGAAGATGGTAACCTTCTCTAGGGGGTTAACCTATTATCATATAAAATGACGACAGAATACAGCACGGTTTTTTGTTTCTTTTTTTATTGTACAGTCCATTTTTTTTATGCAAATGACTTCCAACAGCCTTCAAAAGTCCAAATTGCTGGTGTTTGTTGTCGGCGGTTTGCGAAAGCGTTCCTAAGTCAGTCACCGATTGATGCTTTATTGATGTGTAATAAATTGTATAAGTACATGGAAACGTACCCACAAAAATAAACTAGGTTTTTCCGTAAAAGGATAATTTTGTATTGTGAGTTTGTGAGTCATAGTAGTGTTGCGCGCCACAATTAATGCCTAGTACATGGCGACAGTAGTTACCACTAGCGCCATCTAGTATCGAGTAGCGGAACTAGTAGTGAAGACCCTTCTAGAAATTTCGATGCAAGAACTTTCTAGAACATTCCCGAACTTTCGACATCTAGTCGATCGGGGCCTGTATGTACTCGAACATTCTAGATGTTTCTACAATGGAAGGTTCTAGAACTCTCTTTGGCGCTATATAAGGCCGAGACGCGCCACGACCGACAGTTTGGATAAAGCGATCGAAGTGAAAGCATCGAAGCGATATTCAAGTGCGACTTAAAGCGATCTGTAGTGCAATTGTGTTTTGTAATTAGTGTTGTTTGAGTTGTAATTAGTGTTGATTATTAAAGTGTCATTTTTTTGGTTATTAAATCGGCAGTTTTTATTGTCACGAACCCGAAGCTCGTAACAATTGGTGTCAGAAGAGGGGATTAAAAATCATGCCGGTTTTACCCAAAGACGACACGGAGGGTATCCGTACCCGGAGTCAACGCCAGCAAGAGACGGACCAGAGGCGATTTGGTGGAGCTACGCCGCAGGGGTCGGAGGGCCAGCTACCGACCATGGAGGCCGGCCCGTCCGCAGCAGCTCCAGCATCAGCAGCACCAGATTTGGCTGCTCTGATGATGATGCTGCAGGAGCAGGCCCGCAGACAGGAGGAACAGGCTCGTCGGTTGGAGGAACAGCTCCAGCGGGACAAGGAGGAACAGGCCCGTCGACAGGAGGAACAGGCTCGCCGTCAGGAGGAGCAGGCTCGCCGGTTGGAAGAACAGCTCCAGCGCGATAAGGAGGAACAGTCCCGCTGTCAAGAGGAACAGGCCCATCGATTGGAAGAACAGCTCAAACAAGATAAGGAGGAGCAGGTGCGTCGCCAGGAAGAGCAGATGCGCCTCATGAAGGACCTTCACGCAACCTTCGGGAAAGACATGAAGGAGGTGAAGGAGAAGGTTGCCCAGCATGACAACCGCCTGTCAGAAGCTGAAACTCAGATCAGCAAGTTTAATAACGTCATTGCTGATGTGAAGCAGGAGTTGGGTAATCTTAAACTTGGGGATGGAATCGCAGCTCCCGTAGCTACAACACCTTCGCTACGTGGATTCAAAGTGCCACCGTTCGACGGAACTTCTTCCTGGTCGGCCTACAAAATCCAGTTTGAGGCTGTCATGAAGGCGAACGGATGGAATAAAAGCCAGGCCATGACTGCTCTCACCCTAGGCCTGCGCGACCAGGCCTTAACTGTCCTGGAAGCTCTCGGTAAGGAAGTGACTTACGAGCAGCTCCTCGAGGCATTGGAGGCTCGGTATGGCGACGCTCACCTGGAACACGTGTTTCGTGCGCAGCTCAAGGATCGCGTGCAACGCAGTAGCGAAAACCTGCAGCAGTGGGCCCTTGAAGTGGAGAAGCTGGTTCGCAAAGCTTACCAGTCCGTACCTGCGCTTATTGATGGGAACCTGGTGCAGGCATTCATCGATGGCATCCGCGACCTTGAAGTTAGAGCTTCTGTGCGGCTCGGTCACCATGGGACGCTTAAGGACGCTTTGGCCCATGCACTGGAGGTGGAAGCTGTGCGGCAGGATCATCGTTCCCATCGCGTCAGGGAGGTTGCAGCGGCTACAGTTCGCGACCGCAATAAAGGATACAGCCCTAGGTGCTACGGCTGTGGGGAAAGGGGCCACCTTCGATCCAGTTGCCCTAAGCGAACTGCAGAAAGAGAAGACGGCCGATCTCCAGAGGGCAGTGCGGCTAACAGCACCGCCCAGCACCAGCAGCAGGGAAACGAGTAATAGCCAGGACTGCGGGGCGGGTGCTGGCTGATGTTCAAAGAGCCCCAAGGGTTTCGATCACACAAACCCATGACGGGAACAGCCTAATCATCAAGGGCGAGGTCAACGGAACGCCGTGTAAACTGACCATAGACACTGGAGCTTCTCGCACGGTTGTCAGTTCCCAACTTACAAGTCGGTCCCTTGGGGACCCCGCATACAACCGGGAACGCATTAATTTGGTAACAGCCACCGGTCAGCGCATACCCGTCCATGGAGAGAAGAAAATGGAATTGACGCTAGGCAACAGAATCTACCTGCATAATGTCATCGTGGCTGATATAATGGACGATTGCATCCTGGGCCTAGACTTTATGAGGAAGAATTGTTGCGAGATTGACGTCAAGCAAGGTGTTTTGAAATGTGGAGAAGAGGAACTTTTCATGGAAGGGGCGTTGCCTGGGAATGTGTACAGCCTTAAGAAGATTGTTCTTCCGCCGAGATCGGAAACGATTGTGCCGGTTAGTCTTCCTCGGAATCCTGGGCAAACTCATCGTTGTGTACTCGTGGAAAGGGTAGACAATGACCTTCCATGGAAAGTGGCACGAACTTTGGTCAGAGCCACTGACATCTCAGGGGTACGTGTGCTGAACCTTTGTGATCAGGAACAGATTATAGAAAAAGGCACACTTGTTGGTACTTGCGAGGAAGTGGATTGGTTGCGTCGATGCCAACATCTATCAACTGGGACCCTCAGCAAGGATACACAAACAAAAGTGACCACACTTTTAGAAGACTGCCGCAGCGCTTTGTCCCAAAATGAAATGGTCAAGGCGAAGAAGATGTTATTCAAGTTCGCCGATGTTTTCTCGTCAAACGAGGCTGACATCGGGAAGACTGGCATAGTTCAACACAAAATAAACACAGGAGAAGAATTGCCTATCCGTCAGCGGCCAAGGAGATTGCCGGTAGCACGTGAAAAGGAAGTGGAAACCATGATTGAGGGAATGGTGAAGGATGGTGTTATTGAACCTTCATCTAGTCCATGGTGTTCACCTGTAGTGCTGGTAAGAAAGAAGGACGGCAGCATGCGGTTTTGTGTTGACTATCGTCGTCTGAACGACGTTACAAAGAAGGACAGCTATCCTTTGCCAAGAATTGATGACACGCTGGACATGCTTACTGGAGTAAAGTGGTTTAGCACGCTGGACCTGAAAAGTGGCTACTGGCAAGTTGAAATTGATCCTAACGACAAGGAGAAAACTGCATTCTCGACAGGAAAGGGTCTGTGGCAATTTAAAGTTATGCCGTTTGGATTGTGCAATGCTCCGGCAACATTTGAGAGGTTGATGGAACTTGTACTTACCGGACTAATTGGCGATGCCTGCCTGGTCTACCTGGATGACATCATCATCGTAGGCCGCACGTTTGAAGAACACCTTCAAAACCTGGAACGCGTGCTCATGAAGATCCAGAGTGCCAACCTCAAGTTAAGTCCGAAGAAGTGTTCACTATGCAAACGACAAGTTAGCTTTTTGGGATATGTAGTGTCTGAAGAAGGTATCCGCACGGATCCAGAGAAAATCGCCGCTGTCAAGGATTGGCCAATTCCAAAAGACAAGACGCAGGTCAGAGCATTTTTGGGTTTGTGCTCCTATTATCGGCGATTTGTCAAGAACTTTGCAGATATAGCCAAACCCCTGCATAAACTAACCGAGGAGAAGCGACATTTCTGCTGGGATGACAGTTGCGACATCGCATTCCAGGAGCTAAAGAACCGTCTGTGCAAAACACCTATTTTAGGGTACCCTGATGCGGGCAAGGAATTTATAGTTGACACAGACGCAAGTGACATAGGACTTGGCGGTGTATTGTCTCAACGTAATGGTGATCAAGAGGTTGTGATAGCGTACTTCAGCAAGTCATTGTCAAAACCTGAAAGGAACTATTGTGTTACGAGACGGGAACTGCTTGCTGTGGTAAAGTCATTGCAGCACTTTAGCAAATATCTTCTGGGACGGAAATTCCACCTACGAACTGACCACGCTGCACTGAAATGGCTATTGCAGTTCAAAAATCCAGAAGGACAAGTTGCGAGATGGATTGAACTACTGCAGGAATACAACTTCGAGGTCGAACATCGCAGCGGGAAATCTCATGGCAACGCAGATGCATTGTCAAGAAGACCTTGTCCTGAAGACTGCAAGCATTGTACTAGGCAAGAAAGTAAAGAAGTCGTACCTGTGAGGATGCTCAAGACAGACCTCAGTAACGAGTGGAAGGAAAGCCTACAACGTGCACAGCAGGAAGATTCGGACATCAAGCCGATTGTGGAGTGGATGAAGGCCAGAGCTCCTAAGCCCAGGTGGAGCGACGTCTCAGCAATGGGTTCGATCACAAAAAGCTATTGGGCCCAATGGGACAGTTTGGTGATTCAGGATGGAGTCCTGTGCCGTAAATGGGAAAACGCTCGGGGAGACAGCTGTCATTTGCAAATGGTTGTCCCTAAAGCTCAAGTACCGGACGTTCTACAGCTGTACCATAATGGTTGTTCAGGAGGCCATCTGGGAGTAAAACGGACTCTATTGAAGATACGAGAACGGTTTTACTGGGTCCACTGTCGGGACGATGTCGAGGACTGGTGTCGCAAATGTACAAGTTGTGCAGCTGTAAAGGGACCTCAGACTCGTAGTAGAGGTGCATTGAAATTGTACAATGTTGGTGCACCATGGGAGAGGATAGCCCTTGACGTTGCGGGACCGTTTCCGGAAAGTGAAAGTGGTAACAAGTATTTCATGGTTGTGATGGATTACTTCACTAAGTGGCCGGAAGTCTTCGCCATTCCAAATCAAGAAGCTTCGACAGTTGCAGATAGATTAGTCCATGAAGTCTTCTGCCGTTTTGGAGTACCCTTGGAGATTCACAGCGATCAGGGAAGGAATTTTGAGTCCCAAATATTTCAGGAAACTTGCCGAGTAATGGGTACTCATAAAACGAGAACAACTTCTTACCACCCACAATCGGATGGAATGGTGGAACGATTTAATCAGACACTGGAGAGGTACCTAGCCAAAGTTGTAGAAAATCGGCAACGAGATTGGGACAAGCACATACAACCGTTTTTGTTGTCATATCGAAGCGCTGTTCACGAAAGTACATCGGTGACACCAGCTTTCGCAAACTTTGGAAGAGAATTACGGCTGCCTGCAGACCTGATCACCGGAATACCACCTGATGCCCCACGCAGTATAACCGAGTATGCGAACGACTTGCGGAACAAAATGAATGACATTTATGAGCACGTCAGACAATCGGGCCAGCAAATGTCTGAAAAGATGAAAACCCGTTATGACCGTAAAATGAACAATAAAGGGTTCGACGAAGGTTCACTAGTGTGGTTGCACAATCCAGTCCGCAGCAAAGGGAAATCTCCTAAGCTTCAAGCTAAATGGGACGGACCGTACCGGATTGTGACAAAGATCAATGACGTAACCTACCGGATACAGAAAGGTGCAAGAGGTACTCCTAAGATCGTCCACGTGGATCGACTGGCGCGTTATTATGGGGCCGATAATGCTCGGGACGAGCATGTCTTAGGAGGGGGCAGTGTTGCGCGCCACAATTAATGCCTAGTACATGGCGACAGTAGTTACCACTAGCGCCATCTAGTATCGAGTAGCGGAACTAGTAGTGAAGACCCTTCTAGAAATTTCGATGCAAGAACTTTCTAGAACATTCCCGAACTTTCGACATCTAGTCGATCGGGGCCTGTATGTACTCGAACATTCTAGATGTTTCTACAATGGAAGGTTCTAGAACTCTCTTTGGCGCTATATAAGGCCGAGACGCGCCACGACCGACAGTTTGGATAAAGCGATCGAAGTGAAAGCATCGAAGCGATATTCAAGTGCGACTTAAAGCGATCTGTAGTGCAATTGTGTTTTGTAATTAGTGTTGTTTGAGTTGTAATTAGTGTTGATTATTAAAGTGTCATTTTTTTGGTTATTAAATCGGCAGTTTTTATTGTCACGAACCCGAAGCTCGTAACAGTAGCTATTCGTACATGGTCATTATATTTACATTCAACGAAATAGTCACACGTATAGTTGCGGTTTATGTGCACTCCGAATTATTTAATACGTAATCGATGATAATAATACATCATTGACATTTTTGTTTTTGCCTGTGTATGCAGTCAGCAACAAAAGTCGATTAACACATCAGTTTTTAGGGTTCCGTAGCCAAATGGCAAAAACGGAACCCTTATAGTTTTAATCTCTGTTATTGCGCAAAATATTAACACTTCGGTTTTTTTAATCTCTGTTGTTGAGCAAAATATTTGTTCAAAATTGTATTTTACTTCTGCTGCAATTTTGAACAAATATTTTGCTTACTTACTTATCATTTAGGATTTTATAGTCTGGTATTGTCATTTGATTTTTCTCATAGAAAGAAGGAATTTAAACTTTCAGAATTACGAGTAGGTAGCTATATAGGTATTTCTAAGCTCTTCATTTGTTAATTTGAAAGGTTACGTGCAGCATGCGGAGTTCAAAGCTCGACTCGGTCGTGCGATCTTCGCATTTACAAAACACTCACACATGAGGTGTAAGTCCACGTATATGCCCCTTCTCCCTCCTTGGTGATAACTTTATACATATGAGATTAGTACCTACTTATATAATTTCCAATAAGGTACCAATAGGTAATTACTGTAAATTACCCTTGTGTTATGTCCCTCTGTCAATTAGTTACGTACCTATAACACGTAGATTACGAAACAACATAAAGTCTCGCACACAGGCGGATTGACAATGCAATTAATAGCACAGCTATATAAATTATACTTGGTTATAGCTCGGGTTTTATTGATCATCTTAATTAAGATCCTCGTTTAATATATGAAACAGTTTTCCTTATAACAAGCCGTCCATAGCTGATTTTAAAAAAAACAAGATTGTCTTCGTCACATACCTACTAGGTACAGTACACTCGTAGTGTCTATATGTATTAACATTTTCGTCCATAAATTAGCAGAATCATATCATCATCTGCCTAGCCTTTTCCCAACTATGTTGGGGTCACGGTATGTAAAGATGGTCATTGGTCACCCATCCACAGACCAACCGCGGCAAGCGTAGCTTAACCTGATCGATCGACCTGTGCGGCTGTTATTATTTAGACGAACTTTAAAGACAACCTCGGATGCGGATGCAGTATTATTCTTTGAACATAATAACAGGTCGCAGGCAAAAGTTTTTTCGTATTTTTCTACAAATTCAAGATTTTTTTTTTCATTACTGCCATTTTGTTCGATAACTTGTTTACATTTTGAAGGTAGTGACATAATTCCATTGCTGTAGAAATTTTGGGACTTCTGATTAAAAAACTGCGACAAGTAGTTTTATGTTAACCTATACCTCTACCTAAAGAATTCTGAAGAGACCGAAACAGGTGGGAATCTGAGGGTGCAAGGTCAGGACTATAATTATGGTGGATGCAGTAACACTTCCCAACCAAGTTCTCTCAATTTTCGCTGAGTGGCTTAAGATGTGTGTGGTCTGGCGTTATCATGATGAAAGATCACACCCTTTCTGAAAAATAAAAATATTTCACATTTGTAAACTAAAAAGCTGGAAATAATAAAAAGTAATTAAAAAAACTAAAAAATCCGACTGCGGTAAAAAACTTAAGTTAAAAAAACTGTAAAGCTTTTTACGGCAGTCGGGTTTTTAGTTTTTTAATTACTTTTAGGGAGGCCTTTGAAGGAAGCCGACTCCAACATAGTTGGGAAAAGGCTATGCAGATGTTTGATGTTTTTTGGGGAGGCCTTTGCCCAGCAGTGGGACAGCATAGGCTAGCAAAAACAAAAATTACTATTTGTTTTTTCTTTTTAAAATAGGATCTATGTAATGGTATCAAAACCAGCCAGATACAAGCAGTCAAGCCAAAGGGATTGTACTACAATTTTTATACATATAAAATACGAAAAAACTTTTCCCGGACTTAATAAGTACTTACTTATTATTTATTTAATATTCTCTACAGGCAGTCGCTCCATGTAAAATACTGGTATTCAGCTGCATCCGGTTAGACTGGAAGCCGACCCCAACATAGTTGGGAAAAAGCTAGGCAGATGATGATTGGCTACAACCTTCTTTCTTATATCTATGGCTAAAGTCAGTTAATCTAACTAATCATATTATTTTCTGACCAAAAGAGGCAGCCTTGAGCACAGCCTTGAGCCTTGATGTTCTAGAACAATACTAGGCTCATAGACATCAGTGCTCCTGCCACCAATCTTGAAGCTTTTCACTTCATCTTACACCGCATTATATTGTAGTCTTTGACTTCATCCTTTTATTAGTTTATCTTGACATTAGGTTCTTGGTTTATCGGTGGTGAAAAACATTGTGAGGAAACCAGCGGCGTAATTGCGTAACAGACTATCTAGACATTTCATCAACATTCATTACACTATAATTTACGTTGCTGAGCAGACAAAATAATGTTTCGAACATAATTATGAAGGGTATTTAGTCTGAACGGCCCAAACCTAATGGACCGCAGGCCATTCGAATTCGACCGTAACCAAAAATCGTCTACGGTCCAAAGGACCGGATGGATTACCAATATCTTTTAAAATGATTCATATTGTGATTGATAGTGTGATACGCAATTAGGGTGCTGGACTTCATAATCAGCCTATAATGTTCCCACTGCTGGGACACAGGCCTCCTCTCGGTGAGAGGGAGTGGGCCGTAATCCACCACGCGGGCCCAGTGCGGAATGGCAGAGTCACATGTCTTCGAATTTTTGGTTCTAGGACATGCCGGTTTCCTCACGATGTTTTACTTTCAGAGCAGTGGTGATGAAATAATTTACACAAAGTAAAGCTCCTGTCTGGGTTCGAACCTACGACCTACAACTCGTAAGTCGCGGCCGTTACCACTTAGCCACCACTGCTGGACTTATCACACTAATATTATAAAGGCGAAAGTTTGTGAGTGTGTGTTTATGTTTGTTACTTCTTCACGCTCAAACGGCTGGACCAATTTTGATAAAATTTTGTATGGAGGTAGCCGACAGCCTGGACTAACATATAGGCTACTTTTCATCTCGATATTCCCACGGGATCGACATTTACGCGGGTGAAACCGTGGGGCCCAGCTAGTAGTCAATATACTTCTCTGTATGAGAAGACGGCTTTGCCATGCAGTGGGACAATAATACTTGGTATATTGTAATATTCTTACTAAGCTTTTCAACAATCAAAGGCTCTTGCCTGTGTAGACTAAACCCAAGCCTCTCAGGTAATAACAGCTCTGTTCGATTCTAGATTGCCGAGCAATAAATACCGTCGTCGTATAGATACGCGAAGCGCTTGTTATTGGAACACCCCCGCCTTCCAGCTATTAACTGACACTATTACCGCCTAGGGTCATAATCATCTGCCTGGCCTTTTCTCAACATGTTGGGGTCGGCTTCCAGTCAAACCGGATGCAGCTGAATACCAGTATTTCACATGGAGCGACTGCCTATATCTGAACTCCAGAACCCAGTTACTGGGAAATACGAGTACCTACTAGTAATTGGTGGCACTGCCTAGAAGTGTAGCTCAGGTAGGATAGGAACTTAGATGACTTGCTGTAACGGTCTGTTTCGCAACAGACTACTATTACCAGTAGTACCAACTCTAATAACAACTCTAATGACGCCATAAAGATCACTTTGAGTTACAAGCCTAGTTTGGGTAAGGGATACCCTTACCTACCTTGCTGCTAAAATGCATTTCAACTAAAGAGACTGCCACATGCGAATACAAACCTTAGGAGGAAAAGGTTGTTGCATAAAAAGTCGTTGACCGAACTTCGCTTTGCCTACATCATCCGCCAAAATATTTTCGGCCCCGAATGCAACTTTGCCCCTCCATGCACGTTTTTCGGTGTTACTTGCGAAAATACGGCAATCGTCTGTCAAAAGGCAGGTTTCGGAAACCTGTTATGGAAATTTCTTTTTCGCAAGTTAGCAGTGCCCGGTGGAGTTAAGTAGCTGTAATTAAGGCGACGTGGGCTCGCGGTGCGCGGGCGCGTCCGGTCTCCGCGTATGCGCTCCGCGGCATTAAACGATTGCAATGAAATCGCCGAGAACGCAGCTGGGGGATTCTGCCAGGATTTGTTGTTGACCTAGAATATGTATTTTTGCAAAGTATGGGTTTCCTGTCTCTTGGCTTCTACAGAAGTGAATAGTAATCGGGTTATTATAGTGTTGATAATTTCGTGTTATAACTTTAAAGTTTTACAAGATTTGCTAACGTTAGGTAAATACATTATTATCATAAACATAACAAAGCACAGCATTGGACCACGCCTGCTCATTGCCGGTTGGTAATTTTGTATCATTAAAGTCCAGATTTCCTTAAGATACCTACACAACGTTTTCCTTAACACGAAAATTCAACTTGGTATTTCCCATGTTTAGAATTCCTAACGCAGCGCTTAAGAAGCTAGTCTGAACAATATATATTATATAATCTTAATTTGAGAATAAATAAATAAAACGTTGATTGAAGAAAAAAAAAAATAGCATAGGGTATCGTAAGAACGCAACTCTATGACAAAATTAGAATGGACTACTATAATTACAGTAGGTACAAGAACGACGTCATCAGGCGTAGACTAGTTTAGTTTTAAATGCGACCTTGTATCATATAATTTATGTATACTTTAAAAATATTTGCAAAGACATCGACAATAGAGTATTATTATACCTTTTGCCTGCTGATTTACATTTAAATAAATAGCAATCCTAGTGTCCGTTTAGACATTTGCCCATTATTGCTACAACCACTTTAATTGTTCTTTTACGTCATATATTGCTTTTAAATTGCGTATAAGTATAAGCTGCGTAAACGGGACAACAAGATGAAAGATGTTTTAATTTTAGATAAAACTAAACTTACGCAACTACGCCGTGTGACGGAGTAGGGAACAGCTATTATTTTTAGTTGTTATATTGTTTTCATGTTTTGTCATTTGGGCGTGTATACCTATTATGACGGGTCATCGCAATTGGGAATCTATCGTAAATCTGTAAAACTGTATTAATGGTTTAGATTGACAGTTCGGTTAATTTGGAATTACCATATCACCCATGTAATGCCTACTATTTCGGCGTTTTAAGAGATGAACCATTCAACAAAATGATCTAATAGTAGATTATTCACCAAGGGGATAAACAGTGTCTAATGTCATGGGCGTTAAACTGAATTCCGAACGCTTAGGAGGATGAGTTCGGGAGCTTTGAGTTCACTCCTGAGCGAGGGATTCAAGCTCGGCCTAGTCGAAGACACTTTTATCCCCGAGGAGAAAACTCTACTTTTCGCACTTAGTGCGAGGTAATAAAAACTAATTCGATTTTAGAATTAGTAATTTATGAAACTGTTAAATAACTGGGAAATATACCTGGTTATCAGTAATGTACTTAAGAGCGTTTACGCCATACGGCATTTCATACAAACTTTCAAGCCCTTATTTTTCGGAATTAATGAACCGATTTAAATGAAACTTCATACGCATAAGCAGGATACAAAAGTCTAAAAAGTTACTTAAGAACATTTTCGAAATGTCTTATTTAAAAAAAGATAACTGGAAATCTCTGTTTCTATGGAAAATTAAAAATCGGTCTAATTTAGCTGTAACACTATTTTTCGAAAATGTTCTCTACTAACTTTTTAGACCTTTGTATCCTGCTTATGTGTAGGAAGTTTCATTAAAATCGGTTCATTCATTTCGAAAAATAAGGGCTTGAAAATTTGTATGAAATGCCGTACGGCGTAAACGCTCTTAATGTTTATTTAAATTAGCACCTAGCTTTGATATTAATATTAGCATGCCAAAATATGGCGAAATGTGTTATCGCACAAGAATATTGATTTTCCTATAACCTTTTGTATTACCGCAATAAAAGCAAACAAATGACTTTGACTTTGTAGTTTCATACAATCTCTCATCTCCCGCGCCGAAAACTGGTCTCGGCTGAGATTGGTCGCCAAGGCCGAAATTCGGTCTGAAGGACTTTATTTACATAATCATATCTAAGAGATTCTACAGTACTTACAGTAATCGAACTGTGAATCATTCTGTATGAATGGTAGACAGCAAAAAATAAACTTTTCAGGCTGCAATCAAGCTTCGAATCAGACAAAATAAATGGCTTAGCTGTTAGCTCATTTAGGTACATCTAGCTAGTCTATTTGTAATGACAGGTACGTATATTATTATGTTATCTGCAATAGTTTATTGTGTCATTCGTTTGCCTGCCTTTATTCTTTATATAATGAGATCATTGTAACTTGTTATTTCGACAGAACATTTTCTTACTCCAACCGTTTTTTATTTTATTTCCACAGCTCATTAATAAATTGAATGAATGAAATGAATCTGAATTCCAAGTCTGGTTAAATGATAGCCAATCTCCAAATCGCCTTTGTTTATGTAAACGTCATAACCTACACAAGCGAGGTCAAAATAATTTATTAAAAAAATAACGTGTGAACGTGTTGCAGAATTACCCATCTGTAATAATTCCTCACTCTCAGTAAAATCCGGTTGTATCTGGTTTGATCGACGAATGCCTAAGGACCTGTGCAGGCTGGACGCTGGCAGGGTTGCCTCTTTGTCCTATAAATGATAAATTCTTTTATTTCTAAGAGCGAATTTCACCAAATTTTTATACCCAAAATAAGTATTATCCTGAGAATTTTTTTAAAATTTTTGTCAGTTTTTTCATACTGGAACTGTCAGACTTCAATTTTATCCCACAGATAAAAGACTTTGGTAAAATCAGCCCCTTTTCTTTTCTCTTTTCGTTATTTTTTTTATTTTCTTGTCTTTTTTACAAACAAGATGAGATCGGCGTTTCCTATCCGACTAGATCTCTGAGAAGAAAAGCCGAAACAAACTTAGAGGACTCTTAGTCCAAACATAATATTGGTCCTATCAATAATATTTGATGTAGGTACGTTAATTATTATTATTTTAAGACCATTAATTTATATACAAAAAGGGTTATACATATTTGGTGTTAAATATTAAATCTACGTGATTTCTGATACTCCGTACGTCACGTTGATAATATGCACTATGTACACATTAGTACATAACTAGATATCCTCTGCGATACGTGGGTGCTAATTTTCGAGAGTATAGTGACACTTACGACATTCTTGGAACATTTGCGCTCTTACATAATCTTTAGTCACGTGACTGAGTGAGTTTTATTGTAAAAATAGAAGTTTTATCAAATGTGCAACTCCCAGAATAATTCGACTCAGCCTGTACCTGGCTGCCCTCCCTTAGCGACGCCCTAAGCCGAGGTCCGTACCCCTTAGCCCTTAGCGTGTAGTCGCTTAATTATTAAGTTTTTTAAGTCCTTGCTGGAGGCCTTATTTATTTTTAAGCCCTTGCTGGAGGCCTTATTTATTTTTAAGTCCTTGCTGGAGGCCTTATTTATTTTTTAAGTCCTTGCTGGAGGCCTTATTTATTTAGGTACGAAACCGTCACTATACGAAAAATTATGTTTTTCTGTTAGCAGTGCAATCTCTTAGCGCGCTTGATACAATTTTTTTGCAAATACACCAGTCGTAGCTCTAAATTAAACATGATATAATTTTTTTATTCTTTCTGGTGCAAAACTAGTCATTACTGTTTTGTAAAACATTAAATGCTTCTAAGGTGAAAAAAACTGCTTTTTTGGTTAGTGTCACTCTTGTTATCAATGACTATAAAACCATTGCTAGGTACTATCAGTACCTAGCAATGGCTTTCATTTTGACAGTGCAACAATATTCATTGCGTTATTTACGTTTTTGAAATAAATGAAGCAATGGATTAGCAATATCCTTCAAAATGATTTCAGATTGTGATTGATAGTGAGTTATGCAATTAGTGTGCCGGTAATTAAGCAGGTGACAACCTCCTGGGTGTTGACCTGCGAGATACTGTTAATAAAAAAAGGTTCAAGGAATTTACCTACTAGTAGGTACTTACTGAGTCGTTCGAGCTTCGTCAAACATTTTTAGCTTTTTATTTCTGCATACACTTTCGCACTTTTAAAATAAATAATTAAAAGATAAGTGAAGCCTTTGATAATGTAGTGTTGAATGTGGTTGAAATTAAAACAGTGCTATGTCATGAAGTCGTTTTGTATACAAATATTTTTTTTTTCATTTTTTGCAACGTAAAGTGGTGACCCTGCGTGCACCTGGCCCAGCCGGTCCCACCATATGTTTGGCAACCAATTGCCGACAACATAATAAATATATTATTATCTTATACCTCAAGTCGATAACAACATGTACGGTCAGCAACAAATTTTAATCTCAGTTATTGACCAAAATATTTGTTCAAAATTGCAACAGAAGCACAGTGCAATTTTGAACAAATATTTTGCACAATAACTGCGACTAAAAAATATTAAGTGTTAATCGACTTTTGTTGCTGACTGTACCTATTTACGGTTCACTCATAGGTTCCTTATATATTTGAACAAAATTACTATTTTAATGTTTTGCGTTTTCAATATTTTGCCACAGTGCAGTGCCAAACAGAATAGACATTGGATTTAATACAAATACATTATATTAGTAGGTAGGTACCTATAATGCAATATTTTATTGTAAGTAAATAAAAACAGGATTCCGAATTAAACATCATAACATGGCGCTTTGTTTCTTCAAAGGGTTGGACAGAAGTGTCCGTATCTCTGACTTTTTTATTTTGCAAAGTTTATTTTCCGCATACCTACACGGTCGTATTGGAGATTGGAGAATGCAAAACAAAAAAAAACTGAGACAAGAACTCAACAGGAGGTTTCAGTACCTAGCTGGGTACTGGAGTTTATTTACACTTGGTGAAGGACGTTCATTTACCTATAATCTGTTTTTTTTTCTAGTGGAAAAATTATTTTAAGTTTTCAAAGTAAATTATATTCTTTTTGCTACGCGTAAAAGAGGTTTTTTTTATGCGGAGGAGTTTTTCGACGCCATATTTTAGTTAGCTTAGGATATTATATTTTAATTTCAATAGTTTGTTAGTTCTTTCGTATATACTTATCGATAAAAACAAAACACAAAAATACTTTCTAAACTAAACTCTAAGCTTACCGAACTTGCTACAAAATTTCGTTTTTACGTTTGGTTATGTTAGTGTTCATGAATAAATTGCACAAAATAACTTGTTTTGACGTCTGGGAAGCCCCTTAAGTTTCTGCATAACATTAACAAAATCCAAACTAATTACTAACATTGCTTTGTAGACCAATGCACTTACCTCGCTTTAACTTGTTCGTGTGACGTCATAATTGGGTTCGGTGAATTATTTCATTATGCACCATAAGACTGCGTATTAATATTGATTTTTATTTGTAAGTACCTATTTCTCTAAGTTCGTTGGCCAAAGCAAAAAGTAATTAAGTATGAGCATATATTTACATTACTGGTCACAGTGGGTGGGTTTTTCCACGATACGTGTAAGTACCTACACAAAGTTTTTCTGTTTAACTATTTACAGACATCGAAAACATAAAACGTGACGTAAATATCAGTCTTAGACAAATTAGATCCGCCTTATTGTTAATACAAAGTCGCTGTGAATCGAATGAAAACAAACAGGTACCGAATAGGTACCTACAACATAGTTGTCAGTTATTGTCGTGTTGTTGTTGTAGTTGTTGGTTGTTGTTGTTGTAGTTGTGTTCTTATAGTTTTTGTTGTTGATTATTTTTATCATATTTTTTATTCTGCACGTCACTTTGTCGTGGACGTCGACGTCCCGCTGACGGCGGCTGTGGACAAACGCCCTGACGTGACGTAGTTTTTACAGAATAGCACGACTTACTCATGTAAGTTTAGGATAATGCAAAACGGCAATAAAAACAACACAATAAGTTAATTATTTTGTTTCCCACAATTACCTACTTCATTAGAACAAAATTAAAATTAAATTTTCAATTATGAGTTTTCATAAAGAACAATACCTACCTAATCATTTATATTGTAATCTATTAACTGATTTTAACTGGCTGATTGAATTGAAAGCTGATGAATAAACCTGTGTTTAGTTAAATTCATTAGTCACTATGACTGATGCATGTGGACCATAGATGGAGGAAGATGTGGACAGCAGACGTGGACGCAGCGGGGTAACTGTGTAATAGGTACACTAAACAGTAGGAATGGGTTTCATTTTGATAGTTCAACAACATTCATTGCGTTGTTTGTTTTGTCGAGCAGACAAATTTTTCGTACATATGAAGCAATGGATTCGCAATATCCTTAAAAATTATTCAGATTGTGATTGAGAGTGACTTGTGTTACGCAATTAGGGTACCTACACTTTTCAAAAAATCTGGATTCTGAAAATCAGATTTTTTGAAAAGTGTACGAGCCCCAATTCGTCACTGAGGCTCGTGGCTAAATAATAACAGCCGCAGGACGATCGAAGGTTAAGCTACGCTTGCCGAGGTCAGTTCGTGGATGAGTGACCATTCATTACACATCGAGACCCCAGCGCCGTTGGTCTCGGCTGTCATTCGTACATTTTTGACCGTCGTTACGGTAGTCAAAAGCCCAAAATGTTTTACCAAGGGGTAGGTACTTATCGTGTTACCCACAGAAACTGGGATGTGGAGGTCAGATAGGCAGTCACTCCATGTAAAATACTGGTATTCAGCTCCATTCGGTTAGACTGGAAGCCGACCCCAACAAGTACTTAGTTGGGAAAAGGCTAGATAGATTGAAGAAACCTTAGCCTAACAGTGGGACAAAATTAACTCTGACATTATTAACCTACCAATTAATATCCCAAGTAGGTACAGTATGAACACTCGCTTATCTTACGGGACCGCTTATGGAAACGTACTGAGGGGGCAATGTGTCAATTCGCTCCATGAATGCACTCATTCATGGTACCTCTAGAACGCCCGCCGTCTTAGAAGTCATTTGGGTCAATAAAAATTATATCAAGTTTTAACGATTTGATTTATCTTTATTAATTAATTCGTTGGTCTAGCGGTAACAAGCACCAGTGCTGATCATGAGGTCCTGGACTCGAGTACCAAAGCGTCATTGGGTTCTTTCAGCCTATAGCAGTCAACTGCTGGAAAAAGGCCTCTCCTAACGCAAGCCATTTAAAAAATTTTCGGCATTTTTAGGGTTCCGTGCCTCAAAAGGAAAAACGGAACCCTTATAAGATTACTTCGTTGTCCGTCAGTCAAGATTCTTTTTCTCAGGAAAGCATTGAGTTATCAAATTGAAATTAATATATTATCAAACACACGGAGCTGCAATTCCTTGAAGCAGTGAAAAAATCAAACTTCTAAGTCAACGCAATCAAAAGATGCGGGGGTTTAAGTTCCGAAATCAAAACCTACAGGGTACTTCCCGCGACCTAGAATCATGAAATTTGCCAAGAAGCAATGTCATGTAGCACAATCAAAGGAAAATATCCGAAAACCCTAAATTAGTAGTTACATTACAAAAATATATATATTTTAAAACTATTTACATACCTACAAAGTACGGAGCCCTATGCGAAATGTGGGTAAACATAGGTACAGTCACGAGCATAAGTATGTATACACTTGTCTTTATTCAAAGACGATTTTCTCCTTTAGTTTTGAATGAAATTTTATGTTATTACGAACAAAGTATTTTCGAACCCATAGGTTTGTGTAAAGTGTCGTATTTCAACGTTGCATTCGTTATTTCACGAAAAAATCGCAATTGAAAGTTGCCAAGTGTTGACATATTAGTGCTCGTGACTTAGGCACTGGTGTACACCTGTGCCTAACCTTTTGGGGATGGCAGACGCGCCGCGTGATGTTATAATGTCAAGTTTATATTATAGTAGCAGCGGTTTCACCCGCGTAAGTTTCGATCCCGTGGTAATATCAGGATAATAAGTATGAAGTATCCTATGTAAGTATGTGGTGTATGTGTGTAAGTATCCAGGAAATGGTCTATCTATGTGCTAATTTTCATCCAGATCTGTTCAACAGTTTACGCGTGATTGAGTAACAAACATCTTCACAAACTTTCACAATTAGTAGAATTTATTTACATACCTAGTTTTTCACAGTTACAAGTCTATGGACTCAACTGGTTTTGTTTTGTTTTTGTAATGAATGCATTAATCATGGGGTCTCTGATAAAAGTATGATACAATGACGATGGTTATTTCCAATTTCATGTTGGTAGCCTTGTCAAGTAAAGTACAATGGTAAGTTGGTACACTGTGAAGTATTGCACGTCTTACCTGACTATATATTAGGAAACTATTACTGACCAACACTGTAGGTACCTTTTATTGCAATGAAATGATTATATAAGTAACTAGCTTCTGCCCGCGACTTCGTCCGCGTGAAATTCGTAATTTCCTCTAAAAATTACAAAAATGTATGTTAATGATCTTTATCATTTATTTAGATAGATAAGTATTCGGGCCATTTTTTAAGTTTATAGATCAAAGGGATCAGATTTTTCAAATAAACTGTATTTTTTGCTTTTCACTCACACAGGGTTGGAATTTCGTAAAATCGTTTGGGATGTGTTCATTACTTGACTCATAAACTTATGTCCATAAGCATTGACACGCTGTACGAAAACAACCGGCAGAAGCTATTGCGAAAATAAGATGGCAACAGACCACTTTGCGTTAAACATGTTTTATTGATTTTTATAGGATCACTTGATTGTCCGTCTGTCTGTCTGTCAAGACCCTTCATCTGGGGAACGCGTGGAGGTATTGAGGTGAAATTAAAACCATATACTCAGACCTGCAGTCCCTTGAAGCTGTGAAAAAATCAAACTTCCAAGTTAACTTAAATAAGATACGGCCGTTTATGCCGCAAAAACCGTATAATTCGACACTCTCAAGTCTCAAGAATGAAAATGTATCCCGTTGACCTAGAATCATGAAATTTGGCAAGAAGCAAGGTCATGTAACACAAGTAAAGGAAAAAATCCGAAAACCGTATATTTGTAGTTACATTTAAAAAAAAACCCGTTATAAACTATTTACATGCCTACAAATTTGAACGGAACCCTCGGTGCGCGAGTCCGACTCGCACTTGACCTGTTTTTTTAATCTACCTTCCTACAACCTATTTATAAATATGCTTATAATTAAGTAGTTTTCTATGACAACAATATTGTTTATAAACAGCAAATTTGAATATTTAAGTCATTAAACAAACGGACCTAACTAAACATTTGAATATAATTATTATTATGAATGTATAATAATTAATTATTTAGTAGGCATATAAAGATTAGGGATCAGTTGGCCGTATATATTAATTATAAGAAATGGAAAATGGCGGCGGTGGCGATTTAGTCACCTGTGATCACCTGCACCGGTTGCATCAGTCAAGGCATTCTACCCGTCTTTTAAAAAAACTTTCGTTACGAAAGTCTTACCCGATTTGTAAAAAAACAAACAAATTCCTATACAACTTCGATGCATGTAGGTTTGTATGAAATAAATTGCGATGCATGTATGAAATTTTGTTTTTTTTTTACAATTCGGGCGTGAGTTTCATAGCGAAAGCTGTTTAGAATGACGGGTAGAATCATCCCCCTGACGGCTGCAGGTGACTAAATCGCCACCCTGCATGTTCAGTATATACCTATGTAGGTACATATGTAACCAGATATGGTAGGTACGCATGTTCTATGTTCTATGTTATGGGTTTGGTTTCCGCACTTAGTCCTTCAGTGGACCATTGTGCGTGGGCCATGGCGGCCGTCGGTGGTTATTCCAACCAGCCCACCTCCCTCCAGAAGCTGATCAAATCTCCTGGTCTGTCAAGAACATCTGTATACGATCTAGGTGTCCCGAGGGTTTCTGACCTTATCTGGGTGACGCCTGTGCACTCAAACAGCACATGCGCAACGGTTTCATCAGCCTCCATGCAAGCCCTGCACAGGGGACTGTCTGTTATGCCTAATGTGTAAAAGTGTTTATTTAGTGAGCAGTGTCCCGTGATGGTCCCCGTCACCAGGCGCAGGCCTTTCCTGTCCAGTCGTAGTAAGCGCCTGGTTAGCCTGCCATCCAATACCGGCATGGCTTCTTTGGACTGCCTGCAGCCTGGTGACGACGTCCACCAGCTTTCTGCTTGTGTGTGGGTGTGCTCCTGTAGCCACCTGCGTAGTTGGTTGAAGGGGATGGGCACGATAGGTTCTGGTCCACAGACTGACATACTGGAAGCCCTTCTGGCCAGCTCGTCAGCTGCGTCGTTGCCTAGCGATCCACTGTGTCCTTTTATCCATTGTAGTGTCACTGTATTGCGGTTCGATACAGTTACCCGCTCGAGCGCATTGTGACATTCTAGTATTAGGTCCGATGTGATGCATTTTTTGTCTAAGGATTGGAGGACTGAGGCGCTATCAGAGAGTATGCGAACATGGGTGTCCGTGACTCTCCTAGCCGCTATGGCATAAGCCGCTTGCATTATGCCCACACACTCTGCTTGGTAGACCGTGTTGAGCATTCCCAGCGGTTTGGATATTTTTATGTTGAGGTCGTGTGAGAAGACTCCGACTCCAGTTCCGCAGTCAGTCTTTGAGCCATCAGTGTAAATCCTCAGTTCTTTCGGGCCTGAGTGGTCGCACCGCTCCTCTTCAAGCACTATGTTGTAATGCTTTTGGAAGCAGTATTGTTTCGGGGCTCTGTCGCAGGGTGATGCCATCATTGGCTGCAGTTTGATCGCATCTTCTTTTAGACGTATGTGTTTGACCCTAGAGTCTTTGCTCAGGGTCCCTGATTTGAAGAGCCTAAAGGCAGCCAGGGTCGCCTCCTCCCTCACTATGAGGTGTAGAGGCGGCAGTCCAAGCATAGCCTGTAGGGCAGCAGTGGGTGTAGTTTTCATGCAGCCAGTGATTGCCACACACGCGAACCGCTGCAGCTTTTCAAGGTCTTTTTGGGCTGTGCTCAGGTCTGTTCTGGGCCACCAGACTAGTGAGCCATATGTGATGATTGGTCGGATGACTGTGGTGTATAGCCAGTGAGTAACCCTGGGGCTAATCCCCCAATTCTTGCCAAGCATTCGCTTGCATTGCCACAGGGATATGCTGGCTTTCGTGGTAATATAGCTCGTGTGTTTTGCCCAGTTCAGCTGTTTGTCCAAAAAGATGCCCAGGTATTTGGTTTCAGTTGATAGGCTTAGGGTTGTACCAAAGAAACGTGGTAGTTGTAGTGTTGTCAGTTTCCTCTTTTTCGTGAAGAGAACCAGTTCAGTTTTTGTGGGGTTCACTGATAGTTGGTGTTTACCACACCAGTTTTCCACTATTTTCAGGGCCTGGCGCATTAGATTGCACAGTGTGTTTTCGTGAGTGCCATTTATTATTATGGTTATATCGTCGGCGTATCCTACGGTATAGTAACCTTTGTCGTTGAGTTCTTTTATTAGACTGTCTACGACCAGGTTCCATAGAAGCGGCGACAGGACGCCCCCTTGCGGGCAGCCCTTCGCCACTATGGCTCTTGTGGTGTCGTTTACGGTCACTTGTACTGCCCTTCGTTTGAGCATGTTGGTGATCCAGCCGCTCAGAGACGGGTCTATATTGTGTCTGTCTAGGGCCGTGCTGATACTGTTGAAAGTGGTTTTGTCAAAGGCGCCCTCGATGTCAATGAAGGCTGCCAGTGCTGAGCATTTGTGGTCCACTGCGCATTCAATTTTGGATACCACGCTGTGTAGCGCAGATTCCGTTGATCTGCCTGTGGAGTACGCATGCTGTTGTTTGTGGAGTGGCTTTGCCCGAAGAGGTCCATCTCGGATGTGTCGATCGCAGAGCCTCTCTAGGGTCTTTAGTAGAAAGGATGTGAGGCTTATGGGTCTGTAGGCCTTGGGTTGTGTGTAGTCGGCCTTGCCCGGTTTTGGTATGAAGATGACTTTCACTTCGCGCCAGGCTAGGGGTATGTATCTTAGTGCTATGCAGGCCCGATAGATTTCTACCAGGCGTGGTGTGATATGGTCAACACCCCATTGTAGTAGGGCTGGGAAAATGCCATCTAGTCCTGCGGACTTATATGGCTGGAAAGTGTTAATGGCCCACTTTACTCGGTCTTCTGTTACTAGGTTGTGGGCACTGGACCAGTCTTGTTCCGTTGGGGACCAATCTGGCACATCTTCCCAGGTCCTGTCCTCCAGGAGTTTGCAGTCTGGGAAGTGAGTCTCGAGAAGGACCTTGCTGGTTTCATGGTCTGTTAGTGTG
This sequence comes from Mesoligia furuncula, assembly GCA_916614155.1. Taxonomy (NCBI): domain Eukaryota; kingdom Metazoa; phylum Arthropoda; class Insecta; order Lepidoptera; family Noctuidae; genus Mesoligia; species Mesoligia furuncula. The sequence continues at coordinate 39,112,273 of OU744790.1, forward strand.
TATGAGTTGTCGGGTTTCTTCAGCGCGCCAAGGGTTCGGTCCTGATCTGTTGATAGGATCTTCCTTACTCTTGCGGCTTCATTATTGGTTTCGATGGATTCACAGAATTTCCGCCAAACTGTCCTTCTGGCGGTTCTGATTTGCTTTTTGTATGTGTATTGGGTTTCTTTGTATAGTTCCCAGTCTTCCGGAAGTCTGGTGTTTTTGGCTCTGTTAAATTGTTTCCGAAGTGTGCTTCTGAGTTTACTAAGTTCCGCGTTCCACCAAGGATTTCTTTCACTGTTGGTACGCGGTGCCCTTAGTTTGCAGCATGCGTGGTATGCTTCGGTTAGGTACTCTGACAGCTTTGTCACAGTGTATTCAAGTTGTGCAGGTTCTCTTATAGTTATTTGTGATAAGTGCCTAGCTAGTAGGGCGGCTAGGAGACGCTTGTACCCGGGCACATCGGTGCGCCGTGGATTTCGCCTCGGTGTTGGTTTCCCTATAATGTTATTTAATGTGAAGCGGATTCTTCTATGGTCTGAGCAAGAAGGTTCGTCCGATACGTGCCAATTTGTTATAAAATTTGTCGCGTTTTCTGTAGCAAGTGTTAAATCAATGATCGTTTGTCCTCGGACTGTGACCCAAGTGGGTTCAGAGCCTCGGTTAACGATGTTAAGGTTAGTAGAGAATAAATAGGTGGATAGTACCTCTCCTCTGGAGTTCGATGCGTCGCTGCCCCAGAGCGGGTGATGGGCGTTCGAATCGGTGCAGATGATCAGGTCTAACTTGGTGCGCTCGCAGTGCTGTACCAGGTCGGCCATTTCTTTCGGCGGGCAGTCTGTATCCTCGCCCGGCATGTATACCGAGGCTAGTACAACATCTGGGAATTCTCCTTCGGTCTGGAGCCTGACAGCTGTCAGATCTCTGGAACAGAATTGAGTGAGTAGCGTGGTAGGGATATCTTTGGGTATATAGGCACAGGTTCTGGGTTTATCTGAACTGTGCGTGTTAAGGATTAGCTTACCTCCGATGTTACTGAGGCCGCAGATTCTGTTGTTCCTGATCCACGGCTCTTGGATCAGTGCAATTGTTCGGGGGTTAACCTCCAGTGCCCTGCGTAAGCTAGCCGTGGCAGTCTGGCTATGTTGGAGGTTAGTCTGGATGATGTTGAGTGGTGGTGACGGTGATGAGGGGGGGAGGTTAGTCAGTGGTGGATCCATCGGACAAAACCTCCGCCGTCTCCTCTCTGTACTGGTCGTCGTGTTGACCACCCGGCGACGATGCAAGAAGTTGCTCGCTCCAGCCGGGGGATGCGGGTGGTATGCTGGCTACGTCGTCAGCCATCGCCGCGCGGGCCATGACCTCCTCAAGTTGGGCGATGTCTGCGTCGTCCGTCTGTGTCGCTGTCAGTGTCGTCGTCGGGTCCGTTGTGCAGTCCGAGGGCTGGGTCGTGGGCCAGAAGCGAACGTATATCGAACCCAGTAGGTACGATATCCGTCGCTCCCGCCCCATGACCCTTTCCACTTCCTCCGGTGGCACACCCAGGGTCAAATGAGTCCCGTAGTTGTCGCCACCGACGGTAGTTGCCCTGTACAGTGACCACCGGGCTATGTCGTACCACGTATTCTGACGAATCAGAATACCGTGGAGCCTCTGTATGTCACCTCTATAGCGAGGGACAAAAAGCGAGGCTCTGACGCGGGTGGGCACATCGGACTGTCGAAGTACCGTCAGTGTGAGCTCAGTATCGGGGAGTTTGAGGAGGGGTACGTGTCGGGTCAACCATGTCAGGGCGTAATCGTCCTCACACCAAATCTGTACTGTGCCCTCCGCTACCCGTGGGTATCCGCGGAAGGCAGGGAGTGGTGCTGTCGGGTCCGAGTCAATCAGTGCATTTTCCAGGCCTGCTTTGACCAGCTCGGCCTCGTCTTTTGTCAAGTCTCTGGAGGGGGGAGGGAAGCAGATTGCGACGGCGAGCCTCGCAGGAATATCCTTAGTGGCCCGCGCGTAGGTCCTCAGCTCCCCCTGGGCAGAGTGGACCCTTACGCGTTTGGCGTCCCCCTGGAGCGTACTCGGTGAAGCCGAGTCGTCAGGGCGTTCCCTCTTCGCCGGCCCTGTACCGCTCGGTCCAGGCTGCGGCATGGAGGTGCCTGTCAGGGTGGTGGCGTCTGGGCGCAAGGATCCACCTCGCCTACCCCTATGGTGTTTGAGTCGGGATTTGTCCGTGTCAGTGTTGGTGTGATGAGGTCGGTCGGCGCCCCCGGCAGACTCTGTCGTGTGCAGGGGTTTTTCGCGCTGGGTTTCCCCTTCGCGGACTGGCCCCTGCACGCGCGGTTCCGCGTCCGGCTGTTTTTCGCGCTGGGTTGCCCCTTCGCGGACTCGCAGCTGGTCGCGTGGTCCCACGTTTGGCCGCTTTTCGCGCTGGGTTTCCCCTTCGCGGACTTGCGGCCGTTCTCTTTTTTCCGCGTCCGGCCCGTTTTCGCGCCTGGTTTCCCCGTCGCGGACTCGGGGCTGGTCGCGTACTACCTCTTCAGCGTCCGATCGCGCATCGCGCTGGCTAGTGCCTTCGCGGGTGCTGCGCTTTCGGTCGCCTACTTTCCTCCCCCGGCCTGTGATTTTTCCGCGCTTTTTCAGCAGGCGTACTCTATCAACCGGGAGAGTGGTAGGGTCGCCAGATTCGTCAACCTTCCCCATCACTCTCTGTCCGTGTCCTTCTAAGTCTGGGTTGGTGATGCTGTTCCGCACGATGCTCTGTTGCCAGAGGCTCGAGGGAGGCATGCACGTCGTGGAGGGTATTGGCGCGTGGGTCGCAGCCGTGGTAGGGTTTAATGGCGCGTTAGTCGCAGCCGGAGTTGTATTTATGGGCGCGTAAGTCGCTGCCTGTGTTATGGGCGCTAGATCAGCAGCCGGCCGTGCTGAGGAGCACGGCAAAGTTGTGCAGTCGGTTGCCCCCCCCAGAATACGTTGGGGGCTGACCGCCGTAGCGGTGTGGGATTCCCCGGCTTGGCCGGGACCCACCTGGGTAGTTACTTTTACCTGCTGCATTTTTCATTGATGAGGGGGTGGGCTTTTTTGGAATCGAGGTTACCCGTCCTCTGGGACCGAAGGGATGTAGGGATAGGAGGGAGGGTGTTTGGTGGTGGGGTATAGGTTACTGGGGGGTCACCCTAGGCCTGGGATTTGGCCTAGGGATTTAGGGATTGACGGAATTATAGGGATATGGAAGGGTTGGAATGATCAGGATTAATTGGTACATGGGATAAGGTATATGGGTTACCCTAAACCTGGGGCTTGGTGTTCGGGCACTTCTCTTGTCCGGGATCTCTTTCAAGATGCTCCGGTTGCGAGATCAACCTTATGCAGTCGGTCCCGCAGCCGGAGTTGGGCTATCCGCAACCTGCCCACCCGCTCGGTTGCAGGAGAAGAAGTGCCCGGCAGTCTGGGTCGCTCCACCACGGATGTACGTATACATTCGTGTTGGTTCGGTCCAGCTAGCCCCGAGAGGTAGGTACGCATTCTGATTGAGGAAAAATCCTCAAAACTCTAAAGGTTACCTGCATTTTCTGAAGGTTAGTCAACTTTGCAACGCTCCCACTGACTAGATTTAAACTCCGATTGAAGTATGTTTAACGTCATTATAACACAGAATCCAAACTACAAACAAATAAAAAACGCCGTTCAAGCGAGCATGAATCAGCGAGCCACATTTGGCAACATTCTATTTTTACCGTCAGTTATTTTTACACAAGCTATTTCCCAATTTGGTGGGCGTGATAATTGACAATAGCTCATCGACCTAGGACACTGAGGATGTGGGGAATCTCGTCAGAGTACGTCGACAATTGAGTCATCTGCATAGCCGGCAGGAAGCCGGTCGTTACCCGTCTGATTGAAGACCGGCTAACTTTAGACGACATGACCTACACTTTAATATAGCTCTTTGAAGGAAAATGTGGATCGCCTATGGATAAGAGTTACAAGACGAAAATATTCGGAGGAATGAAGTCCAAAGTCGTCATGTCCACCACACCAAAATTTCAACATTTTCCGAATAGTTTCGGTCTGCTGGACGCGATTCACTTTACAGAAGTAAAATGGAACCCAGACCGTTGATAAAAATAAGTAATTGGCCGGCTGTTAGTATCCATATATTCACTTTAAACGTTTTCAAATCGTATTTGTATCGCACTGCAATTCAAAAGAGAATTAATCTTTTGAAACTGCATTTCCTTTGAGTGCTAAAGTATGTCAATTGTTGCAATATGGCTGCACACGGGACTAATGTTAGCTTCAATGAAGCGACTCAAGTCAACAATGGAATCCCTAACAGGCAAAGAAAGACCTGAGTGCCAATGACGGCCATCCTTATCAACTAACTACACAACGTAATGAGGAGCAAGGTCTGCGAAGATTTATTTACATATTGCCAGTTCAGTATCATCATCTGCCTGGCCTTTTCCCAACTATGTTGGGGTCGGCTTCCAGTCTAGCCGGATGCAGCTGAATACCAGTGTTTTAGATGGAGCGACTGCCTATCTGACCTCCACAACCCAGTTACTGGGCAATACGATACCCCTTGGTAAGACTGGTTATCAGACTTTCAGGCTTCTGACTACCCGTAACGACTGTCAAAGATCCACGAATGACAGCCGGGACCAACGGCTTTACGTGCTTTCCGAGGCACGGAGGGGTCACGGTATGTAAAGATGGTCACCAATCCACAGACCAACCGCGGCAAGCGTAGCTTAACCTGATCGATCGACCTGTACGGCTGTTATTATTTAGCCACGGGCCCCTCCAATATGTCTTAGATATTATATCTAAGTGAAGTAATCATTATCAACATCAATGTTTTGCTCAACCGGCTTATTGGTTTTAAAGGACCACATTCTGGAATTTGAAAAATTTGGGTTCGCTGCGACATGACTTTTTCCTTTCATACTTCTCTATTGACCATCGTCTCGGTAGTCAACCCCTTCAAAGCCACATCGTCTTTCACACAGTCCATCCATCGATGCTCTGATCTTCCTCTACTCTTAAGACCACAACAGTATGTGCAGCAATATTATCTTCACTTACAGCCTTTTTGACTTAGTTTACTTTCGCTCGTCAGCCTATCACGTCACAAGGACCGCTACTATATCTGTTTGGTCACTAACACTTGAAATAAATCCTTTCATAACTAGATATGACTGGTGTTTAAAAGTCGCGTGTATCAACGAGCTAAGTGGAATGGAACCAGTTCGTACCGGTGGTGGATGGCAAGGTGAAGAGTGCTGGAGTACCTGAGAGTACGAGTGCTCGGAGTAAAGACCCTGGTCGACGGATGCTCTCGATGTGGCTCTTATTAGGAGTGACGTGCTTGAGAGATAAGGGTCTTTAACGAGGACAGTACCTAACAAAGTCGAGGTCTTTTAATTCTTTTATTAGGAAATTGGATAATCAGGGGTCTCTTTTGCATTGGTCTTTTTCAGAATATTTATTTATTTTACCAGAATCACGACGTATTTAGGATGGTCATACATTTAAGAATAGGTCCACGTCATCATTCTTTATTTTATTTCATCATGATTATTGTCCATCAGCACTATCACCGATGTACCTAGTTTCCTAGACCTATGAAGGTACCTAATGTAGAGTACCTTAAACATTTGGACTAAATCTCCTGTTTACTGAAAGATTGATAAAATAGATCTGTCACATCTCTTGAGCACTGTTGTGATTGATCAAAGAAAAAACGTCAATCAATCATAATATTGTAAGTTGGCAGGAGATGTGACACGAACTGGTTTTCAGTAAACATTCGTAGATTCCTGCAACCTCCACAAACATAAGTCCAAGCGCATCTTGTCATTACATTACAAAGTAGACATATTAAAATGAACGGTGCCGAGGTTAACTTCTAAAACCAGATCCGTATTGCTTGACACACATACATAGCCTTATATTAACTAACGTAGGTAATTACATACATACAGACGTTAATAAAAAAGTGGTTTCTTCTACCCAATATTATATAAATAATACATACTAAATCCGTGCTTAATTTTTTGTGTTCATTTGAATTTGAATAACTAAAAGTCGTTTATAATTCAATCAAAAGTACAAACACCTGACGTGATTGGAATTCAAAACTTGAATATCGAATGGTTGACTCGCCAATTACATTATTGTAACTCTCCTAAAAGTACCTAAAATATGAGGCCAGGCCATTAGATAAGTTGTAGAAATGTATGGGGTAGTTTTACTATACACGTACAAGTGCTCCAACTTAGCATAACGTCACGCCTGTAGTCCCCAAAGGGTTAGGCAGAGATAGGTATATCTAATAGTACATAGATATACCTATGTATAGTAGTCCCATATATCTAATAGGGGACAAGCCTATTGCCATCAAGCGGGCACAAATCCAAACTCCGGCTGAAAAGTTCCAGATGGAAAATCCCAATACCATCACTTTGCCCGACACGGAAAACGAACCCAGGACCTCTTGCTCAGCAGCTAGCGCTTGCAACCACTAGACCAGCGACGCAGTCCTTACTTTTGCAATCATATTTTGTCATTTCGAAAATGCAAACAGCAATACACAAATAACTTATATGGATAACAATTTCCGAACTCCAAATAATGTAAATTTACATCACTCATCATCTGCCTAGCCTTTTCCCAACAATGTTGGGGTCGGCTTCCAGTGTAACCGGATGTAGCTGAATATCAATACTTTACATGGGACGACTGCCTATCTGACCCCCACAACCCAGTTACTAGGTAAGAACTAATACGATACCCCTTGGTAATACTGGTTGTAGTTGAGTTTCGGGCTTGTGACGACCCGTTACGACTGTCAAAGATCCACGAATGACAGCCGGGACCAACGGTTTAACGTGCTTTCCTAGGCACGGAAGGAGGCTTGATCGATCGACGCGTGCGACTGTTATTACTTAGCCTAAATTTACATCACTATTACAACAAATTCCGAATATGAAACTGAATACATTGCAAAAAGTGACGTCGAGGAAAATTCACGAAAGCATTCATCACGCGTATGATATCAGTATTCATTTGGAATCGTACCATCATCCCTTTGCTGTACCCCCCCCCCTCCCCCTCATCATCTTGGCAATCATTTCTAAAAGTACAGGCAGTTAAATAAATTACTACATATTCGCACAGTGCGAAAACACACGTGTTTTAAGTATACGTAAAACGTTCAGTCACGACTAAGATGGCTAAAGGTGTAAATTCCTGAAACTGTAGTGTTTTGCTCTTGAAGGTTGTGTCATTGCATGATAGGGCCCCATATTTGTGTTTTCAATACTTCAAAATAACACAATGTACAAGTGGAATCTCCCCGAATTATTTTTAAACGTGATAAGTGGGTGTTATTTGCTCTTCCATAAGTTCAACAATATCTAAATGTACATGCGGGCAAATATACGGAAATACCTAAGCGGTTATATTCAATGATTTACTAAATAGGAAATGTGTTGTTATGTACCGGTATTTACTATCATGTCGTTTAATCTAAATGTTATACATTTAGAGGCTATACTGGGGGTCAACTCCCAAAGCACGAAATCCGTAGTTTTGTCCGAAGTTACGGGCGTTTCTTGCTCCGTATCACATAAGGACATAAATTCGAAGAAGCAATATCCTTTTAAATGATTCAGATTGTTACGTAATTAGGGTGCCTTCGCTATACAGTAGTAGGTACATTTAAATTCCAGCCCTATAAGCGGCTTACATGACCTAAAGCACGGTCACTGTCGGACTGCATAGAAAAGAAAGAGAAGCGCGATGACACAACGCTGGTAATTTATTGCAAAATATGAAGCAATTATTTAATTTTAAAAAATCTATTGTTTGGACGAAAGAATTAAAACACTAGTATTTTAGTATGTTGCTTGTAGAATAATCGGACAAAACATTTGAATTATTGTATGTATATTAGTATGGTTTTTATTGTAAAAAGAACCTTTTATCTTTATGAGATATCTTTATGATTTTTTTCTACTGCATCAAATTAGTTGTATTATGTTTTCAACACACTATCTACCTAGCATATATCCTGAAGAATATAATATATTTTTCTGATTTTGTTTACTGGAGTCGAGCATATACTTTTATTGTTTCTAAAACTTGCTTTTTTTGTGTTTAGGTCCTGTAAGCCCCATAAATATCTTCATTCATATCACTTACTATTAACAGTTTAGTTAGCAGAAGTCTTGGAATTCAAGCATTGTTCTATGTAATGTAATCTTTCAGCTTTTGTCATAGAACACATTTTCCAGACATGAATAACATTATCTACTTAAATTCCTCTCGCTATTGTGATCACGGGTGCCGGGCATTGACGCAAACAGAAGTGGCTGATATTTGTAAGGCGGCCAGTGTCAATGGCATTCGCTTGGCGCTTCATGTAGGTTGCTTAGCGGTTCTATATTGTGTCCGAATTACCACAGGCTGCTCTGCGATTGTCAGTGTTTAGCTGTTACTGTTACTTGTTCATTATTCTTTGCATATACATGATCTTGCTGAGATAGGAGCCTGTTTGGCCTCGCAGAAGTCTTCCTTTTTCACTATTTTGTTAGATTTAATGTTCTTTTTTATTGTTTGTGTTTCCCGTGTGTCCCAGATAAAATATTTTTCTTTCTTTCTCTCTTGCTGGTCCAGTGATGGGCTGCTGTGCGTAAGGTTCTGATGGGTTTGATTCTCGGATGGTAACGGAAAATCTTAGCCTACGAGTCAAAATTCGGGAATTCGTGTGGTGATCGCAAAATGGCAATATACTATTTACATGGCCTTGCTGGTCCAGCTGCTGTGCGTGAGGTATTGGGATCGTTTCCCGGGTAGGACAAGGGGTTTTACGATTGGGAGTCTGGAATTTGTGCCCGATAGGCTAACGTGATGTATGTACATATTTCCATTTCCTCAAGGCAATGTTTTTATTAACTCATTAGCAGTTATAGGGAGTATTATGGCAAGCCGATGCATAACTCTAGCTTTTATTACATTTAATTACAATTACATGCGCAGACATGCAAAGCGGGTAATTTTATTACGTAACACGTAGGTACTTCTATAAGTACTATAGTATTTTCATCTCACAAAGTGACGCGCGCTTTACTTGTGGTAACTAAGTGTACAAACACTCTGTGAATGTGTACGTGAAGACGAGTATATAGCGTCAGCACGTAAGTTTGTTTTTTGATTTTTTGTTTGAACTTGCTGCTCTCTGGAACTGCCAGCAGGATTTAAACGTTATTTTGCATCTGATAGCCTGATTCTTCGATATCACGCTACGACTCTAAGTAGCCGAACAACAAGTCAGAAAAATTAAACGGCAGGTAAACTGCTGGGCACAGCTAGTTTAAAATATGTGATTCATAATTATTAACTTTTATTAATCGAGATATGTTTCTGTGGTCAACTGTACATTTGATTGTGTGTACGTTTTAATGATTAAACGATCAATCAACGATTAATTGGCGAGATGACAACAAATACAAATGTCTGTGGAGTTGGATACGAGATGAGTCATTGGGGCAGGTTCGTGATTGTCGCATGTTTTTTTATAAAGCAGTGCATCTTCAATAAAGACCAGCACCCAAATTCACTAGGTATGACCACTTAATGATACTTCGAAACCACATCAATTCCTTAGTTAATCAAGACATCAGCGAATAACGTATTCTCTAAGACACAATGAAAGGCTCGCCCCCTGATGAAATTGGGCAGTGGGTCCAGTCGCGACCTATTCAAAATGTGATTGGGTTGAGTAATGCGCGGGCGGTGAAGGGCGGGCGTTTTGGGGGACTGTCTTTTGTAATGTTGACGTTCGAAAAGTGCTGATTCTCAGCCTAGTTTGAATAACTGACTTTTGATTTTGATTTTTGATCCCGTGGGTCCATTTCGAGTGGGTCCAGTTGACCAAAGACTCTTACGTGGACTTTCCCCGAAACAATCAATTGCAACTGTCAATATTTATGTGACTGATACACATTAATGCGCAAATTGATCATATAAAAAATGCAATTGATGCGATTGAAAATATCGATAGATTACAATTGATCAATTGCAATTGGTCGTTTCGAGGACCCTTTAAACATAACTGGCGAAATGTGGGTGTAGGTACTATAGGTACACCTCTGATGAACCCTATGCGGAAATACAGGCGTGACGATGTACGATTTCAATAACAAGCGCTTTTTGAAGTGAAAACTTCCTTAGACGCGTTGGGCATTTTTTGAGATGGAACTCGCGCCACTGTTACCGTAAGCGACACCGCGCGTGTTTTGTTTATAAGACGTTTAAAAAATTACCCGCTTCGGATGTGTTCGGATGTAATCGGGATATAGGTACTCGGTTTTAATGTATATCCGATTATGTCAGGGAGTGATGGCAAAGTATTCTGTTTGTGTTTTGTTTTCACTTCTGTCGGCACTCCCGGAGTGCCACTGTTTTTTTTTAATGGGATTATTGTGTTTTTTTTAATGGGATATTTGTGTTTTTTTTTTTATGGGATCATTGTGTTTTGCCATAATATAAAATATTGATAAAGCGTCATCCCAATCGAAAGCAGCCGTTCTATTCTGTGAAAATCTCGCGAAATTTTCACAGAATAGAACGGCTGCTTACATCATAGTTCTGGACATACCTAGGCAGCTGAGCACCTGGGCCTGGTCCAACTACTGTCACTGCTGTTTGTTTGTAAATAAGCTGACGAGCAGTTGTTGACGGGTAACTAATTGTAGCCAATCGTTGGTGAAGGATGACTGCCAGAAAATCGTTGTAGAGTTTATTTATTGGCCAGGAAGCCTATGAAACACGATGTACGGCTAATTATAGAGCTTAGCTCGACCATAACTACGTCATTGTGATTAGATGGCCATTTTTGTATTTGTTTCCTAAAATGTTATGATTATTTTACCGACTCATTTCACGTTCATATTTTTTGACATGCTGTTTTTCCAAAAAGGTAGATTTTATCCAAATAAGTACGATTCAAACCTAAAGGTGTGCGCCTGAGTGCATTTTACCTAATAAAATGGGCAGAAACCAAATTAAAGAGAAATCAAAACCAAATCGTGCCATTGCCAGGATTGTTCTAGAGCACGTATTTATCAAAATTATATTATTATTTGTCCAGTGGCGGACTAACAGCAGGGCGGAAGGGGCGGCCCGCCCCGGTCCTCCGGTCTTGGGGGGCCTTCAAATGCCTCCGCTTTCCCCTGATCAAATCCTAAACAAAACTTTTAAAATGTGCTTAGTAATAATATTTTAACAAAGTTTATGCTAGAAGCTTCAGATGACGCTCTGGCTGTAGCAGTGGACAATCTGATACAAATTTATGGTGAATTTGACAAGGAGAAAGTTTCCCAAGAAATAAAAAGGTACCGCAGGCATGTAAAACCCACCGATACGAGTATGGACGTTGCTGCCAAATGAAGAGCCCAAGAAATCCTTCAATTTATAATAAAATGGGACTTCAGTGAATCGTTACCATGTATATCGCTTATCCTTCAATACTTCTTGATCATTTGCATCTCGGTTGCATCATGCGAGAGGAATTTTTCGAAACTAATTAAAAATTATCTTCGATCTACCATGGATCAAGAGCGACTGGTTAATCTAGCCGTGCTTTCCATAGAAAGAAAAATTTCCAAAGAAATCGATTTCATAGATGTTATTGAGGAGTTCAGTAAATTGAAGGCACGAAAACACATATAACACGCTACAAAAAATAAAAATAAACTATTTTTGATTTATTTTATCTAATTTGTTTTTGTCAATCGATTCGTATTTTATTTTCCATACACACAACCATTCCATATTGTAGGTATGTATGTTTATTTAGCCTAAATAATTGAATTCGAATTTAAATTTCACTTGACAGATTTTAAAGAAATAAATATAAACACTTATTTATACATATAAATGTGAACTGAATAAAAAGCTTGTAATACTACTTTTTTTTTAAAGCTGTGCCTCATTCAGCTTTGCCGCCCCGGGCCTCTGACGGGCTTAGTCCGCCACTGTATTTGTCACAACAATACTCGTGAACCAGAGGCCCATTATACTTAAATTATATTTACTTGTCTCATAAACAACTCGTGTCCATTTTTACACAGAAATCTAACTTGTTTACATGACAAAATATGTACCTAAATAAGTGGTTTACATAGCCAATAGGTGTCTAATTTATGAAAAAAACCTGCTTATTAACAAGATAGGTATCTACCAATTTATTTTTTCTATATTAGAAATAACATATGTACCTGCTTACGCATATTAAATCAAATATACAACTGCGGTTAAACACACTAATAGGTACACATATACGTGTGGAGATTTTCCAATGGCGGTTTGGAATCAGGCAAGGCCTTGGTTTTTGAAAAACACACAGTATTTAAGATTACTAAGATCGTAGTCTAGAATCGGTGGTGGGGCCAACCTAGCGACATCGGGTTCTGATACATTTTCAACTACCGGTCATATCTCCTTCTTTCATTTAACTATGACCGCGATAAACATTATTGAATAGAATTTAGTCATATTTTAGTCGTAGTTTTGCTTAATTCAACCCAATTTTTTTCTCGCAATTTTACATTGTTTCTTGCGGAAAAAAAATTACGTGATAATTGCCAGGACCGGGTCTCTCCCACATGAGATTGGGTGAGAATCGGCTTGACCCCCCTCCCCCCCTAAACACCTCACGTGGATATGTACTACGTCATTTATGATATAGGAGTACCTTAATTTTTATAACAAATAACGTCACGCCTGTGGCTATAATGTAATCTCGGAAGGGTTCGGCAGAAGTGTATCTCTGGTACACCCACATTTGGCGAGTTATGTTTAAGTTCCAAGTTATACGAAGCGAGGCTATTACAATCAGCCGGATACAAAAATAAAGATTATTTACCTATAAATATAGTATTTTTATAGTTAGATTGACAGAGAAAATAATAATATCCTTTATTGTATTGTACCTACCTAACACAATTCCAAATTAAAACTATAACTTACAGCAAATGTCATTGTTTAGATTGAAAATAAATATTAACACCAGTAGGTACCTATGATTATAGAACAATGAGTTAAAATGATTATTTTAAATATTAAAATTGCCACACTGTAATAGCATGACGTATTTTATTATTAAACCCATCTCGGTAAAGTTTAATCGCTTTTGTGTAAATATTTCTGTAAATAAAAATATATTTCCACTGGAATCAATTTTATTATTAATTTGGCATGCGCTGATGCCAAATTGTCATCAAAATACTACTCATACCTAATTAATTAATCATTCACCAAAAATGTCCCCTGTGCAAATGTTGATGATGACTTTAAAACGGAATGGTTTACGAAAGGGCATTGAAACACCACATAGCTATGTAAATAATTATAGAACGCCGTGCAAAACATTCTGTTACTTACAGTCATTTTCTAAGGAAAGCATACCGTAGCGTCTGGCTCATTCGTCCAGTAAGATGATTACCAATATTGTAACTTGTAACAAACAGCAGCACGTGATGACGACGAAAATACTGCGGAGTGGAAATAGATCATAAGTCGTCTGATTCTCCGACGAGCCGTATGCGTGGGCGCAACTCTTATAATAAACAAATTCTGAGCCAATCTTAGTGAGATATCACAGTTTTGTTTGGCTTCCATTTCTTGAACGGTTTCTATGCCCGAAAATGATTCGAGTTGCGTGCTAATTGTCCTTTGAAAGTAACCAGTGCAGTGTTACTAGTAGTATATAACCGCCAACCTAAATCTGCCTCGTTAGTTTAGTGTTCACTGCTGACCGTGAGGTCCTGGGTTCAATTCCCAGGTTGGACAAAATTTCATTGGTTTTTTCCATTAGGAATTTTCCCAGTAGCAGCCCGAAGCCTGAATTTGTGCCTGGTTGATGGCTATAGGCTCGCCCACAGTTACAAGGGACTATAACTAACGTTTGGGTGTTACCATACAAGATGTTGTTTTCTTAATCTATAGGATAATACGCTCTCCACGTCGAATGTATGATGTTGATGCCATATGATACTGTAGTACGTAGATACTAGGGAATGCAGAACCGGTTCTGTTTTAAAGAACCGGGATTTTCGGGACCTTCTGGCGAAAGAACCGGGATTCCCGGTACTTTCGATACTTTAAGTAGGTAAGCCTTTAAAAGATGAAGAGTTGAAACGGAGAAAGTAAAAGAAAGACGAAATGACAGGGTAAAATAAAAACATTTAAATCAAATCAAATAAAACGTTTTATTTCTTGTTTTATTGGTAACTACGCATATTCTACCAGCAACATCTTTATTAACATTTGTACCTTATCCGAGACATTTTTTAAATTGTTATTTATTAACATAATTCATCATCATCATTTCAGCCGAAAGATATCCACTGCTAGACAGGCCTCCCCCAAGCACCTCCACTTCGACCGGTTCTGTGCTTCTCGCATCCATCGGGTTCCCGCGGCCTTCACAAGGTCGTCGGAACACCTTGTGGGAGGCCTTCCAATGCTACGTCTTCCGGTACGCGGTCGCCACTCCAGAACATTTCGGCCCCATCGGCCATCTGTTCTGCGAGCAATGTGCCCTGCTCACTGCTACTCAAGTTTGGCAATTCTTCGGGCTATGTCGGTTACCTTGGTCCTCCTGCGGATCTCATTCCTGATTCGATCACGCAGGGAAACTCCATAGCTCTCTCCATTGCCCTTTGGGTGACTTTCAGCCTTCTTATAAGGCCCATTGTGAGTGACCACGTTTCAGTGCCATAAGTCATCACTGGCAACACGCACTGGTCAAAGACTTTTGTCTTGAGACACTGAGGTATGTGGGACGAGAAGATATTGCGTAGCTTCCTGAACGCTGCCCGGCCGAGTCGGATTCGACGATTGACCTCTTTTTCGAAGTTAGACCTACCTAACTGGACAGTTTGTCCTAGGTAAACATACTCGTCCACGACTTCGAGTGTAGTGTCTCCGATCTTTATGAGAGTGGGTGTTACATGGGCATTTGACATGACCTTCGTTATGTCCATGTTCATTTTAAGACCCACTCTTTCGGAGGCTCTACTGAGGTCAACGAGCATTGTACTGAGGTCCTCCATAGTCTCAGCACTGTCTCACACCTCGCTGCAAAAGGATAGGTTTCGAGGTCTGATCCTGGAGTCGGACTGACATAGTAGCGTTTTCGTACCGACACTTCAGCACCTCGATGTACCGATAGTCGATTTGGCACCGTTGAAGAGACTGCAGCACAGCCCATGTCTCAATCGA
This sequence comes from Mesoligia furuncula, assembly GCA_916614155.1. NCBI lineage: Eukaryota > Metazoa > Arthropoda > Insecta > Lepidoptera > Noctuidae > Mesoligia > Mesoligia furuncula. The sequence goes on from OU744790.1 coordinate 39,127,540, forward strand.
ATCAAAGGCTTTCTCGTAGTCCACAAACGCTAAGCAAAGAGGCAGGTAATATTCTTCGGTCTTCTGTATAACCTGTCGCAGCGTATGTATGTGGTCTACGGTGCTAAAGCCTTTACGGAATCCGGCTTGTTCGGGAGGCGTCAAACCTGCGCGCGAGACTGTTCGTGATGACTCTCGAAAACAGCTTGTAGACATGGCTCAGAAGTGACATGGGCCTATAATTCTTAAGAAGGGCATTGTCGCCCTTCTTAAAGAAAAGTATCACCACACTTCTGTTCCATGCCTGCGGTGTTTTGCCCTCGAGTATGATGACGGAATCAAACAGCTTCTGAAGGGCCTTAAGTACGTGTTTTCCGCCGGCCTTCAGGAGCTCGGCCGTAATTCCGTCATTCCGTCATCACCCGCGCGCCTTGTTATTTTTGAGCTGCTTCAGAGCTATCCTAATCTCGTACAGGCGTCCGGGATGTCTTCGGTATAGTGTCGGGTCAATCTAGCTCTTGAGTCGTTTGCCAGATCCATAACGGGGTTCCTTGTTGACATGTACAACTGTCCATAGAACTCTCGATCTCTCTCAACAGCTCAGGTTTGGCGGATACGATCCTGCCATCATCGGTCTTTAGTTTCGTAAGCTGGCTCTGCCCAAAGGAAGCAGTCTTGTTTGAGTCTTTTTTGCGAAGCACTGTCCACCAAAATCACAAACACAACGCAAAGCACAACATTCCGAAGACGCGATGGCCGCCACCAGCCCCTCCCGCACCCTCGTGCAGCATGCTCTTGTAGCATACATGCTTCTTGTGCATGCTAGGTAGCAAGTGTATTCCGCTTTAAGCGGTCGGGCTTTATGCTATAAAATTAGAAATATTCGAAACGCGAAGTATCTTTTCCCGAAAGTACCGAAAGAACCGGGATTCGGATCCCAAAATCCCGGTTCCAAAACCGACACAAATTTCCGGGATTTCCCGTTACTTTCGGTTCCGGGATTTCCCGGGACTATTCACTACCAAATACTATACTTAATAGGTATATGTCTTAATAGGACATTTCACACAGACGAAGTCGCGGGCAGAAGCTAGTAAGTATTATACTAAATTGTTTTCTTTGTTTTTCTCAGGAGGCTGAAGAATGGGCTCGGCGGCACAGCGGGCCAATGATCAACCCCTCGTTCGAACCAGACGACTTCCTACCCCAAAGGTGAATATAGAAACAAGACTTCATTATCTAAGACTGGACTTATTCAGTCTCTCAATAACTATAGTAAAATCCCACGATGAAGACATCAGCCGATAGAAAGGTGGTACTAGCAATCCCTAAATGATGCTCACGACACATATAGGAAAGAGTGAGTGCCTAAAAACGCAAAGCGTACCAAGCAGTTGCCAAAAGCACAAAACAATCTGCCTAGCACTATCCCATTTATGATGAACAGTTGTTACCCAGTATTTGACATGAAGAACCAAAAGAACCAAGTCGCTACAAAAAACGAGTTCACTTTCCCAGTTCATAATACAAACTCATTCATTAATCCTTTCCTACAAAGTGGTCGAATCGAAATGCTAAGAAAACAATTTTCATGACAAACCAATCATACCTACACTGTGGTCTCAATAAGATCAGTTCTTCCCTGAACTTCCTTGACCCTGCAATGTTACGAAGGCACGTTTGAAGAAAACAACAATTTTATTGTAGCCGAGAACTAGATTGACCAGGCCCGTGACGTCAAACCTTAATTACCCATTGTGACAAATGACAATAACAATACGATGATGATATAAAATATCTATTTGTGCCTGCTTTGATGTCACAGGTTTACGTAGCCAATCAGCGTCCTGTTGCGCTTCATTCATAACGCGTGCACGGTGACGCAACTATTGTCTTGATATTGAAGTGTACCCAAAGGATCATTAAAGCCCCTTTATATAGTCGAAAAACTATTAATTATAATTCGTATTAGCCAGTAACAGGGCTGTGGAGGTAAAATATGCAGTCGCTTCATGTAAAATACTGGTATTGACAAAAATGGATAGTACTTTCTCATACTGAAACTGCCAAGCTCTGTAGTTGAGCTGTAAACCCAAGACGTTCAATTCCAAATTAGAAATCGAGAACAGACAACAGTTATTTCACAGAGATACTATAAAAAGATCAAAAGTAGCAAATCTTTTATTTATTTTCCTTATCTATTACCAAAAAACTCACACCGATAAATTATGCAGCCAAATATGCGGACACTGATCCGTCTGTTGTAATCAAGTCCCATTCAGGCGACGTCGTCTTCTATATAGCGTTATGACTCAGAAACCATCAAACAAGCTGATAGAATCTAGGTCTCAACACGAAGAACTAACACTAAATTATTTAGCCATAGCACCACGACCTACACCCGTGTGTAGGTCACTAGTGTAGGTGGTGTAGGTGATAAAACAATGCCTTAATCTTTATACAAATCGTCTAAACCAAGTAAGCAAGTATTAAATAAACTTTTCTTTCAACCCTTTAAAGAGAGCTTAGTGCTGCATTATGGCAATGCAAATGGTAAATCACTCGACAACTTACTATCAGGCCGGCTTTGGTTAACCATAATCGATACTGAGATTGATTTTTGTATGTATGTATTTCATAACAACCTCAACTCTTCCAGTGGAATGTAGTTTAGCTCGCAACCCTTTACAACCACGAGTTACTTGTTTGAAGGTTACAGTATTCAGTGCGGTTTTTTAAAACAGTTGTTAAAACTATATACAGTATAATTGTAAATCAATAGACAGCAACAGCGGTCTCCTAGCAATGGCAAACTGAAAGGGGCGATGGAGGGGTATGTGCACATAACCTTTAGCTTTTCAATATATTTACAAAGTTTAATTTTATAAAATGGTAGGTAAATTAAGAATGTTTTTGTTTAAAACTAGTGGCTATTTGCGAGTGTCGAACGTAAGTGACTACAATCAACTTTACGGTTATAATATGCGAGAACTGATTTGGAAGTGTTGTGTTGCTTTTTGCGAAATTAAAAATTTTTACGATGAAAAAAAACTGTCTTGAAATTTTCTGCAGTATATAATGTGAGATTATCCTTCAGTCTATTTTTGGTCTTACGTAGTAACACGTAATCTTTTGACCTTTCCATAAATTCCGTGCTAAACCCCTCAGAGTAAGTCTTTGCAACTCAAGGTTAACGGCATTTCCTTGCAAATTATTAAAAAATGTCTATCTCAGCCTTTGGGAGTGCCTGTGATTTTAGTCCATTTTTTAATTTAGTTTTTCAAGTAAAACCTTGTTTTCTCCTGCAGCCTATCACCGGTCAAGGATGAGAAGAAGCGGGCAGGGGACAAGAGCATATTCCTTGTCAACATGAAGGAGAAGAACATTCCCGAAGTGGAGGAATACGAGCCCTATGACAACAGAGTCGTGGACCATCCTACCACGTAAGTTAACAATTCGTAGTGTCCAAACACACTAAGCCGAAGGTACGCAACCGAAGTTCCGCAGCTGATTTTACGTATTCGGCTGATATGACACACAGTATGTGCCGAACTTACGCCCCAGAAATTCAGTTGCGCACACGCGGGGCGTGGGCATGCCTGCCTCCCGTTCTTCGGCAATCGAACCGAACTTCGGTCGCGTATACTGTGTGCTCTATAGAATTACATTGTCGCTGAACTTACGTCCGACCGAAGTTCGGCTGTACACTATAACGCAGCGTAATTTCGGCATAATGTGTCGTCAGTAATTCAAATAGCGTAGCAGGCGTAATCATGCCGAAATTCGGTCGCGTACATTCGGCATAGTGTGTTTAGACACTTATAGTTCAAATGCTGAATATAGGGCTGATTTGTACGGGGTGGCAGTGACGTCGACGTGCAACCCTTTACCAAGGGTTCAGAACCCCCCTGCATTGAAAATTGTATAAAGCTTTTTCCCTACGTACGCGGTCAAAATGTACGGAACAGCAATTTTTGTTTTTAATATGGGAGATGTTTTTGTCTAGAATCATGTGCTGAGTTTCAGTTTCCGCGTCACTGCCACTCTCTATACTGCCGTGCTATTCTGTAAAAATCTCACCGTGAAAACTTACGTGAAGTGAGCGTGGAGTGAGCTGTCAATAGTGTCAATTCCTAGCAAAAACAAACTCACTTCACCAAAGTTTTCACGGTGAGATTTTTACAGAATCGACCGGCAGCAATGGGATTTTGTATCTATCTCACCGTGAAAACTTAGGTGAAGGGAGCGTGGAGTGAGCTGTCAATAGTGTCAATTCCTAGCAAAAACAAACTCACTTCACCTAAATTTTCACGGTGAGATTTTTACAGAATCGACCGGCTGTCTACGGTTGCGGAGATATTATGGCTGTAAACACCACGCCTGACGAAAGAGTTGGCGGTCGCAGCAGTGACGGTATTTACCCGCACTTGACAGGGACATGTCACTACTGAATGATATCGTGTCTGTTGACCTATTCTGTCAAAATCTCACCGTGAAAACTTAGGTGAAGTGAGCTGGCAATAGTGTCCATCCCTAGTATTCGGGCCTGTGTTATTCTGAAACGTTCACTTAGAACCTCACAACCCTTTACGAACTTATTTGTTTCGTTAAAGGCAAAATAATCGCGGTTTTTCAAAGGCAATCGAATTTTGAAGTAATGATTTGAGAATAATGCCATAGGTCTTCTAAATTACGTTTTGCTACAACCAAAGCAATATTGGAGCAACCTAACTACTTACTTACTTCATGTATACCAGAAACTGGGAACCAGATTTTATAAAGCTAGAATAATACTTAAAGAATGGTTTTAAAGAAAACTATGCGTTTGGTACATACTTCTTACATACGGTAACTTTCCTCCAGGAACATTGACTGTGACAATTCACTCCCTCTTTTTTTTAATTTGACAAAACGCTACATGATCAGTCGAAAGTTTACTACATTGTATACATAGTATATACTACATACTACATTGTATACAAATTATATACTACGTACACATTGTATACTACATACTATTGTTTACTACATTGGCCTTAGTTTTCGATGTCAAAGTCAAGGCCTGAGATTAAAAAAACGGCCCTGTAGTTGTCAAACGTCTATACGTTTGACAACTACAGTTCCGTTTTTAATCTTCTTTTAACGCTCCAGTCATATTACTTCTATGCTAATCAATATTAGCATAGAAGTTATATGACTGGAGCGTTCAATAAACGCGGCGACAGCGATCTAACCCTAACGTATGTTCAGCATGAATATTTTAGCAAGCTATTGACTACGGCCCGGGGTGGGAAAAGAAGGCGGACAGTACTTGGAATTATTGATGACAGACAATTTTACTCAAAGGCAACGCTCCGGGAATGTATTCATTAGATTTACATTTTTTTTCTACTTTATCTATAGGTACTTATCGTATCCTACTAATCACGCTAATATTATAAAGGCGAAAGTTTTGTGAGTCTGTGTGTGTGTGTGTGTTTATAAGTTTGTTACTTCTTCACGCTCAAACGGTTGGACCAATTTTGATAGAATTTTGTATGGAGGTAGCTGACACCCTGGATTAACATATAGGCTACTTTTTATCCCGATATTCCCACGGGATCGAAACTTATGCGGGTGAAACCGCGGGGCGCAGCTAGTATGTATTATAACGACGAAAGTTTGTGAGTGTGTGTTTATAAGTTTGTTACTTCTTCACGCTCAAACGGCTGGACCAATTTTGATAAAATTTTGTATGGAGGTAGCTGACCTCCTGGAATAACATAAGTAAAGGCTACTTTTTATCCTGATATTACCACGGGATCGACACTTATGCGGGTGAAATCGCGGAGCACAGCTAGTGATCATACTAATAATTATCACGTTTTTTTTGTGCAGAATAAACAATTTTTCTTTCTTTCTTTCTAATACCTATTATAAAGTCGAAAGTTTGTGAGGATGGATGGATGTTTGTTAGGTACTCTTTCACGCAAAAACTTCTCAACGGATTTGGATGAAATTTGGCACACAAATAGTTTATAACCCGAATTAACACATAGGATACTTTTTAGCTCGATTTTTCTGCTGGATCGAAACTTATGCGTGAAACCGCGGGGCGCTGCTAGTAATATTATGTATACTTAAAGAGGTAAAATTGTTATCTTCGGAACTACTGATCCGATTCCGAAAATGATTTATTAATGGGAAGTTAATTTCTTAAGGGTTTGGCCTGCAATCGCAGTAAACCGGCAAAAGTGGAGAGAGGGAAGGGAGACCATTGTCCTGCAGAAGGGAACCACCACAATAACGAACAACTTTCACTACGGGACCAAACCTGAAATCGCGAAATAAAAATCAGCTGTTCCCTACATTTATGTTCGTATAACTCGTCAAAATGTAGGGAACAGCTGATTTTTTTTCGCGTTTTCAGTGTTGGTCCCATAGTAAAAGTTGTTCATAATGATGAGTACAACGACCTCTTAAGAGGTTGTTAATGTTTTACCAATAACCCTGTATATATATCATCTGCCTAGCCTTTTTCCCAACTATGTTGGGGTCGGCTTCCAGTCTAACCGGATTCAGCTGAATACCAGTATTTCACATGGAGCGACTGCCTATCTGACCTCCATAACCCAGTTACTGGGTAATACGATACCCCTTGGTAAGACTGGTTGTCAGACTGTCGGGCTTCTGACTACCCGTAACGACTGTCAAAGATCCACAAATGACAGCCGGGACCAACGGCTTAACGTGCTTTCCGAGGCACGGAGGGGTCACGGAATGTAAAGATGGTCACCCATCCACAGACCAACCGCGGCAAGCGTAGCTTAACCTGATCGATCGAACTGTGCGGCTGTTATTATTTAGCCACTGGCCCCCCCTGTATATATAGCCTAAACCAATTGCTATTTATATAGGTTGTTGTGGGCTACTCTATATCGACCAGAGACTATGGTGTCCAGCTACTTATTTGCGTAACACACTATTACTCTCAATTTGAATCATTTTGAAGCATATTTCCAATCCATTGCTCCATATGTTCGAAAAATGTGTCTGCTTAACATCGCAAATAAAGCAATGAATGTTGTTGAACTGTCCGCAATTGCCCTGCAGATGCATCCCAGTGGATTACTGCAGTCTTCACAAGTGCTGAAGAAACAATCATAATTTAAAAGAGACGTGACGTTAAAATCAATTATTATTACCCGACTGCGTCAGAAGGAGGGTTATGTTTTACGAGTGTATGTATGTATGTATGTATATTTCTTTGGCACGCTCTGTAGCCTAAACGGCTTGATCGATTTCAACTTGAGAGGTGCCGTTAGATTCGTCTTAATTGTGAGAGTGACACTGGGTATATCAAAATTGAAAAAAAAATTAAAATGGCTGATTTTTGGCTTAATATGTCTTCAACAATTATTTTTTTTTCTCGTAACCTATCGAGTGGGGTATCAAAATAAAGGGTTTAAAAGGTGATTACAAAAATATATATAACTTGTATGGTTAAAAGTAATTCGAAGTGACAAATCGTAAAATACACGTGCCTAGCAAGAACTAAATCGTTTGCGAAATCTTTCACATTTGTAAACTATAAAGCTGGAAATAAAAAAAGTAATTTAAAAAATAAAAAACCCCGACTGCGAAACTGAAAAGCTACAAACAAGCTCATTTTAAATTAAATAAAAGTTGGAAGCAGGCGGGACCCATACCATTTTTATTATATTTTCAAATTCAAATGGGTCCTGCCTGCTTCCAACTTTTATTTAATTTAAAATGGGCTTGTTTGTAGCTTTCAGTTTCGCAGTCGGGTTTTTTATTTTTTAAATTACTTTTTTTATTTCCCTAACTGCTCCTCCTGCTGGGGAGCAAGAATCAAATTAATCGCTGAAGCTTCACAATAAGTTCCATTTAACATCAATAAAAGAGAGTTACTTTGTATCTTCACGTGTTTTTAATTTATGATGAATTAACCTCGTGTGACTGTTTGTGCGGACCTGCCAATAAAACTATGATATGCGCCGCGCATGCGACTATCGACATCGTGTCATTTACAATTAATGGAGGAAACATCAACAGCTCAATCACTTGCTGCAGTTGTAGGGGAGTTGACACACAGGTCTATGTTAAGAAACCGATCTAAACATAGTACATACTTTCAATTATGTCGTTTTTGTTCTTGCTATTACCTAAGGCATACCCACGGAGCACGGAGCTTGTCTGTGTGGTGCCGGACTTAAAGAATAGCACCACCCCATACTTCCCGTGGGTGTCGTAAAAGGCGACTAAGGGAGACCTGAGAATGGGCAGCAGCGTTCTCTATGCATTACACCATCATACCATACTGCGATCGCCAACCCGCCTGCCAAGCGTGGCGATAATGGCAAACCCCCCCGCAAATTGGGGAAGGCCTATGTCCAGCAGTGGACGTCTTTCGGCTGAAATGATGATGACCCAGGGAGCATATACAGGGTTATTGGTAAAACATTAACAACCTCTTAAGAGGTCATTGTACTCATCATTATGAACAACTTTTACTATGGGACCAACACTGAAATCGCGAAAAAAAATTCAGCTGTTCCCTATATTTATTTTCGTATAACTCGTCAAAATGTAGGGAACAGCTGATTTTTTTTTCGCGATTTCAGGTTTGGTCCCATAGTAAAATTTGTTCATAATGATGAGTACAATGACCCCCTAGAGTTATCTATATATAAAAGAAAGTCGTGTTAGTTACACTATTTATAACTCAAGAACGACTTAACCGATTTGGCTGAAAATTGGTGGGGAGGTAGCTTAGAACCAGGAGAAGGATATAGGATATGTTTTATCCGGTTTTTTTTTTACTTTTATTTACATAAAGGAGTAGGGTAGGAGTGGTGTAGGAGTAGGTTAGGAGTACGGTAGGAGTAGTGTAGGAGTAGGTTAGGAGTAGGGTAGGAGTAGGTTAGGAGTAGGGCAGAAGTAGGGTAGGAGTAGGTTAGGAGTAGGGCAGGAGTAGGGTAAGAGTAGAGTAGGAGCAGTGTAGGAGTAGGGTAGGAGTTGGGTAGGAGTAGGGTAGGAGTAGTGTAGGGTAGAGGTAGGACACCACGTCAACGAAGTAGCGCCGGGCAGCTAGAAATAATTTATATGGCAAAACAACGTTTGCCGGGTCAGCTAGTGGGATATAAAAATAAACACTTTGTAGGTAGGTACCTATATTACTAGTTTCTGTGAAATTTCTTGCCCCCCCACCCCGTCGCATTGCATCGCCCGCCCGTGGGCCTACTTCGTTTACCCTTAGCGTTCCTTTTTACTATTTTTTCTTTTTTCTTGGCTCCTAAGATTCCTAGCGTGATGTTAAATAGCCTGTAACCTACCTCAAGCATTATGCTGTCTAATTAAAAAAGTTTTTTTCAAAACTTGTAGTTTCAGAGATTATCGCGTTCAAACAAACAAACAAAGAAACTTTTCAGCTTTATTATTAGTACTGTCGGTGGCCAACATTATCTAACCCACTTCCGGTGGGTCAGACAATGTTGGTCACCGACTGTACTAGCAGCGCCCCGCGGTTTCACTCGCATAAGTTTCGATCCCGTGGGAATATCTGGATAAAAACTATCCTATGCCCTTTACCGGAACTCAAACTATCTCTATACCAAATTTCATCTAAATCGATTCAGCGGTTTAAGGGTGAAGAGGTAACAGACAGACAGACAGACAGACACACTTTCGATTTATAATATTAGTATGGATAAATATTTGACGAGCTCACGCCCCTTCCTCCTGTCTTGGGCCTAAAATTCTATCACAATAATAAATAAGTAATGATCTTGATTAATAGTATGATCTGTTCAAAAAGTATCTGCCACAAATGTAAACAAATGGATCAGAAAACTTACCTGTGGCTGCAAATTTGTTGTGCTATTTACGAATTGAGGAGGTACTTTGATTCGATTAATTGAATAATTATACCCAAAATTCTAATTTAAAATCTCCTTTGTTTTTCTTCTTCTGGCAATTGAGGTTAATTTTATAACCTCAATTTTCGTCGATGCGTTTTCAATAACAATTTAATAACGTTATTCAAACAATACGTAATTTTTGCAAAATGATGCCTCAGATGCAGAGGTGATGCCTCAAGTTGAAACCTCAATACAGAATTCCGTTTAGTGAGTGACTGCATAGGAACTTAAACTGGGTTTGTTTACACTTTAACCAGATACTTTTGGGACAGACTATAGGCCCTGTAAATTTGTAATACCAAATCACGTCTACTTTTCTTTATTCGACCCGAGATGATGAATGAATGAGTCATGAATACAAAATTGTAACTTCCTAAGCACAACAACGTTTCCTTTTATAACAATAATGACAAATGGCAACAAGGATTTTTCCTTAAATCGATAAGTTACAGAGTCATGCCAATCGTTAAGTATGACTGGAATGCTGATTGTGGTTACACTTACCTTGAATTATTGAACTTGACCGCGTCGTAATAGATTATGTGATCGACTTGGGCCAGAAAGCTTTATCCTAAGCGGATTGTTTCACTGTCTCGTTGCTCTCGTGGGCGCACGGGTTCCATTCTCAGGTCGTGCAGTGTATTCTATTAGGAATTTTTCAGTACGTTGTCTGGATTTGTGACCGGGGGCTGGCTAGGCTCCCGCCTATAACATGGGACTTAAACATAATGGTGAAATGTAGGTGTACTATCACTTTACATCTGCCTAAATCTTCGGGGAGACAAGCGTGATGATAGGCTTGTTTCACCACTTCTTCCTAGCTCAAACACTAAGAAATGGACTATACAGGATGAAATTGAAAACATGCGACAAACCGAAACGGGAGATTGTACTCATCATTTATGAACAACTTTTACTATGGGTCCAAACCTGAAATCGCGAAAACAAAATCAGCTGTTCCCTACATTTATGTTCGCATAATTCGGCAAAATGTAGGGAACAGCTGATTTTTTTTTCGCGTTTCAGCTTTGGTCCCTTAGTAGAAGTTGTTCATAATGATGAGTACAATCTCCCATTTCGGTTTGTCGCATGTATTCAATTTCATCCTGTATACTTATAGGTAAGTAAATTAATGGTGTAGAGTGGGTGATTTGAGGGCTATTGTAACTTCCAATTTTCAAAAGGTGATGATCCTCAGCCCGATTTCATTAAATGGTTTGATTTAATTGCAGTTGATGGTTGTAGGTTCACGATAAAGCAATGATAGAAGATCAAAACTTAGGACCCCTCGCTTTCCAATCCAGTTAACGCTAAAGTACCTATCCTGAGTTCGCTATTTAATTTTCGCTAATAACGTGTTTTTGAAATAAAGTGTAGTTTGCTCTTCAACTTTTATGTTTTTTCAATAGAACTATTCATTCTGAAATCTACCAAACAATCTACACTTACATTAACTACATTAAGTTTGATGTTTCTTGAAATGGAAATAGCGGAATAGCTAGAACAGCCATTTTGTAACAAAGATCTATCAATTATTACAGGACACGTTTTACACTCATAGGAGAAGGAAAGTGGATTGCTGCGCATTACCTATTAAATGTTAATTACATTTCAAGTGTAATTTAAATATTATAGTAACCAGTTCGAACCACTTTCATTGTTAGGAACTTGCAGAATCTTCTTCAAAACCAGTTCTATGAATATAAGCTAAGAAACAATTGAACTATGTAATCAGTAGCACGCTAAAGTAGATTATGTTTAATCAAGAACGTACATTGGTCCCAAGTACCATATGACTAATTACTACTGGCGAAGCAACACTTTATTGTGATAGAAGTAACATAAACCTACTATAATGTTCTTTTCTTCATATGAAAACTCGTGCACTGAAATTCAAACATTCCATACGTCCCTAAGTTCCGTAATTACCTATATCATTTTCCATAAGATTCAGTTTCCATATTAGTATAAGGAAACTGAATTTCCCCATCTGACTGATTGTTTAATGATCCTGGTCCAGCTGAAAGTAGTACAGACGTACAACCGACTACTTAGATACCTATAAATAAAATAAATAAACAGTTATTTCGACCAACAAGGGATCACAGAAGAAAAATATACAATTGAACACACACACATAAACCTATCATAAAATTCCATTGCTCAGAACGTGAACCGTAAGTACAGCAATGGTTCAGGTAATGATAATTAAATCTCTGCGCGGATAATAATAATTGGATGCCGTCGCAGGAGCTAGCCCGTACCCTGCGCACCAGGGTTGTGCATCGTTTTCGCATAGTAGCATAGAACCAGTCTACTTGCGACTCGGCGAAACCTCATCTGCACCCTGAACACATTATTATATTGCACATACTGAAGGCGTGTGTGGGGCGTGTGGGCGTGGGGATGAAAGTCACTTTATCTTAAACTAGCTGACCGCGAACTTCCTACCGCCCCGCCAGAAGCTCCGCCTCCGCTTTTTAAATCTCTCTGATATCTTCTAAGATATTCATTTATATAAATTATATAATGTGGCTTTTTATTGGTAAAATTATTTTCAAAATCGGTTCAGTAGATCCAGAGATTACCCCCTACAACCTCACAAACTTTGCCTCTTTATAATAAAGTATAGATGAAGATGGCAGCAATTTAAATCAAACCAAAAGTCATATAAATTCTTATAGATCAGATTAAACTCTAGCCTGAACATCAGAACATTCCGAAATTCCAGTTACAATAAGCAGCCCTCAAAACTCCTACCTTATTTTAATCTTCTCTTCTTTATCCAGGTAGATTCCAATTTATATACAGATTATCATTCTCCTGCCTTTCTTATCCCAAATTACGGCCCGTTCACACATGGGAGTCCGTTTTACCGGTACGTTTTTAACGGATACGTCATAAATTTATGCTCTGTTCACACATAGGCACCGTATAACGTTCAACGGATCCGTCATTACTGGATGCGATGTGTGAACAGAAAACTCGCAGTATACCGCCGCTATACTACCCCGCACACACCGCCCGCCACGCACACAGTATCTATCTATCCGTTAAAATTCTACGTATCCGTATATTTTTACTGTTCCGTCGTCCAGTATTCGATGACAAAACGGAATGTCATTTTTTTACGGAACGATATTTTTTACTGTATACAAGAATACTGTGCCATGTGTGAAGTCGCTCATACAACTACATACGCCATCGACGAAAAAAAAACGTACACGATAAAACGGAACAGTAAAACGGACACATGTGTGAACCGGCCTTTAGTTGTAGCGTCGCAACATGCCTTTTGTCTCTTTTTTTTTTTCTCTCCATCTCTATTAGTCGTCATCTCGGCAATCACCACCTGTCTAGCCATATCATTTTTGACACTGTCCACCCGTCGTTTCTTTTTTCTGATTGACTTAACTATAGTAGGTAAAGAATTACGTATGATTGCTGATACTATGACATAATGCACACAAATAGTAAATAAAAATTAGCACAAACACGTGCGTCCAGACATGTGCGTGTACAGTCGCGTGCTGTCCACTTAGATCTAGTATTAAAGCTCCTAATGCAGCTCGTTTGTAATCAAGCAACCCAGTGGTAGTAGGTACGGAAAACCACAATAAACGATGAATATTGTATTTATTTTAATCGACAGATCTGTGTATGGAATTAGTTGTGAATACGAGTTGAAGAGTTGGTTCCGGCTGTCATTCGTAGATATTTGACAGTCGTTACGGGTAGTCAGAAGCACAAAATACCCAGAATTTGTATGGTATACATAATAAAGAGTACCTATTCTATATATGTATCTACCAGACTTACGAAGGGTTATCATGTAACCCAGTAACTGGGTTGTGGAAGTCAGAGAGGAAGTCGCTCTATGTACAATACTGCTATCCAGCTGCATCTGGTTAGGCTCCAGTGTAACCGGATGTAGCAGCCAACCTCAACTTAGTTGGGAAAAGGCTAGGCAGCCGTAGATTGACTGACGAGTTAAGGCTCGACTACAAACAGGCGCGACTCGACACACGATATAATCGCGCGCGACTTGCGGTGCCTTTGTGTCGCGCGCGATTATATCGCGTGTCGCGCCTGTTTGAAGGAGCCTTTAAAGATTGCGTACGTCACTGTACTTTGTGTACCTGTATAGGTATAGCATTGCTGTATAGCATTGTTGAGGTGTTGCTCATTTGTTATTCGCAGGTAGATACCTATTGGCAGTGTTTAATAATAATTGCCAACGATTATTGTAAAACGTAGACCATTAGGTTCCTAGTAAACAGAGCGTTGCATTTTTAGCCACACGCAGCTTTGTTGATTTATTCCCAGTCGCCCCGCGGGGATTGCCACCGGAGGCAAATGGGAATCAAAATTCCCAGTCACCACCGGTGGTGACTGGGAAGACATTGCCCCCACTTCAGTTTCGCTATACATTGCTTTCTCCATCGTAGAGAATAAAAGGATGAGGCAACTTATCCTAAACCTGCCTTTTATCTTTAGGATAAGTTGCCTCATCCTTTTATTCTCTACGATCGAGAAAGCAATGTACCTACAGCGAAACTGAAGTGGGGGCAATGTCTTCCCAGTCACCACCGGTGGCCACTGGGAATTTTTATTCCCATTTGCCTCCGGTGGCAATCCCCGCGGGGGCGACTGGGAATAAACGGCTTTGTTTACCATAGAGTTATACACATGGAAATTTAAATACCTAATAGGTGATACGGTATTAGGTAGCCGGTATTTTTATGGAAAACGTTCTTGATATATTTATAACGGGTGTAAAAAAAGACTTAATGAAGCCGAGAGCCCATAAGCACAATGTTTTACGTGTGTTACATTGCGCACACCTCAAATAGTAAATATGTTCACAGAAAAAATAAAAGTCGATTCCCAGCAATTATTTTTGTGCAATGTTACTTAGTTTGATAAAAAGAAGGCGTAGTAGACGGCTATGTGACTTTTTACACCCTGTTATCATTCTCCTGCCCTCATCTCAACTTTATTTGGAGACGGCGCAACATGCCTTTTCTTCCATATTTCTCTATTAGTCGTCATCTCGGTAGCCACCCCCTTTCTAACCATATCATCATTCACGGATTCCATCCATCGTTTCTTTGGTCTTCCCCTAAGCTTATAGCTATCGACATTCATACCCAAAACTCTCCTCACGTCATTTTCCTCAATTTAAAACTCTGTTTATGTTCACAATTTTTCAATTGTATCATTGCAAAAACCCCTCTTCACTACTACCTGAGATTATTCAGATCACGTTTTCAAACGATAGCCTTAACCTTGCTACTCATACAAGAAAATCTTCCGTAATTCCGTTTACCACACCGTGCCTAGAATAACATTTCATTATAGGTAATCTACATAACATAATAAAAGGACCAAAGTTTACAAATCCAGAACGGATCAGGAACGCAAAATGTTATGAATTTTTACAGGGGCCACAGGGACGCGTAAACTGTGACAACACAAATGATCAACATGGGGGTCATGGGTCAGCGTCTAGTAGAAATAAAATCTGCTGTTTCATTAGCCTATTTACAAAATAGGCACATTATTGACGGTGTAGGTAGTTCCTCGAACTAGTTAATCTATGGGTTATCGGTATGAAAGTGAACCTATGAAGTAGGTAATATAAAAGTCGGTTCATAAAGTTCTTTAATTTTAAGGTTGAAACTAGGTATGACCTAGTTATTAATCAAAACTGTAAATAATGTTCTGCACTAAAGTGGGTACTTACGGTACTATTATACGTTAAGTTTTATCGGGGCAAGCAAAAGTCACTTAAAAACTACCTTGCTGCCAAAATACCTAAACATAAATATTTGTCTACCTGCAATTACAACTTGCTAAGTACCTACATACCTAAACAGAATACTTAGGTCTGTTTTATTTATTAACGTTTAACCACAATCATAAAACAATATTTATTATATTACTAAATGTGGTTTTCTAATAATGGAAGTTGATTGCATTATTAGAATAATGATTTCTGACATATTCTTATTGAATCATTTATTCAGCGGCAAGGAGTCTCTGAGACAGCTATGAATATTATGCTGAGTGTAGGGTTATTTAGGGATTCCTAAGATCTCCGGTACTCACTATGTATTTCGGGCTACCCGGGGGAAACCAGGAAAAAATAATCACGGGGTCTTCATAGTAGGTACCGTCCTCCTCTAGTAGACTGTTTGACGGACTTCTATGTCCCAAACTGCCAATTTGGTGGTGATGCCTACTATCCCCTTAAAGCCAAGCGCACATTACAGCCGCAAGGGCCTGCAGCGCAACGTATTGTCATACAAAGTGTGTGTTAGTTCATACAAAATCTAAGAAAGTTATGAAGGAGGATTTTTGCAATGCGGTGCGGTGCGCCGCTAACCTTAAACATACAATAATTTAACCAAATAATATCTCCAACAGTGACATGGAAACCTTCCTCCACCTGATGAAAGGCAGTTTGGGCACCGGCATCCTAGCCATGCCGAAAGCCTTCTCCAATGCCGGCTACGTGGTCGGCTCCGTCGGCACGATCGTCATCGGAGTCCTGTGCACCTACTGCATACACATCCTGCTCGACTCATGCTACGTGCTGTGCAAGAGAAGAAGAGTGCCTTCGCTGTCATACACCGCAGCTGCGGAAGCAGCATTGCTGGAAGGACCTGACTGGTGCAAAGCATGCGCACCTTATGCGGCGTAAGTATTTATGTTTTGTTTGTGTATACCACTTGTAGTGCTTATTTGATTCTTGAACACGCATAGATAGAAGTGTTGTCAATAGGAATTTTACTTTTCAACTCGGTTTAAAACAAAAGGATTTCCAAGTGAAATCCCATTACAAGTAGCTGGTAAGTGCCTTGTTAAGACGCCAGCACATCAAGCTACTACAATCTGTCAAATTTCTTTAATAGATTTTCAACTTTATCACTAAAGTATAAGGTTCAAACTTAATTGGGAAAATTTGACAGTTTCAGAGCTTGATGTACATCAAAGAACCTTCATCAACAAATAAGCCAGTAGAACCAAATTGAAGAACCCTTACAAATATGTTTTCGGATGTTGATTTAATTAATAGAGCCTTCATTTTCTAACTTGCTGTAGTAGTTACTTCATATTCTGTTCAAGGAATATAATGTCATGTAGATTAAACTGTTTACAATATGTTGTTCAACTAGTTCTTGCAGGCCTTGAGTGTCGAAGTGTTCATATTTATATTGATCTAACGTATCGTGTTGTTGTAACCTTATTCTAGCTTCTTTCATCTGTAAACACTTAAAAAAGATAACATTTTCAATTTGAAACAATGTCGTCGACTTATCTTGAATTTCAAGAGTGCTGTTTGTATTTGGACTAGACCACTTATTTGTATCGGCGTCAAAACGTACAGAAACGTGTCATATTCCTCACGTGTTAGCAATATAGGAGCTAGTCATTAACATAACTAGCATATGATTGTACCTATCTACTTAACTATTATCGAATAATCTTATTCGTATAGGTAAATAACTATAAATCAATAACAAAATAATTATGCATTGATGACGTACTACTACTACTAGAAGTACTTCTTAACAATTAACCTTTGTGTCATTATTTCTTTTTAACTAATTCACATAGTACCTATCTAAGTAAAATATGTTAAAGTCGTATTTACCTCATGTATTTCTTCAGATAAATTCATGTTTTGCAGATTCCTCAGTACAGACAATAATGAAGTGAGGGCCCTAGATATACCGCCATAAAGCTGTAATGTCATATTCTATAGTTAAGAGAATTTCTTAAAATATGTATTTAAAAAAATCTTTTAAAAAAAATTATTAAACCAGAGATAGTACTTACTGAGATTTAGGCTATGCCACTTTATGAACGCGTCTGGATTGAGGGCCCAAGTTATTTTAATCATAACAGTTTTAATTCACGTTTACTTTGCTTTAAGTTTTTACTAAGTATTTTTAACTAATTTCCCTATAAGTCTTATTTCGTTTCGCAAGCGTTCAAAAAATGGGCCCTCAGTCCAGATGCTCATTAATGATCCCACTGCTGGAACACAGGCCTCCTCTGTGTGAGAGTATGACATAAACCTACAATTCTTTCTTTGTTTACAGGCACGTGGTGAACGCTTTCCTACTAGTGTACCAGATCGGAACCTGTTGCGTCTACGTTGTGTTCGTATCTGAGAACATTTACTTCGTGCTCACCAAGCACTTTGGCATAGAGATAACCGTGTTCGAAGTGATGCTGTGCGTCCTATTACCGCTGGTTCTGATCAACTGGGTGCGGGACCTGAAGTATCTGGCGCCGTTCTCTGCGATAGCCAATGCTGTGACCATTGTGAGCTTCGGGATCATCTGCTACTATATCTTCAGGGATAGCCTTACCCTGGAAGGCAAGGTGCCTGCTGGAAAACTAGCCAACTTCCCGCTGTTCTTTGGAACTGTGCTGTTTGCGCTTGAAGCTATTGGTGTGGTAAGCATTCTTTTCCGTGCCCTGCAATAATAACCTATTGATCGCCCAATATTTATGCGACCCTTCCTTATTGATACAATCAGAAGCACCTACGTACCTACGACTAAACAACTTTGGCGCGAAGCAATTCCTGTTTACCTTCATCTTTAGTAGTCATAAAACAGCCCATTTTTGGCTTAGTCATTATAAATCGACCACCTGATGCGGCTGTTTTTTTTATTCGAAATCAAATCACTTCATTTATTAATTTGAAAACATGGGTTACGTTACGTTACGATTAGCAACCGATTATGCTATTGACGACAATAAGTATTAGGTGCCTATCATCATTTCGGCATCTTTTGATGTAGGTACCTAGGTACCTTTTTTAGTGCCAGAATTTTCATTAACCGTCTCACATTCTTACAGATTCTGCCCCTGGAGAACGAGATGAAGACTCCTCGTAACTTCGTGGGCAAGTTCGGAGTTCTAAACTGCTCCATGATCAGTATCATCGTGCTGTACGTCGGCATGGGGCTGTTCGGATACCTGCAGTACGGAGACGACTCCGAAGGCAGCATCACACTCAACTTGCCGTCCGATAAAGAAATGTAAGTGAAACGTCACATTGCTATTTAATACAGGTTCAAGTAATTAAAGTTAGTAAGATTACCCAAAAAACCAAAACTGCTTGGGTTCGTTGAAAGATTTCTTCTTATTTTCTTCCTAGCTTTGAAGGTGTAGCTGCACTTACAGTAGAATACCTATACGGATTGGAACATCTTTTAACCGCCAATGACGACTTAAAACATCTTTAGTATGATGATTGGACCGCCCTTACCGGTCAAAATACCTTTACGTGACTGTAACTTTCGATTTTCTCTCTCCAGTCTTGCCAACGTGGTCCAGTGCCTGCTTGCCTTCGCGATCTTCATCACCCACGGCCTGGCATGCTACGTCGCCATCGACATCCTGTGGAACGAGTACATCGGTATCCGGATGATGAACTTCAAGCACAGGATCGTCTGGGAGTACCTCCTCAGAACTAGTATTGTGCTTTTGACTTGTGAGTATAACCACCTCGTTATTATAATAATACTATTATCTACCAGAGCACGGAAACGCCGCGCCGACATCGACTAGAGAGCATCGGGGTAATTGAGTAACACACTAACACTAGCAATTGCATTCATTTTGACAATTCAACTGTTGAGTTGAGTTGTTCAGTTGTTGAGCAGACAAATTTTTCGAACATATGAAGCAATAAATTAGCAGTAACCTTCAGTGATTCAGATTGTTATTGACAGTTTGTTACGAAATTTGGGTGCTGTACTAATAACATTTGTGGCGCCGATAGTGCGTACAGCTTCTGTCATCTTCTATACGAGTAAACGGTGATACGCTTGGTTTGTATGGAATGTGTTGATAATGCCGCCTCTAGCAGCGGCAGCCGAGGCATCTCTGTGCTCTATAAAGTATACCTATAGGCAGTGCCGGATTAAGACTACTTGATGCCATAAGCAAGCCACACCTTTACGCCCTCGTGTCCATTTTTCCAAAACATCGACGAGCGATTTGTAAAGATTGGCACACATCTCTAGCTAGAGTGACTTTTGGGTCTTGTAATATCTTGCTGATAAACAGCCTTGCCTTTCATGTGCTAGCAAATACTGTTTCGGTGCTGTTTCTGCCTTAAGAGCGTTTACGCCGTACGGCTTTTCATACAAACTTTCAAGCCTTTACTTTTCGAAATGAATGAACCGATTTTAATGAAACTTCATACGCATAAGCAGGATACAAAGGTCTAAAAAGTTAGTAGAGAACATTTTCAAAAAATTGTGTTACAGCCAAATTAGACCGATTTTAAATTTTCCATAGAAACAGATTTCCAGATATCTTTTTTTAAATAAGACATTTCGAAAATGTTCTCTACTAACTTTTTAGACCTTTGTATCCTGCTTATGCGTATGAAGTTTCATTAAAATCGGTTCATTAATTTTGAAAAATAAGGGCTTGAAAGTTTGTATGAAATGCCGTCGGCGTAAACGCTCTTAAGGTGCCCCCCGAGACGTAATGCCCTAAGCATTTGCTTATAGGCTAATCCGGCACTGCCTATAGGTACTGTAATGTAAAATTCTGAATTGTCTAGGATTTAATCAGAAGGTTCTTTCTTTCTGCGATATCATGGTGTTAACCGACCATATTTAAAAAAATTAAAAACTCACTGTAATATTATTTGTGTGCAGTCGGTATCGCGGCCGCCGTTCCGGCATTGGAGCTGTTCATCTCTCTGTTCGGCGCGCTGTGCCTGTCCGCGCTGGGGCTGGCCTTCCCCGCGCTCATCCAGAGCTGCACCTACTGGTACTACGTGTCCCGCTCCGAGCGCATCCGCATGATCGTCAAAAACGCCATCGTCGTGGTATTCGGAGCCCTAGGACTCGTCGTCGGTACCTGGACCTCGCTCGAACGCATCATCGCTACCTTCGGGATCGCAGGCATAGAAACCGCCTCAAACCACACCATCGCGTACAACGAAACCACCCCTTGAAGGTCAACCACCGAGAGCGTCGAACCATCTCGCAACAGTGCCATCGCAGAACCGTCCCGCATTCACAATGCAACGATTCTTTTTAGGTACCTACACAACATAGTATATAGATTTCTAAGTATTTTTTGATGGACGTTTTCCATGCAAACGTTAACATATAGTTTATAAGAGATGTATTATGAATTGTTGACTCATATTAATCTAAGACAGCTTTATTTTAGTGGTAGGTTAGTGTGATATGCTACGTGCGAGTGTTTCACGTAGATACAATATGTTATGCTGTTATTAATTACCTCTACACTCTCCCTGTTGTCTCGCAGGCAGCAGTGGAGGCGCCATGTAATCAAAGTAATCTTAAGTTTGCAGTGATTTAATTTAATGCAGCAACAATAAAATTATTTATTATTATTAATTGAGTATTAAAGGTTAACAAATTATTTAAAAAATAATTAATCTTTGATACTTTTTTATTTGGAATTTTGAATGAAAATTATGAATTTTGGCCTATTTTCTGAGCTAATGATAACCGTACCCGACGACTCTGATGACATTTAATCATAATAATAATAATTAAGTTCTTGCCTGATCTGTATCAAGTTGCTCGATAGATCAAAGCATTAGTTTTATGTTTCATTAATTTGATCTGCACTTAAGCTGCTCGATATATCATTTTATGACACTATAACATTCTATAATAATAATAAATCCAATAATATCAAATTATTTACAAATTATTTTCATAAAAATATTTCTAAATATAAATTTCGATCACGCAAGATTTTATCTTTAAATATTTATGTCTACACGTGCATTTAGTTAATACATAGGTATTGATAATATTAATTTAAATATCTATAATTATAAATACCAGTCTCATTGAAGTTGTCGGGCTAACATAACAGTAAGCGGTTGTAAGTACTATTGTTAAGTCGTTAGGGTTAGTATTCGTAGGTAAGCGATTATCCTAATTCAGTGAGATTGAATGTTAGTTAAAAGGTGGCATTTTGCTAGAGTAACGTAAGTACAATCGGAGTAGGTATTAATTTTATATAGAAACTCTTCTTCGATGTTCGTAAAGAAGCAAAAATTCGGGTCAATAAACACAGACTCTAAATTACAGACTTTTTAAAAGATGGACGTAATTTTCACTTTGTATATGAAATCAATTAAGCAATATTATAATAAGTAATTATTTTAACAAAGAAATTACATTTTATTTATGAACATTGATCAAGTTTAACTGAACGCGTTATATTTGATGACTTTTTTATTTTTATACACAAGAACGATTGCAGTTTAAAAAAAAAATTAAATTCTTTCATTGGTTATATTTCATTTTGATTACGTATGCTGGAAATTATGTTACGATACATTTAACGTTGTCGACTTTTACACGCGTAGAATGACTACGATAGAAACGGGTTTATTCGACGGAAGAATAGACAAATCCAATGCAATCAAACCATGGTTATGGTGACTATGGTGGTCAGGCTACGCGTGCTGCTTTAGAAGAATGTAACCGACGACGCCGACGTCCGCGTAAACACTATTTTCAGCCTTACTATTTTTTTACCTTTATAAAATTGTCTTACAATCGATTTTATTTTCGCCATATCAGTTATTTGCGCTAATAAATTAAATTCGGTGATTTATGTTAATTGTACTATCAAATAGCAAATCTAGTGATAAATTTTACCCTCGCTAAAATTGTTACCGATATAACTTTTGGTTGTATATGACCGGACTATAAATGGACATAATAATCATTTAGGCTATCCCTTGATATTTCTTGTTTACTATCTAAATTGATGTTGTTAAAAGAATATTTGTTTAAAACATGTATTTTTGAAATAGGGATCTCTTTTAAAACAGTTCCTTTGACGTAACTGTAGGACATAACGTACAATTGCCAAGCGTGTTCCGGTCATGCATATTGATACAAACTGTGATGTTGTTATAATATATTTATTAGGATGTATTCATGTAGTGTCGATTATTTGATTGTTGTGCTGTGTGTTGGACACGACAGTGATAATGTGCTCAGAATGTAACTAGGTAAAACCCAATGTAATACAATTATTATCATAATATTTATTTTGTTTTATTTTTTTCAAAAGTGTAACATATACCTTTATGTGCAACAAGAATATCTGTAGGTATGTCCAAAACATTAGGAAGTAGAAATAATAATGATTCTAATTCATCAAGCCTTGGAAGCGACAATAAAATAAACATATAATTTTCCAACAGTATTTTATTAATGAAAATCAACATAATTTTTCACGGGCTTAAATTACAAAAGAATTGAGTTGTAATAGTAATATCGAAACAAAGCTTAAATGCATGTAATTGGAATAATATCCCGAAGTTTAACCATTAGACTGAAACCACCACGAGTTGCTGTTAAGAGGGACCATCCACGACATTTAAGCAGAATTAACTATGTAGTTAGACCGAGGCTAGATACAGATCCTAGACAGCAAATTAAGAAGAGCTTTTTACAAGCTTAGTGTTCTCAATATTAAAATCATATTTAAATCCCACAACCATAACAAAAAATACAATAAAAATAAACTATAGAAACGATAAATAAACATTAAAATTTACAACAATAATTGTCATAAAATCAAAATTGGCGATATTATCACCTCGCAAGCGTTTACATGGTTATTGTGTCAATCAAATTACCAACGTCGCAAATGGAACAGCTTCCGGTAGACCTACCAGATGCCATTTATTTATAAAGATACCATAAAGGTCATAGCACACGTATCAAATCGGAAAGGGATCGGCTCCGTATCGCCTTTCGCCTCGCCGTCAAACAGACGTCAATCTAACGTAAGCACGTAACCAAAGCGGATCAGAAGCTCCGATACGTCGACTCGCCTACGGCCAGGCGACGCCGCGGTTACGGCCCGCCAACCGCTGGTTGATGGTGCAGCAGGCATACCGGGAGGGGTGAGAGGGGCAAGGGTGGACTAAGCTCGGGTACGGAGAGACGTAACCGCGCGCGGGGACGACGAGCTGTAACGTACCGCACCGCGGTTGGTGAGCTTGTCCGGAGGCGAGGCGGTTACGTTACGATTCCGATTAGTGTGCGTTGCAGTAGGGAATTTCATACAAAGAATACTAAACGGCTCGAGTTGATACGGTGACGTTCCCTTTCCGGGTTAATACGTGTGCTATGACCTTAACATAGCCGATCCGAATTTTGCGTTGCATTTTTAGAAACCATATATGGTGACATGAGGCGCGTTTAAGTGAGAGAGTATGCGCAGAAGTTCGGAGAGTGTTCAGACCGGACGTATTGTAATAACATAGTATGAGTTCAACAAAACAATATAATTTGCTGCTTACATCCGCTTTCCTAATTTGTATCTAGCCGCAACCCAACCTATACAAACAATGTTCTAATCGCACATTTAAATGCAAAAAATATACTTAACATCAATGACATATTTAAACATTGTCGTAAATACAAAACATACTTGTTAAAATAAAAATCTTGTTACTTAATAAAATACATAATTTTAAATCATTTATCATAAGTACACAGCAACAGTCCTTACTCAAGGTTCTCTTTAAATATTGCAAATCGTCTTGCAATATCAAATACAGAATATAAATTACAAGTCACTGCTTGCACTGTGCGCTTTTAAAATGGAACGAGATAAAAATCACAATTATCTAATAAGAAACAAAGCGTAACGTGGATTTGGTACGACACGTTACGTACGTTTCAGCATCGGGGTTCATGAAACATCCTTAAACCAATACTAGAACCAACAAGTTTAGCCTAACAAGAAAAATAATTATTAAAATCTATATTATTTGTACTATACAAGATCAAATATTGGAACACGATAGTAAAGCACGTCATGCTGACATCCCAACATGTGGGTACTAAAGATAAATAAAAAAGTTGAAGTTATTCTAACAATTCAATTGTACATACCACTTAGCCCCATCACATAAAAATCTACATCGTATTTACGTCCAGCAGTGGACGCGTACAGGCTGATGACGAGAATAATTCAAAATTCGCTTCGCTAGATAGACGGACATCTTGAATAAATAAGGCACATCTCCAAGGCACCAAAATCACAAAACTGCCCAGCCTATTGCAGTCCACTGGTGGGCATAACACTAGTATAAAGTAGCTTCTGTATGAATAACTTCTGCATGACGCAGAAGAGTTGACAATTGGCCTCACTTAATGAACTCATTTATGTTTTTAGCAAGCAAATTATCTAAACTTCTAAAACCTTTCGTTAAACATTCACGTCAGGAGGTTACTCCCTAAACACGAAATGCGAAGTTACGGGTGGGTCCAACACCTAAAGACATAGAATTAGTTTGGTGCCCGACCTAAGAATGAATGACATAAAGATTTGACAGTTGTCCCTACCCTCGATGTCTTTGGTCGTCCAAAAAATTTAATTAATGGAGTGATAAGTTACAAACTGCTTTCGGACTGCCCCGAATCTTCGTCAACGGATTTAGGGAGTAGGCCTCCAGTATTGTAAAGGAAATCGAAGTCGAACGAAATCAAATTGAAACATCAAGACATTAATATAATATGCTCTGTTTAAGTTGAGTATTTTATACAATACAGTGACGTCACCAACAAATGAATAACCAGTTGTTTGTGTAATACATTTCAGGCTGAAGAACTTGCCAATAAAATGCTGAACTAATTTTATTCTACGAAATTATCTAAAAGCAATTACAAAGTACATAATGAGGTAGTCATCACTTATAAGTATTCATTTCACCGCATTCTAATAAATCTAATACTAAACTAAACTACAGCACAATTTCAAGGCGAGTTACAATACACATGTACTTATAACTATGGATTTATTTACAACTATTATTTTCACGGTTTCTTACAAGAATGCTTCGGTACTTTTTTTTTATTTTGCGCGAGTCGTGTCTCGTGTCAGTGTATTTCAGTCCGAAACAATAAGGACATCACGACACATACACGAACACCCTAATTGTGTAACGTACTTTAATAGCAATCCAAGGGTTTTGAAGGCTATTCCTAATCCATTGCTTCATAGGTATGAAAAATTCCTCGGCTCAACAACGTAAGTATATAATGTGAACGAACAATGAACGTGAACGAAATGAACAATGAACGTGGCTTAACTGTCAAAATGAAAGACACTGCAATCATTTGTGATTTTATGTGTGTTACGCAATTACCCCACAGAGTTTCAATGAATGCGTCTCCCGAATAACATAACATTACAATGAAGAAGCCAAAGCAATGGATGTTCGAACAGATACTTTGCAGTGTTGTAATTAATCAACGAATCAAGTTTTTATTAACCTATGCTCCTAAAACAATTATATCACGTACAGCAAGGCACCCCTGATTATAACATAATAAGAATTAAGAAGTAACCTTTATAAAACTAGCAAGCAGTATTTAATAAGGCGATCAACAACTAAAACTACACGTTAACAATTAGAAGATAAAACATCACAGAAAATTTCGAGTTATTCACACGCAGCACTTAGCGATTATACTCATTTTGTTGGGAAGATTCGTTTTTTGGTGCGTAACTCGGCCTATGTGGAAAGCTATATGTGGTAAACTGGTGAACACATGCTGGGCTTAAAAAAAATGAATGCTGTTCCTTTCTGATAGACAATATTGAACACATCACAGTTGCGTCAATTTTCATAAATAAAATACTTCATTTAAAGCTCAAAAGAAATGCATCAATGTCAGCAATGTGCAATCCAGACAGGCAGTACTACCCAGCTGTCTATTATTGGAGGATGCAAATTTTAGTCCCACCCTCCAATAGGAGGAAAAATCGCTGTTAACGGTAGTGCGCAATGTCAAGCAGGAACAACATTGTGCTTAAGGGTGCATGCAACAGTACAGGGGGAGGGGAAGTATTTAAAATTAAGTAATAATATTTAAAACTTGTTTTCATTATAAAACAACTTCAGAGTTGGAATTTTGACCTTCAATATCTCTGTAAGCAGGTTACAAAAAAAAATAACGGGGAGAACAAGTGACCCTCAGCATCGTTAAGGGGATTTTTATATGTTACATTAATTAATTTATGCTTGTGAAATAAACTTCTACAAGAGTGCTTTTAACAGCTATCACAGGCAATTGCCAACTATGTTGGGGTCGGTTTCCTGTCTAACCAGATGCAGCTGAATACCACACTGCCAGATGATATAAAAAATAATAAAAAAGTTAATAAAAGGGTTTCCAACGGAGATCCAAAGTTCAATAATCTGTGGCATAGCAAATGAATCTTTTGAGGATACAGTTGTTAGATTTGAATGAAATTCAATCCGTTGGAAGATTGGATTACTCCACTTGGCAGGTTGTTTTTTTTTTATTGAAGTCATCAACTTTGAAAGGGTCTTATGTCTGATGTTTACAAAGTTTTATGACAAACAAAAATCTACAGGGCTATGAAATACTCTCAGAATACAGAAGTCTGAGAAAATACTATTACTGCTTCATAATCAAAAATTCTCGTGTCACAGTGTTTGTTATCGAACTCCTCTGATACATCTTAACCGATTTTTATGAAATTTTTTATGTATATTTGGTAGGTCTGAGAATAGGTCGTAGGCTATTTTTATACCCCTAGTTAAAAAGGGAGGCCCTATCCAAAATGTTTTTGGATCGATACTTACGAGCTTGTAGGAGACCGTTATTCATCTCCTTTCTAATGAATACATGTTATTACAACGTCAAATAGGATAAAATGTTTGTAATTTATTAATAATAAATAATTTAATTAATTGGTTGACGGACACTGAACAAGACACAATAGAAGTTTTGTTGTTAGCACATTTGGGGGTGTTTAGTATGCCTCAAACTGTTAATAATAGTACTAATTTCATTATATGAAGTATATTCAGATCAACTAAGTATTTTACTTGAGGCAATGGGAATTCCCTCTCACAGAGAGGAGGCCTAAGTCCCAGCAGTGGGAACATTATACGCTAGCTATCTTTATATCATACAATTGAAACTATGGAGCCACCAAATCAAGAAGCCAGAAGGCAAGCATACTTCCGTATGTAATTTTGTCATATTTTTTTTTTTTTACATAGGCTTCTTTTTATCCTGGATCGCAAACGAAATCACGGGCAACAGCTAGTAATATATATAAATTCATTGGAAAAAAAGAGACGTTTTCGTGCTCTGTGTGCATGGCGAACTGAGAAAATCCTACGACTGTCACATTCATGATACAATCTACAATTTTGCATGTACACCATCCCATTGCCTTCCTCGCCTTTTACTTACATTAACTATTGAATCAGTCTATTTCTTGCCAGCGTCATAGCCGGCCATGATGCTTTGCAGCGCTGTCTTGAGCTGCTCGTTCGGCTCCAGCTCATATTTTGCGAGGTTGTGTCGGCAGCAGGGGCACTGGAGGCCGGAGGATTTGAAAGCCAGCTTCATACATGCCTGGAAGAACAAGAAAGTCTTTTTTAACCTTATGATTTAGTGACAGATACAAATATCACTTTATATATGCGACTTCGCAATAAGGTGACAATTATCCCCCCGGGAACGTACCACCGGGTCTACGGGGATTTTAACCGGGGTTTTCATATAACTTTATTGATTTACGCAGCGCACGCCAGTAATGCATAATGCTCTCAGCCGGCATGATTTTTTCCGACATCTTCAACAATCATCGTCATATCTCAGGCAATTTACACAAAACCTTAACGAATTATATACCTAAACCTTCCTCGTGAACCACTCCGTCCACTGATGACAACAGATAGACAGACGCTGCGTGAGGACTTT
Organism: Mesoligia furuncula; assembly: GCA_916614155.1. Classification (NCBI taxonomy): domain Eukaryota; kingdom Metazoa; phylum Arthropoda; class Insecta; order Lepidoptera; family Noctuidae; genus Mesoligia; species Mesoligia furuncula. The sequence continues at coordinate 39,156,248 of OU744790.1, forward strand.
GTTTTATAATAATGTAGTGATATAGAGAAGAGCACAGAAAGAGAAAGTTTCGAAAGTGGCGCCAGTTACAGAAAAGTTAAAAGGGAATGATTGTCTTGTTATGGGCCTGTGATGAGGATGAAATGCATGTAACTAATATGATATGATGATGAATATAAATGTTGATGGATGCAGGGGGAGAGGAAGACCAACGAATTGATGGATGGTTTGTGTGAGGCATGTTAAGAAAGAAAACTGGCCAAGTGCCAGTCGGACTCGCACACGAATGGTTCCGTACCACAAGGCAAAAATGCCGAAAAAAACACGTTTGTTGTATGGGAGCCCCCCTTAAATATTTATTTTATTGTTTTTAGTATTTGTTGTTATAGCGGCAACAGAAATACATCATCTGTGAAAATTTCAACTGTCTAGCTATCACGGTTCATGAGATACAGCCTGGCGACAGACGGACAGACAGTGGAGTCTTAGAATAGGATCCCGATTTTACCCTTTGGGAAGGGAAAAAAAGGACAGAATGACGGCTGATATGATAGAATGGAAAACAAAAACGTGTTGCGCCGTCCCCAAGTTACACGAGACAAGGGCAGGACGATTATGAGTAAAGTACATGAACTTACCATACAGAAGTTGTGCAAACATGGTGTCGTGACAGGACTCGCAGCTACGTCTTGACAAATGATACACAGGAACATTTGCGTCACGTACTCGACGAACTCCTGGAAATACACACATTTATTTGCAAAAGATACGTTAGGACAAAAAATAATAATTTTAACATGAAAAATGTAAAAAACTTGTAACAATATCTTGATTTAAAAAAGTGGCCATGGAGTTTCTTGCCCGTCCTTCTCCATAGGAACCTATGCTCTGGAATGGGCCCTTAACAATATCAAAGCGCCTTTAATTGAAATAAATGGGTTGACCTGAGTTCTTGACTACGATTCTTTTCCTGCTAATAGAAAAGAAGGTTGTTGTTTTAGTATAGCATAATAAAGTGTATTTCGTTTTAGCACCACTGCTCTCTAAACGGTGAAGGAAAACATCGTGAGGAAACCTGTGTCAACAATGTCCTGGAGCCAAACATGCGAAGACATGTGACAGTCACCAATCCGCATGGGCCCGCGTGGTGGATTATGGCCCAGTCCGTTTCAAAGAGAGGAGGCCAGTGTCCCAGCTATGGGAACATTATAAGCTTATTATGCTATATAGAAGACTAGCAGAGCCCTGCGGTTTCACCCGCATAAGTGTCGATGCCGTTCGGAAGACACGCGGCGCCATCTATTATCATAATAAACTTATTGTTGTTTTCCTCGGGAACAGCACATTTTTCGGGATGAAAGGTATCCGTATACGGACAACGTATATGCAAAATTTCAGGATGATCGGTTCAGTGGTTTAGGCGTGAAAAGTTAAGAAACCAACTTACTTTCGCATTTATAATATTAGTTAGGATAAAATAAAACCTACCTTCTTTCCCCGCGTATCGCACACAATGAGACACTCATCCCACAGCTTGCTGTTCACCGTGTCGGCTTTAATCACGGCCCTCTCTTCTTCGCTTAAAGCGCTTTCTGCTTTCTTCCGAGGCGACTTTCTGCCAGGACTTTTGATGAATATACTAGCTATTGCTTTCGTCTTTGGAGTGTCTGTGGCTTTGGTTTTTGGTGTAGCTGAAATCGAATTTAGATGTTAGAAAGTATATCACACTAATATTATAAAGGCGAAAGTTTGTGAATGTGTTTATATGTCTGTTACTTCTTCGCGCTCAAACAGCTGGACTAATTTTGATAAAATTTTGTATGTAGGTAGCTGACTCCCTGGATTAACATATAGGCTACTTTTTAACCCGATATTCCCACCGGATCGAATGCGGGTGAAACCGCGGAGCTCAGCTAGTTGATTACAGACTAGCTGCGCCCCGCGGTTTCAGCCGCGTAAGTTTCGATCCCGTGGGAATATCGGGATAAAAAGTAGCCTGTGTTAATCCTGGTTATAAACTATCTGTGTGCCTAATTTCATCTAAATCCGTTCAGCCGTTTGTGCTTGAAGAAGTAACAAACATATAAACACACACTCACAAACTTTCGCCTTTATAATATTAGTGTGATAAGAGCACCAACATGGTCCGAGATCGCACAACACTGGCAAGTTTGGAAGGAAAAAGAAGTGGCCTTTCCCAGCAGTGGGATAGGCTACAAAAGAAAAAAAAATGAGCAACATCAACTGCCTATTTCTATGCTGTTTCTATAATATCATGCCAGTATGAAAAACTTATAGGGGTTTGTATAAAGGACGGGTCTACACAGATCTGGTTCGCCAGATTCCAGCCCAATAGCCTTAAGACTCCGTGTATGACAAAGTATGCGCAAACATTGAGGGCCCAGAGGCGCTTAACATACAGCGCAAGTTCATAGAAAATGTATGATAACAGAAGGCTGATAAGACCATTACCTTTTTATGTGAAGTTAAGTTTAAAAGCCCAAAGTCTGATAACCTGTCGTGGCAAGAGGTATCCTGTTACTCAGTAACTGGGTTGCGGAGGTCAGATAGACAGTCGCTCCATGTAAAACGCCCCATGAACGCTCCTGGTGTTGTCATCTGACATTATGCTGAGTGGAGGCCGTTTTGGCATTATAATCTTTGTTTCCTGTTTTTGTAGTTTTAAGAGCGTTTGCGCCGTACGGTATTTCATACAAACTTTCGAGCCCTTGTTTTTCGAAATTAATGAACGAATTTTTATGAAATTTCATACGCATAAGCAGGATACAAAGGTCTAAAAAGTTAGTAGAGAACATTTTCGAAAAGTCTTTTTAAAAAAAAGATAACTGGAAATATCTGTTTCTGTGGAAAGTTTAAAATTGGTCTAATTTGGCTGTAACACTATTTTTCGATAATGTTCTCTACTAACTTTTTAGACCTTTGTATTTTGCTTATGCGTACGAAGTTTCATTAAAATCGGTTCATTCACTTCGAAAAACAAGGGCTTGAAAGTTTGTATGAAATGCCGTTCGGCGTCGTTTACTCTTAAGGTGTATATATTTTACAGTAATGCCAATAACCTCATTTTCTTTTCTTTCTTTAAAATATACCCGTATTTTACATGGAGTGACTGTCTATCTGATCTCCACAACCCAGTTACTGCTGGTTGCAGTTCAGCTGTATCCGTTTAGACTGGAAGCCGACCCCAATACTGTTGGGAAAAGGCTAGGCAGATGATGATTTATTTTAACATAAATCGGCCCAAGCCAATTACGTAAGTTAAAGACACATAAGTACAATAACGAAAAGTATACCACTACTCGACAGTTATATGCTTATCTGAGGTGGTCTTAAAGACCTGCTTACCTTCTTTTGAGGTTTTCCGTTTCTTGACAGGCGGCGATGCTTCGCTCTCTGACTCCGTGGTCTGGTTGCTTTCTCTCAACGCTCTCTTTTTGCCTTTCGCTTTCCCACCTTTACTATTCGCTTTACTATTCGCACCTTTCCCGCTTTTACTGCTCTTCTTTTCTTTTAGAGCTTTCTTTTCGGCTTCCGCTTCTAAGTAGCCGTCAGGATACTGTAAGAATGAAGATAATTGTCTCGTGCTGTCATCCACAACTTGTGTCCAGGGGGAAAGAAACTACATTTTGATTCAAAATCAAGGCCTCGTCGCCGCCCTATGAGTAAAGTCGCGTCCTAACCAAAAGCGATCGTCGCCCGAGTCCGCTTTTCGTTAGGACGAACGGTAAGGCGCAGTTGGCAGCGCGATAAATAGAAACACGAACGCGAGTATCCGCCCGTTTGATACATATAATCTGCGCGAGCGAATCTCGTCCTGCTTCCCGCGTGGGACACGCCTCGAGTTGGCGTAGCCGAAAGTCAAAGCTTTACCCCCTTGTCCAAGAGAGGTACAAATGATCGCGACGTACGCGTATTCGCGCGACTATCCGTTTCTATTAGAGCAACGGGTAAAGGTAAGGTAAATTATATAAATTAAATAAAATATTTTGATTTTGATTGACATGGGCACTTATGAAACGTCAGAAGCAAGGTGCACGGTTCCAATTGGTCGTTTCCTATGAAGAGGAACCGAAATGACAGAGCTTTGCAGGTCGCTGCTTACTGCGGTGCTATTCTGTAAAAATCCCACCGTGAAAACTTAGGTGAAGTGAGCGTGGAGTGAGCTGTCAATAGTGTCAATACCTAGCAAAAACAAACTCGCTTTACCTAAGTTTTCACGGTGAAATTTTTACAGAATCGACCGGCTGGTCGGACCAAGTATGAGTCATCGACACGAGACGAAGAATTAGTAAGAAGTTTGACTAATACTCACAATAATAGGGTACTCCTTAGCGCCGGGCTCCCACGGCGCCGGGTTGGGGTCGTCTCGTCTCAGCAGGTACTTCCAAACACGGTATCCTGACAGTCCTTTCTCTGGGTAGTACTTCACTACTTTGTATATGCCGTCATACCTAAACAATAAAAGAGTTCAGTTAGTTTACCTATCTATAAGCTGAAGATTTTAAAGCTTTGTTTGTTTGATTGCGCCAATCTCTGAAACTACCAGTCAGATTTGAAAAATATTTTTTTCATTCGATACGCCAATAATTCTTGAGGATTTAACATCACGCCAAGACCCTTAGGAGAGGAGCAAAAAGAAAAGGATTTATAAAGGACGCATAGCGAAAACTAAATAATAGCGCGGGCAGGCGATGCCATGTGACGGGGTGGGTCGGAAGAACAAGAAAGAATCATGCCCACTTTCCATACATTGATTGACCTGTCACTTGATTTGTTTTACAGGTCGCGTCTACCTACAACTAGTGTTGTATAAAAACAATTATTGTTCATTATAACACAATATTTTATTATCATTTCATTTAGAGGCCAGGGAAAAATGTTATTAAGTAAATAAGATTTTGAGGTTATAGCAGCTGTCAGATAAGGTTTGACAGCTGTTTTAACCTCAAAAACTGTACGATAATTAAAATCAAATTGTTTCTTAATCGCTGAGAGTTACAATCACTGAGAAATAAATCCCTCTTCAATGTAATATCATCAAATCATCATCATCAAATTGGAGCACGGTCGCACACAGTAGTTATTATTCTCGTAATAACCCGCCCATGCTGAGTTATAAAGACTTCGTGTGATGTTATGCTATCCTTGTTTACTACACTTTGTGCAAGTTTGAGCAATTTAGGTACCTACTTACAGTTCATTGAAGTAGGTATCGGTCAAAATCTGTCGTCGCCGTCGAAGCGGACCAGACTCCAGGAGTCGCCTGACAGGCGACATAAATAGATGGAAAGAGCTGCACACCTACATGTTTTTGGCGAGGACAGGGAAATTAAATAAAAAACAGGATTTGATTTATTATCATTTATTCAATATCTTCTCGTACAACCACTTCATCTAAAAATGCCACTGGAGCCACAATGTTGGTTTCATGCCTGTGATCATGCATTAAGTTGATCATCCTTATTGTGAGGCTTGATGGGTTTTCTTTGGGAATGTGGTCACTTTGGCGATTGAGCAATGATCGACCACAAACGGGGCATACTTGAGCATGACCACGTCGAGATGAACCAACAGATGGATCACACTCATTTTTTCCATGAATCTGAGCATTAATAGTCTGCATGGATACATCAAAGCATGCTTCACAAATGTAATCTTCTTCCGTTATCTGAAAAACAAATAAAATAAAAATAGTTTATTTCTCACCGTTAAAAGTTACAATTATACAAATAGGTAGGTACATGACAAGTAGGTACTTCAACATTTTGTGGTGATCATAATAAGGTGCACATAGTATTGACCCTTGCCTCTAAACTAGGCAGGAACCTGTATCTCAGGGGATAGTTTTTCAGCGGGATTGTCCGAAAGGGTTACCGCTGGCCCGGAACATAAAGGGCTAAGGAAGGAACACGGGTGGGTTTTAGTCAGTAAGAGTCTGACACTCCCTTCCGCTCCACCCAGAGCGGGAGGAGTCATTTGATGATTTCCCATCCGCAAAAAAAAAAAAAAAGAAGGGGATAGTTTTCAGCTATTGACATTTTAATTTTTATCTGAGGACTACTAAATCTGATTTAAAGCCTACAATGGAAATAAGTATGTATATTTAATTTGTATTTTTACATATTTTGTTTTAAACAGCTGTCTAAAAGAACCACTTTAGCTAAAACATGAGGAAAATCTAAGTGTAACTAAAACATTCGGTCAGTGGGTCGTCTTAGGGGCGTCACCTATTTCTAGTAGGTAGTACTAGTTATATTTTTCGTGTAACTTGAAAAAATATACTTTACCACTTCGAAATATCAATTCTTTTTTATAAAACAATACGCTAGCCTCCGTTGACTGGATACTAAATAGATAGGTACTTGATTGTTATTATACTTACTATTACTGGAGATATCCAAGTGCTAATAGCGAGATGACTCTGCTATCAAGCTGAAGCGCCCGATAACGCCGAAGCGTATTAACTTATGTCGTAGTTTATACAAAGCAATCTCGTAGAAGGCTCCATAACACTTTCCAACAAGAGTGTTAACGATAACTTAGATCCCAATCAAAAGCACTAAATCGGTATCCGTATAACACAGGCCAAAGTAATCGTAAGTGGTAGGTATCGAAGTCCACGGAAAATGCAAAAGTTGTAAGGGTATCAGAAAATCCAAGATCGCACAGTACAATATTATTAAACGAACGACTGCAAAACGTCAAACAAATGACAGCAGTCACACTGTCACAGCGGCAGCCTGTCATTCGTTGCGACTAAAGAAGTCCGTTTTACGCGTAACCTGTCAACTGTACACTTAAAATGGAACGTGTGTAAAACACGTTCCGTTTCCAAAAGTATATTGAGAATCATAAACATGATATAAATTGTATTTTTTCCTGGCTTCATTTGAAAATTCAATTAAGTGATACGAAATAAGCAAAAAAAAATGCAATTTTTTAAGATATTTTACATCACTAGACGCGTTCAAAAATTTTCAGGTCAAAACTGGACATGATTCTTTCACGCGGACGAAGTCGCGGGCAGAAGCTAGTCTATCTATAATATAAAAATCAAATGCTGTTTTTGGTAAGCGCATCACTTGAAAACGCTGGACCGATTCGGCAATGTTTTGTTTTAACATGTTCGTAATAGTCCGTTGTTTAGAAAAAGAAAGAGCGGAAAAAATCTGGCCAAGTGCGAGTCGGACTCGCACACGAAGGGTTCCGTACCACAAGGCAAAAACGCCGAAAAAAACATGTTTGTTGTATGGGAGCCCCCCTTAAATATTTTTTTTTATTTTTATTTTATTATTTATTATTAAAGTTAAAATACAACTGAGTATTTTGTGAATATTTCAAGTGCCTACCTGTTGCCATTTTTGATATCGAGCAAAAAAGGGCAAAAAAATCGCGTTTGTTGTATGGGAGCCCCCCTTAAATATTTATTTTATTTTGTTTTTAGTATTAGTTGTTATAGCGGCAACAGAAATACATCATGTGTGAAAATTTCAACTGTCTAGCTATAGCGGTTCTTGAGATACAGCCTGGTGACAGACAGACAGACAGACGGACAGACGGACAGACGGACAGACGGACAGACGGACAGACAGCGAAGTCTTAGTAATAGGGTCCCGTTTTTACCCTTTGGGTACGGAACCCTAAAAAATGAAAGTCCTTTTTTATTTTTGTATGAACTATTGTTTGGACAGGACAACGTTTTTCGTACATACCATGACGAATTCAACTACGGCGACTATTACTGTTTCTGACGAATATATGTTACAAGTGTGTGCTCTGGTATGGCTATACCTATCTCGTCTGTTAAGGTTCGTGCACAGGGTTGACACGTAAGAATAGCGTTATAGTAATAGTATTGTATGTTGGGAGTGGCTTACTCATGAGGTTGAGGTGGTTGTTAAACAGGCAATAGAATAGGTCTTAGTTCGCCGGCGCTTGAGTGTGCGAACCGAAATGTAAGCGAATAGTATGACCGTGTGTCGCAAAATCTCGCTCGCGTTTGAAACTCGCAGGGAGTGGCCATTAGAGGCTGAAATACATTAAGAGGGAAGCGCTAAGGTAGCCCGCGAAATTCTAATTTTCTTACGTTTTTTGCAATTTGCTGGTCAGTATTAAGTTGTACGTTGATTAAAATATGATTCGCGACCGTAACAAATATGTATTTACAGAATTATAATCATTAGAATCAGTAATACAACTTGTTAAGTTAGTATAATCCCAAAATGTCAAGATTTCATGAAATAGTCATTCAGTGGGATTACTTGGTCTTAGAGAGTTGTGTTGATGACTTTAATGATTATAATTCTGTAAATACATATTTGTTACGGTCGCGAATCACATTTTAATTAACGTACAACTTAATACTAACCAACAAATAGCAATTTCGTAAAAAAAAAAAATTCGCGGGCTACCCTGGCGCTTTCGCCGCTGAATGCAGAATGAATGATAACTGAATGCTGATGGTTAATCTCGAGTAGCAGAGCATTCATAATATCACACGGACGTTGGTCATATTTCATCCTTTCTCCAAAAGTCGAAGGGCGTCTACTCTGTTTACCGAATCGCATACTGTAGCATACATATTCACAACCATTCGACAGGATATCTTGTCCAAAATGTTGCCTTACCCCTCCGACAGCAAATAGTTATCGGAAGAATAGAAGTCGTCTAGTAGATATAATCTGACAAAATTTTCTGATTGATTTGTGAAGCGTTTAGAAGACTCCTAGGATAAATTAATTGATGTTCGATTTGGCACGGAAGCGTATCAAATACGTTCTTCAATCTTTATCAAGATATTTCCAGTTGACGGTTTTACATAAGCAAAGTAAGTACTAGAAACCCTAACTGACCTGATCCCCTCCTTGGGCGCGTACTTGGGGAAGTGTTTCAACATCTTGTAGGACCTCACAACGCGCACCGGCTTGCCGCTCCGCCAGTCGTCGCCCGCGTCTCCGCCTTCTTCATTTACGTGTTTGACTGCACAGTTACGCGCTAACGCTCTGAGGAGGAAGGAAATTTATGTTAGAACTAGCAGCGCCCCGCGGTTTCTCCCGCATAAGTGTCGATCCCGTGGGCTTATTGGGACAAAAACTATGTCCTTCCCCGGGATGCAATCTATCTATCTGCCAAATTTTATCGAAATCCGTTCAGTGGTTTAGCCATGAAAAGGTAACATACAGACCGAGTTACTTTCGAAATTATAATATTAGTGTCCTATGGTTTGGTGCATAGTTTAATTTGCGACCGTGAACTGGCAGAATAGGCCACTATCTCGTGGCTCTTCCGTCCGAAAACCGGATATTAATTTGGATTTAATACACATCATTAATCTCCTGCCGTTATCCCAATCTATTTGGTGTCGGCGCAACATGTCTTTTCCTTCCATACTTCTCTATTAGTCGTCATCTCGGTAGTCACCCCTTTTCTAGTCATACCACAGAATAAATAGTACAAGTACAGAAGAGGCTCTTCGCGCAACAATTAATAGAAATAGCGACTCTTGCTACTAAGCAACAAAGTGCAATTCAGCTCGCATAAGCGCTGTGCCTAACGCGATATTCACCTAAACGTTGCCGCTCTCTTCTAACGCGTAACTCTGTCGCTGTCTGGCGTGGAGTGACGCGCTAGCTGTGGCGATAGGGTTGTGGGCTTGCCGCTACTACTATATTCATCGTCTATCTACCTATTTGACCACGTAATCTATCTTATGTTTGATGCGTATGATTACACGGTCAATTAGGTAGCTAGACAATGAATATTAAAGTCCGTCATTTGTAATTAACAAATGAAAACAAACCTTTAATCTTTAGGCTACCTAGATACCTCTTTGTTTAACATTCCTAATAATGTTTTCACATGTTCGTAGAAGAAATTAAAACATCGAAAATTCTTCTTGCTTACATTTTCACTATACTAATTCTTAATTATCTCCTAAACGCGTGGACAGATTTACATGATTCAAACGGATAAAATGGTTTTAGACCTAGACCTGTTATTTGACACCAAAATCGTTAAGATATATCAACAAACAAAAAATCACATTTTCAAGTTGCTCTCGTAATTATCCACATTCCGTCAAAAGAGCAATGCTTTAAACCAGCCATTCTTGTTGTTCACTATTCGAAACTTACTTAAAATATTACGCGCGCGCGAGCTCTGCGCGCGAGCGGTGACAACCGACTGGCGGAGTGGCGGCGACGCCACACGAAAGTGTAGGCAGTTATCGCTGTAGGTACGGCCGAGTGAAGGAGGCCTGGTCATACTATCTTTCACACGTCCATCTATCGTTTATTTGGGTTTCACCTACTTTTATAGCCATCCACACACACTCTTAGACAACAGATTTAAATTGTAAATAGAAACAAACTTTATTCATTTCAGCCGAAAGACGTCTACTGCTGGACATAGGCCTCCCCCAAGCACCTCCACTTCGACCGGTCCTGTGCTTCCCGCATCCAACGGGTTCCCGCGGCCTTCACAAGGTCATCGGTCCACCTTGTGAGAGGCCTTCCAACGCTACGTCTTCCGGTACGCGGTCGCCACTCCAGAACCTTTCGGCCCCATCGGCCATCTGTTCTGCGAGCAATGTGCCCTGCCCGGGTCCATATTGGCTCACCTAAAGTTCTTTACCCGAAATTGTTCTTCCTAATGATTTGTAATCCGAATGATCAGTCTTCCTAAAATTTTTCATCCTAACGTTTTCATTCATAATATTTGTAGTGCTACCGGCGATGTTCATAACACTCATGTTTCCGAAAATTGTAATTAATAATATCATTAATGTATATATATTTAAACTCCTACTGTTTTTTATCATAACGCTTTTATCCCTAAACATAATTACCATAATATTAGAAGATGATTTATTTATAGTTTTAATTTGAGGGTGTGATTATTATTTGGGGGTATGCTTTACAGTTGGTTTAATACTCAAAGGCTTTACATAACGTACTGAGTTGTGTCTATGGAACTACTGTACTTCCACACCCGGCGCGTTTTGATAGTAGCTATTTTTTTTGGATAGAATAGACTCTTTTTAGTGTAAATTTGAAAACCGCAAAGTTCGCAAAATCATAGTGGCCGAGAAAAGAAGTACCAAAGTTTTTTTTTATCTACAAAAATATGTGGTTCGGCATAGTCGACGGAGCCCCGCTTCGCGGGGCCCCTATTTCTGTCTACAGGGTTTAAAGGAACCTAACACGAAGGGGATGACGGGGGCTCGTTCGCTCGCTTTGCTCGCTCACTCGAGCCCCCGTCATCCCCTTCGAACCTAACCTGTCCGAGTCGGGGTGCCCCAAGTCCCGAGCTCGCTTCGCTCGCTCTTGCATCCTAAGTTGTCATTACAAATGTGTTACTTTTGTAATTATATTATGTTGGTTACCGATATAAATAAAATCTAAACAAAAAAAAAATCTATAAAAAGAAATTTAAACAAAAAAGATATGACTTTGAATAATAGTGTAAAAGGTGGTTATATTGAGAAAATATAGGAAAACAAATAAAAGTATAATAGATGTTTATTGCTACAGACATTATGAAGTTGAATGCTTCGGAATTATGAACATTAGAGACAGAGTAGTTAGGAATTGTGATGGTTAGGATGACAAATTTTAGGAAGAACATTTTCGGATTTCCAATTATCGGAGTTGAAAATTTAGGTGAACTTTGGCGCACCCGCCCTGCCCACTGCCACTTAAGTTTGGCAATTCTTCGGGCTATGTCGGTTACCTTGGTTCTCCTGCGGATCTCTTCATTCCTGATTCGATCACGCAGGGAAACTCCAAGCATAGCCCTCTCCATTGCCCTTTGGGTGACTTTTAGCCTTCTTATAAGGCCCATTGTGAGCGACCACGTTTCAGTTCCATAAGTCATCACTGGCAACACCATGCTGGTCAAAGACTTTCGTCTTGAGACACTGCGGTATGGGGGACGAGAAGATATTGCGTAGCTTCCCGAACGCTGCCCAGCCGAGTCGGATTCGTCGATTGACCTCTTTCTCGAAGTTAGACCTACCTAACTGGACAGTTTGTCCTAGGTAAACGTACTCGTCCACGACTTCGAGTGTAGCGTCTCCGATTTTTATGAGAGTGGGTGTTACATGGGCATTTGACATGACCTTCGTTTTGTCCATGTTCATTTTAAGACCCACTCTTTCGGAGGCTCTACTGAGGTCATCGAGCATTGTACTGAGGTCCTCCATAGTCTCAGCCACGACTACGATGTCGTCGGCAAACCGAAGGTGAGTTATGTACTCGCCATTGATGTTGATGCCAGCCCCTTTCCAGTCCAGAACCTTGAAGACATCCTCCAGTGCAGCGGTGAACAGTTTCGGAGAGATAACGTCTCCCTGTCTCACACCTCGCTGCAGAAGGATAGGTTTCGAGGCCTGATCCTGGAGTCTGACTGACATAGTGGCGTTTTCGTACAGAAACTTCAGCACTTCGATGTACCGATAGTCGATCTGGCACCGTTGAAGAGACTGCAGCACAGCCCATGTCGATCGAATCAAAGGCTTTCTCGTAGTCCACAAACGCTAAGCAGAGAGGCAGGTTATACTCTTCGGTCTTCTGTATAACCTGTCGCAGCGTATGTATGTGGTCTACGGTGCTAAAGCCTTTACGGAATCCGGCTTGTTCGGGAGGCTGGAAGTCGTCAAACCTGCGCGCGAGACGGTTCGTGATGACTCTCGAAAACAGCTTGTAAACATGGCTCAGGAGTGAGATGGGCCTATAATTCTTAAAGAGGGCATTATCGCCCTTCTTAAAGAAAAGTATCACCACACCTCTGTTCCATGCCTGTGGTGGTGTTTTGCCCTCGAGTATGACGGAACCAAACAGCTTCTGAAGGGCCTTCAGAACGGGTTTTCCGCCGGCCTTCAGCAACTCGGCCGTAATTCCGTCATCACCCGGTGCCTTGTTGTTTTTGAGCTGCTTCAGAGCCATCCTAATCTCGTACAGGCTGACGTCCGGAATGTCTTCGGTATAGTGCCGGGTCAATCTAGCTCTTGGGTCGTTTGCCAGATTCATAGCGGGGTTATTTGTTGACGTGTATAACTGTCCATAGAACCCGTCGATCTCTCTCAACAGCTCAGGTTTGTCGGATACGAACCTGCCATCATCGGTCTTCAGTCTCATAAGCTGGCTCTGCCCAATAGACAGATCTCTAGCAAAGACCTTGGAGCCTTTATTTCGCTCTATCGCGTCCTTAATACGATCTGTATTAAAGCGGCGAAGATCGCTTTTCAAGGAATTAGAGATCCGTCTATTGAGTTGCCGGTAATTTAGCGCATCATCCGTAGACTGCAGGATCATATCGCGCCTCTCCTTCATGAGCCGCAAAGTAGGATCAGAGAGCTTCTTTTTTGAATTCGCACGGCGGGTCTTGAAGATCCCGACCGTATGGACAGTTTCCACGAACCCATCGTTATAATCGTCCACGGAGCTCCCTAGGCATTCGAAACGATTCTGGAGTTCGGGCTGAAAGCTCTCGGGGTTTTGGATCTGGATCGGTGCTGGACGGAGCGTAGACTTCATCAGTCGAGATCTTTCCAGCTTGATATTTAAGTTCAATGTGCCTCTTACCATACGGTGATCACTTCCGGTTTTCACCGCGTTGATCACAGAGACATCATTGAATACTTGCTTCTTCGTCGACATAATGAAGTCAATCTCATTTTTAGTTGCACCATCCGGGCTCTGCCAGGTCCACTTTCTATGCTCACGTTTTCTGAAAAAGGAATTCATCATAAAGAGGCCTTCCTTCTCCATAAAACTGGCCAGTAGGTGGCCCCGGTGGTTCCGACATCCAACTCCAAATTGCCCCACTCGCAGCTCATCATCGTTACGTTTACCCAGTTTCGCGTTAAAGTCCCCCATGACAACGGTAAAGTGAGTTTTAGAGCCGTGCATGGCTCTGGAAATATCCTCATACATGGTCTCTACCTCATCGTCGGGGTGTGACGAGGTCGGGGTGTAAACCTGTACGACCTTCAGCGAATACCTTTCGGATATTCTGAGTATAAGGTACGCCACCCTCGTCGACACACTCTCGATCTTCACCACGTTGCTCACAAGGGACTTATGGACGATAAACCCGACACCACCGTGGGACTGCTGGTTGCCCTCCCGGAAATAGTTTCCGGATTTGAGGATTATCGAGTCCTCCCCCTCTCTTCGGACTTCAGATAACCCCACTATACTCCATCGTATCTTGCTCAATTCTTCCTCGAGTTCGGTGATCTTCTCGTCGGTCCGGAGTGTACGCGTGTTGTATGTTGCCAGGTCCAGTTTTCGGTGGTTGTGGTAGCCGGATCTCTTCCGGGGATTCTTAGCACCCCTTGCCTCACCGTGGCCTTGGCCGCTACCGTAACCAAGGGTAGGCGGGCCGCCGGGTACTAGGGGCCTAGTGTTTTTTGTGCTTGTCATTCTTGGAGGGGTTTGCCATAATCGCCACGCTTGGCAGGCGGGTTGGCGATCGCAGTATAGTATGGTGGTGGAATGCATAGAGAACGCTGCTGCCCATTCTCCGGTACGACCCTTAGTCGCTTTTTACGACACCCCCGGGAAGTATGGGGTGGTGCAATTCTTTAAGTCCGACACCACTCAGACAGAAACTTTATTAGTCAGACAAAGTTTCTTTTGCAATATCAATAGACGTACAAAAGGAATGGTGTTGAAAGGAACAACACTGATTGGTAGTGTTTCTCTCTCGCACAATGTGGCAGTGTTGATTTTTCGTCTACTAACTAACTACCACTAACTTTAAATCTGAATCTACCAAAAATACCTGCAATTTACCCTTGTCAAAAATGTAGATCAAGTATCTACATTTTTGACAAGTTCTCGACAGTGATTGTCGAGATGAGATTGCGACTAGATTTTAAATTTTCTTTATTACGGAATGGGCCTCAGTCATGAGATTACAAATTTTTAGTCTTTGCCCCACGCAACCACGATCTCCAAAAATCTCATCCTGCATACAGATGGCCAATTTATAAACATTTGAAGGAACCTACTTGTTTTCCCTTGTGAGCGTTTGATCACAAGACTGCTCAGCGGTGCGCTTGTTCCCGGAGAGGTCTCGGCCGCCGCTGCCCGTGTATGTGAACTCGTTGCCGTAATCTACGTCGTCTTCGTAGCCGCCTGGATAAGAAAACGTATTATTATGACGACATCATTAAAATGACCACTAGATATGCAATACATACGAAATCTACTTAATGAAAATCTTAAATCGTCAATTACTGACAGACACAAAACTAAACCGCTGTTTCTAAAAGCATGTTTGCACCAAGAGCTCCTTATATAATGGAGATGAGCACTAAGAAAGAATTTTTGAAAATCCATACCCTAAATGAAATTTTGAATGAAAGTTCGCCATTCAAGTAGCTTGATCAAAAGTACGGAACTTTAAAGGAGTTTAATTCGATTTTAAATTAATATGCTGATAAGATGGTATAGCAATCTTGACCAGAACTTCGTCATATTATGCATATGACGGGTCAAAGACATAATCACACAAGCGAGAACGACAGATACGTTCATTGACAAGCAATGAGTTCAATGTTATTCCCAAAAACCACGGAATCGCCGCGTCTGGAGACGGCGGTACTAATGAAATTCGTGGCGCCGAAAGTGTGTTGAGCGCACAACTTCAATGTCACGGGGACCACCTTCAAAGCGGTCAGGTTCCTATACGTCATTGACAATCTCTACAGACGGACGGCTCACATCTCGCGTGCGCATGCGGCACCTCCCCACAGACAGCGGCCCTCCATCCTGCGCCGCACGCCTGCCACCTGTGCACTTGATGATCTTTTGGCTGCGTCAGTGAGTAGAGTTCTCACAGCTGATTTTTGGGCCAAATATGTTTGAACTTTTTATCATTGATACGCTTAGAAGAAGATACTTCATTTGCGTGGTAGTGCGATTAAACCCGCCTCTAGCAGCGGCCGCCGAGGTGACGCCATGCCAAAGACTGTCAAGTGGAGAAGGGAAGCGTGGTGAAGTAGAACAGCCCTAACGATAGGCATACCTACAACAACTGACCAATTGCAGCCGCGCGTTCTTCCTCGTCCCCCGGCCCGCGGTAGTGAGTCGTGTGCTTCGACGAAATCTGCCTATACGCTCTCTAGTGGTTATATTCTCTTTGCTCCATTGTCTGTGGTTATTTCAAAACTGATCAACGGTATTGTAAGTTGTTTGAGACTTTTCTTACCTGACAACACAATGCTGTACGCGCCTTCTACGTCACGTCCGTGTATTCCGGATACAGGCGGTCGGTGGACTCCCGTTTCTGATAACTGCAGAATCAAATAAAATAATTTCTAAATATGTACATGTACTTAGCTTAATTACTTTTAAAATACTAAAACGAGTTTGATGTATTACTAACATTTAGGCCCGACGTCCACGAACCCACTTAGTAACCAGGGGGCCTAAAAAGGCCACTTTAAGCAATTCCTCAAAAAACGAGTAATTTCCTGAATTCCCAGTAGATCAGTAGCAATTCCTCTATTTTTCGTAAAATGGTGACACATAATAGCTGAATCCTATAGAATTCAATTTCAAACAGAATCATATTTGGTGTAAATATTACCGCATGAAAAAAATAAAGACCGTAATTTTATCGGTAAAGTTTCGTTTACAGTTTTTATTGATCAAATTAGTTTTTTATTTTTTATTTCTACAGTTTAAATGTTATTACGTTTATAATATACTCATAACTGTTAAAAAGTCCGCAGAGAAGCCCTGAAAAGGGAAGTTAGAAACAAATAACTGGCAACGCGTATTTTTAGGCCGCATTCCGAATTAAGCGTTAAGTACACTATTTGTAGGAAACCGAAAGATGTAATTGAAGTTAGAACAGTTTGATTCCGATTTAGTGCGATTGGAAGGTCCCGACCGCACTAATTTCTAAATTGTTTACGATTTAGGTGAGTTTAATCGTATCGCTACGATTTAGAGCGGCTTGTTAGTCTTTAGTTTTTCAGCCCGCTCAAATGGATTACATCCCAACTCGGAACGCACCCTTCGTTTCTCCCGCCTCAACGTCAAACTGAATCAAACATCAACATAAACAATCATAATGTGTGTAGTTTAAAACTAGTATTTCGTGCGAGTAACATAGTTTTTAATACAAAGTAAGTGTATAATTGTTTGACTTAAATCATTACTTAAATAAAATGCTGTGCAAATGTATTCAAATGTACGTAATTTTTTGTAGGAATGGAAAGACGTGCAGCTAGTGTCTGAGATACAATGGAACAATCTGCTCGATTTTCTACAGTCAAAGTGGAAGCGCTGTCGGGGTTGAGCCCCTTTTCGAGATCACTGCAGGCCCGTGTTTTGTCCAGACTCGTGCGTCAGCACCAAACCCTAGCCCTGCTGATGCTACAACAGTGCCTCTGCCTCGTCGAACTCGGCAAGCAAGATACCGCAGTGAGTGGATTTTTCTAACCCTACAGCTATTCATATTGCGACTAAGACATGATGACTATTGATAATGATTATATGGTATTTTTATTACGTTTTTAGGTCGCCTTCTGGCTGCACTAGATGAAGCTCGGAGAGTTTTACCTGAGGTGGAGATGCAACATGCTACAGCTGATATAGTAAATTAATAGTGCAGCTTGCTGGTGCAGTCGAAAGACTATTTTTTATTGGTATCCCATAGAGGTAAAGTATGAATATTTTGTACATGCAATAAAAAAATTAACTCATTCATCTATTATAATTATAAAGAAATAAAAAAGGATAACCTAAGTACGATATTTTAACATTTAAATAACACAAAAACTTTGCATAAAGGGAAAAAGGTATCGGGCTCTGTGTCCACTTGTGGTGTCTTCAATGTTGATTTTAAGGCATAGCCTGCGTCACCTGAAACATAATTATTTTATTATTATAATAGTACTCAAATTAAACAATGACGGGGTAGTCAGAAGCCCTAAAGTCTGACAACCAGTCTTACCAAGGGGTATTGTATTACCCAGTAACTAACTGGGTTGTGGAGGTCAGATAGGAAGTTGCTTTATGTAAAATACTGGTATTCAGCTGCATCCGGTTAGACTGGAAGCAAACCCCAACATAGTACATAGTTGAGAGAAGGCTAGACAGATGATGATGATGATTTGACTTGCTAAAAACCACAAATTTTCCTTTTCAGCCTGGCGAAGTTGTTCCAAGTGGGTCTAAGTGAAGGTGATTCCATAAAAAGGAGACAGTTTGCCCCTCCGCAGCTAGCATCGACACTAATCAGAGTCGCAAACCTGAATGAATGAAAAAAAGCTAATTAATTATTATGTTTGTATTAGTTTTTTAACAACTTAAGATGAGAATTGTTAATAATTTAATAAAATATTTTTCATATCACTATTGTTTTATTTTAGTAAAAGGTATAAGTAATATGGTATCCTCTTCTAGGGTCCTCTTATATATACTACTTAATTAAATTGAAGTAAAGTATGATACTATAACAATATCACACCTATAAATCCCTGAAGGGTTAGGCAGAGGTGTACCTATTGTACAACTATATGTGAATATTGTCTATTTATTATTGTATATTTGTAATTTGTCTGTGTGGTGCCGGATGTCTGTGTGGTGCCGGACTTAAAGAATACCACCACCCCTTACTTCCCGTGGGTGTCGTAAAAGGCGACTAAGGATCGTACCGGAGAATGGGCAGCAGCGTTCTCTATGTATTCCACCATCATACCATACTGCGATCGCCAACCCGCCTGCCAAGCGTGGCGATTATGGCAAACCATCCCAAAATTGGGGGAGGCCTATGTCCAGCAGTGGACGTCTATCGGCTGAAACGACGATGTGAATAGAAGATTGTATGCATTTCACGGAGGGTGGAGGGTACAGAGTACCTAAACCTCTATAGTAATAGATGATAGTGTCTATCTGGAACTACTTAGTTAAAAGTGTTGAAAAACACTACTTACTTTTATCACAAAACAATCCCTTTACTTGCCTTAGGGATAGTAAGTACTTATGCCATCGCGGCGGGTACATATGTACGGCTCCAGCTCGTAGATGAGGTCGCGACACACTTTTATTAGCCTGTCTATGCCAACAAATTCGAGATCCGGCATTTCGAACGCTATGTCCATTTTCCGAAGACCTGCATTTTGTCGGCGATCTAGAAGGGTCGTCGTAACCCGCGCGTGCACCAGAAAGTTTTCATATAGGGCTAAATCTGCCATTATAACATTATTTCTTCACAAAGCCTCCAATCCGATTTGTGAAATGTTGCTTTTGACTAACTTCTTACGGTTCCATTATTTGACATTAAAGCAATTCCTATTTTGTGGACTATTTTACGAATCTCCATACAAAATTGTCAAATAGATGAATTGCGTGTTACGAATTGTACACAAACAATATTATGAATTGTCAGATTGTGACCATTTTACGACTTTTAATATCATTCATAATGAATTCCTTTTATGATTCTCCCAAAGTGGCCTTTTTAGACCCCCAGGTATAAACTCAATTCATCAATGAGATCAATGGCGGTCCGTCCGTACACGTCGCAACCAATCAAAAACTGGTTAATAACGCGTAAATGAGTCGCGTTGCGCCATTAAAGTATTAGTGCTTTGACATTCTGGCTACTCATGGGTATTTAAATTTGTAAATTATTACTGATAATAGTAATAACGTCGTATACAACGGGCCTAAGATTTACTTGTGCAAGAAAAATTAAATCTTACCTGTATCCTAAATCTCCAGCACATGCCTACTTCAATGCCGGGGATCGGACCAAAGTGATTGGGCGGCATCGCACATGTCTTCGTCTTCCCTGCAAAGTAGAAGAGTATATTATACTTATGCATTAATTCATATTATGAACAAACTATTATAGACAACATTACATCTGTATTGTCGGCGACTCTCTATGCCATAGGGAGCTAGACTATTGCCCTTAACCAGGCTGAAGTCTAGACACTGGGCTATAAAATTTTCCAATGGAAAAACCAATCTGTCCTATCCCGAGATGAAGAACGGAAGGACCAGGGTCTCCATATAGAAACGCATAGTCACTAGGCGGTTCTAGCACCATATCTATTTCTGACGCTAACCAGCATTGTTGTTTCGGTTAGCAAAGTGTAGCATAAGCACAAATAAGCCTATAATATTCCCACTGCTGGGACTCAGGCCTCCTCTCTGAGAGGGAGTGGGCTGTAATTCCACAATGTAGGACCAGTGCGGGTGGGTAGAAAAGTGGGTGCCTGTAATTTTACCAGGAAAGTAGATTTGAATTTGATATTACAGGTTGGTAGTCTATTAGCAGTCCCATTGGGGTGACGAAGGTGTTTACAAACATTCAGGTCGACCTGACTACCCATATTTAACATCATTTACAGAAAAAAAACATGCACACAAACGAAACACTGTTAATTTATTGCCTTCACTGTCTCACATCCACAAAAATAAAATTAATCGCAAATAACAAATCGCTATCATAGCATATCTAAACTAATACAAATGCATTTTCAATATAAATAGGTACGCATTCGCCAACTGTAGCAAATTTAATTGAATTTCCATAACATAACAAACACAACGCAAAAAAAACAACGCACAAAAATAACATCACGCCTTGAACCCGGAAGAGGTATGCAGAGCTTAACCTATAATAAACAGAGCGTTAGGTTAAACGAGGGACATACTTTGAGGGGAGTTAGTACTCATGAAAATAAACAACTTTTAATATGGGAATAACCCTGAAATCGCGAAAAAAGAATCAGCCGTTTCCTACATTTATGTTCACATAGCTCGTCAAAATGTACTGAACAGCTGATTTTTTTTTCAATTTCAGCTTCGGCCACATAGTAAAAGTTGCTCATTTTCATGAGTACTAAGTGTCTAAGTGTGTCCCCTCAAAGTGTGTCCCTCGTTTAACCTAACAAACTGTATATTTATATAGCGCAGCCAGTTATGTTTGAGTCCCATGTAATAGGAGCCGTCTACTGCAATTGCATAAGCACTTAACCAGCCAATAATATTCCCTCTTGGGACATAAACCTCCTCTCTGTGAGATGGAGTGGACCATAATCTACCATGCGCGCTCAGTGGGGGTTGGTGAATGTCACGTCATTGAATTTTTGGTTCAAGGACATGCATGCATCCTTCACCGGGCACAAAACCAGCCCCTGGCTGCTAATGAGAAATTCCAAACGGAAAATCAGTACAATATTTCGTACGGCCCGGGAATCGAACCCTTACGGAAAGTCAGTACAATATTTCGTACGGCCTGGGGAATGTAGCCCTTACGGACAATCAGTACAATATTTCGTACGGCCCGGGGATCAAACCCTTACGGAAAGTCACTACAATATTTCGTACGGCCCGGGGAATGTAGCCCTTACGGACAATCAGTACAATATTTCGTACGGCCCGGGGAATGTTACCCTTACGGAAAGTCAGTACATTATTTCGTACGGCCGGCGGCCTGGGGATTGAACCCTTACGGAAAATCAGTACAATATTTCGCACGGCCTGGGGATCGAACCCTACAACTACGAGACCAACGAGGAAGTCAGTTTTGACAAAGTTATATGTCATGTTAATTATTTCTTCTGTACATACACTTTAACGTAATGTTTAGTTAGCACTCAGATAATTATTTTAATTACTTAGATAACAATGGCATCGGCAATTAGGTGTGCATTGTTGTATTTAAACATGTATTGACATTATGTATACTATGTTAATATTGCTTGTTCTAAGCGCAGGCCACATTGGGAACGAAGCTAAGTTCGTTTAGCTTCGTTCGTGTAATGCGGGTTGCAGACCAAGAGCTAAGCTAAGTTAGTTTAGCTTAGCTTGCATAGCTGACGCAGTTTTTCATACTTGTGTGCAAACCGCAAACTATGCCACATGTATGAAGAACTGGCTCAACTATGCGAGCTAAACTAAACTTACTTAGCTTAGCTCTTGGTCTGCAACCCGCATAACTACCGCGGGTTTGCATACCTCGGTTCTCACCGCAAACTATGAACCAAAACAACGATGCGATAGCTACATGAGCGATGTTAAACGAACTTAACTTCGTTCCCAGTATGGATTGCGCTCTACACATGAAAAAAATAAGTTTATATCCTTATTAGAAAACGTTCTTAAATGATAGTCGTAGTTTAAGTTTATTGTTGACTACACTTAAACAATACCTACTATTACTTTGCATTTAAACGCAACTTCATGACCTAGTCTTATAAGGGCGACTTTATACGACCGAGTCTTGGGATATCATCATCATCATCATCGTATCACCTGCTGGACATAGCCCTCCCCCAAGAACCGCCACTTCGAACGGTTAATGTACTCGTAAATTACATAGTTCATGAGCCATTTCAATTTTTTTCTAAGATTGGCAATCCATCGGGAAACGCAAACTTACTAGCCAGCTTGCCACCATTTTACAAACAATGAACATCGCGCGTAGCTGCAAGAGCACGTGTAAAGTATAACCAGCAAATTATTCGCATTGCTAGAAAGCTTAAAAGCGCAACAACATGCTAAGTTCTTAGTGTGTGTCGATTCAGAGACGAGCTACATGATCAGTTTCAGTGAATTTTAACCTAAAAAGGCTACATGACAGTAAAACATATTTTTTGACCATCATTATCATCTGGCTAGCTTTTTTCCAACTATGTTGGGGTCGGCTACCAGTCTAACCGAATGCAGCTGAATACTAGTATTTTAGCTGCGGATCTTATGATCTGATTATCAATTTAGAGATACCAAACAAGCTATCTATCTGTTATATCAGTGAAATATGTGAAGATAGATAACACCCATACGAAACATAATTATATGATTTATTCGCTGAAGCCAATAATGCACACAGTCATACAATACAAAAACAATAAGCCTATAAAAACACCACACAAGTCACTAAAAAGTGAGAAATAAAATCTTCTCAAGCAAAGTTGGACCAGACTGCAGGTGTCTATTACCAAATGAAAAAGAATCATGTAACCACGGAAAAATCGGTGTACAACATCAAAAAGACTCTCGCCGAATGCATAAATCTCCTTCTTTTTTTGTAGTCAGTTAAAAACCACAATCATGCACTCTGTCAACTGTCAGGCAGGACGACACATAAAAATTTTCCGTTTTTACAAAAATATATATTTATTTTGAAAAATTCATTCAGTCTCAAAAAATCGCAAAGAATGTGCGCAATTTGGATGTAGTACCAATGGAACTGTGGAGTTGACGCTGTGTGAGCATGCGTGTTCCATCACGCCACCCGTTCGATGTCCACCGCGCACAGGATGGATAAGCACATGAAGTAATTTTTTGCTCCGTTGGTGTAATTGCTGTATGGCGTTCCAGCAGGAGGATAAATAAATAAATCAGATACTAACCAACACAAGCCATCCCTCGTCCCCAGTCCCGCTTAGTCTTAGAAATCTTCTTGGTCTGCTTGGCCGCTCCGGGCGCGATGACGTCATTGGGGTCTCGCTTGCAGTTCGGGCAGTACCAGTCTTCTTCTGGCAGCTCTGTGAGCGGCGGGTCCAGGCAGATCATGTGGTAGCCGTTGTTGCATTCGTCGCATAGTACTATCTATAAGAAGTGGAATGGTTATAAATGATATGTATTTCTGTAAATTGGTAAATAAAACACTTTTATACATAAAAAATAACATACATATTAAAACTAGATGAGTTTTTGATGTTTCCTACTCTGTGAAGAAAGACCGCAACAAACTAAGTCAGTCTCTTTTTAAGTCCAGACAAAATCATGGTCAGGCCATTTGATTTGTCTTTTATAGAAAGAACCACTCAGATTTGAGTGGACCTGTCCAGTCAGTGCATGCATTTGTCAGGAATCATGTAGCTCAACCTTATTATAACTCTTTCAGAAGTTATAAGCTAAAAACTGAAAGAAGTCCGAATGTGTTTCGAGGTTTTCCGAGCACCACACAGTTATCACAGGTCTTCCAAAGCTGCAAATATGGTTTTACACTATTGCCTCTATCCTAATAACATCCCAAAACGGTGTAGTGCAATTTTTTGTAACAATGTTTTAAGTGAAATGTTTTAATGTGCCTATTTGATTGATTTGCGTTTGATAATTTGGCATTTTAACATTTTATTTGATTTTGTATGAGCTATTTTATTTTATTGTATCAATTTTTTTTATTAAACTGGTCAATTACACTTCCCTATGTGTTCATAACTGTAGCGTAAGGCACGCATTTTTCGTTCTTTCTTTCTAAAACTTCGGCCAAACCTGCGTGTCAAGTAAGCTATAGCGCGACACGAAGCGGAAGCGTCAACAACGCGAAACTAATCGTGAACACCTGAGCGACTAGTGGTCGCGCAGGTTTGGCCGAAGCTTAAATGAGTTTATGAGTAGAAACCACACTATTTAGCACAACTAGAATAACTTACTTTCTCTGGGAACTCCTTCCCTGAGCATAGGTAACAACCGCAGTCTTTGCACAGAGTCTCTTCATCATCACGACACGTCAAACAGTTCAGTGGCACAGATCCTGAAAGTTTACTCAAATAGATTTTATTTGTATAACTTATAGGAGATTAAAACATTCTGTAACTTGGCTGAGAGATGAGCAGCCTAAATGCGCTGCGCAAAAGCGCCCTGTTGGGTTGTCAGCCCCAGCTTCGTACGGTTTTTACAACTTGACGATACATTGAGATTTCTTTATAACATGTAAGTTTAATATTAATGTATTATATACATAAACCATCCGGAATAAATTCTCTAAATTACACGAAAAACGACTTTAATTTGTAATATTTATAGATATGGATATTCCATGTACTTTCTATTTAATAGATACTTATATATTAATCTGGGTATGTTTCCGGATGACAGTGAGGTGGATGTTTACTTTGGCGCATAAGTGTCCTACTGTTTTAGTATTTACTTGTATAATTAGTTAATCATTTAATTAAGTAGGTACCTTGTGTAAATAATAAGTTGTATTAAATATTGTAAAAGAAAAGTTATAAAGTGATAAAAAAAACTATCTTTGAAACTTACTTTTCTCTGGGGGTGTGACCATCATCTTCTTGTACTCCTCAGACCTCTGCGCCAGCGGCACCACCTCCTCAATGGCGTATACCTTGTCATGCACCCTCAGCTTAGTGTCATTCTGCGGCACGGCGTCACGGCCCAGGTAAAGGGTTCCTATTAACTCGTATATTACTCGCAATTTCTTGATCTCTGCAACTTTGAAGTCATACCTGTGGGTAGAACAAATTTTAGTCTTTTATCTAAGAAATATTTGAGAGTTATTGGCAGCTATTTTGTAAGTACCAGTAGAAAACCATAAACATTTATTTGTTCCATGAAATACTGTTATTATCCTCATTATCTTCCTGCCCTTGTTTTATGTTACTAGGAGTCAGCGCAACACGTTTTCTTCTTCCATTTTTCTCCATCAACCGTCACGCTAGCATTCACTCACTTCTCTTGCATAATAATATGAATCCTCACACAACCCACTCAAAGAAAGAAAGAAAGAAAAATAGTTTATTTGGACACATTCGTCTTTTCTTTGGCCTTCCTGTCCCTCTCCATCCATCAACATTTATATTCATCACTTCTTTAGTTCCATGAAATACTGTACTGTACACTAAATTGGCTGAAAATGATTGTCCTGGATATAAGTGAGTATAATTTATATCAGCAAATTCGACCATGATACAGAAAAAAAATTGGTGGGAGGTTGTATTGTAATTGTTTATTTTTAACTTACCAGTATCCTCTTTCCAAAGGTTCATCAGTGTTGTGGTTGAGCATCACCTTCTGCCCTACTTTAAGGTCTTTAATGTCTATTACTGTTCTTGCTCTAGGCCTTATTTCTTTAAGTTTACAATACATATTTGAATCTTCTTCACTGTAAAAGATAAAATTATTTTTGTAAAAAAACATTGGTGAAGAAAAATGTATTAATGGATCTGAACTCCTCTACTGACACAATTAATAATAATATCATTAAATAACTATTATAAATTATTGTGTATTCTACTCACTCAACTTGGTGAGGATGGCTGGAAAGACATGGGCTAGGCAGGCAAGGAACAGAGAGTAACGGGGCTGAAGGAGGCCTTTGCCAAAGGGCAAGAGACTCAGAACTTATACTAAACATGTTTTGTACTACAACTATCACTCTAAAATAAGGCTATAAATCAATAAATTATTATTCTACTTACTCAGTCTCTAGTTGTACTTTATAAAGTAGTGCGTCTAAGTCCTTGGGTTCCTCAGTTTTACTAACTTCCTTGTCATTTGGTTTCTTCCGCACTGCTTTAGGTGATTTAATAAAATACCTTGCAATGCCTTTACTTTTGGTCTTTGTTAAACTGTCCCCGTTTGCCTTCTCACTTGGTGGTTTGTTCTCCACATCATTCTCTTTATCAAAACTCTGGTCACTGTTGTCAGAATGTGAATGTTCTACTGTGTCATTTGTTGAAATGTCTTTAGGATCTGGTATATGTGGAATGTTAGGATCGTAGACTATTCTAGTTATTTTTGCTTCTAACCATGAGCCTAATTCACGGTCACGCATGTCTATTAAATCACCTACTTCGTACAATGTGCTTTCTGCATCTGTTAAAATTAGCCAGGAATTAATGAAAACAGTTAGGTTAACTATGCTCCATATATAGTGATGAACATGCTGACTTCATGAAGGTTTTCTCTCTGTAGACATAGACAAGTTAAATTCAAACATACCTTTATACTCTACATTCTTGTCAGTGGACACCTCTGCCTCTTGTTTGGTGTCTTCAGTCTTAGCGCCAGTCTCCTCAGGAGTTTCTTCGGGCTGTGCCCGCACCATGAGCTGGATAACGTCATTGAGTTTGATGTTGTAGTCGTGGAATGTGTATCCATTTTCCAGCTGAAGTGAATATTACATACATAAATTTATATATTTATATCTATTACTGTTATAACAAAGAGTATTGTATGTATCTATATATTGTTTGTGTATCTATAAGATGATAGGTAATTTAAATAACTCACATACAAATTATAATTATGTTAATGATATTGTTTTCTAAGTGGATTTTAAGCAGTTTCTAATTTGTAATTATGTCTCTCTCTCACTGAATTGTTGTAGGTGCACAAAATATAGATTAGGTACACATTAAGAAAATGAGAACATAAAATATAAAATTGCTCCCCCCATAATAAATCCTAGGTAGAACATGAAATAACTAAAAACTTGAAAATTATTTGTAACTTGTTCATACCATTTAATTAATGTTTGGATTTATTCATATGGCAGGTAATTAGTTATCTTACTTATATCAACAGATGATAGTGGAAAACTAAACATTACAAAATAAATACAAATAATGCGCAATATCTACAATTCACAAAAGAAGCCAGAGGTTAGATTTAAAATATGAATGCATTGGCGATTATGTAGAAAATGTGTGAATGTCGTGAATGAGCATATAGCCATAACATCTAGCATTTGTTATGCCGCCCTTGGTAGTCATTATAATCTTTGTCTTGATGACTTAGGAAGAACATAGTCAAGGCAATTAACAGCAGTTTGATGGATACCAAAATGGCAGTCTTTCATGTTAGAATTTAAAACCACGAGGCTCTCGCCATGTGTATGACAGTGTAGGAGTTCATACAAACAAGTTTCATACTAATCGTTAAATCATGTACCTATTAGCACTTTGCATCGCGGCATTTTTAACGGTCGCGATGTGCTGTGACGTCACGTCTGGCTTACGTGAATAAACACTGAATTCAACATGATAACACCTGCATTATAATTTGACCTCGTTACTTGTGTACTTATTTATGCCTATAAACCGAATTTAGGATAGATTTTAGATACAAATTAGGTAGTAATACTTACCAGCTTCCCGCCGTAAAATAATCTCTGTAATTTCGGTTGAACACCAAACTTCTCTTTTATAATTCGCCGGAACTGATCTATCTTTGTCAATTTAGACTCAACCACTACAACGGTATCTGGCTTACCAAATATACGTATCCGCACGTGCATTTTGTATAATTGAATAATTTATAACGATATTTTACGACATACAGGTATTCATAGCTTTTTATTTCGACCGTGCGTGACAAAAAATTGAAATGACATGACATAACATAACGGATAAAATGGCGCGAAAGTTTCGCTGTCATTGTCAAAAAAAATAGAATCAGTACGTTCTCACGAAAACTATCAAGGAGGAATGCTAGAATAGCAAGCAATGATATAATGATAATTAAATTATTCCATGTAGAAAACAGCACTACATAATCCTCAAAAAAAAAAATAGCAATATATATTATACTCTTATTCCAAAGAAAATCTTTGTTATAAAAACGAAATCAGCTTTAGTCGATTATTATGTTTAAATCGGCAATATGTTTTCTGTCATTTCAAAATTAGCAACGAGAGCCCAAGAAGCTTATAGATAAAAGTGGAGACAACACTCTAAATACCTGAGTGAAGACTACTGTGGTCGGACACTCTCTTTCTAAATACATACATATGACAAAGAAAACACATATCACTGTCTCGTTCTTATGTGTGTATTTAGAAAGAGAGTGTCCGACCACAGTCGTCTTCACTTAGGCATTTAGAGTGTTGCCTCCACTTTTATCTAGAAGCTTCTTGCGAGAGCCTAACTTTCTTTGAAGTGTCCATAGTGGCACAGACAAAGCGCTTGGCCACACTGGGGCGTGGGCGCGGGGCGGGCGCGGCGAACTTAACCATAATTATGAACTTCCATTGAAGTGTCCATAGTGGGCACGAGCATTGACATAAAAAAGTATGGACTGGAAATACCTACAAAAAAAGGGTGCATACCTACAACTCGTTTTGTCGCATAAAATGGCTGCCACTGCTAGGGTTGTGTCAATCAAGGAACACAGGTGTTGTTGAACAGAACAGAACAGAACAAGAACACAACAAGGAACAGAACAAGGAACACAAAACAAGAACAGAACAAGGAACACAATGTTGAATTGTTGTTTTCCAACATTTGCATGCAGTTTTAAAAGGTAAAATCCTTGTATATTTCTCGCAAATCTCAATAATACAAAAAGTAAACAACCATTTGACAGCAAAACTACCACGAAACTTGTCGCAAAAGATGGCTGATACGGCACCTTACCTACAATTGTACTACGTCACGTCAAAATGTTGCCAAAATGAGCAACAACTTAAAATATTGTTGTCTCTTTTATCAAATACGATTATCTTATTAGAAAGAACGAGACAAAACGATATTTCGTATTCTGAATCATATTTCACCCATATTTGTATAAGCAAATGTATGTATAGAATAACGCGGCCTCTCCATGTTTTCCTATCTCAATGGGCACGAGCGCACCCGACGGGCTGCTCGGCGCGGGCAGCGCGTGGGCAAACACTGGACCAGTGTGACCAAATTCAATATTTTAATACTTTTTCGATATATTTTGTCGACTTTTCCGAGCATCAGTAATTTAGTATTTTTGGAGAAAAAAAGTTATTTAAAAAAATAAAAAACCCGACTGTGGTAAAAAACTGAAAAGCTAAAAACAAGCCCATTTTAAATTAAATAAAAGTTGGAAGCAGGCGGGACCCATAGCTTTTCAGTTTTTTACCGCAGTCGGATTTTTTATTTTTTTTTATATTTTTTTTTTATTTCCAGCTTTTTAAGGTGAACGCAGACTTGGCCGCACTGCACGCGCCGCAGTCTTCGCATTCGAATTCTTTATATGAAGTTCTATGCAACCTCGCACACCCACCCGCGTCGCAGTCGCCGCAGTCCCTGAAACGACCGAACTCCCCAAGCCGCTGCTGATGACGTCACCAACGCCGGCGTGCACGCAGCGGACGCTGCGGCTAGCGCGGCCCGGATGACGTCATTCACGTTCACGGCGCAACCTGAATGAAAGAAATCAAATGCGATGCGTGCGGCGACGGGAACGACTGCAGTGACTGCGGTGCGGATAGATGTGCGAGGCCATTAACAAAAAGCGATGACTGCGGGGACTGCGGAGACTGCGGTGCGGCCAAGTCTGCGTTCACCTTTAGTTTACAAAATAAATGTGAAAGATTTCGCAAACGATTTAGTTCTTGGTACTTGTTTTTTACGATTTTTCACTTCGAATTGCTTTTAACCGTATAAGTTGTATATATTTTTGTAATCACCTTTTAAAACCCTTTTGATACCCCACTCGATAGGTTTTGAGAAAAAAATTTTTTTTGAAGACATAATTTTGCGCTAAGGTAGCCCGCGAAATTCAAATTTTCTTACGATTTTTGCAATTTGCTGATCAGTTCTTAAGTACTAAGTGATACGTTGATTAAAATATGATTCGCGGTCGTAACAAATATGTATTTACAGAATTATAATCATTACAATCAGTAATACAACTTGTTAAGTTAGTATAATCCCCAAATGTCAAGATTTCATGAAATAGTCATTCTTGGGGAGTACTTGGTCTTAGAGAGTTGTGTTGATGACTTTAATGATTATAATTCTGTAAATACATATTTGTTACGGCCGCGAATTATATTTTAATCAACGTACAACTTAATACTGACCAGCAAATTGCAAAAAACGTAAAAATAATTGAATTTCGCGGGCTACCCTGGCGCTTTTGGTGCAAGTAAAAATTAACGTTAAGCTTAACATTTTCATTCTTCGACTGTACAGACATAAACAAAGTATTTTTAGAAGATGTGTTGAACACGGCCCTAACATGTTTTGCATATTATTAACCCGCCCCGATGACCTCATTACCCTCCTCCAGGAGAGCAATAGAGCAAGCAGTACAGTGCACAAACATATTTGTTACGACCACGAATCATATTTTAATCAACTTACAACTTAATACTGACCAGCAAATTGCAAAAAACGTAAGAAAATTTGAATTTTGCGGGCTACCTTAGCGCTTCCTCCTTGATATTTTTCCGTTATGTACCTACTGAAAAACAACTTTGAAAAAATACAGCTTCGCTCTTTGATCATATCGCATTACGGTTATAAGGATGTGTGATTTTGTGCTGTTGTCAAATAAACAACAACACAAAACAACATAAACAACTGTAGTTAAATAGTCATTGAATTTGGAGTCTACATGCTGTACAATTACACAATTTTACCACAACTCTTAAATAGGAATTTTTACACTTGAACCTAAAACAAATTGGAGGAAGAGTCGGGGTCATAGGCAGTATTACCGTAAACAGTAGGTAACTGCTTCGGCGGCGGTGAAAACCTTTAATTGACTTATTAAACACAAAGCTATAAACTGTGCCAATTATTTTATCAAACCTAATAGGTTTTTGATTTCGCTATGACGATATTTGCTATTAGTAATAAAACGTCGACCATGTCAGCCGTTTGGTTACTTTTATGTGTCTTAGCAATACTTTTAAAGAATGCAAGCGCAAAGCTGGCTTCTTTGGTAAAGTTTTTATTTCATGAAAAAAATCGGCAACAATTATTATAAACTTACAGTTTTATATTAATCATTTTACTACTATCCCTGTTTTAGCATCCAGTTCTTGTGGCCCGTTCATCCCTGGATTGGATGCCAAGCAGAATCAATTCTCTATATTCTGATGTTGGAGCCTGGAGTGGAAAATTTGTACGTTTGAACTACTGACAAACTGACTTTATAAGTTAACAAAATAATATTTAAGGGCTAACTGATAACTGACTTTTCAGAGACCAGTGATGGACGAAATAGAATCTGACGAGGCTTTGAGATTCTACCAATTTCTAAATTATTTGGATGGATCGAGTTTTGGAACAGGTGGATAGATTTCGAAGCAATTCGTTCTAAAACTATTTTTGAAAAAAATATTAAAATAAAATTTTCTGATTGCCAGGTCCTATTGATGAATTTGTAGATGCGATGGGCAGATTAGCCAATTACATGAAACAACAGAACAGTAGGGAAACACAAGCACGTGGAATGCGTGAACTTGAAGCAATAAATGGTGAAAAAGGTAATATCACCTCCGAATTGAACATGACGAAAATAAATGTTCAGAGAGTAATAACGATTTACATAATAAGCGCGGCCTAATCTTAGCTTTGTACGGTTTACTGCTTTTAGGGCAGAAATGAGCAAAAATTCTATGATAATTTAGTAATTTTTTTTTAGGAAACAGTATTAAGACCGTGTTGGAGGTTAGTACATTAATCATGAGAAAAAAGCGCAAGTTCTTTTGTACTGGAGAAGTAAAGGAGCCTATTGTTAACAACAAAATTATTTGCAAGGTAAAGTTTGTGAATTTTAAGTAAGTTAAATTACATTTTATTGATAGGTATAATTAACCATACTCCGTTGTTTAATTAGGACAGGATTCTACTTCCTATTGCTGGTGCTTCCTGCAGGGATGCTATAATGTATTGGCACCCAGACTTAACCGAAGAACATTATTGTGTTGGCGCACTTGAAGCCAAAAGTGCCGTTCACATTATGGATATTGAAGGTAATTTTATTGAAATAAATCATCGGTTTATTTTAAATATTCATTCGTAATCATGATTTATTTTGCTCGTAGGTGATATGTTTTGCAAAGGAGACGATTATTCGAAGCGAGAGTTTCTTTTAGCTTGTGATTTTTATGAAGACCAAGAGGCTCCAGTTGCCGATTTACTTCAGTACTATCCCGATCCTGATCCTGAAATTACTCCAAAATTGTTCTAATCGTTACTATTGAAATAAAATTATCGTTTGAATCCCTCAAACTATTGTCTCTTTTTTCAACTGTCGAATGCAGACACCCAGATTGATTCGATTTTGTTAATTGGCTTGTGCTCTTACAACTACCATGAGCACGATGTGGATAGTTTTACAGTCCTTTCAAAGTTATTGTACCTCTGATTTTGTATCACTATCCAAAGAGTGATATTTAATCTCATTCTATTTAGTTGTTATAATGTTGCTGCTGTCAGAGGTAAAATAGCTGCGGACAGACTATACCTACTCAAATAGTTTAGATAGTGGTGGCATTATAATGTATTGTATAACAGGTTAACAGTCTACCTACCTGATTTGAATACACGTATCTTAAATTAAATGAATTGTCAATTTCTAAAAACTGATGATTTGTCTCTGTACCTATAGCGGCCATTAGACGCTCAATCTGACTGATGTATGACTGCCTGACTGTCATCTGACGGACATTTGATTGAGCGTGTTATTATGGAAAGAAAACGTGAAACATGTGATTGAATGTCTGATGTCGAATATCTAGATGTTGATTTAGGTCTTCAATCATGCAGTCACTAAGTTATGACTGAGCGTGTAATGGCTTGCTGTTACTCACGCATCAGTCACGCGTCAGTCAGTCGTGATTTCAACAGGGATGGAAGCGTGCCTGTGTTCGGCGACGCCATCGCTGCAAACACTTGACGCGTCGGCACCACCAGCAGTATTGCCGTTGAATAATTTAGAAGTCGAAAAGGAATTTATATTTATGTTGGAAGCGTATCTCATTTTGTGGAACTCTAAAAAGAATGGTTACACAGATAAGTATATGTACAAGGCCATAGAAGCTTCATTAAAACTGTATTTAGTATACCAAAAAATTAAGCCTTATGCAACCGTAGATGACGTCAAGAAGAAGATAAATACGTTCTAATATTTTTTTGCAACCACGATCGATTTATTTCAAAGTTTTCTTTAGACACGTTTCTTTAAAGTTATTGCAAGGATACACACAAGGCACACTTTAACTTTATCATTATCCATGTTCTCCAGACAGATTTTGTACTCTGACTGAAGATGTTCGTGTCTGATCGTCTGGGCATCGCTTCAGTCTTGCTTGAGTCGGTGATCAAATATCAATCAAATGCTGTCAGTCAGATTGAGCGTCTAATGGCTGCCTTTGTGAATGGCCAGCAGCAATAGTCATACAATAGGTAAGAGCCATGATAACGTCAAAATTAGGGTATAACATAATCGATTGATTGAATACTCGACTAAAAGAGTAGAGAGTTGTGCATTTTAATATTGATTGAAGGAAAGATGAAAAGTAAATTATATCTGTGTACTTTTTAAGAAAATGAGCGGCACCTCGAGGTAGCGCGAAAATTGTCGCAAAATCGCTCCGCGCCGCAAATCGGCCGCGTGTGTGTGTACTTTGTAGTGCGGGAGAGACTGCGGGCGCCCGCCGCTGCCAATTATTTCCAAGCCAGCGTTATTTTTTTCGGAATTTCTGTTCAAGTGTTCATTATATAAAGCGTAAATATTAACATGTCAATGAAGTAATTTAACAGTTTGTTGAGGCAATTTCAAACGAGGGTTTTATTTGAATATTAATCATTTAGAAATGTGAAATGTTAACATCTGCTTAGTTAGGTTAGCTATGTCTAGGACTGACTAAACCTTTACTTTTCTTAGCGGAAGAGCATTTTAAAAATTGCACTAGTTGAATAAAATTGCAAAAATGAGTGATGAAAAAGTGAAGATGCGAAAGCAGCTTGGGCTGCTTGAAGGGGTAGCTATTATTTTGGGGATAATATTCGGTAGTGGTATTTTTATATCGCCCAAGGAGGTTTTAGAAAAAACTGGTTCAGTATGGGGCGCGCTATCGGTCTGGGCCGTGTGTGGAGTTCTAGCGACCCTAGGGGCTATGTCCTACGCTGAATTAGGTAAGTCTAAAGTACCCGTTTATTTTTACTTTATAAAAGTACGCTGCAAATTCTTTCCCGCAGATACGTCGCAATAATTTGCGATAGTTTATGTCTGACTATTAAATCTATCATATAGTATGTTTCATTTTAAAGTATCTGTTAGAAAATACATATAAGCTGCTGGGTAACTAGAATTTATTTATTTGTTGAATGTCAAAGAGGGCAACCTAGAAAAATATCACAAATTCGTAGCTATAAACAGTTGATCTTCGAAGACTTACATTGATTTGTTTATTTACTTAGGGCCTGGTTTACAGTTTCTTTACAAAAAAACGGCACAGTCTTCCAGATACAAATAAATAAACAATTTTTCTTTCTTTTTTAAATTACCAGGAAAGGTTTGACAGGAAATTACCTGGTTTACTTCAGAACGAGGAATCATGAGATTCAATTCAATGTATACACTGTCATTGTTATTTTTAATTGTGTGTAATAACTCTTGGAAATTTTATGAGGAAACCAGCATGTCGTAGAATCAAAAATTGGAAGACATCTGACATCTACCAACCCGCACTGGGCCTGCATGGTAGATTATAACCCACTACATCACAAAGAGAGGAAGTCTGTTTCCTAGCATTGGGGACATTACAGGCTGATTATGAAGAACCAAGTACCTATAGTCTTGAATATTTTATGGTGACTTTTGTCCCTGAAATTGAAACAATAAGGGGACTCGCATCACACTAATATTGTCTTTAAGAAGAAATATTTTATGGTGACTTTTGTCCCTGAAATTGAAACAATAAGGGGGACACATCACACTAATATTATAAAGACAAAAGTTTGTGTGTGTTTGTATGTTATTTCTAGATGCATAAACGGCTGGACCAATTTTGATAAAATTTGGTATGGAGGTAGCTGACACCCTGAATTAACATATAGGCTACTTTTTATCTCCATATTTCCACAGGATCGAAACTTCTACAGGTGAAACCGCGGGGCGCTGCTAGTACTAATAGATTACAGTTTCTGCGCTCAACATTCAGTTTCATTAAATTGAATTTAAAAAGCTGTGGGACCAATGGGATTTCCCTTGTATAATAAGGAACTTCCCTCAGACTCTCATACCTAAAATAAGAGATGAATCTTTGAAAACCTTTCTTAGTGCTAACCTTCGTTATGTATAAGGTATTCCTCTGCAATATATCTTATTCGTCTGTAAGGTATTTCTCTCATTATTTCGTGCTTCTAGACCCAGCAGCTTAGGCTGTGTGTGTGCATGGTCTGTCACTGAATGAGTTAAGGATTGTTATTAACTAGATATGTATAAGGCTCATGTTTGACCACTAATCTGCCTGATAGACGATAGTGCATGCGAAACACAAAAGAAAGTTTGAAATCCCGCAGATTTTTGCTGAACACAAAAATAAATCCATTTGTAGCATTGGACATCTTATCATAATACAAGTTAATGTACTACATATAAAGACATTTTTATCAAACACTAGCTTTTGCCCATGGATTACAAAATATTACAAAGGCACTCCTCTTTTTTCCATGATTTATCTTTTCTTTGATCGTACATAATAAGCTGATCTTGTATTTCTAATTCAGGTACCACATTGGCACAAAGCGGTGGGGATTATCACTACATTAATGAGGCATATGGACCACTACCAGCATTCCTGTACCTGTGGGACGCCAACTTAGTATTTGTGTAAGTAATATTATATCTATATATATTAAACATTATATCTATACTACTAAAAATAAAGCTGAAGTGTTTGTTTGTTAGGGTTCCGTAGTTCCTACAAGGAACACTTATAGTTTCGTCAAGTCCGTCTGTCTGTCCGAGGTTTTGCTAAGAGACCTTTAGTACTAGAAAGCTGTAATTTTGTAGGAGTGCGTATATTAAATACGCCGATAAAGTGGTAAAATAAAAATTTTGAAAATATTTTTTTTTAGGGTAGTTCCCCTACACGTGAAGTGGGGATGAATATTTTTTTCGTCGTCTACCCCATCGTGTGGGGTGTCGTTGAATAGGTCTTCTAAAATGACTTGGGGGTTGCTAAAATAATTTTTCGATTGAATGCACCATTTACGAAATATTAAACTTTAAAGTGCAATTTTTTGATCAAGTAGGGCGCCATTTAAGACCCAAACTGCTGCACAGTGGGTCGAAACGATGATTTTAGTGACTTAGGGATCAACTTTGTTTTTTTACTTTTTTCTTTATGCGGATCGATAGAGCTCATTAACCTTAATAATAATTGTTCTGATGCTTTTTTTCCTAAACTTGCTCCTTTAGGTGGAAAAATTCATTTTGTTATTTTTTTGTATGGAGCGGATCAAATTAAATTAAATTCCTGCTAAGTGGCGAGTGATCCCGCTTTGAAACTATATTTTTCTTAAAGCTTACCCAGTCTACTATCATTTGATGCTATGAACATTTGCATAAAGTTGCAACACTGCCAAATAAATGAATCGAAAAAAATGAAAAAATACATTGAATAATTTTTATTTTCTCAAGTTCTTTTAAGTAAAAATTGATGTGGAATAGTAAGTAAAAGCACTTAATAATTCACATAAGTACTTAACAACTAACGACAATATATTAAGGTTCGTTATTAGCTTAAATTTACTAATTACGTATAAAAATGTGGATATCATTTATCTATAAATTTCTATTTATGTTTAATGACTGTAATTAACTTGACTTTTTAATTTATAAAAAAAAAACAATGTTTTTCACTTTAAGTCATTACTTTAATGTTAATGAGGGTAGTAGAAAAATTTGTAAACTAATTGTCACTGGAAGTATAAAAAGATCTATTAACATATTATATTATATATAGATATATTAACATCTATTGTGATTGTGGTCGTCCCTTTTCGTTATAATGGAAAATTTAGTTCACAATTTAGATTTATTTATGATTTTAAGAGAGCAGCTTATGTCGCTGTCAGATAGTAAAAAACACTTCCAATACCTACAAAATGAAATAAACGTGACGCAAGAGAACAGTGCTAAGCTCCAAAAATTCTGTACGCGCTTTTGTTCAAATTTAAGTGCAAGATGGGAACGAAGTAGTCGCACGTTAGCACCGTTTTTAAGAAGAAATGGTGATTGGTTAGAAAGTGCGGTAAACTGGCCCGAAGGAGTAATATCTGAAACTGTGAACACTGAACAGGAAAGGCTCGAGATTAGTGATATTGAAGATGTTGAAAATCTACCACCATCTGCTATAGAAGCTTCAACATCTACATTTACACCTCGAAAACCTTTCGAAGAATTGGGCTCCAGGCAAAAACGAAGACGCGTTGATCAAATAAACCAATCGCTTTCGTTATCTCCGGATGAACTGAAAGTTACTATAATTGCTAGTTTAAGAAACACTGGAAATGAGGATGTAGGAAAAATAATGAACCATTTGCTAAATCACCCCGAAGATCTAGAAAAAGTTAAGCAGTGTTTAAGTGCAAATAAAGCAAACAGTAGTACATATTCACCCGATAAGGCACTGGCTTTATTAGTTTCACTTAAATTAAGTAAGTGGCAATATATAAACCTAAGAGAAGCAGCCAGTGAAAATGGGTCTGATTTATACCCTTCTTATTATAAAATTAAGCAAGCAAAGTCAAAATGTTATCCAGGGAAAGAAGACATAACCATAACTGAAGAAGGAGCTGCTATTAAACTGCAAGCATTACTCAACTTGACGGTTTCTAGGCTTTTAGATCTAATTGCTTTGGATTTGGACTCAGCAACAGTGTTACTGCTTATAAGCAAATGGGGCTTTGATGGAGCCTCAGGTCAAAGCAATTACAAACAAAAGACTGAGACAGAGTTTGATGACTCTACTATATTGATGGCCAGTCTAGTTCCTATAAGGCTTCAACAATCTGATGGAACAATTGTTTGGGAAAACGACCGACCATCATCGACTTTCTATTGTCGTCCGATAATGTTTAAATTTACCAAAGAAACCTAGACAACAGTGGCAACTATTAAGGGTAATATAACAGAAGAAATAGAAAGACGTCTGCCAACAAGAATCCACCAAGTAGAAGTTAAGCATGAATTGTACCTGACGATGATAGACGGCAAAATAACATCATATTTTTCGGATACATCTGCAGCTGTCTGTGAAATTTGCAAGGCAAAACCGTCAGAGATGAACAATTTAGAGGCATTTTCTCAAAGAGAAAAAAACGAGGAAATGTACCAGTATGGTATGTCATCCTTACATGCCTGGATAAGATGCATGGAGTGCTTACTTCATATCGGTAAATACAATTTTATTGCTTCATATTTTTTCATGTTTGTAGTTTCCTGTGAGATTATTTTTAAGTGACATTTCTTTTTGTTTGCAGCTTATCGTTTGGACTTCAAAAAATGGAGTTGCAGAGGCGACGACAAAGAAAAACTGTCCCTTAGAAAGAGTGCTATACAGCAAACATTTAAGAGGGAATGCGGTTTACTCATCGACATAGTCAAACAAGGAGTAGGCACAACCAATGATGGCAATACTGCCAGAAGATTTTTCAGGGATGCAGCAACAACAGCCCGCATAACTGGGATTCGTGAAGATTTGATAGAAAGGTTTCACGTGATTCTTCAAACCGTTGCATCTGGAGAGCGCGTGGACCTTTCTAAATTTTCCGAATTTTGTAAAGATACGGCAGAATTGTATGTTACCTTGTATCCCTGGTATATGCCTTCCAGTGTACATAAATTGTTGGTACATGGGAAAATATAATAAAGAACTTCGGTGTCATACCTATAGGGAAACTGTCGGAAGAGGCAGCGGAAGCTCGTAATAAAGATTTTAGGAAATATAGAGAGATTCATTCTAGAAAGGTAAGTAGAACGGCGACAAATGAGGATGTTTTACACAATCTTCTTTTGTCGTCTGATCCAAAGATCCCAAGTCTACGGCCTCGATTGGCGAAACAAAATAGAATGATTCTCTCTCCAAAAGTCAAAGAGCTTCTGGTGAGTTTTCCTTCAGAATCCGATTTAGATTTTATTGATGTAGATAATTTACAAGATAGTCATAGTGATAGTGAATAACATTATTGGTAGATTATAAGTTTCTTGTTTTTTTTTATTAGTTTGTATGTCATGACTGAAAGGAAATAGTAAATTTGTTGTTGTATGTATAGTTAGTTTTAAGTTTTTACCTTTAGTAAATTTGTATTAAATCTAATTTAAAAGATTTTATATGTTCATTAAATAAACAAATAGAAATGAATACATCCACATTTTTAAATAATACGTACTTTTAGTAAATTCAAGCAAATTAGGGGCCTTTAAATGTATTGTCGTTAATCTTTAAGTAATTATGTGAATTATTAAATGCTTTTACTTACTATTCCATATCAATTATAACTTAAAAGAACATCCCTTTAAAAAATGAAGCTTTTATTCAAAGTATTTTTTTCGATCCATTTATTTAGCAGTGTTGCAACTTTATGCAAATGTTCAAAGCATCAAATGATAGTAGACTGGACAAGCCCTAAGAAAAATATAGTTTCAAAGCGGGATCACTCGCCACTTGGCAGAAATTTAATTTAATTTGATCCGCTCCATACAAAAAAATAACAAAATGCATTTTTCCACCTAAAGGAGCAAATTTAGGAAAAAAAGCATCAGAACAATTATTATTGAGGTTAATGAGTTCTATCGATCCGCATAAAGAAAAAATTAAAAAAACAAAGTTGATCCCTAAGTCACTAAAATCATCGTTTCGACCCACTGTGTGCTGGCGTGAAAAATCTGGAAAAATTCACGATGATAGTGCATTTCATGAACTTTAAAGGAAAAGTATAGAGGTTAAGATAATTTTATTAGTTTAGTAGTAATAGTCGTTGAACTTGGGTGTTGGATAATTTTGTACCAAATACAAAATCCTTAGCATTAATCCTTTAATAGATGAAGTAAAGTTCATTTCAAATAAACTTGCGATAAAGTTTGTTCACCTCCTTCTACTAATGTATCCCAATTTTTCCAAACCATACGAAAAAAATGGCAGTGTCGGTAACACGATCAAAACATTGACTTACCTACTCCGTGTTTGGTATTATGAAACTCAACCGATGCAATGTTAGCGACAGTTTTGTATGACGAACGATATCTATCGTAAGTTATTTGGACTTTTTGGTACAGGGTGGTTGAATGACATTTATCGCAAGTTTATTTGAAATACACTTTAGTTGCTTGTTTATAACGGGTAAAGACTTGCATTGAAAAAGATTTTTTTTTTTTTATCAGAATAAAGAACAACAGAATCGTACGACATTGTGATAACGGGCTACTATGGAACCCTGCACTGTGCGTGGCCCGACACGCCGGCCAAGTGGTTTTTTACATAATGCTTCAACAATTGACTTTATGACAAAAATGTCTATGAGAAGTATAAAGACAATAAATTATTTTTTTTTTTTTGGACGCGTTAATCTCTGGAAGTAACAGTCCGATTTGATTGGATACACACAGTGGTAATATTTTTGTATTTGATAGCCCATTTCTTGAGGAAGGTTGATAAAAACGGACGGTCGGTTGGTTGGTTTGCTGGTTGTTCTTGAGTTTGGTTGGTTGGCTGTTTAATATCACGCTACGACCTTTAGGAGCCGAGAAAAAAAATGAGAAAGAACGCTAAGCGAAAACGATGGGATGGAACGAGGGTCGAAGCAGTTTTATAAAGATCTGGGGGACCTAAAAAAGACATTTTGGAGAATCATAAAAGGATAATATTATGAATCGTAATATGGCGAAGACAGTCCGTCTTTTTCTTTTTGTCGCTGCACTACGTAGGTATAATCAAAGAGATTGGATTTGGATCGGATTGATTGGTATTTTAGCACAGACAAAAAAAAAATAACTGTAAAATGCTTCACCAAAGGCATTTGATACGAATAACTTAACGGTTAACTGTCTATTATGTTATCCTTTTATGATTCTGCCAAAGTGGCCTTTTTAAAGTGGCTGTTATTTTAGGATATTGTGTATCTTACGATTTCGTTCACGTGGAAGTTGTTAGCTATAAGGTAAAATATCTGGCTCAAATTTTTCCCTGTCCTGTGATTTACATGATTCATGCAATTGTTTCTACTGTATGAATAATTGGATATTAAATTAATTAGTTAATTATTGTTATTATAATTAATAATATTTAATCATTTCAATTGTTTGTATGATGTGCAGCCTAGAACTATGGTAGGCTTTGCAGAGTGCGAACGTATTTATAAATCATGCTGTAATAAAATCTATAGCAAAAGCAGGATACCTACATTGTTTTTGTTTTTTGTTAAAATACCTACTTAGTCATAACTTGTTAGTCTAGCTTGCTTGCGTATTGATAAAAAAAACCGGTCAAGTGCGAGTCGGACTCGCGCACCGAGGGTTCCGTACTTTGTAGGTATGTAAATAGTTGTCAGCGGCGGCCCTAGATTTTTTTTAGGGGGTGCAAAATCTTAACCTGGCGCCCCTCTATGTACCATGTTCCTATGATATATGCATATAATAATAATAATAAACCATTTATTATCAGGTAACAAAGACCCATAGATACTGTTCACAAGTGAACCATAGCACCACGGAACCCTAATCCAAACATTGCAATACAGCTAATTTCATCTTAATCGCTAAATCAACGGATCACAACATTTATTGTACAAAGTTCGGATCAGCATCAGCACTTTGTCTGACCGAGTTACGAGA
The DNA here is from genome assembly GCA_916614155.1 of Mesoligia furuncula. Classification (NCBI taxonomy): domain Eukaryota; kingdom Metazoa; phylum Arthropoda; class Insecta; order Lepidoptera; family Noctuidae; genus Mesoligia; species Mesoligia furuncula. Next base: position 39,198,586 of record OU744790.1, read on the forward strand.
GATAGCTGCATCAACAACATCACACATGGATGACGGAAGGCACACACACTAAACAAGCATCTATGTGTATTTAGTTTATAATTAGTATATAAGATGTAAACTTTGTAAATAAAATTAGTCATCAAGCTGGAGTCGTGTTTGATTCCTCTCCGTCGAGTTACCCCTCACTGTGGCCAAGACACCTTTAGCCATCAGTACGATCGATCCTGTGAGTCTGTGGGATCGGCAGTGAGATATCCACCTCCTGTGTACATTGCACCTGGTACACTTACCTTGCCTTCCTACCCGCTCCGGTCTGTTGCCTTAGGTCGCTGGTAACAGGCTTTCCTGCCCACACAACAGTACTAGTACGTTGTGTTATGGTTTGTACGTTAGGGCTAGGGCGTTAGGGCTGATAGGGTACTAGGGCTAGTCAGACAGGTAGGCAGTGAATTGTAAGAGCTAGGTTGTAGGCGTTAGGGGCTTAGGGGTAGGAACTTAGGTCGTTATTGCCTCTATCTAGCCACTCTGTGTTCATAGGGAGCGGCAGTTGTAGCACACTCAATAAACAACTAGCAGCTGTCTGTGTGCACATTTTGGTCCTTCGAGCCGGATTTTCCCGGATAACCGCAGTCCTTTCATTCCCGTAGGTCGACTGACAGACTTACCAGACCAGGGTTCGGGGGTAGGTGAGACACTTAGCTGCCATTCGTGCGGTAGCGGATCGGAAACCGACCTCCCACAAGCGGGTCTCACCGGTATTTTGAGAAGTCGCACTTATCGCAACGAGGGTACAGATCGCAGCTAAGTGTCCTATACCTGAGAAAAGGCTAGGGCAGTTAGGGAAGAATGGACGCACAAGAAATAAATGGAATCATAAGAAGCCAGGAAGCGGATTACAATGAAATTAGACAAATATTCACCAACATCAAGAAAGACTCGGCGACGAGAAAAACTCACAAATACATCGCAGACAGGAAAGCGCGACTCACAGAAATTTTTACCAGAACGTCAATTAACCACACACGACTAGAGAGTCAGGATGTGATGTCTGAACACAAGTACATCACTGCCAACTACTTTGACGGCGTCAAAAAACTTTACGAGCAAGCCCTAGAGTATCTAGTAAAGTGTGAGAAAAGGTTAGTCGTTGTAGGACAACTCTACGAACCAGGAGACATAGAACCTCAAGAAGATGACGACATCAACTCACCTAAGTTGTTTATTCAACTGTTTCGTATCAGTCAAATGCAGAAGAAACTACAATCAGCAACTCGTCAAATGTCGGAAGATAAAGCTACGTGGTGTTTAGAATCTTTGGTGGCGAACTTGCAAAAACAGTGGCAGGAAATTGAAGACACGCATTTGGTTATTTTAATGGAAAACAGCACTCTAGACCACAGCTATTTCCGAGAAAACACGTTTGAAAGAACACAAATGGAGTTCGAATGCGTGGTTGACGAATTAATAGCCAGGGTCAGTCAAAACTCCGCAAAGACGAGCCATAAAACAACAGTGAAACTACCGAAAATAATAATTCCGACATTCAGCGGTAGCTATGAGTCATGGAGTTCTTTCTATGACTTATTTTTGAAGATCGTACATGAAGACAAATCGTTGAGTGACACGGAAAAAATGCAGTATTTAAAAACGCATATACGCGGGGACGCCGCTAAGCTGATTAAGCATGTAACAGTTTGTGACGCAAATTATGCAACCGCGTGGAATCTGTTGACGAAGCGATATAAAAATGAAAGGTTAATCATTACGAGGCACATTGACTGTATACTGAGCTTGCAAAAAATAACAAGGGGCAATGCAACGACCTTGCGACAGTTGCATGATACGATAAATGAGAACCTAGAGGCGTTGAAATGTCAAAACATCGATATATCGTCATGGGACCCGTTTTTAACAAGGATACTCAGTAGAGTATGGGACTCAGAGACTGATGACAGGTACGAGCATCAAGTGACAGAACCTAACAAGCTACAAAAATTGTCGGATATGATGCAATTCTTGGAAAAACGGTTTAAATGTCTGGAAACGTCTAGTACCGGCAGAGAAAGCACATCTATAAATAGAGTGCGCGATGACTCGTTCCCATCTATGAACAAACAGCAAGAGACCTATAACTGTTGGTTTTGCAATACTACTGAACACAACATTTATCAATGTACAAGTTTTAAAGCGCTGTCGGTACAGGATCGTGACAAGGCAGTAAGCGAGAAACGGATGTGCAAGAATTGTTTGGTTCATGAAAACACGAAGAAGTGTCAAAGCACGAAAAAGTGTGGATATTGCAATAAAAAAGGTCATCATTCCTATTTACATCGAGACAGCTACCAGAATGGTACTGCTCGGCATGAAAAAACTACTACGAAAAAGGACAACTTGTTACCTACAAGTATGTCTACTGTAAAGACCAGGTCAAATGTGTCTACAGTTAACCAAACAAACGTATCAAAAACCACACTGCTAGCAACAGTGTTGGTACATGTACAGGCTTCGGACGGGACACGGTACATGCTAAGGGCGTTGTGTGACCAAGGCTCAGAAGCTTCGTTATGCACAGAGGAGGTAGCGCAACTATTGGCATACCCGCGTAGCAAAATAAGAACTGAAATTGTCGGAATCGCTGACGACAAACCAAAGTCCTCCAACTATGCTATACATGTCAAACTACAACCAAGATTTCCGAGTGAGTTTAGACTCCCAGTTACACTGATAGTACTACCAAGGTTGACTGGGTGCTTACCCGACAAGAACTTACCGGAATTACAGTCAGATTGGCTACAAAACAAGCTAATTGGTGATCCTACGTACTACAAAAGAGGACCGATAGATATAATATTGGGAGCTCAAGAGTACAGCAACTTATTACTAAGTGGGTTACACAAAATTCAAGACGGAGTCATTGCTCAGGACACAGAGTTTGGGTGGATGTTATCCGGAATTTGTTGTAATACTACTAGTACAAACTCAGTAAAGGTAGTCAGTATGATGACACGTACTGGGGAAATTCAACAATTAAATAAATTTTGGGAATTGGAGGAAGTTTCTGACACCTACCAAGAATCCCATGAAGACCAAGTTTGTGAAAGCTACTACAAAGAAACAACAATAAGAAGTCCAGAAGGAACTTATACAGTGAGGCTACCTTTCAAAGATTCCAGTATGGAGTACGGGAATTCTCGCAGTAGGGCGGTGGCGAGACTTCTGCAGCTTGAACGAAAATTCGCAAAAAATAAGGATCTTCACACACGTTACCAAGAGTTTTTGAACGAATACGTTGAAATGGGCCATATGAGGAAGGTCCCTAAAAACGATTATTACCAAGGGAGATACTATATTCCCCATCAACCAGTAATCAAAGAAGATTCACTGACCACTAAGTTAAGGGTAGTGTTCGATGCATCGAGTAAGTCGGATACCAAGGTCAGTCTGAACGACAACATGTTTACGGGTCCAAGAATGCAACAAGACTTAGCAGTTATTCTGGTACGATGGCGTAAACATAGAATTGTATTTATGGCGGACATAGAGAAAATGTATAGATTCATAAACGTAAGCGAGCAAGACTTAAAATACCAACGCATATTATGGAGGAAGTCACCGAAACACACCATCGATGAATACGAGTTAACTACTGTGACTTACGGTACAGCGTCAGCACCGTTTTTAGCAGTTAGAACACTTCGACAGCTGGCGTTAGATGAGAAATCAAACTATCCCGTTGCCAGTCAGAGGACCCTTCACGATTTCTACGTAGATGACATTTTGTCAGGGGAAGACAATGTTGAATCTGCAAAAGAGTTACAAAAAGGTCTTATACATATGCTGAAGACAGGCGGTTTCAATCTCAGGAAATGGTCTGCTAATAACGCAGAGTTGTTAGACCATATTTTAGATGAAGACAAAGTTAGTCAAATGATGAAGATCCCGCTAGATGAAACTAGAAAGTCACTAGGAGTGTTATGGTCACCGCACGAAGACAGTTTCAGATTTCAAATTAAGGTTAATCAAAATGAAAAGCCAACAAAACGGTTCATTTTATCGGAGATTGCTAAGATATTTGATCCTTTAGGATGGCTAGCACCTGTAATCATAAACATGAAACTTATAATTCAGGAACTTTGGACAAACGGTGCAGAGTGGGACCAGCCTGTAGATGACGATATTAAAAGAAGGTGGAGTGGTTTACAGAAAGAACTGAAGTCGATTGAAAACATTTCCATCCCGAGATGGTGTCATTGGTCGCCTGACTGTAAAATAGAGTTGCACGGCTTTAGTGACGCGTCAGAAAAAGCGTACGGGGCAGTAATATACTGTCGTATATGTGATAATAATGGTGAATATAGTATAACCATGATACAAGCTAAGTCAAAAGTAGCGCCGAAAAAGCACAAGACAACATTACCAAAATTAGAGTTATGTGCGGCGGTACTACTCACACAGTTAATGGAAAAAGTTATAAACGCCATGGAAATTAGTGTAACAAATATATATTGTTGGACTGACTCGATGATTACTCTCGGCTGGATTAAAGGAGAAGCGGAACGATGGAAGGTTTTCGTAGCAAACAGGGTGTCTGAGATACAGAGGATACTACCACGAGCAAGGTGGAATTACGTAAATACGTCTCAAAATCCGGCAGACCTGATCACAAGAGGAGTTACGCCCGATAAATTAGAAAAATTAACCAGGTGGTGGAGTGGTCCGGATTGGCTAAACACGGATAACATACCCAGTACCAAAACAATACCTGAGATCTGCGAAGAGATTAAACGGTGTTATCATATTACAACGAAGTCCCAACTACAAAATAATGTGTGGGACAGGTTTTCAAGTTTTCAAAAAATGGTCCGAGTATTGTCATACTGTTATAGGTTCATACACAAGGAAAGGAGGGACGATCCGTTGAGCTGTACGGAAATTAACAGAACAACTAAAACGGTTCTTTTATTGATACAACAATCAATGTTCGCTGAGGAATATGAAACCATAAAAAACGGATTATCATTAAGAAAAGGGAACAAGTTGACATGTTTAGATCCGTTCATCGACAGCGATGGATTATTGCGAGTTGGAGGAAGATTACATAATTCAGAACTTACGTATGATCAGAAGCACCCAATTCTGTTATCTCAAGATCATCCCGTAACAGGAATGATGATTCAAGACGCTCATTTAAACACATTACACGGGGGTAACAATTTAACCTTAGCGTATACACGACAGAAATATTGGATACTTGGAGCAAAACGAGCAGTGAAAAGTTATATCAGGAAGTGTGTGAAATGTATAAGATACAGATCATGCACAGCCACACAAAAAATGGGTAATTTGCCAAAAGCTAGAGTAACAGAGTCTTATCCATTTTCTCACACTGGCGTAGATTACGCAGGACCAGTCCAGGTTCGAGCAATGAAAGGCAGAGGGCATAAATCCTACAAAGGCTATATTGCAGTGTTTGTGTGTTTAGCCACAAAGGCTATACATTTGGAACTAGTAGGTGATCTGTCGACAGAGACATTCATAGCCGCCTTGCGAAGATTCATAGCACGCAGAGGCCCAGTGTCGCACTTGTATAGTGACAATGGATCGAACTTTGTAGGAGCTGCGAACTTTCTACATAACGAAATGTTAGAAGTAACACAATCAAGCAAGTTTCAAAACACTATGGCCAGCATTGGAACGCAATGGCATTTCATTCCGCCATCATCTCCTCATTTTGGTGGGATTTGGGAAGCAGGAGTAAAGTCTATGAAGCATCATTTGCGAAGAGTCATAGGAGAACAAACGCTTACATATGAGGAATTGAGCACATTTTTGCACCAAATTGAGGCTTGCCTAAATTCAAGACCGTTATGTCCACTAAGTGAAGATGTTGATGACAATGTCATATTGACTCCTAGCCATTTTTTGATAGGACGGGAATCAGTAGGAATTCCAGATCCACTGTCAGACAATAATACGGATTTAATAAACAAATGGAAACGTATTCAAAAAATGAAGAGGGATTTCTGGAACACCTGGTCCAAAGATTATTTACATCAACTACAACAACGATACAAATGGAAAACTAATCAAGAAAACCTAACGGTAGGAACTTTAGTAATCATAAAAGATGAAAAAATCAGTCCAAGTAACTGGCCACTTGCAAAAGTCAAGGAAATACACGCAGGAAATGATAAGTTAACAAGAGTCGTGACTCTTCAAAAATCATCGGGGTCAATTCTTAAGAGGTCAATTCACACGTTAATTCCATTACCAATTCAAACAAATGGAAGCTGTAATGATGGAAATATAACAAATGTGGTACGAACTAATAGCATTACCGTGGTTAGAAACCATAGAAGTAAAAGTGATCAATCTAAGAAATGTAGTGTAATGTCAAAATGGTTCATATATTTACTAATAATGTTACAAATATTGGGAACAGCTGCACTAACATATTCGGTAAAAAAGGTGCCATCAGGATTCTACATTGAAGAAATCGGTACAGCAAGTATAAATAGAGGAATATTCCGAATAGAAACAAGTTTTGAGAGAGAACACTTAGAACAAGATTTCTATAGAGTGAGGACAGTAACGTCAAAATTCCGGCAGTTATGTACAAACGCGGAAGAATTAAGTGACACATCACATTGTAAACAGTTACACCATTATTTAATCGAAGAAGAATCGAAATTTGAGCGAATTAAAGAATATTTAATGGAAGTAAATCAAACTAGAAAGAAAAGAGGAATCTTAGGACAATTACTGACATCAATCTTTGGCGTAAATGATGAGGTTTATCGAGACATAGACTCGTTGAATATGAATCAACAAAAACTCATTGAAGCTGCCAACCACCAAACCAAATTTATGATATCAACTATTTCACAAGTCAATAAAACAGAAGAAAAGATAAAGCTAAAACTTGAAGGTTTTCAAAATAAATTGAACCAAGTTATTGATTATATGGACGCATACAACCATTGGTTCAGTACAGTTGACCATAATAGCATAAGCATACGCATTATGCAAACTTATCAATTAGCAGTTAATTATATATCAGAAGTCATGGATCATTACACTGGGTTTTTACAAATCTACTTGACAAAGGCAACGGTTTATAGCGTAATATCACCAAGGAATGTCAGTGAATTGATATCGTCAGCAAACCAAAAATTGCCGTCAAATTTAAAAATAGTTCAGCAACAATTATTAGATACCAAGATATCAGAAAACGATACCCATATACAAGTATATGCCTATTTTCCTATAAAGGATATATCTAAATACATGTTAATGTACGTTACACCCGTTCCGAACATAAAAACAGATAAGTCAGTGCAATCTATAGCTATACCTAAAGCTTACATAGGATTAGATTACAATAACGAATTATATTTTGAATTAAACTACGACGAATTTAAGAGTTGTTTGCAGAAATATGCTCACTTTATTTGTTTTCCTGGGGCGGTGAAGAACATGCAATTAAGCGAAAATTGCATTGTTGACCAAATCTTCAAAAATCAAACAAATACAAAATGTTTGTCCAAAACGTTTCATATACCGAATAAAGTTATATGGAAACAACTATATATGCAGAATACTTGGTTATTTATAGTGCCCGACTACATTACGACGTCAATTATTTGTGACGGAGAAAGAGAAGAGTTAGAGCTTCGAGGTGTTGGTGTAATTCAAATATCAGATAGTTGTATCATGAAAACGGTTAATAACATACTAAGCGCAAAAAGAACTGTGTCATTACCAATAGTTATGTCGTACTCGAAACAATTAGATTTCACAGTAAATACTCAGAATGTTGCTAACAACTTAGTGAATCTAACTAGGGAGGAAGTAATGGCTGATTCAACAGATAGTTTTCAACATTTAATAAATAAAGAGAATGCATTACAAACCAGTTTAGATAATACTGTATGGACTCAAATCAGCTCTCACACATATTTAACCAGTTTCGTATCATCAATAGTAATATTAGCAATTATATTGTTTATAGCTTGTTATGGTCGACGTATAGTAAGTTGGCTAGCAAACATCGTGCACACACCAAAAGGAGGAGAGTCAGCAAAACCAACCGGTCACCCAGCCAGAGGACAAGGACAGGTTGCAGCAACCCAAAGGCCACCAGACAAACCACCCAGGCAGCTGCAGTCAGCAGTTTCCATGGAACCGACATACAGTCAACCAATACCGAAGGAAGAAAGAAGACCAAAACCAGATTCACGCCGTAACCAAACGGCTAATTTGAGCGAAATCGTTGAATTACAACAGATGTAAGTCATCCTTTGAGAGGGCCAGAATGTTCACAAGTGAACCATAGCACCACGGAACCCTAATCCAAACATTGCAATACAGCTAATTTCATCTTAATCGCTAAATCAACGGATCACAACATTTATTGTACAAAGTTCGGATCAGCATCAGCACTTTGTCTGACCGAGTTACGAGAGATAGCTGCATCAACAACATCACACATGGATGACGGAAGGCACACACACTAAACAAGCATCTATGTGTATTTAGTTTATAATTAGTATATAAGATGTAAACTTTGTAAATAAAATTAGTCATCAAGCTGGAGTCGTGTTTGATTCCTCTCCGTCGAGTTACCCCTCACTGTGGCCAAGACACCTTTAGCCATCAGTACGATCGATCCTGTGAGTCTGTGGGATCGGCAGTGAGATATCCACCTCCTGTGTACATTGCACCTGGTACACTTACCTTGCCTTCCTACCCGCTCCGGTCTGTTGCCTTAGGTCGCTGGTAACAGGCTTTCCTGCCCACACAACAGTACTAGTACGTTGTGTTATGGTTTGTATGTTAGGGCTAGGGCGTTAGGGCTGATAGGGTACTAGGGCTAGTCAGACAGGTAGGCATTGAATTGTAAGAGCTAGGTTGTAGGCGTTAGGGGCTTAGGGGTAGGAACTTAGGTCGTTATTGCCTCTATCTAGCCACTCTGTGTTCATAGGGAGCGGCAGTTGTAGCACACTCAATAAACAACTAGCAGCTGTCTGTGTGCACAGATACAATACCTTAACCTAAGTATACATAATAATATAGTAACATTTTAGTTAGTAAATAATACTTAATAACTATGTTAGTATCACATAATTGCACTAAGTCTTTGTGCGCATATGCAGTTACTTGCTTGCTTTTGCTTGCTTGTGGTCGAGGCGCTGAAGCCAACCGAAATGCCACCACCAATGTTCGCATTTCGGTTGCTTTTAGCGCCTTTCCCATGACGGCGCCGGGTGCCGTCGCACCGTTCGCACCGCCCTAGGGCCGCTACTGATAGTTATCACGGTATTTTTTATGTACCTAAAAATTTACGGATTTCGTATTTTTTTCCTTTACTTGTGCTACATAATCTTGCTTCTTGCCAAATTTCATGATTCTAGGTCAACGAGAAGTAGGTACCCTATAAATTTTGATTCCCATGAGAGTGTCGAAATATATTGTGTTTGATTTTTTCACAGCTTCAATGGACTGTAGAGCTTAATATATATATGGATTTAATTTCAACTCGATTCCTCCACGCGTTTCCGAGATAAAGGGTCTTGACAGACAGACGGACGGACGGACGGACAATAACGTGATCCTATATGGGTTCCATTTTTTTCCTTTTGAGCTACAGAACCCTAAGAATTATAATACATCAATCATATTATAAAAAAAAACTAGATGAGCTCGGCGTTTCCTACTTGACTACTCTGAGAAGGTGGCCTGCGTTTTTATCTGTCTGCTTTAAGGATTATTTGTGGTAAACAAAAGTTTTTGGAAGGAGAATATGGTTGCAGCAAAATCTTTTTTTGTTGCTGGCAACATTATGTTTCCATGAGCGGCTTACCGGCTCACAATCATTGATGTAAAAATCCTGATATTACTGTACCAATGTCATAAAATCAATCAATTACATTACATTGTAGTCATTGCTGATTGCTATTAATGATCATGAACTGGATTGATCTTGTAATTTGCGTCTTAGCTTGGTTATATTAATTCCTCTATGATCCCAAGGTTATTTAAGTATGTTTTTGTTGAGATTATTTCTACACAGTGTGGCTATGTAATTTACGCAATGTGCAACTTGCTTTAGCTAAATGTAGTATAAGTACCACTTACTTAGCTATAGGGTGATTGATAACTAGGTGCAACATTTTTGACCCTAGTCACTAGGGACCTAAAATGGGATATTTTGGAGATATTGAACTTTTTTTTTTGGAAATATTCCACCTCTCGACCACAACCAGCAAATTTATTAAATATAAAAAAAAAACTACTTTACGTTTACTCCACGCGTTCGAGCAAGGCCCATTGATCCTTGCTTAAACTACGACGAGGGTCAAACAGTTGAAGGCCAATTCTCGTAATTTAAAACGTTCAAAATCTAGTCGCATTCTCATCTCGGCGACAAACAAACGTCAAAAACTTGTCAAAATGTTGGGAAATTAGAGGTATTTTTGACAGATTGAGACTGAGATCAGACTGTGAACGTTCTTAAAATTACGAGAACTGCCCCTCAGGACTTGCTTTCTGATAGCATAGGTAAAATTACATCTGATCGAGACGGATCTTGTCTGATTTGATCGACCGGGACCAGTCACATTAGGTCCATCAGCCATCATCATATATACCGGTAACAACAAAATCCGCAAAAAGCAAGGCGCCCGCGCCCATAAAAAAAAAATGTGTACCAGCTACTACCAAGTACTATCAAAATTTGTACTATAGTCCGCGTGGAACTAGTTGGCTGCGCCTTGTGTGGGGCCGGGGACGAGGTCGGCGGGGTTGCCTATTGTTCGCAACGCACGCGTGTACTGAGAGTAATGACAAAGCGCCCGCGCCCATCCGTCTCACTCTCACCGCTCACATTAGTACCTAAGGCGCGGCCAACCGCGCTGACTACACCTTGTCTGGGACAACTTTTGTTTTCTATTCAAGCACATGCTAAAATGGCCACTGTCATACCATTTAGAAAGCTAACAAGACAAGAATGTTGATTCTGTAATTTGTACGTCAAACGCCCATACATTTATTTTGAGTAAACTGCCACGAAAAAGCAGATAAGTTAAAAAAAAATAAAACATAACATGAACTTTACGATGATTAATTTCTGAAGGTAAGGCTTTCGAAGGATTCGTTCGTTCATAAATTTTAGGCTATCAGACGTAAAGTGGAGTAGGTTTCTCACAATTAGCAGTTTATGGTCGAGAAAAAAAAGTTAAATATCTATGAACAACCGAGGGGAAAAAATATTGCAAATTACCTAGTATCCACCCATTTCAAGGAATGCACCAAATTACCAATCAACCAGTATACGTAATTTGCCTGTGATGATCTTCCTGATGGAGCTCAATGTGCTCATACATCTATGTGAGGAAGTTAGCCGAAAGCTCCGCGCGAGCCCGTGTTTGTTGCGAGTTTTTTAAATTCTTCGTTTTTTTTTACACAATGTGTCATCTCATCACCCTTATTACCCCTAAGGGTTGGGTAGAGGCGTATCTATATTACACCCACACTTCGCCAGTTATTTCAAACATTTATTTTGCTATCAAACATTTAGTTTACCGTTTATGTACTCTCAAATAAACAGATAAGAAAAAAAGGAACAGAAAAATTCGCTGCTTGCTTATTTATAAAGAAATCTATTCCTAGAATAAATATACTGGAAGAGATTGGTCACGATGTTCCTTCCTTGGAACATCCTTTCGTTGAGCTAAAGATAGTTGTTATTTTGCATCCTTCCAAGACGAGAATAGATACTTATCTCGCCTTCGTTTTTTGCTTAGCCTACGTAACGTACCATTATTATACATATAAGAATAGTGCGAGAATTCGAGCTCAGAGCTCAGTTGCGGAACTCACCTCGTTCTATCAACTTCTTCAACTTCTATCCCTTAATCCCAGTTCTACAGCGGCATGAGGCCCTTAGGTGTCCTGGGTTGTCATAGGAGTTAGGTTCTGCGCTTTGTAGCGGGGGTCTTCCTGTTCCGTGTTCCGCGTTTCGTAGGCATATTCATGACGATTTTTACTGAGAAACTCATCTCTTCTCATTACGTGGCCGTGCCATCTCAGCCTGCTTTCTTTTAGTTTGTCCGTTATTGGGGCCACTCCGAAAGATCCTCTTGTAGCTGCGCATGCCGTTAACATTTAGGTTAGGTAAAAGAAACACTTACGCAAGGTATATTCATACGTATAATATTTCAAGTAGTAGTATACTATTGTGGGGTTTATGAGAAGATCCGCAAGAGAACCAAGGTAACCGACAAAGCCCGAAGAATTGCCAAACTTAAATGGCAGTGGGCAGGGCACATTGCTCGCAGAACAGATGGCTGATGGGGCCGAAAGGTTCGGGAGTGGCGACCGCGTACCGGAAGACGTGGCGTTGGAAGGCATCCCACAAGGTGGTCCGATGACCTTGTGAAGGCCGCAGGAAGTCAGGAACCCGTTGGATTCCTGACTCCCGTTGGATGCGAGAAGCACAGAACCGGTCGAAGTGGAGGTGCTTGGGGGAAACCTATGTCCAGCAGTGGACGTCTTTCGGCTGAAATGATGATGATGATGAGTAGACTATTACATAGATAGGTAATAGTAGTAGGTTAAGTCGCGGGTAGGACACACTAATCGTTCTCGAGCACTTACACGAGTAAGATGGAATAGCTACCGTCCTTGGTTCCCGGGACGCAGAAGCTTGGAAACCGGACAGCAGGGCTTGCCGGCACAGGTGGTGAAGCCCGGTCAGGCCGCAGACCGCGGCGGCAGCAGATCCACCGGTAGCGCGCGGACTAGTTGTGCGTGGAGCGCACAGTTTAGCTATGCATGCAACGCGTAGTGGCCCTTCACTCAGCCTGGAAGTAGAAACAGGGACGTACAGCCCCTAGATTTGGGGTACACAGTGCCTTTAGGGTCAGGGAATAGATTCAGCTAGCTAAGCAAGCGAATATTGACCGCAGGCATCGGTCGTAAGAACAGAGTCAAGGTACTTAAAGTAAGTAAGTGAGTAACTGCTACTCGGGGTATCGTAGTATTATCAATTTTAATGATGGAACATGTCTCTTTATCACCGTGGATTTCACATCCATGTACTTCGTTTTTGAGCGACTGACCCGCAGGCCGTGCCGTCCGAGCTCATTCACTCATTTGCTGAACGTCTCCTGCAGATCCATTGCCCTCTTGAGATTAACAAAATATTCTTTGGTTTGTTTTAGGCCGAGTACGAACGCTATCATGTCGCTGACTTTCGCGAACAACATCCTGGAGCCGATATTCCCCGACTGCCCCATCGACCCCATATGTAGAAAACTTATCGCCGCTGTCACAATATGTGAGTATTTTATTCCCGCATGTGTTCCTTGTATCGGTAGATATGTACAGTCAGCAACAAAAGTCGATTAACACTTCAGTATTTTAATCTTAGTTATTGAGCAAAATATTTGTTCTTAATTGCAGCAGAAGTACAATTTTTAGAATATAAACTGAGTATAGACTATCTGCTATTATGTGAAAAGCTAAATAACAGTTTATTAACTCTGCCTTCTCTTTATGTTTTAGAAAGTATTTGGTATGTTCGCAAAAACTTAGGACTTTTCAAAATAAGAAGCGATTTCCTTAATATAAATACACGTAGTAAAAATGAAATTGTGATAACTAAATTTAGATTAACTAAAATTAGCAATTCATTTCTTGTAAACAGCATCCGTTTTTATAACAAGTTGCCAAAGCCGGTTACAGAACTTAGCGAAGGAAAGTTCAAAATCCTCATCAAACGTGTTCTTATCAAAAAAGCATTAATATTAAAGACTACGTTGAAGACAAGGTAGTCTGGCAATAATTCCTTCTGCACATGTAGCTTCCCTGGCACCTCGTTAACGGCATAACTGTGTAAATGTCTATTAACTGCTCTCAAATTACGATGTTTATTTTTTATATACTTCTTTGACATAATCTTTTTATTATTTGACATTATGTACAGTCAATTCTAATTTTCACCTGTTTATTAGTGGTTGTAATGGCAATTATATCACTTGGTTTTAGTAGGTCTTTATATTTTATTTATCCTTTTGATAGATTCTTATTTTGTAAATGTGAGGACTTTGTAGGCCTTGTAGACTTTAGATCTGAAGACGATTTTTTATTTTATCAAGTATTTGTTGACAGGCCGACGCTGTCCTCCCATACGGCATTCGGCAGTCGAACTTGTAATCATATCTGTTCATATGTACTGTGGCCCGGTTTATGTATATTGTATTATGAGTTTTTGTATTTATTTGTGTGTGAGTTTTGTATGTTGTGCATCAAAATTATAATTAACTGTAATTTTTAGTTTACATTATATATGGTATGTATATATATGATATACTATATGTCTCTCTAGTTATAAAGTAAGTATTTAAAGTAATCTGTGGAAAACGTAGTGGGTAGCATATTTATTACAGTTTAGTATGTACGCCTTGTTATAACACTGTAACATATTAATGTTACTGTTTGTTTTTCCTTAATATATAAATAAATAAATACCTACTGTAATTTGAAAACATTATACACCTAGCTTCTGACGTTTCATAAATGCACTTGTAGGTTTATGTGAAATAAATTATTTTGCTTTTAATTAAAAAAACAATTGTAGTCAATTTAATAACATGTAAAAATGCCAGTGTTGATGGAGTTTTGTAGCCGACCGTACCTACGCGGTGGCGGTTAAACTACATTTTGCTAATTATATTTAAGAGAAATTCAAGTTTTCTTACGTTTTTTGCAACTTGCTGGTCAGTGTCAGGTTGTATGTTGATTGAAATATGATTCGCGAGTCGCGGCCGTAACAAATCATTAAAACAAGTGTTTAGGCTGCTCAAAAAACAGCGCCCGTGGGTTGTGCCAACCTAGTGTTGTGCTTTTAACACTATTATAAAGGTATCATCAATTTGCGATTTTAATTTAAGCTCACCTGACCTTACTGTAGGCAATAAGGTCAGGTGAGGTTAAATTAAAATCTCAAATTGAATTAGTTTTATAGGAAAAAATACCAATACCTCTAATGGTATTTTTTCCTTTTGCGATTTGTAATTCTAAGCAAATCAATCGTGGAATAGGTCATTCACGTATCGCTGGAATATTCCTTATATTTCAAAGAGTCAACATCTTTATGAATTTAATTTCAAACTCATGTAGGTAATTTTATCATATCAAAGCTTATATAATTGAAGATATCAGGCACTTCTAGACTTAGAGCAAGTGTCAGTAAAGCCGGAGTCTTAAGCTAGAGGAAATTTATCAGGAAAGTGCCTTGTTGTAATACAATGTAGTTAACATTCACCTAACACCACTTGATCCACTCTACAAAACAATGGCGTACTTCTAGGACGCCAAAACAACGCGAATTACCGGTAGCTTTCCCAATGTAAGTTATTTACCCACACTGTCAATGCAAATATCTGCTCTGATACCTTGAATTAACATAACATGTTCTACAAAAAAAAAAAAACAATAAATGTCGAAGAAAAAACTTAATGAGCATTGTTTTTCTAGGTTTGCTGACGTTCATAAATGCTTACGACGTCCGGTTCACAACTAGGATACAGAACGTCTTCATGTTCACTAAGATTACCGCGCTGGTCGTCATTATCGTGGGAGGCATCATCTGGATGTCTAAAGGTATGTGGAACTGATATTTAACTCTTTGTGTAGTGTAGCATGTTATCGGACTCGTGATTCCCAGTATAGCTTCACCGGCGCAGGGGAACTGGCTCTGTCTGCTTCTCGCGCCATGGTAAGCCAGCCCTCAAAGACGAGCTGGTACAAGTTTATTTTATTTTATTTATTTTATTTTATTTGGGAAACAAACAGATGCAATAACAAATATATGTATACAAATAGTTCAACACAATCCAGAAACAGTTTCCACTTGTACCACTCAAAGTTTGTACCACTTGTGGTACTGTAGTGTCTTATGTGTTCCGGCCTTTAGCAGAAAGGCTGGCTGGATATAATATTCGATTCGAAGATTCAAGCGAGTGTCAAATATTTTAATAAGTATTGTGTTTTTTTTTTTCATTAACTTTCAATCCTGGGTTTATATTGATTTCATCCATTGGATTTTCTGATAATGATGAAATAATTTGTTCATCATTTCCCGTCAAGATCACGATGACAAAACAAAAATAATATTGTCATAAGTGAATGTGAGTCTATGGAACAAAGAAGTTTGTATTCAATTTGAAAGATCGATTATCTTTATTTTTCAAATCTAATACAAGAAAACATGTAGTGTCTTATGTGTTCCTGCCTTTAGCAGAAAGGTCTGGCTGGTTATAATATTCCATTCGAAGATTCAAGCGTGTGTCAAATATTTTAATATTGTGTTTTTTTCTAGACAGTTATTGATATTGCTCTGTGATTGATATAATTACCTTGAAGCTGTAAAGTTCTTTTTAACAATATAATAATTCCAAGTCTAACGTCCTTTTACTTGTATACCTCTCAGAGGTACTCTATATCTATAGAGTACCTCTGAGAGGTATACTTAGGACCTCTATATGTCATGTGTACCAACCAGCTTGTCCTAATGAAGTTAAAGCTAGTTCCAATGACTACTCAGGCTGATTAACGCAGCGTGCTCCGATTAGTAGATTCCTCTACCGCAATTATCGCTCACTGACCGATGTTGTTATGGGGACTTGATTCTCGGAAGTAGGTTTTTGTATATGGATACTTATTATTTTTTTGAGATATATCGGGCCGGAAGCGGATGTCAGCCTTATATTCGGACGTGTTTATTTTTATAAGACAACGGATTTTTTCTAAAAACTTCTTGGATTGATAATTCAGTCTTCGAAATTGTTTGTATAACAATGTATTGAAAAGTGGAGAACAATGCAAGTAACCAAGTCTGTTGGATACAACCGATATAATTACAATAAGTCGACGTAGTGAACTCAAATGTGAAGAGTTGAGAACTCATAATTTGGTACCCATCATGTGCAATGTAAGAAAAGAAATCTGCTTTGGGGTGAGGCAACGGGTTGTGATATTCATGAAAATGAGCGTCGGTGCTCCATGGACCAATTCAAATTTGACCAATTGGTCTATGGGGAAAATTACGTTTCCATCGTCCAATTATCAACTGGACTATGGAGTATTGAGAAATGTTCCGCTGCCCAGTTTAATAGTATAGTAAAGCCTTGTCCATACTATGTAAAAAAAAAATATCATAAACAATTATTTTTGAAACCGCTTAATAATCATTTATTGAATAATTAAGTACGACATGAAAATTCATTAGTACAAAGATACAAAAAAAAAAAGAATGTATGTGAAATTGGTGCTTACACATAAGTTTTCTGATCGGGGTCAAGAGCAGGCCCAATTAGTAATAAAAAAAAAAAAAAAGTAATTTAAAAAATAAAAAAACCCGACTGCGAAAAATTCTAATTCAAATGGGTCCCGCCTGCTTCTAACTTTTATTTAATTTAAAATGGGCTTGTTTGTAGCTTTTCAGTTTCGCAGTCGGGTCTTTTTATTTTTTAAATTACTTTTTTTATTTCCAGCTTTTTAGTTTACAAATGTGAAAGATTTCGCAAACGATTTAGTTCTTGGTACGTGTTTTTTACGATTTGTCACTTCGAATTACTTTTAACCATACATATAAGTTATATATATTTTTGTAATCACCTTTTAAAACCCTTTATTTTGATACCCCACTCGATAGGTTTCGAGAAAAAAAAATTTTTTTTGAAGACATATTGCGCCAAAAATCGGCCATTTTAATTTGTTTTAAATTTTGATATACCCAGTGTCACTCTCACAATTAAGACAACAGCAAGCTGCAATCTGAAATCGATCAAGCCGTTTAGGCTACAGAGCGTGCCAAAGAAATATACATACATACATACACTCGAAAAACATAACCCTCCTGACGCAGTCGGGTAAAAAAGAAGTGGCCATTTCAAAAAGTCTACATACTTTCCTATCTTTTCATTGAAGATTCCATTATAATTAACTATACTTAATTAGCTGTCATTATATTGTACCTATTTATTTATTTATAATATTATTGAATTCAGTTTGATGTGAACCAAAAAATATAACAAAAGCTTCTTTGAACCAAAAGCATAGGAAACTGGTGTGAACTCGGGGTTATAATGTTATAATGGAGGTTCCCTATCCATTTGCATAAAATTTTAAGACCTAATATAACTTAGCATAATTTTGTTTGGCATAATTATATTTTCGCATAATATAATTACGCATAACAGCTTACGCATAATTTTTTTAAGCATAATTTCTCTAACCATAATAATGATTAAGCATAATATTATAAAGCATAACTTTTTTAAGCATAATATCCTAAAGCATAAAGCCCGAAAAGGATATACCAATTTATTTCGACGATTGGAAAAATACCATATCTCCTGAATCAGGTAATATATAACATATTAATTTAGTATAACGTATTGAACAATTTTGTGGGTTTTTTTCTCGCTGTAGGAAGCATGAAGCAAGCAAGCATACAGCATGCAAGCAAGCATACAGCATGCAAGCAAGCATGCAAGCAAGCATGCAGCAAACAAGCAAGCAAGCAGCATGCAAGCAAGCATGTAGCATACAAGCAAGCATGCAGCATGCAAGCAAGCATGCAGCATTCAAGCGAGCATGCAACATGCAGCAGGCAGGGTTTCTGTCACGGCTCCGGCGCTGCGGGCCTCCGGCGGCCCCACGCGCCTACGCGATTTTAAATTACACTCTAGGGGTAGGACAAACAAGACTACGTGGAGTCGGTTTTGCAGCAATTCGGTTCTGTCACTAACTTTTGTTGCACAGCATATTAAATTTAATTAATTGTATGCCTAAATATTATTATGCTAATAGTCATTAGGCCTACTAACGTTATGCGAATCAAATTTATGCCAAAACAAATTAGTCTTTAAGATGATTATGCCAACATAAATAGTATGCCTAAAAAAATTATGCCGAAGTATTATTATGCCAAAACAAATTGTGCCAAAATCGTTATGCCGAAGTATATTAGGACAAAGAACATTATGCGAAAAGAAGGGATCCCTATAATGGAACATAGTTTTGGTTTACGTCCAGTGTTCAACATAGTCCAGTTGGTAATTGGACGATGGAAACATGTAATTTTCCCCATAGACCAATTGGTCAATTGGTCCATGGAACACCGACGAAAATGAGATGTTGGTTTAGTTTATTTGAACTTTATTATCTAACTAGGTTTATCAATTTCGTTTAACATTTTCAACTCTTTTGGTCAGGTATTTCGAAATTGATTCAAATCAATTTTTCAACGTAAGATTATCAAAGATGTTAATCCGAATCAAATACCGATTCGATTCAAGTATTCTGGTGTAAACCTACTGGTTACTGGTTCGCGCTGAATTTTCTCAAACTCCACCTCCAGTGACCATTTCCAAAACAATAATTTATAATGGACAAGCCACGTTCATCAAAATAACGTGCACGGTTTTAATTAGTGTTTTGTTAAGAGTTAATTAACTTGATGAAGATTGCCACGTTGTGTGTGAGAATGCAAACATGTTTGTACTACCATAATATATCTTATGACTACTCAACTGTTTAATTATACTTGATTGGGATTAAGTGGTTGCAAAGTAGGTACCTAATAAAGTAATTGTAATACTCAATTAAATTGCTTAAATGATAGTTTTAACGACGCCATCGCGGCAGGCCAAGACGAAGATGGCAGGACGACGCGAGCTCGACTCCTACCTTAAGGACTAGCCGGCACTAGCAAAAGATAGAATTGTGTGGGGAACGAGAAAGGCAGAGGGAGGCCTTTGTCCTGCTCTGGGACAGTACAGGCTAGTTAGATTAGATTAGATGGTTTCTTAGAATCGGTCTCGACGGAATATACGGGTTGGTCAAAAAGTCGTGGATCAAACGAACTAGTGAGATAAATGAGGTCATTTCCAACGCTTTTAAATTGAGAATTTTTTTTTGGTAACGCTTCAAAAGTTTTGGAAAAAAATTAATTGCTCTTGAAATTTGGTGCCCAGAGCCGCAATAGAACTTTTGTAGTGCTGATGCATTATCTAGTAATTAATTATACAACACCGCTTGTTTTATTGTTTTATATCTTATTTTTTTTAAATTAGTCTATTAATTGTAAAAGAACTCGGTATACAAAAATATAAACTTAAGTCATAACTTAAGAACTCGAGAATTTAAATTTTATTTATTTATTTATTAATTACTAGCAGCGCCAACAGAGAGACAGACAGACACACTTTCGCATTTATAATATTGGTATGGAACTATGGATTCTGATTATGAATATGATTCTGTTTAGCTATACTAATATTATAAATAGGAAAAAATTGTATTTTTGTTTGTTTGTTTGTAATGGATAAACTCAAAAACTACGGGACCGATTTTTAAAATTCTTTCACCATTAGAAAGCTACATTATCTGCGAGTAACATTATTTTATTTTAGAAAAAATAGGGGTCCGAAAGATATTTGGGTTTTTCGGACCCAAGGTATAAAAAATCATCCAAAAAAGTTCCTTATTTAGCGTACGCCGCCTAAAGTATAAAAGATAGAACCATAAAATATTCTAATTAATGAAAGACCTTAAAAATATCTACAAAAAAGTCCGCGACACTATACCTATCTATTTCGAGTTAATCACAACCATTTTTTTATTTAAAAATCTTGAATTTTTTAGGACATCATTGAAACGCATTTATTTTACGCATGTTACTACTCCTTATCAAAATAAATTTGTCACAAAGTACGGTTTATGTAGATAATATTTAGTCTTTAATTCATTAAAATTGGACGTTTGGTTTGAAAGTTATGGCGAAATCAATATAATACTATTTCTCCTGTTTGTCGGCTAAAATGCTGAATTTACTTTTGGGTAGTCAAAACACATGGGATCAAAATTAGGCTTTTTGTAGCGGTAATCGACATCCACGCAGGCAGAGCCGCGGGGGACCGCTATAGGTTATATAAATCAGAATAACACATAGGCTACTTTTTGTCGCAAAAAACCGACATCCACGCGGGCGAAGCCGCGGGCGATTGCTAGTATTTTATATAAAAGCTATTAGTTTATCTCAAAAAATACCTACATCGTTATTATAATATAGTAGTTTGGTAAGTAATGTTATAAAATTATCAAATGCTTCCTCTCTAATAACTCACTTATTTAGCTGTCATATGATCTAACTATAAGTTTACCATCTAAGAATACCTACATGTGGAATGCAATAAAAGTATTGAGTATTCATAACTTTTAGGGCAATTGAATTATGGCCATGCTGTAGAAAGATTTTTTGTTGGAAATGACCTTCTTCTCCCTATTTCGTTTGATCCAGGACTTTTTGACCACCTTGTTTATATATTTTTTTGATGAATGAGAGATTTTACCTTTTGTTCATAATCAATTCGAAGTATCTTTTGATGCGCACTAACGATGTGATCTTATAATTGGTCGAGACAGTTATTTATATTAATTTTTAGAATTATTATATTGTTAGGCACCTTGCTAGTTGCCATCTACTGGGGTGGTTCACCCCCACTGGGAGACGGCTGGGGTGTAACGACCGGACGCCTGTAAATGTCGAGTCTAAGCAATCAATAAAATACATAGTATTGGAGGTAATTCCATTGTTGTACTTCTTCTCTGAGATTTTACTTATTTGTGGAACTAGGGGTGGTGGGGGGTATTATTGCCATTAAAAAATTACGGGCTCGCGATAGCTTTCGACATTGTCCCTTGGTAACTATCGGACACAATGCATCGGCTGAACAGGGTAACGACCGGGCCCTTTATACGCACAATTGTCGAGCTGAGAAATCACTTACGTAGGTCATCTTGGGATTGCTGCGCGTGCCAAGAGGTCTTTGTCTAAGGCTTCACAAGTGAGGCTCTCGTTATTACTTGCGGTCAGACGTCAGACCAATCACTGACTACGTGATTGTTTCGCATCTTTCGATCTTTATGTGGCGCAGAAAACTTATATTGTGTGGTGTAAATGTAGACTGGTTTAGTTATGTTTTAGTTTGATATACTAAAACGAAAATGTACTTACCTATACAGGGTGAATTTTCCAAGTGGGTGTGGATGGCCAAATCCGGAACTATGAGGAATAGCGAAAAGTACTCAAAGGAGTCGCGGGCTGGATTTTGATGAAAACTAAAACTGCATCATTGGATTTTTGAAAAATCAATATTTCTAGTCAGGAATCGAACCTGTTGATTTTGATTAAAAAAAACACACTGTATTATTACACCACTCGATAGTGTCCCTAATAAGGATCAAATTCTGGGAAGGAATGACATACGGCAAACTAAAGATTTCTGGCTAGAAATATTGATTTTCAAAAATGCAATGATGTAGTTTTAGTTTTCATCAAAATCAAGCTCGCGACTCGTTTGAGTACTTTTCGCTATTCCTCATAGTTTCGGATTTTGCCATCCACGCCCACTTGGAAAATTCACCCTGTATAGTCCCGTATAAATATACACAGATATAATCATAGACTATTATACTATTATAGACTCGTCGGATCTGTTATGATGAGTCGGCAAATATTGCTTAAATCTGCATAGACTCACAATAACAGTAAGGATAAATGATATTTATTTCTGTAAATTGGTTTATAAAAAACACTTTCACCCATCAAAATTATGTTCTAAAACTAGATGAGTTCGGTGTTTAGTCTGTCTATTTTAAATTCCAGTTATAGTCTTGGTCAGGTCATATGAGGACCATGAAGATTAGTGTCTGACATGGTTGTAATGACAAACATCTGGAAAGAGCATCTAAGAACCAGCGTTAATAACAATGGTTAGTGACCCTGGTTTTAAGTAACATTTTGAATAAACCTTAGGCCTGGTATAAAGTCAGCCTCCAGAAACATTCGTTTTTATAAATTTTATAAACGCACCGAGTTGTAATAGTAGTATAGACAGAGATAATAATTATAATACTAGCTTGTATAGGCAAGGCTAACTACTAATAAGAGGGGTATAAGCCTAATATTAATAAAAGAGTATTTAAAGAGTCGGTACACGACTCTTCTCCATAACAAGCGACCAATTAATGGCACTTATGAAAAGTTAGAAGCATGGTTCGTCGTGCAATTAGCTCCTAACCTTTTATAAATTCCCATGTAGATTTATGTGAAATAAAATATTTAGAATTTGAAACAGTTAGGAAGGTTGATTTGATAGTGTTTATTAATAATAATATCGTCAATAACCCTCAATGCTTTGTTTATTTAGGTGGAACGGAACACTTTGAAGATGGATGGGCAGGCACGAAGTCATCGGTCAGCGACTGGTCCGTCGCCTTCTACTCGGGCATCTTCTCATATTCTGGCTGGTAAGTGCTGTAGAGGTTTTAACGTGGATGTCTTTCTCATCCAACATACACGCCGTCTTCCCATGGGGGTAGGCCGAAACTACAGAACGCCACCTGCTACGATGCTTATAAACTCCTTTATGCCATACACGCGCGCCGGTTCCGAGTAGAACTCACCTGAACTTTTTTCCACGAATTTGTTAATGGCATTTAGAGATAAACACTATTTCGTACAATAGAATAGAAATAAAAGATTAAACAGTCAGCTCGCCAAGCTAACATGTATGCGTACTTCGACTAAATTTTGGTAATACTCAAAAATATGAAGTTACGTACTCGTATATCAAAATGTTGTATTTTTAATTGTTAGGATGTTTAATTTAAATATCCGGAAAATATTGTAGAGGGGAAAATCAAAATGAATGGTCTATTCAATATAAAAAAATGTATCGTGTGTAAGTAAATTCGAACGTTATTATCGCTACGTAATTGCTATTTGGACTAAAGCCAGTACACGAGTATACCTCCATATTTAGGTATGAAAATAGTTTTAGGATTATTGTCATACCTGTGGAGGGTGTACCTATGTCATCAATACGTTTAAATAGGACTAAAGCGCGTAGGTGCTAGGGTTTTCGGCCATATTTAGGTATGACTATAATTGAACGATTATTATCGTACATGTGGGGGAGTATCGCTGTTATCATCATTGTCATCCTACACACAGGTCGCAGGGACATCCAGGCTCAACCTGTTACCATGGATTCTTCAGTACATGATTCTGAGAACCCTTGAAATATTTGGTAGGTTATAAAAAAAAAAGCTGTAAATCAGTAGTTTGGTGGGATGTACCGGAACTTCGTAAATACTTACGATTCCGCTTATAATTGCTTGTAACTCTTCTTTAAAACATCGAACTTTTTCACATTTGTTAAAGTTTTAGGAAAATCACCTACTTTTACAATATTTGTAAATATGTGAGCACCATGTATCTATCACATAATTGATTTACCTGTCATTGCTACCTTTTGTGGTAGACTAATTTTATTCTAGGTGCATCGTCAATAATAATCGTCGTATATTATGTATACAAAACCATGTAAAACAAAAAGAGTAAAGGTGGAATTTCTTGCCCATTCTTCTCCATACGAACGCTACCTTTTGGAAGGGGCGACTAGAATCAATTCTATTTTACTGTAATTTTTGACGTTCAAAAGTGCCTTTAATGTGCCTATTTTAAATAAATAATTTTACTTTGACAATAACATCGGACGAAGTTTCAAATAAGGAAAACCCTGAATCGAACTGTTTATTACCTACGGAAAATAACCAGGCATCTGGACTTGTGGTTTTAGGTAGGTACCTACTGGTAGTCTAAAATTGTTTTGAATATCGTTCATAGTTGGTGCGCCTACAACATTAGATGAGTAGGTACTTCTACAAGGTACAAACGACAATATTTTAAACTTCGTATGTAAGTATATCTAATGACGTTCCCAGTCTGCAAACGAAAATTCAAACGATATGTAAAAAACTAGCCAAGTGCGAGTCGGACTCGCACACGAAGGGTTCCGTACCACAAGGCAAAAACGCCGAAAAAAACATGTTTGTTGTATGGGAGCCCCCCTTAAATATTTATTTCATTTTAATTTTATTATTTATTATTAAAGTTAAAATACAACTGAGTATTTTGTGAATATTTCAAGTGCCTACCTGTTGCCATTTTTGATATGGAGCAAAAAAGGGCAAAAAAATCGCGTTTGTTGTATGGGAGCCCCCCTTAAATATTTATTTTATTTTGTTTTTAGTATTTGTTGTTATAGCGGCAACAGAAATACATCATGTGTGAAAATTTCAACTGTCTAGCTATCGCGGTTCTTGAGATACAGCCTGGTGACAGACAGACAGACAGACGGACAGACAGCGAAGTCTTAGTAATAGGGTCCCGTTTTTACCCTTTGGGCACGGAACCCTAAAAAGAATGCTGTTCGTTGGTAAGCACATCACTTCAAATCAAATCATTTATTTGCTTGAATACGGGTAGGTACATGAGGTGATACATAATTACAACAGTTCTTTAAACCATATCCTACCTTAAAAGGTGTGCAAATATCTAATAAAATAAAATATACACATACATACATAAACTCATGCCTTCTTCCCATGGGGTTAGGCAGAAAATTACAGAACGCCACCTACTATCCTTACACACTACTTTGGCCTCGTTTACGTTCACACATCTGGTAGTACACGCACGGTCGCGAGAAATAATACATTACTTCTTAATCCATGATTTCAATAAATACATCACATTGAACTTGAGACCGTCTGGACCGATTTTGGCTATTTAACATTTTCGTGATAGTCCGACTTAGGTTTTTATGGAAAGAAAAACTGGAAATGATGCCTGGAAAATTCGGAAAAAAACTGAAAGTGCTTTTTACTATGGGATTCTTGTAAGAACTTAAGAATATAGTACAATGTCTGTAAAAAAAAAAATATGTTGTTTAGTTCTTATAGGTAGATGGCTGATCAGCAAAACCCATAGTCGACCCATCATTACTAATAAGTTTGTCAAAAAAACCCTTTTTTATTTTCGATGTTAGGATGTATTTGATAGTTTGAAAATACTCCTATGCATTAGTATTGTCAGTGTTTTCATTGATTGTCGTATTCTCGTCTCCACATTGTATGAATCATTAAAGGCATTATCATTTGAGCATGTACCTAATTTTTAGGTAGGACTCCGTAGGAGCCAGTATGGTTTACTATTTTGCGAATGTGAGAACGTTGAAGGGCGTGTAGACTCATAGATACGTCGATTTGTAGACTATTTTCCATTTTTTGAGTACCTGGTACTTACTTGTTGCCGAGCCTACACGTTTTTAATTTAGGAAAATAAAAAAATTATTTAAAAAAATAAAAAAACCCGACTGCGGTAAAAAACTTAAGTTAAAAGAAACTGAAAAGCTAAAAACAAGCCCATTTTAAATTAAATAAAAGTTGGAAGCAGGCGGGACCCACATCATTTTTATTGTATTTTCAAATTCAAATGGGTCCCGCCTGCTTCCAACTTTTATTTAATTTAAAATGGGCTTGTTTTTAGCTTTTCAGTTTCTTTTAAGTTTTTTACCGCAGTCGGGTTCTTTTATTTTTTTAAATAATTTTTTTATTTCCAGCTTTTTAGTTTACAAATTTGAAAGATTTCGCAGACAATTTAGTTCTTGGTAGGTGTTTTTTTGCGATTTGTCCCTTCGAATTGCTTTTAAGTATATATGTTGTATATATTTTTGTAATCACCTTTTAAAACCCTTTATTTTGATACCCCACTCGACAGGTTTTGAAAAAAAAATATTAAAAAAAATATTTAATATGGCGTCCAGTAGTCGCCATATTGAATTTTCACTAACGTCATGTCTTTAGTGACACTCGCCGGACTAAGAGGAATCGATTAACGTGTGAATCATAAAAATCGGCCCAGGCGTTTGGTCTGTATAGTGCTTCAAAGGAACATATAAACATACATACATACATACATACATAGGCTGATGAACACATTACCACTCCTTTGCGTCGCTCAGTCGGGTAAAAAGGACTACAAAGAGAGTAAACCGGAAACATACAAGTTAATTATAAAGCTTGTAAAAAAATCTACAGCCCTGAAATGTATGACAACATGAACAATTTTATACGATATACGAAATAGGGAGATAAAGGAGGTCCTTTCCAACGCTTTTAAAGTGAGAAATATGGGACCTTTTTGGTCTAATATGCGCGGACACTTGAGGCCCTTTGTACACCGCATGGTTTCTGGCTCGTATTCGTGGTGAGGTATGTAGAAGCATGTGCTGCACCACGAATGTGCACGTCCACACATTGCGAATCATGCGATGAGCGGCGTGCGCTGCGCATGCCTCGCAATGTCTGTATCCGCCTTAGACCGCGCCGTAGAAAAATCGTGTTCGTCAACAAGCATCCATAGTGATCCATACAACACTGACGACCATGCCTACTCACGGCGAATAAACCCTAGTTTTACACGGCAAGAAAAACGCTTGCGTACAAAATTGCCTTACTATTTTTTTTTTCTTTAGGAACTATCTGAACTTTATGACCGAAGAACTGAAGGATCCGTTCGTGAACCTCCCTCGCGCCATCTACGTGTCCTTGCCCATGGTGACGGCCATCTATCTGCTGGCTAACGTGGCTTACCTGGCTGTCCTCGGACCTGTGGGCGTGCTGGCTACTGAGGCTATTGCCGTGGTGAGTTTTAATAGCCTATAATAGCCTTTATGGTTTTTTTAGAGCTAGACTGGGGGACAACATAATACTTGTATAACATGTAGTATTGTTATTTCGTGCTACGAATATGTACTGTTATAGTTTCATCACATAACAGCACGTCTGTATCTCCGAACAGGGCAGCGGTCGTTATACTCCTGCCCTTATCCCATGTCATGTCTTTTTGAAGTGAAAACTGTTACCGTAACCGACACCGCGCTACATTCGGATGTGTTCGGCTGTCCTCGGGGTGTACTCGGTTTTAATGTATATCCGATATGTCAGTGAGTGATGGCAAAGGATTCTGTTTGTGTTTTGTTTACAAGACGATTAAAAAAATAATACACTTACGTGTGAACAATTACTTGTTCAAGTTTTACTTCTGTCGGCACTCCCGGAGTGCCGTGTTTAGGATTCCGTACCCAAAGGGTAAAAATGGGACCCTATTACTAAGACTCCACTGTCCGTCTGTCTGTCAACAGGCTGAATCTCATGAACTAGCTAGACAATTGAAATTTTTTCTTCAACACTTTTCTATTAATCGTCATCTCGATAAACACCCCCTTTCTAGCCATAATCATATTTCATAGTACATCAATCTTTTCTTTGGTCTTCCCCTAACACTTAAGAGCGTTTACGCCGTACGGCATTTCATACAAACTTTCAAGCCCTTATTTTTCGAAATGAATGAACCGATTTTAATGAAACTTCATACGCATAAGCAGGATACAAAGGTCTAAAAAGTTAGTAGAAAACATTTTCATAACTGGAAATCTCTGTTTCTATGGAAAAATTTAAAATCTGTATAATTGGACTGTAACACTATTTTTCGAAAATGTTCTCTACTAACTTTTTAGACCTTTGTATCTTGCTTATGCGTATGAAGTTTCATTAAAATCGGTTGATTCATTTCGAAAATTTAAAATTTAAATAACCACCGACACAAAAAAATAATAAAATTAAATGTAAGTAATTGGAAAAGGATCAAATAATTTAAAAACCCCCAACTTAAAGAATCTAGCTAACGAGACTAAAACAGATAAATTCATATGGCAGTCGGGGGACCTCTTAGCATAGAAGGTGTTCCATAGAACGGTCAACCTTTCAAACAAAAAAAAACAAAATCAAAATCGGTTCATCCGTTCGGGAGCTACGATGCCACAGACAGAACACACACACACAGACACGTCAAACTTTAACACCCCGTCGTTTTTGCGTCGGGGGTTAAAAAATAAGGGCTTGTAAATTTGTATGAAATGCTGTACGGCGTAAACGCTCTTAAAGCCATCCATATTCACACTAAACTTTACCTACGACTTTTTCCTCATTTCTTCTCATAAAATGCCCAGGTATAGAGGTATACTGCCTATAGTACACCCACATATCGCCACTAATGTTAAGGTCCCGTGAAATAGAGGGCGAACCTATTGACCTCAATCGGATACTCCAGGATCCTACTGAGAAATTCCTGATGAAAATTTTAGCGTAAGGGGCTTACAGGACCTAAACGCAAAAAACGCAAGTTTTAGAAACAATAAAGTATATGACCGACTACAGTAAACAAAATCAGAAAAATATATGATATTATTCAGGATTTAAGCTAGATAGATAGTGTGTTGAAAACATAATACAACTAATTTGATACGATAGAAAAAAATCATGAAGATACCTCTAAAAACTTTCTTTTTACAATAAAAACCAAACTAATATACATACAATCATTATGATTTTTTGTCAGATTATTCTACAAGCAACATACTAAAGCACTAATTTAATTTTTTAGTCAATACTAAAATACTAGTGTTTTAATTTTTTAGTCCAAACAATAGATTCTTTTTAAATCGCATTTTCATATTTCAGAACAATACGTGCGTAAACGCCTGTGTAGCGACACTGCCGGCCGAGGCCTGATGCTATATGGACGTGTCGTTCTTTTCGCCTAGTGTTTTAATTTTTTAGTCCAAACAAAAGATTTTTTGTAAATAGATAATTGTGTGATAAGTGATGTTTTGTAATAAATTACCAGCATTGTGTCATCGCGCTTCTCTTTCTTTTCTATGCAGTCCGACAAAGACCGCGCTTTAGGTCATGTAGTTGCCTCAATGGGAACTTAGCGAACCTATATCTTGATAAGTTAATTAACAAATGGGATTCAAAGACAAAACGGCTAATGGCAATTTTGCTCGATAACGTTACTGAACATTTGAACAAGACTTATGATTTATTTTGGTATACAATTTTACTTAGGACTTTGCGGTGATCTGCTTGGGTTTCCTTCGATGGGCGATGCCTACACTGGTAGCTATCGCCATCTTGGGCGGTCTGTCGGTGCACATCATGACGTCGTCGCGCATGTGCTTCGCCGGTGCCCGCAATGGACACATGCCCGAGCTGTTGGCTCACATCAACGTCAAGTGCATGTCCCCGTTGCCTTCGCTTGTGTTTCTGGTAAGTGTGATATAAAAAGAAGATTTGTTTCAACCTTTACCTTACCTTCATTACGGGCTAAATTCACCGTTCGTATTACATAAGCATAGCATAATCAGCCTATAATGTTCCTGCGTGTGTTTCTGCGTTCCTGTAATGTGCCTGCTGGGACACAGGCCTGTGAGAGGGAGTGGGCAATAATCCGCCACGCGTGCGGATTTGGTGAATGTCACATGTCTCCAAATTTTTTGGTTCTAATACATGCTGCATGCTGTCCTCCGACTAAACGGGCGTTGTGTGTGACGGGCAACTGCCCGATGATTCATGTCGGGCCGTTGTATTTAATTATGCTAGTTGCGCGGTAAACTTTGCTTGCGAGATGCAGGAGTTTGCGTGACGTCAGTGTGACGCGTTGTTCGCATGTGGCGTTGTAGATACCGCTACATTTTCATATGCCTCTCACGCAAATGTCAGTCGCTATATTGCGAATTTCCCCATTATTCCCCACTTTATCAGGCGGATGTTAGTTTTCTCAATATTTATGCAAATATGCAATCTTCTCGATAGGAAATTGCTATCATAAAGATTGCATATTTTGATGTGTATGTAAAAATGTTCAAGCATATCATTTAAAACCTCCTCGGAACATCTCCTGACGGTATACTTGTATATATAGATGCTGATCTCAATCCTAATGCTGATCCCTGATAACCTGACATCGCTGATCACGTACTGCACGGTCGTGGAGTCTTTCTTCACGACCCTCAGCTGCAGCGCCGTGCTGTGGCTGCGGTACAAGAGACCTGACTTGCCTAGACCTATCAAGGTAAGAAACTACTAAATGCATGTTCATTATCAGCTTACAGCAGTTTCTACTTCATCCTCGACTACTTTCATGGAGCTGCTGCAGCTACCAACTACTACACTGCTGTAAACTGACTAAAACATCTGTTGCAATGCCGCTAGTAGCTGTGTGCTCCTCGGTGGTAACACTTTAAACTTGAGCTGGCCTAGCAGTAGCGAAAGAACAATTTTTGTAAGAGGTAAGCCGGAGTAGAAATCTTTAATATGATTATATTATTTGTCTATAGAATACTGACTGTGTCATTTTTCAAAGGGAAGCCGGTAGGAATCGAGTTGTATGGAACCTTTGCTACTGTGGCCTAGTGTAATACGGAGTTTCAATAGAATAAGAAATCAGTTTATCCTGGTTTTATTACTACTGTAGCTTATGTGTCCCGGCAAGCGGTCCCCCATTTCGACAATGAATATAAAATACTGATGGCATTCATCATTCGCTTCATTCATTCATCATTACGTCACGACTTAAAAAAATATAGGCACTTGGGCACTTTTGATGGGTGCCCGGACCTGACGTCTCAGTGCTGCCACGCTTGACGTCAACGACTGTAATGGCATCATTTGCAATAAGGACTTTTTGAAATGACGTTCACTAGGTCTTCACTAGATCTTTAGGCGTTATATCTAGACAACGCTATCAGGATCTGTATCCTGAAAGCGTTGTCTAAAGACACCGCCTAGATAGATAGAATACTCTTTATTACACCATAAATATTACAGATATAAATGTAGACATTTTACAAGAGGTGACACAATGGGCGGTCTTACTGCTAAAAGCGATATTTTAAAGACAACCTTTGGACATCTGAAAGACATACTCAGGGGATTACCGAAGCTTTATCGATTTCAGAGACTTTTGAACCTTTGATGACCTCCTTTCCTTTCCTCCACTTCCAGGTACAACTCTGGATGCCAATAGTATTCGTAAGCATAAGCGCGGTGCTCCTCGTGGTGCCTGTCGTGAGCGAGCCCTTCGCCGTGATTGCTGGAGCCCTGATAACCCTCGCCGGAGTGCCAGTGTACTTCTGCTTTGTTCGGTCCAAACCGAAGTGCGTCGCTGAAGCTTCCAGTAAGTTTGACAGATATACCCTAAAAAAAAAAGGATTCCGATGAATTGAAAACCTGCTCCTGTTTTGGTTTCGGTTAAAAATATACGAGAATGACGAAGTGCGACCGCCAGACATTGGTAGCTTATTCGTACCAATTCGGATACACGAGGATTGCCGAAGCGCATAATCTAAATGGTGGCCCTGCAGTGTAAAGTTTTTACAGAATCGATTTCAAATATTTTTAAACGTATCAATTACTTTATAATATTTGAGCCACTGCTTTTATAACAAGGTTAAGTTTACATAAGATAACATCGCGCCTGTATTCCTCTGAATGTTAGGCAGAGGTGTACCTTTGGTACACCCGTCTATGTTCTATATTATGGGTTTGGTTTCCGCACTTAGTCCTTCAAGTGAACCATGGCGGCCATCGGTGGTTATTCCAACCAGCGCACCTCCCTCCAGACGTTGATTAAGTCTCCTGGCCGTTGAGAACATCGGTGTAAGATCTGGGAGTCCCGAGGGTTTCTGACGTAATGTGGGTGACGACGCCTGTGCACTCAAAGAGCACATGCGCAACGGTTTCATCAGCCTCCATGCAAGCCCAGCACAAGGGACTGTCTGTTAAGCATATTGTGGAAGTGTTATGGTACACCCATATTCCGCCAGTATTTTAAAGTGAGTCTGTTGCCATCAACCAGATCCCAAATCTAGACTCCTGACTGCTACTAAGAAATTCCTAATGGAAAAACCCAATAACACTTTGTCGGACCTGGGAAGCCAACCTAAGACCTCATGCTCATCAGTTGCGCTTGCGAAGTCTACACCAACGAGGCAGTTTAATTATAATAAAAGAAAAATATATTTTATGTATTATTTACTAGCAGCGCCACCTGGTTTCACCCGCATAAGTTTCGATCCCGTGGGAATACCGGGATAAAAACTATCTCTATACCAAATTTCATCTAAATCGGTTCAGCGGTTTAAACGAGATAACAGACAGACACACTTTCGCATTTATAGTTATATTAGTATGGATTCACTTGTCAAAGTTATATAAACTTCATTGGAGCATGAAATTAATATTTAAAATTTCTCTACTACAGCCAAATTCACGCACTGCTGCCAGAAACTGTTCCTGTCTGCTGTTGAGGAAAAAGAAGAGTAAAATACAACTTATAACACTTAAGATAAGTAAGGTACTCCGTAATTATCGTAAGATATGTCTTAATCATAGATTATTATCTATCGTGACTCTTTAACGATGTTGTAGAATATAAACAATAAGCGGCCGTAAATATGGCACATCGAATTTTAGAAAAAGATTACCTTTCATCTCTATCACTCGCACCTGTCTCTTTTAAGCTGGATGTCGTCACCTTTGTGTCATAATCTCAATTTACTCCGGTCTTTAACGTCATCTGTCACTGAAATATTTTGAATAGTTGTTTTGAAAGTTCATAGAGTTGTTAATCTATAATTTTTAAATCATGCTAATACAAAATAGGCAAGTACTTCTATGGTTTTAACGGTTCTACAGGGTTATTGGAAAAACATTAACAACCTCTTAAGAGGTCATTGTACTCATCATTATAAACAACTTTTGCTATGGGACCATTCCTGAAATCACGAAAAAAAAAATCAGCTGTTGTTCATAATGATGAGTACAATGGCCGAGTATTGAATGAACGAGTATTGTTAATGTTTTACCAATAACCCAACAAATGCCTTCACATACTGTTTCATCAATCCTAATTTTATGTGCAATGGTGACAAAGTAGGAAATGGCAAATCTGCTGAGTGAGGCTCAGATCTTGTAGCGGACTTCAGATCAGGGTAGGTAATTTTTTTCGATTAACACCATGTAATTTAACAGCACAAAAATAACATTCGTCGTACTTAGTGATTTTTCGGTTCTCCCCAAATCATACACCAAACATCAAATGGCCTCGTTTTCCATTTACTCACAGTATTAAATGCTCACTACACAATTTGCAAACCGTGTTTGGAACCCATGACTTGGCAAGGTCTTTAATCTTTATCTTAAAGTAAGCATTTTTCACAAATAGATATAGATTTCGTCATTTTTTCACTACTTATTCAAAAGTCAAATCATTTATTTCAAACAGGCACATTAAAGGCACTTTTGGACGTTAAAAATTACAGCTACATAGAATTGATTCTAGTCGCCACAAATGTAACAAAATGTATTCGTATTATTTTCGCACATTCTCCTTGACGAAGACATATTGAAGATTAAATGTATAACTGACGAAATGGCGAAAACAAACAAGTAAAAAACTGGCCAAGTGCGAGTCGGACTCGCGCACGAAGGGTTCCGACCACAAGGCAAAAACGCCGAAAAAAACACGTTTGTTGTATGGGAGCCCCCCTTAAATATTCAGAAATACACAATTTGTGAAAATTTCAACTGTATAGCTATCGCGGTTCTTGAGATACAGCCTGGTGACAGACAGACGGACGGACAGACAGCGAAGTTTTAGTAATAGGGTCCGTTTTTACCCTTTGGGTACGCAACCCTAAAAACGATCACTTATAGGATTTTTTTTTTGTATTCGAAGGTAGTAAAAATTAAGAGCGTTTACGCCGAACGGATTCTCATACAAACTTTCAAGCCCTTATTTTTCGAAATGAATGAACCGATTTTAATGAAACTTCATACGCATAAGCAGGATACAAAGGTCTAAAAAGTTAGTAGAAAACATTTTCAAAAAATATTGTTACAGCCAAATTAGACCGATTTTAAATTTTCCATAGAAACAGAGATTTCCAGTTATCTTTTTTTAAATAAGACATTTTGAAAATGTTTTTACTAACTTTTTAGACCTTTGTATCCTGCTTATGCATATGAAGTTTCATTAAAATCGGTTTATTCATTTCGAAAAATAAGGGCTTGAAAGTTTGTATGAAATGCCGTACGGCGTAAACGCTCTTAAAGTTAATTATGCCGGCCGGCCCATTTAGAGTATTGAGTTAAAAGCGTAATAAACCTTATATTATAAGGTACTGAAATCGATTCAGTAGTTAATTATGAACGAACGTTTATTCTATTACACCTTAGCCGTCATCTCCGAAGTCTTTCTTTCAACCCTTTCTAGCCTATTTAAAATGGTCGATGTGTCATATTTACGATCGGATACTGGTCTAGTGGTTATGTATTAAGCGCGGCCTACTTGTATGTACATACCGCAGTTCTCTTGCACACTATAAAATTAGTTTGTATTTTTTTTATTACCGTATTAAATACTATAGCAGATAAGAAGGCCCATAATTTGAGTCAGACATTTGCAGTGAAAACACTTTTAGTTTTAACAAGAATTGGATTGGATTTTTTTCGGTAGCAGCCCAGTCTGAATTTGTGCCGGTTTTCAGCAATAGGCTCTAAACACTTTATTTGTGAGAGCACAACCTACTTCTTAACCTAACCCAGCCCGAAGCGTGATGTAAATTTAACCTTTTGAGTCGACTGAAAATTAAATTATGGGCCAGAAAGCCTTTAGTGTAGAGTACAGTGTCTAGTATTATCCTCTTTATAAAGCGTAATTATATTATGTCTATTATACGATGCTAATGGTCAGGTAACTTAAATGTCTTTTCAAATCAGTGTTTCCAATTTATGTTATTTCCACTTAAACAAATATCAACTTTTTGTATGTGTCCAACTTAAGTTGATTTTAGAATGATTGCAAGTTATAGAAACTGTTGAAGTCGTATAACTCAAACTTAACTTTATGTATAGGTATTAAAGTTATTTTTTCAGCTAGATTACACAGTATTTGTTTACACGTTTGGAAACTAAATTGCTAACGCAGATTAGGTAAGATCTCCTTTAGGGAACATAGAAGCTTATATTGAAGTGTTACATGCACTTCTATTTAAGAAATAGGTTCTTAAAGTCAGCATTAAATGTAGTTTTTTTAAGGTCGCTATCGACAACACTAATTAATGGAAAAGATGGTAATATTTTCTTGCTGCCCGAAAAATCGCGGCAGAAACGAACTTTTGTCAGGTACGGTTTGTAACTCGCTTTTGGTGTTTAAACTATTTTTGTGTATTTTGATCTACCATAGGTAGGTTCAAGGCTGAAGAAGCGACTTTAATTTTACTCATATTAGAAACTAGATGCTAATTTATACACCGGTTCAATTGAACCAAGTAAACTATTACAAATTTACGCGATAAAAAGTATCCAGCCTTCTGTGTTATGGTATATCTATGTGAACCTCTAACTCAGCCATAGCCTATCTGTGTGCCATAAACCGTGAAGATACAAATCAATCAATCAAATCAATATATCGGAATCACTTTTATACGTCATATAAAGTGTGAGTATGCGAGAATTAAACATCAAAGATTATTATTTTTATCCGTATGTTTGCAAGCCTTTAGATATTATTTATATTTTAATTGTAAAAGATCAAATCTTTTACAATTAAAATTATAAATAATATCTAAAGGCTTGCAAACATACGGATAAAAATAATAATCTTTTGGTTAAAAA
Source organism: Mesoligia furuncula (assembly GCA_916614155.1). NCBI lineage: Eukaryota > Metazoa > Arthropoda > Insecta > Lepidoptera > Noctuidae > Mesoligia > Mesoligia furuncula. The sequence continues at coordinate 39,235,069 of OU744790.1, forward strand.
TTGGTGGTAGCGTGGATCAGCAGAGAATTCTCAAATAACTAGTATTTCTGAGGGGTTTCATCTAACATTATCACTACTAATGCAGGTCACATAAAACGCGACTAGATTTTTCAGTAGCATAACTCAGTTCGGATTAGATTCCCGTTAATGGGAACAACTACACTGTTGTAGTAAGTTCTTAAAATGACTGTCCCTAAATAGTAATTTGTCCTGAACGTTTTTAACATACACTAATATGAGACGCACAAAAAAACCATCGTTGAAATAACTAGCATACAACGAGTCAGTGGCCAGACCACCATCAGTGTTGCCCATGTCGAGTGCTTTTATATATTTCATTAATTGTAAACACTAATGGGGTTAGTGTTTACAAACACTAACCCCATTATAACAAAAACATAACCCTTCTTTGCAGTAGGACAAAGACCGAGTAGTGTCAAAAATTTTACTCTTTAGAATTTATTCTACCTCAAAATTTAAAATTGTACTGGCAATATTTTCTTACTGGGCTGATTTTTCCATCGCCAGATAACTTTTATTGGAGGAATAAAATTGACGTTTGACAGTTTTTGTACGAAATAACTGTCATAATTTCAAAATTATTCCTCGAATAAAGTTATCAGTTGATGGAAAAATTAGCCCTAAAGGCATAAATATGGATCTAATCCGTAGTTCTCTATTGCTTAAAGTCTCAAAACGGAGTAATGTATTGCAGCATATTATAATATGCTGCATTGGTTTAGCGTATACATACGGTTTTGAATCGTTTAAGACTGAAGCAGATTTGACCTTTTGGATAACTTCGTAGAAAAAAATGTGAAAGTAAAGTTTGTCGTTGTAAACAATATATTTTTCAGTATTAATAGTACACCTGTATCCTGAATGCGTAAAACACTAGCAAGTTTGGTGTCGTGCTTGTGAAGCCCGTTTATTAATCATACGGTGCATTATATTTAGTTAAATTGTAAGTTAGTGTACAATCAAGTATTAGATGTAATTATGTCATGTAATGGTATTTAAAAATTACATAATTACGTACATTAATTTGTAACATTTGTACGCCACTTCCTGTGGCACCTCTGTCGACTCTGGTATATAAAACCCTGAAAACCTACACAAGAAAACATATTAAAGTCTATTCAAGTCCTTGTTTCCAATTGATGTTATTTCCATGTTCGAATATCAACTTCATGTTAGTGTGAATTAAGTAGATTTCAGAATGACTAGTAGGTACTGTTGAAAAATTCATAAAAATATTTGAAGCTTAAGCGCATTCAGAAATTCATGTATTAAAAAAAAACACAAAATTATTTGTTTACATGTTTGGAAAATAAATTAATGGCAAATGAATTTGATTCAATCGTAGTTAAACTATTGCAATTGTTAGTAAACTACGCATTTAGGATGTTGGCAAAGTTTTAATAATAGTGTGTAGCTTTTTAATAATGTTCAATTCACATTCACGATCAATCAGACTGAAGCTTTTGTATGTAACACTGTGCCTTACATTGTTGCGAAGGCTTGCAGCGAGCTGACGTTCCTGATGTTACCACTCTCAAAAACAACTAAAACGATTTTGTGATCATTTTGTATGTATTGTATCTCTTCGTATTATTATGTAGGTATACATAATAATATCATACATTTTATATAATCGGGCTAAACATGATACAGTCGCAGAATTTAACCTTAAATAAAGTATTTTACTACCTCTAAGGATTTTGAAAAAATAAAACCTTTTTGCGGAGCTTAAACAGTTTATATTTGTAAAACATTTTTGTACGTGATATTTAAATCTGTAGGTATTATATTAATCTATGCACTTTTTGAATGTCACGTAAGACAGAAAAGTTATTCAGCAAGGTTTCTATTTGGCTGTCCCTATATGTAGAAATGGGTCAAATACAACCTTATTTATTAAATCCAATGTGATTGTTGTAATGTCAATAATTATTATCTGTTTGTTGGTGGATACTTAGTAAGTGTATCGCTTTAATCTTTAAAGAACCAGTAAACTGGTCAAGTAGGTACATGTGTAGAATTTTGTATTATGCTATCTTTACAAATATTATATTCCCTGCAAAAAGGCTATGAAAGCTAAGGGTATTATAGGCTAAGTGCTAGACTTAAGTATTTATCGCCTGGATTTAAAGCTGATTTATATTGATCCAGTATTTTCAATCCACTGCTCGAATAGTGACACTGGAAAAAGATATAATATGACCAATGTAAACAAATCGATTCAGTCCAGCATCCCGTATGCACCGCTGGTTTTAAATAGCAATATGATGGATGATATTTTATTTCTGTAAAGTTTAAAACTACAATTTACCAACGATGAATACTGCTTGTTACACCGCATTGAAAAGTGTTCACATAGGTTGATATCATGGGTAAGCGTTGCGCTTCCATTATGCACAAGGTACGCGCCAGTCCCAACAGCGTCCTATAAACTACAGCTAACAGAAAACTATAGCTGACAGGTGGGACAGCCCCATGCTGGGACATTAGATACGTCTAAATGCCACTGTGGCGAATAGTTTGTGTTGTCTTTCTGGTAGTTGTAAGTACTAAAACTAGTTTCTAAGTCGTGGGTATACTAACCAAATGGACTATACTAATGGGTCCGAAATAAAAGTTTTTTTATTATTATTTAATATCGATCCAGTGCCACAGAATTCCAGCGCTCGATTGAAATTTTGGGTCAATATAAATCTGCCTGTATAATTTTAGATAAAAGTATGTATTGTTATTTTAGGTAAAAGTATGTATTGTTGCCATACGGCATTATTTGTTAGAATAGTTGCCCATTTAAGATACTTTTAACTATCGGTTAGAGCTGTCGCGAGCCGCCCATAGGCCGCGCACTCCACACCCCTTCTTTTCTAATTCCTTTGTACATTGAAGATCCTCCTACTATGGAAAATGGCTAATCACCAGTGTGCCTGTTACGAAGTCAGTAGTGTACATTATATACCCCATCATCTGACGTGGGATTAAACATCACAGTTTATCAATTAGTTGTCGTCAGTGTTTGTCAAGTTTGCTTTAATTTTAATATTATAACTGTGTGGTAATTTGTAGTCGTTTTATGTAGCCGCTATGTATGTAGATTATACAATATTGACTGATAATCGAATACATACTACTAAGACATGAGGAGCATTTTTATCGATACAGCCATAATAATACTTACCTTGTCTTTTTATTCGTGAATAGATGTACGAACTTTGCTTCGGCCGTATCATCGTTACTATATAAACTATGTCCAAAACTCGTATGGTTAATAAAAACAGTGTATTATGAAAATTATATGTGTATTACAACTACTTTAGTACCTATTAAAAGTTTTAAAGTTGGATTATTTATGAATATGTTTTCGTTTTGGTGGTACAGTGTAGGGTAACAAAAGTTTAGTTGTTTTATATTTTGTTTTCATTAAAATCGGTGTTGAATCTCGATTGTAATAATTCGATCTGTCCAGTGTTATGTTCGTGAATTTGTGCCAAATACTTTTTTAATTTGGTTTTTAAGCTTTTTTAAAATTCTAATAAAAAGTTGCTACAAATTGTCGTTTTTGTTCAGTGATCTCTCCTGTATTGCCTACTTACCTACTATTCCACCAAAAGAGATGGTCGGCATAATATTATCTTTCCGAGCCACGGAGGGGTCTCGGTATGCAAGATGGTCACCCATCCACAGACCAACCGCGGCAAGCGTAGCTTAACCTGATCGAGGATTACTATAGTCATGTCCAAATCATATAATAATGCCTAAATTCCTAAAAGGGTTATTTAGTATTGATGTTGTTAATTTAAAAAAAAAAGTATTACGTACACGCCTTTTATCATGCACAAAAATAATTAAATTGACTTGTATTTCTAATTTGCATTTTAACTTCATTAAAGTACAAAGCAAACGTTTTTAAACCATACGTGGTGGATGACATTATACCCTATTAAGTTTTGGTAAGCTTGTGACTTCTTTTATATCTAATAATTAATTTTAAAAGCGTGGAGCGCTTTTAAAATTAATTAAAAGTACACACAACCTGGGCTCCGTTTTCCCCAGACGAAGGGTAGCCATGAGGATATCCCCTTAAAAAAAAAGCCTTCGTCCACTTTGGTAACTAAAGTTACATAACCAGTTACAAGAGAAGATTTTTCTTTCGCTGTTTGGTAACTAGTTGTGAGAGAAGAATTATTTTCCATATTCGTAGATCAAATTATTTCCATTTTTGTAGCCAACCAGTTACAATAGAATACTTTTCTTTCGCTGTTTGGTAACTAGTTTTGAGAGACTTGGAATTCTTTTCAGATTTGTCGATGCTCATACATCTCAACGGATCACCCTGTACAAGAGTACAATGTGCACAGCAAGGGCTGACCCTGACTGACAGCCGTTCAACAAGTCGATAGTCAACCAAACGCTAATCTGAGTAAACAAATTAATAATTATTATTTCAGTGGTTACGGCTAACAAGCAGTCCAATTGCCAATTAAACTTAACAGCCAATCAATGCATCCACAGCAGTGGCAGTGCAGTGCCTGATCTTGGGCCGTACGGCGGCCATGATGAGGCCCATCGTGTTCTTGGTTGTTGCGTTTTCGATGGTGCAGGTAAGCTAGAGTATGCTCTAATAATTGTAGGGGTGTATCCTGGGAGTAGTCAGATTTTCTTATCAGGATTGCGAATAGTATACGTCTGCAACCGTTGATGCGTGTGTACTCTCCGGAGGCGTCGCAACAGTAACGTCACAATACTTAGATGATTGTATTGTGTCTCATTATTAGTCAACGCTTGATAGGTATGTTGGTTACCCCCTTTGGTTAATGGTGCTATGAATGCAGCGTCTTTATCTCAACCTGTGCTTGTTCTCAATTGAATGGGGAAGCAAGTCCGCTAGACGATCTGCGCAAGTCGGGGCTCTATGCAGGTGATGTTCAGAGCAGGTCAAGGTGATTGTTAATACCTCGTTAAGCGCACATGAAAAATGTCGCATGGCAATTTACTCTTTTAGTCTAATATAGAACTGCTATGGGTAAGAGAACACAAGTATTCTTAAGTAGCGGCCCGACCCAGAGCTTCGCAAGAGTGTAATTATTATTTTTTGAATAAGATTGTAATTATAATTTTTTGAATATTCCATTTTTAGGGTTCCGTACCAAAATGGTAAAACGGAACCCTTATGGTGAGACCAATTAAGTCTGTCTGTCACAGCTGGATATCTCAAGAATTACTAATGCTATCAACTTGAAATTTGGAATAGTTTTAGATGACGTTTGCCCAACTATTTTGCAAATAAGAAAGAATTAAAAATATATGTATATTTTTTGCAACAGGGACTGAAAGGGGGTCTGAAAAATTCGAAGTGGGGCTACTAGGGCATGTGGGGTATCATATGAAAGAGCGCAGTTTGCACATTCTCAAACATTTTTTCTTTTTTTTAGGCCGCATAGTTTTCGACTTTTGATGAAAAATGTAAAAAAATACCGTTCCCCCTTTATCTCCGAAGTTTGCAAAGAGAAAAATCCGAAATAATTATATCGGATTATACCTATAGGTAAAGATTACAGGAAAAATAAAACAAAGTCTCAACAAAAGTTACATTAGTTCCACTATCGGTCCAGAGATCATAAAACTGCAATATTCTACGCCGCAGTGCAAAGTGTTAAAATTCTCTGATGAATATAGGCCTCGCCGATGAAAATTTAAAAACATATGATGGTACGGAACCCTCGGTACGCGAGTCATACTCGCTTTCGCCCGGTTTTTTCTTTCATACAAACCTTGTCCTGGCAATACCGAACACAACAAAAAAGAATTAACCAATTTGGTGCAGTCATTCGGAAGTTATGCGCGTACAGACATTTCGGCGACTTAGTTTTATATCTACTATGTATGTAAGGAAGATTCGAAGGCGACCGCTAATCGCTAGTGGCAACGTCGCCCATTCAATTCATCAGTTTCGCGATAGTAATCTGTTTAACAAAAAAATAAAAATTTAAAAAACCCCCAACACAAAATAATAGGTAATAAAATTAAATGTAATTGGAAAAGGATATAATAAGTAATCTAAAAACCCCCGACATAAAGAATTTATATAGATAAATTCATATGGCAGTCGGGGGACCTCTTATAATAGAAGATGTTCCACAGAACGGTCAACGGTACCTACATTTAATTTTATTATTATTTTGTGTCGGGGGTTTTTTAAATTTTAAATTGTTGCTTTTTGTAGGGATTCCTTAATTTTTGTATTTAATTTCTTTTATTTTCTTGAGTTTTAAGATTGAGGTACAGTGTTTAATCAGGCTTTTTATCCGTCAAAAAGTAATTATTAAATTATAGTTGAAGAATAATTTTTAAGACTAAACAGATTTGTTTTTTGTTTTATTATAATCTTAGATTAAAAAATGTCCAGATTCCGTGTTCGAAACAAAACGCAACCTTTTTTAGTGAAGCCACTTTTTTATAAATGTGTGAGTGAGCGCCACGGTCGGGAGTGTATTACGTATCGTAATTGCGTTTGTGTGCAATGTGCGTGTAATACCAGTGGCAGAGATTTACCCTTAAATGTGGGAGATTTTCAGTATTTTACGTTTAGCGTAAAATATATCATCAACAGTAATGACTTGATTTTTTATTATTACGGTAGTTGAGTTTCAACGTTATTTCTTTAATTTGTATAATTTGTCATGTGCTACTTTATCAGACATTATTATGTTACGACTTTTTGTGATATTTGCTTGTAAGTTAGTTAAATGTTTGTTGTTTTGGTGTACTTAAATAGGTAGTAAGCAGAAATAGCACAAACGGTAACTGTTAAATAGCACAAACTTACAAATAATGGGTAAAAAAAAATTATGCCCCTGGCAACACTTAACAAATATGGCGTGACAGTAATGTCAAGTTATACTTTTTGTTTACCTACATAAATTTAGAATGCGGTAACAAAGAAATACAAAGTGAAATTGAATACTTACTTGTGAAATGATATAAGTATAGTGGCACATTCCTTTTTTTTGTGTGATTTCTACACCATTTCACAACACAAACCTTCATTTTAAAATATCAAAACACGGACTCGTGACGTAATTTACGCGGGGAGCTTTACTAGGCGACTGACGTATGGATCGTACGACGCGGGACATTTGTCCCCCGTGTTTTTGGCTTCAATTCTCAGTGGCCTACTATCCATCTGGACATTTTTTAATCTAAGATTATAATATCCTTTTTCTAGTTCTTCCTTTAGTTATTCAACTTTCGTACAAGTATTTCATAGCTATTAGATATCTTAGGTATTTCAGTTCTAGTTTATAAAATGGGACTGCGACACTATCTGCTGTAGAAATACGTTTGTTAAGTAGGATAATTCTATTCGTAAAAAACCGGCCAAGTGCGTGTCGGGCCACGCACAGTGTAGGGTTCCGTAGTAGCCCGTTATCACAAGGTAGTACGATTCTGTTGTTCTTTATTCTGAATAGGTAAAAAAAAAACATATTTTGGTTTTCAATGCAAGTCTTTACCCGTTATAAACAAGCAACTACTTCATCTTAGTCACTTTAAAGGATTAATGCTAAGGATTTTGTATTTGGTACAAAATTATCCAACACCCAAGTTCAACGACTATTACTGCTAAACTAATAAAGTTATCTTAACCGCTATACTTTTCCTTTAAAGTTCATGAAATGCACTTTCATCGAGAATTTTTCCAGAGTTTTCAAGGTAGTAGTTTAGCTTTTAGAGAGGGGGGGGGGGACGCCCTACTGGAACAAAAATTTGAACTTTAAACTTTAATATTTCGTAAATGGAGCATTAAATCGAAAAATAATTTTAGCAACCCCTAAGCCATTTTAGAAGACCTATTCAACGATACCCCACACGATGGGGTAGATGATGAAAAAAATATTTATCCCCACTTCACATGTAGGGGAGCTACCCTAAAAAAAAATATTTTCCAAAATTTTATTTTACCACTTTGTTGGCGTAACTGATATACGTACTCCTACAAAATTTCAGCTTTCTAGTGCTAACGGTCACAGAGATAAAGCGAGGACGGACAGACAGACATGGCGAAACTATAAGGGTTCCTAGTTGACTACGGAACCCTAAAAATGGTCAAACTCAGTGGTCGTAGGTACCAATCATCACTCCACTTTCTTCATCAATCTAGAGCATTGGTTAGACAAAAAAAATTAAGTTTTTAGTTTTCATTTCGTTAGTTAATTTTCCTCGTTCCCTTTCAATATAGTGTACATTAAGTCTACTTGTCAAGCCCTTGCATTTGAATTTTGATAACTTTGAAGATGTGAAAAAAATAAATGTAATTCGCCATTTTGTGGTGGCGGCCATCTTGGATTTTAATTTTGTAATAGTGTATAGTATTCTACTAGTCAAGCCCTTTCATTTGATACCCATACCTACTGCGAGAGTTGTGAAAAAAAAAATGTAATCCACCACTTTGTGGTGGCGGCCATCTTGGGTTTGAAATTTATCATAGTGTATAGTATTCTACTATTCAAGCCCTTTCATTTGATACCCATATTGAGGGAGTTGTGAAAAAATTTGTAATCCGCCATTTTGTGGCGGCGGCCATTTTAGACCGATTTTCATCAAACATAGCTAGGAACACTCCCGACTAATTTACCTTTCAAACATAAAAAAAACAAAATCAAAATCGGTTCATCAGTTCGGGAGCTACGATGCCACAGACAGAAACACACACACACACACAGACACATCAAACTTATAACATCCCGTCGTTTTTGCGTCGGGGGTTAAAAATACCTCTGCAGTGACGGGACTACTGGTTTGGGGTCTGCGGTCGGATCTCGACCGCAGCGTCAGGATCCCAGGGCGCCATCAACGGCACTGATTTCTTGGAGTTACGAGTGTGTGATACCAGTCGTGTTGCTGCGGTCTTTCATTGTGATTAGGCGATGTTGCCGCTTGCGGTTGTGCCTTTGGAACACCTTCTTTCTTTCCACACTTAAGTACGTAAATAAGTCTACGTTAATACACAGGAACACATCACAGCGTCGTCGCGGCATGGTCGCTTCAACAACATGTCGGCGCACGAGTTCACGACGCCCCCCGACGAGATCTCGCCCATGTCGCCCGACGAGGGCTTCCAGCAGACCACCGTCATATCCGGTCTTATGCCAGACTCTTTCGGGGAAATGTTTAACTTTCTGGATGGTGACAGTTTTGGTATAGGTTTGTATAATAATTCTTTTAAAGATTCGAGCGAATAGTAGAAGCAGAGCTTTGCTAAATTGGTCCTTCGAGCCGAATCACAGGAGAATAACCATGATGCCTGTCGACTTTCCACCCACAAAGTCCGTCTCTGTGCGGCCCATCCACTACGACAGATACCTACATCTGAGTTGGACGTTTCTTCTAAAGTCATTATAGCGATGGCTGTGATATGTTATGATATTGATTTTTAGGGTTCCGTATCACAAAAGGAGAAAACGGAACCCTTATAGGATCACTTTGTTGCCCGTCTGTCTGTCTGTCAAGACCCTTTATCTCAGGAACGAGTGGAGGTATCGAGTTGAAATTAAAACCATAAACTCAGGTCTACAGTCCCTTGATGCTGTGTAGATAAATCAAACTTCTAAGTTAACGCTAACAAAAGATACGGACTTTTATGCCGGAAAAAATTTCGACACTCAATCAAATCAAAATGTATAGGGTACTTTTCGTTGACCTAGAATCATGAAATTTGGCAAGAAGCAAGCTCATGTGGCACAAGTAAAGGAAAAAATCCGGAAACCGTAAATTTGTAGTTACATTAATAAAAGTTCCTTGATAAACTTTTTACATACCTACAAATTTGTACGGAACCTTCGGTGCGCGAGTTCGAATCGCACATGACTGGTTTTTTTAATATGGCACAACCTAGTCCCCTAGCCTCGCTAATACATTGCAGAGAGGCTAATATTATAAATTGCTGGACAAACCCTTCTCATATAATTAATTCCATTAAAGGTGCACGCTGCGTCCTTGAATAGCATAAGCATATGCTATTCAAGGACGCAGCTTTTCATGGGGGGCGGAGGGGTACTTAACAATGCTGCCAAATTGGTCGCAGAATTTTTTGATAATAAAGAGAACTTAATTTGTAGAGTTATGACGAAAAGCTTATGCTCGAGTTTTACAGCAGTTACTGTTTAGGTTTCGGAAACTGGAGTTAACCTAAGCCTTTCGAACCTTACGTATGAGGGGGGTGTCCAATATCCCGACTGTGCTTCGTTTGCTCTTGCATCCTAGATCCTATATTTTATAACAGACTTTTTGAAGTAAAAACTTATAGGCGCGTTAAGCGAATTTCAGTAGGGGAAAATCTTATGAGTTCGCGTCACCGAAATTGTAATGCTAACAGTAGGTATACCTGTAGCTAAAGTATGACGTGTTGTTCGGAGTGCCGATAGATGTAAAAACCAGACTAATGTTATTATTTATTCATTTTAATTTACAAATTATGAAAAAAATTTGATACTTACCTACCTATTACAATTTTATTAATTTCAATATTAAAAAAAAAACACTGATAATTAATTGTTTTAAGCATGTTTTAAGTGTTTATTTCTGTCGGTAGCCCCCAGGCTGCCTATGTTCTTAATACTTTTGCCCATCGGGGTCTCTGTGGCTAAAGTACCTACCTACAGTTTCAGTTAGTAAGACAAGTAAATCATTCATGCACTCAACAGCTTGAATGATTTTGGGAAGATCCCCATGACCCCCCAGGGACCGCGCCTGTATACCTCTGAAAAAAGATGCAGTGAGAGATAAATGTGAAAGAGATTTCATTCCTTCAACTCCGAACATTAAGCTAAGATTCGTCCATTTCCAGGTCCAATGCACGAATTCGTTTACGGCTGGCAAGCAATCGTGAACACGATGAGTATGAAGAACAACGTGGAGGTGCGCAAGAGGGCTGGTCTGCAGCGCTTCGCGTTCGCTGGCATCAACGGTATCACGCTGATCTCTCACATCGGAGTGACCGAGATCATGATCAATGGCACCAGAACCTACTGCTTCGGAGGCGTGTCGAGACCCCCAGGCAGGCGCAGCGTCATTTGTAAGGTAAACGAAAAAACAAACTAAGTTCTGTGGCTGAGTGTCATATAACAACATCCAGTTATTATGCCTCTACACGCTTGCACTTGCTATTGAGAGCAAATAGTCCGTTTTACTTAGGTAGGTAGGAATAGGTCCATATGAGGTGGTTATTAGGGTTCCGTACCAAAATGGTAAAACAGAACCCTTATGGTGGGACTCAGTCTGTCTGTCAGCTGGATATCTCAAGAACTACTAATGCTATCAACTTGAAATGTGCGTGGCAGAATTCCGGTGTTTAAAATACTGTTGAAAAAAATTGTAACATGTGCAAGAAGGACAGGCTCTCTTATTTTTAAGGCTGCAGTGTGTCTCTTACTCTTACTCTCTCCGCAGTGCCTTATGAACTGCCCAGCCTGTGAAAGGTGGAATGTTATCGGAGCACGAATATACAGTTGCGTTAGGTTGTACAGTCGGTTTCGCGATTCTTATAAAATTCTGTACAAATGTTCAACATTTTGTCTCTGTCATTCTGTTTCACACCTGCACAATACTTTGAACACGCAATTGTAGGTCGTCCTTTGCTTGATATTTCTTGTTTGGCTGATTTGAGTAAGGTGTTTTGTTCTAAAGCAATCTTTATGAGACGGCATTTTTTTTGCGAATTTTGCCATGTGGAGTACACAGATCGATAAATAATCAAAAACTGAGTGAGAATACTATAAAATGTCAAAATGACAGAGGTATCGAAATATGTATTTGAGCCCAGAGGTTTCGAAATATGTATTTACAGAATTATAATCATTAAAGTCATCAACACAACTCTCTAAGACCAAGTAATCCCACTGAATGACTAGGTATTTCATGAAATCTTGACGTTTTACCATTAAACTAACTTAACAAGTTGTAAATAATTATTTGTTACGGTCGCGAATCGTATTTTAATCAACGCTGACCAGCAAATTGCAGAAAACGTAAGAAAATTTGAATTGCGCGGGCTACCTTAGCGCTTTCCCCTCTGTGAATGTACAACGACGAATTGCTTTTGTATCTTTCTATCTAGAATGTTCTACATTTTCAGGGGCATATGTACCAAGAAGGGCGCTTCTCATGTAAAGTGCCTTACCTGCGATATCCAACAATGTTTGGCTACATGTACTGCATTGATAAATATGCCGCCGTGAACTCCATCGATGGAACATATAAAAGTTGGTATCAAGATCATTTTAATTGCTGATCTACTTAGCCGGATTTCTATTATTAATTTATAGTACCTAATAGTACCTACCTAATTTATTTCCAAAACGTTAGTACACGTTACATCAACGAGATCTTGACCCCTGAACTAGAACACCTTTATTACAGGGGTCAAAATTTCTAAAACTTTCGGGTCATTATACCTACTCACTCACGAATAGTTTTGTGGAAGATCGGGGGAGGTGGAGATGAACTCTTTGAAGCTGCAATTCCCCGATGATGAATTATAAAAAAGCCAAACCGTCTTGAGGAGACAATACGTGGGGCGAGATTTTCTATATATTTTTTAGTCGCAATACCAACCCCTGAAACATTCTCAGAAGTCAGAGGGCGCGATACAATCCAGTTTTTTGTTTACCGCATGTTTAGGTCTAATAAAGTAATAGACATAATTATCATTAAAGGCATTTGCGTGGAAAGTTTCTGAGCATTAGACACCTCATATTTTCAACTACCAAGGTAGGTAATAATATGTTAGGAAATAAAACCGTATTACACTTTTAGAAACCTACTGTGCGAGAGGAGAAGCTATACCAAAGTTCCATTACGACTACATTTGTGAGAGACGGGACATTAAGATCAAGCGTGTCAACCTCACGGATCCCAACGAGAGGTTCAACATACGCAACCCTGTTGTTCGAAGAGCAGAGTACTACAGAGCACCTTATGACATTTTAAAGGCTTGTCCAGATTGGTAAGTAGCCAGATCACTTTACATAGTTTCAGAATGGACTCTCTACTAGGGAACACAATCTTGAGTCATAATTGGCAACTCGAGATCTCGTTTGCTAAGTCTGGGGGCGAGATTGGCCATTCGAGATTTCGTCCGGCTATCTGACGAGATGTCGATCATGAGATCGAGATCGCAACCCCTACTTTCTTCGTCTACTGGCAGCCTCATTGAGACAACAATCCTGACAGACTGTGACACGTTTAGCCGCTGGATACACCAGTGTGCAGCAGCCTATTTGCTAGCCTGGCATGGTCTAACAAAACGACCTATTTATGGACGTTTTTTAACGACCACACCTTGAAGGTACAGTTCATGACCTTTCTATAAGGGCGTCATGGAATGCCAATACCTACAGCAAAGATATTATTTCTAGGTATGGATGCAATCTCCAAATATCCCCGGAAAAATTGCATTCACATCAATTTCCAACTGGTTTGTTGGATGCTAATGAGACTGCCTTTGTCGGTCACGGAGGAAAATATTGGCTTGCTCTCTACTATACGCAGGTAAAGAAATTCCATATAATAAAAGTTCTTCTAACTAAACAGACAGTTGTGCTGCTGGGGCTAAAGCACTAAGAATCGGTGAAGGGCGGGCGTTTTGGGACTGTCTTATATAATACTAGCTTCCGCCCGCGAGCTATGTCGACAAAAACTATCCTATCTAAGGAAGGACATAGGATAGTTGCATGATGATGCAATCTATCTCTCTGCCAAATTTTATTGAAATCCGTTCAGTGGTTAAGGGGTGAAAAGGTAACAAACAGACAGAGTTACTTTCAAATTTATAATATTATTTAGTATGGATATACTCGTACGTCCAAAATGTGCTGATGCTCAGCCTAATTTGAATAAATGACTTGTGAGTTTGATACATCCTTTCAACTACTATTGTCAGCAACAAAAGGCGATTAACACTTAAATTTTTTTTAATCTCAGTTATTGAGCAAAATATTTGTTCAAAAAGCAGAAGTACAACAAATATTTTGCTCAATAACTGAGATCAAAAAAACTGAAGAATGTTGCTGACTATACCTAACAGAAAACATTCTGGTTACAGCTTTCGACGTACGCAATTTACTTCCAAGCTCACGGGGAGTATCCGTGGCAATCAAACAGACCTATTGTGTCGATTGACAAAGGTATCTATAAAATTTTATTTAACTTGTATTCCGAAATCTCTAAAATAACATAACATCAATCACGCCTGTATTCCGCGAAGCGTACGGCAGAGGAGTACCTCATCCACATTGCGCCAGTTATGTGTATTGTATGTATAGTTGCCGGCACGTAACTTGGCAAGAGTTTTTGTAGTGGGGGAAGTTTGCGCACGCACAATTTCATACATTTTTATATGCGCGAACTTCCCCCACTACGAAAATCTCTTGCCAAGTTACGTGCCGGTAATTATACCTTGTACCATGCAATAGGGGACGAAACTATTGTCATCGACAGGGCACAAATTCAGATTCCAGGCAGGCTGCTGCTGAGAAATTCCTTAGCGAAAACCCAATAACATTTTAAATTCCTCATCATTTCATCATCATTTCAGCCGAAAGACGCCCACTGCTGGACACAGGCCTCCCCCAAAAGGGGGGGGTTTGCCATAATCGCCACGCTTGGCAGGCGGGTTGGCGATCGCAGTATGGTATGGTGGTGGAATGCATAGAGAACGCTGCTACCCATTCTCCGGTACGCCCCTTAGTCGCCTTTTACGACACCCACGGGAAGAATGGGGTGGTGGTATTCTTTAAGTCCGGCACCACACAGACTAAAACAGAATTCCTAAAACATTGTAATTGAATCACCTTTGCACTTACATTTCAGGTGGTATTTGGGAACAACTGCTCAAGGCGAACATTGGTCCGGACATGAATCTCCACTACAATCTTAATGGCATTTACAACAGACTCCCTGGTTCTGTGTTCCCTGACCTCATGAGGAACGAAGCCCAGGTATGAGAGATCTAAGTGAAATGGCAAGTTACTCAAAAATAGTAGATACTGTATTACTGTGCTAACATTTACATAACTTTATTTCTGTGCCAGGTTCAACCTTCCAACTTTAGGACAGACATTCGAGATGCGGGACCAGAAGATATGATTATTGGAAACTCTCATCTTGGAGCCGAAGCTGCAGGTAATACCGTAACACCGAATTTCTTCAATCCTTAGCTACTTAAGAGACCCAGGACTCCTAGGAAGCCCTCCTAGGAGTCGAACAAAAAGAAAAAAAAAACTCTGAAAGAACGCTAAGCGAAAACGACGTGATAGAGCGGGCAGCTTAGGTGATGAAATGCGACGGAGTGGGTCGGGGGAACATAAATAAATTTAGGGGTTATTTTTTTAACGAATGTTTTGGCACTTACAGGTGGAGAGCCAAATTTAGGAGGATTCAAACTCATGCACGACACTCAGGCGCAGCCATCTTTCGAGCATGGACAGAATTTGTGATAAGTAGTTTATAAAAGAACGTCAGTGTACTGCTGAATATGAAATAAAACATTTGCTCACTAAACATGTATTTATTTATCTGGTTTATGGTGCTAATATCCTCTACAATTAAAAATGGCGAGTCCGAGAAAAAGTTTTTATGCAGTTTGAAGCTGACTTACTTTACTGGCCATCATTTCGATAACACAATTGTTCCAAATTTGAAATTTGGTCACCCTTAAGGCCGATTTTTCCAAAGCCCGATAATTTTATCCTAGGATTAATACTTATTTAAAAATTTTGAGAGTTCTTCCATACAAAATATACTGTCAGATTTCATTTTTATTCTACGAATAAAAATTATCTGTCGATTGAAAAATCAGCCCTAAGACTTTAGTTAATTCGGCATGGAAAGAGCGACTGTCGCAACCCAGCGCAGGGCACGCCGCGATAGCGGCGATAAGACCCCTCTTTGAGGAGTGGCTAGAGAGGCGCCACGGCGCCCTCACCTACCGCCTGACGCAGGTCCTCACCGGACACGGAAGTTTCGGGAGGTTCCTGCACATCATCAGTGGAGGTCTGCCCCGCTTGGGCGGAGCACCGCCGTGTCCTCGTAGAGGCGATTGGCAGCGGCGACCTCTCGCGTCCGGCCCTGGTGCAAGCCATGGTCCGGGGCGAGAGGGAGTGGGAGGCAGTCACCTCCTTCTGCGAAGCAGTCATGCTAGCGAAGGAGGTGGCGGGACGGTTCAGGGAGAGAGCCTCCCGTCTCAGCCGCCGCGGGGGACGCCCCAGGCGTCGGGAGCCGCGTGACGACTCCCGGCCACCGTAGGCGCGGGCCTGCGGGCGGTGAGTAATGGGTAGTTCACCGTCCGATCAGGACCAGGCCCGTGCCGGACGGCGCGTACGTGTTCCACGCGCGCCTCAAAGAGATGTCAGCATCGAGGAGGGGCCCCTTAGGGCCGAAGCCTGCCGGGTCAGCGGGATTGTCCGAAAGGGTTACCGCTGGCCCGGAACATAAAGGGCTAAGGAAGGAACACGGGTGGGTTTTAGTCAGTAAGAGTCTGACACTCCCTTCCGCTCCACCCAGAGCGGGAGGATTCATTTGATGATTTCCCATCCGCAAAAAAAAAAAAAAGACTAGTTAATTTAGGGCTGATTTTTCAATTGACAGATAATTTTTATTCGTGGAATATTATAATCATAATATTATAATCATAGCATTAAAAAATGTCCAGATTCCGTGTTCGAAACAAAACGCAACGTTTTAAGTGAAGCCACTTTTTTATAAATGTGTGAGTGAGCGCCACGGTCGGGAGTGTATTACGTATCGTAATTGCGTTTGTGTGCAATGTGCGTGTAATACCAGTGGCAGAGATTTACCCTTAAATGTGGGAGATTTTCAGTATTTTACGTTTAGCGTAAAATATATCATCAACAGTAATGACATGATTTTTTATTATTACGGTTGTTGAGTTTCAACGTTATTTCTTTAATTTGTGTAATTTGTCATGTGCGACTTTATCAGAAATTATTATGTTACGACTTTTTGTGATATTTGCTTGTAAGTTAGTTAAATGTTTGTTGTTTTGGTGTACTTAAATAGGTAATAAGCAGAAATAGCACAAACGGTAACTGTTAAATAGCACAAACTTACAAATAATGGGTAAAAAAAATTGTGCCCCTGGCAACACTTAACAAATATGGCGTGACATTACTGTCACGCCCACACCCTACCCCACACACACCCTACCAATGGCATGGCATATCTCGTAAACTACTACTAACTTTGAATTTTGGGTACTAATTTTATCTTGCAGGGTATTAATTTTTTATGTAGGTTTGAGGAAAGCGACAAGCTTCTCTAACTTGGAATCAACATTCAAAGTCGTGGTCCTGCTGAACAATTGCGAAAAAGTTATCATCGTTGATTTCTCGGTAAATACAATGATACAGTTCTGTTTTTTTACGAAATAAATCACTTAGAAGGGTACTAATTTTGTATACTTAGAATAGCTGTAGCGTGCCCCCTTTTTCGGCGCTCATACGAAAAAGAGGCCCTGCTGAACGGAGCGTGACTACCGCCGGACCACCTTTAAAGTCGATTTACTCGAAAACTACTAAGGTACCAATTTTGTTGTTCGAGTACTAATTAGTGCCAATTGAGTACTAATTATTTACCAAATATGAAAGCGATTGGCGTTGTTGGTCCGGCGGTAGTCACGGACATCATTGTAAACTTACCACTGACCTCTATTAAACAAGTACTTGTATAATACAGGTTAAAGTCTGTAGGTCTGTACCTACATGAACATATTTCTTCTGTTCATTAGAGATGTTAAAAAAGGAAAAATTAAAAAATTGGTACAATCTTCTCAAGGTCTCCTAGCTCCTACAAAGTACAACTTTATTAAACACTCGTGACATCATCCTTTGGGTTCGGACCACATAACACCTTTCCAGCCCACCACCCACTGAGTCCGATCTTTAGCCATCACTGGCCAATCTTTTCCAGCTACCGTGTAGGGTCGTCGGTCTACCTGCAAAAACGTAAGATTTACAATTATTATTATTTAAATGACCCATCAAAATATCCTATAAAGTCCCTGTAAAATAATAAAAAGCTTCACCTATTTTTTTTACCGTACTTACGGTTAACGGTTTTTCCCTAGGGAATTTCCGGTAAATGTCAGCTTTACCGATTATGTTACTGGCAACACATTGCCATTCGATTTATCATCTGTGCACTGCCTGACATCTTTCTTTGTGCAATTTCTGTGGAGTCTCTCGTGAAAAATCCCGTTATTTCGCTTTCGTAATTCATCTAACAAAGGTATTTTCTGTTCGCGAGTGTTCACCGCTATTTGTGGGACAACAATTAAAAATTAACGAGCGTTCCACGATACGGTGTTAATAATTTATTTTCATTAATAAAATATCGATTTTAGTCAATCTCGTCGAGAAGAATTGTTTTCATGCTGTTTATTTATTAGTGCCGTCGGGTGACTGGCGATCGAGCAACAATTTTCGGGTCACAGTCCAAACTAAGGTGAGTGGAGTGCATAGCGGGTTCTGCGAGAGGGAGCCAGCCTCCGCCGTGTGAGCTCCTTTGTGACGCAAACCCTCAACATCTCCGCGCTCCGATAATTAGCCATCTCCCCAGACATCAATCACCCGCCGTTATTTATATGTTGTGTGATGATTTGTGACAAGTGATGGATGCCGTCCATCAGTGATAAGCTTGTCACAGATAAATTGCTAGTCGATAGTGCTGCGACCAGCTGCGATGTTGTCACTGCACATAACATAACTGTATCATGTAATTTGACACATAATATTACTGTATTTCCTTTCTTAGCACTTGTTACAAAGTTATTGCCTGAAAATGTATCCCCAGAAGTGTTGGTCTATTTACACTTGAAGTTTCACAATATCTCATTAATGTGATTATTAGAAGAATGCAAATACAATTATCAACATGTTGTTATGATTGAAACAGGTTCTTGTTAAATCCTATTGCCTCTGGCTACATTATCTTTATTAATAACTGATGTGGTGACCTCAAATTGTTGGCCAAAGATAATTAGGACCAATATTTAAGCAGCAAAGTGAATCATTAGTTAACTTGTGAGTGTGAGCAATCAGTTTATTAACAAATGGATTTGAATGATTGGTTAGAAAATGGCACATTGTGTGCAAGTAGGTTGTTACAGACAGATTATTGTGACCCTGTAGTTCAATAACAAGTATTGGTCCCAGAAGTAAGAGAGATCAATGTGTTTCAACAACCTAAAGTCCTCAACCATTGTATTAGTGGCACAGTAAGCTAACAACTTGTTTTATTACCTCTGCATATTACTAACACAGAACATGCAATATGGTTCCATAATTACTTTCTGCTATTACCAAGGTGTTCCAGATTAGGATCAAGATTTCAAAACAGAATGGCCACTTAATTAGTATTTTTAACACAATCTGTAAACTAACTTACCAGGTTGAGATTAAAGTGAAGCAGATAGAAACAAATGTAATTATTTGCTAGCTGGTATTGTCATAGAAGATTGTGTTCTGACCACTACATTGTGGAGAAAATAACATGAGATTCATTTTAGGGACTGACAATAAATTTAGTCTAACTCTTGTGCAAAATTTTATGCTTCTAGAGCTAGCGGTTTAGGCTGGTGGTGCCAATAGTTAATCAAAATCAAAAGTCATTTATTCAAACTAGGCTGGGAATCAGCACTTTTCGAACATCAAAATTACAAAAGACAGTCCCCTAAAACACCGTTCACCACTTCCTAGTGCTTTCGCTGGGGAGTAGAAGTGGCGAAACAAACTCCCCAGAATAATTAATTAAATGAGTTTAGGTTTCTTATTAACTAAGTGGTCAGCAACCATATTGTTGACTAGCTTTTGTCTGCGGCTTCGCCCGCATGGACGGAAAATAACCTACGGGAACATACTACCGGATTTAAAATTTACCTTATGTGCTAAACCAGGTTATAAACTATCTGTGTGCCACATTTCTTACAATTCTATTAAGCTGTTTTTCTGCTAATCCAGCACATACACCGAGGCACACATTCTACAAACTATGTTTTTGGCATCAGACCCGTGTTGCTATTTTTTTGTAATATGTATAGATCACAACCTGCTATGAATAAGTAATAGCATTAGGTTAGTATATTTTATCAATATCTAAGTATAAACATGATTATGATTGATTGATTTTAATGATTGTTTGAAACAGTATTAAACTTGAATATTAAAATTTTTATTGCCATATTGAACAGCTTTAGAGCTGATCTTATGCTCAAACATAATACGCAATAAATTTAAAGAATAATATTAAATTCCTTTTATAATATGTCTAAATTGAGCCAGCGAAAACTGCATAATTAATATGTCCTATCATACTCACTATTATGGTGCGGAGGCCCAAGTCCCAGCTGTGGGACTGTTATAAGCCTTGTCATATCAAGCAGGTAATGTTAACAGCTAAAGAAGTTCTAGTATCAATAGAGAATATCAATGTAAAATTTAAGTATGGGCTACATAAGTATATTATAATTATACTAGCCATAACAAAATACTTACTGACATTGTATTGGCTATGAAAACTAATGATAACCATAACATTACCTATATGCTATGTATATTATAGTACAGCCTTTAGAGAAACGCACAAAGACCATAAACTAATGTAAAGTCAGACATGCAATTTTTATTTTTTTCTGCTGCTGGAAATCACCAAATGACCCCTCCCGCTCTGGGTGGAGCGGAAGGGACTGTCAGACTCTTACTGACTAAAACCCACCCGTGTTCCTTCCTTAGCTCTTTATGTTCCGGGCCAACGGTAACCCTTTCGGACAATCCTGCTGTATTCTAAGTGCTAAGTTATAAATATTATATCCTAAGAAAGTTTGTTATGCTTTCACACTAAAACAGCTGAACGAATTTGACTGGAAATTGGCACATAGGTAGACCATGACCTGGAGAATGACATAGGATTCTTTTCATCCTGAGTCGCAGACAAAGTCGCGGGGAACAGCTAGTATGGTATACAAAGATGAAGAATATGATGGAGATGATGTAGATGGCTTTCTACTGCACTGCCAATATTAATTTTATATGTGAATAACTATTCTTTAAGCCTTTTGACATACACAAGAGAGTAGAATAATCAGCTTATAATGTTTCCACTGCTCGAGTACAGGCCTTCTCTCTGTGAGAGGAAGTGGGGCGTAGTCCACCATGCAAGTTCAGAGTGATTTAAAAGAATTGCTACTCAGCACACTCAAAAAGATGTTTAAAAGTAGTTCCATGTTTACCAAAGACCTTCTGTGCATATACTAATAACAATAATGTTAAAAAGTTGAAACCTGTATTTGTAATTTACAAACCAATTATTATCAAAGTCACTATCAGATCAGATGACTGATGACATTATCTAACATCTATTTTATCATAATATTTTATAAACGCTTGTAAAAGATTCACATAAAACTGGCTTATCCAGTAGATAAGCAGTCTTTGTTGATAGCAACATAGTTAAGATTGTATAGTAATTGTATTTCAAAGATGATGCTGCATTTCTTCAACTAGATAAGTTACAAGTATAACATAACAGAATCAGCCTATGAGTTATAATGAGCCTTCTGCTGGGACCATAGGCTGGCTGTTCTTAATAGGGGGTTGACCGTCAAAGTACACTGGCACAGTGCGGGTTATTGGATTAATTTAACTTGTACACTTACATGTTATACACAAAACCATGTTTTATTGTTGTATATGAAACAGGACTCCATGTTTTATGAATGTGACAAATTACATGATACAGTATTAAAAAGTTTCTTTAATTTTTTTTTCTATTCAAGTGGAACTACTGAGGACTTTGACGGAAATCCGTTTTTAGCTGTCACTCACATGTATTCATAATATTTTTTTTTTATCATGAAGTTATATTTATTTTATTTTGTACTTAATAGATTTCGTCGTAATGTAAAAATTCTTAATTAAATAAATAAATAAAAAGTTGAACTTAACAGGTTTACAATACTTCAGTATCAGTAAACAACAAATAAATAAGTTTCAATAATATTACCGATTAATCACCGCTAATGAGACACAATTGATTTTTCTTTTATAATGGGCCATTATTGTGCCACGCCGGCCTTGATCAGTTAAGGACATTAACACAAGCAGTGCCAAGTTTGGCTTAGACCTATATTATTATTTATTTATTATATATATTAGACCACTACTGCACATAAGCCTTTCCTGTTGCAGGTATCTTAAGCTTGAGTTCCCTCGGAAAGCGGTATCGGCAGACATGAAAATCTGAAATTAACACCAGTATTTGATATTTAGGTGCCAAAAAATGCTCTGTATTTGGATAGCCGTTGGTGTGCGATTGTGTGACCGTTCACCGCTTTCTTAGGAAACCATAGCTTTAGCCACTTAGGCCGAGATCTATAAACGTACTTAGCACGAACTTTGGCCTAGCGTTATTCCTGTCGGTGTCGCCTGCACGTGCACAACTGTCGAATTTCAAGACAGAGACATAGACAGAACAGATAGAGACAGGAACATGGCCAAGTCAAAGCATGAAATAGGTAACGTTTATAGATCTCTGCCTAAAATCTATTTAAAAACATCCTCCATGCAAAGATCGTCATCGACAGTTCCAGTTCATAATATGCATGTCTGGGAGGGACATAGAGAAATCAATGTCTTTTAGTTTAAAAACTGTGGACCATTGTTCTTAATGAGCATTGTCTAGAAGTCATCCTCAGTAGGCAAAATAGACTGTATTCCAATTTGTATATGTGCAGCGACATTTACGAACTTTTAAGAGGAAACGCGTCGTTGGCGTTCATTCCATACAAACGTATTCCTCTGTTCTCTCCCTGGTTAATGATATTGGAGCAGATATGTTTTACGGCCCTATGAATTGTTCTATGGCGTCTTCAAATAATCCCGTGGGTAGGCTCTATGGATTGTATCGAACAAACATTTGCGCTAGTGGCATTATCCAGGGAGAAAACAGGGGAATAGGTACGTTTGTATGGAATAAACACGTGATAACGAAACAATTCAACTATATTCCATTTGAAATAAGATTAGACATTTAAATAAACCTTTTTTTACAGTTCGTTCAATCGATTTTGACTTCTATACGTAGGCATAATGACGGCATTAAAAGCAAAAAAAAGTGGTTACTATACAAAGTGTTTACTGCACCTGCCATTTGTCATGCCACCAACGCAATAGAATTCAAAATCGGTTGAACGGACTGTAAAAAAGGTATATTTAAATGTCTAATCTTATTTCAAATAGGTACTTATATAAAATTAATTAATTATTTTCGTTGCTGCTGAATGTTTGCCCTACATTGCTAAATAAGTATTTAAATTATCTAATGTGTACATAATACTCTAACATACTTTTATGACAAAGAAAACTGGATGTACAGACACCAGCACATCAAGCTACCCGAAACTGTCAAATTTTCCCAATTAACTTTGAACCTTACGCTTTAGCGATAAAGTTGAAAATCTATTAAAGAAATTTGACAGATTGTTAGCTTGACGTGAACGATAATAAAAAAAATGTATATTGAACCAATTCTAATTAAATTGAGACGAGCTAAGAGGCTAGTGTCCCAGCAGTGGGAACATTATATGCGATGCTTAAGTTAAGGAGAATGATATAGATGAGTCGAAGAGTTGACCATAGATATGGGCTTCGTTTTGACAGTTCAACAACATTCATTGGGTTATTTATGTTGCTGGGCAGACAAATTATTCGAACATATGAAGCCATTGTCTGTGTGGTGCCGGACTTAAAGAATAGCACCACCCCATACTTCCCGTGGGTGTCGTAAAAGGCGACTAAGGGGCGTACCGGAGAATGGGCAGCAGCGTTCTCTATGCATTCCACCACCATACCATACTGCGATCGCCAACCCGCCTTCCAAGCGTGGCGATTATGGCAAACCCCCCCCTTTTGGGGGAGGCCTATGTCCAGCAGTGGACGTCTTTCCGCTGAAATGATGAAGCCATTGCTTCATATTGATTCAGATTGTGACTTCTTCAAAATGATTCAGATTGTGACTGATACGACTGTTACGCAATTAGGGCGATGTTTCAACACCTCTGGAGAAGTGCCGGTTTACTTATCTGGTGGATAATTTGATACACAATATGTTCAATTTTTGAAGAAATAATATCTCTGGCTCCCATAATAAAGTGTTTATATGTATGTAATTACTCATATAATTTTCCTTGTTTGTCGCAGAGTGAGCCGTGTCTTGGGGGAAAAGCACACCGGGCACTACGGTGGCCCCAGATACACCGGCCCCAGCGCCCCAGCCTCCGGGTAACGTATATATTATCTTGTATTAGATAGGAATTTATTGTTCTTCAGAATGGTTAGTTGCGTAGTACTCGCAACCGGCGTGCGAGTAAGACCAGAGGGGCAATTCTACTAATTTTAAGAGCGTTCACAGTCTGATCTCAGTCTCAATCTGTCAAAATTACCTTTAATTTCCCAACATTTTGACAAGTTTTTGACATTTGTTTGTCGCCGAGATGAGACTGAGACTAGATTTGTAACATTTTAAATTAGTAGATGCATGAACGTAAACGAGGCACAAGGAGTATTTAAGGATCGTAGCTGGTGGCGTTCTGAGAAGTGACTTCAGGGCGAAACCCTAAACTTATAGAGCAACAAGCTGCGCCCCGTGGTTTCACCAGCTAAGTTTCGTTCCCGTGGGAATATCGGGAGAAAAAGTAGCCTATGTGTTAATCCAGGGTGTCGGCTACCTCCATACCAAATTTTATCAAAATTGGTCCAGCCGTTTGTGCGTAAAGAAGTAACAAACATACAAACACACTCACAAACAATCGCCTTTATAATATTAGTGACAAGCCATGTTCCCGATGGGATTTTCCATCGGAAAAAATGACGGACTTCCATATCAACTATCATTCCCTTTTTAAACCCTTTAGGGAATGAATTTTCATAAATCCTTTCTAGTGCTCATTTTCGCTATACAGCTTAACCCTTAGTCTGCCGGAACGTAGATCTACGCGAGACACAATGGCTTTTTAATTGTGTGTAATTACGGCACACAAACGGTTAAATATCATAAGTTCACTTTTTGTGGCATTATTTTTTCAGACTATGACTTGTCACATTCTTCTCACGCACATTTACCAATGCCCTAAGTCCACCGGTCGTTGGACTCAGCAGCACCATGTCGTCTGAGTAACTTTGATTATTGACACAGATGTTATCTATGTGACAACCGACTTGCATGCTGCTAAGCTCAACGATCAGCGCATTTACATATAAATTGAACAAAACTGGTGACGACAATCCACCCTGTCTTACACCACACTGTAGTACATAATATGGATCTGATAAAGTGCCAGCCCATTTTACATAGTTTATTTGAGTGTCTAATACCAAAACTTTAAGATACTTATTATCTCTCCCGGCAATTTAGTTTCGTTAAGTTTATCCCAGAGCTTTCATAATTAACAAGATCAAACACTTTAGAGAGATCCAAATAGGAATAAATGGGCGTTTTCCTGCTGGTGTAATACTCGACAGTGCGTTTAAGAGTAAACTAGTTGCAAGCTCGAACTCACTGGTGGTCATGGCCAAAAAGCACGCCATCTCCCCTGGCTTTGTGTCCGACAGAGCTAGTATCAGTGATGAGCAGTTAGACGCTAGTCTACACGCACAACGTCTAGTTCTCACGCACAGAAGCACCGTTCCGGACTGATAGGCGCGTAAATAAAATCGAAAAGTGCTTTGGAAAATTGAGTTTTATGAAAAAACCACTGCATAAAGCAATTACAAATAAAGTTTATTGAACTCTTCGATAATTGAGCTTTGTCGGTGCGGCCTTGGTTTTGAAGATTTTCTAGTTCTTTTATTACTTATTTACACCCAAAGTTACGTTAAAAATAGCAAGAAAACGAATCTTTGTTGGCTCATAACTTTTTAATGGCTTTTTATTTTACTATTCTGTTTCCGTACGGAAAATTAATAATAAGTCAAAACGATATCATGTTTAACTTTGGATGCAAAATGTCAAACATTGGAGTAATACTCTCCCGAAATTTGTGTAGAAAAAATATCGTATTGCGCTCTCTGTAGAAAGTTCGGCGAACTGAGCATCATGTAGAATTGTAGATTAATAACTTTGTTAACTGATCCTCAATCACACTGCCCAAAACCTTTGCAATGACAGTGGCCAATGAGATCGGCCTATAATTCGACTTGACCGAGCTTTTTTATTATGGGAGAGACTATGGTTGTTGTTAGCTCACTGGGACACATAGATAAAAGTCTAGAAATGTGTGGTCCTGCATTCTGTACGTGCTCGACACTGAGACCGTCATGACCAGAGGATTTCCGCCCTTTCATATTTTTTTAAACATTTTTTTATATTTTTGGCACTCACCTTTGCCTTGTTCTGATGGAATTGACACACGGGGTAAGCGTCCAGCCTCCACTCGGAAGCCCCTAATGGGGATTCCACGGTGAAGTGATCTTTAAACAAGTTAGCGATAACTATGCTGAAAAATTCCCGCTGTATAAATAAATAAAATAAAATCTTTTTAATTCAGACATATTTTGCCCATAATATTGTTAGTAGTACAACTTATAAACTATAATATAAAAAAAAAATGTATTTACCGCCCTCTGGGGTCCCGGGCATGCGCACTTGTGCTTGAACCCAGTGCTCCAGGAGGGGGCTGTCCAGCTTGTGACTGAGCAAGTTTAGGTTGGTGTTACCGCTCGCACGCGTGCGGAACATCAGCGAAGCGATGCCGCGCGGCGCCGCAGCACAGTGTGAAAGCCCTCTGTGTGCGCTTGCGCAAACACCACAGACGCACTACAGTATCGTGGGAGCCCCACTAGCGCCCTGAACATATTATTATATTGTATTCGGAGAGCGTTGATGGCCCGCTGCGTGTAGTTGCCCCACAGATTGCAGGTGTAGAGACTTTGGCAGAAAGCTTTAAACAGAGTGATCTTTACCTCTAAACTACACCTCGCAAATCTGCATACCAACATGTTACAGCGGACCGCCATCGCCCTCTTCTCCCTTTCTATGTCCCCATCGTCTTTTAGATCCTCGGTGACCACATGGCCGAGGTATTTAAACTCTCTCATTCTTCAAAGAAACCAGGGTCTGGAGAAATACAACTGTATATTTAATCCACTCTGGAAAAATAACCATGTACGTCCCGCCTGTGCGATCAAGACACCATAAATAACATAAAAACATCACCTTTGGCGCATAGTAGATTACCAAAACAATAAGGACGGAAAACAGTAAGAATCTGATAATGTAAAAAAAAAACGCTTATTCTTAATACAGGAAGTTGTATTGACCTTGTTTGAACTCAGTAAACCATGCTCTAAACATATTGTTAGTATTGCGTGCCAAAATTGTTAGCTAAATATTCTAGAATTCTATTGTGAAAGAAAACTTTACTTACAACAAACTCGTTTTACGTTTTTTTTTTTATTAAGTACCATAGAATTATTCTCTACAGATGACAGCACGTTGGACACTTTGACCTTCAGCTGGCCTACCGTAATACGGACTTACGGAGTTTCAATAGAATATGAGGTCAGCTTATACTAGGTTTTGTTACCTCTGAAGTGTGTCCTACTGTACACGGAACATTGAATTTCTTGTGGATCGCAAAGACGTAATTATACAAGTTATCGTACGGTGGGCTGCATCAATCGGGTACCCCAGTTGTATTAAAATTTCCATGCAACTGGGGTACCCAATTGATGCAGCCCACTGTACTCAGCCTAAAAAAAAAACCCGCGGGGTAATTCTATAACACACTAATAGTAGCAATGGCATTTTGATAGTTCAACAACGTTCATTGCGTTTTATAAGTTGTGGAGCTGACAATTTTTTCGAGCATATGAAGCAACTAACTGCTCCACGCGGTTTCATCCGCGTAAATGTTCGATCCCGTTGGTATATCGGGATAAAAAGTAGCCTATTTGTTAATCCAGGGTGTCATCTACCTCCATACAAAATTTTATCAAAATTGGCCCAGCCGTTTGAGCGTGAAGAAGTAACAAACAATCTAAACAATTTCCTTAAAGTTTTCAGTTTTCCTTAAAAGTCATGCACAAACCACTTCGGTGCAGCCACCGAAGTGGTTTGTGCATGACCTTTAAGGAAAACTTATCTGCAGCTAAAAACATAATGCAGTAAGGCCCGAACTGTTCGATACATTAGCTCCGCCCGTCACAATCGCGATACACAAGGTCAAATTAAATTAGCTAGCGAAACTCCGCAAACGTGATGGTATCGATATCTAAACACGATAAAACAGATTTCCTCAAGTCATAATTTAAATAACGTCGACCCCCAAAAAAACATTGATTCTTGTATTTTAAATATGACCCTGTATTAATTACTTGCGACCCGCCCTGCTTATTAATGTATTAAATACACATAAACCTTCCGAAAAAATCTCTGACTGATGCAGAAAACGCATCAAAATCCATCGCGTAGTTTTGAACAACAACGCGGTCACACAGACACGATCATCATCTTCTCCCGCCCTTCATCATCATCATCATCATCATCATCTGCCTAGCCTTTTACCAACTATGTTGGGGTCGGTTTTCAATCTAACCGGATGCAGCTGAATACCAGTGTTTTACATGGAGCGACTGCCTATCTGACCTCCACAACCCAGTTACTGGGTACCCCTTGGTAAGACTGGTTGTCAGACTTTCGGGCTTCTGACTAGGTACCCGTAACGACTGTCAAAGATCCACGAATGACATTGACATCTCCTCCTGCCCTTATCCCAATTTATTTCGGGTCGGCTCAACATGTCTTTTTCTTCCATACCATCATTCACGCAGACGTTCCTTTGGCCTGCCCCTACTCTTATTGCCATCGACAATCATACTCAAACCTTTCCTCACGACACACTACACACACATGACAAACGACATGCCTGAAATATATTGCAGTATATTAGTAATTCGAGAAAGAAGAAACGTAATTAATGAAATGGTCGCGTCTACGCTATAGAAACTACCTACATAAGTTTCTTTCCGGCTCTCAACAAAATTTACATTATTTGGAACCGCGCCACAACGACCTTGACCTATCTTGTGTGCAAATCTGTTTTAATATAAAACTTTATTTATTTTTTTAATTTGAATACTGCAGTTTACCTACTACTGTATATCAAATTCACTTCTGCACTCGTTAATAGATTACTTATATAAATTGAATGTACGTCCAAAACTGCGACGCTGATTTTTTTTTGTAGCAACCAAACAATAACCTATGTATAAGTATTATTAATATCATACATAGCGCTACCCGGAAAATGTACTCGGAACCTAGCGCTTGGTAGCCGCGCTTGCGAACACTAATCCGTTGCGGCGGATTAAAGTAAATCGTTCGCTAAAAATACTCATCTCAGCACTGAGCTTGTGTTGTGATATTTTTATTTAAATGCTGCTAACACAGACTAGGAGTCTCGATAAATGCTAAACAATTTCCGTTCGTCTAGCGAATGGGATGTGAACTTTCTGTTGTTTTTTCGCTGTGTCATAAATTCATAATGTGGTGTACGTTTTATTATATGACATAACGGCACAGGCCTATGGTAATAAGGTGATTTACGCCGAGCCGATTCACTATGAATCTATAAACGAATATTACGCACTGCTCAGTACACCTTCGAAACGTGTCATATCTGCCGATGACGCAACGCTGCAACATCGCACGATCGATGTCTTCGATTATGAAATCCCAGTTAGATACGCGATGGTCGCACGTAATTTTGACAGTTTCATCTAAAACTTGCAAAGTTGTAACCAATTTTAGACATTGAGATCAAGGACGAAGGTTGAAAATTTAATGCGTCGCCACACAAATAACTTGTTGGTGGTACGGTTTGTATTATAAAGTTGTCAACTCATAAAATAATTCGAGTGATTTGTACTGGAATTCCAGTGTTATTGACCGCTACATAATATTGAGTGAAATAGCTTTGTTTGTATGTAACAACTGTACTTATTTTCGATCTCTTATTCAGAATGCCGCGATTCTTCATAGTGACCAATATTAGTATCGGTTGAATGCTTTTAAATAAATCAACTTTGTTAGTGACCGTACTAAATAGGTCAAGTAGAGTGAAAATGTATGTTCGCTTTTTCAAACTATTTATATCTGAAGTGTTTGTACCTACGAATGAGTACAGCACTGTAGCTGTAGGTGCGCGATACCTGGAGACAACTAACATCATTTATTTATTCGCTTTGTTTTAAATAAACTGAACCTATAACATTAATTAATTAGTAATATTGATCAGTGCATTTGTTTATTCAAATTGCAATCAAGATGCTTAGTAAAGTTGAAACGATAATCCCTGACCTAGGTTTCCCCGTCAGGTAGAGTAGATAAGGCATGATTTGTAAGTAACTGGTAAGCTCAAATGTCAGTTATTTAAAGCCCTTGCATTTTGTTATGTTATTGGAATAAGAACACGCAGTCAGGATTGTCGCACACAGCTTAGTGATCGTCAAAACCATAAAATCACCGTCTTCGTAGCCACATCTAGGGGATAGGTCAGATTGAATATTGTTCGTTCATTCGCTGAAGTGACAGGTCGTTATTGCTGAGCGACAATCAATAAAAGTGTGCTTGCTCATGCGTTCAGACGTGTGGGCAGCAGGCAACAACAGAATCAGTTCGCTGGACCGTCCGGAGCAGACGGCCGGCCGTGGGCGACGGCCCTTAGCGCTGCACTTTAAACTGCTCAAGTGTACAACATACAAAAATGAAACCACTCTCGACATGCTCCCGTTATACTCTATGCCCCATGCTCCATTATATCGAGTGCATTATGTTTATCACAAGCTCGTACCAAACGAAATATTTCGAGTCTCGTGATGTCATTGTTTTGTACATGTCGGCGAATATTTAAACAACTGAACTAACACTATTTTGCCCCATAAAATTCTATTTAGCCTTGAATCCAAAGCGTTGATTTATTGCCCATCTGCAGAGCAATATGGCTCTGTAGTGCATCATCAAACGTGAAAATCACGTGTTTACGACTAGTTACAACTCCAGCGCGAATAAACAGAGGTTGGAACAGCCTGTTCATTGTTGGAAACAAGTTCATTTCCCAATGAGTCACATGAAAACAATAAGCACGTCGACTAAAGTTTATTTTGAACTTTTTCCCTCTGCTTGCGATAATTATATCCGCAGCCATTCTGAGCTCGAAATCGCTGAAAAATACTCAGAAATACTGAGGTGTGTAGTGTGTAAACTTCTTGGTTCGCCACTATAAGTCGTTAGGGAACGTGCTATTATATTTTGAGTCAACATCACTTATATTTCACGGTGTATAAGTGCTGTAGTCATTAGCAAGGAGACTTCATTGGCTTATGTCAAGGTTGGCGTAACGTGATGTGTGACGTATGCCACGGATGACGTCATAAGCTGATTATACTCTGCATATTATGTAGATTTGTGATGTTTTGTTATTAAACTTTGTTCCTATTTATATACAAACAACTTTTTAGTCGGTAGGTATTGAAAAGTTATGAATGGTAAATAATAATATGTAACTCTGAATGTGGACCATCTATTTCTATGTATATCTTTTATAGAAATTGATGGTCTTCCCAATCTTCTTAAAGTCCTCAAAATATATTCTTTGTTGGACCTCCAGTTCGTGTGACGATCTTCTTTACCTCGTTATCTTCATCATCAGCCAATGCTGTGCATTCTGGGCATATAATAAATAACAATAGTACCAGCCCATTATTGTCTAACTGCAGAGCAATGGCCTCTTCTCATACAGAAGGCACGAGTATTGATCACTAGTATTGGGCTTACATTTCCAATTATTGATCCCTAATTGGGCACAGGCTTTAAATTTCCAATTATTGATGCCTAATTAGGCACAGGCTTTTTCCAATTATTGATCCCTAATTGGGCACAGGCTTTATATTTCCAATTATTGATCCCTAATTGGGCACAGGCTTTATATTTCCAATTATTGATCACTAATTGGGCACAGGATTTATATTTCCAATTATTTATGCCTAATTAGGCACAGGCTTTTTCCAATTATTGATGCCTAATTAGGCACAGGCTTTACATTTCTAATTATTGATGATCACTAATTGGGCACAGGCTTTATATTTCCAATTATTGATCCCTAATTGGGCACAGGCTTTATATTTACAATTATTGATCCCTAATTGGGCACAGGCTTTATATTTACAATTATTGATCCCTAATTGGGCACAGGCTTTATATTTACAATTATTGATCCCTAATTGGGCACAGGCTTTATGTTTCCAATATCGACGTTGTCAATGAACGTCCCTTCCTATTTAGGCTATAAACCCGTTTGCCTATTTTTGCTGCTTATTTTCAAAAATCCTACAAAGAATCTCAACATTCTAAAGCGTTTCCATGTTTTAGCTGACTGTTGAGTAAACATTTTAGTGACACGGAATCGACGTTGGGAATATTTTGCGAGTTTAAAATCAAATGGGTAAAAATGGTTCGCAGAGTGTTTCAGTACTGAAACTTTTTCGCTGAAGCATTCATATTTCGATTTAACTTTTGGCTCGAATATTTTTTGGGTGACATTGATGCGAAAAAGTCAGTTGAACGATGTACGATAAAAATGATTCCCTGCTAAGTTGTGTTGTTTTCTTTTAATTGAAGCTGTGTTTCAAATTGTGCGCAATGACTTTTTGCGTTTTGAGTCCAGTTTTCGTTGATTAGAAGAAATAAGAAATATAAGAATTTCGTTGTTCAGAATTTTTTCAACAGTTTTGAGAGCGGAAAAGACATTATTAAAATGGATATTTATTATTATAACAATAATAACCCGATGATTAATTGTTTCAATTTCCTGCTCTGTTGGCGATGGCGCCATGGCTGACAAACAGATAAGAGGTATCCAACAATATCAAATAACTGCATCAGATAAGGCTGAGTGGGCATGAAGTGATTGTTTGTGTCGAGATTTAGACCCCGCAGGCGTTGTAGACATAGCAGTACAGATTGCTTGACAAGCTGTCCAGGCGAGGTCTCCACACGTTGTAGACATAGCAGTACAGATTGCTTGACCAGCTGTTCAGGCGAGGTCTCCACACGTTGTAGACATAACAGTACAGATTGCTTGACAAGCTGTCCAGGCGAGATCTCCACACGTTGTAGACATAACAGTACAGATTGCTTGACAAGCTGTCCAGGCGAGGTCTCCACACGTTGTAGTCATAGCAGTACAGATTGCTTGACCAGCTGTCCAGGTGAGGTCTCCACACGTTGTAGACATAGCAGTACAGATTGCTTGACCAGCTGTCCAGGCGAGGTCTCCACACGTTGTAGACATAGCAGTGCAGATTGCTTGACAAGCTGTCCAGGCGAGATCTCCACACGTTGTAGACATAGCAGTACAGATTGCTTGACCAGCTGTCCAGGCGAGGTCTCCACACGTTGTAGACATAGCAGTACAGATTGCTTGACCAGCTGTCCAGGCGAGGTCTCCACACGTTGTAGACATAGCAGTACAGATTGCTTGACTAGCTGTCCAGGCGAGGTCTCCACACGTTGTAGTCATAGCAGTACAGATTGCTTGACCAGCTGTCCAGGCGAGGTCTCCAC
Organism: Mesoligia furuncula; assembly: GCA_916614155.1. Taxonomy (NCBI): domain Eukaryota; kingdom Metazoa; phylum Arthropoda; class Insecta; order Lepidoptera; family Noctuidae; genus Mesoligia; species Mesoligia furuncula. The sequence continues at coordinate 39,268,774 of OU744790.1, forward strand.
ACGTTGTAGACATAGCAGTACAGATTGCTTGACCAGCTGTCCAGGCGAGGTCTCCACACGTTGTAGACATAGCAGTACAAATTGCTTGACCAGCTGTCCAGGCGAGGTTTCCACACGTTGTAGACATAGCAGTACAGATTGCTTGACTAGCTGTCCAGGCGAGGTCTCCACACGTTGTAGTCATAGCAGTACAGATTGCTTGACCAGCTGTCCAGGCGAGGTCTCCACACGTTGTAGACATAGCAGTGCAGATTGCTTGACTAGCTGTCCAGGCGAGGTCTCCACACGTTGTAGACATAGCAGTACAGATTGCTTGACTAGCTGTCCAGGCGAGGTCTCCACACGTTGTAGACATAGCAGTACATATTGCTTGACGAGCTGTCCAGGCGAGGTCTCCACACGTTGTAGTCATAGCAGCGAGGTCTCCACACATTGATACCCTGCATTGTAGACATAGCAGTACAGATTGTTTGATGAGCTGTCCAGTCGAGGTCTCCACAAATTGACTTACAATGACCGTGACCATTCTGCCCATTATTCATCGATCAGCATTCTGGTATTGTTCTAATTAAACAGTCATGACCCGTTTATTTGTTGTATTGTTTACACATTATATACTCAGTTTAACACAATGTATTCGAAGAAATGTTTGTTATAAAGAGTATCACTTTTGTTTTAATTTGCCCGAGTATGTAATGTGGTCCGGTGAACCGGTGAAAGGCATCCGCAGTTGACTGGAAAATCTGTGTAGCAAAATTAGATATCTATTTGAATATCACGTTGATGTATGTTTGCGTTATAACTTAGCTTGTTGAAAGGCTACTTTTAGCAGTAGGCTGAAAACGGAAGCAATGACGATGTTTAGTAATTCCTTATCGATGCGCGAGACTTTCGATGCTCAAGCTTTTTAATCCCCACCCTCGTTACTGCATGATCATGCACGTTGTGCCGATGCTGGTTGCGCGTAGCATATCCTCACACCGCTTTGCAGTCACAGGTTCACGTCTTTTCTTTTAAGCGGTTCTGGCGAGAAATTCCTACCGTCAACTTTCCAAGCGACCTCTGAGTGATCCTGTCCACCTCGGTTCTTTATTACCTAGAACTGACACATTACTATATGAGCCGCATTGCCGTTCATATTTGGGAAGAGAGAGAGCTCCGGGCATTTTATCCCCACGATCTATCAATAAATTATGATTTGTATGTGTTGATCTTACATTAGTATAACCTACACATAATCTGTATGTCGCAGTAGGTAAACGTATTATACATAATACACAGCGGGAGGGATGCGGCGTATTACCGCACGCTCCAACGTAAGTCCTCGACGTAAACAGGCGCTTCCTCTCGAGGGCTCTAAATGATTGATTGCGATACGAGCTGCCAATATTATCTATGACTGATGCACGTGCGTCATCTATAATATACGTCCGAAGAAAGTTCGTAACACACGTAATTACTTAGTCTTTAACAACTCTTTGGAGAAGTTTTCAGCAGCGAATATAATGGATATAGATCTCCCAACCTCTTCACCGAACCCCGTATAGTTACTCAAAAATGATTAGGTAAATTTTGAGATATTACCGGTATTTAAATGCAATTATACCCATCTTGATGTTTATATTTTGTCCCCAGGGGTGCTGGAGATGACAGGCACAGATAATATTCGGTTTAGCGGGTCAACGCTAGACAAAGCCACCAAAGCCAAGGTCACCTTAGAGAATTTCTACACGAACCTCATCACACAACATTTGGAGAGGAAACAGAGGTACGGAGACGAAATCTTTACTGTAATTTACCTGAAATGTCTCTTTGCTTTAGGAGTGTTTTTATTTTGAATATGTTTTCACCCACAGGCTCGAGAAACTCGAAGAGTCTCTCAAAGATGACAGCCTTACAGAGAGCCAAAAGAAAGAGAAAAGACAACAACATGCCCAGAAAGAGACGGAGTTCCTCAGACTCAAAAGATCTAGGCTTGGCGTGGAGGACTTTGAACCCCTCAAGGTACGTTATGTATAAGTCAAGTACTTTCAACCGCGAGCCATTGTCGGCCAATAGAGAGGACCTATTGAGCAGAAGTGCAAATGTCTGGCCTAACAATCGCAGCGTCATTATTCATGTAATTTAATAAATTCTCATTGTTTCGTAGGTTATCGGACGAGGCGCTTTCGGCGAGGTTCGACTGGTCCAAAAGAAAGATACAGGACACGTTTACGCTATGAAAATACTCAGGAAAGCTGACATGTTGGAAAAAGAACAGGTTTGTCTCGATAAAGTAATAGAAACATTGTGAATAAATAATACGTAATAGTGGCTTCGTGATGTGAGCCACTTAAGGGTTGTTTTCAGTGACTGCCATGTAAGTAACGCTTTGCAAAGAAATACATATTCGACCTTGTTGTACTACTCAAATGATCGGTTATGATGACTCATAATTCTGTGCTTTCAAATGCTTGGCAGAATTCCCGATAACAAGACAGTTATCGGGAATTTTTTACTGAGTCATATGAGAATTAAAATTGTATTCGCTTGCAGTTCGTTCTAATTGGATAATTCTAGATTTTAGAAGAGAGAGAGATTCTAGGTTTAGATTCACTAAACGTTTTAAGTTCTAAATGTCATATAATTTTAGACCGTCGAGCCTATTTAAAGTTTTACGTGACTTTTCCACGAAAATACCACTGCATTGGACGAGCATATTTGAAAAGGCTTCTTTTATAATTCATGGCGGCGGACGACACGCTACGATCGAAACCCCTTTGCAGCGCTAATAGCATCTCAATACCTTGTCAATTATCAGCTGTAGCGCCGAAATGGAACGGTTAAATAGAGAGAATCCATTCTAATTCTAGCGAATTGAATATGCATTTGAAATGAATAAACGTTATTAGCTTCAACTTTTTGTTAGCTAGAACTAGAGGGATACGTTTCGTTACTAGCCAAATTAAAGATTCGTCATAATTCGATGTGGGTAGTGTTTACAAATTGACCAGAAGACTCGTATGGAGCGTTTATATGTTGCAAAAACTTTGACTCGTTATGGTCGTGCAGTGGTAGCGCAGAAGTTTTCGCGTCGCGTAATCGCTGCCTCGGACTTTAAAAAAGTTTACTTCGGAACTTTATGTCGCATTATACGCGCGATCTGTAACCATTATATTATTTTTAATTAGTTTGACTAACATAGTTTTTAAGTTCCATAATACTAACCTCATAAGGACATGCAAAAATAGTCTAAATTAAATAAATTTTTTTTGGTTTTTATTTTTTTTAATTATTAACTGACGAAAAATTTCAACGCAGGTGGGATTATGTACTGAATTCATGGTAAAAGGTTGTCATATTGTTTATTATATTAATATACAGCTACAGACAGACGTTAAGTTAATTATAAGGTAATACATGTAACATTGGTTTGTAACATTGGTTCAAAAAATTCAAATTCAATATGTTGTGTAAGATCTATAACAACATTTGCGATGACCTTGTGAAGGCTGCAGGAATCCGCTGGAAGCGAGAAGCACAAGACCGGTCGATGTGACGACGCTTAGGGGAGGTCTAAGTGTCTAAACACACTATGCCGAAGTTACGCGACCGAAGTTCGGCAAGATTACGCCCGCAATGCTATTTCAATGCTATTTAACGCAACGTAATTTCGGCAACGTAATTTCGGCATAATGTGTCGTCAGTAATTCAAATAGCATTGCAGGCGTAATCATGCCGAACTTCGGTCGCGTAACTTCGGCATAGTGTGTTTAGACACTAACAGTGGACCTCTTTCCGCTGAAATAATGACGATGGTGCTTACTTAATACTCGTTCCCCTACAGGTAGCCCACGTACGTGCTGAACGTGACATCCTTGTAGAAGCCGATCACCAATGGGTCGTCAAGATGTACTACAGCTTCCAAGACCCCATGAACCTGTACCTCATCATGGAGTTCCTGCCTGGCGGGGACATGATGACCCTACTCATGAAGAAAGATACCCTCAGTGAAGAGTGTGCGCAGTTCTATGTGGCTGAGACGGCGCTCGCGATCGATAGTATACACAAACTTGGCTTCATACACAGGTTAGATACGCTTTACATTTTTATATATTTGAATGTAGGAAGTGAATGTGGATGGCTATGAGAATAGAGGATTTGGTGAAAGATTGATATGAAGTGGACACTAAGATGGATATGTCATCATCTGGCTAGCCTTTCTTCAATTATGTTGGAGCGGGGTTCCAGTCTTAAACTGATGCAGCTGAATAACAGTATGGAGTGATTGCCTATCTGACCTCCACAACTCAGTTATTAGGTAACACAATACCCCTTGATAAGACTGGTTGTCAGACTTTCAGGCTTCTGACGTCCCGTAACGACACTAAAAGATCCACGAACATCAGAAAGTGCTTTCAGAAGCACGGATGGGGCTCGGTATTTAAAGATGCTCGACCATCCGTGGCTGATAGATATGAATTGTCTTTTTCTTCCATTTAATTTAGTTGAGAGACTTTGTTCCGATTAAATTGGAACAAGGGTAGGAGGATAATTACAAATTAGGTATCATGTAGCAAAGCAATGCTTCACAAGTTAAACACAGTAACTAGTAGCACGATTAATTGCCCCAGTCGACTTCCTTCCGCAGCGACTGAACAGTTCAAGTAAACTTAGTAAGTCTCAACAAGCCGACTTGTTGCGAGAGTTTCCAGAGTATACGACAGTTTCAGAAGTCCATAACTATACGGAATTCTACTTGTTATAGGGACACCGGGGTTAATGGACGGCAGAAAATAACCACACGTGTTCATTTTGTCAAAAATTTACGAATTTGAGTTGACGATTTGCTTCTTTGTCATTAAAGCCCCGACTAACGTAATTGTCATATTTTTACGCACTTACGTAAAAAATGAAGCCAGTATTGAGATAATTATCTATAAAGGATTTTTCTTTTAAAAAAATTGACAATGACTTGTGTATTTGTAGTTTCCTGATACTACCTCCCAATACTACGTTCACGTCATAAACCCCAGATATAGCTCAAGACTCTCTTATCTCCTCTCTCTCTTGTCAATTGGACGTTTAGCTTTCCCGCTCAAAATAAACTATCATAAATTATTCGTCTTCACAGATTATGTCTGTCGCGATGTCATCTTCTCGTCTCGTGTCGTCCATTCATGAGAGCTTGTTATTAGTCTTTATGAATAAAATTGATTTGACTTTGACATTCGCAATCGATTTGAAGGGCACAACTTGATACTGTGTCTAGTACTAAAACTACCTAGAGTTGTTTTTTTTAAACGTAGCTTTTGTTGTCAAAGCCTTGTTCTAAATAGAGCATATTTTAGTGCAATGTAGTTTCTTTGAATCCTATAGTTGTCAATGTAATGAAATCAAAATATTTTATTTCATATACACCTATATGGGCACTTATGGAATGTCAGAAGCTAAGGTGCACGGTTCTAATTGGTTGTTTCCAACCGAACCGAACCGAGAAGAACCGGCTAGAAACTCCCGTGGAGTTTACTCTTTTAAAAATAATTGACTTACAGTTTTTTCAAATTACAGGGTTAATAGGTATGGGAGGACAGTGTAGGCCTGTCGACAAGTAGCAGGTACTTAATAAAATAAAATAGAAAATGTTCTACAAGGCTTACAACGTTCTCACATTCACAAAAAATAAAAGAATCTATTAGAAAGATAAATAAAATAATAAGTAGTGCGTGCCCATGCCTGATATAATGGTCGATCTTTACCTACAAAGGTGTGGTTGAACTATTTTGTTCATGCTTGCAGAGTGGCGGTCACTGCTAGCGGTTCCGTACGCTACCATTACGACTCACCGGTGTACCTCTAACACCATATTATTACTGCCTCTTGTGTACATTGTATGTTCCAATAAAAATGTTATCAATTTGTCAAGTGTCACGGTGGCAATTTTTTTGTCGTAGTCACACAATTGTGCAGTTAAATTACTAACACCCGCTTTCTAAATTGAGAATTTGAAGTTGAGAACTTTGTAAACTCTAGCATTACTTTAAGGTCAGCGAAATTCAAAATTTCTTATTCGAAATTTTGAGTTCCGCGGGCTATTTTTAAGGCCAATGCAGAGACAAGGTGGAAGTGTTTTAAGTACTGATGCGTACGCTGTGGCTGACTTTTCCTTTACATTTTTAAAGCAGCACAATGATAGGCTAGGCTGCGCAAACTCGGAACGGTAGACTCGTGCATTTTTTATACGCGCAACAGATTGATTTCCATGGAAGGCAGAAATAGAGCAGTATTGTCATTATATAACCTCGGCGATAATTGAACTAACGTTCATGTCTCAATTCGGTGAACGACGTCAATTGTTATTTCTTTGTGTCTACGTTAGATTTGTTTTGATTTGTAAAAGTAGCATAAGTACTTGATGCCAAGGTTGTCGCGACCGTGGTTGATTTGTTTTGAAGGAAGTAAAGGGGTCGTCGGTCCATCTGAGTGTCGTGCGAGAATGGGGGGTTATGTAAATATATTACTACTCACCTTCGGTTTCGTTTAAACTAGGTTACAGAAGTATGCCGTGTACGTTCAGGTGATTAGAATCGAATTATGCATTGTTTAGGGTAAAGTACCTCTGTCTTTAATGTGTTCAGAGTTTAACTTAATTGATAAACATGTTATTACCAAAAACGGTAGCAATCAATAGCCCTCTCAATGCAAAGTCATAAAATGACTGACTTAAAATGAATTTGTAAAGGCTGCGAAATAAAAATATATAATAATAAACTAGTGACAGGTACTCACATGTCACTTTATTGCATCTATGTCTCGTGAGGAGCACATTTTGTCGATAACCACGTTTCCCTATAACATTATTAGGTCTACCCTATAACATGATTAGGTCTCATTTCCCGGGGCGCGTCGCGGCGGTATTTCTATTTCCTAGCATTATTGGATCTCCTTGTAAAATAAATTGCACTGAATAAACAATGTTTTCTTTCTTGATTATGGCTTGTTTTATAACGTAATGCTTATGAAATTTATAGTATTAATTGGTTTATTGGCTTGTTAAAGACTTCAAAATGTATAGTATTATTTTAGAGCCACTCAAATGTCTCGCTGATGGTGGCGTCTGTGTTGGATTGAGCGGAATGGTGCTGATCCATACCGACCGGTGGGAACGGTCGTCCCTTAGCTGCCATGGCTTATTTTAATTTTGCGAGTCCTTTTTCAAAACTTTTTATTACGGACGCTTTTAACGTGCACGTCTTTCTACTTCGTTCTCACATGTATCATTTCAACATGAATGATGTAGCCAAAATTTTTTAACAATATTTTGGTTGCGTGTCCGTGGAGTTTCTTGCCCGTTCTCCTGCATAAGAACCTACTACGATTAGGAATGGGCAACTATCTTCATCTTTCTGAATGACCGCTCCTTGTTCAAAAGTGCCTGAAATTAGTTTATCCTACTAATTATCATAAATGTGAAAGTTTTTATGTTCGGATGTTTGTATGTTTATTATTCAATGACGCAAAAACGGCTGAACGCATTTCGATGAAATTTGCCACCCATATAGGTACCCATGTAACCCACCCATATAACCAGGATTAACACATAGGCTACTTTTCTATGTGTTACAGGATAATTTTAAACGGGATGAATCCCGGGAGTGCGTCTCCGAAATTTTTCGCCATCCACGGGGCCGAAGCTGCGGACATAAGCTAGTTTGAAATAAATGCTTTGAGTTTGATAGTTTATTATTTATTCAGGTTTTTCTCAAAATATTTGTTAGGATAAAGAAATAGCGCGTAAAAGCTTTTTTTGTGCCTTCCTCTACCGACGTTACCACTCCTTGCTAACTATAGCCAATAATTTGGCCTAGTTTTCATAATCCATTCTGATATCGTTCGTGCAGTTACGGAAGAAGACGTTTTTGTGAATGTTGCCGGCTGCCGGTGTTGTCGCTGTCACGGTATTTCGATCTTTCCTATCGATATAAATGAGGTGAAGCAAGGTTATCTGATCGTGGCTTGTCGGCTATCTCTATAACGTATTTAACATTTTATTAAGTGTATATTTTGGTATGTTCGATGTAGCGTACTTTATGCTTGTTAAAGCTGAGTAGCTAATGAGCTGTGAATTCATGTGAGCCGTGTGTTTTTCCGCAAACTATAAACGACCAAATCACACTGCAGATAGGATTATTTGGCGCTCGAATGACGTTCACATGGGGCGCTGTTAGTAAACATTTGTGCAATTTTATTGTTTTGTGAAATGTCACTTGAAATGCGTCAAAAACAAGATGGTGGTGTTAGTTCCGATTTTGGCCACGCGCCAAAATATCCATGTAACGCTATATGAACGATCCCTTCGTTACTAACAGGTGGTAAGCCATAAGAGAAAATTAGGATAGTTCAAATTTGATTCAGGTACTACTCAGCGGTCTATTAGCTTTCCATGAGTTAACTGAGCAAGGACTGGCAAGAAGTCGCCTCGGCGATCGCTGCTGGAGGCGCCAACACATTCCATTCAAACCAAGCCTATCACCGTTTTCTAGCACTGGCATTGAATGCCGTCTGTGACAGAAGTTGTGCGCTCAACTCATTATCGGTGCTAGGAGTTAATGAGTTCGACTATCGTCTTGCTAATACGCCAATTAGTAAAGTAAGTTTTCTCCGCGATCTTGGTGTTCTGCTAGATTCGAAGCTCCATCTGGATGCTCATATAGATAAAATTGTTAACAAAGCCTACCAAATGTTTGGTTTTGTCATGAGATCTTCCAGGGATTTTCGTCGACCTTCCACCTTTTTGCACTTATACAAATCTATAATTAGGCCACAGTTAGAGTTTGCAGTACCTATTTGGAACCCTTTTTACCTCAAATATAGTGAAAGACTAGAACTAGTACAACGTAAATACCTTCGTGCTTTGAATTTTAGATGTTATCGGAATAAAATGTCATACCACTCACTTCTTAAAAAGTATGATCTTCTGACCTTAAAATCAAGACGGAAACTTCTGGAAGCTATGACTCTGTTCAATGTATGCCGCAATAATTTTGATTGTCCGGACTTAGTTAGGAGTTTATGTTACCTGGTTCCTCGAACAGTTCATGTACGTGAGGTACGTACTCGACGTCTATTTGCTACCAGCCTATGTAAATCCAACGCTGGCTCGCGCTCACCATTTCATCGTATGGTCGAGACATATAATAATGAGTTTAATTCAATCGACATTCTCTTTCTTAGTAAAAATGCATTTAAGAAGCAAATCCAAGCAACCCTAAAAGATCAGCAAGGCAATGTGCAATGTGGGGCATAACTAGCGCAGGACCTCATGCACTCTTTATCCACCTTTTTTTCTTTTTCTTTTTGAGCCAACTAATATTATAGACAAAATTCATGTTGACCCTAGCGTTGCTTGTGTGTTTACAATTGTATCTTGTAATAAGATTTAATTTTTCTTGTCTAAATCGGCGGTCATTATGGCAAAACACATTTTTTTGTTTTTTTTTTTTTATTTTTATTGAAGGATATACCTTGAAATCGATTCAGTAGTCATTTATGAACAAACTACTTTCAGGACTTGCGTTTCTTTTTTATTTTTATTTTTTTTGCGTTTTTATTTTATTTTATTATTATTACTTTTTTTTCTGTTACACCTTATATAATAAAGTTCAAGTTTAATCATTTACACACAAAAATTTACTTTATATTAATTTCTTTCTTTTATTAATTAAAAAATCCAGATATGTATGAGTTCTAGGGCAATGACTGTTATATAGGTAATGTATCTGTGTTACTAGCTAGTTTTAAGTACTTTAAATTGTAATCTGTGGAGAACGTAGTGGGTAGCATAATTGTTTTAAATGTTATTCTTAAGATTTTATGAATGTTTCTTATTGTGCTATTGTTTGTTTTTCCTTAAATAAATAAATAAATAAATAGGAGTGTTATGAGTGCTGCCGTGCCAATTCCGTGATCCGTGGTGTCAACAGTAACGTTTATTTTTTCAGAGACATAAAGCCAGACAACCTGCTGTTAGACGCGCGCGGTCACATCAAACTGAGCGACTTCGGGCTCTGCACCGGCCTCAAGAAGAGCCATCGCACAGACTTCTACCGGGACCTATCGAGAGCCACGCCTTCCGATTTCAGTAAGTTGGACCATATTTTAAAGTTTGGTTTTCTATAAAGCTTCGGCCAAATCTACGCGATCAAAGTGACTGAACCGGGAGCGTGAGCTTCGCGTTGTCGCTCTCATTGCTTTGTTGTTTCCTCTGACGTGACGCCTCTATTTGGCGGAAGCTTTAAATTGTGCCGTGCGAATTTTACGTTGGCTTGTGTTAATAAATCGCTGGTAATATCTTCATAAATAGTAAACAATACTCGTTTCTGTATACCAGAAAGAGAAATTAGATAATACTTACTTATTTTTTCCCCTAAGATTAGGTTACTAAATATGGTTATTTAGTGGTCAAAGACTGAGGATAAAATACTTGTCAAAACTCTATTTTGCTATTAATTCTGATACTACTTGACAGCGATTTATATTAACACGGCCATTAGCTACTGCTTCTCATTATAATTTGCTCACCGTTGCGTTACTAATATTCATTGGTCAGCTTTTTTTTGGTTTTACGGAGTTCTGGTGACGTCTGCTTCGCTTATTATTTGCTAGAACCGAACACAGCGACGAGATATACACTCGTTCTAAGCACAAAGCTTTTCATCACACCACAGAAGCTATCAAGGATACGAAGATGGGTTGAACATGGACCTACGTAGAGAAATTAATTAAGTTGTTATTACCTTTTTTATTTAAGCTCTACACTTCAATTTCTCGTATGCAGTATCGACGTCGTCGTCCGCGATGGACTCGAAGCGCCGCGCCGAGTCATGGAAGCGAAACAGACGGGCGCTGGCTTACTCCACGGTTGGCACGCCCGACTACATAGCCCCAGAGGTATTCCTGCAAACGGGCTACGGCCCGCAGGCGGACTGGTGGAGTTTGGGCGTCATCATGTTAGTATCTACGTATTCATAAATGCGGTTGAGGCTACCATACATGATAAGCATTACGAACGATTTCGTTTCATACAACACGCATTCAATCAGTATACTAAGGCCGCTTCGTACGCGGTTTCTTTACGGTTCGGCGTAAAAAATGCGCCGTAGAAAAATCGTGTCTATCAACAAGTATCCATAGTGATCCATACAACACTGACGACCGTGCCTACTCACGGCGAATAAACCGTTGTTCTTCACGGTAAGAAAAACGTATTTGTACAAAGGGCCTTGGGATATAAGATCTCACCTTTGTGACAGGAATGTCTTTCTAGTAAATAAAGTGATTTGATCTAAACCAACTGACAGAATCAACCGTTCATGTATGGTAGGCTGTACTAACATAAATATGTTTAGATTGTTTAAGTTATAGTTGCTCTGCAAAAATGAACCTAACCTCGGTGTTTACAAAGCATATTTAATTTATTCAACCGTCAGTTCATAAATGCTCCCGTCTGAGTCCATTTCTCATTGTGGTTCCTCCGTAATCTTCTACTGTCCAGACATACCTTTGTTTTAACATTATATTGTGTTCTAATTATTATAAGCGTAAATAAACGTTATTAAGCACTTGCTATGTCTCGGATATGTTCTCGTCTCTGTCTCGCGCTTGTAGTTTGACAGTTGTGCGAGAGTGACGGGCATAATGCTTCGCCAATGTACGTGCTAAGTAACGTTTATCAATCTCGCCGAAGTGTGACGCGTTACTAACCCAACAGTATGAACTAACAACCTTTCTTTAATGTGTAAGCAATATTTGCATGACCTGCCTGGCTCACTGAGTTTGTATCTCTCTGGTTAATAAAGCTGGGCCGAATCAATCTAGATAACCATCGACTCGCTAAGAAGAAGGGGCATTTTATTCTTTAAATAATAGTCAAATGCGTAGATTTAGTGGCCACTAGCGCAACTGCTGAGCGTGAGCCTTGGGTCCGATTCCTGGGGCGGGCTAAGAGTTATTTGAATAATAATATAAGGAAATTTTAGTAACAGTCCGGTCTGACGTGGTTAAAAGCTTGCCTCCTATTACATGAGACTACATCTCCTTCGGGGACCCAGTCGTGGTGTTATCTGATTTTAGTAATAGCCAATGCAATTTTGCTATGTGAGCGTAGCCGCTTGTGCGATTTTTCTAAGCAATACAACATGTTCTGGTCGCTGCACTCAGCCAACTTTGCTCAGCGTATTTATATTTAGCTGAACGAATTAGATTGATTTTTGATCTAGATATTAAAGAAATGAGTAATTTAACTGCTGTGCTCAATCAATCAATCAATAGTTTTTATTTGTAAAAATAGGTTACAACTGCAAGATGTTACAATTGTTATATTATATATTCTCTATGCATTGCCATTTGGCGTACAAATACATTTATGAGAGAATTTAATTCAGTAGAATCAATGTAAATTTTTTAAACGCAATTTAATAAAATGCAATATGTAATGGCAGGTAATGACAATATTTAACGAAATGCGATAATGCCAATAAGTTACTGAAAAGCCAGAAGCATATGTCTAGCGATGGAGTACAAACATGAGGCGATAGGCTGACAATAAAGTTTCATATTGTGTCAGACCTTTTGGTGAACCATTTTTAATAACTATCATGTAGTTTGAGAGCATATTTATTGATCAGAATTCCGTCTGGGAACTGAAGGTTACTAAAGGCGAAGAAAAGCCATACAGTTTCTGCTGACGTAAGATAAGATGCCACCTACCTATGTATGTTTAGGTTTCGTACTAAGAAAAAGCTCGGGGGCTACTCTCTAAGCACGAAGTCCGTAGTTTCTGCCGAAGTTCCGGACATTTCCTACTCCGTGTCATATATGGACATAAGATTAGTTCGGGGCCCGAACTAAAATGAATGACAATACTATTTGGTAGTGATCCCTACATCCGATGAGAGCCTGCCCGTCCGAAAAATTTGGCACTTATTTTGACGGATAAAGTATTTTTGGATGGGCCCGTATCTTCGTTGACGGACTTAGCGAGTAGACACCCTGTTTGTGTGATAACATTGATATTTATTATGTCTTTGTCGATTCTCGTTCATCGCCCCCAGTTTGCTATGAAGCCTCCTTTGTTAAACGCGGTCGCTCCCGTTTGCGATGCGTCCAAGCGGCTTAAAAAATCTCTTTGAAAGACTTGCCCTTTGATAGATAGAACTTCAAAAAGAAATCAAATTCAATGAGGGAATTATTAATTATATTAAAGCTATTGCGTGAGTCCACAATATAAGCGAAGTTTTATTACATTTATTGTTAGTATTTTTAGCAAAGTTATAAGCTAAGTATACCTATGCATTTGGCAGGAATACATTTTTGTTTTTTGAGTTGGTCTAGTACATGCTGCGCGCTATCCTAGGTTCCATTTGCATGGGCCTTATAATCATAACTAAATAAATGAGGTTGTTCTATACACCTTTCCCTACCTCTTTGAACTCAGGCGTGATATTATGTCATGTCATGGCTTTTCTATAAAAGTCTACATCTCAAATATTATATCTAATTTTAAAATGGTCCAATCGGTCCAGTCCAGAACAAGCAAAGAAACAAAGTGAATGAATTGGTCTGATTGATGTTAGCATTCATAAAACTAGTAATAGGCATTCAGAGTTCGAGAGCCAGTAAATGCATTGAACCTATTTGACCTAATGAGCAGGGGTGAACACGGTTCTCAACAGCATTGTTGTACGTATGGCTTGTTTTTCTTCGACACGATTATGTATTCCTGGTGCTTATTTGTTTGTTTTATTAACATGTCGCTAAGCAACATTAAACGAAAGTGTCACAGACAGTGCGGAAACCTATGAAAATCATCAAGTTGCTAAACTCCATGTAGCAATGTGACCGTCTTACGTGCATTTTGTAAAAGTCAAAGTTTTTTTAAATTACAAAAATAGAAGAAAATACCTTCCTCTAACTTTTGGTGCGTCTACTAATTTGCCAACAATGAAATGAAAAGGCTAATGAAAGAATAACTTACCGAAATGTTTCGTAAGGAATTTTTTAAAGAAATATGTTTGTGTTGAGGATTCCTTTCGCTTCAGAAATTTTTGAGGGAGGCATTCCACACATCGACGGCGAAGTGCCAATACCTCCTAACTGACATTCCTTGAGAAATTCACTTTGTTTATTGTTTTAATTTAAAAGCGTTATTCGCGTTTTATTGAAATCACCTAAGTGTATTTTTAGTTGCAACAGCATTCATTTAAAATGTTGAAATACGTACCTCCTGACTAAACCAACGCAAAGTGTCTATTTTTGAACGTTTTTTTCAGTTTGTGTAAATTTTTGACTTTGTCAGTTAGAAGGTATTGGCACTTCGCCGTCGACATGTGGACGCTAAGCTGATTTTGAATGATGAGGGTTTTTTGAAGGACATCCATTATAAATGGATAACATAAAACGTAAGCAAACCTAGTACATAAGGTGCTTCAGCGACTTTAAGAGTATTCTTTTATCGATAATTTTCCTTTATTAATTGATTGGTAAATTGATACTTTCCAAAATAGCAGGTATCCTAGAGGTACACATGAGCTCGGTGTCGCATTTGCATCGTTTAGTTGAGAATTCTTTCGATTAGCGGCATTATAACAAAGGCAATGCGCGAAAAAACTGCGACGAATTTCTGGGGAGTTTACTTAAGCTATTTTTGCTTTTATATCTGCTAGCTGGCGCTGAGCGGAGGGCTTAATATTTCCTCATATTCAAACAATTAATTGAAATTTCGAAACAAGCAACTAAAAAGCTTAGCGATAAGACAAGACACGATAGATGTCGATATTATAATGCAAGATGTAATTGAAGTAACTAAAAATCTATTTTTCTTTTCGCGATTGTAAAAGTTGTTCATAATCATGAGTTCAATGTCCCGTTATAGGTTTTCAGTGGATTCAGTTACACTTTGTTTTTATCGAAGAAATACTTGCATTTTTGCACACATACATTTGCCTCTGAAAAGGTGGCAACTCTTTGCGCAGCGACCAAAATTGTAGAAAGCTATTACTGTGTGCTAGCTATATTATTACCAACCTGTCGGTTTATTCTTTAATGAAAACTTAGTTGAAGTGACTAAAAGCTCCCTTCACCTAAGTTTTCACGGTGAGATTTTAACGGAACTGATCTGCTGAACCATTTTCCACTTACTCAACTTTCAACCGTCATTCCAGGTACGAGATGTTGATCGGGTACCCGCCGTTCTGTTCCGAGTCGCCGCAGGAGACGTACCGGAAGGTGATGTCATGGCGGGAGTCGCTGACCTTCCCACCGGAGATACCCATTAGCGAGGAAGCGAGGGAGACCATCATGCGCTTCTGTTCTGAACCTGATCGCAGGTAAGCCTTCGAATAAACCTACTGACATAACTATGCCAGTAGCTCGTTAACTCCCTACTACGCACGTAGTAAGAAGGTAACCGTCATAGCCAGAAGAATTGACAAACAGTTGTCAGGATCACGTTGCTCGTAGAACAGATGGGCGATCGGACCGAAAGGTGCTAGAGTGACCGCGTACCGAAAGGCGTAGCGTTGTAAGGTCTATCACCTTGTGCAAGCCGCAGGAATCCGCTGGATGCGAGAGACACAGGGTCGGTTAATGTGACCAAGCTTGAGGGAGGTCTATGTCAAGCAGTAAACATCTCACGGATTGAAGGGTGAATAGGGATGCATGGGTGAATTGGGACAAAACTTTAAAATGGATTTTAGCGTTGAAATAATACAATACAATTGTTGCCGAAAAGGACACTTAATCGTTAATTATAAAACAATAAACACATTAGACTCCTTTTGGCAACAAACGATATTTATTATTTCAATATTAAAAGCGCTTTTAAAGTTTCGTCCAGATTCACCCCTGCATCCCTATTCACCCCGTTTGACGGTATACGTCAAAACTTTTCATAGACACCGAAAAGGGCGTAGCTGCCCTGTGCCCTGACACACAATTTTTTTTGTAAATAAGAATATTTAAATGCGTCATGGTCACTGCCTTACTTCACCTGTCATCACATACCCAAGGGTTGGAAGACAAGGTGTCAGTCGTTCGGCAGCGAGATGGGCGGACGACATTGTTGCAATCACAGACTGAGCCTGGATGAGGCTGACACAGGAGCGTGGGGAATTGGACTACACTCACTGCTACGTGATAACGTGACCGATGGCCCATCTGTCACGTAAATTGCCTTTAGATATACATCGGGGAAAAGGGAATTCAAAGTTGTTCACCTAATACGACGCGGGATCGTTATTTACAGAATAAACAATTTAATTTCTTTAGTTTGTAATGTCGTGACTCGTTGACCTAACTTTATTACCTACTAGCATTTGCCTGCGGCTACGCCCGCGTGCAAGTCGGAAATTATCGCACGGGGACGTAGGGATAAAAATGATCTATTGTTCTATCCTAAGACATGGCCTATCATCCAAATCCATTCACCCGTTAAGGCATAAAAAAGTAACAGACAGACATAGTTAGTTTGCTTATTTATAATACATTATAGGTATTGTATTTTTATTTTATTCTATTCGGGAAACTTACAGCTAATATAAACAATTTTCTTTAACAGTGTTCAGAAACTTGTAAACGGCCTTCAAGTGCATATCGATACTGGAAATATGAAATAACGTAAGGGACATTTTGTCGAAAATGAGTTATATAAATGCATTTGAAGGCCGTTTACAAGTTTCTACTAACATACCTGAGGTATGGATTAGAGTATATTTTATACTAGCTGCGCCCCGCGGTTTCACTCGCATAAGTGTCGATTTCGTAGGAATATCGGGATAAAAAGTAGCCTATACGTTAATCCAGGGTTTCAGCTACCTACATACAAAATTTTTTCAAAATTGTTCCAGCCGTTTGAGCGTGAAGAAGTAGCAAACACATAAACACATACACACACACACACTCACAAACTTTCGCCTTTATAATATTAGTACGATTAGATTCAGTGAACTTTTGTCTACCGCGTAAGACGGGTGAATCAAAACATTTATTAACATTTATTTTTATGTATTTAATAACTTGAGAGTGGATGTATAAATAGTGTTCAACATAATCGTTTGTGTCACATCAAACTCGCGGACACCTTGCTAAGTACCTCGACAAACATACTGGCGACAGTGACCTTTGGGTAATTCAGGTGCGACGTTATTTTATGTTAATACGTTTTGCTAACGAATCTATATAATTATTAAATTCCAGATTGGGTTCCCAGCGCGGCATCGAGGACGTGAAGTCCGTGTCGTTCTTCCGCGGCGTGGACTGGAGCCACGTGCGCGAGCGCCCCGCAGCCATCTCTGTCGAGGTTCGGTCCATAGACGACACCTCCAACTTCGACGACTTCCCCGACGTCAAGCTCGAAATACGTGAGTCTAGTAACAACCCGCCTTTGTACTTGCTAACTCTCTTTTATATATGTAGGGGTGGCTAGCAGGCGGCTCAGCTGATGGTAAGCATGGTCTGTTCCGAAAGTTTCTGTCTGTGAATGCCAATTTGTCCTGCCACTTACAAATTGCATACTTTGATTTGATTATTTCAATACTTAAACCAGAAGTTCTAACTGTAAATCACAAAATCAGAAAAAATTATTATGATATTCTTCAGGATATACACCAGGTAGATAGTGTGTTGAAAACATAATGCAACTAATTTGAAACGATAGAAAAAAATCATGAAGATACCTCTGAAAACTTTATTTTTACAATAAAAACCATACTGATAAACATACAATCATTCTAATTTTTTGTCAGATTATTCTATAGGCAACATACTAAAGCACTAGTGATTTCATTTTTAATCCAAACAATAGATAGTAAACAGATAATTGCTTCATATTTTGCAATAAATTACCAGTGTTGTGTCAGCGCGCTTATCTTTCTTTTCTTTTTCTATGCAGTCCGACAGTGACCGCGTTTTAGGTCATGTAAGATAAAGTAAACTTTTTTTGACATTTGAGGTTAATTTTACAACCTCAATGTACATCAATGCTTTTTCAATTAAGTACTATCTAATAATGTTATTCAAATAATAATTGTTGGAATGAATGTGTTACTAATTCCTTTGGTTGAGTGATTGCGTAAGAATTTAGCTTGAAGTGGATTTGTTTACACTGTCACCAGATACTTTTGGAACAGATTATGAACATCTGCAATACCAATGGCATTCTCTTATTCTATCCCACAGATGAAGCTGGAATTTCATGTATCTGTTATGTAATCACACCGTTATCTATATCTCTTAAATTAGAACAGCAAAGTTTCTCGATGAAGATAGTTATGGTGGTAGTACTGCCATCACAAAAAGCGTCTACTCGCGATTAGGGCTGCCATCCGTCCGGATTTCCCCGGATTTGTCCTAGTTTGGTGGGCGGCCGAGGAGCGTCCGATCGGGATCCTTTAAAAGTGTCCGGGTTTTACCTGAACACTTTCTGTTAGGGGAAATCCGACTGAATGATTTGTAATAAATTAAAACATAAATGTAGTTAAAAATTAGCCGCGCGGTAAATTTACCCGTGCGCTCGTGACATTCATAATTTGTTTTTTTTTTAAATTTTCATTGATTCGAAAAAGAAGAGCGTTCCTAATTATTTTTGTTACCAGCATTCTCACATAGAGAAGAGTGTATAATTGATTAATAAGTTAAGCGTTTAATTTGTATTTTTGAGGTTTAAGTTGATATTCTGTAAATAAGAAAAAAAAATATGATTCTTAACGATGTTTTTATTTTATTGTAATTTTTTTTTTCGAGGGAGTTTGGCGATTTTTTTCACCCAAATTTCCTGGGTTATTGAAGTTTTTATCCTGGGTCCGTAATTTAGGTGATGGCAGCCCTAACTACGATTAACCCAAGAACCTATTTCATCATCATCTGCCTAGACTTTTCTCAACTATGTTGGGGTCGACTAACCAGATGCATCTAAATTCCAGTATTTTACATGGAGCGACTGACTATCTGACCTCCACAACCCAACTAATGGCTAAGACGATTGGATTTCTGTCTATTTAATTTTAATTCCTGTAGGTAAAAATAAAAAGTCATGTCAAATGATTTCATTGGCTGTTGTCATTACTTACAGCCAATCACATCTGTTAACATGAGTAGAGAGTGTTGATGCCCCACAAATCTCTAAATGCAAGCTCTAAACGAATTTAAAACATCGTTCTGTTTCTGCCAATCGTTTGAAAATGACAGAGACAGAATGATGTTTTAAATATGTTGTGTATGTCCTTAGTGAGTAGTGACTCGTGACACCCCACCTGACCTGCACCTATCCCCCTACCGTAACTATTATGAACATTGCGTACATTGTTGCAGCATCAGCGCCAATCCCACAAGACGGCGAGGTGGCATACAAAGACTGGGTGTTCATCAACTACACGTTCAAGAGGTTCGAGGGGCTGACCCAGCGCGGCACGCCCACCAAGAAGTGAACTGCTCCACGTGATTCTGCTTTCAGTCTAAACTGCCCGCTACCTAGCCTTGCCAAGCAATATAGATGTTAATGTTCCGTTAGGCCAACGATAGGAGCGCTAGCAGGCTTCAATACTATCTGCTATTTAATAACTTAATTAATTATACGTAGAAACGTCTCCATGAAGTAAACAAAAACTTTCGTAGTCGATAGATAAGGGAGATACATTGGTAGCAATCTCTCTGTTCCTTACCTTTAAGATCTCGAGTTAGGCATCTCCCTTAATTCTAAGATCGTAAAGCAGTACGTCGCTAGGTAGACCTGCCCGGCTTTTTCGTTCGAAAACTATATTGCAATAAAAAAGTGCGATTATTTCATAATGTTACATGTATGATACGGCGTAAATTTAAAGCATAAGTCTCGTGTGCCTACCTCTATTTGTGCCTACCTCTGCATGTACTTGCGACACTTTAGTCTGAAAGCAGTTTGCAGTAACAACTGATGATAATCTCAACCGTAATCATCGTTTGACTGTAAGAGTGTACACTGATGAGCTCGTGTATGAACTAACTTGCGTACCTGTCCTGTCTCATGACCACTCGTCCGTGACGCGACTATGCTCCACGTTAAAGCCGACGTTATTGACAAATGGAAATTCGATCAATTATTTTTATCTTCGCATCTAATCGTTTTTGCAATCTCTAAGATATTTATACACAGAGACTACGCTACACGTTGTTGTGTTGCTGCTCAACCACACATGTATTTGACATTGTATTCTCGCACTGAAACGGTGTTTTGAAATGTATATATTGCTCTTAGACTGTTTTGCTAATAATATCTTGACTATCGAAATTTCCACTTGCCATGCCCCTTTAAACTATCCTGTAACTACCCCGAGATAGGCAATAGAAATAGGAGCGCTGTAATAGATTGTGTATATTTTATTTACTTACGAACGCAAAAACGACGTTAAAATATTTTGGTGTTGCAATTGTACAGAGTGTAGGTCTAGGATAACATTGGATATTGATATTTTTAAAGTTATAGTATTAAAGAAACCAAATAATGAATGTAAAAGAGAATACGTTAAAACTAGAGTGATCTATTTTGTTCGAAACTCTTGCAATATTTGACCATTATATTTGATGATACGCTTATTTTATTGTCTTTCTCGGTTTCAAATTTGTAGATATGATAGTGTTCCAATGTTCTTGTGGATTGAAAAAATTCGATAAATGTACTTTTTATCGACATCGATATTATGTAATATGTCCCTTGTAATATAATAGTGGGCCTGATAGTGTAACTGACCAAGCTGCCACTGAGTTAATTTATCGCGTGACACAGCACCACTATAGAATATTGCTAACACAACGTTAACAAATCTGACATGTATTACGCTATAAATCTTATTTATGTGACGATTTTCGTGAAGATAATCTAATTCTATCGATTAAAGGCTAACTCTATAGTGCCGACTAGTAGGGAGTAGCTAGAGCGCCCGCTTTCCTGGGCGAACATGAACTGGTCGATGTTATTTCTAAAAGTATATATATATCAGTTTATTGCGTTATTTATACGATATCGCCATTATGTTATTTGTTTTGAGTGTCAGTGAATAGTGTGCTCTATTCAATTTTAATTTTTGTAATCTTTTTTCGATGCCTTGCGTAAAGCGCGCGAATTATTTGTGACCCGCGGTTTCTGGTTGCTGATCTGCTGTAAAGTCTTGTTGTGATTAATTGATCAAAATGACAGCACCCGATCACGGCGGTTTCCGGAAACCAGCGGGGAGTATTGAGATGTTTTGGTGAATAATGTTGTATACTTGTGAAGTCGTCGTTCGGAGTTTGTGTATTAATGAATGAACTGCCAACGTTTAGTGGCACTCCTTCAGCCACGTCTTGCCTTAACTTTGACTCGCTGCGTGAGGCACGATACGCATATGCAAGCAATAAAAAATTGCACTCTCTTAAAGACAATATAAAATTGTTTAACGCCGTTAAAAATTGTTAGCCTGTAATAACACACAGATAGTCCTTCTATATTGTATAATTTGTAAAAAAAAGTATCTTTATATGCAATACTGCGACGAAACCTGAAGAAACCGCACAGGGCGAGTTCTTGAGCAAAAATTTGTAACGTAGAAAAGAGACTTTTAGAAGTCATGACCTCAATTTTGAAGGATCACAAACTGCTTCTTTAGTTTTTGGGAATGTAACTAGATTTCTCCTATAGTCTCATTTCAAAAACTCGCCCTGTATTCCCAAGCCTTAGTGGGCAACCTTGTAGCACTCCCGGTCAGTAATGCCTTCCAAACTATTGTTTCATATACTCATTATCATCGAAAACACTCTATTTTATTATGTCTCCTCTTCCTCTCTACATTTTGTGTAGCATCATGATAGGCTTTAATCCGTTATTAACACATTGAAGGACACTGAACGAGACACAATAGAAGTTTTATTGTTATTACGTCTATAGGCGTTCAGTGTCCTTCAATGTGTTAAATATAAAAACCGATTTTGTACGATATTATCTTGCGACACATACAATTCTTTAAAATGACTCCGTCGATACATTATTCTCAATGATTTATTTCTCCGTATCAGGAATACTTCCCTCTCTCTCTTATAGCCCGTCGGGGAAAGTAAATACTTACCTATTTATATTTTATATTTATACAAATTAATAATAGTATATTAAAAAAGTATATTTTAAAGGCCGCGTTCAATTCATTCGCAATAGAATTCCGTCCATAATTATGTTACTATAATGAAATGTATTTTACCAAAATATGGATATATTTACCTTATTACAGTTGGCGTCATAATATGAAAATAATGCAACTTCGAGACCTTTCTTACCTCTTGGTTTTATTATAGAATGTTTGGGGCTTTAACCAGCTTGCTTCCTTATAGTCAAAATTAGCACTGCCAGATTATAAAAATATAAAAAAAAGGAAATTATTGTAGGCCGCAAATTTTGGCGTGAATGCGTTCCATTAGCGAAGCATACAGACACCACCATGATTTTTTTCACCATGACAAGAAAATAAAGGTCTGTAGAGATTGTATGGCAAGTCACAGGCTTGTTGTTCTGTTTCCTAACGTATTCATGTAGAAATGATCTGATAGTGACACGCCGCCGTCTGTACCTTTACCTTGCAACCATTCTTATGAATAAAATATTGATAGTATGTGCAAAATTAGATTTTTACGAGAGAGGCTGGTATTCCTGACTGTAACTCTTTCTGTACTGGTAGGAAGCAATCCTTTATAGTTGATATCTTTTTATGTTACCGGCAATTTAAATCAGTGATTTGATACATTTCCTAACTGCATAATATTCAGAAAAAAATTAAATATACCGAATAACAACCGAAATATACCGAATAACAGCCGAAATTGTAGATTATCTCGTAGAAAACGTTTTAGGAAATTATGAAATACCTCATTTTAATCTTTGCCGGTATGAATATATTTAATAACCTTCTACTTACCACGGGAAATTTACTATAAGGAAGATTTGAAAACTACATTAAATATTAATAATATTCTTTCAAAATTTAGATTTTGTATATTTCCGTAAACGAGCTAGAGTTTGTCTTGATAAAGCGCTTTACCCGAGTGAAGAGCGGCGCGTTCGAATTCCTCGCGAACGGCGCGTACTCCCGAGTTCAGTCAGTGTAAAGTACTTATTTTTTACACTTGAGTCTAGTATACGTATGTGGTCATGCACTAAGAACTTGGTTAGTTCACTTGCGCGTAAACAGTCGCGAGATTATTAAAAAAAACTGAGAAAAGAAACTCGAGGCGTTTTGTGCGCGTAACCCGCCTTACCTAGACAGGCACCTACTGTATGAATTATCTCCGACTCCACGAATTACACCGTGCGAACAAATTGCTTCCATTTTATTATAGTACTCTGACTATACATACAACAGTATACAATATACATGAAGTAAATAAATATTAAATTTATACAATGATACGATTATACATTAACCTATCAATAAGTACCCTCTTGAAAAAAGAAGGAACGCAAACAGAAATACGTTGTAAAAAAATTCTAAACAGTAAAAATTGCATTATTATCGACTATTTTTTTTCGTTGTATCGATATCGACTGTTAGGAGCTGTTTCAACAAAGTAACACAGCAAGACTATACTGTCGGTAGTTAAAGACACGGATAAAATATACGCCGACCGAGCTGAAACAGACATATGCGTTCAATCTGTACCGACATTGGCCGACTCTGTCACAGAAACTGATGAACAACTAAATGCATCATTAGCCTTTCTTTTGCGTTCATCTTATTGAGTAGATATCTTTCATCTCTATGCTTATCAATCTCTTTTCGTAGATTCGATACAAACTTGATAACATACACTGTAAATATTACATCAGGCAATAAGCCCAAAGGCGCTCTGGAATATGGCTCCTGAAATATACCGATTAATTGGAAAACATACCTCCCCGCGTCGATAATACAATACCTATTAAGAATTCCACACATTGCGTCTGGCAAGGCGATACACATTGACATATTACGAATTATATTTATAAAGCTTTTATTTTTACGCAGATCTTATATAACGCTTGTAGTATATGCGCATATTTTAATGTAATTTGTCATTATTACTTTGTACAATCTTAGCACTTTTAGCACTCAATGTGTGGAACTCTCAGTAATACCGATGACGTTTGCAATACTGTCACCGCTTCAAACATAACACTAGACTCTATATATTATATGCCGCGCTACGAATGTAATAGCCTTCTCATCGGCCATTACAGCCGTGTCACTAGTGTTTCAAGCGATTAGAAGCTCACTGATCAAATACGTAAGGTACACAATTCTATAGCCGCGCGCTGTACTTGTACACTAGCACAGACAGCTTCAGTGCAAGGCTCGTCTCACAGATGGCGACTACTTGTACGGGAGATTATAGAATATTTATAAGAATAGGTGTATTTTTGTGTCTGTTTAAAACCTTTAGAAAATTCCTGACTACAGCGACAGGTCGCGATCCATTCGTACTAAGAAAATAAATGAAACTGAAAATAGATATCCTATAATATTTTTGCACTAACATAGGAAGCACATTATAATTCTCATTACGTAATATTAACTTGTACAAACTGACAAATTCTCTTTTTTATAGATATTATTAAATAGTACAACTTAGTTGCACACTACAATTGGACGTTGTTTGTATCTTGACGATGCAGTACGTCGTACACTACTCGTACGTTGTGATAGCGCGTTCTGACTGTTTGACAACCTGGTCCCTGCGACGGTTCAGTAACGTTGTATCACATCGTATGTCGCTAACGTCTTGCGCTTAGATTTATGATTGTTTGGGAAATATTCTCTCTCGGATTTGTCCAACGTGATGCCATCCATCAGATCTTCTATGAAGAGTCTGTTCATTTGCTGTATATGGTGATGCCAGTCGACTGACAACAATACGTTCGGACAAGTCGTGAGCTAGCGGAGGGAGCATATCTCCCAACCACAGTTTTCTTGTCGATTTTCGCATCTAACGCCTGACTCAACCAGTTAGCCTTGTGCTTAGCATAGTACTAATATGACAAGTTTGGTGTTGTATAATTTTAATGTTAGCAATTTTGTATAATTTTCGATTCAATGTGTGTTGATTTAGTTGATACATTGGCTGCAGAAAACGCCCACAACATCGCTTGAACTGAACCTAGTGTGTTGATAACGACGGGCTCCGCTGTGACGTGCGTAGTGTGACATTGTGCGGGCTGATCGAACGGGCGCCACTTACACCGCGATACCAACTTGTTCATTACAATAGGTTCCACCACGAACCGTAAGCAAGCCACGACATGGCCAGGCACTGTATAGAACTAAGCTATATCTCATCAATGTAATTGATGACGTCAGCAAGTTGGCACTTTGATCAACACGTCTTGTCCTCCAGGAGATTTGCTCTCATTTGCCAAAATTATTACTATATTCTGTCAATTATTTAAACCTCGGTTCATTATGCTTACGTACATTCGTGTTCGCACGTTACATTTTACATAAATGTATTAAGATTTCTCACCTGCATAGATGCAATAAGTAAGCGGGTCTCGAAGACTAGCACGTACCCACGTACAGTGCGCACCGTTCACGCGAATAACCCTTTAGTGATGTAGTGTTAACTCCATTAAATTTAGTTCAATTATTTCGTTTTCGTCAATAATTCATATTAATTTAAATGTAATTTAATTATTTTAATTGGACTCGTTTGTCTACACAAACACATCACAGCTGAGAGCGAGCAGTTCGCTCAATTGCGCTAAATTAAGTTCATGAAGTCCTCGTATTTATTGTGATCGAAGGATTACTTCATAATTTATTGACGAAACATTAGGATGATAGTTATTATTATTTTGTTTAAATTTCCTCAGTACTGATATGAATAGAAATGCCTTTATTTAGCGGTAATTTGTTGCTAGCCGAACAGCTGCGTTCTCTTCCATACAAATGCATAAAACAATGTGATGTGTTCGATGTTTTTATGTCAATAAACGTAATTCGTTGATATTTGCGTGTGTTGGTGAGAACAATAATAATGAATAGATACGTGTTCTATGCTAGGAATTAGAATAGTATCATATGACAGTGACGCGGCACGCTTAGTTACCTTTACGCAATACGTAGTCTTAAATGCATTATATGCGTGCAGACGGAAACTATTACAAGATGGACTTTAATTTTAATAATTCTAGCATGTTACACGTGTCGTCTCACTAATGTTTGACTAAATTGTGACAGAGAATCAGATCAAGATACAGCCCATGTTTTATCAAAAATGTTGTTTTATTATTGTGATTTATAGAGCGTCGTAGCATCGCGCGCGGTAGTGCGCACGCGTCAAATAAATCATAGCTATTCGCTTTGTTATTGTTGTTCGAAATAATGATAATGAAAAATAATTATGAATTATTTAATTTCTTTAATTGTAAGTCTTTAAAGTATTTTGTTTAATACTTTTATTGTTTCTTCCATGTGATTTAAGAAAGTGGCAATACGATTAAGCATTAAAGCGATATGAACTTTGATTTATCTTTTATTCACCTATAACCTAAATGCCTTATTATTCTGTCTGTGAGAAGGGGCACCAGTGTTTAGCACGGCCATGTTGGGTGGTTCCTGATTGAGACATCATCATCGTTGGCAGCCTTGTTCGTGTGCGTTACGCCAGCGGAAAGTTGTCGCTCTTCAGGATTTCGGCTTGACAGACAATTATTTTAGTACCTCATCTCATCTCGAAACTTATAATTATAGCCTTGCCGATTCGTAGTCACCTCCTATCCGTTTTTAACAAAGTTCTAATGGAGTTAGCGACAATGCCGTACATGGTCCCACAATTCTTTTGTAGTTTACTTTTCAAACCAATTGATTTCGCTTTTCGTTATAAGCTCTGACAATAATGTTAGTAGGTAACACTTTTTGATCGAAAGCC
Source organism: Mesoligia furuncula (assembly GCA_916614155.1). Classification (NCBI taxonomy): domain Eukaryota; kingdom Metazoa; phylum Arthropoda; class Insecta; order Lepidoptera; family Noctuidae; genus Mesoligia; species Mesoligia furuncula. The sequence continues at coordinate 39,295,705 of OU744790.1, forward strand.
GGCAAACTCCGATCAGCAGATCGACTTTATTAGAATATGTTGGTACTGCACTAGCAATACCAACATATTAGCTATACATGGTGTGGAAAAATCAGTGGTGTGACAAACGAGAAAAAAATCCTGTTTGTCATACTGGTGTGATAATCTACGAGTCAGTAAGGAGTTATAGTGCGTCCAGCCGATCCAAAGATATTCAAGACAAAAGATTCCGCTGGAGTAACGCAGCGGCATGTTTTTTACCCGGTGTGTGGTCTTAACTAAATACAAACTAGCTACTTACATATCATTTGTGCATAATTGTGCCCAAAAAACGAAATTTGTGTTTCTTAAGGTTTCAGAGTTATTCAATATGCCGCTGGGGTAAACGGCATGACAAACAACTACGATTATTTTTCACGTCTTAATTTGTCCAATTTTATTTTTCCTTTATTCGACAATTCGAAAATTAGATTTAAAAAAAAACTTTAAAACGATCCTTGCACTTCAATGAGAAAAACCCTATAAACTTACCAACTATGGTGGCTTGTATCTTATACCTTTTATGAACTCAAAGCATCATGTCAAATAAGATGTTTCTATTCCAATTCCTTAAGAGTTATTCCATTTTAATTAAAATCTGGCTACGATATAATGTAACGCTCCAATACATGAGTTAAGTGACAGTATAATGATACAACTAATAATTAGTACCTTTATTAAATTGTTTATCCTTAAAGTTTCAGCTGAAAAATCCTAACTAAGATATAAGAAAAAAACCATAGGAAAAGAAATTACACGATTAAAGTCTAATGACTGCCTTGAAAAGCGGTTGCACATTATACCTACCTACATGTGCCAACCTTCTTGAATTTGTGGTACAAGATTTCGTTTTTTGATACAGTCTCGCACAAAAGTGTTATTATAATTTATTGTTTTGTAAAACACGTACACACAGTGTGTAGGTAAGCCATATTATATTGAGGATTTGCAAATTTTTAAACTCTCAGTCAAATGTTAGCTACCTACCTACACTCTACAGCAATTTAATAAAGATTACAGTATGTTTATTTGACGATAAATGGTATTTTTATTGCTAAAAAAAATAATATGACATAACAATAAAAGATACATAGGTAGGTACTGTTTATAGGTTTTGTTTTGAATGAGGGATTTTCTTTTTCTTTTTTTTTTAACGCTTCCCTAGTCGCTGGATAGATGGCGCTGAACTTGGTAAGTTACTGCAAGGAACGGAAGTTACATAATTTTTTTATTAATTCACTTGGATGTAATTTTAAGATCGTAAAACGAAAGCAAACGAAACTGTCACTCAACGAGCGTATATGACGTGACGCAATGTTTTTTTTCCAAGCGTTTTGACTTTGGCATCTAGTAACATAGTCAGTTCAACGCCATCTTCAGGGTTCTTGGGAACTATTTTTTTTTTTAAATACTGAAAAGAAAAACCTCTCATTGAAATAAAATAGCGTTTTATACTATGTGTATACGTGTTCAATATTTATTTGGTATATGGCATGAGGATGTATAGAGGTTCGCCGTCTCTGAAGTATTCTATTGGCATTAGGGGAACCTGAAGTTATAGATAATCGTTTTTTTATCCACAGCAAAATCCCGTTCAATTTGTTAATTTAACTAATACTTACTACTTAGGCTGTAATGGTCACGTTGCACGAATGCACCTGCAGAGATGGAGAAAGATCGGCACTCACTGGACGCCTGATGATTGACATCGTCGTCGAGTTAGATCGCGGAGAAGGTGGCGTGACGATCCAATCAATCATGTGGGTCTCCCTTGTTTCATCGAAAAGAAATTGCCAAATTATCACTTCCCAAACACTTTTCCGCATAATTTCATTCGCTAAATCATTACTTAGCAAATAAACTTTACACAAAAAATTGTAACGCAAACCTAATGTTCGGCAAGTGAACGTTTAAACAATAACTTGCATACCAAATAGTACTTTTACCAATTTTAATTTAGTCAAATATTTCAGTTGGTACCTATAACATATTTTACGCATAATAAAATAAGCCAAATATTTAAGACCGTCGGGGCCCTATTTCTGTCTGCCTATGATTTCAATTAGTCCTGTTAAATATGATATGGGGTAAAGGTATTTGTATTCTCATTCGCCCGCTCTTGCATCCAATGTCGACGGAGCCCCGCCAAAGTAACCTAACAAACCCGAGCCCGCGATCGCTCTTGCATCCTACGTCGCCTATCGACCGACCGCAACCATGTATTGTAATTAAAAAAGTACCTAATTATGTAAGTAAAACCACATGATTCCCAAAAAAAAATATTGTCTATAATTTTTTTTTCATAATACATCATTTGATTAAATGTTTATTGTGTAAAGATTGTTTGCTGTAATAAATCATTTGATTAAAGACCAAATGCCTAAATGAAATTATCCTTGATAATATTCTGCCGAGTAAAAATTTGACCAAATGAAAATGTGCGTAGGTACCTACTAAAATGATTCCAAACATGCATTTGTTGTGTTAAATTGTGTGTGTTAAACAGTGTTAAATTTAATTCATTTATTTTGTTAAAAAAGGAATAGAGACATTCCTTTTGCCACTTAAGTCATTTTATTCCGAGCGCACGCACATTATAGCCATTATTCTTCTTTTGCGTTTCAAAAGTATCTACCTAATTGAATCACTTTCGCTCGCTTTGTAGGTTTTCGAAGTTTTAGATTTTCGAGGTAGCGCCTTAAGTACCTACCTATATAAACGAAAAACAATACTTGTATTTCATGTTAACATCGTTAAAACTCAAGAAAACTTTAATTGTAATTTCTTTCAATTCTTTGAGAATTTTTAAAGTTGGAACAAAGGGGGTACCTAATAAAAATTAAAAATACTTTAAGACATCTGATTACAATAATTATTTACCTCTTAACACGTAGAGTTGGAGGTAAATATGTAGTTAGATAGTAAACCTAATTTAAAGTAACTGCTTGATTTTAATGTAGGTACCTCTTAATTAAACCATAGCTAGGTATGTGTGTTTACTTGTAGTTTTGTTGAGGTTGTTTATTCTAATGTGTTTACATAAATAAAACACTTTTGTTTTATCATAATGTATATTTCACTTATATTGTTTAATCATAAGTTAAAATAATTATAAACTAAGTAGACTTTTCAATCGCCAAATAACTTTGTGCAGAAAAAGAAAAAAAGTTACAGTTATCTGGCAATTGATAAATCGAAAATAAAACTAGGTATTGTTTTAAAAAAAACATATTAACAGCCAAGAATTAAATCAATCTTATATACAATAACATCAGTTGAATCAGTACCTCCTACTTAATTGTAGGGTACGGGGACCATGCGCTCGAGTAAAGGCTTAGAAAAACGTCACTGTGGTCAACCGCACACTTGAAGTACGAAAACGGCCCTTAATGCTACCAAGTAAAGGCGCTGACAAAGTCCAATAAAATTGTTATCATAAACCTGCGGTACTTGCCTAATGCTCCGTAATTTCGGAAACGGATCGATCCACACATTCGGGTTGATCTGGCATCTCTTCTCACGTTACAAGACTTTCTGCACGTAGTACACACGGCACTCATACCGGATCAGTGCAGTCAGACAAGCCTTTATGTGCTGTATCATGCGTATTTAACTTCTCTCACAGACAGGTCTTTGAGGCTCCTGTTGCATACTTTAAGACAGATAAATACGTCATCAAATAAGTTAAAATTCGTTTCACGAGCTACACTCAAAACTCGATTCACATTTACCAGCACATTACTACGTGTCGTGCCCGTGTCTGCAGGTGTGAACGGACCTCAAACCTACGCCATACACCGCAGGCACGTGACAGCTTCCATGCGTAAATATTCACATTTAACGAAGGTAGAAAGTACGCAGTGTTTTACACCATTAATGTTTTGTACCTATGTATGAATATATATGAAAGCACTCGTCTGTGACGTGTCTGTAGGGTTATACTGGTAGGTACTGGATACGCTACGGTATTAAGCCGTGCTACACACTTGTTGTTTGGGTCGGCATAATTTGGCACAAACCGAGAAGAAAAATCGAATGTAAAAATAGTTTTCGGCCCGGCTGCGCTGAATCGTGCCGAAACAAGACCCGAATACACATAATCGGGTTATGTGGTGTAGCACCCCTGACACGCCACGAGCTGGACATGTTTTAAGCTGGACACACTATCTACATAGGTACTATACTCTTATCGTGCTAGTAAATGTGAATTGAGACTAGGGGCGGCTGTGTTACAAAAAAAATGTGTTTAATTAAGATGTTAAGGGAATTTATTTAGTTTAAAACTGTTATTCTACATGCATCAAGCTTACAGCTTAAGCTTTGTCCTCCTCCAGTGACGCCTCTTAGCATTGTACCGAATAGTATTCCCAGTGCGCATTCTGACCCATTGTGGAATAGGCCTGTTTTGTTTCCGCTTTTTGGCAAGTTTAATTCTGACGGGAGTTTAACATGCTTCTTAAGGGACAATGAAACGCCATTTCAGAGAAACACTACGAGTGACCTTTATTATTAAATACGAGTATACTACACCAATGACCTACAGAGCGCATGGTCGACAGCGAGCTGAATCTCTACATGTACTGCGTTGAGATCCTTTTGTTTGTAGAGTCGAATATAATAACTAACGTATACCTACGGCATTAAATATTACTACGCTAATTGTTTTTCCTCCACTTGATCGATTTCAGACTGCCGTACTATCATTTTAATTCGTGTCATTTTCCTTAAGTATATTATTATTGATCTATAATAATCATCTCCCCTAGCTACCTTACTACCCAGAATCTGAGTCCGATCAAGTGCTGGCCAAAACATTCCAAGTCATGTTCTCTATATCTTAATTTAAACAACAGCATTTTAATAGTGAAGTTACATAATTTATTTCAAGTTATGTCTACATATACCTACTTGGTCGAAATGCGACGATCAAAATATACATACCTACACACAAACACCTACATAGTTTAAGCTAAACTAACGATACATGATTACCTACGTTATAAAACCTTTAATAAGGTGAAAATGCTGAGTAAATGCTAATGCAAAACAAGCTATGTAGGTACCTACCTACTTAATACACATTTATCTACTAACTATAAATTTCGTAGAACAAAATGACGGGTGTACCTTAATTCCTGTCTCTTACAAATTGGCTGAACTAAATGCGTTTCAAAAGCAAGGGATTTTCTTCTATTTTAGAGTATCTCTAAAACTATTGTGCATAGTATTTTGGCATATCTCGAGCGTGTAACTTACCCCAGGTAAGTTACACGCTCGAGATATGCCAAAATCCATAAAAACTGTGCCGATAAGAACATTTTTATAAAATCATCACCAATTTGAACTTCGTCTAAACTGTGTTATAGGCTTAGACGGTGGATCATAATGTATAATGATCATGATCATCATCATAATACCTAACTTTTCAAAAATTAGTCTAGCCCGTAATGATACTTAAAACGAAAAAATAAACAAGTATTAAATACTAATAAAACAAACCAAAAATAAAAATAATAATAAACAGGGAATTAGAAATCGTCGTAGATAAATTATCATTCTAAGAATTGAAATTATGCAAACACCTGTAGATCAAAATACATATTGCTCACCGATTGATTGATATATTGTGAAGAATACGTATTCCTTACCGATTGATTGATATATTGTGACCAAAAAACTGCAACATTCGAGAATTCCGAAATATTTTCTTAAATGTTTTTTTATGACACCTACCTACATACATACATTACCTACCTACAAAATAGTACAAATGACTACCACGCAAAATACTTAATACAATATCCAATCCAGTTCCTTTCCTTACAGAAACCGCTAGAGAAAATTAACCCTAATACGACATTCAGATCTTATAATTTATAATTCATATCATGACTTCGTCATTTAACTAAACGTAATAGAGATTGAACATATCGGGTGGCAATACCTTCTCCTTTAGAAGTAGGTTCAAAGTACATAATAATAACTATTTTAGAAATTATCTCAAAACAATTATATATCAATCAAAATATAACTTAGACACAACTTAAAATTATGAAATTCCACCAATACACGAAAGCGAGCGATTCGAATTACCTTAACGTTGGCTAATCTAAAACAAGGAACAATTGAAATAAATAAACATTTACCTATTACCTAATATTTTAATTACAATTAAAAATAATAGCTAATAATTGTCATATAAATGTTAAATTCTCCACAATTCCCGGCTCAATTATGTTTTCGAGTTCCGACATAAGATAGGTAGGTAATCCCCAAATAAAAGACATGACAAGTCATTTTTTTTCATAAACTTTTAAGATTAGATACCAACTAATTAAAAATTCCAATGAGATTCTCCTGAGTACCTCATAGAGAAAAAAGAGTTCTTAGATATAATTAATTGTGTTTTTGGAACACGATACGTTTAAAAACTATTTCTAAAATTTCTGCGGGTAGAAACTTTGGCGCCAATTATCTTAAAATGGTAATGATATTTTCCAATAAATGTAATTATCAGTTATGCTTTTAACCTCGGCGTGTTTTCTTTGACTTGTTGTGCGGATTTAACCCAGCTGTGAGAGCTGGTCCGATGAGTGTGGTGACTGCGATGACGAAGCAACAGGATCTGAACCTGCCACGGTTACCGCAGTCGTTGTAGCTGCTGTAGCCGTGGCTGCTGCTGCTGCAGCAGCTTCGGCTTTAGGGTCTTCCTCAAACTTGGAGATGTCAAAGATCTCAGAGAAGAGAGCAGGCAGCACAAGCCGAGGCCAGTGATCGCGGGGCCACTGGAGTAGCATGTTGTGGCGGTTCCCGAGGAGGCGGACCTCGTTTCTGGCCGCGGCGAATGCTTCGTAGCGGGCGCGGGAAATGGCTATAGCCTCAGGACCGCCGTTGGCAATCATCTGTTATAACAAAAATGGTAATACGTATTTTACAACTGATATATCATGGTTTAAGGGACATCGACGATGCGCACGGTGGCTATGAATCAGCTCATCTGCTCAATCAGCTCATTATTCTAGAGCCCAGCGTAGGAAATGATCGTTAACTAGCTTCTGCCCGCGACTTGGTCCGCGTGACATTTCACCCTCCCCCACTCAGCCTCTTAGGGATAGTTTTTTGAAAAGCCCTTCCTTAGTGGATACCTACTCTTCACAAAGAACACACCCTCCAAGTTTCATGTCTCATGGACCAGCAGTTTAGGCTGTGCGTTGATATATCACTCAGTCAGGACTTTGAATTTTATATATATAGATTATTTAAAAAATCTGCGTTTTTACACAAAAGTGTATCTACACTATACCGTCCAAATATATAGAACAGCTGAACAATATCAGCTGGTCTAAAATGTATGCCTATAATAGCAATTTTAATGTCTTCTTCAAACTAAAGAGATACTCACGTTGTTTTGGAGTGCATCGTTCATGGCGTGTTGCAGGCCGCTGATGCGCTCGGCCGCGGTGAGGCCCTTGCGGTGCGGGCACAGCAACAGAGTGCCCGTGTACACGGCCATCTCCTCCTCGGTGATCTGCATCCGCACGATGTTCCATACGTACGTCAGCAAGGCTGTGGCAAAAGCCGGCTGGAAGAACAAAAATTTTCTAATTAGTCTGTTTATTTTCAAATTCAGGCCCGATCATCGATTCGGAGTTTTTTCGAGATAATGAACTGAATAGACTATTGCCACGGTAATATGCTAGGTAATACTTAACTATTTTACCATAGCGAGCCATTTACCATTGGCGATTGAATACAATGATAGTAATTGATTAAAATTATATGTATTTGTTTGGCAACTAAATCTCGGGTATATAGGATATACTCCAAAACTATTTGTATGGATCAATGAACATTTTTAGGTTTGAAGTCAAATAAACAATATTTTTCTGCCTTAGAAACAAGCGAAAAGTGCACAGGCTGTAATGTACCCAAAAGTAAGAGAATTTAATAGCAGGAAATTCTAAAGCGTGATTTATCTGGAATAGCTAAAAAAATTCAACTATTTATTTCGGTAAAGAAAGAAAGAAAGAAAAAGTATTTATTGCGACCCGTACAGGAAGATCACAAACTAAACTAAACACAGTAAAATAAAAACCAAGTTACTTATATAAAAAAAAAATAACAAAAGGAAAATAAAACAGAAAGTCCTATACGAGGCCAAAGGGCTCCTATCTCAGCATGATACTGCGACATTAAAAAAATAAATGTCTCAGCGCTGGTATTCTGATAGGGCCCGCACCTTACACCTTACAGCTAAAGGCACTTTACAGCTGCATCGGGTCGCATCGCCTTTCAATACAAAAACGCACAGATCTCGTGTCTTTGACGACCTTGGGATAGGGGAGGGGCGTACAAAATGACATACTAGTTATAAAATCAGTCATTAAATCATTATTTATTAATAATATTGAATATTTTAAGCAATTATATATTCTTTGGTTCATTACCTAGTTAGAATTATAGAGATCAATCAACTCAGTACAAAAACAATAGAATTACAAAACATTTCTAAAAACTTGAACAAAAACCGTTCTGTCCGCCCTGGGCGGGTAAAATGACACACGTGGAGTGGACAAAATGGCATACCAAATTCGTAAGGAAAATCAGTCGATTACATGCAGAGTTCACACTTAAAACGCTTTGTCTTTTTTGGAACATCTGCACATGATGCATGAGCCCATTTTTTACAGCTCAAGCACTTTAGCCAGACCTCTTTTGGCTTTGACCTGGAGTCTCTAGAGGTCATTGCAATAAATGCAAGGACAATCTTCATCATCATCCCCGACTTCAGTGTAAACTTGTAAGGAAGAGAAATCTGGAAAGAAGGAAATAGAAATAAAAAGAGAAATCAGGAAAGAAGGAAAAAAAAAAAGAAGAAAAAAATATTAAGAAGGTAGCTTTAGAAGCTAATAGTCAGGCCATTTAATTATTCTTCACAGCTTCAATAGCCTTTTCCATTGAGGTTTTATCCCAACCCTGTCGGTCTGTTTTTCTAGAATAGCTGCGAGGCATGATGTTCGATTATCTGGGAAAATAAAAAAGGTGGGTCAAATTACATAGTATGCTATTTTACCCGAACAAGGTGTATGCCATTTTGTCCACTTCATAACTTCCAACATTAGAAAACAATAACTAAAAATATAACTACAATTTTGAGATTTTAAATAATTCTCGAAATTCTTTAGTAAAATTTCAATATATTAACGCTAAATACAAACAAATGAACGTAAAAAAATACTTACTTTTACGAGAAACAAAATCTATCGAAGTAAATCTAGTGACCGCAAAAATTAAACAAATACGCGTCCGCACCACACTGCCCAACAGACGCTACTAGCGCCGCCACAGGTTGCGACCTGTTACTAAGCGGTCCTTTACATGCCATTGTGACAAGAAGTATGTCTGTGGTTTCGGAGAAAAGTAGGTGTGCCATTTTACCCACCTATGTCATTTTGTACGCCTCTCCCCTACATTAAAAATGAATTTGATAAATTTAAAATTATTTTTATAAACAAATTCTCAAAACTTAGCGAAATGACGACACCCACAAACAAGATCACGACCGTGATCCGAAATCTAACCCAATGTGAACTTAGAGAGATGGTTGTGTTCAAGATTGAAAAATTCCCTCACTCACTACCGCAGCTTCGGCTTCGGCCACCCTCAGCCGCGGTGGCTCACTCGCAGCCTCCTGCTCCTCAGCCTGCGGGCCGCCTCCCCTATACGCGCCTAGCGATTTCCACGCTTTGCCCAAAATATGATTTAGGCTACCCCAAGTGCACCTTAGCATCTAAACCGTAAGAGATAGAGAGGTTTTGTTTTTTTCTAAATGCAGCCTAACTCAATACCCCGAAGGTTTTTTATTATTTTTTTGTTATCGCATTTAGTTTTTGAGATATAGACGATTTTATCACAAAAGACATGAACAAAATGCATTTCTTTTAACATTTTTGTATTTTCCAAAAAAAAAAAACTTTCGCAAAAGTTTTTTTTTCACTATCTTGTAGCTCCTGTCAATACGTATTTTTTAAGACCTCAATTGACCATTCACGTAGCCTTAAAACTCAAGAAGCCCTAACTGCCAGTGAAATCCGTTTGTGTGTGTGCATTTTCGATGCTAAAAACCACTTTGTGGCCTCATGTCGTGTGCGACGGCTCATACAAAATGTACGAAAGTACCTAAAGTAGGATTTGCAATCCGGTGCGGCTCGCCTAAATGTACACTGCGCTTAATATTCCATTTCCTAGCTTTGAATTGAGTTCAGACTCCAATGGGCTTGTTATCATGTCAATTTTCCTGTTCGAGCTACAACCGGACATGAACTTTTCCTGTTTTCAGTTCTCGATTGAAAAGTTAGCCATTTGGTTGCAACGCGAGTTGTTCCGAAGATAAACAATGTAGGGTTTGTTTCATACCGTGGGGGGAGGTGTGCCAGTTCATTGACTGTTCATTATGTGCAGCAATCATGAACTGACTAACTGTTTGTGATTTTGAAACCTTTGCTTCGAAGTGGTATCGTGGTATCGTGGTCGCAAACGCGGTTTTTGCGCGTAGGTTCCTGGGTTCGCTTCCTGGATCGGGCAAAGTGTTATTGGGTTTTTCCATTTGGAGTTTCTTAGCCCGGAGTTTGGATGTAGGCGGTGTTATACGCCCCTCGGAAAGCACGTGGTCCTGCTCCTGATCTCTCTCCGGTCGTGTCGGATTGCCGTCCCACCGGACTATGAGACTGAGGGAAGAGGGAGTGCACCTGTGTCTGCGCGCACACTTGTGCACTATAAGTAGTATCTCTCGCGCCGAAGGCTGATGTCGCCATGGCCGAATTTCGGTCTGGAGGACTTTATTTATTATAACGAAAAAACTTTGAGTGTCCTTTATTTATTTATTATTTATTTAATACTTCAAGCACATAAATGTACAGAGGTGGACTTAATGCCATAGGCATTTTCTATCAGTCAACCTTTGGGTGATGCCTCTGCATTGCCACTACAAACAGTACTTTAATGGTTTTGTGACTCCGAAATGCGATGTAACTCATACACTAATCATACTCATAGGCTAATGATAGCGAAGTCAAGGATCTAATTAATAGACGTTATACAAGTAGGTACGAATATCATGTTAGCTTAGATTAGAGTCACGATATCCAATATGGCGCTTGGATTTTGTTTTGATTTTTAGGAATCTATGCAAAAATGTCAGGTTCGGGTTACGAATTTACATTTAATTGGTGTATACCGGTGTGTGATGCTGGACGACGCCTATCTATCCAGCCGGTAAACCAGGCTCTCCCGGTTGCACCGTACCGCCAGAACTTCGTGAAAGTACTTTTTGTTTACTGCATAATGAAAGAATGTCAGTAAACTACTGAAGACAAGACTGAATTTCATATTGAAAGATTTTTTTATTTAATTTCACTTACTTGTATAATTATAATTTTTTAATTACTTGTTACAATGTACTTTTAAATCACCGTTTAAAATAAAAATAGATCGATGAAAAAATTGTTTCAAAATTAAAATAATCTGATAAGGCCTTTGTACACACTCGATCTTCTTGCCGTCAAAAACGACGGTTTATTTGCCGTGTTGTGAGCACGGTCTGATCAGTATTCTATGGATCACTATGGAAGCTTGTTCATGGACACGTCTTTTCTACGGCGCGCTTTATACGCCGTACCGTAAAGGAACCGTACCGTTTACAAACGGCCTAAAGAAGTGGATTCTGCATCAAAACATAAATACTATTTGTAATAACTGGCGCCATACCACGCAATCATATTTTTGATCGCCGGATGTGAAGCAATGAACTAATGATGTGGCGTAGCATCCGTAGGCCGGGTCTAGCATCCGTAGGCATCGCGTAGCATCCGTAGGCCGCGTCGTAGCACACCCCGCTCGTAGTTTCGTAGCGTTCGTAGACACAGTTCACTTCTTTTTCGAGACAATGAATGGAGGGTATTTTTGTATGACCCTCCAATACCACTGGTTTATTATTTTTTATAGTGGTAGGTATATGGTTCATTGTGTTTTAGGGTGGATAGGTCATCATCTGCCTAGCCCTTTCCCAACTATGACTCGACCGACCGTATTAATTGTTCACATTACCAGTTTTTACCCCCCATAAGGGTGAGGTACATCTGAATGAATGTTGTATTATGTTGGGGTCGGCTTCTAGTCTAACCGGATGCAGCTGAATACCAGTATTTTACAAGGAGGGACTGCCTATCTGACCTCTACAACCCACTGGGTAATACTGGTTGTCAGACTTTCGGGCTTCTGACGACCCGTAACAACTGCCAAAGATCCACGATTGACAGCTTCTTAGGGTAGATAGACGTACAGTATTTCTTTCTTGACGCAAAACTGAAAAAAAAATTAGGCCGACAAGACAAACTACTACCTAATATAAATTGAAGTTATTGGAGGTATTTAATATATGTAGGTACTGGTCAAATACACCGCATTATTCACTTTGGTTATGTTCATTGATTCATTGTTATGATGACCATGATTAGCCTACAATGATCCCACTGCTGGGACACAGGCCTCCTTTCTTCGAGAGAGAGTGGGCTGTAATCTACCACGCGGGCGCAGTGTGGATTGGTAGATGTCACATATATGTCATTAATTTTTGGTGATGAATTTTTGATTCTAGGACATGTTTCCTCACGACGTTTTCTTTCACCGTTTGAGAGCAGTGGTGATGAAAATATTTTCACAAAGTAAAGCGCCTGCCTGGGTTTGAACCCACGACCTGCGACTCGTAAGTCGGAGCCGTGCCCACTGGGCCACCACTGCTCTTACACACACTCAGTGCATTTTGTGCACGCATGTGTTTGGCAAATTAATATAAATACACGTCATCACATTGTTCAGAGGACGATAGAAAATAGTAAGCAATTATGATTACTATTCCCTTGTGATAAAATTCACATTAAAATGAACTTGATAGTGTCGTGATGCGTGTAATCATCATTTGTCTATAAACAGTTATTTCAAGTTACCATGGAGTTAATTTCGAAACTGAAGATTTGCAATCATTAAGAATAAGCACATGGTTATAATACTATAGCTACTTAACGATCAGTTTATATATTTCACTAGCACTTTGCCCGGAAATTCTTCCGCGTGTATTTCGCACTTTCCTCTAAAAATTTCGATTTATGTTTATTATTTTTATCATTTATTTAGATATATAAGTATTCAGGTCAATTTTTAAAGTACTGAACAAAGGAATAAGATTTTTCAAATAAACTGTATCCAGTAACGTCCTTTTTCACCATGACGGGGCTCGTTTTTTTTAAAGCCTTTGGTACGTTTCCATTGTATGTATAACTTAAAGGTAATTTATACCCATTTTCGAGTTATTGGAAGCAAACAGTAACATCCACCCCTTTAACTTTATTACCCTTTTCCACCCAGGTAGGAATCGATTTGTGAAAAACCCTAAATCACATACTATTTTATTTATTGTTTTAAGTAAGTATTAGCGCGATGTACGGAACTTCGGAAGCTTGCCATGACGAATTACTCAATTTCGATAGATCATTTTTCAATTTCGTAATTAGACACTATTTTTCTTGTTAGTAATTGATGTGTATTACTAATATGCATAACAAAATTTAATATTGGATTCGAAAAATAAATAATTACGAAATTATAAATTGCTATTGTGCATAAATGCAGTGCCTTCATTTTGGTTCTCGATAATGATCATTCGAAATTGAGTAATTCGTCATAGCAAACTTTCGAAGTTCCGTACATCGGGATGATGAACATTCTCAATGAAGTAATTCGTCATAACAAACTTTCGAAGTTCCGTACATCGCGATCATGAACATTCTAAATCAAGTAATTCGTTATAGCGTACCTTCTAACTCACGTAATTCGTAATTTTAAACTTTATGAATACAGTACATCGGTATTTTGAACTTCGAAGTTCAGTATGACAGTCAGTTTTGAGTTAATCCGACAGCGGGTTAATTTTTTTCTTACCTATTAACTTTTTCACCTCCCAAATCCTTTGTGAGGGGTTTTTAAAATTAAAAGTGACATCTTTATTATTTACTGAGGCAAATATTGCCAAGTTTCAAGTTTATTAAACAAAGAATAATATTTTTTTTTTCTTATTAACTGTATTGACGCCCACAGGGATTGGTTTCTAAAATTTCGATTGGGATGTTTCCTAAAAGATTATTTATACCAATTCAATATAACTATTAAATAAAATGCTCTCCTGTAAAATTAACTACCGCTTTTCACCCAGTTATACCCCGATTATTGAAAAACACATACTCGTAATTCTTTATTTTTGGTCTTAAGTAGGTATAGATAGGCGGAGCTGTACGAGGGGTACAGAGCGGCGAAGACCGCCCTCCAAGAGGCTGTCCAGCGGGCGAAGGATGTGGCCCGCGAGGAGATGGTGGAGACTCTGAACAGAGATCCGTGGGGGCGCCCTTATAAAATGGTGCGGAATAAACTCCGCACCTGGGCCCCCCCGCTAACGCAGAGTCTCCGCCCCCAGCTGGTGGAGGAGGTGGTGAGCGCTCTGTTCCCTTCACGGGGGGAGCACACTCCCCCGCCCATGGCTCCGCCAATTGCGGTGCCCGAAGCGGACCACGCGGACGACGACGACATCCCTGTGACCGGGGTAGAACTGAGAGCGGCGGTAGGAAGGCTGAAGGCCAAAAATACCGCCCCAGGACCCGACGGCTTGCCAGGTAAAGCCTGGGTCCTGGCCTCGAGTGCTCTCGGGCCTCGACTGGAGGCGTTCTTAAGCGCATGTTTGGAGAGAGGCCAGTTTCCAATCCGTTGGAAGACGGGGAAGCTGGTCCTCATTCGGAAGCCAGGGCGCCTTGCGGATTCTCCGTCCGCATACCGGCCCATCGTGCTGCTCGACGAGGTCGGCAAGCTCTTTGAGAGAGTGATTGCGGGCCGCCTCGTCGGGCACCTGGTGAGGACGGGGCCGGATCTTGAGGACAGCCAGTTTGGTTTCCGCAAGGGGCGCTCGACGGTGGACGCCATCATGCGCGTGAGAGCCCTCACGACGGGGGACGCGGTGTCCCAGGGTGGGGTCGTCGTGGCGGTGTCACTCGACATCGCCAACGCGTTCAACATCCTCCCCTGGAGCACCATTGTGGAGGCACTCCGGTATCAACGGGTGCCGCCCTACCTCCGTCGAATAGTCGAGGCATATCTGACGGACAGAGCCGTCAGCTACCCCGGTCGCGATGGAGAGTGGAACCGGCGAGAGATGTCATGCGGTGTCCCGCAGGGATCGGTTGTAGGGCCGCTCCTGTGGGACATCGGCTACGACTGGGTGCTGCGGGCCGACCTCCCTGATGGCGTCAGCGTGGTTTGCTACGCTGACGACACGCTGGTCCTGGCGCAGGGGAGGTCGCATCAGGCGGCGGCCGACGCGATGACATGCGGGGTTGCGATAGTCGTGGAGAGGATCCGGCAGTTGGGTCTCGAGGTGGCATTGCACAAGTCCGAGGCCATGTCGTTTCATGGGCCCCGGAACGCGCCACCATCGGGATCCCAACTAACGGTAGGAGGGGTTCACATCGGCGTCGAGTTGACGATGAAATACCTGGGTCTCGTCCTCGACAGCCGGTGGAACTTCGTGGAGCATTTCCGACGTTTGGCCCCCAAACTGGAACGGGCCGGGGCCGCCTTCAAGCGGCTCTTGCCCAACCTGACGGGCCAAACGCCTCCTGCCGGAGGCTTTACGCGGGGGTCGTGCGGTCCATGGCCCTATATGGGGCCCCGGTGTGGGCGCGAAACTGCGGCGGCGAGCCGCCCACTACCTGAACGCGCCCCAGAAGGTGGTAGCCATAAGGCTTATCCGGGGCTACCGCACGATCTCGGGCGAGGCGGCAAGCCTCCTTGCCGGACTGCCGCCATGGGATCTGGAGGCGATAGTCCTCGCGCGCCTGTATGAGTGGCGCGTCGAGGCACTACGCCGGGGGGAGGATCCGCTTCCGCGGCAAATCGCTGCGTAGCGGACGGATCTCCGGCGCGATCTCATGGCGACATGGAAAGAGCGACTGTCGCAACCCAGGGCACGCCGCGGTAGCGGCGATAAGACCCCTCTTTGAGGAGTGGCTAGAGAGGCGCCACGGCGCCCTCACCTACCGCCTGACGCAGGTCCTCACCGGACACGGAAGTTTCGGGAGGTTCCTGCACATCATCAGGCGGAAGGAAACGGCCGGGTGTCACCATTGCCAGGATCGCCCAGAGGATACGGTGGAGGTCTGCCCCGCTTGGGCGGAGCACCGCCGTGTCCTCGTAGAGGCGATTGGCAGCGACGGCGACCTCTCGCGTCCGGCTCTGGTGCAAGCCATGGTCCGGGGCGAGAGGGAGTGGGAGGCAGTCACCTCCCTCTGCGAAGCAGTCATGCTAGCGAAGGAGGTGGCGGGACGGTTCAGGGAGAGAGCCTCCCGTCTCAGCCACCGCGGGGGACGCCCCCGGCGTCGGGAGCCGCGTGACGACTCCCGGCCACCGTAGGCGCGGGCCTGCGGGCGGAGAGTAATGGGTAGCTCACCGTCCGATCAGGACCAGGCCCGTGCCGGACGGCGCGTACGTGTTGCACGCGCGCCTCAAAGAGATGTCAGCATCGAGGAGGGCCCCTTAGGGCCGAAGCCTGCCGGGTCAGCGGGATTGTCCGAAAGGGTTACCGCTGGCCCGGAACATAAAGGGCTAAGGAAGGAACACGGGTGGGTTTTAGTCAGTAAGAGTCTGACACTCCCTTCCGCTCCACCCAGAGCGGGAGGAGTCATTTGATGATTTCCCATGCGCAAAAAAAAAAAAGTAGGTATAGATATAAATACTGAGTTTCGAGTTAATCGGGTCACGCTTTAAATATTCTAGCATACAAAGGACCATGGGCACTTTTGAATGAACACTGGGCCCACTTTTCAAAGTTGTGCAACAGTGATGAAACCTATGTCATATGACAGCTCTTAAAGTGTACTTCATTTCATTCTATGGCAGCTAAGTTCAAATACAGCGCGAAAATTGTGTTTTTTTGCGTTTTAAAAAAAATTTCAACATCGTGCAACAGTGATGAAACTTATGTCTTATGACAGCTCTTAAAGTGTACTTTATTTCATTCTATGGCAACTAAGTTCAAATACAGCGCGAAAATGGTTTTTTTTTTGCGTTTTAAAAAAATGTTCAACATTGTTCAACAGTGATGAATTATATGTCATATGAAAGCTCTTAAAGTGTACTTTATTTGATTCTATGGCAGCTAAGTTCAAATCCAGCGCGAAAACGGTGTTTTATGCGTTTTTTTTTAATGTTTGACTTTGTTCAACAGTGATGAATTATATGTCATATAAAAGCTCTGAAAGTGTACTTTATTTCATTCTATGGCAGCTAAGTTCAAATCCAGCGCGAAAACGGTGTTTTATGCGTTTTTTTATGTTTAACTTTGTTCAACAGTGATGAATTATATGTCATATAAAAGCTCTTAAAGTGTACTTTATTTCATTCTATGGCAGCTAAGTTCAAATCCAGCGCGAAAACGGTGTTTCATGCGTTTTTGAATTCATCATTTTGGGCCCACTTTTTCAACATTGTTCAACAGTGATGAGTTATATGTCATATGAAAGCTCTTAACATGTACTTTATTTCATTATATGGCAGCTTAGTTCAAATCCAGCGCGAAAATGGTTTTTTTGCGTTTTTTTTTTAAATGTTCAACTTTGTTCAACAGTGATGAATTAAAATATTTAATATCATACAAGCTGAAATCAACTCTAGCTAGGTATTGTTCGTCGATTCGTTGAGCTCCTTAACCACTCACGCGCAAGTACCCCGCGGTAACGCCTTCCTATACGCAAGTATGTTTTTAGCACATTTTTTTCGACGCGCCGCGGAGCGCCCTCGCCACTTATACACGACTCGTACAGAAAAAAATTCTATGGACCGCTGTTAAACTAATGGCTGTTTCTTCAAGTGGATAGACAAGTGTAGATAACAAAACTTGTTCCGTAACTTTAAGAGACTTTGATTTTTTTAAATAATTGTTTATGTTTAATGTTTGTTTACATTACGACAATTAAAAATTAAAATAATATTATTTCAAAATCGAAAGCGATGACCCTATTTTTTTATTTACCTAAAAAATAGCCCCATTCATACTGAATCGAATGACATATAATACATACCATTGTTGTTCCAAAGTTTTGATATACAATAACAATAACATCACGCGAGTATCAAATTACGCATGCGTCATCGCCGTCTCATTTGTTTATTTAAAGATTTTCAACTACAGATAACTTATTTCGTAATGCCGATATAACCACACGGCCTTTGGCACAAATGTACTTCATCTAACCACTCGACTAAAGAACCTGGAACGTGAGCAATACTCCCATAGACAAAATTACTAAAAATAAAATACTGCGGTGTGGAAAATGCTTGCTGTCGCAGTTTCTTCAATGGCCGATCTTGGTTTTCGAGTGAGTGTAACATTTTCCTCAATACCTGCTCGTGGTTGTGGCCGCGTGAGTGGTTAAGTTCGAGTTGAGCTGCACGGTTACTGACAAATGCGTGCACTGACTGGACAAAATTATTCCTCCGATAAAGTTATCTAGCATTGGAAAAACCAGTCCTAAAAAATACGGCCTATAATAATATGATGATATTTTTAGTGTATTTTTAGTCAAACAAGAGCTATTTATAATCGTAGCAAACAAGAGCTATTTATACTGACAGCTAATTTAATATCAAACAAAACAGGTTTTAAAAACGCATAAAACACCGTTTTCGCGCTGGATTTGAATTTAGCTGCCATAGAATGAAATAAAGTACACTTCGAGAGCTTTCATATGACATATAATTAATCACTGCTGAACTAAGTTAAACTTTTTTTTTTAAACGCATAAAACACCGTTTTTGCGCTAGATTTGAACTTAGCTGCCATATAATGAAATAAAGTACACTTTAAGAGCTTTCATATGACATATAATTAATCACTGCTGAACTAAGTTAAACTTTTTTTTTTAAACGCAAAAAACACCGTTTTTGCGCTGAATTTGAACTTAGCTGCTATATAATAAAATAAAGTACATGTTAAGAGCTTTCATATGACATACAACTCATCACTGTTGAACAATGTTGAAAAAGTGGGCCCAAAATGACGCTTTTAAAAACGCATAAAAAACCGGTTTCGCGCTGGATTTGAACTTAGCTGCAATATAATGAAATAAAGTATACTTTAAGAGCTTTCATATGACATATAATTCATCACTGTTGAACAAAGTTAAACATTTTATTAAAAACGCATAAAACACCGTTTTCGCGCTATATTTGAACTTAGCTGCCATAGAATGAAATGAAGTACATTTTAAGAGCTTTCATATAACATATAATTCATTACTGTTGAACAAAGTTAAACATTTTTTTTAAAAACGCATAAAACACCATTTTCGCGCTGGATTTGAACTTAGCTGCCATATAATGAAATAAAGTACACTTTAAGAGCTTTCATATGACATTTAATTCATCACTGTTGAACAAAGTTGAACATTAAAAAAAAAAACGCAAAAAAAAAAAAAAACATTTTCGCGCTGGGTTTGAACTTAGCTGCCATAGAATGAAATAAAGTACATGTTAAGAGCTTTCATATGACATATAACTCATCACTGTTGAACAATGTTGAAAAAGTGGGCCCAAAATGACGCATTTAAAAACGCATAAAACACCGTTTTCGCGCTGGATTTAAACTTAGCTGCCATAGAATGAAATGAAGTTCACTTTAAGAGCTTTCATATGACATATAATTCATCACTGTTGAACAAAGTTGAACATTTTTAAAAACGCAAATAAAACCATTTTCGCGCTGGGTTTGAACTTAGCTGCCATATAATGAAATAAAGTACATGTTAAGAGCTTTGATATGACATACATCTCATCACTGTTGAACAATGTTGAAAAAGTGGGCCCAAAATGACGCATGGTCCTTTGACACTAGTTTGGAAAAACAAAAAATGACAAACGTAATAATTTACTTACTTAGACAAGTATTCGTGCCAAGTTTCAAGTTTATTAAATCAAGGAATAAGATTTTTCATACAAACAAAATCCCTCCTTTTCACCCCCTTAAAGGTCGAATTTCCAAAAACCCCTTCTTAGTGCTCCCCTACATAATAAAAGGACCCAGCAGTAGTTTCGGCTGTGCGTTTATGTCAATCAGTCAATTTCTCCCTTCTATTGTACAACATAGATTTCATAACACAAACTTTTATTTTTCATACAAAACAAACTTTTCTGAATTTATTTTTTGTTTGTTTAACCTTGACAATGTTTATAGAAGTAGACAACTGTAGCTGCTGTTTGAGGGGCCCGTGGCTAAGTAATAACAGCCGCACAGGTCGATCGATCAGGTTAAGCTACGCTTGCCGCGGTTGGTCTGTGGATGGGTGACCATCTTAACATACCGATACCCCTCCGTGCCTCGGAAAGCACGTTAAGCCGTTGGTCCCGGCTGTCATTCGTGGATCTTTGACAGTCGTTACGGGTTGTCAGAAGCCCGAAAGTCTGACAACCAGTCTTACCAAGGACCCAGTATTACCCAGGACCCAGTATTACCCAGTAGCTGGGTTGTGGAGGTCAGATAGGCAGTCGCTCCATGTAAAATACTGGTATTCAGCTGCATCCGGTTAGACTGGAAGCCGACCCCAACATAGTTGGGAAAAGGCTAGGCAGATGATGATGAACTGTAGCTGCTGTTTATGTATAGACAGGGAAGTTGACTCTTTATCAAATTGAGACACTAGGAATGTCTATTCTATTACGACGTTCCTAGTGTATTCTTCACTCTCGCTATGTTCATTGATTCATTGTTAGGATGACCAACATAATCAGCCTATAATGATCCCACTGCTGGGACACAGGCCTTCTTTCTTCGAGAGAAAGTGGGCTGTCTACCACGCGGGCCCAGTGTGAATTGGTAGATGTCATTGTACGCCATCTTGCCGTGGTGTAGCCATTTGATACGACTGACTCAGAATGACAGTTGTGATTCGAATATACGGACTATTTAAAACAATTAATTGCAATAATTTTACTCACGTCATAAGTTTACTTACGTCATAAGTAATGATGAGTTGGTGATGGTTGATGATAGTCCCATCATCGAAGACGATGCGGTCAGGGGAGGACAGCTTGGTGATGCGCGTCAGCCAGACTTCGAAGAACCCTAGCTGCGGACATAAATACACACTGACAGGGTCCAATCGTCTCTGGTGCTGCACAGCATTGATGAGGGTGAATGATGGGAGAGTCGCCAAGCGGCAAGTCGCAAAATTATATAGGTAACATTCGCAAATAAACAACAAGCACAGTGAAATAACGTAAACAATTCCTGTTCTTTCCCTGATAGTAAATAGAAGTTGCTACTACGAAACTAGGTGAGTTTTATATCGAAACTGTGACTAAGTTGAAGAGTCCAAACGCACTCCGAACATATGTTTTATATTACGGGGCGTTGGAACCCGGCAGGACGGTAAGCTACACGATGCGATAGTAAAAAAAAAAACAACTTTAAACTTGTTTCAAACTCATCAGCGAATATTTCCCCACGTTTCCTACGCCGGTAACAGAAAATTGCGAAGAATCTCGGAGGGTATCTATTAAAAAGTATGCATGAAAAAATTCGCGCGAGCTGCTTGCAGTGGGGATCATTTTGCTGATAGGAAAAACCTTTTCAGCCTCTCATTTCCAACGTTACCTTGATCAGGATAAGCTGGTCATCCTGCGGCAGGGTGTGGAACCCTGGCAGACGCTTGGCGAACTCCACCACATGCTGCACAGTAGGCGTCATGCGCAGCGCTATGTTGTGCCATAGCATTGAGCGCACGTCTGTGGCCCGGCCCGTGGTCGAGGTTGCGCCGTCTTCGCCTCCGCTACCTAGGATTTACATAAATAGTTAAAGTTTATACACTGATAATAACACGAATTTTAATGATAGCATATCAAATACCAACCCTACAAGCAGGGTCACACTGTCCCTGCAAAGTGACAGGAATGTCCGGGCGATTTGTATATTGGAGTATTATTAGTGAAAAAGTTAATATAATCGGTAATTAACACACTTTAAATTTTTGAGTCTAACAACACCTATGAGGGTGTACGTCATACATCTACATACCGTCTGTGTGATTTAATGTTAGCGGAATTCACACTAGAATTTATCCTATGGGTTGGCAAATCTTGTTTTGAATTGCCATTACAAAAATACCAGAAACAGAGCTATTACTTTGACACAACACATATTAACCGTGCGGGAATCGAACCTGCGATCCAAATTCTATATAAAGTACAGGCAATCACTCAACCGCTGCGCTATCGGAGCATTCGAGCAAATTTGTAATTTTTTTTTATCAAGTTGAAAACATAACAAGTTATCCTGAAAATATTTCACCTTCCGTAAATTCTCCTAATTGCAGTGCGGTGTTATTGTGAAGAGCTTACAAAATGATAACAGACGCAGTTCTATTTCTTAGTAATTCCCCTTATTAATGTAAAATACTTTCTTTACTGATGTTTCTTCTTTGTTATAAAAAAAAATCAAAACAATTAAGTCTAGAAGTAGCGCTGATGTCAAACGAGGTTCAAAACCCGCAATCACAACTCGCACTTGGCCGTTTCTATGTGAAAGTACGTCCTTTTTTGTCATTTTTCGAATTTAACGGTTTACCACCTAATTCTAAAATGAGATTATCTGACGAGACACGTCGGAACTTTTTTCCTTAACTTTGTGACTCGACTGACGTAGCGAGTAGCTCGCATAGATTTTTCCAACAAGGATGTTAGAACACAACATTTTTATACATGACTGAGATCAGGGCAATTCTCGTAATTTTAAGCACGTTAAAGTCGGATCTCAGTTGTAATCGGTCAAAAATACTTCTAATTTTCCTACATTTTTGATAAGTTTCTGAAATTCATTGTGGCTGAGATGAGATTGCGACTCGATATTGAATGTTTTTAATTACGAGAAATTGGCCTTCAGGCTGTGAACGTTCTTTAAATTGGCCTTCAGACTGTGAACGTTCTTTAAATTGGCCTTCAGACTGTGAACGTTCTTTAAATTGGCCTTCAGACTGTGAACGTTCTTTAAATTGGCCTTCAGACTGTGAACGTTCTTTAAATTGGCCTTCAGACTGTGAACGTTCTTTAAATTGGCCTTCAGACTGTGAACGTTCTTTAAATTGGCCTTCAGACTGTGAACGTTCTTAAAATTGGCCTTCAGACTGTGAACGTTCTTTAAATTGGCCTTCAGACTGTGAACGGTCTTTAAATTGGCCTTCAGACCGTGAACGTTCTTTAAATTGGCCTTCAGACTGTAAAGTTCTTTAAATTGGCCTTTAGACTGTGAACGTTCTTTAAATTTCAAGAATTGTCTCTCTTGGATTTAGTCATAAGGAAAGACTTATTTTAGGCTTTTGGTGAGATAAGGAGTTATTTATTTAAAACCAGAAAAAAAAGACTAACAATAAAAACGCCAGTATATCCAAGTACCTTAAGTATTTAACCTGACTACTGCACCACTTATTAACATCTAAGCGTTTTCCAATAAATTACAACATTTTTCCTTCTAATTGTGAAACCTGATCTAGGTATTAGTAGGAGTAAAAAGAAACCGCATGTACGTCACTCGGTTTTAAAATGATTGACTGAATGGACTGCGTACTTAGTCACACAAAATGTACACGTCATCATAATTTGAGAAACGTATGTGCCATAATGACGCCTGTAATTCCCAAAGGGATATTGTAGAGGTGAACCTATTGTATTTATTTATTTCAGGCGACTCAGGCCCATAGATAAATACCTACCTTAACCTAAACATACATACCTACTTAGTTTTATTATAAAAGTGGGTACTATAGTACAAAACTAATAGAACTGACTAATACACTGTACCTCTCTGCCTGTGTCTTTGTACTAATAGTACTGTAGTAGTGTAGTAATAGTATTATAGTACAATCAAACTAATGGTACTGTAGTAGTGTAGTAATAGTATTAGAGTACACTCAAACTAATAGTACTGTAGTAGTGTAGTAATAGTATTAGAGTACACTAAAACTAATAGTACTGTAGTAGTGTAGTAATAGTATTAGAGTACACTCAAACTAATAGTACTGTAGTAGTGTAGTAATAGTATTATAGTACACTCAAACTAATAGTACTGTAGTAGTGTAGTAATAGTATTATAGTGCACTCAAACTAATAGTACTGTAGTAGTGTAGTAATAGTATTATAGTACACTCAAACTAATAGTACTGTAGTAGTGTAGTAATAGTATTATAGTACACTCAAACTAATAGTACTGTATTAGTGTAGTAATAGTATTATAGTACATTCAAACGAATAGTACTGTAGTAGTGTAGTAATAGTATTATAGTACACTCAAACTTCGCCAGTGATGCTTATGTCCCATGTAGGAAGATAATAGAGGGCGAGGACATTGGAATCAACTGGGCACATGGACTCCCAGGTCAGGGGTCAGGCAGTGTTATTTCGCCATTAGGAATTTCTTAGTAAGCTGCCGCAGTTTGGAAGTTGGTGGTGTGATACCCTTGTGCCTCGGAATCCTGCGCCTGATCTCTCGCTGCTCTCGTGTCGGATTGCCGTCATAACGGAGTAAAGAGAGAGTGCGCCTGTATCGCGCTCACTTGTGCACTATAATACCTCCCGCAACGAAGGCTAGTCTCCGTTGAGATTGGCCGCCATGGCCGAATATCGCAAACCTACCCTCAAGAGAAATGTTGCAGAACAGAAATATTATGATGATAAAATGTATTAACAAAAGTTGTAAAAAGTAAAGATGAACCGGCTTAGCACATCATATAAGACTATGGTAAAGAATACAAAGAGATTGATCCACATTGCTATAATTTCCTTTTCGAGCTCGTATACGAGATTAGACTCGTCCATAGGGTAAATTAAAATGATTTAGGTACTCATTAAATATAGGAAAGTCTGTGTGTGTAGGTATGTACACAAGACGACAAATCAAGTTATAGGTACAGTCAACAAAAGATATTAGTATGCAGGATTGTCGTATATAGTTGAAATTTGGTAAGAAACCGATGGATGTTGTCGACTGAAATTTCATTTGATAAATGAGCTGTTTGTTTTTCTATTAATAAAATAAAATTTTATTCGTGAACACCCATTGTTTTCTTACTAACTTCAATTATATCCGACGATCCTGCATACTTGTCTGTACTATCCAGTTTTAAACTGACCTCGCATTGCATGGGCTTTTCGTACAATGAGAGATTACTCGTGCATCATCATAATAGTACATTATGATACATGTGTGTAATCACTGCACACGCGTTCATACTACGTTTTTCAACACACTTGCGAGCTAAAAAACAGACTTGTATTGTTAGATTAGATTGTTTTTAGGGTTCCGTACCCAAAGGGTAAAAACGGAGCCCTATTACTAAGACTTCACATTCTGTCCGTCTGTCCGTCTGTCTGTCACCAGGCTGTATCTCAAGAACCGCGATAGTTAGACTGTTGAAATTTTCACAAAGTATGTATTTCTGTTGCCGCTATAACAACAAATACTAAAAACAAAATAAAACAAATATTTAAGGGGGGCTACACATACAACAAACGTGATTTTTTTGCCCTTTTTTGCTCGATATCAAAAATGGCAACAGGTAGTCACTCTGCCTGTGTCTTTGTACTAATAGTACTGTAGTAGTGTAGTAATAGTATTATAGTACAATCAAACTAATGGTACTGTAGTAGTGTAGTAATAGTATTAGAGTACACTCAAACTAATAGTACTGTAGTAGTGTAGTAATAGTATTAGAGTACACTAAAACTAATAGTACTGTAGTAGTGTAGTAATAGTATTAGAGTACACTCAAACTAATAGTACTGTAGTAGTGTAGTAATAGTATTATAGTACACTCAAACTAATAGTACTGTAGTAGTGTAGTAATAGTATTATAGTGCACTCAAACTAATAGTACTGTAGTAGTGTAGTAATAGTATTATAGTACACTCAAACTAATAGTACTGTAGTAGTGTAGTAATAGTATTATAGTACACTCAAACTAATAGTACTGTATTAGTGTAGTAATAGTATTATAGTACATTCAAACGAATAGTACTGTAGTAGTGTAGTAATAGTATTATAGTACACTCAAACTTCGCCAGTGATGCTTATGTCCCATGTAGGAAGATAATAGAGGGCGAGGACATTGGAATCAACTGGGCACATGGACTCCCAGGTCAGGGGTCAGGCAGTGTTATTTCGCCATTAGGAATTTCTTAGTAAGCTGCCGCAGTTTGGAAGTTGGTGGTGTGATACCCTTGTGCCTCGGAATCCTGCGCCTGATCTCTCACTGCTCTCGTGTCGGATTGCCGTCATAACGGAGTAAAGAGAGAGTGCGCCTGTATCGCGCTCACTTGTGCACTATAATACCTCCCGCAACGAAGGCTAGTCTCCGTTGAGATTGGCCGCCATGGCCGAATATCGCAAACCTACCCTCAAGAGAAATGTTGCAGAACAGAAATATTATGATGATAAAATGTATTAACAAAAGTTGTAAAAAGTAAAGATGAACCGGCTTAGCACATCATATAAGACTATGGTAAAGAATACAAAGAGATTGATCCACATTGCTATAATTTCCTTTTCGAGCTCGTATACGAGATTAGACTCGTCCATAGGGTAAATTAAAATGATTTAGGTACTCATTAAATATAGGAAAGTCTGTGTGTGTAGGTATGTACACAAGACGACAAATCAAGTTATAGGTACAGTCAACAAAAGATATTAGTATGCAGGATTGTCGTATATAGTTGAAATTTGGTAAGAAACCGATGGATGTTGTCGACTGAAATTTCATTTGATAAATGAGCTGTTTGTTTTTCTATTAATAAAATAAAATTTTATTCGTGAACACCCATTGTTTTCTTACTAACTTCAATTATATCCGACGATCCTGCATACTTGTCTGTACTATCCAGTTTTAAACTGACCTCGCATTGCATGGGCTTTTCGTACAATGAGAGATTACTCGTGCATCATCATAATAGTACATTATGATACATGTGTGTAATCACTGCACACGCGTTCATACTACGTTTTTCAACACACTTGCGAGCTAAAAAACAGACTTGTATTGTTAGATTAGATTGTTTTTAGGGTTCCGTACCCAAAGGGTAAAAACGGAGCCCTATTACTAAGACTTCACATTCTGTCCGTCTGTCCGTCTGTCTGTCACCAGGCTGTATCTCAAGAACCGCGATAGTTAGACTGTTGAAATTTTCACAAAGTATGTATTTCTGTTGCCGCTATAACAACAAATACTAAAAACAAAATAAAACAAATATTTAAGGGGGGCTACACATACAACAAACGTGATTTTTTTGCCCTTTTTTGCTCGATATCAAAAATGGCAACAGGTAGTCACTTGAAATATTCACAAAATACTCAGTTGTATTTTAACTTTAATAATAAATAATAAAATAAAATAAATATTTAAGGGGGCTCCCATACAACAAACATGTTTTTTTCGGCGTTTTTGCCTTGTGGTACAGAACCCTTCGTGTGCGAGTCCGACTTGCACTTGGCCAGTTTTTTCTTTTTTTAACGTGCCGTGTGAGCTTTAAGAGTCATGTCACATCGCCATTTGAGTCGAGATGAAATGTTAAGAGTCATGGGCATGTTAGAAAATGGTGCTATACAATGCCTCGTTGCTGAGGCCCTACACACCAGCCAAAACGATCTCAAGGTTGTGGTCACGTTGTCGCTGTACTGGGGATGTGGCTGAATGGCACACGGGTAGATACTCGTATCGTGTTACTACCCAGTGACAGGATCGATTTTTCCAAATGACCGCCAGAAGACAACCCAATATCACAGCGATGCAGCTAGTACAAAGGCTCCAGGACGACCACCAGTTGCTGGTAAGCGACCACACCGCGCGAAGGAGGTTGCATAAAGTTGGTCTTCATGCTCGAAGACCGCTACGTGTTCCAGCATTCCGGCGTGGCAATCGCGGTCGGCGGCTTTCCTGGGCTCGGGAGCATTTACCATGGAGTGACGAACA
This sequence comes from Mesoligia furuncula, assembly GCA_916614155.1. Lineage (NCBI taxonomy): Eukaryota > Metazoa > Arthropoda > Insecta > Lepidoptera > Noctuidae > Mesoligia > Mesoligia furuncula. Next base: position 39,323,826 of record OU744790.1, read on the forward strand.
ATGGTCTTTGTGGTCTCAGAGCTGGTCCAATAGTGAAAGTTGTTCAGTTTGATGGTCTAATGCACCTCTTAAAGTTTGTTGGGTTAATTTTGAAACACCTTATCTAAGTAGGCAATAAGCTTTTGATAAAATGTATACTAGGGTAGGTATTGATTTTTTCCAAATATTGGAAACTAAGTAGTGCACCTACAGTTTTTTTGCTAAATAAATATAATGGCATGGATGTGCTATTACTCGTTTAAATTCAACTAGCGACCTGCCCTGCTTCGCTCGCCTTTTAGTCATTCTCCTGCTTTTGTCCCAATTTATTTGGGGTCGTCGCAACATGTTTTTTACTCCCATACTTCTCTATTAGTCGTCAACTCGGTGGTCGCCCCCTTTCTAGCCATATCTTCTCACTCTTTTTCTACGACTTGAGCAAACATCGAGATTTCTTTATGAAATGAAAGTGCGGTCACTATCGGACTGCTTAGAAAAGACATAGAAGCGCGTTGACACATCGCTGGTAATTTATTGTAAAATATGAAGCAATCTATTAACAAAAAATATATTGTTTGGACTAAAAAAATATGTTGTTTGTAGAGTAATCTGCCAAAAAATCAGCATGGTTCAGTATGGTTTTTTTGTAAAAAGGAAGTTTTTAGAGGTATCTTCAAGATTTTTTTCTATCGTATCAAATTAGTTGTATTATGTTTTTAACACACTATCTACCTATCTATATATATTCTAAAGAATATCACATATTTTTCTGATTTTGTTTAATAATAATAATTTGACGATTATATAATTAAACGCAAAAAACGCAAGTTTTGGAAGCAATAAGCTTCTAAAACTTAATATATAATATTAACGTTAACCTTGTATGTTATGTTAAACTTTAAGGAATAAATTTGAAAACCAAAATGTGAAAACCACATCAAAATCTGTTGCGTAGTCTAGGAGAACAACGTGGTCGCACACATAGACACGAAAAGCTACTTTGACTTACAATATGTTTAAATGCCGATGCACAAGTGCAAAGTGACGCGAATCATCTGGATTTCGTCCCAATATTGATGTCCGTTTGTTAAAAATCTACTATTTCAGTAGTTTTAGGGGCTTACATGACCTAAAGTGACTGACACTGTCGGACTGCATAGAAGTAGAGGAGCGCGATGACACAAAAATGGTAATTTATTGTAAAATATGAAGAAATTATCTATTAACAAAAACTTTTTAGGTAATAATAAATAATCCATCATTGAATGCAGTTTGGCATTAGAAATTTAATGGCATATTTTTAATTATAACCAATTAAAATTGTTAATGAAGGGATAAACTGCTTTTAAAGACAATCAAGATTTTTGATGCATTCATTTATGTTAATTATGATTTGAGTTACATCACTGTATTAAAATAAGACTTGAAAATATCATTATATATTTTTTTGGTCAAAATTATTTACGGTTTAAGATACACTGCTTTAAAAAAAAACAACTTTTGGACCGTTTTCAAGGAATCTCCGCCATAACTTTAATTTTATTAAAGCTACGTACTCTTTAAATCAAGTTATTTATCCTTCATTACATTAACTGCGCTATAATGGGTTTCCGCTGAAACAGTGATCGATATGGCATTGGAAAAGTAGGCCAAGTAGTGCCAATCTTGTATATTGGATGGAGAGCCTATTACAGTTGTTACTAGATTATTGAATCAGAATCTTTGTTCTATCGACTTGGTTCAACAAACTGAATATTTTAAGACGGGCTACTGTTGCATAAGTGTACCAATTAAAGGATTTTGATTTGAATCGATAACTTCTTTTGAAAAAAGTTTCTTATTTTCTCCGATTCCTATCGTCAACTATTTTGCTGCGCTTAAACCAGTGCCGGATTAGACTATAAGCAAATTAAGCAATTGCTTAGGCATCACGTCTCGGGGGCACCATAAGGCAGAAAAAGCACCGAAACAGTATATGCTAGCACGAATGGCAAGGCTGTTTATCAGCAAGATATTACAAGACCCAAAAGTCAGAAGAGATGTGCGCCGATCTTTACAAATCGCTCATCGATGTTTTGGAAAAATACGAGGCAACTAGAGGATAGGGGGCCTACAGGCGTGGATTGCTTAGAGCATCAAGTGGTCTTAATCCGGCACTGGCTAAAACGTAAACTTACTTTAAAAAATGGAAGCTTTTTACGCCGTACGGCATTTCATACAAACTTTCAAGCTATTTTTCGAAATGAATACGCATAAGCAGGATACAAAGGTCTAAAAAGTTAGTAGAGAACATTTTCGAAAAATAGTGTTACAGCCAAATTAGACCGATTTTAAATTTTTCGGAATGGCAGGCACGCGTCCTGCTTTGCCAGGCGAGGAATTATTTTTGGGCTGTTACCAGGAAGAATTTTCAAATGTAAAGACGCTTTAGATGGACGCCCCAGGCATCGGGAGCCGCGTGACGACTCCCGGCCACCGTAGGCGCGGGCCTGCGGGCGGAGAGTAATGGGTAGCTCACCGTCCGATCAGGACCAGGCCCGTGCCGGACGGCGCGCACGTGTTCCACGCGCGCCTCAAAGAGATGTCAGTATCGAGGCCCCTTAGGGCCGAAGCCTGCCGGGTCAGCGGGATTGTCCGAAAGGGTTACCGCTGGCCCAGAACATAAAGGGCTAAGGAAGGAACACGGGTGGGTTTTAGTCAGTAAGAGTCTGACACTCCCTTCCGCTCCACCCAGAGCGGGAGGAGTTATTTGATGATTTCCGATCCGCAAAAAAAAAAAAAAAAAAGACGCTTTAGATGCACACTGTTTATTGTACAGCTTTGGATACACAACCGTTGATACAATACTTCGTATCTTATTTTATAAGCTTTCATAATTAACGAGAAGAAAAATACGTGACCGTGCAAGTTAGTTGTAAGCTGGCTAAGGGAAAAGGGAAGTGTAAGAGTTGCCACTACAAAAATATTACAATATTATTGCCAAGTAATGATACTTAAGTTTTACCAAAATTATTTTTATATTGTTGCCAACATAAGTTGGGGGGGCCTATGGCAGTAGGATTACATGAAAAGTTATATTAGGTAAGTAGACTAGACTTTACAGAACAAATACTTATCTACTGAGTTATTTTCAATAAAGAAGTTATATAATCCAACAAGTGGAAAATTTACAGAATACAAATTATATTGTGCATAATCTAAAGCTTAAGAAACAGAGATTTCCAGTTATCTTTTTTTAAATAATACATTTCGAAAATGTTCTCTATTAACTTTTTAGATCTTCGTATCCTGCTTATGCGTATGAAGTTTCATTAAAATCGGTTTATTCATTTCGAAAAATACGGGCTTGAAAATTTGTATGAAATGCCGTACGGCGTAAACGCTCTCATAAAATTATGACTGTTCTGAATGAGCAGTTACAAAAAAAAAAAATACAAAGTAAAACTGGCATTTAATAATGCAGCCGAGCAGTGGTGGCCCAGTGGTAACGGTCGCAACTTACGAGTTGCAGGTCGTAGGTTCGAACCCAGACTGGCGCTTTACTTTGTGTAAATTATTTCATCACCACTGCTCTCAAAACACCGTTTTGAGAGCAGTGGTGGAAAACATCGTGAGGAAAACGGCATGTTCTAGAACCAAAAATTCGAAGACATGTGACATCTGCCAACCCGCACTGGGCCCGCGTGGCGGATTACGGCCCACTCCCACTCACTGAGAGGAGGCCTGAGTCCCAGCAGTGGGAACATTATAGGCTGATTATGTTATGTATGTAAAATAAAACTGGCATTTAATAATGCTTCTTTTTAAATATAAACGTAAGATTTAGTACTCCTAACTTAATATTATTTAATGTTTAACGTTAATGAGCTCGCAACTCGCACTTACTCGTATAATGTAGAGCCGGCACAGAGCTTCTACCTGTTGAGGGCGAAGATGAATGAACGAGCGTTATTTGCTTGCTTTGTTCAAGCCCGGGCTTTTAAGGTGCTGTAATTTTGCTTCTCACTATTTTTGACGCCTTTTTTTAACTATCTAAAAGTTTTACATATGTAAGTTCAATCTTTATATAACGGTTGTTGTTCATTTTGCCTTATTATTTCATAAATGACACGTATTTGTTTTTCCAAGAATATACAAAATCATTATTATGAGGACTTACCGGCAAAGTAACGCCCCGTTGCTGGAGTAACGGATAATTATACCAATCATAATTTTAATAATACCTAATTGGGAAAATCTTCTGTTGTGTCTTTTGTACGCGTAAAGGATTAAAAATCATATTTAAATAAAATAACACGTGTTTATAAAAAATGGAGCATTGATCAAAAGCCTTGATAACTTGATATTCCTACACGGGATCATTGGAAATGAACCGTAGGCTGAATTCGATACGTCCGCATATGACCTACTTATTTACATAGCTCAGCACTTTATATGTGATTACATTTTCAAATATTAGTGAGGTGTTTTTTTAAATTTATTTATACACTTACTACACCGATGCTATAAATCCTCTATAAAAGTTTCTGAAACTGTTAGCTTATTGCCAACATTAAAAACAACCAGTGTCATACTAACCTTAATATCATCCAAACGAGTGTTATAATGTTGTACTAAATTTCGTTATGCAACTCCTTTTCAAACTCTTTTTCGCGCGTTACACTACCTTATTAATTAAAAAAAAAACTTATAGTTTATTCGAATTCACGTCGTATCCCGCCATTTTTGTTCGATATTAGTATTGCAAAAATTAATTACTTTGTTGTTTACAAAAATGAGTGATACAATCTTTGATAACACACCACCCAGATATTTGTAATGCAGCATTTTATAATTCTATTATTACCTATACATAGTTTGTTTGTATTAGATACTCGGCAATTAAACTTTCCATGAATTTATATAGTTGTTACAACACTGTACAACACCCTATGGTTTTAGAAACTTTAATATGTGTGTAAATAAAATTTTGTATGCAAAAATTTGTACAATTTGTACTCATGTGATTCTATTATCACACTCGGCTCGCGTTTTCGTGTTTTAATACCCCATAATATACAACAGTTGCATAAATAGGTAACTATTATGTTACCTAGGTAAAAGAATTTATTTAAAACAACCTATGGGATTTCTCATCGGCAAGAATAACGAAATTACATAGAAACTTTCATCCCCCTATTGAATCTCTTTAGAAGAAAATTTTTCAAAATTTCGTTACATGCTTAGGAAAATCTTGTGTAAAATTGTATGCTTCTAGTCCCATCGGTCGAGGCTGTGTGTTGTCTGCTGGTGAATGACTTTAAGGTAGTTTTGAATAATTGAAGCTCAAATTCGAATCTATTAAATAACTGAAATTAATATTTACACAAAAAAAAAAACATAAAAAGCCTTCCATGACTTCAGAGCTATCTAGAAAAAATACATGCTCATCTCACAAAATATACGAGCGAGAGAAAAAAAAAAGTTCACCCACCTTCTCCCTCAGAGTCTTCAACCCTGAGCACGATAGCGCGCGGAGTCATCGTTGCCTTCACCTCGTCTGTATAGGTGTTGGTCTGGCGGTGAGCCAAGGTGATGAGCTTCACCAGCTCTTTAGACATTTGCTGCCTCATCAGCACCGTCTCCATGGGGTCCTCCGGGGGGATCGTGGCGCTGCCGGGGGTGGGACGCTTGGGTTCGGGCTGCGCCTCGGCAGCGACGGGCTCGCGGGGACGCTTAGGGACTCGGCCGTACCGCACAGCTGGGGGAGAGGACCTCATCGTATAACAGTCGCTCGCAACATGCGCCAGTGCATCTCGCACGCCGCAGTGCACTCGAATGGACTCCATTCGACAATTGGAAAATAGTTGTGATCTGTTTGTACATTGACACCGCTGTTTCGCGGCGCGTCTATTGTAATTTCCTGTTGGTTATTAATTGCGATGCTTGACGGATTGGCCTGGGAATGTAGGTTGTTGCCTGGCTGATTGAAGCCTGGCTACGTTTCATTACTGCCTGTCAGTGCAGTACTCTTGTTTACTTACTGTTGAAAGTTTGGAAAAGCTTTGAAAATTTTTTTGGCGTTTTATTTTTTAGCGAGGCACCACCTCGTTGTCAGGATACGTAGTTGTTTTTTTTTGGACCAATATTGGCCGATGCTACAGAACCACCAGGAAATTTGGGTTTTGTAGGCATACCTACCTACAATAGACAGACCTAAATATTTTTGTCGTCGCCATCAACAAGTCTTCGAGGGACAAAATGAAGACAGGTGCATGGTCATCATTTTCTTTTTAAAGCAATTTATTAACGTTGTTTTTTGAATTTAACTCTAATATTTTTTTGAGAAGTTAGTTTTTAATTTTTCTTGTTTAAATTATAACTCAACTGATTCGAGGATTTTCAATTTGTAGGTATGCTTTATTTTTGTTTATTTTTTCAGATTGAAAATTTATTTCGGACTTTTTCGGTGTCGCTTCTTTTTTTTCAAACATTTTTGACCGGATTTCAGGTCATTGATATGTGGCCGAAAAGAAACATTTTCAAAACTAGATCTCGTAATTAATTCAGTCTGTTTAAATGTTGTTCAGTTAAGTTAGCGAAGTTAAGTTGTAACGGTTTTATTTAATACTAGCAGGGCCCCGCGGTTTCACCCGCATAAAGTCTAACTATCCGTGTCCCAAACTTCTTTCAAATCCGTACGGTAGTTTGTGCGTGAAGAAGTAACACACATACAAACATACTCACAAATTTTCGCCCTTATAATATTGTTGTGATAAACTATGTATTTAGGTACTTCAACAGTTCCGTCTACAAACACGTTTTATTTATTAAAAAATAGCGCTAATTTGCACCGCCTGTAAAAATGTTAAGTTGTGAATAAATGTCTAAAAAAATGTCATGATAATCAAACACTGACTTAATTTTGTAGACTTTGTTTCAAATAGATGTTTAATACAAAACCAAAGGCATTTTTTGTGGAACTGTTTTGTTATTTTTTTTATTCTTCGACGATCTAATTCCTTGAATAGTTATAATAATTTTCCAGAAAACACATTATCGTGTCGCAACCTTTTTTTTGTAATTAATTCATTTTTAAAGAAAAACATTTAATTTAAAGACCTCGGCACGGTAAAGTTTGCGCGGCCTGAGGACGCAAGGCCGATATATCGCACCAGTAAATAAAATTAAGGAAGAAGCCACGTTCCTTCTCGTAATCTACATTAATTTAAACGACTCACACGTTTAAACGTGGACCAAAAACGTGAAAAATAAATACCCTTTGAAAAAATTACCTAAATAACTTTTGTAAGTTTCCTTCCTCGATTCACATTTACTGTATCACTTTTGTGTTTATAACTAGTAACCCTCCCTGGTTACATCCGGGGAAAATGTGAATGAATTGTATTTTATATTTAACATATTTCGTTAGACATTTTGCCTAAACGATTTACAAAACTGCATCCAAATCAAATAAATTGAAATAAACTTACACAATTCCCAAAAATATTAAAAAATACAACTTTTTACACTACCTATTAACCGCATTACCTAAGTATATCAGATGAATAGTCACACACCGATTTCTCTCTTTCAGTTGTCAATTTTTGACTTTCGAAAGAAGAAGATAAGGCCTTGTGATACAGACGCTATACAAGGTTTATTAGTAAGGGGTTAGTGTTTAAATAGACCCCAAACGAATGTTCAGGGAAATATACAAAGCTAGGTACTCACAATCTCTGCTCATGCCAACCGCAAGGCACTTTTTAAATCTGCAGAACTGGCAGCGATTCCTGTTCAGTCTGATGACCAGACACTTGCCGTCTCGGAGACAACGATACTCGATCTGCTTCTGGATGCTACGGCGGAAGAACCCCTGCACACGGACAAGATAATAACACGTCAACTCCTGTTGCCACTTGTTAATTACACTAATAGGGGAAAACGTAAAAAAACACAACAACCAACACATTCGAACTTTAAGTTATTCCGTAAAGTTAACAACAACGCGAGTTATTTAAATGAAACGAACAAAATAATACTTTAAAGTTTATGGAAGCTTTTGACCTCCTTTTTAATCCCCCAAACATAAACTCAACTATTACTCATCCTAGCAAACGATTCAAAAGAAAATAGTGAAATAAAATATAAAGTGAGGGAACACACTTCAAAGTTTTCGAACACTCGCGAAATTTTGAAAGCCCGCGAAAAACCACCAAATATCAACGAAAAAAATCTTGATTAAAAATAAAATATTGTTAAATGAATAAAGAATAATTTAGTTTTAATTCAATATTATATTAAACTAACACTGTATTTATCCGCGGACGTATCGTGAAATTCAGGAGATCCGGTAGAGGCTGTCCATCAACTAGCTTCGTCGGAGGCTTTATGGCACAGCGCGGGGCTCGCTGCCACCTCGCCGGGGCGTAGGGCGGTAACATTACATGTAGGTTAGGGTTCCCTAACCGAGTTATAACAGGATGCAACCGTTTTCGTACCTCGCAACCAATGTACAGAACACAAACACAATTTTCTGCCGCAACATTTCACAAGTGGAAAAATCTAATTTCCACAAAATCTAGACGACTGAAATTGCTAAAACCCCTTTTAGCAATTTCAGTCGTCTAGATTTTGTGTTTAAATTCTATAAAGCACCTTATTTTTCCATCAGAAATGATAAGATTATTTTAAATATACGCACGCTGAAATCGTAGGATAATTTCCGATTCGTTACTTTTTTGATTCTCAAAATGTTTCTTTATACTATTAGAAATACGATTAGAAATATGTAATAAATAATAATTATGGATAATAATATATATTAATAATATCTTTGATATCTTCTTTTTTTTCATTTATATATTTGTTCACAATATATTTATTTTAGTGTTGGATTGTATATTGTATTTAAGATTTAATCAATACTAATACAAGAATATGGATATAATATTCTATGAAGTACACATAGGTTCTGTCTTCGAACACTTCATGTTAAGTGGGATTGTGAGAAGTGGGGAGAGGCCAGAAAAGGCTAATGTGAGGTGTTAGCCCTGATTTTAGCACGTACATTTTGGAAAAAGCTGTGCAGACCTGTCGGGACCTTAGAAAAAAAATTACGTGAGTAGTCCAAGCTAGCACGTGATCGGTGGCCCATTGGCCGGCAGTCACGCGGCGCCTAAACATCGTGAGGTCACGTGACCTCACCATCGCTTACCTCAAGGGGAAGGTTTTTGTGTAATTTTTAACATGAACCCTTATAAAGCAGGAAATTTTACTGTTTGAATTGTTTATTTTCCCTATGTCAGTAACGTCACTCCAGAAACATAGGAACGAGAACGTACTGTAAGTAGATTATCAAACATATTTTATTAATAGGTTAATCTGTCCCCTTCCGTCGTGATCGCTTTTTTAACCAAACAGTTTCGTTATACCTAGGTACCTACTTAGAGCATAACTCCCCAAACTCCGGCGCGAACGTCACTAACTTAAATAAGCGATTTTTTTACTTCCTGCTAATTCATTTTCATAACACAATTCAATTATAATCGATATTGGAGTCTGTTCCTAGGCCTGGAGCGACGAATTACGCGACACTATACGAATGGTTTAACATATTATTTAGATCAGAACATGCATGCTGGTTTACGGCCGTAGGCGTATATAGGGGGTTGGGCCGTGCCAACCCTAGAATGGTCTGGTGCCCACACTAGGTTGTTTGGGGAAATATCTAAATTCTAAGCTGGATACTTAGATAATAACACTTCACACAAAAGCAATCAATTAAATAATCTACCACCAAGACCTACACAAACTTATTATTATCTACATAATACATTCCATTTAATCACTTTTGAAATAACAAAAGTAATTGAATCTACTAATTCGCAATGTAATAAGCTAGAGTAGGTACATTTAAATTTCGTGGCACAGCCCACAATGCAAGTGGCAAGCAGGCGCAAGTCAGAACACCGCGCCGTTCCGCGCGCTGCCGCTTCGATCGATGCATTTCTTTATTTAGATCTCGATACTGGAAAGCATTTTGTGGGGTATAAGGGTATTCTCCAAATTGACGAAACTCTTTTAGGAGCAGAATGTTTAATAATGAAAAACGTGCTAAAAGAAAAGGATCGGTGGTGGGATCTCCCGCACTTGGGGATGGGGCCCGCTAGGCATGGCGGGCTGATATCAGTCGAGGGTGCGGCGAATGTACAAGTATCTCTCGGGCCTCTGGGGCCCCCGACTTATGGTAGTAGAAGGAACAGTGGGGTTTTAGTCGGAAGGAGTCCGACATAACCTCCGTTCATCCCAAACGGAGGGTTTCCTTGAGGAGTTCCCAACGAAAAAAAAAAGGTTAGGGGCCTGGCTCCCCCTGGAAAAAAGCCCTAGATACGCCAATGGGTTTACCTTACAGGGAATCACTTAAACAGGAGCGGAATCACTTAAACAGGAGCGGAATCACTTAAACAGGAGCGGAATCACTGTGCAGACGTTATTTATGTAATATAACAACCACAACACGATGTACGGAGACACTTACACAAATTTTAAACGTTACCGTAATTAACTACGCGCGGACGGAACGCTTCGTAAATTATTCATATTTTAATTAAATCTGCCTAACGTGTTTTATATCAATTTGTATTGTGGCATCGGGCCTGCCTATGCACCTCGGCCAGCTGACAATGTTTCCACTTACAGAATGGCGCATGCAAAAACCTTTAACTCAATTTTCGCATGCCCCAGCACAACATATTGAACTAATCAGTCGCTCGCGTACTATTACAATGACGGGGCACATTTTTCATTTTATGAATGGATTTTTAGGTACGTCTGTCAGTCAGCCTTTTATGAAAATAGGTTTGGTTTTGTAAGTAATATGATTTTTACGTTTTATATCGGAAGTAAAATAGTTGTTTTCCTGTACTTAGGGGCCCACGTTGGCCGACTTTGGGAAGCTTACAACAGAGCATTTATATATAAATAGGTACCATGCATTCTATTGACACTCAAGCCTCAGCAACCCACCCTCAGCCCTGATCTAATTCGGAAATAGATCTGTTTGCTGTCTAGCCATTTTTAGCCTGCGGCCTACTTATGATTTTAATTTTTCTTAGACTGCTGATAAAATCGATACTCTTAAAATAGATATATATCTGCTAATCAGAAGGCCCTTTCCCGCAAGTAAACACATTCAAAATCTAGTCACAATCTCATATGAGCGTCAATCAACGTTAAAAATGTCGGGAAGCTGGAGGTATTTTTGATTGGTTTAGATTTGAAATGGTTCTTAAAATTACTTGAATTGCCCCTTAGGTCAACTTACAGAAGCTTGAAACCTAAAAATCTGTTAATATATTCTTCTCTGAGTGGCACCGACTACGCGACTGAGCGGTAAACCTACAGTTATTGCTCAAGTTCCGGCTGCCGGAAGTAGTCCCGGGGGAGGAGTGGCTGCACAGGTGGCTTCTTTGGCATCTTCACCTTCCGGTTGATGCTGGTACTCGGTATCAGAGGCGCTAGCACAAACGCGTGACGTAAACGTAAAGTTAATTTGAACGATTTTTGAATCGTCACACTATCATATAGCATTTTGATTTAAATAGTTAGTGTTTTAGAGCAATGGTGGTCCAGTGGCAAGAGCACGACTTACGAGTTGTAGGTCATGGGTTGGAAGCCGAGCTGGCGCTTTACTTTGTGTAAATAATTTCATCATCACTGCTCTCAAAACCGTGAAGGAAAACACGTTTAGAAAACCGGCATGTCCTAGAACCAAAAATTTTAAGACATGTAACATCTAACAAACCCGCACTGGGCCCGCGTGGTGGATTACAGCCCACTCCCTCTCACAGAGAGTAGCCTGTGTCCCAGCAGTGGGAACATTATAGGCTGATTATGCTAATAGTTTTAAGATTTTATTTTATGTACGAAACGAGTATTATTAATTTTAAAATTGTTCGAAATCACGTTAACGTTACTGCTCCGCGCGTTCGTGCTAGGCCCACCAGCTCCTTATGAATGTTTAACTAAGTTGAGTAAGTTACATACATGGTGGGCCACCACCATGGTGAAACACTGGGTGCCTGCCCAGTGCAGCATACGTTGGATTCCCCAGTTGAGTACATACATGGGTATTCTGAACTTCGAAGTTCAGTATTACAGTCTGGGAAAACGTTGGGTTGTAACTTAAATATGTCAGATGGTCTCCTACTGATGCAGGGAGTTCAGAGAGTGCCTGGCAAGTCATTGTAAACTCTTGCGAGGAGCATAGGAGTGAAAAGGAGGCGCGGAACTGGACACAACTACTTTTTTCTTCATCTGCTGAAAAGTCACTGTACCTCGGGCCCATAAGGAGGGCCATTCAGTTACTGGTTTTTATCATAGTCAATGAAGTCTTTATATTCAATTACGAAGTCAAGGATGTGATGTTTATAAACCCTAAAAGATATCGTTAGTATCATATAAATTTGATAGCAATATGTCACAACCCGCGCAAACTATTATATGCTCTAATGACTTGCCCTGACGCCTAGCCTCCCTTTAAATTTTTAATGGGAATTATGTCGATTGTTATGAGAACTAGGGCATTGCATAGGTTAAGCCGGCTTCAGACGTCTGTAATGTGTCGTGTAGGTAAGTCTGAAGTCTTTGTGTGGACAGCACTACAAGCATTACTCATGTAATGCTCGGGCTGGCGCTCGCGCTGTCGGTTTTTAACGCGAACACAAAGGCTCTCGCAGTCGAACACACACAGGATTCGCGTTGAGTTTTTGTGCCATCCACACTATTCGCATCACATTACACGATACATTACATTACACACGTCTGGCCCCGGTTTTATACTGAACTCTCAAATTGCCCATGTATAATATCGAAAATCGATATCTCCACTTGTGATGTAGTTACTGGCTTAACTTCATTAGTCCGAGCTTACCGCAACCGGTACAAATTTGTATCAGCTCCTCCCTGAGAATACAAATAAAGGATTGATAACGATAAAGAAGTGCATGCAGTTGCATGTTGTTGTAGGTAATTTGAAGTACAATATTGCAAACTAAATTATAATCACAAAGAAGGTGTCCTGCCTGTTGCAAAAATAAAAAGGAACATCGGGGATTCCCGAAGGCACCCCTTCGGTCAGTGTATTATTAGGGGTGTAAATACCATACAATTAGCTAGTTATACATCCAAGGTCTAGCTTGACATCCTGTATATTGTTTCTAATGATAAGCTACGTCACTCATAAATGAAGTTACCGATACAATGTAATGGTAATTACAGGAATATCTACATTATTATCTACTATAAGGAAATGTACACAGTTCATTAGAATAGAGAATAGAATAGAATACTCTGTACACCATATTAATTACAGACATAAGGTATAGAAACTGTACAAAGGGTGACACAATGGGCGGTCTTATCGCTAAAAGCGATCTTTTAAAGACAACCTTTGGATAGATTAAAAAGGGGAAGGACAGACAAATACTGCAGGTAGTCTGTGGTGTACCATTTACATAATACAATAAATACAAAGAAAGAATATATATTTAATATATTATATTTTTAATATATATTTTAGAATGTTAGAAAGTATTGCAAAATGTAAGGCCTCATGGCTAAGTAATAACACGCGCACGGGTCTGTATTCAAGGTTAAGCACCGCTTGTCGAGGATGCTACGTGGATGGGCGACCTTCCATTTCATACCGAGGACCATCCGTGCTTCGAAAAACACGTTAAGCCGTTAGTCCCGGCTGTCATTCATGGATCTATGACAGATGTTACGGGTAGTAAGAAGCCCGAAGGTCTGACAACCAGTTTTATCAAGGGGTATTGTTTTACCCAATAACTGGGTTGTGGAGGTCAGATAAGCAGGCGCTCCATGTAAGTTACTGGTATTCAGCTGCATCCGGTTGGACCGGAAGCTGACATACATGACATATTGGGAAAAAGCTAGGTGATGATAAGAAAATATTGCAAAAGTTTGCAGGACAGGTTTTTGTTGCAATTGAACATTGTTGAGCAGTGGTAGCACAGTGGGAACGGCCGCAACTTACTAATTGTAGGTTCGAACTCAAAGAGGCACTTTACTTTATGTAAATTATTTCACCACCACTGCTCTCAAAACGGTGAAGGAAAGCATGCCCTAGTACCAAAAACTCGAAGACATGTGTCATCTGCCAACCCGCACTGGGCCTGCGTGGTGGATCATAACCCACTCCCTCTCACCGAGAGGAGCCCGTGTCCCAGCAGCGAGGAACATTATAGGCTGATTATAAGTGGGGGGGGGGGGGACGTCAGACGTCAGACGTCAATCATTATTATCCACACTACAATACTTATGAATAATATTTATATTATCAATGTCAAAGTTATTTTTATGCCATTCTGTATTTCTGTTTGTCTGTTACCTTTTCACGGTTTAACGGATGTCTATGAAATTTGTCCCACAGGCTAACCATGGCCGAGTTACGATACAGAATACTTTCTATCCCTGTAGTACATACATTCCCGTCCGCTAAGTTCCGACTTCCGCGCAGGCGAAGCCGCGGCCAAATGCTAGTAATTCTGATAATGCGATGCCAAGTTGTTTATTCTGAAAGAGCTTTTCCGAACTCATTAGTGTTTCATGGGAAAAATGGAATTGGATGGAAACAATTCTGAAGAGCAGTGCATCTTTACGAAGCAATTTATGTTTTCACTGAGAGAGCTACATGAAAAGTTATTTTTTTATTTATACACCGTGTTCTTCACGTTATGCATAAACTTTGGCAAACGTTTCTATAGCTTTTACAAATCAAATCTAACAAAGGAAGTAGTACTTTAAAAGGGTTAGTTACAAAGATATTTGTAATTTCATTTAATAAAACTGAATTGTGCTATGCAGTAAGAAAGGGTCTTAACTTAGTTTTGACAAGTTTCAGCCCGTCAAATATTATGAATGAAAATACACGTTGCCAATTGAAAGAAAGAAAGAAAGAAAGAAAGAAAATACGTTTATTTGCGGCAAACGTGACGCATAAAAATAAAGACACAAACAAAAAATAAAACAAAATAAATTCGGATAAAGAGGCAACAATTCGGATAAAGAGGCATGCATATCGGGTGATTTACCCTCGAGGTATTTAGTTTGTATGAAAATTAAATTAACAAAAAATAAGAATTCATTAATGTGTCCATAATGCTTATTTCCATGGTCTGAACATGGTCGAAGTTTATGTATATCGTTCGGAACACGGTGTATATACTTTATTATACACCACAAAAATACATAACAAAAAAAAAACACAAAAAACATACAATGGGCGGCCTTATCCTTTCTGCGATCTGTTATAATATACTTCCGGGCTGTTCAAATGAATTTAAAAATAAAAATAAAATAAAATAAAAATAAAAAAGCCTTTTATTTCATGCATTTAAAAAAAGGATTTTTAACATTTTTACATGTATTGTGTATTTTAGTACAATGTAAGTAATAATTTGAAAAATAATTGATAGGTGAGTAAGCTGTTGCTATCGTTACATAGGTAATAATTAATTAATTAATTTCATAATATCGTTTCATTTTACTTCAGTTTGCGATAGTAGATAAAAATTAGAAATATAATAGTACATTTTAGTGTAATACTTAATGTATAAATTAATAACGTTGACATTCAATAATAATATACTAACATAGTTATAAGTATGATTTACATTGTATGGAATATTTTTGATTTTGAAATAAATGAATAATAATAATAATAAGTAATAGTTAAAATGTCAATTTGAGTGATTGTTATGTTTTTTTTTTTTTTTACGTTGAATATTAATTTAAAATGAAAATGTTAATAAGAATTTAAGTAAAAAAGCATGCATGAACCCCTCAAGTAGCGAGGGTGAAGGCCTCCTCCAGAGAACACCAGCGATCTCGGTCTTTGGCTTCTGTCAGCCAGTTTTTGCCAGCGACTCGTGTGATGTCGTCTGCCCATCTAGTTAAAGGTCTTCCTCTTTTCCGAGTACCTGTAGGACCTGGCCATGACGTCATGCGAATTGTCCATCGATCGTCGCTCATTGTCCTCAGTGTCCTGCCCATCTCCATTTTAATTTTAGAGCATAGGTGAGAGCATCTATCACTCCTGTCTTTTGCCTAATAGTGGTGTGACGAATTTTTTGACACTTCCTGATTTTAGCGACACTTCTCTCCATGCTTCGCTGGCATGACGTGATTTTGTTTTTTACTGATTTGGTGAACTTCCATGTTTGGCAAGCGTAGGTTAGCGACGGCAGAAGACACGAGTCCATGACTTTGCTTTTGATTTTCATCGGCATCTGGCTTTTAACAATTTCCTTTAGGCTCCAAAACTTTTTCCATGTCGTTATTATTCTTCTTTCTACTTCTGCTACGTTGCTTAGTTTTTGGAAGGACATTTGTTTCCCTAGGTAGATATAACTCTCGACGTACTCAAATGAATTTACAGGTCTGAAATTTTCTGCAAAATTGAAGCTCTGAATTCTACGGATTTGAGTTGCAACGTAGCGCGTGGGAAGGAAAGCGCGATGGAAAGATAGGTCGATGAAATACTTAAGTTTCTAGGAAAAATGCAGTGCGATGAAAAGATGCCTTTTGCCTCTTCTCATAATTATGTTGAAATATTTCTTTTACTATCACAAAATTAAATTCAAGTCCTTTGATAAAGAAAATTACAAAAATAGTTCAGGTCTTAAATTAAAACTAAATTATTTTTGCAGGAGGAGTATTTAAAATGAATGAACTGAACATATTTATTTGTCAGAATCTATAAGTAATATCTATGAATTAAAGTTGCTTTTCGTGTCTGCATGTATGACCGTGTCGTTCTTTTAAACTTTGCAACGGACTTTGTTGCGGTTTTCATCATCATTTAGAGAATTTTTTTCTTAAGGTTTGTTTAACACATTATATACATTATAAAATTAACTCTGAAAACACGAAAAAACAAATCAGCTGTTTCATACATTTTGGTCAAGTAGGTATTGAACTTTTGTATTAAACAGCTGTTTTTTTTTTCGCTTTTTCGAGTTGGACCGATAGTGAAAGTTGTTCAGTAAATAATATAAATAATGAAGTTTCAAATTGAATAGACAAATGCTTTTTAATAACCGATTTTCCGTTCAGTAATATCCATTTAGAGTAGTGGTGGCTTAGTGGTATATAGGCCAGACCTACGAGTTGCGTACCCAAATAATTTCATCACCACTGCTCTCAAAATGATGAAGGAAAACGTCGTGAGGAAACCAATATGTCCTAGAACCAAAAATTCATGAAAAGACATGTGACATCTACCAACATCTACTGCCCGCGTGGTAACTTTCAGCCAACTCCCTCTGAAAGAGAGGCAGTAGTGGGAACATTATAGGCTGATTATTCCATATGCATTTCCGATATTAAGGATACCTGTTCTTATATTACGGATACCTGTTCTAATATTATGGATACCTGTTCTAATCGTACATTCTTGTTCGTCGTTGACGTCCCGTTGGCGGTGGCGGTGAACAGACGCTGTGTGAACAGAATGCTGACGTGTGATCCCAACTTTGTGCTGTAAAGGCCGCGGTCATACGGTGATGATCATGTACGTACATGATCATCACCGTATGACCGCGGCCTAAGTAGCTAGGTAAAAGCTCGCGAAATTAAAAATTTCGTTGAACCGATCTGGATTTCGTTCATCTTAAGTCGACTTCATGACCTAAAGCGTGGTCTTTGTCGGACTGCATAGAAAAGAAAGAGAAGCGCGATGACACAACACAGGTAATTTATTGCAAAATATGAAGCAATTATCTATTTACAAAAAAAAACATTGTTTGACTAAAAAATTTAATTAGTGTTTTAGTATGTTGCTTGTAGAATAATCTGACAAAAAATCATAATGATTGTATGTATATTATTATGGTTTTTATTGTAAAAAGAAAGTTTTTCGAGGTATCTTCATGATTTTTTTTGATCGAATCAAATTAGTTGTATTATGATTTCAACACACTATCTAGTATCTACCTAGCATATATCCTGAAGAATACCATATATTTTTCTAGTAGGCCTTGGTAAAAGTTTTTTTCCCAGCTTTGACTTTGTCACCATTATCTACGTCGAGCATAATGCTCGATGTGCCAAATTAACACCTGTGTATTGCGGGGCCCACAAAGCGATTATAATATTTACTGTATAATTTTGGTATCACATGGCAGTTTCGTAATGCATTTGTTTTTAACCGGTTCATGTAATACCAAATAAGGAAATCTGTGTGGTTTTTGCCTTAAAGTACCAAATTTCTGAAATCAATAAACATGGTCTTCACATGATCTGACCAAGATTATGTCTGGACTTTGAGTTTATTTCTGTCTTTCTTCTCAGAGGCGACACCGACCGCCGACTTCTTCTAGTTAGGGTTCCGTAGCCAAATGGCGAAAAACGGAACCCTTATAGATTTGTCATGACTGTCTGTCTGTCTGTCCGTCCATACGGACGGACAGACATACGTCACAGCCACTTTTCTCCGAAACTACTTATAGTTTACTATACTGTTGAAACTTGGTAAGTAGATGTATTCTGTGAACCGCATTAAGATTTTCACACAAAAATTGAAAAAAAAAACAATAAATTTTAGGGTTCCCCATAATTAAAATCAAAACTCAAATTTTTTTTTTCATCTCACCCATTCGTGTATACCCGTATGGGTTTGATGAAAAAAAAATTGATATATGCTATGGGCAGGTCTTCAAAAATGATATTGAGGTTTCTAATATCATTTTTTTCTAAACTGAATAGTTTGCGCGAGAGAAACTTCCAAAGTGGTAAAAGGTGTGTCCCCCCCTGTAACTTCTAAAATAAGAGAATGATAAAACTAAAAAAAATATATAATGTAGGTACATTACGATGTAAACTTCCACCGAAAATTAGTTTGAACGAGATCTAGTAAGTTTATTTTTTTTTAATTCGTCATAAATCGTAAACCGCAATTTACCATTCATTCAATCAACTCAAAAATAAAAAAAAAACATTAATTTCATAAACATAAACCTTATGCATAAACCCGGATGTTACGGAACCCTCGGTGCACGAGCCCGACTTGCTCTTGCCCGGTTTAAAAAAAAAATATGACTGACGCGACGTGTAAGTGTTTGTATAAACCTACGCAGGGCGCATTCCACTAAACTTTTATACCTAGAATAAGTCTTATCCTGTGAATAAATTTTGAATTTTTGACAGTTTTTCCATACTAGAACTGTCAGACGTAAATTTTATTCCACGGATAAAAGATATGTGACTTTGGTAAAATCAGCCCATACAGAAATAAAATCATTTATCACGCACCCACGCACGCAAATTTGCTCGCTGTTCAAGAGACGTCAAGATCACCCTATTCAGGGCATTTTGCACGTCCTTCTACACGAGCAGTCTGTGGGTGAATTATACGCAAAAGCAGTAGGTACAGCGCTCTACGCGTCCAATACAATAATGCATTCAGGGTGCTGTTGGGGCTGCCTCGCTTCTGTAGCGCTTCGGGGATGTTCGCCGAAGCGCGCGTGGATTGTTTTTATACAACCATGCGCAAGCGGTGCACAACCCTGGTGCGCAGGGTGCGGGTCAGCCCGAACAGTATCCTGAGCGCCTTCGCCCAGCGATTCGACTGCCAGTACATGTATCACTGTGACATGGTACATGTACGGGCTAATGTGGTAATATTGTTTTAATTGTTTTGACTTGTATTTGTATGGTATTGTATTTTTGTATTTAAATTGTATTTTATTGTATTTAATTTACTAATATACTAACATAGGATAATTATATTGTTACTACCATCTTTTATGTATTTTTTGTTTTTGTCTATGTGGACCTTTGTTGTCTGTGACAATAAATAAATTATTATTATTAAAAAAATTATTTATCATTTATCGCAAATTACGATCATCACCGTGTGACCGGGGAACATTCACAGTCTGATCTCGGTCTCAATCCGTCAAACTACCTCTAATTAATTTCCCTACATTTTTGACAAGTTCTTGACATTTGTTTGTCGCCGAGATGAGAGAGACTGCGACTAGATTATTAACGTTTTAAATTACGAGAAAAAGCCTTCTGATAATGCTGTCTTCCAGTGTCAATTCAAGCAAAGCTTAGGTCTAGTGCTAACGAGCCATACCTACTCGTTTTCTGAATTGAGAAATTGAAGTTGTGAACTTGTCTACCTCTAATTTTGCATTAGGTTCTTAAGGTGAAGATCCGCGCAATTCAAAATTTCGTTGAACCGATCTCAATTTCTCAATCAATCAATAATTAATTTTGTTAACATAGGTATGGTTACAGATAGTTTGTTGTCTATATATGTGCACTATGCTTGCCAATATATATGGCGTACAAAATTAACATAAAAAATTAACATAAGCAATTACAATTAAGGCGGCATGTCAATAAATTACAATAAAAAGAATTAGATTTAAAATATGTCAGGAAAATAGGTGACTACAATTAATACATAATTAATAAATAAAATAATATGTGCTTAATTAGCAGGTCGGAATCGTCATACCTCTGTTTATCAGTATTATTTCTTCCACGCTAATTGAGTAATACCACAAAATACAGATAGTACAGAAGTCAATCACATGTATGTACTTCACTTTTCATACCTACGCTCGGCGGTCGCGCTATGGTTGTCAACTTTGGCTTGTGCACAAAAAACTATCGTGGTAGTGGCACTCGTATCTAGGTGTTTGATTTATTGTTGAGCTTATTCTAAAATATTAAAACAAAACAATAAACATAGTATTACAATACAAAAAGTTTACAGAACAAAAACATATTAAATTTTACATTTGTCAATTTTCACTATCAAAAATCCCTAATAACTTCAAAACGGATTACCCTATTTACACAATTTATTTTGCACTATCCGTTTTAGACTTAAACCTATCAAATGACACTAAAATCAACACAATGTCTACACAAACAAAAAATCATGTTTTCAACTTACGTAATACCTAGTTGGTGGCATGAATTTACCTTATAAAAAAGTTACTTTGTCTATGCTGATTCAAAATAGGAAACTATTATATAAATCGAGCTTAGATAGGCATTTTTTTGTTGCTCCATTTTTGCACTTCACAGACGCGTGTCTCAAGCGGATGACACGCGCGCTCGCACTGCTCCCAACCCGTCTGAGATAACGTGTCCGTGAGCCGTGTCTATGTGTGCGTTGCTCGAGCGCACTTTGCATGTAGATTGTCTTCTGTACTATCTGTATTTTGTGGTAATACTAAATATGTAGCCTCTAATGGCCGATTCATATAATTTACGGACCGTTGCGCGTTGTTGGTTAAAATTAAGATCTCTTGTATCTTTACTAATAATGAAGCAAAGACCTCATTCATAGCTTTGCAAAGTAGATGTCCATATGGAAGTAGCTGTCACAGGTAAAATATTAGCTTACGAGAATAAAGGGCTAATTTACTATAGTGACACGGGTTAAGGTCCATTTCCTAGTCAGCCTGCAACCTGTCGCACACGACATGTGTGAGACTAACTAGTGCTTCACATCAGTGGCGAAATCATTAGCATTATTACATCTTCGGAAATGACCGCTGATGAACCTATTGTAAAATATAGTTAATGTGACATTACGCCTGCACTTTTCGGGGATTGCGGGGATAAATGGAAAACCCCATGTTTCTTTGCCCGATCAGAGAATCAAACCCACATTAACTACCCTACTCTTCTAGACTAACGATGCAGTTTTTAGAAGTATTTTCTTTATAAGTAGTCATTTTTGAGTACCTACAAAAAGAACCACAGCTTATTACCTATTTTTCTGTTACCCTTTCTAAACATATTGGCTCTTTTGCAGTTTCTTTGTACTTAATATAGGAGAAGTCTTTTTACCAGCTGATATCTATGCATTATCTATCCATACGTTATAATAAAATTCGCCTGTCTGTCAGCTGGCTGTATCTCATGAACAGTATAGTAGGTATGCTATTTCTATTGCCGCTTTAAAGAAAAATAATAAAAATAAAATAAAGATGTAATAAGACAAGAATGGTATTTAAAAAAAATAGTGTTAATTATTGTACGGTGGTACGGAACCCTTCGTGTGCGAGTACGACTCGCACTTGGCCGGATTTTTGCGATAAAATGACGTGTATAAGTGTTTGTAAAACCTACTTAGAGAAATAAAATATTTTTTCATATCTCATTAGGTCCTCGCAATGAAGAGTGCTGCTTACCTTACATCCCTCACACGATGTTACGCCGTAGTGATATCCAGATGCCTTGTCGCCACAAACTTTGCAAGGGGTAGCGGTCTTTGAGACCACTCCGGTATTCGCGCTGTCCACCGAGTAGGGGGAGGGGTCTGCGGACAAACAAACATCAATATTAATACAAATAGTAAAATAATCTGTATATATAAAATTCAAAGTTCTGACTAATATATCAACGCACATCCTAAACCGCTGGTCCTAGAGACATTGAAATTTGGAGGGTGTGTGCTTTGTGAAAAGTAGGTAGCCACTAAGAAGGCGCTTTTAAATTCCACCCCTAAGACGGCGGATGGGCCAGCGGGCGGAGAGTAATGGGTAGCTCACCGTCCGATCAGGACCAGGCCCGTGCCGGACGGCGCGTACGTGTTCCACGCGCGCCTCAAAGAGATGTCAGCATCGAGGAGGGGCCGAAGCCTGCCGGGTCAGCGGGATTGTCCGAAAGGGTTACCGCTGGCCCGGAATATAAAGGGCTAAGAAAGGAACACGGGTGGGTAAGAGTTCAGTAAGAGTCTGACACTCCCTTCCGCTCCACCCAGAGTGGGAGGAGTCATTTGATGATTTCCCATCCGCAAAAAAACAAAAAAGAGGGGATGGGTGAAATTTCACGCGGACAAAGTCGCGGGCAGAAGCTAGTAATACATAAATAGAGAGTTATTGTGTTACTGTTGCATATCAGACTGGTGTCCGAATTCCACGTCCAAGCCCTTAATGTTGCATACGAGAGTTCCTTTAGAAGATCAGACGCTATAATTATTTATTATTGAATTACGGTTTATAGGTGGTTACCCGCAGGGTGGATGGTAAACGACCAAGAGGTCCTGCGACCTCTTTAGAAGAGCTTATCTGGTCGGACCATCGCAAAGGGGCAGCCCTTTGCGATGGTCCGACCAGATAAGCTCTTCTCTTGGCACGCATTTCATAATGCGCTTCACCTGGCCAAGGATAGACAGAGATGGCGAGACATCGTCAGGGAAAAGATGTTTTCAAGGGAGGATTACGACCCTCAGTAATGAGGAGTACGACTTGAGGAGGAGGAGGAGGGTATATGGGTGTTACTGGGTTTTTCAGTCAGGAATGTCTCAGTCTTCATTTGTGCCTTTTTGGTTGGTGGTGATGTATGGAATAATAGCATTATTAAATGATATGAATAAAAATAAGGTCAAAATAAAACATATTATTTAAAGAAATAAAGTGACACTATGAAATACTTTAAATCAAATAACCATACGAACTACTACTTAATTACATTACGCGTTGATTAAGAGCTCCTGAAACACAGAATGCAGACCGACTTGTATCGTCGAAAAAGAGTAAATCGTTTCATTAGCAGAACTCTACTTTATTGCAAGATTGGTAAAGATCAGGGGGCCTAAAAAGGCCACTTTAAGCAATTCCTCATAAAACGAGTAATTTCCTGAATTCCCAGTAGATCAGTAGCAATTCCTCTATTTTTCGTAAAATGGTGACACATAATAGCTGAATCCTATAGAATTCAATTTCAAACAGATTCATATTTGGCGTAAATATTACCGCATGAAAAAAATAAAGACCGTAATTTTATCGGTAAAGTTTGGTTTACAGTTTTTATTGATCAAATAAGTTTTTATTTTTTATTTCTACAGTTTAAATGTTATTACGTTATAACATACTCATAACTGTTAAAAAGTCCGCAGATAAGCCCTGAAAAGGGAAGTTAGAAACAATAAACTGGCAACGCGTATTTTTAGGCCGCATTCCGAATTAAGCGTTAAGTAAACTATTTGTAGGAAACCGAAAGATGTAATTGAAGTTAGAACAGTTAGATTCCGATTTAGTGCGATTGGAAGGTCCCGACCGCACTAATTTCTAATTTGTTTACGATTTAGGTGAGTTTAATCGCATCGCTACGATTTAGAGCGAGTTGTTAGTCTTTAGTTTTTAAGCCCGCTCAAATGGATTACATCCCAACTCGGAACGCACCCTTCGTTTCTCCCGCCTCAACGTCAAACTGAATCAAACATCAACAAACAATCATAATGTGTGTAGTTTAAAACTAGTATTTCGTGCGAGTAAGATCGTTTTTAATACAAAGTAAGTGTATAATTGTTTGACTTAAATCATTACTTAAATAAAATGCTGTGCAAATGTATTCAAATGTACGTAATTTTTTGTAGGAATGGAAAGACGTGCAGCTAGTGTCTGAGATACAATGGAACAATCTGCTCGATTTTCTACAGTGAACGTGGAAGCGCTGTCGGTTTTGAGCTCCTTTTCGAGATCACTGCAGCCCTATGTCTTGTCCAGACTCGTGCGTCAGCACCAAACCCTAGCCCTGCCGATGCTACAACAGTGCCTCTGCCTCGTCGAACTCGGCAAGCAAGATACCGCAGTGAGTGGATTTTTCTAACCCTACAGCTATTCATATTGCGACTAAGACATGATGACTATTGATAATGATTATATGGTATTTTTATTACGTTTTTTAGGTCGCCCTCTGGCTGCACTAGATGAAGCTCGGAGAGTTTTACCTCAGGTGGAGATGCAACATGCTACAGCTGATATAGTAAATTAATAGTGCAGAACCTTGGGAGGCTTGCTGATGCAGACGAGACTATTTTTTATTGGTGTCCCTTATAGGTAAAGTATGAATTTTTTGTACATGTATGCAATAAAAAAATTAAGTCATTCATATAATATAATTATAAAGAAATAAAAAAGGAAAACATACTGTATTATAACATTTAAATAACACAAAAACTTTGCATAAAGGGAAAAAGGTATCGGGCTCTGTGTCGACTTGTGGTGTCTTCAATGTTGATTTTAAGGGATAGCCTGCGTCACCTGAAACATAATTGTTTTATTATTATAATAGCACTCAAATTAAACAATGACGGGGTGTCAGAAGCCCTAAAGTCTGACAACCAGTCTTACCAAGTGGTATTGTATTACCCAGTAACTGGGTTGTGGAGTTCAGATAGGCAGTCGCTCCATGTAAAATACTGGTATTCAGCTGCATCCGGTTAGACTGGAAGCAAACCCCAACATAGTACATAGTTGAGAGAAGGCTAGACAGATGATGATGATGATTTGACTTACTAAAAACCACAAATTTTCCTTTTCAGCCTGGCAGAGTTGTTCCAAGTGGGTCTGGTGATTCCATAAACACACAGTGTGCCCCTCCGCAGCTAGCATCGACACTAATCAGAGTCGCAAATCTAAATGAATGAAAAAAAGCCTGATTAATTATTATGTTTGTATTAGTTTTTTAATAATTTAAGATGAGAATTGTTAATAATTTAATAAAATATTTTTCATATCACTATTGTTTTATTTTAGTAAAATGTATAATATGGTATACTCTTCTACGGGTCCTCTTACATGTACTACTTAATTAAATTGAAGTAAAGTATGATACTATAACAATATCACACATACATATCCCTGAAGGGTTAGGCAGAGGTGTGCCTATTGTACACCTAAAATGTGAATAGAAGATTGTATGCATTTCACGGAGGGGGTACAGAGTAAGTCTCTGAACCTCTATAATAATAGATGATAGTGTCTACCTGGAACTACTTAGTTAAAAGTGTTGAAAAACACCCTACTTACTTTTATCACAAAACAATGCTTTTACTTGCCTTGGGGATAGTAGGTACTTATGCCATCGCGGCGGGTACATTGTGTACGCCTCCAGCTCATAGATGAGGTCGCGACACACTTATTTAGCCGTCTATGCCAACAAATTCGAGATCCGGCATTTCGAACGCTATGTCCATTTTCCGAAGAGATGCATTTTGTCGGCGATCTAGAAGGGTCGTCGTAACCCGCGCGTGCTCCAGAAAGTTTTCATATAGGGCTAAATCTGCTATTATAACATTATTTCTTCACAAAGCCTCCAATCCGATTTGTGAAATGTTGCTTTTGACTAACTTCTTACGATTCCATTATTTGACATTAAAGCAATTCCTATTTTGTGGACCATTTTACGAATCTCCATACAAAATTGTCAAATAGATGAATTGCGTGTTACGAATTGTACACAAACAATATTATTAATTGTCAGATTGTGACCATTTTACGACTTTTAATATCATTCATAATGAATTCCTTTTATGATTCTCCCAAAGTGGCCTTTTTAGGGCCCCAGAACTGAGAATAGAATAGAATAGAATAGAATTTTATTTTGCAAATATGGGTAATACATAATATTAGCTCAGCCACATTTTACCAATCGGTATGCAAACATTTGAAATTATTTATATCACTATTATTACACTTATTTAGATCAATTTTAAATCATCAACTTAATTAAAAATATATGTTTGTATTAAAAGGAAAATATAAATTAGTATCATTAGATTATATATATCATGTCATTACTATTACAGATATCATACCATTATCATTACATCATTTAACATGTCATTATTATTACAAATATCATTATCAAAATGTCAGAAATCAAAATGTCAAAGATCAAAATGTCAATTATCATGAGGAGCAATTCTCATAATTTTAAGAACGTTCACGGTCTGATCTCAGTCTGAATCTATCGAAAATACCTCTAACTTCTCTTTCATCCTAATTTATAGTACTTAGTGGCTTATCGTTTTATCGATGATTCTGCTAAATGTCAAGGTTGAAGGAAACAAAGAGTATTTTCGCTGAGGTTGGCCGGCTCCACGGATGGCTCTAACTTTTTTGACAAGAGTTTGACACTGATTGTCGCTGAGATGTGATTACGACTAGACTTTAAACGTTTTTAATAACAGAAATTGGCCTTCTGATTTCACGCCTTTGAGGTTCACATATGCTAAGGAATGTGTCTCCAGCTTCGCCCTCGCCGGCGACATTCCACGCGCATAGGGAATGAATTTGCAGAACTAGTCTTGAGCTCCTATTTCATCTAGGTACAGTTAATCCAGAGAAGTCATGGGCCTCGTAATCTTCGTGTTTTCGAGTTAGTACGATCGTCGTGCCAGAGACACAAAGCTCCTAAATTTTGTTCACCCATTCAAAAGTATTTCCCTCGCGCTCTTCTTTATAACTTTCCCTTTTTTGGGTCACCTACTCTGGTCGTACCTTGTTAAAGTTTTGAAAAGTTATTTAGAACTGCATGTGCATGGAGTTCTTCATTTGCCTTATAGCCTTTTCCTAACTATGTTTTGGGTCGGCTACCGGATGCAGCTGAATACCAGCATAACATTACATAAAGCGACTATCAATCCAACCCGGTTACTGGGTAATACGATACCCCTTGGTAAGACTGGTTGTCAAACTTTGCGGCTTCTGACGACCCGTAACCAATGCCAAATATCCACCAATGATAACCAGGACCAACGGCTTATCGTGCTTTCTGAGGCACGGAGGGGTCTTGGTATATAATGATGTCACCCATCCACGGACCAACCGCGGCAAGCGTAACTTGTTAATCTCTAATTTAGTTACCACGGTACACAGCCATGGTTACCTATACAAAACAGTTAAGTACAGATTATGTAACAGCGCTATTTTAGATTTCATCATCGCGCGTTCGTATTTCCAAAGACAAACGATGGTTACCGAAGCGCATACGTTTGCTGGGAGATCCTCAAACATGTACGGATAGGTAGTAAACAATGGGGCTCAATTAGCGAGTGTCCGGTCACCCCAACAACGTTTATTTTAACTACTAGTATCGAATTCGACGGCTCATGGCGGGCTGTGCAGGGTAGCCCACAAAATGGTTGCACGTCAAAATTAATTGATGCGGTAGCGGTAATTTTCTGCATCAAAATAGTGTGGTTAACGTTATCATCTATCAATGATATGTAGTCTAGTAACCTACGTGAATTTCGCCTGTGAAATTGCAGCAGTGCCGCGTGGACATAGTTGGAACTAATGCTTTGAAAGCTTGATTTATTAAACAACTTCACTTTTATTCAATATGAAGTAGGTAATGTTTAATGTATTTCATATTACACACATGCATAAATTAAGATAAATTAAACTTGATCTACTTCATATTGAATAATATCATAATTTTGACGTATTGCATAAGTATTCGATACATGAAAATTAGGGGTGCTACAAACTTGTTCGGCTCTGAATGAGACGGCAGAGCTGAGCGGCACAGTCGGAATATGTGCCTATGTAGAAATATGTACAGGAAAACTCCGCTCTACTTAGCACTAATCATGACGAGACGACCCGAACATGATTGAGCTAGGTTAGATACCGAACGGATCGCCGATGTACACGAGCGGAATGAAAGCCGATGATATGTTGTGATTGCTTCGGGTCGGCTTTGTTGTTCAGCACAAATCGAATGTGCCGACTCGAACAGTTGAATAGCACCCCTTACGATAACCCCTTACGATTTAGGTAGATCTAAGCATTGAGCTTAGATCTACCTAAAGTTATCGTAAGGCCAAAGGTAATCGCCTCGCTGCAAAACTCTTCAGACAGAAATGATGTCATTTAGACATTTTTATTTTCGATTTCCTATTAAATCACATCGGAGATCTGCAGCGGATCTAATCGCGAATATTAGTCCCTTATAGTCGTTGGTAACAGTTTACAGGCGTAATAGAATTCCTTTTATGAAGTGTTAGAGACATTTATAATCCTCTTGCCTTTTTTTAAATTTTTATTTATCGTGGAGTAATTAATGCTCATGCATTCTGCACTACCACGGGGCGATAGTGCAGTTATGTGGGACTCTAACCCACTAAAACTCCACGGTGCCTTCTCTGCCGCTTACGGCGGGAACACGGGCACGCGTTAGCACTCATCCGTGAACCCGCCGCAATTCTCTTGCCTTATTCCAATTTATTTGCAAATACAGACGGTGTGTGTCTGGGATCAAGGCAACCCACTTGCATGGTGCAGAACATAGAAATAAAAAAAACATACTTATTTATGGAGCACACATTTCACCTGTGTTTTACAGATAATTTGAGGTCAAAAGTAAATCGGAATCATAAAAAAAATATATATCTCTGTACGCATTAAGTATCCGTTTTGTCTCGTCGAAATCGTCTCATTGATCACGTATTTTAGTTTAATTAATGACAAATTGACAATTTTTTTTAATACATTTTCTGCTTTTACCCGTGAGAACCTGTCTTTTGGCTTTATGTCTCATATACTATTGTTATGCTTCTGTTATAGCTGTTGGTTCTCCTATAAACAAATAAATAATTGTCATTGAACTAAAATAAGTGATGCGACATAATAATTATCGACCATAATTAGGTTCAAACAGTATTTAAAACACGTTTATAGAATTCGAAAGACACGTGGCGACATATTATCATAATAACGTTATTGTAGTTTTTCTCGGGCAGCACTTTTTTTCGGGATGAAAGGTTATGTCCGTTTCTGTACACCTGATGATATAAGCAAAATTTCAGGATGATCGGTTCAGTGGTTTAAGCGTGAAAAGGTAACAAACAAACTTACTTTCGCATTTATAATATTTGTTAGGATAACAATGCCGTAGGTGTATAACGGAAAACTATATTAGCGTCTGGAAAAAATAGAGTATCATTATAATTGTAACATCGATTACCCCTAAACTCATAACCAAATAAAATCAAAAAACTAAATTAGTAGTTACCTACACACCCAACTACTTGAGGTATACCTATTTATGTAAAAATTAACGAGGTTACGAGCAAATGTTGTTTTATCAACCCCCGGATAAACTTTTAATTATGATAAGAATCGTATGTGCATCGAATCGTAATTCAGCAATAAAAAAAAATAGATTTTTTCGGAAATTATCATTTCATTTAGGTATTACCTAGGAGAGATAACCGAATTTGCCAATCGAGTAATACTAATAGGAAGAGTATACAGCTGGCAGGAATATTGACGCACACACTATAATCACGAATTCAGCATATTATTCTAGCGTTGACATTACACGTCACCAGGCAGGGCAGGACTTTCTGGACATTAGACATAGGCCATGTCAAAGCAAGATATTGCAATATCCAATTTCACCTCTGGTAGCACAACGAACGACGTTCACAGATAATTCAGCCGGCAAGAGATATATATATCGACGCGCTAAATATTATACGCTCTGTCAACCTCAATGCATAATAGATTGGCTAGTATTCATTCAAATAGTTTTATCGAGAACCATTTTAATATATGCATGAATTATTT
The DNA here is from genome assembly GCA_916614155.1 of Mesoligia furuncula. NCBI lineage: Eukaryota > Metazoa > Arthropoda > Insecta > Lepidoptera > Noctuidae > Mesoligia > Mesoligia furuncula. Next base: position 39,354,200 of record OU744790.1, read on the forward strand.
AAATTACATATTCATCGTTTACCGACTGCTTTTTCGGGTAGATTCTTCGTGCAGGGTAATTATAGACTACTAGCTTCGCCCGCGGCTTCTCCCGAGAGGTACGTCGATAAAAACTATCCTAAGTAAGGACTTAGAGAGAGCGAGAGATAGATTGCATCCCGGGGAAGGCCCCGGGATGCAATCTATCTCTCTGCAAAATTTTATCGAAATCCGTTCAGTGGTTTAGGCGTGAAAATGTAACATACAGACAGGCAGACAGAGTTGCTTTCGAATTTATAATATTAGTATGGATGCACTATAATTGCTTCACAAAGCGCTGTAAACTAGGCTTTATTATTGTAGTCTCTATACAAGAATCGCTTTATAATTCGTGTGAAGTCAAAAAAGTAAATACCTACCTTGTATGAATAGCCAAAATAAAATCTAACCTAACCGAGGTGCACTAATGTTCGATCTCGCTACGTTCCCTCTTGCACCTGGACTTCTTCGTAAAAGCTAAAGATAAACTGAGTCCGTGAACAGCATTATTTATGTGCCTAGGCGAAGATGCACCTCATGAAAATAGTCCTGCCACATTCGTTTTAATTGTTAATAAAGTACCGCTAAAGGGGCGCCGATGAGCTGCTAGCCTAGGGTGCTATCGATAATATGTAATCAGCCTATGCATAATGTGGAAGTGACCTAATTCATCATGTTATCGTATTGGCCGAGCATCGAGGCCGAAATCAAACTGTTACAACCTCCAGTGTTCGCTCACATGTGAAAACTGAGAGGCGATAGAAATAATTACTTAAGGGGCTTACAGGACCTAAACACAAAAAGCGCAAGTTTTAGAAACAATAAAAGTGTGACTACAGTAAAAGAGTGACTACAGTAAACAAAATCAGAAAAATATATGATATTTTTCAGGATATATGCTAGGTAGCTATAGTTCATTCATTTCATTCATTTATTTATTCAATAACAATTTCCATTGTGTCTGAATTTTTACAAAGGTACATAAGCAAATAATTAAATAATAACAATTAAAAACACAATTACATTTAGTGTGTTGAAAACATAATACAACTAATTTGATGCCTCGAAAAACTTTCTTTTACTACATACAATACATACAATCATTCTGATTTTTTGTCAGATTATTCTACAAGCAACATACTAAAATACTAGTGTTTTAATTCTTTAGTCCAAACAATTGATTTTTTGTAATTAAATAATTGCTTCATATTTTGCAATAAATTACCAGCATCGTGTCATCGCGCTTCTCTTTCTTTTCTATGCAGTCCGACAGTGACCACGCTTTAGGTCATGTAAGCCCCTTAAGCGGATAGCGCCAGGTGGCTCGCGAAAATAAAGTTTTCTTACGTTATTTGCAATTTACAGGACAGTGTGGATATTTATATCGAACGGAAACGGTATCTATTTTCATTATAGAATGTGCTGCTTGTTATTGACTTTCCTGGTATGGTAGTACTAATTGAGGATATTATATTTATACCCTACGGAATCGACTCCGAAGAATATGTTATTTTATTATGTGTTTGTTCGACCTTATTATAACTGGAGGAAAATTAGAAGAGAGAATATTGCTGACTATTTCCGAGAGATAGGTATGTTTTGTTTGCTAGTTTTCCTAGTAGTAGGTACTACTGATTCCTGCCTACGATTTGATGAGTGGCTCCGGCCCCTGCGTCGCACGACTTCGACTTGATAAAACATCTTGATCTGTTTATGACTTCTAAAGAAAAATATTCGTTTAATTATTATACACGTAAAGCTTCCGGTACAAATTCTCGAAATAATGGCGAAATACGCATAAAAGTCCGTTGCGTAGTATAGAAAAACAACGCGGTCACACAGACACGAAGAGCGACTTTAATTTATAATACGTATAGATTTGCTGGTAAAAGGGAATACGAGCGTGCGAAGTCATGAAAATCGAAGAAACGATTAATATCATATAAAACATAATCATAGAATGGGACATACATAATCAGCCTATAATGTCCCCACTACTGGGAAACAAGCCTCCTCTCGGTGAGAGGGAGTGGGCCGTAATCCACCACGCGAACCTGGTGCGGGTTGGCAGATGTCACATGTCTTCGAATTTTTGGTTCTAGGACATTCCGGTTTCCTCACGATGTTTTCTTTCACCGTTTTGAGAGCAGTGGTGATTAAATAATAAATGTTGCCGCTTCTTATCAGTTTTAAATATGATAAGAAGTTATAGTTGGTATTATTTAAAGCTTTCTTATCAAATTTAACTTTTTCAGACAGGTTTTTATAACACAATGTTTCGTTACTAAATACTATTTCCGGTGATGACATACCTGATATGGCGAATATTTAAATATAAGTTTGGTGGGTAGTATTTGAGTTGCGTACAATGAACTGACATACGAAGATTATTTTTGGGTTTCGAATACTTTCCAATTAGTTCTGAAGAACTATTAGTTTCGTGAAGATCTTAGGTGGTTCAAGTAGCGTCTGATACTGCCACTTAGTGTGCGGCAGAGGCAACTGCAGCCATCGACGCTCGTCGACGGATGACACTGGGGCCGGGATATACAATCCGCTAGATGAAGCTCAGAACCGGTCGAAGTTGGCGATGCTTGGGGGATGCCTATGTCCAGCAGTGGACATCTTTAGGCTGAAATGATGATGATGATGATTGTATTTTTCAACATAAAGTAAGTCGATACTCAACGGTCAAAGTCAAACAATTCTCACATTTATATCGGTAGGTATAAATAATTTTAGGAAATAATTTATAAATATAGGTATTTATAAATTATTTCCTAAAATTATTTCAAATAAAATGAGCACGTATAATATATTATGTAGGTATTACCTATGTAATACCTACATAATATATTAAACGTGCTCATTTTATTTTAAACGTCGCAAATTATGTACCTTCGCACCTTTTGAGTTTCGAAGTTATGTTTAGAGAATGACACATTACGGTCAACACTTAGGAATCTGAAAATGTGTTGCCACATTTTAATTATTTCTTCCTTTAGCTTGAAGTGTTTAGAGTGTTTACTGACACAATACATGCACTTAATTTTTCGCACAAAAAGGTACAAAGGTGGACTTATAAACTTGGCTCTTATACAACATTATTTTTAGTATATACGAAACCCAAAACACGTGTCTAGTATTTTTATGAAATTACAAAACTGTATCATGAAAAATCACAAAGTTATACCTGTTTGTCCGTACAAAAACATGCTTGATAATAAGTACCTAGGTACCTAACCGTTCGGCGCGGAGATTGGATAACATACTTAGTGTCGCTCGGTGTCGAAGTTTTAACCTTTTTAAATATTTTTGGGACAAAATATAACATGGTGTAAAAATGATTGGAATCGATTCAGTTACCTACTTATTCTGAACAAACTATATACATGACTAACTGGTTTCGCATATACTAAAACTAACGTTATATAGAGTGACCTTACAAGTATTTATTCTCGATCACACGAAATCTAAATATAACATAACATCACGCCTTTAACCCTTGAAGGGTCAGGGCAGTAGTGTACCAATATTACAAGAAATGTAGGTACATTTCGCCTATAAGCATAGCATACTTCGCCAGGACTCAGGCCCTCTCTCGGTGAGAAACAGTGAGCGTATCGTGGCCACCATCGGCCCAATGCGGGTCGGTAGATGTCACATGCCTTCGAAAGTTTAGTTCTAGGTCATACCGGTATCCTCACGATGTTTTCCTTCACCGTTTTGAGAGCAGTGGTGATGAAATTATTTACCCAAAGTAAAGCTCCTGACTGGGTCCGAACCTACGACCTACAGCTCGTAAGTCGCGGCCGTTACCAATGGACTGCCACTGCCATTTTTTCACTACTAGGTTTTAAATATTAGATTATCATCATTGTCCGTCTATAGTAAAGGTTTCTCAATTAGATTAGGGTTCGGATTTGGTTTCAGTCTGACAAAGGTGCAGCTGAATATTTTAGAGAAGCGACTGCTACCTGAACTTCAAAGTACTAATTTATTTAATGGCATTACTGATATTCTGAGGTAAGATCTGCATTTATCAGACTTTTCCTTCTCTCATGAATAACCGGGAGAATCTAATTCAAACGCTCTCAGAAAGAACTACTGGCATTTATGGATCACTCGGTTGACGCCACCAGCAACGCCTTGATGAGTGCCGGCTCTAACGCAACGGACAGCGTGGGGTCACGAGGAGTCTACGTGGCGTTTGCGCATATACTTATGTTGGGCCTGTGCACCAGGCTTTGGCATCCTATTGTACCTAACTAGGCCGTCCTTCCACCAGTGATATATCGCCCATTTTGACCGAACTGACAAAGAAACTACTTCGTAGCTCTAGTGGATACTGCCTCGTTGGTTCAGGGGTCATCGTGAGCATGAGGTCGATTACCGAGTCGGGAAAAGTGTTAATGGGTTTTTCCATCTGGCAATTTTCTGTAGTCCGGGTTTGTGCCCGGTTGATGACAATAGGCTCGCTCCCATGGATTTGAACATAACTGGCAAAATGTGGGTGTATGTGGTGCACCTCTGCCTAACCGTCCGGGGTACATAGGCGTGATGTTATGTTATGTTATGATAAAAAAATGTCAAAATAGATGATGATTTATGTACTCAGGGACATAAGTGATTGGAAAAAGCACAAGCCTTACGGAAGTGACAGCAGTCCACATATCGACTGCGAAGTGCCAATACCTCCTAACTGACATTTTTTGAGAAATTCACTTTTTTTATCGTTTTGATTTTAAAAGCCTTATTCGCGTTTTAGTGAAATCTCGTAAGTGTATTTTTAGATGCAACAGCGTTCAATTAAAATGTTGAAATATGTACCTCCCGACTAAACCAACGCAAAGTGTCTATTTTTGAACGTTTTTTTCAGTTCGTGTAAATTTTTGACTTTGTCAGTTAGAAGGCACTTCGCCGTCGATATGTGCTAAACTAATAATAGATTCTGAGGGCTGGCTACGATCGATGCTCACAGTCATTGAGAATGCCGTTCCAGTTACAGGCGCCACGGTCGATGCAGCTGTGAATTATTAATCCGAAGTATTCGTTATAGCTGATGCATCTGGGGATTATCACACTAATATTATAAAGGCGTAAGTTTGTGAGTGTGTGTGTGTTTATATGTTTGTTACTTCTTCACGTTCAAACAGCTGGACCAATTTTGATAAAATTTTGTAAGGAGGTAGCTGACACCCTGGATTAACATATACACTTTTTATCCCGATATTCCCACGGGATCGACACTTATGCGGGTGAAACCGCGGGGCACAGCTAGTTACAAATAATTCGATTGAAAAGTGTTGTGTGTTGTGTGAAAATCGGTTATCAGCGTATGGGCCTGTGATGCGGAGGAATGAGGAAAATGTCTTGAGAGGGAGAAGGAGAAGACAAAAGAAACGATGGTTGGACTGTGGGAAAGAAGATATGGCTAGATAGGGAATGACTACCGAGATGACGACTAATAGAGAATGATGACGATACAGAAATATTTGACGCAGCGACGAAACTACGAAGACACTGATGATTTCTGTTGGTAATTGTTATTGAGATACAAGTATTGTGAAATGTTATCAAGTCAACAAAGTATTAACTAAAAACTATGTAAAAGTACTGTAAAAAGAGGTGTTTTGCCTATATAACCTACGTATGTAATCTATACCAACCATTACGTAGTTATAGTTCTTGTTAAATTATTCCAATCTCGATTCGATGATCTTTATTGAAATGAAAATTTACATTTTTTCGAGTATTTTCCATAGTATAATATCAGCCTATAATATTCAAATTGTTGGGACACAGGCTTCCTCTCGGTGGGACAGAGTGGGCCGTGATCCACCACGCGGGTCCAGTGCAGGTTGCGCGCAGTGGCGTGCACTGCATAAAGGCTTTTAAGCAGTGCCTACCTCAATAAATCACCATAAGCCTGTCAGAACCCCACGATTAAAAAACTCACTAAATTATCGTTCCTAACAAAAAACAAAATCTTCATACATTTACGGGCGGCAGTAGGCAGTCGCCAGACGGCCTACTCGGCTGCCGTACTATTCGCACATAGTCATTGGTCTTTACTCGTTCAAGTTAAAAATACGAAATTAAAAATACGTACTTCTCACTCGTAATACCATGACGTTCGTCCTTCGCAATTTATCACCCTAAAGTATAAAGTAGGCATGCCTACTTTAGGGTGATAAATTGCGAAGGTCGAATAACCAACCGAGTATGAATGTTAAAATCGTTCGTAATTTGGCCAAGCAAAGTGACGGATATTGAGATCACCGATAGTGAGATAAAAATGAAAATCCCAGATGGTGGCTGTAATTTTTTTTTATTTTTTCATCATGGATGTCGTTTTTATGGTTTTCAAGGGTGCTAAAGCCGATAGTGATGTCCAAATGAAAATCCAAGATGGCGGCTGTAATATTTTTCATCATGGGTGTCGTTTTTATGGTTTTCAAGGGTGCTAACTGCTAAAGCCGATAGTGATGTCCAAATGAAAATCCAAGATGGCGGCTGTAATATTTTTCATCATGGGTGTCGTTTTCATGGTTTTCGAGGGTGCTGGAGCCAATAATGAGGTCAAAATAAAAATCCAAGATGGCGGCTGTAATTTTTTTTTCATCATGGGTTTCGTTTTTATGGTTTTCAAGGGCGCTAAAGCTGATAGTGAGGTCAAAATGAAAATCCAAGATGGCGGCTGTAATTTTTTTTATATTTTTTATAATGGGTGTCGTTTTCATGTTTTTCGAGGGTGCTGGAGCCGAAAATAAAGTCAAAATGAAAATCCAAGATGGCGGCTGTAAACTTTTTTTTTCTTAATAAATGGTAGGTACTTTTGTTTTATGTTTCTGATTAGTGACCGCGTCTGCCTAGACTAGACCGGGCCTAGTGCCTGCCTACCTATTCTGAAAACCAATGCGCGCCACTGGTTGTGCGGTAGATGTTACAATTAAATGTCTTCGATTCTTTTCTTTTAGGACATGCCGGTTTCGTCACGATGTTTTCCTTCACCGTTTAGCAGTGGTGATTAAATAATTTACAATAAAAAAGTAATTTAAAAAATAAAAAACCCGACTGTGAAACTGAAAAGCTACAAACAAACCCATTTTAAATTACTTTTTTTATTTCCAGCTTTTTAGTTTACAAATGTGAAAGATTTCGCTAACGATTTAGTTCGTGGTACGTGTTTTTTACTATTTGTCACTTCGAATTACTTTTAACAATATAAGTTATTTATATTTTTGTAATCATCTTTTAAAACCCTTTATTTTGATACCCCACTCGACAGGTTTCGAGATTTTTTTTTTTTTCAGTTTTGATATACCCAGTGTCACTTTCACAATTACGACGAATCTAACGGCACCTCTCAAGCTGAAATCGATCAAGCCGTTTAGGCTACAGAGCGTGCCAAAGAAATATACATATATACATACACTCGAAAAACATAACCCTCCTTCTGATGCAGTCAGGTAAAAAGTAAGGCGCCTGCCTGGGTTTGAATCTACGACCTACATTCGTAAGTCGCGGCCGTTACCACTGGTCTGCCACTGTTCAAGTAGTTTGTATCACGATATACGTACGTGCAACGTATCTTTTATATGAATAGATAAAAGAAAATTATCTATCATGTAACCTAACCTGACTAAATATTTCGTAAAATTGCTAATTAAATAACAATTTACCGTGCAAATATGATACAAAACTTGCATCGGGTAAGCATCGGGTAATTATTCAGTGCAGTCCTCCTACGAAAACTAGCATGAACTAGATCAACGATGCGACATTATGCGCCCAAACTAAACTCCGGCGCAGCACGCGTGCGGTTATTAGAAACGCCAACAAAAGACATCAACGAGCGCTGCGGCTTTCATTCTATTGTGTGCTTAATTTTTTATATATTAATTTAGCATCTTCCACAAAAGATGTACATAATACATGACCCATAACTAAAGGGAAATATCAGGTATTAGGTATGCACTCCTCTACTTTTATCACTTCTAACGTGACATTATTACGTGGACTTCCACGTTTACGTCCATAAAATGTATGTAAATACGTGCACTTTATAACGTTATCGTGGATAGTTCCGTGAAAGACGTTGAAAAAGCCGTCGAAATGCGGTATCCGCAATCTGTGATTACCATCTTCATTGTTTTTGTAACTTGTGGTTTTTTATTGGTAATAGAATGACGCTACATCAATTAAATAATAAGTGAATATAATCATTTACATTTAAATCTTATGTTTTACAACGAACTTGTTGAAAATGTATTAATAAGATTACGAAATTCATGTTGTTGCAAAAGTTAAAAACAGGGAGCAATTCGAACATCATGGCTCGCATCACACGCAGTGGCAGAGTAAATAACTTTCCGCCCAACGGGTCGCGCGTTCGATTCTCGCACAATTTTTGTGTCCCAAAAGTTTCCGATGTTTCAGAATAACAGCACACGTACGATCATGGATTCATGATACATGATTATCCGAGTTCACGGCAAACTTCGGAAAAATCAAAGGAAAACGCGACCGACCGGTTCTTAAAATTGTTGTCATTCACCGCTTATATTGCACTAGATCCGATAATGATCGACCGGAAGTCAAAATTATACACCACATTTAGTCACGGTGTTTTCTAACTAATCTATATAATATAAAATTCAAAGACCTGACTGACTGAGCGGTTTAGGCTGTGCGTTGATACACACATCCTAAACCGCTAGTCCTAGAGCCATGAAATTTGGAGGGTGTGTTCTTTATGAAGAGTAGGTATCCACTAAGAAAGGGTTTATTGAAATTCCACCCCTAAGAGGGTGAACATACACGCGGACGAAGTCGCGGGCAGAAGCTAGTAACATATGTAGATGAATGAATGAATGAATGAATTGCACCGATCCCAGCGTGGTTAAGCCAGACTCGATTAACCGAATGAACCCCAAGATTCGCACTAGCTCCTGTAGCCTCATGTTCATGGTGCTACAGCGACCATTGCATATCAAGGAATAGACCGGGGACGCGGTAATGGTAGGGAAGACGTGCCCGTAGGATAGGTAAGGATTTAAGAGCCTACCGGATCGTCTCATCCATACATACATTATATAATTATAACATATGTATAACCAAAAAAAATTAAAAACTATCTACAAAAAAAATAAGATACATAAGTAAAATAAATTACTAATCAAATAAAAAGCGCACTCACAGCGAAAAAAAAAAATAGCGTGACATGCAAATAAAAAAAAATCTAAAATATGAATTATTAACTACTTACTGAAGTAATCGAATTTGACGAAACGCGCGAATGCAATGTCAAAGGGAGGAAGCTTGGCGACGCTGGCCCGCCTGAGAAGCCCACACCAAGGACAAAAAGCCAGCTTGAAACAAAGAGTAAGGAACCGACACGACTCTCAGTTGGGACAGCTCAATACCGCACGGAACAACCCTTGCCGTCAGACTCAGAGCACGGAATGATAACGCACTCCACAGGGCTGTTGCGATAGCGTGGGATGAATTTCGCCGCGCGTCGAAAATTCTATAGTAGCCCTTGTTCTGGTATTTATAGTTTTTTACATTTTCCTGTTCGGCTCTGTATAATTTTTGTTTTTATGAAAAAGGAAATATTCTATAACTACACCAACGGCATAACATATTACATTAGCTGAGGACAGTATATAGGTATTTTTCAGCCAGCCTTGTACAATTCTACTTTGATCAATTTTTTTAGTATCTTTCTTTTCTACAGTTCTTAATGGTTTTGTTTCAATGTTTTATGATTTCGAAATTGAATTTAATAAAAACTAAAGATAACTCACATTTTAATCTGATTTTGAAATTGAAGATTTTACAGTTGAGATTGAAATAGAAAAGATTTTTTATGTGAGTAGTAACAACCGATATCATATAATCTACTGAAACTGATCAAACTAAACTCAACATCTATGCTATCGACCAAACAATTAAGTAAGTATATTTTTTTACAACTGAACTGAATGTCAAAACTGGCCAAGTGCGAGTCGGACTACGCGAAAGGTTCCGTACCACAAGGCAAAAACGTCGAAAAAAACACGTTTGTTGTATGGGGGCCCCCCTTAAATATTCATTTTGTTTTGTTTTTAGTATTTGTTGTTATAGCGGCAACAGAAATACATAATTTGTGAAAATTTCAACTGTCTAGCTATCGCGGTTCTTGAGATACAGCCTGGTGACAGACAGACAGACAGACAGACACCGAAGTCTTAGTAATAGGGTCCCGTTTTTACCCTTTGGGTACGGAACCCTAACAATAATAAATCGTTTATCTACCAAATAATCAATATTACCAATTATTATATTCATTACTAACTGTCGTCATTGCGAGAGCCGAGAGAACAAAAGTTTCTGACAATACAGTCAGCTCAAACCGCCGCGCCGTGCCATGTGGCCCTGCATGTGTGCCACTGTGTGAGGAGGTATGGGCCACGGAGGTGGTTCATGATGGGGGATCGTGGTGGCATGGTCAGGTGCTGGCCCAGAGGATTGCCCCGCTGACGGACGGTCGGTCTAGCACTAACAGCCACACCCGCTGTATAGTGATACTGTGACCTACTATTCAAACTTTACAGGTCGTACGTAATTATAGTTAATATTAATCCATTTTTCATCGAAAATTTCGTATGTAGTTCGCACCTTTGAGGATTCCTGACTGATCCTGATTACCTTGATATTAATTTGCGGCTTTTGAGATTAATTTGATAGTGACAAGGATATTTTAATAACATAAACAAAACTCGAGTCAATTATTTAAATACTAGCTGCGCCCCGCGGTATCACCCGCGTAAATGTCGATCCCGGAATATCGGGATAAAAGTAGCCCAAAATTCCCAAAATTTATCAAAATTGGTTCAGCCGTTTGAGCGTGAAGAAGTAACAAAAATGTGAACACACACACACAAAGTTTCGCCTTTATAAAATTAGTGTGATTGTTACTGTGATTAAGTACTGATTTTAACATGGCCTATTATCGTTCCCCTGAGAAACTAAAATGAACCGGCGATCAATGCTTTGGGTGAGGAACGAACAATTCCCAAAAAAGATTTCGAAACAAAGAAAACGCCGAAATACTTTGAATAAAAATAAAGACGTTTCGTAACTTATTTGGCCAAATCTTGCTTATATAAAAAAAGCAACAATTACGAACGTGGCTTAAAATAGCGACATTTAAAAACTTCTCACCCTTATGTTTAAATAGATCTCGTTTGTATAAAATCGGTTTTTGTTCTTATATTTATCAAAAGAATATTTCCCCTACCGGTTGCGACACCAAGGGTCTACCCAAGCTAGTCTTAGACGCAAATGTGAAATGTTACTTTATGACGTCGTTCTGCCACTTTTTATTTTCATTACTGTTACTCTGTACTATTAATAAACTCTTATTGCTGATTATACACACAACATGAGTGTCCATGGAGTTTCTTGCCCGTTCTTCTCCATAGGAACCTACTCCGCTTTGGAATGCTGAACTGCAGTTTAGAATGTCAGTTTGACCGGATAAACTATTATTAGGTCGTCGTATAACAGCAATATATGTAATACAAAGTGCCTTGATATTGTGACATTCTATCAGTGATAACGGTGGAAAAGTCAAAATGTATTGGAATAGTTTAAAAAGTCAAATCCGAACATGACATTTCACTTGAGCATTACGAGGTTTAAACCTGTGGGCACAGGTTTAAACCTCGTAATGCTCAAGTGAAAATAACACTGTTCAAATCGCATTGTTCATCACTATACACGTGGTGCTTGTGGGCTCATTATACGCAAAGATCATCCAGCGCCTGCACGTGCGTTCTGGGAGTAGTTGGGTACGAAGTATGTAGTTTTTACTTTTTCCCCAGTTAAAGTTGGTATGTTATTTTTGACTAATAGTTTGTAGTTAAAAATAAAAAATAAAAACATACTTTGTCTAAGATAATGTATGGCTCAAAATGCTGTAAATGGTGTCAACTATCACTCCCTTAAAGCCTTGCACTCAGCTTCCAAACACCCTGTATAACGCTTTGAAAGCGTTTAACTCTGCTGTAGACAAAGGTCCTACGGAAACGAAAAAACATCGCGAGGAAACCGACCTGCGGGATAATTGCGTAACACGCTATCAGTAGGAATGGTTTTCATTTTCAGTTTTCATTTTCATTTTGTTTTTTTTTTCAACAGTTACAACATTCATTGCGTTATTAACGTTGTCGAGCAGACACATTTTTCGATCTTATGAAGCAATGGATTAGCAATATCCTTCAAAATGATTCAGATTGAGATTGATAGTGTATTATGCAATTAGGGATCACCCTAATTGCACTGTCAATATGATATCACCGTTTTTATGTTCAAGAACATCAGAAAAACTGCGATATCGTGACACCCACCAAACCACACTGGGACCGCGCTATGTCCCCACTCCCTCTCACTGTGAGAAAGCGTAAGTCCCATTCATCATCATCATTATTTCAGTTGAAAGACGTCCACTGCTGGACATGATCTTTTTTTTTTGTTTCCGGGTTGGAAAATCCTCATGGATGTCCTCCGCCCTGGGGCGGGAGGAGGGATCTGTCAGACTCTTACTGATTGAAAACTACCCCGGTGTTCCATCTCACATCTACGCCGGGGGTCGCGGGAACTTACGATCCTTCCGCAACCCCCGACTGGTACCAGCCCGCCACTGCGGGCCTCGTCGGGTCAGAGGGGGGGGGGGAGGAAAGTGTTTGGTCTAAGAGGGGCGCGCGTGCAACACCACGCGCCGCCGCCTCGAGTCCTGTTTTGCAGAAGGAAACCGCCGCGTCTCAGGACTCTTTGCTGCCGACCATCGACTCGGCCACGGCCGGCAGCGACAGGTCACTGCCTACTTCTGAGGAGAGCTCGGCGTGGCTCCTCCCAAGCGGCACACTCTGCCAGCGTATGCCACGCTGTCCTCCCGGTGCTGGACATGGCCTCCCACAACTGGCAACCACCGCATCTAAAATGGCATAAGTCCCAGCAGTAACACAATAATAGGCTGATTAATAAATCACATAATGCAGTTATTTATTAAGCAGTTCTCGATCCAGTTACAGGTCAAAGTTATAATCGATATTCGGCCTAAATACAGTCGGAGATATTAAGTATTAAGCAAATTGACTCCATAGTACAATTTGCAGTGTTATAGACATTTTATAGAAGTGTCAAAAACGGTTTAAAATGACCTTTGTGATTTTTTTACGGTTTTGTTCGACTCCTAAATATTCTTTTGTTTTTGTATACGGAAACTGTATTTCTAGGAATTACTTTAGATTCAAAATTACCATGGTGCGCACACATAGAGCTTTTTGAGGTAGACTAAGTTCAGCTGCATATGCAGAAAGAAAAATAAGACAGTTGACAAATATAGCCACAGCTAGGTTAGTATACTTTGCTTATTTCCATAGTATTATGTCTTATGGTGTTCTGCTGTGAGTATCGGCAGCTGACATAGATTCAATTTTCATTTTACAAAAGAGGGCAATCCGCGCAATCTATAAAATGGGTCCTCGCGAGTCTTTTAGAAACAAATTCAAAGAAATTGATATACTTACTCTGCCTTCTCTTTATATATTAGAAAGTATTTTGTATGTTCGCAAAAACAGGACTTTTCAAAATAAGAAGCGATTTCAATATTATAAATACACGTAGTAAAAATCAAATTGTGATACCTAAATTTAGATTAACTAAAACTAGCAAGTCATTTCTTGTAAACAGCATCCGTTTTTATAACAAGTTGCCAAAGCCGGTTACAGTAGCGATGGAAAGTTCAAAACCCTCATCAAACGTGTCCTTATCAAAAAAGCCTATTATAAGATTAAAGACTACGTTGAAGACAAGGTAGTTTGGCAATTATTCCTTTTGCACATGAGACTTCCCTGGCACCTCATTAACGGCATAACTATGTAAATGTCTATTATCTGCTCTCAAATTACGATGTTTATTTTTTACATACATGCTTTGACATAATCTTTTTATTATTTGACATTATTTATAGACAATTCTAATTTTTCATCTCTTTATTAGTGGTTGTAACGGCAATCATATCACTTGGTTTTAGTAGGTTTTGAAATTTTATTTTTTATTTATCCTTTTGATAGATTCTTATTTTTTAAATATGAGGACTTTGTAGGCCTTTTAGACTAGATCTGTAGACCATTTTTTACTTTATCAAGTACCTGGTATGTTGACAGGCCTACGCTGTCCTCCCATACCTACAGTAATTTGAATACCTTGTAAAAGCCAATTATGCTTAAAAAGAGTAACCATGAAGTTTCTTGCCGGCTCTTCTCCATAGGAAACGACCAATTGGAACCGTGTACTTAGCTTCTGACGTTTCATATGTGCCCATATGTAGGCTTATCATCATCATTTCATCCGAAAGACGTCCACTGCCGGACATAGGCCTCCCCCAAAAGGGGGGGTTTGCCATAATCGCCACGCTTGGCAGGCGGGTTGGCGATCGCAGTATGGTATGGTGGTGGAATGCATAGAGAACGCTGGTGCCCATTCTGCGGTACGCCCCTTAGTCGCCTTTTACGACACTCACGGGAAGTATGGGGTGGTGCTATTCTTTAAGTCCGACACCACACAGATGTAGGCACCATGTAGGCTTATGATGTGAAATAAAATATTTTGATTTTGATATCATATTGACATGGGGTGTAAGGGGGAGCACATAACAACCGGACTCCCCAAACGTCAACCTCACCTGCGCGCGGTACACCCTGCCACTGACAGACGAGGCGATGGCGACCGACCGATGGCGGTATAACCATCCCATAAGCCAACCTAAATCCTTCAGAACGATGACGGGCAGCAGCGTCGTCGCTGCGAAAGGTTTGGCTCTGCGGTCACCAACCCGCATGCCCAGCGTGGTGACTACGGGCATTAAACCTCCCACATGATTAAAGTGCCAAAACAACGGCCCCCAGTTCCCGGTGGTCCCGCTATTCCTGGTCAAGGTAGCGGTCACGGTAACGGCGGGACGGGGGGTGCGAAGAATCCCCGGGTTACGGCAGGCTACCAACGACGACTATATATGGCTACATATAATGGACGTTCGATGAGGCTGGACCATCACCTTGCCGAACTTGAGGTAGAGTTAGGCCGCATTAACTGGCATATACTGGGGTTATCTGAAGTCCGAAGACAGGGGGAGGACACGATAACCCTGGAGTCAGGCCACCTATTCTATTTCCGCGAAGGTGATCGCCTGTCCCAAGGCGGGGTCGGCTTTCTAGTCAACAAGGAACTCACTAGCAACGTTGTGGAAATCAGCAGTGTGTCGACACGGGTAGCGTACCTTGTACTGAAACTCACTGACAGGTACTACCTGAAAGTGATACAGGTATATGCGCCGACTTCGACATGCTCTGACGAGACAGCCGAGGCCATGTACGAGGATATTGCCAAGGCAATGCACAGTACGACAAAGGCCCACTACAACGTTGTTATGGGGGACTTCAATGCCAAAGTGGGATTACAAGAACGCGGTGAATCGAAAGTCGGACCGTTCGGTTTGGGGCGCAGGAATCACAGGGGGCAAATGCTGGTCAACTTTTTGGAGTCGCAGGGGCTCTTCTTAATGAATTCGTTTTTCGAAAAGAAACCCCAAAGGAAGTGGACCTGGCAAAGCCCCGATAACGTGACAAGGAACGAGATAGACTTCATCATGACGGATAGGAAGCATATATTTAGAGATGTCTCCGTGATTAGTAGGTTTAATACCGGAAGCGATCACAGACTTGTCCGAGGCACTTTAAATATCAATTTCAGAGCTGAGAGACTCCGCATGATGAGGCCTACACTCCGACCTACGCAGCTCCAAGCCGCTCTAGGATCCGAAAAGTTCCAACTGGAACTTCAAAATCGATTCACCCTGTTGGAAACCATAGGTAATATTGACGAGAAAGCTGACGAGGTGGTCAAAGCACTACGCGACGTGTCCCGCAGACTTTTCCCGTCACGGCGAAAAAGTAAGGTGTCCAAACTTTCCTCGGAAACTCTCGGACTTATGAGGGAAAGGCGAGAGTTGCCATCTATGCAGCCGTCTTCGTCAGATAAGAGGGCCTTAAACCTAAAAATTAGGAAGCTGATGCGACGCGACCTTCGGTGCTCCAACACCCGCGACATTAAAGACGCGATTGAGCAAAACCGAGGGTCGAAAGTGTTTGCTCAGCAATTAGGGAGGTCCCATCTGACGAAATTAAAAACTGCGGATGGCAGAATCGTGACTTCGAAGTCCGAGATTCTCGAGGAAGTCGAGGATTTTTATGGACACCTGTACTCAACACGGACGAGGAAACCAGCGGGGCATAGTGCAGACGACCATCGAGCCGAATTAACACGCCACTACACGGAGGATATCCCGGATATCGACCAATGCGAGATTAGGGCGGCTCTCGAGCAGCTAAAGAACAACAAGGCACCTGGGGATGACGGAATAACGACAGAGCTCCTTAAAGCAGGCGGGGCTCCAGTCCTGAAAGAGCTAGCGAGTCTCTTTAATTCCGTCATCCAAGAGGGTACAACGCCCAAGGCGTGGAGCAGTGGTGCGGTGGTTCTGTTCTTCAAAAAAGGTGATAAATCCTTGCTGAAGAACTATAGACCCATCTCACTTCTGAGCCACGTATACAAGCTGTTCTCGAGGGTCGTCACGAACCGTCTCGCTAGGAGACTTGACGAGTTCCAGCCGCCAGAACAAGCCGGTTTTCGAAAAGGCTTCAGTACCGTAGACCACATTCATACTGTTCGACAAATTGTACAGAAGACTGAGGAGTACAATCAGCCGCTGTGTATGGCATTTGTGGACTACGAGAAAGCCTTCGACTCCATCGAAATATGGGCAGTTCTGGCCTCTCTGCAACGATGTCGAATTGACTGGCGCTACATCGAGGTGTTGAGATGTTTGTATGACGCTGCAACGATGACTGTCCAGATCCAGGATCAAAAAACCAGACCCATCCAACTGCTCAGGGGGGTGAGACAGGGGGATGTAATATCCCCTAAATTGTTCACCAACGCTTTGGAAGACGTCTTCAAGACGCTGGACTGGACTGGACAGGGTATTAACGTGAACGGCGAGTATATCTCACATCTTCGGTTTGCCGATGACATCGTCATAATGGCAGAGTCGCTGGAACAGCTAGACCAAATGTTGCACAGCCTAAATGGAGCCTCCCGGCGGGTTGGCCTCGGCATGAATTTGGACAAGACAAAAGTCATGTACAATTCGCACGTCTTGCCGAGTCCAATCCACATCGAAGGGTCGCTTCTCGAAGTTGTGAAGGATTACGTCTACTTAGGGCAAGTCATCCAGCTCGGTAGACACAACTTTGAGAAAGAGGCCGACAGAAGGATCCAGTTGGGTTGGGCAGCATTTGGAAAACTCCGTCAAGTCTTCTCGTCGCCTATCCCGCAGTGTTTGAAGACTAAGGTCTTCAACCAGTGCGTCCTGCCCGTCATGACATACGGTGCTGAAACGTGGACACTGACGGTCGGGCTGGTACACAAATTCAAGGTCGCTCAGCGAGCTATGGAGCGAGCTATGCTCGGAGTCTCTTTAAAGGATAAAATCAGGAATGAAATTATCCGGAAAAGAACCGGAGTTACCGACATAGCTTGCAGAGTAAGCAAACTGAAGTGGCAGTGGGCTGGCCATGTCTGTCGAAGGACCGATGGCCGGTGGAGCAGACGAGTCCTGGAGTGGAGACCGCGTATCGGCAAGCGTAGTGTGGGACGCCCCCCAGCTAGATGGACGGACGACCTAAAGAAGGTGGCTGGGGTAGACTGGATGCGGAAGGCGGAGGACAGGGTGCTGTGGCGCAGTCTGGGAGAGGCCTATGTCCAGCAGTGGACTGCGATAGGCTGAGTTGATCATATTGACAGACTGGTGGGTAGTTACCAGTTACAGTCGTTACAGTCGTTAGAACCGATATAAATATTTCATGCAACATTATTTTTACAAGAAATACATCTTGTAAAAATAATGTTGCATGAAATATTTATAATAAATTTGTATCGTTTTTTAAGTCATAATTTCATAAAATTTCATTTTAGTGTTTCTTTAAGAAATATTAGTAAATATGGTCTATGGTCTACATGTACTGCGACGACGAGACCACTAGGTAGGTATGTACTAACAAAAGTAAAAGAAGCGATGATTTTTTTTTAATAACCATAGTCTGGACATATTTTAGGTGATGATGATGTTGGTAAGGGAAAATGCAGACGGGTCCATGAGAGAGTAGACCGTGTATCGGTAAGGGTTCCGGTATCCGTGTGGCCCCCGCCTAGATGGACCGACGATCACAATAAGCGTGTTAAAAAGCGCCTGGGTCGGACTGCATCTGTTGGATAAGTTCATTAGCAGCAGGTAAGCAACGAAAGGAAAAATGGAGGTCTGAAACTTTGAATTTCGTAGATAAGCGCTACTGTCGAGCTTGAGTCCTGGGTTCGATGTCGAGGTCGCGCAAAGTGTTATTGGGTTTTTTAGTAGCAGTTTGGAGCCCAGATTTGTGGCTGGTTGATGACAACAGACTAGCCCCTACTACAATAACTGGTGACAATGTAGATGTAGGTACTCTATCCTATAGGTCACCTCTGTGTAACAAAGGTAACCATAATTACAGCCAAAAGACGTCCACTGCTGAACATAGGCCTCTCCCAAGCTCCGCCACTACCAACGGTTTTGTGAGTCTCGCATATCCAGAGGATTCCTGCGCCCTTTCAACGGGCCATTGGTCCATCTTGTGGGAGGCCTTCCAACGGTAATACAGGCTGTGGGATAAGTCTGTTACTTTGACCACTTTTGACGTACATTCTTAGGTGCCTATAACGTTTTGTAACAAACAGAGTTACCAATGCAGCCGGACATTGTTCAGACTGCGCGGAAACAAACCCTTGCAAGTGTAACTTTGATTTTGTTTCTTCGGAACTCTTCGTAAGATTTTTTTATTGTATTCTATGCTGCGTTCATTTTTATGAAGACTGATGACACACACATACATCATCATCTGCCTAGCCTTTTCCCAACTATGTTGGGGTCGGTTTCCAGTCTAACCGGAAGCAGCTGAATACCAGTATTTTACATGGAGCGACTGCCTATCTGACCTCCACAACCCAGTTACTGGGTTACTGGGGCCCGACAGTCTGACAACCAGTCTTACCAAGGTAAGACTGGTTGTCAGACTTTCGGGCCTCTGACTACCCGTAACGACTGTCAAAGATCGGCCAACGGCTTAACGTGCTTTCCTAGGCACGGAGGGGTCTCGGTATGTAAAGATGGTCACCCATCCACAGACCAACCGCGGCGAGCGTAGCTTAACCTGATCGATCGACCTGTGCGGCTGTTATTATTTCCTGTTGCTGATGACACACACATACACATACATATAATAACAACAAAAATTATCAAATGTGGTTACTTATTATATTCGTTCTTTTCCTGAGTGTGAAGAGACTTTGTCTTGCAGTGGAACAATATTATTTAGTACTAGCTGCGCCCCGTTGTTTCACCCGCATATACAGGGTGTTTGGTGCATCGTTTGCCAAATGGAATTGGCCGAAAGGACAGGTCATTTGCTATCTCTTGAGGCCCAGTAACTCATTCCATGTAACACCGGTTTTTTTTTAATATGACTATAATTAGGTACTTATTAAATAAAAATTTATTTTTTATTTCAAGTTCGAGGAAAGTTAGAATCCTAGAAAGAGATAAGAGACTGCGTAAGAGGAAGATAACACTATCCACCTACTTAAAGAATTTTATTCATGTGAAAACTAGTGTTCTTACCGTAATCTCGAATATCAGCCTGATGTGTCTCGATTACACATTTATCGAATTACTGAAGTTATTAAAAGTTTTTTTTGGTATATTGCACACCGTTGGAAAGGGGATAAACTAGAGAACTTTTTAAAAGAATTCGAAGATCCTAATCGCTTTTACTTTTTTTTTTACAGCAATTTAAAGTTGAGTGTTAAGTGTATTTTTCCTTTTTTCAAAAACTATGTGAGTTATTAAAAAGGAACTAGATGTTATTAGCCAGTAATTTTGAATTTCATAGAACCATACAAGAGTAAACATAAGAATTAAAATGAAAT
Source organism: Mesoligia furuncula (assembly GCA_916614155.1). Taxonomy (NCBI): domain Eukaryota; kingdom Metazoa; phylum Arthropoda; class Insecta; order Lepidoptera; family Noctuidae; genus Mesoligia; species Mesoligia furuncula. Next base: position 39,374,348 of record OU744790.1, read on the forward strand.
TTGAAGGCTATACTCATAACTTTTTTTAAAATTTAAGCTTAAATGCAGAGTTCTTGTATTTTTCTAAATAAAAATTAAAAAGTCATAATAAAAAAACCGGTGTAACAAGGAATGAATTACTGGGCCTTAAGAGATAGCAAATGACCTCTCCTTTCGGCCAATTCCATTTGGCAAACGATGCACCAAACACCCTGTATATCGATCCCGTGAAAATATTGGGAGAAAAATTAGCCTATATGTTAATCCAGGGTGTCAGCTACCTCTATACAAAATTTTATCAAAATTGGTCTAGCCGTTTGAGCGTGAAGAAGTAACAAACATATAAACACACACACACACACTCAAACTTTCGCTTTTATAATATTAGGGTGACTAGCTGACCGGACCAACTTTCCAAATTTGAATCGTGAATTATGGTCATGAGTTCATACAAAAATCCCAAGGGAAAAAGGACGTATAGATTTTCCCGAATATAAATATTTTCCGAGATACTTTTTTTTTCATAAAATCTTAATTCCAACTATATTGACTAACATATTAAAAAAAATATCCAGCTGTTATGAAGTGATAGGCTTACCAATGAACAGCATTTATTTTTTTTATTTATAGGTCGGTACCTACAGTACTTGTATTGTAAAGTTTCTATTACCGCATCAAATTCGCCCGAGTGCGCATAAGCATTAATTGCTGACTGTCCATTTGTCGTTTTACGTAGTTTTTTTCACCTTTTTACACTTATAATATCATTGGTTTTTTTTAATAATTATAATCATTTGTTTCTGTACATAAAGGTCGTGCGGCGATTAGGTTATCATAAAAAATAAGTAATACCAATTAATGTTCTAGTCTGAGACCTTTCTTTTCGTTCCTAATTTGTAATTATTTTGTGACAATATCATAAAGTTTGTAGTTTGTGTTGAATCGTTGATAACATAGCCAAGCGCGTGTCTACTGTCTAGTGTCTTATTATCAAGGATTTCGTGCCAATTTTAACGCAATTTTTTTTTTGTTTGAAAAATTCGCTTTTTTTAATATTAGGGCTGATTTCTCCATCGCCAGATAACTTTTATTGGAGGAATAAAATTAACGTTTGACAGTTTTTGTATGAAATAACTGTCAAAATTTCAAAATTATTCCTCGAATAAAGTTATCGGTTGATTGAAAAATTAGCTCTAAGGGCTGATTTTTCCATCGCCAGATAAATTTTATTGGAGGAATAAAATTAACGTTTGACAGTTTTTGTACGAAATAACTGTCAAAATTTCAAAATTATTCCTCGAATAAAGTTATCGGTTGATTGAAAAATTAGCTCTAAGTCAAATTGTTTATTTTATTATTTTAACAGACTGATAACAACTTGTAATAACCGCTGTACTGTTTAATGTGATAACCTAATCGCCACTTTATATAGATTTATTGTACAACAATTTGTCTATCGACTTTTGTAATCGTTAGTACAGCTGTAGTACGAGGCTCGTTGCCAAGTCCTTTTGACTACAACACTAAGTTGTAACTTACAAGTAGGAAGTACCGACAGACGACATATGTTGTGTTTACACCTACGTATTAAGTCATTACACGTAACAGCAGTTGTACTCTTTTCGAAGACGAGTTACATTCGAAAGAAGCCAGTAATCATTGCTATTTGAATGCGTAATGAGTGACACGTACATTTATTTTTAACTAGTACTTAAATGATGGACATTCTATATTGTTAGGCCTGCTCCACAGAGGGGACTTCCATAAATAAATTACTTCAAGTGCATGCCAACAGTAATAATAATATTTTGTTTATAAGCATAGTCTACACTAATAATAATATTACAATGAGGTAAAATTTATTTGTTTGCTTGTAAATATGTATGTAGGGGGTAATTTCTGGAATGGTAGTACCAGTCGGAAAAACATTGATTATTTATTAAATTAGTTAAACATATGTACTGATTGTGAGAGAAAATTGTAAGTGTGTCGTCGCATTGCAAATCTACTCACGCACACTGTCCCACACGTGCTATGGTCTAGCGTAGTAGGTACTTCGTCCATTTCGGTTTGTTTTGACTGTACAGCGGCAGTGTAACTGTAATTTACGTAGTTTTAATTATTTTTAGAATAAAAAATACCTAGAGGTACCTACTAAAAATGACAGAAAGCGATTCAGTAAAAGATTCTGAAAAAAACTACTTTCATAATGTGTATTAATTCAGTTACACATTGTTTAAATGTATTATATTAGTGTGAATTTTTTCATATCACAATCGACTTCTTGCAGTTGCATGACGAACTATTCGAATACCATGAGATGGCCAGTCCCCATGTCATAGGGTAGGTAACTACAGTTCCCTTCAGTGGAAGGCTCAATAGAGCCTTCGAAACTGAAAAGGTTACATGTGGCGCTGCATAATGATAGAAACCATGATCAAACCTAGATCCAGACAGCAAGGAACTGGTACAAAGGCTAAATAAATTATTGGCTTATGTATTATTGTCGTCATTTTGAAATTGCGCTATATTTTTAAGGCCTCACAGATAATTGTTGTCTATGATCTTCTCTACTTAATATACCTCATAAATTCAATCAGTGACAGACAACGCACAGCCTAGAGCGCTGGCTTTAGAAGCAAGAGTTTTGCACAAGAGTTCCATATAGCGAAAGCGAGTACGAAGAAGGATTATATTTGTATGGGATGAAAGTTCAAAGAAGTTCTTCATTTTACCGATGAGAAATATCATCGGGCACACGGCTTGCATATGTCACCGTATTATTGTGAACACCGTTATTTTATAATTTATTTCACGAGATTGTAAGCCGTCGATAAATTGTGAACTGTACCATACTGCTTACAATATAACGTATTAATTTTTGATGGTTTATAACCTATCCATGTCAAACCATCAAATTGTGAACGAACCTGCACTTACCGATAGAGTTCACAATCTGTCCGTTTTGATCACCCGTAAAATTGTGATCGTAATTTGTCGATTTTGGCGGTAGCCGAATTGGTTGCAATAACTCAGCCAGGGCACCCTGACCAAATGAGTAAGGTTGAACTGTGACCAACCGCGCTTTCTATGCAAGTTGGTCGCAGTTACTTGGCTGTTTAGTATCCCGTTCACAATTTGTCGGTTTGCGAAGGACCGATTATAAACTATCGAAAAATAGTGCGCTGAATTGTAAATAGTTTGTTGCAGTTCACAATTTTTCGATAGTTTATAATCTCGCGAGATATATTATAACCTAACTATGTTTATACGGTGACATACAAGAAAAAGGGAGAGAATGCTGAGATGACAGCTGATAGACAAGTACGAAAGAAGAAATCGTGCTACGCCGACCCCAAATATTGGAGTAAGGACAGGAAGGTAGGGATGATGATGATGGCAGCTAGTTCCAGGTGCGACCATTTGTGAGAGATCAAAGAAATATACACGTTTATAAAAAGAAAAACCACGACAGCCGTTCGGTAATAATGCATACGGAAATAGGAACCGATCAATGACTGACGTCCGAAGCTAATAGCCTACGCTAGCATATAAAACGAATTTCAAGTTATAGGTCTCATTATTTATTACACACACTCTTTTACGGCCAGACGTTCCTAATTGCTGATCGTACATACATTGGATACGGCAAGAAAATGGGTATTTTGTATATTTTTGCAGTTCACAATCCTCCTTCGTTGGTCTTGTGGTTGGAAGCGCTACTGCTGAGGTCCTGGGTTCGATTTCCAGGTCAGGAAACGTGTAATTGGGTTTTTCTGTCTGGAATTTCACAGTAGTAGCCGGGAGTCTGGATCTGTGCCCGGTTGATTACATGGGACTTCAACATAACTGACCTCTGCCCAAAAAAAATTTTCGGGGAAATTATGTTGAAAATCCAGGGAGGATTTTAAACATAATTTCCCCGAAAAAAATTTTTCCCCCCTCATCGTAATTTATTTAGGTTCCCATACACCTATATTAGCCATCTTCTAAGTAGTCAACCCCTATCTAGCCATCTAATCTGCCACCGAATCCATTGTTTCTTTGTCTTCCCCTACTGATATAGCCATCCAATCATTCATTTTTCAATCTTGTGATTCAAAGGTCGCTACATGTTGGGCCTATGTCTACTATTTACAAACATTGCAATGGTCTGGCCTCTGTGAGTTTTGACATATTTTGTATGGCAAATCTTTATCTTTTTATAAATATAGATTTGCTTTTTTTGTGACCCTTTTAGGAAATAAATTCTTTAAGCCGAATTCTGCCTAAAACTCACAATGGCGAGACCATTGCAATGTTTGTTGGTTGGTTTGCTCCCCCGGTCGGTGATATGAGTCATCGATACAAGATGGGTCAAATATCGTAAAAAAAAAACAAATCCATCTGCCTAAGCTTTTCCCAACTTTGTAGGGACCGGCTTCGAATCTAACTGGATACCAGTATTTTACATGGAGCGACTGCCTATCTGACCTCCACAACCCAGTATAAAAACAAATGAACTACTACTAATTAATTCGAATTAAACTCCATATAAAAGTTGAGCTCGAAAAGCGTGAAGATTTCTATAATAGGTATAAAATTGACAATGGTGCAAGTAGTGCGGCTGCGCAGTGATTGGCGATAAAACAACTGGTTACGTAACAAGGCGCGTTGCTTTCTTCCGCGATCGTCTCGGGGGCCGCGCGAGAGACATGCCGCGTTGCCCGGAGACTGCGCGCGCGCAGGGTTGCGCTTGCGCACGCCACGCCTTTATTCAGATTATTGGCGGTATTTAATTAGAGAGTGTGAGAAATTAAGTTGTTTGGACTTGTAATTAATTTAAATTAAATGGATACAATATTATGTTGTCTTTGAATAAATAAAAAATGTTTTTGTCACAGCTTGTACAGACGACCGCACATCAGCGGTAACAATTTGACATTGACATCACCATTATATGTCGACGCAGTAAGGGTGATTTTCGTAGATTCAGTTTTACAGATGTGCGGTGTACTGTACGTATATCATGTTTACTCCAATTCTGTTGCGTTACCTCAGAGCTAAAATCCAGATTTTGTATGAGTTTGAGTACAGGAGATGCCTCACCTCCTTTCCTACTCATCATGGACAACCAGCTGGATCTTCCAGGATTTAAACGAAGCCAATGATAGAGCACTCCAGGTGGCAACCTGGGTCTAAGTAGTCAATCGTCGCGAAAAGAATATGAATCACATTTTCTTTAATTAAAACATGAATTAGTACGAATATCGAGATTGAGGTTAATAGCTGGCGCAATTTGCAATAAAAAAATAATTACTAATTAACAAAATGAATGCAATAATATGAAGCACTCATAATAGAACTATGTTTTGAATGTGGATTGTGGTATTCCGGACTGGATGACATCATCATCATCATTTCATTCAGACGTCCACTGCTGGACATAGGCCTCCCCCAATAAGGGGGGGATTGCCATAATCGCCACGCTTGGCAGGCGGGTTGGCGATCGCAGTATGGTATGGTGGTGAAATGCATAGAGAACGCTGCTGCCCATTCTCCGGTACGACCCTTAGTCGCCTTTTACGATACCCACGGGAAGTATGGGGACTGGATGACACTTTGCTATAATTAATTTAGTTTCTGAATACATTTCAGCAGGAACTTACTTACTTACTACCTAAAGCACTAAGCGGGACGTCTGTCTCTAATTCATTAAATTTATTTATGTTTCAAAGCCTTTCATTTAATTTAATTTTATGTATAAGGGTTTTTAATGAATTAAATTTATTTTATTTTATATTTTAATGCGTAGAAATTCCGTCAGTGTTTCATTACAATTACACGGAACATTGATATAAATAAGTACAGTCAGTTACTGCAATTACCTGACCCAACTTTGCATAAATGGTTGAGATTTTTTTGAATACAAATTGATAGAATTTTATTGTTCTTTTATATTTTATTTACTTTGCTCAAATAAATTAAGTATAAAAGAATCAATCAATCAATCAATATCAATATATATATTATCAATTGGCATCATAAAATTATATTGTGAGAATTGACGTTTTTCTAGCTGACTGTACCATTTTAACATAATCTGTGAATGCAGTTATCAATTACTTAAAAAGTTTAGGACAGTCTCCTGCAGCTACTTACCTTTTGAGGTGGCCTTAGTGAAAAATCCACCCTGTTTAACTATACAGGATTTTTGAGCCTACATCTACCCTCTACTACTATTCGGGAGGGTAGCGCTAGCGGTGAATTTAGCAGCAGCAAAGGCAGAGTTCAAGAGGCTTGATCTTGTCCTCTCGATTTCTTTCGTCTTTATCTAGACTCAAAAATGATCAGTAAAGGAACAAAAGAGATGTTCCATTTAGGTGTAGTGCGGTAAAACACCTACTCGTAGATTGTTTTGAATTTATTGACAAATTCTTTGGGTCCCGACTGTCTGAGAACGTAAATCGTGAAAAACTTGAAAAAGACTGATTTTGTTATCGGATGCGAAAAACCATTTTTGTCTTTGAGTATTAAACCAACTGGAGGCGCCATTGTCAGGCGAGCCCCGCTGCCAAAGGTATGAGACCGCCGGTCATACCGGTTATATACATGTGTGCGTATAGTTTGTGCTTGTGTTTGTTTTTTGTTTTGTGTGCGTGCGTAACAACGCGATCGAATTGCATTAGTGTATTGTTGCGTTCCCTCGTCCCCCGTGATGAAAGTGACAGACTTATTTGCATAGATATTAGTACCCGTGGCGTCTCCGGTTGGTTTAATTCTCAAAGATTTTTGTAGTTCCACAAATACGAAAAAAAATCTAATAATTTTTGCCAGCCCTAACAATTTTCCAAAGCAATGATTGCAGTTCAACAAACTGCGCGCGAGTCGATCGTTGAACCTGCACTAACCGTTACTCCGTCCCTCTCGCACGCGCCACGGTCTCATCGTTCGTCTCTTTCGCCGGTGCAATATACCTTCCTTTAACGTAACCATTGAAGGTGTTGTTCTGTGGGAAATAAACTATCTCTGTATCACGGCGCAATGTACGCGGTATCTGGCAACGGGCAATAATCAAAGTTACGTCGTCCATTCTCCTTACTTTCATGTATTAAACATAGTTAGCAAAATATTCAATTGTTTTTATTGCGAACGCTAAGCGGAGCGAACTTTTCCTACTTATTCATGTCGATAGTATTTTTTGTTTGCACACGATCGGTGACTGTGTTCGTTGGTTACTGACATCAAGGCAACAGAGCATTAAGTAATGATGTTTTTTTGAGTACAGATGCTCCGCGCTGCCCGCTGAGTTCGCGGAATATTAGACCAGAGTAGCAGGTGAGCTGGTACCTACTGGTTACGTGATTTTGTTGAAGTGTCGTATTGGTACGAAACTTCCATTTAGTGTGTGAGAACTGTGAGATAATGACAGGAACTATCGGTGACTGCGTCAAGTTTTCCGCGCAAGTTCGTCGCGCTTACAGTCGCTCTGCGCTCGCGCATCTCTCGTATTAGTCATAGAGAAACCCCGGATGAGGTTCTAACTTTGTTTTTATACGGAAGTTCCTGTGGCATCCATGTTACTGCTGAGTTGCAATCTTATGTTTAAATAAAAATATCTGTAGGTAAATCGGAAAGACATGACACTGAAACCAAATTTGCTTACACCATTTATTTCAATTGATTCATTTCAGGGTCAAGCTACTGTCGGATCCGGATTTTGAAAATTGTAAGAGAAATTATATTGGAACACATTACAAAACATAGGAAATGTCGGAAACATTTCGCAGGAAAAAAAAAATGGTGCTGGTTGATGGCTATAGGCTCGCCCCCCTATTACATGGGGCTTAAACATAACTGGCGAAATGAGGGCGTATATGCTAAGGTACACCTCTGCCTAACCCCTTGGGGAATTACAGGCGTGATGTTTAGTTAAATTAAAAAATCAAAACATGGTAAAGTTTCGCCGTTTTCGAAAAGATAACTCGTATGAAACATAAAATAATGTATATACTTATATCACAATTTCACAAACGACGAGTTCGTACAGAGGAGAAACACATGAAACTTAGCTAGGAAGCCATTTTATCTCTTTGATAACTTGTACTTAGTTCATACACAAGTTTATATGCACATTATGCATATTAAATTGGTAAGTAATATGGTGCGCAGGTAAGCAGGTATGTTTCTCCTCTAACAGAAAGGTTGTTTTAATTAAATGTTGTTTGGCAAGGTGTAGAGGTGTATATTAGTAAGTTTAATTTAGATGAATACCGAATAGAAAATAATATTGTCGTCAAATAAGTTCTGTAATTGATTTAAAAAATTGCTCCTTGCAGAGCTTCACATCGCCGTCAATGCAATGAAGTAGTCGACTGCCTCGGACACCATGGCTTATACTGAAGAAAGAGCACTGGTCGGATGGCACGGCACATCGAGATTAACGAGATCATCATTCGTGCCAGCTGTTTTAGAACCCAATGGCTTCCCACGCGACGATGGGAAGAGGCCAGATGGAATGACCATAATGCCTTGGACGTTGGGTAGGCCTTTGGTGTGCCATATAATATGTATATTTTAGTGTTAAATTGTAAAATAGTAACATTGTAATTGAAATGTTAGAAAAAAAAATAATGGAGCATTTAAATTAGAGGGGCTTGTGGCTAAGTAATAACAACCGCACCGGTCGATCGATCAGGTTGAGCTACGCTTGCCACGGTTGGTCCGTGGATGGGTGACCATCTGTAGTGTACATTACAAGACCCCTCCGTGCTTCGGAAAGCACGTAAAGCCGTTGAACAAAATTGGTATAAGGCAGACAGATGATGATAGAGCATTTAATTTAGTCACGATTTATAATAACAACAATTTGTTTTTGGTCAAACGGAGGTGAACACATCTTCCAGACTTAATAGAATACCCTTACTTTGAGTAATAACATCTGCTCTCTACTAAACAAAACAAACTAACAATTTGAAAATACCAATAATGCGGCCACGAATGTAATCGGTACAGGCGCGGTCCGAGGGGGGGGGGGGTCATGACTATGACCCCCCAAAATCATTCAAGCTGTCGAGACCCTGAATTATTTGCTTGTCTTACTAACTTAAGACTGTACCCACTGTACCCACGGAGACCTGGTAGTCATGAAGACAGCGAGACAGAAGTGATAACTTAAAACTGAAATAACAGTGTTTTTTTTTATTTTTAAATTAAAGTATCAAATATTAAAATTTCATTTTTTTTTTAATTGAAATATTATCATTAGTCGGGTGTTTATATCTATCGGCACTCCGAGCAACAACGAGCGCAACGCTCTTAGAAACAGGTATACTGTTAACATTAGCATTTCGGTGACGCGAACCCATAAGATTTTCCCCAACCAAAAATCACTCAACGCACCTAAAGAAGAAAAGCCTGCAAAAAATATAGAATCTAGGATGCAAGAGCGAACGATGCATATTCTGGAATTTGGGCACCATGCTCGTACGTAAGGTTCGAAAGGCTAAGGTAAAGGCCAGATTCCAAAACTTTAACTGCTTTAAAACGAGTTCAAGCTTTTCGTCATAACTCGACAAAGTACGGTCTCTTTCTGTAAAGCGGTCAAAAGAAAACAAAACCTAGCCAAGGTAGGAAGCTAAAATTATCAGACTCGCTTCGCTCGCTCTTGCATTCTACATTCTCTTGATTTTTGAGCTTTTCTTCATAAGTTGACAAAGTAATTCCTAGTTGTATAGGAATTGTCAAAAGAAAATTTTCGAGCTCGCTTCGCTCGCTCTTCCATTCTACATTCTCATCGCCGCTTAGGCTTTCCTGCATAAGTCGAGTATGTGACTCCTATTCCTGTTTGAAAATATAAAACAAAACCTAAGTTCCCTAAGTTACTGTGGCCAACTGTGAGAAAATGCCAGAAAATAAAATTAAAGCTCAATTATTTTAAAAAATGGGCATCATTATAAGGTCAATATGTTTTAAAAGTTCAATTAGATATATCCTCATTTAAATTGAAGGACTGATGGTACCAGCACTACCAGCCTCCAGTAGGTCTGGATGGCCTAAGTGACGATAAATTGTGTCGAGAGGAGATGCGCACGCGCGGCGCAATCACCTATTACCCCCAATTGACTGATGCGCTCACGAGGGGACGGCCGATGCACTCCGTGGTACGTTTTCCTATTGGTCTACTGTGGAAACTATGTGCCTTGGTAACAAACTGCGTTGTTGAGTTACACTTTTATGTAAAACTAGCTGTACCTCCTTCATAAGCTATCTGCCAGTGAAAGTCCCGCCAATATCGGTGCAGCCGTTTCGGAGATTAGCCGGAACAAACAGACAGGCAAAGAAAAAATTTAAATATGTTTTTTTTTTGTATAAGTATACCGTGTATACTACTTTCATAAGCATTTAGTAAAAAGCTGTTATTTTGACATTACAAGCAGACACTTCAATTTTATTTACTTGTATGTATAGAAGATCGTACAGGGGATAGGCTTATGTATGTCCGTTATCACTAACACGTAGACGCAATGCCTAAAAAAGTGCCAAGTTGGATTTTCAAAGCATAATTGCACTCGGAACGCAACATTCAACAGTGCAATGATATTTAAGCATTAATTTATGTGTCACCAGAAAGAAATGAAAGTTACAATAAAATTATATTGGATAGAGAACGTAAACATACTGATAACATGCAACATTTAAATTAAAGCTGGTTTTTAGGGTTCCGTACCAAAATGGTAAAAAGGAACCCTTATGTTGCGACTCAGTCTGTCTGTCTGACTGTCCATCTGTCACAGCTGGATATCTCAAGAACTACTAATGCTATCAACTTGAAATTTAGAACAGTTTTAGATGACGTTTGCCCAACTATTTCGCAAATAAGATTTTTTTTTTTTTTGTAACAAGTACTGATAAATTAGAAGTGGGGCTACTAGGACATGTGGGGTATCATATGAAAGAGCGCAGTTTGCACATTCTCAAAGACTTCTTTTTTAGGCCGCATAGTTTTCGACATTTGATGAAAAATGTAAAAAAAAAATACCGTTCCCCGGGGCCTTATCTCCGAAGTTTGCATACAGAAAAATCTGAAATTATTCTTTGTGATAGAAGATTCTATAAAGATTACAGGAAAAATAAAACGATGTCTTTAAATAGCACACTTTTTCAGAAATCATCAAGAAAAGTTACATTAGTTCCAATATCGGTCAAGAGATGGCGCTGATCTAAAACTGCAATGTTCTACACTGCAGCGTGCCGTGTTAAAATTCTCTGACGAAATAAGCCTCGCCGATGAAAATTTAAAAACATATGATGGTACGGAACCGTCGGTGCACGAGTCCGAATCGCTCTTGCCCGGTTTTTTAAATATTTTAACGACTTAGGATGGGGAGAATGAAAGAGCCTCCCCAAGCGACGTACCCTCCGACCTTCTGTTACGACCGGCGCACCCTGGGAAGTCGCCTTCTGTCGATTAGCTATTCCTTTCACTACGATGGCAAATATAAGTCCTAATCGGCCGTACTCAGGGCCAAACGGTCGTCGCAATCAATGTAATTCTCCATTTGATATAACAACTAAGTACCCAAACTTCGAGAGTAAACTCGCACAGGCCTTAGGCTATTTCGCCAGACCACTAGCAAACCCAAAGAGGGGTAGCTTTACACTAGTGAGTGCAAATATACACCAACGCCAATCTAACAGATATGAAAGAAAACAAAGATATCTAATAGAATAGTTTTTTTCCTTATAACAAAGTTGTACAGCGAACTATAAAAATAATATGACAAGAAAGATACACCAAAAACAACCTTTTTCAAGAAACCTTCTTACATTTTTGAGAGAGAAAAAGGAATAACATTGTCATATCATTCGCATTGCAATAAATAGAACAACATATAATAAGTACACGTCGCCATCGCTTCCATGGAATAATAGTTTTTTTTATTAGCAGTCTACAGTCATACAGTTGCCTCCAAAAGCTAGTTGACCTTTTTCCACTTCAGCTGTTTATGCCTCATTATGATTAAAATAAAATAAATCATCAGGTACTCCTAATGGATTACTTGAAAATAAATCATCAGCTACTACTAATGGATTGTTTGATTATTGAATAGTCAAAGGAATTAGTCTATAACAACGTTATAGCAGTTCAAACATTTGGATCACATAGTGTCGTGTAAAGCTGAAGTGGAAAAATGTCAAGTAACTGTTAGGTGCCAGTATTTACATGCATATTAAAAATCTTCGATAGAATATACAATTTAGGGCTGATTGTTCCATCGGCAGATAACTTTTATTGGAAGAATAAAATTGACGTTTGACAGTTTTTGTATGAAATAACTGTCAAAATTTCAAAATTATTCCTCGAATAAAGTTATCAGATGATTGAAAAATCAGCCCTTAACACTAAAATATATTACAACGTTACTTTTAGTATAAGTATGCGAAACCTGAATATAGTTTGTTCAGAATAAGTAACTGAATCGATTCCAATAATTTTTACCCTATGTTATATTTTGGCCCAAAAATATTTAAAAAGGTTAAAAGTTGGATACCGAGCGACACTAAGTAGGTTATCCAATTTTAGTTATGTACCTAGGTACTATTATCAATGAGCGCAACACGGCGCGGCGCGGCGGCGCGTGTTAGCATGTTTTTGAACGGACAAACAGGTAACTTAGCAGGCTTTGTGATTTTTCATGATACAGTTTTGAAATTTTGTACATAGATTCTTTACATAAAAATACTAGACACGTGTTTCGGATTTCGCATATACTAAAAATAATGTTGTATATATTACGTGCATGTCATCATCATATGTCTAGTATTGTCTAGTATAGTTGCATTACATGTAACATTACAAGTATATTATATAAAGGAAAAAGAGGAAGAGCTCATTGGGCATCAAGCTACAGATTATGATAGATTGCACGTTTGTTGTTGTGGGAACTTTGACAAATGGAAAAGAGCACAAGTATTGAGTATTGATTATTAATTAAGTAACTGTGTCGCATTCACCTCGGCCAAGTCATAATATGGGAACTAACATATTGCAACATTGTAGAAAAATGGTACAATAAGCAAAAAGAGTTTTTACGCTTCAGCTTTTTAAAGACAATTTGATCGTCATCGGCCTATCCTTTTCCCAACTATGTTGGGGTCGGCTTCCAGTCTAACCGGATGCAGCTGAATACCAGTATTTTACATGGAGCGATTGCCTATCTGACCTCCACAACCCAGTTACTGGGTAATACGATATCCCTTGGTAAGACTGGTTGTCAGACTTTCGGGCTTATGACTATCCATAACGACTGTCAAAGATCCACGAATGACAGCCGGGACCAACGGCTTTCCGAGGCAGGAGGGGTCACGGTATGTAATGATGCAAAACAAAAAAAAAAGACAATTTATGAGAATAATATTTAAAAAAACCGCCCAAAGTTTCGTACCTCCGAACAATATTTAAAAATAATTTATTTTTAAACACTTTTCTTGTACGGTGTTCCCCTTTTAATTTATAACTTTGTTTTATTTTCATTGCTATAACCGCAATTTCTTTAAAGTCTGTGAAAATTTCAACTGTCTACCTGTTATGACTGTCATGAGTCATGAGGTACAGCCCGCTCACAGACACACGGACGGACAGCGAAGGCTTAGTAATAGGGTTCCGTGGCACCCGTTGGGTACCGAACCCTGAAAAATGTAACAAGTATTTTATTCAGATACTTAATATAATCTCTTAGCTATTACACGACATCCTGAAAAGTAGTGTATCTAATAATGTCTGGTCTACTTATATCATATATTATGTAAAACTGTCAATGTTAGTCGGTTGAAGGACACTGAACGAGACACATCAGAAGTTTTAATTTTATTACGTCTGTGGGCGTTCAGTGGCTTACTTATGTTGCTGAGCGTACCTGAAAAGAAACACAAAGCATTTATTTCAATTAAGCCAATAACAGGCACTTTTGAATAGTCTCTTGACAATTCCTTGACCGACTTCTTAGTCGGTCAGTCAGAAAATATGAAGCTAGTTGCCCATTCCAAAGCGTAGGTACCTATGGAGAAGAACGGGCAAGAAACTCCATGGACACTCTTTTTAAATTATATTTTACAAAAATATTAGTTACATAATTACTTTTGAATTCATAATTATATAATGTGAGAACGATGTGAAAAATAAAAAAGACGTAGGTATTTATTTATTTATTTAAGGATTACCAACGAGATACATTACAATTATCTTTACCATTATAAAACTTGTATAATATACATTATCCTGTAATGCACACTCAATTACAGGTAACCACAGCTTATACATTATCGAGTATACATGCTCTGAATACATAATTAAATTATAAATATATTAAAAGAAAAACAATAACGTGCTAATAAGAGATTTACATGCTTTAAAATATTAAAAAATACATTTATAAAATACAATAAAACAAAACAATAAAAAATATAGGAATTGAAAAGCATACGTAGTTTAAAATTAAATTAAAAATGTAAAATTATACATTATTTAATTATTAGAATGATAAATCAAATGTCCTCCAACCGAAAGTGCTTAGATATGCGTTAAAAGCGTCCAGAGCACAACAAATAGTAACAAAACAACAATCCAAAAATAAAATAATTAAAAATAAGCCGAGGCAGCTAAGTGATGACCAGCCCCAACTGACGGCGCCCGTTCACAAACATGACGCATAGATCAGCACCGTTCAGATCAACCATTTCGAAGGAAGCTAAATGATCCAACACACACGCCACCGTCAGCGAGACATTTGAGTGAGCATGAAAGACTGAGTAGGAGATTCTTTTCTTTTCAGCTATTAGGCCCCATAGCATAATCACATTATAATGTTCCCACTGCTCGGCGGCAACGCCTATACTTAGCTCACACACACACATCTATTACATCTATTTTATAATAAAATAAACCAAATTCAACACATCAACCCACTAACAAAAAATAAAACTAAGATGAAAGTGAATACATGGCTTCAAACACTGGATAACCCACAGACCGAAAAGTTACTTAAAGAACTGTAATCGTGATAATCAAATAGTAATGTAGGCAAACAAACATCTTTTTTATGTCAATAATACTTTTTTTTTATTATTACCACTGGGACATGCTTAATAGGTTCTATAAGGCCTGTAAGCGCAGACAGATTCAGAAATTAACCAAAAACTTTCAATCATGACCTAGGATAACTTTTAGAGACGAAAACGCTTACAGGAAAAGAATTAGTGACATGTAGTTTGTTATTTTTTAGGGTTCCGTAGTTCCTACAAGGAACCCTTATAGTTTCGTCATGTCCGCTGTCTGTCTGTCTGTCTGTCCGACGTTTTGCTAAGAGACCGTTAGTACTAGAAAGCTGTAATTTTGTAGGAGTGTGTATATCAATTACGCCGACAAAGTGGTAAAATAAAATTTTGGTAAATATTTTTTTTTAGGATAGCTCCCCTACATGTGAAGTGGAGATGAATATTTTTTTGTCATCTACCCCATCGTGTGGGGTATCGTTGAATAGGTCTTCTAAAATGACTTAGGGTTTGCTAAAATTATTTTTCGATTAAATGCTCCATTTACGAAATATAAACTTTAAAGTCCACATTTTTGTTCCAGTAGGGCGCGAACTGCTAGCTTGAAAAATCTGAAAATTCACGATGATAGTGCATTTCATGAACTTTAAAGGAAAACTATAGCGGTTAAGATAACTTTATTAGTTTAGCAGTAATAGTCGTTGAACTTGGGTGTTGAATAATTTTGTACCAAATACAAAATCCTTAGCATTAATCCTTTAAAGTGACTAAGATGAAGTTGTTGCTTGTTTATAACAGGTAAAAACATGCATTGAAAAACAAAATATAACATAACGGGCTACTACGGAACCCTTCACCGTGCGTGGTCCGACACGCACTTGGCCGGTTTTTAGGGTTCCGTAGTCAACTAGGAACCCTTATAGTTTCGCCATGTCTGTCTGTCCGTCCGTCTGTCTGTCTGTCTGTCCGTCCTCGCCTAATCTCTGTGACCGTTAGAACTAGAAAGCTGAAATTTTGTAGGAGTACGTATATCAGTTACGCCGACAAAGTGGTAAAATAAAATTTTGGATTTTTTTTTTAGGGTAGCTCCACATGTGAAGTGGGGATGAATATTTTTTACATCATCTACCCCATCGTGTGGGGTATCGTTGAATAGGTCTTCTAAAATGGCTTAGGGGTTGCTAAAATTATTTTTTGATGTAATGCTCCATTTACGAAATATTAAAGTTTAAAGTGCAAATTTTTGTTCCAGTAGGGCGTCCCCCCCCCACTAAAAGCTAAACTACTGGCTTGAAAAATCTGGAAAAATTCTCGATGATAGTGCATTTACATGAACTTTAAAGGAAAAGTATAGCGGTTAAGATAACTTTATTAGTTTAGCAGTAATAGTCGTAGAACTTGGGTGTTGAATAATTTTGTAGCAAATACAAAATCCTTAGCATTAATCCTTTAAAGTGACTAAGATGACGTAGTTGCTTGTTTATAACGGGTAAAACATACATTGAAAAACAAAATATAACATAACGGGCTACTACGGAACCCTACACCGTGCGTGGTCCGACACGCACTTGGCCGGTTTTTTATTATAAAAATCTTTTCACATAAATACCTCAAAATATTAATACATACACCATGTTATCTATCACGCTATCGGACGGTCAGGGTATAAGGTAGGGAAAACTCTTAAGCGCAATACACACTGAGCCTGCCGCCGGGCCGCCGACCTATGTCGGCAACTTTTTGTCGTCGGGCTAGTCGGCGGCTTCACTTATTGCAAGTCGGAAAATTTTGTCGGCGGCATGTCGGCGGATCGAGATGAGAAATTTATTTGGCAGTTAGTGATTGCCACGTGTCGAAAAAGGTTGTGTCGCCGGGCAACTGAGCGCAGGCGTACGCAAGCCGCCAACATGCCGGCGGGCAACTCGCGCTGGCGCATGTTGCCGACATGATTCTTTTCATATAGGCCGCCGGGTTGTGTCGGCGGGCTGTGTCGGCGGCCCGGCGGGCTCAGTGTATATTGCGCTTTAGGTTAACGTTTATAAATTACTGTCAATATTTTAACAATTAACTTGTATCTCGAACCAAAGCTTTGTAGCTTTAACTTGTAGCAGATACTTCTTCCGGGCACGCTGGTTTCATAATAGACCTCATACATCGCTTTCCATCAGGCGTGATCGAGGACAAGAGATGGCCAATTCAGCAATCCAAAAAATTGATACGAAAACCGAAAATAAATACTATAAACGTCTTGTATGTACACACGACGACATATCAAGCTATATCGTTCCAGTTTTAGCTGACCTTGCTCTGTATAGGGTTTTTCGTACAAAAAAGAGCCAGCTTATATAGGAAACTAGCTTTTGCCCGCGGCTTCGCTCGCGTTAAGTATTATAAAAAAAAACTAATACATTTACATCCTCCATCATCCCTTATTTTATCCCCATGGGGGTTGAATTTATCAAAATCCTTTCTTAGTGGATGCCTACGTCATAGTAGCTATATGCATGCGAAGTCTCAGCCCGATCGGTTTAAAATTGACAAAGTTTCATACAAAGTTTCATCCCCTATTTTATCCCCTTGGGGGTAAAATTGATCAAAATCCTTTCTTAGCGGATGCCTACGTCATTACATCTACCTGCATGCCAAATTTCAGCCCGATCCCTCCAGTGGTTTGGGCTGTGCGTTGATAGATCACTATGTCAGTCAGTCACCTTTGAGTTTTATATATTTAGATTTATTGTAGTTGGCGTTTTTGTCCTTAGTTGGGTTAAGTCAGGTTATTCAAGTAACTTTTCGGATTTTTACGTCATGAAAATGCAACTAATTCTAACCCTATACATCGCAAGCGACATCGACAAGCAGACCCAGACGGAGCTATCGGGATGAGCTGGACTCCTTCAACAAGGACTGGTCCTTGGTAGCAGAGAAAAGTGGAAAGACACTAGAGAGGCCTTTGCCCTGAAGTGGGCATCCATTAATAATAATTAGCTGTCATTTTGGTCTAACAAATTAAAAATCAGTGTTTATCAATGTACAGTCATCAAAGGAGATAAGTAACCAGGGTCGTCGGATATAGTTGAAGTTTAATAAGAAACCGATTTATGTTTTAGAATAAAATGATATTTTATTAATAGAAAACAAACAGTTCATGTAACAAATTAAATTTCATTCGAAAACATCAATCGGTTTCTTACTAAACTTCAACTATATCCGACGACCCTGGTTACTTATCTCCTTTGATGACTGTACATGTCAAACTGACATACTGGCAAACGGATGGACCATTTTTCTATTCGCTAGTCTAAGTACATAGCTAATTACAAATTACATGTCCGTCGCATTATGAAGCCAGCACACAATGCATCGCGGTCGCCGTGTCACTAGATGTCGCCTGTGCCACTCAAAGCCTATTGAAGTGGCTTTTTACTGTTGTTGACTGCTCTCCAATTAGAATACTGAGTTATAAGCCATAGAAAACAGCTGTACAGTAGCCGTATGTAGGGCATCCTTTTCATGAGTTATTCCGGTCTGATCCCCTGAACCCCCCCCTCCACCCCCCCCCCCCCCACCTCGATCCCCTCCTGGATCGTCTTCTGTTTTAATCTTTGTCTTATCCACATTTTCTCTTGCCCTTCTAAAGGTTTGTAAATAAAAGTAAAATGGACTGTATACACTTATAATACGGTTCTAAAAGGCAGTACAATGTTGGAATAAACTTTGTACAGCAAGAGTATGCGCGCGCGTCGATAACCGTGTTCGGTATTGGAGAGAGGTGCGGGCTGAGGGCGCGGCAGCCAGCCTGCTGCTGGTGTCGTCCCGCGCCGCGTGTCCCCCGGTTTGGACTAAGATTCACACCTTGTCTGCGTGAACACCCTTGTCTCAATTTAATTGGTACTAGCTGCTTACCGCGACTTCGTTCGCATGACCTTTTGCTATATTTCTAGGTATAAGTTACTCCTTATAACATCAGCTATCTGCCAGTGAAAGTCCTGTCAAAATCGGTCCAGCCGATTCGGATAAGAGCCACAATAAACAGACAGATACCTACACAAATATTTAAAAAAATGTATTTAGGGTTGCGTACCTCAAAAGGAAAAACTGAACCCTTATAGGATCACTTTGATGTCCGTCTGTCCGTTTGTTAAGACCCGTTATCTCGGGAACGCGTAAAGGTATCCAGTTGAAATTAAAACTACCTACTCAGGTCTACAGTCCCTTGAAGCTGTGAAAAAATCAAACTTCTAAGTTAAAGTAAATAAGAGATACGGCCGTTTATGCCGCAAAAAACTTATAGCTATTTCGATACTCTCAAGGGTATCAAAATGTATAGGGTACTTCCCGTTGACCTACCCTTAATCATGAAATTTGGCAAGAAGCAAGGTAATGTAGCACAAGTAAAGGAAAAAATCCGAAAACCGTAAATTTGAAGTTAAAAAATTTGAAAAAGAATCCCGTGACAAACTATTTACATACTTACAAATTGGTACCGAACCCTCAGTGCGCGAGTCCGACACGCACTTGACCGGTTTTTTTGTGACAATTCAATTTTATTTATTTGTAAGTTATAGATGTAGGTAAGTTTTTCATAACTGTCATTAATTGGTCGCGCAATTGAACATTT
The DNA here is from genome assembly GCA_916614155.1 of Mesoligia furuncula. Classification (NCBI taxonomy): domain Eukaryota; kingdom Metazoa; phylum Arthropoda; class Insecta; order Lepidoptera; family Noctuidae; genus Mesoligia; species Mesoligia furuncula. The sequence goes on from OU744790.1 coordinate 39,393,981, forward strand.
TGGAAACACTCCAGTTTTATTTAATTAGCACCTGATTAATTCTGGCCCTATTTTCTGTTCAGTTAAGGCAACAGTGCCTCGGCGGCAATTAAAAGTCGCTTTCGTTTGTTTTCCACAGTTTCCCATGTTGGTTCTGTGCAGGTTTTGAGATAAATCAATATGCATTTACCCTGCCGTGCACGTGACGTTCATTAAATCCAACCCTTTGTGCAGAGACACGTTAAATTAAGCTCTGCAGACGGATTTGTTTACGTTTAAATAGTTGTGATACAAATAAAAATGTACAGGAGGTCAAATCAGGCATTTTCCGGAGGTATGGACTAAACAAGAGAGTGCGTTCAGAGTCTATACTACCTCAAATGGCTTAGCATGATCCTCCCTTTAATTTAAAGCATTAATTTTGAAATAATTAAATGCTAGAGTTGAAGATTAATGTTAAGTATTATGTTAGACGAAAACACGATTCCATAAAATTTTCTCAATAGAAGAAAATTCCAAAGTTACCTCCAAACCGAACAATAAACCGCTGGTATTAAAAAAATACTTCAAATTAGATCATGAGACTTTGCATACTAACTGAACTAACTACAAAACAGGTCTTATGTTATTTAGTTTTTTTTAATTACCTTTATTTTCACTTTATTTTTACTTTTTTTTACGCCCAGCACCGTACTCTCTCTCACTCTCACACAGTCCGCGAGTAGTATCGTGTGAGCGAGATAAAGAGTGAATTTTAGCTGATGTAGTATAGGCTCTTAAGGTTCCCGCAGATAGGCGCGTCATGGCAGCACGACGTGACTCTAACAAAACAATTTCTATGAAAACTTCATGGAAATTGTTCTAAAATCGCGTTGCACCGTCGCGTCGCGCCAGTCTGTGTTTAGGATGCAACCAGACGTAGGTCAATCAACATAGATCAATGGTTCAAAATGTGTCACCTTATACAGTAAATGTCTTAAAATATATCACAATCTCTTCGTTCAACCGCAGTCTGCACCGAACGTGTGGAGTAAAAGTAACGTTATTAAAACGATTTGTAGATTGGAAACACAACTATCCTAATGCATACTCGTAAAAGCACAATTAGGTTAGGTTAGTACTACTACTTACTACTATCACCACACACACGGTACATAAAATAGAATTTTCCAATTTTCCGGGCAACTTTTCTATTTTTATCTTCCTAAATGACCTTTTTCAGACAATTACGGTTTCTTTTTAAAATCAAGCAAATCAATCGAGTATTCGCAATTGATGCGCTTTGCAACAAGAGATAGACTATAGATAACTCGTATTCGTTGGTCTCGTGGTTGCAAGCGCGACTGCTGAGCGTGGGGTCCTAGGTTCGATTCCAGGGTCGGACAAAGTGTTATTGGGTTTTCCATAAGGAATTTCTTAGTAACAGTCCGGAGTTTGGAAGTTGGCGGTTTAATACCCCCGTGCCTCGGAAAGCACTTAAAGCCGTTGGTCCTGCGCCTGATCCCTCCCCGGTCGTATCGGATTGCCGTCCCATCGGACTATGAGAGTAAAGGAACAGAGAGTGCACCTGTGTTTACGCGCACACACTTGTGCACTATAATATCTCCTGCGTACCTGGCTAATCTCCGTTGAGATTGGCCACCGTGACCGCAATCGGTCGGGAGGCTATTAGTACATTTTGATTAAAAGTAAGTTAGAATAACATTTATGGGCGCCCTCGGGGGATAAGAAAAGCGGTGGATAATAATTGTATCAAACAGAGAAAAGATAAATATAATTATTTTCAAATATATGATGAAAATTATACAAATAAACGTATTGTCATCCACACATCAGTGGTAGTACTTGCACTACGAAAATCGTCCTTACTGCTACGACATAAAGGCGCTGTCAATTTAATTTTTTTACGACTGATGTGTGTTGACTTTACAACAACTTTACTTACTTTTGAGCGTGGCTAAATAATAACAGTCGCACAGGTCGATCGATCAGGTTAAGCTACGCTTGCCGCGGTTGGTCTGTGGATGGGTGACCATCTTTACATACCGAGACCCCTCCGTGCATCGGAAAGCACGTTAAGCCGTTGGTCCCGGCTGTCATTCGTGGATCTTTGACAGTCGTTACGGGTAGTCAGAAGCCCGAAAGTCTGACAACCAGTCTTAACAAGGGGTATCATATTACCCAGTAGCTGGGTTGTGGAGGTCAGATAGGCAGTCGCTCCATGTAAAATACTGGTATTCAGCTGCATCCGGTTAGACTGGAAGCCGACCCCAACATAGTTGGGAAAAGGCTAGGCAGATGATGATGTGTGTTGTACTTTACCATCATTACTGTCCAACTAAACTTATAAAACGTAAACATATAGGTACAACCTTATTTTTAGTATACCTATGTGAAACCTGAGTATAGTTTGTTCAGAATAAGTAACTGAATCGATTCCAATAATTTTTACCCCATGTTATATTTTGGCCCAAAAATATTTAAAAAGGTTAAAAGTTGGATACCCGAGCGACACTAAGTAGATTATCCAATCTCTGCGCCGAACGGTTAGGTACCTAGGTACTATTTTCAATGAGCGCAAGACGGCGCAGCGCGGTCGGCGCGGGTGAGCATGTTTTTGTACGGACAAACAGGTAACTTAACAGGCATAACTTTGTGATTATACATGTCATGACACAGTTTTGAAATTTTGTACATAGATTCTTTACATAAAAATACTAGACATGTGTTTCGGGTTTCGCATATACTAAAAATAATGTTGTATCTACTACAAATACAAGATTAACACACACCAGAGAGTACTACAATAAAGAGAAAAGCACTCTTTAGTGACGATTGAATACATCAAAAGTAGGTATACTCACATTAATAATAGAAGCTGGCAGTAAACTTTAAATGATATCTTGTAATTTGCAAGTGCCTAGGATAATATTCTCTGACCACAAACACAGTGCACTAAATCTCTGGAACCACAATTAATCTGTTTTCCACTCACTCGTATCAATTTTCGAAAAAACTCAAGTGGCGTTTGTTTCTTTCCTGAAGGAAAACTACGTAAAACTTTTCCACACAGCTTCAGGGTTTTCAGTAGCTTGAATAAATTTTAGGACGAGAGTATTACGAATAAAACTGCGATTGATAACTGTCCATCCAAACATCCAAAGAAATGGATTATATGGAAAATGTCACTTGCATACAAATAGATAGGTACTCCTAAATCATGTGTCAGTTTCAGTGGCAATGTTTAATAGTAAACACTTCTATTTATAAGGTTTAACTATACACAAATACCCATCCTTCCCATCTGAGATGCTATCATCCGCATGTCGCCGCATATTGCACAAACAACTCCAGCAGGTCGAAGATCATACAGTGCATAATTATCACAAAGTGTATTCCACACACTCCATTGTCACGGCGTATCTTTCACGGACAAACAGACAAGGAAGCACTTTAACCGTATCAGTACCGTAAGTCGACCATACCACTGTGTTTAGTATCTACGTAACTGTCTTATGGCCATATTACACATTTGTACAACCCACTGGCCACTTAAAGTACGCGTTCAAGAGTCTCATGGTACTGTTGCAACAAGTACACATGCAATAATACTGGGTATATCTCAGACACGTGTATACAACGACTGCAGTGATACAACACTGTTCTATTTTCCACTGGCAACTTGTGAGACTTTCTTCACTGGTAGTGGGTCTTCTTTCCCTGCACTGCACGCTCGCTAGCACGTGTGCACGAATATCTGGGTCAATTAACACAATAATATGCAGATAATTATGTGATAGCATAAAAATCAGCTCTCTTTATTATGAGTTCCGATAATTGATTGCGTGTGTTCAATTAGTATTGATCAATTACAATTTTATTATAATGCCATGTGAGGATACTGTTATTGAATGACTGAGGGCTGCCGGCTGGTGTGAATTTATTGTTAACAATTTTTGTTGTAGTTGTAACCAATATTTTGTAACCTTTTTAAAATTTTGATTTAAAAGTGTCCATGGAGTTTCTTGCCAGTTCTTGTTGTTTGAGTTTGAGTTTGTTTGTCATAATAAATTTAATTCAAAAGTACCCGTTATAGTTCGATGTATAAGCATCGACGAGGTTCCATTTAACATGTGAAATCTGACTTTTCCAAAGAAAATACCGTAACAAAAGGACAGTGGCCTTAGTCCTTGACATTACCAATACGCAGTGAGCAAGGAACTGTGTCCCGTAGAATTCTCCTGAAATCCATGAGTGGACCATCTTCGAGCCTTATAACATTAAATATTTTATGTTATGTAAATTAAAACAGAAGCCAAATCATTACTGTTTGCCTGTTCCTCTTTAGGCTTATATGTACCTTAAAAGTGAACTGATTTTAATGGCAGTTTCACTTTAAAATTGCTCAGAACGTAGACCCCATACGTGAAAACTGTCACGTACACCTTATTTTAGAATGCGTTTCTCCTCCTAAAGAATGTTTTATTGAAAATTGCACGCCCCTCCACTGCTTTTTGTATACATATTGCAAATGTTTGTATACCTAAGAATTTAAGCGGAGGGGCGTACAGTTAAGTATACGATCTCTACCTTTTAACAGTTATTATCATCTGGAAGCAACCTTATCGCAACGCCGATAAAGATCACTGTGATGCACCATCAGAGGGAAGCAACCTTATCGCAACGCCGATAAAGATCACTGTGATGTACCATCAGAGGGAAGCAACTTTATCGCAACGCCGATAAAGATCACTGTGATGCACCATCAGAGGGAAGCAACTTTATCGCAACGCCGATAAAGATCACTGTGATGCACCATCAGAGGGAAGCAACCTTATCGCAACGCCGATAAAGATCACTGTGATGCACCATCAGAGGGAAGCAACTTTATCGCAACGCCGATAAAGATCACTGTGATGCACCATCAGAGGGAAGCAACCTTATCGCAACGCCGATAAAGATCACTGTGATGCACCATCAGAGGGAAGCAACTTTATCGCAACGCCGATAAAGATCACTGTGATGCACCATCAGAGGGAAGCAACTTTATCGCAACGCCGATAAAGATCACTGTGATGCACCATCAGAGGGAAGCAACCTTATCGCAACGCCGATAAAGATCACTGTGATGCACTATCAGAGGGAAGCAACTTTATCACAACGCCGACAAAGATCACTGTGATGCACCATCAGAGGGAAACAACCTTATCGCAACGCCGATAAAGATCACTGTGATGCACCATCAGAGGGAAACAACCTTATCGCAACGCCGATAAAGATCACTGTAATGCACCATCAGAGGGAAGCAACTTTATCGCAACGCCGATAAAGATCACTGTGATGCACCATCAGAGGGAAGCAACCTTATCGCAACGCCGATAAAGATCACTGTGATGCACTATCAGAGGGAAGCAACTTTATCACAACGCCGACAAAGATCACTGTGATGTACCATCAGAGGGAAACAACCTTATCGCAACGCCGATAAAGATCACTGTGATGCACTATCAGAGGGAAGCAACTTTATCACAACGCCGACAAAGATCACTGTGATGCACCATCAGAGGGAAACAACCTTATCGCAACGCCGATAAAGATCACTGTGATGCACTATCAGAGGGAAGCAACTTTATCGCACCGCCGATAAAGATCACTGTGATGCACCACCAGAGGGAAGCAACCTTATCGCAACACCGACAAAGATCACTGTGATGCACCATCAGAGGTAACATAACTGCGGAAGGACTGCAAACACTAAGTACAAAAGAATACGTCTTTTACGAATTTAAACTTTATTAGTTCCTAACCGCGTCCAACTGATAGGTGTCAGAAACGCTTTCTGTCGGTGGCCGAAATATAGCCTAATTATTTTTCTGGCCGGCACTTTATTTTTAGATTACAAAATTTTTGAAACCTGTACAAAATGTTTGAAATCCTTTAATTTGTCGAGGGATATGAAGTAACAGAGAGACACTCGTTAAAATACTGTAGAAATAGGGGCTCTCTTTTGAGAGGGAGTGGGCTGTAATACGCCATGCGGGCCCAGTGCGGATTGGTAGATAAAACGTGTTTTCGAATTTTTGGTTCTAGGACATGCCGGTTCCCTCACGATGTTTTCCTTCACCGTTTGGAGAGCAGTGGTTATGACATCATTTACACAAGTAAAATGCCTGTCTGGGTTCGAACCCACGACCACCACTGCTCATTTCTTGAACACAATGACGTCAAGCTTGGAGAGTAATGAATAGAATAGGAAGTCGTTCATGTAGCACCGTAACCTTTTAAAAAAGCGTACCGTTTGAAAGGATTTTTCTCTCACTTCGTGCTTTATCCGGTAGCTTGTTGTTGTCGTGTTTTATTTTATATTCATCAACTTGCAACTTGACATATTTTCTATACAAAAACTGTCAAACCGCAACACTTGTTCCTCAGATAAAAATTATCTGACTAGGTATTGAAAATTCCGCCCTAAATATTGTAGTATGCCTATGCATTGCATACACATGTCACGTTGCTGTATTTAAACTGATTTACATCCGTCACTTCACACATCAGGCCAGGCCCAGTTGAAACCCAGCGTCAAGCACTAGTTGTCTGCCATTTTTTGCTGAACTGGGCCTTTTTGACGCAGCCTTGAGGCACACTTTCCTGCTAATATCTTACAACGGACTTAAAACTTTTCATTTGTTTTTATCTGATGTATGTATCTGGGTGTATTGTGTGTCTTAGTTTTTAGTCTGTGATAAATAACTTTTTTTTCTTCTTTATTTTCAACATCCACGTGGGCAGAGGCGCCAGCATAGCCCAACTGGTTTAGCAATACTTAGTACCTATCAATAATATCAAGCTAGTAGGTAGGTACTCTTGGTAGTAGACAGTTATCTGTAAAACACAAAAGCTTTTCATTATTGCGCATCCTAGGAATATACTGAATGGTAATAGAGGAGATCTTCGCTAAAGATCAATAACCGTATTTTGCATGTCGCTTTTCCGTTACCTATACAATGTCTGAATTGATACACATTATAGAAGTTGTTAGTTCAGAACTGATCGTTTACTGAAACGATTTCTGACATTTTTAATATAGTAAGGGTTTTTATCCCAAAAATAATTAAAACTACGTAAATTACAGTTACACTTCCGCTGTACAGTCAAAATAAACCAAAATGGACGAAGTAGTTACCACACTAGACCCTTATAGGTACGTGAGCGACTGTGTGCGTGCGTAGATTTGCATTATGACCACAATTTTTTCCAACAAACAATATAACTAATCTATTAATTAAACAATATTTTATCTATACATACATATAATAAATCTGTAGAAGGGTCAATTCTGTACATTGAAAATATTGAAAAAATAAATAGCGGGGGGTGTTGCTGGATCGATACCAAACCCAAATATGTGATTAAAAAAATTTTTGTCTGTCTGTCTGTCTGTCTGTATATGCAGGCATCACGTGAAAACTAACGGTTCGATTTCGATGAAACTTGGTATAATTATACCTTATTATCCTGGGCATAAAATGGGATGCTTTTTATCCTGGAAAAATACGTAGAAAAAAAAAATCTTATTTTTCAGTTTTATTCATAGACGTTGTTCTGTAGAACCGCGAACACACGTTGCATTACCCGCAGTGGATAATTTTCCATTTCAATTTAAGAGAATACAGTTTCCTGTAGCTTTGTGTTACACCATGACAATAAATAAGGCTCAAGGTCAGACCCTAGGAGTTGCTGGCGTAGATCTTACCGCGAGTTGTTTTTCACACGGGCAACTTTACGTAGCTCTTTCCCGTGTGAGCAGTCCAAGAAATCTTCATGTTCATATTCAGGACGAGCTCACTAACAATGTTGTGTATGCTGAAGCTCTCAATTAACTTTCTGTCGCATTGTCACGATCACTTTTTTATTATTGCAAACTTTTCGTCACTGTCAATAATTTACTGCTACATGCTACTTATCAAGGTCGGAATTACTATGAAAAAAATACTTACTACAGAACGCGAGCTCAACAGCAGTAGCTCAATAGAGGGATCTCCTTAATTATTATAGGCTTAGCCGTATTTGGGTCCAATATATATTTATAAGATGTCATTGTCAGAGTTACTCAAAATGGAGAAATAAACCATCCACGCGAAGACCGACATCCGCGCGGACGGAGTCGCGGGCGGAAGCTAGTTCATAATAATAAAAATTCAGTGTATGCGATTATAACATAATATTCTAATTGGGGTGTTTTGTGATGTTCGGAGATTTCTTTATTACTTAAATGTAAGTTTAATAAGAATGTAGGTACTATACACATAATACTTCCGGAATAAATTTTCTCAATGATGGTAAACCTGCATTCCAAATCCGTTGCGTAGATTAGAAGAACCGTGCAGCCAAGCACTAAAAGCGAACTAAATTTATAATAATGTATAGTTATAGAAGAAGCAATATTGGCATGCCTAATGCTTTTTCCGGTAGTCAACAATGTCCGGTTGTCGTCAGATGCAGTGATCAAAGTAATTAAGAAACAATTTCTCGTCTGCCACTGCTGCTAGTTCAAAATTACTCCATCCAGTCTAACTCAGGATATGAACGGACAATGTGATAAACTAGTTTACTAGTACCTGACACATGGATGCAATTTCAGGTTTCATTTCCTGTTCTAAACGTACCACTGACAATGTTTCAGAGCTGCCTATAAAAAAACGAAATGGCGTGTTCTGCTTTCTGAGTTTCTGCATATATAAACCAGTCAATTGTGAAAGCTTGGAAGAAGAGGTTCAATTTTGACTTTTAAAACGAGCTAAAAGAGATCGAAATTTATACGCGTATTGGTAAACACGCGCGGTTGCGGCTTACACTATGCGATTATCACAATGTATGCGACTGTCCCTTTAAATTAATTTTGAAGTCATTTTATCACCGGTCCTTTGGAACGTAGACGATTTTTGCTTACGGTCGAATGGCCAGCGGTCCATTCGCTTTGGGCCGTTCTGACTAAATACCCAGATGCCTATATAGCTAGGTACGTATCATTTCCGCAAATAAAAAATCCAACTAGTAAATTTAGAGGCGTTGTTCGTGACACTATTTTGGATATTGCTCCGTAATATTCTGAACTCTTAGATTGTATTTATAATTTATTGTTTTTATTTTTCATTAACACATTATGTCATTTTATTGTAATTATCAAATTGTAAGCGCACATCGCAAAAATTTCATAATTTTTCTTTTTAATAATATGTGGAAAATGTCGTGGGTTATGTATACATTTACTCACTCTGTAGCTCACTGTGTAACCGTTTCTTTCCCAAATAAATCTCCATTCCAATCAGACTCCAATATATCGGTAATAGACCTAGTTGCTAGCCCATCGTAATTACTTGCTAACAATGTTACCGTCTACATACGTAGATATGTTTGTACGCCGCAAATTCGCGTTTCCATCAACTGTCAATCAAGTTTCGATCACTCTGTAATCAGTACAATTATAGACAGTTAATAATGTTTACTGTAGCACTGCAGCAGTGCTATTCTGTAAAAATCTCACCGTGAAAACATAGGTGAAGTGAGCTGTCAGTAGTGTCAATTCCTAGCAAAAACAAACTCACTTCACCTAGGTTTTCACGGTGAGATTTCTACAGAATCGACCGGCTGTCAATGGTGTCAATTCCTAGCAAAAACAAACTCACTTCACCTAAGTTTTCACGGTGAGATTTTTACAGAATCGACTGGCTGAATCGACAAATATATAGGTAATACTAGCTTCTGCCCGCGACTTCGACCGCGTGAAAGTTCTTGTTCTCCCCCGACCAACCGCGTCGCAGCGCATCGCCCGCCTGCTATAATTTAGTTTCGTTATCTTTCTAGTTGTTTAGGGTTCCGTAACTCAAAAGTAAAAACGGAACCATTATAGGATCACTTTGTTGTCTGTCTGTCTGTCAAGACCCTTTATCTCGGGAACGCGTGGAGGTATCGAGTTAAAATTGAAACGATATAATCAAGTCAACAGTCCCTTGAAGCTATGGAAATAATCAAACTTCTACGTTAACGTAAAAAAAAGATACGGCCGTTTGTGCCGCAAAAAACGTATATTTCGACACTCTTAAGGCAATCTAAATTTATAGGGTACTTCCCATTGACCTAGAATAATGAAATTTGACAAGAAGCAAGGTCCTATAGCACAAGTGAAGGAAAAAATCCGAAAACCGTAAATTTCGAGTTACATTTAAAGAAAAATCCCGTGATGATTACATACCTACAAATTTTCTACCTACGGAACCCTCGGTGCGCGAGTCCGACTCGCATTGACCAGTTTTATTATTTTTGCTCGGCTCTTAAGGGGCGTAATAACCTTCCCAAGATTTTTTCGAATCCAACTGGCAGTTCCAGTGATTACTGCGTTCAACCTAACAAACTTCAGCAGTATTACATTAGTATACAGGGTTAGTCTGTGTGGTGCCGGACTTAAAGAATAGCACCACCCCATACTTCCCGTGGGTGTCGTAAAAGGCGACTAAGGGTCGTACCGGAGAATGGGCAGCAGCGTTCTCTATGCATTCCACCACCATACCATACTGCGATCGCCAACCCGCCTGCCAAGCGTGGCGATTATGGCAAACCCCCCCTTTTGGGGAGGCCTATGTCCAGCAGTGGACGTATTTTGGCTGAAATGATGATGATGATGAAGACAGAGTTATTGGTAAAACATTAACAACCTCTTAAGAGGTCATTGTACTCATCATTATGAACAACTTTTACTATGGGACCAAACGAGAAATCGTGAAAAAGAAACAGCTGTTCCCTACATTTAAGTTCGTATAACTCGTCAAAATGTAGGGAACGCCTGTTTTTTTTTTCGCGATTTCCTGTTTGGTCCCATAGTAAAAGTTGTTCATAATGATGAGTACAATCACCTCTTAAGAGGTTGTTAATGTTTTACCAATAACCCTGCATAGATTGATTTTGGCAAAACATACAATCGTATAATATAAATTAAGGCTTGCAATCTCGCTTGACATTTGGCACGTTCATAGAGTTTCGTAATTATTGGAGGCTTAGTTCTTAGTGAGCTAACTGAGAACTTGGGTGCGGTGCTTGACTCATCAAGCACTGTTATTGTTTACTTCACTGTTGACTACGATAGTTTTGATATCTTATGGGTGAATAACTATGATTGTTTTGTTGAAATAATCCATCTGTTTAGCTTACTTCCAGTTTGATTGTTTTAGGGCTGAGTTTTCAATCGACAGGTATTTTTTATTCGTGGAATAAAATTGACGTCTGACAGATTTTGTATGGAGAACTGTCAAAAAATCAAAATTATTCCTCCGATAAAATTACATGGGAAAAATCAGCTTACAGCTAGAAATTATTTAAAAATATCGAATGTGCAACTTTATTAACCGTAAAACAATAATACCTTGTAGTAATGGATCCACACAGGGTATCCGTCATGTTTGCCCTTGCCGTACGTTAGAATTACATCACCCTTGTTCATTACAATGTCCAGTACAGTCGTGTTCGCAGGCATCCGCTGACATAATAATGGATAATTATTTGAGTCCGTTGACAAGCTACTGAAGATGGGCAAGGACACCAATTAACCCATTTTTAATGGATTAATCTAGTTATGTCTGTTAGGGCTGGTTTAATAACGTCAGATATCATTTAAAATCCGTGGAATAACATTGAGTTCTGATATTTTTTGTGTAGGTACCTAAATGGTAAACTGACAATAACTAAATTCGCAAGTATTAAAGTCTTATCCTGCGAATTGAATAATTAAGTTTTTCTTAGAATTCGCCCTAAAAACACAGACGGTACAATATTCATCATCTGCCTAGCCATTTCCCTACTATTTTGGGGTCTGCTTCCAGTCTAACCTGATGTAGCTGAATACCAGTATACCTATTACATGTAGCGACTGCCTATCTGATCTCCACAACTCAGCCTCATCTGAAGGATAGAATAAGCGAATGAAATTGGTATTGCAGATGTTCTTATTATGTTCCAAAAGTATCTGGTGAAAGTGTAAACAAATCCAGTTCAAGCTAAATTCTTACGCAATCACGTAATTGAAAATAATAATTCCTTTGAGTGAGTGATTGCGTAAGAATTTAGCTTGTTACTAATTAGTAACACATCATCATCTGCCTAGCCTTTTCCCAACTATGTTGTGGTCGGCTTCCAGTCTAACCGGATGCAACTGAATACCAGTATTTTACATAGGTCTCAGACGGTTCGATACTAATTCTTGTTATTCGTTAGATTAAATTAAGTTGTTACAGGTTTTCTTGTTTATCTCTCATAACTTTTTATTTTTTTGTTTTATATTTTGTTGTATGTATGTATCTAAGTATTTATTCTTATATTCTAGTTATTTTTCTAACTTGTTTTCTGGTATTGCACCTACTGTGTATTGTCTCAGCATCACCCTAAGGTAGACTGGTAAAAAATGCCCAAGGCATTAAGTCTGCCTTTGTACAGTTTTTACTTGTGCATAAAGTTTTAATAAATAAATATTTCTTAGATCGAGATATTTCACAGTCTGCAAACTTATCATTGTCCATGGCAGGGCAAAGACCTCGTCTACTAAAAGCGACGACCATACAAAGGTACGAAATTAGATCACAATTGCCTCGCTTGATCCTCGTGTAGGCGATTTAAGTGTTTTGATCAACTAAAGACTTTCAAATATTTACTATTTATTATTATTAAGTAAATACTACTGTAATAGGTATAAATAATTTGTAGGACTAACATGCTATGAGCCTTCAAAGCCGGTTTTTAGGGTTCCGTACCCAAAGGGTAAAAACGGGACCCTATTACTAAGACTTCGCTGTCTGTCCGTCTGTCCGTCTGTCTGTCTGTCACCAGGCTGTATCTCAAGAACCGCGATAGCTAGACAGTTGAAATTTTCACAAAGTATGTATTTCTGTTGCCGCTATAACAACAAATACTAAAAACAAAATAAAATAAATATTTAAGGGGGGCTCCCATACAACAAACACGACATTTTTGCCTTTTTTTGCTCGATATCAAAAATGGCAACAGGTAGGCACTTGAAATATTCACAAAATACTCAATTGTATTTTAACTTTAATAATAAATAATAAAAATTAAAATAAAATAAATATTTAAGGGGGGCTCCCATACAACAAACATGTTTTTTTCGGCGTTTTTGCCTGTGGTACGGAACCCTTCGTGTGCGAGTCCGACTCGCACTTGGCCAGTTTTTTTTTACTGCTATGTTCTCCTAACAAAAGTTGTCAAGCAGTTTAAGATATATTTAAATTATTTATTAGCCAGCCTACATTAAAATGTGCATAATAAAACAACTGATACATTTAAAAAGGAATTTTGGCAACACAACAAAAGTTGCAGTTTTTAGGAAGTGAAAATGAATGCAGTAGCGTGTGGCGCCATCTTGCGCCGATTTCCCGAATTTTATACCTACACTTCGACTAGGTACGAAATTCATCGCGATCTACGTTCTATAACAACAAGACTGTAGACTATAATAGTGAGACTGATTCTCTGATTAAGGTGCGGTAAGAAGCTTAGGTAATTGATGATAGCATTGCGGCAACATGGCGGCAACAAATAAGGTTAAAAAAAGCGATGCGTTTGATGTTAGTTGAATCGAATACCCCCCAAATAAAAGTAATCTTGCAGTTTTAATTTCATTAAAAAATAAATACATGGCTCAGTGGAATAATTTTTAGGTATTACATTAGTTGATTGAATTCCCTTTATTATCATTACATAAAATATGATAGTTTGTGCTCAAAATTTTGAGAATTAGGTACTTGTGCGACGAAAAAAAATTTGCTCTCTGTATTGTTTATTAGGGTTTCACACCAAAATGGTAAAAAGGAACCATTATGGTGAGACTTAGTCTGTCTGTCTGCCCGTCTGTCACAGCTGGATATCTCAAGAACTACTAATGCTACAACTTGAAATTTAGAATCGTTTTAGATGACGTTTGCCCAACTATTTTGCAAATAAGAATAATTTTTTTTTTTTGTTACTGGGGCTCTGAAAAATTCGAAGTTGGGCTACTAGGGCATGTGGTGGGGTAGGTATCAATGAAGGAGCGCAGTCTGTACATTCCCAAACACTTTTTCTTTTTTTTTAGTCCACATAGTTTTCGACTTTTGATGAAAAATGTAAAAAAATACCGTTCCCCCTCCCATAACTCCGAAGTTTGCAAAGAGAAATATCTGAATTTATTCTATGTGATAGAAGTTTAAGTTTTCTGTTTGGTGTCGGACTTGTCTGTGTGGTGTCGAACTTGTCTGTGTGGTGTCGGACTTGTCTGTGTGGTGTCGGACTTGTCTGTGTGGTGTCGGACTTGTCTGTGTGGTGTCGGACTTAAAGAATAGCACCACCCCATACTTCCCGTGGGTGTCGTAAAAGGCGACTAAGGGGCGTACCGGAGAATGGGCAGCAGCGTTCTCTATGCATTCCACCACCATACCATACTGCGATCGCCAACCCGCAGGCGCCAAGCGTGGCGATTATGGCAAACCCCCCCTTTTGGGAGAGGCCTATGTCCAGCAGTGGACGTTTTTCGGCTGAAATGATGATGATGATGATGATGATGAGAGAAGTTTATGTAAAGATTACAGGAAAAAGAAAACGATGTCTCTAAATAACACACTTTTTCAGAAATCATGAACAAAAGTTACATTAGTTCCAGTTACAGGTCAAGAGATGGCGCTGACCTAAAACTGCAATATTCTACACCGCAGTGTGCAGTGTTAAAATTCTCTGACCAATATAGGCCTCGCCGATGAAAATTTAAAAACATAATTGATGATACGGAAGCCTCGGTGTGGGAGTCCGACTCGCTCTTGCCCGGTTTTTTTTACTTTGACATACAACGGCAATCAGCAAGTTACCTACGTTAAAACTACGTTTAAAAATATTTAAATTGATCGCTCTAAATGTGAAAACCTCCACGAGGTACAAGTGTTATTATAACAAAGACTTAATTTTTTGCAAATTTATTAAGGTTTGTAAAAACTCATAGAGCAAAAGTTTATGATGTTACTAATATAGTCCTGCCAGATTGTTAGTGTTTTAAAAATAACCTTGTATTTTTAACTTTTAATTTGAGATGTTATTTGTATTGATTATTTATCAAAGAGGATAAATCGACGCCATGTTTTAGTTTGTTTATATTTTTAGTTAGGTTAGGTTACCTACTACATTTTAATTTTAACAGTTAGTTAGTTAAATAAGGGCTGATTATTTTGATAGATAATTTTATCAGAGAAATAATTTTGAATCTTGACAGTTCTTCCATACAAAATCTATCAGACGTCAATTATTCCACGAATAAAATTATCTGTCGATTGAAAAATCAGCCGTAAGTATAAGAAGTTCAGTAACTTGCGTCAGATTACTTGAAAAATGAACTGATTTTGAACTTTATGTTGCAGTTGTTATAACACTGTATCTTTTTCATTTATTGCACGTTTACTTTATTAAATCGTCTCATATATATTGTATGTATGTAAGTACGATATTATAATTAGGTATACCCAGTTAAACGAGGAAGTCGTGTGAGATGTTTGCATAAGATACACAGTTCGCGATCCTAGGGTCGTGGGTTCAGACCTGCCACGTCTGATACGCATCGATACTTCCGGTGAAAGAAACCAGAAACATCGTGTTTAATAAATCAACAACTTGCCCTGTTTGATTCGAACTGGGAACCGCTAAGCATGGCCCTGATATCCCGCTCTAGAGAACGCACCATGTGTTAGTTTTGACATCTTCGTAAAAAGTTAAAATCAGAAGTCAATTTAAAAGAGGCTGCACACGTATCAAACCGGAAAGGCATCGGCAACGTATCAACTCGAGCCGTTCAGTATTCTTTGAATGAAACTCCTTACTGCAACGCACACTAATCGGAATTGTAACGTATTCGCCTCGCTCCGGGATAAGCTAACGAACCACGGTGCGATGCGTTACGGCTCGTCTTCCCCGCGCTTCCGGCTCGTCATCCCCGCGCTTACGTCGTCTCTTCGTCCACCCTTGCCTTTCTCACACCTCCCTCGGTCGGCGAGCCGTAAGCGCGGCGTCGCCTAGCCGTAGCCGAGACGACGTATCGGAGCTGCTGATCCGCTTTGGTTACGTGCTTACGTTAGGTTGACGCCTGTTGGACGGCGAGGCGAAAGGCGATACGTTTACGATCCCTTTCCGAGTTGATATGTGTGCTATGACCTTTGGGCGTAGAAATTATTCGTCATTATGAAAAAAAATATGCTGTTTCGTAGAAAAGTGCAATACTTACCTATGCGGTAAAAATGTTTGGAACATTTTTTTTTTATTATCATCATCTGCCTGCCTTTTGCCAACTATGTTGAGGCCGGCTTCTAGTCTAACAGGATGCAGCTGAATACCAGTTTTTTACATGGAGTGACTGCCTATCTGACCTCCACAATCCAGTTACTGGGTAATACGAAACCCCTTGCTAAGACCGGTTGTCAGACTTTCAGACCCGTAACGACTGTCAAAGGTCCACGAATGACAGCCGGGACCAACGGCTTAACGTGGTTTCCGAGGCAGCAGGGTTCTTGGTATGTAAAGATGGTCACCCATCCACGGACCAACCGTGACAAGCGTAGCTTAACCAGAGCGATTGACCCCGTTACCCGTGCTGCTGTTATTTATTACTTAGCCACAACCACCCCAATAATTATTTTTATAACCTACGGAAAATTTCGAATCATCTTTAGAATCATAATGCTGAATTCATTGTTACAGTTTGCGTACTGGATATAATTTTTCCTGTAGATAGAGACATAGATAGACAATGGTGCCGCTTCCCTTGTTCACAAACCAAACTAAGTTTAAGTTCAGTGCATCTTTTTCGTTCTATTTCATTATAAAAAAAGGACAGAAAATAAATTTTAGTTTAGTCCTGTCAAGTTAACACAACGAAGTTATATGGGTCGAAAATGGCCTGAACTGCTTCGAGAAAAGGATGGTACGGCCGTGCCGCTTTTTTGCCCGACTTGGCGGGGGCACTCCCGTGCCCCCAGATCAGCGTCTGACACTACTCCATACAAGTTTAGACGTGATTCAAAACTTGCCTGCTAAAATTACGTCAATTTACGTCAATTTGACAGGACTAAACTAAAATTTATCTTCTGCCCTTTTCTTTTCCTTTTTTCTATTTAACAGAGTATAGTCGTAACATACAATTAATTGCAACTCATTAAATTATCATAATACGAGTATTCTTTCTACATTTCCAATCAGTTCTGTTTGCTATCACACACATCTGTATCGAGGAGTTAAGTGATGTCATGCGAGGAATTTAATATCCTACAGCTGTTGAATTCCTTCATCTCATGGAGGCATCTGAGTCCCGATGGCAGCCTAGCTCTCTGGAGAGGCTGTCGCTTAAAGCTCTGGCCACACCGACGCAAATCCTGAATATGTTAATCTGCACGGATAACATATTCAGCCTATAATGTTCCCACTGCTGGGATACAGGCCTCATCTCTTCGAGGGGGAGTGGACAGTAATCGACCACGCGTGCCCAGTGCGGGTTGGTAGATATCACATGACTTCGAATTTTTGTATCTACGACATGCCGGTTTCCTCACGATATTTTCCTTCACCGTTTTTAGAACAGTGGTAATGAAATAATTTACACAAAGTAAAGCGTCTGTCTAGGTTCAAACCCACGACCTACAACTCGTTAGTCGCGGTAGCATAGAGGTGTAAAAAACATTCTATGCGCGGTAGTTACTACTGGGCCGTCTCTGCTCTCTGCGCAGGATGCGGGAAGAAAGTCACTCGCGCCGATTGTGTCAACTTACTTATTTGGAGTTGTTCAAACTGGAGCGAATTATTAAAACAATCTAAGCGAAGAGTGCAGTCGCGTCCCGCATCCGGCGCGGGGTTCGCTTCAGTTTGATCAGAGCTTAAAAGCTTGCTAACTATCTATGCTGAAGTATTTACGTTTTTTTACTATTTAGCCTTTATTCAACTTCAGCGAGAGTTTGTTTGGATCAAATAAGTAAGTTTGTAAGTCAAAGTGTGCAGACCGAATACAAACATGACATTACGCCTAATGCGTCAAGTGATAGGTAGTTATGTATGTACAGACACATTTCGTCAATTATGTTTTTAAGGTGATATATTGAAAAAATGAGTTATTTTTTTGAGTACTTAACTTGTTAAGTATGTTGAATAGGGATTTAACATTTTGATATATGTTTTTTGACTTTTTGGTCTAGTATCATGTAATGGGAATACACGATTCAATGAACTTTTCTCGATACAAAAACATTGGAAAATTATATGATCTATGTTTTTACTTTTTTCGACATCACGGCGTACACGAGCCTTGAACGCTTAAGAGTTATTCAATGGAATTTACTTTAAAACATAGAGAATTGTCTCAAACTATACAAGTTTAGACGACGTTTGTAAGTTTTAAATAGAATAGAATAGAATAGAATAGAATACTCTTTATTATGTACACCATATTAATTACAGACATAAGGTATAGAAACTGTACAAAGGGTGACACAATGGGCGGTCTTATCGCTAAAAGCGATCTTTTAAAGACAACCTTTGGATGGATTAAAAAGGGGAAGGACAGACAAATATTGCAGGTAGTCTGTGGTGTACCATTTACATAATACAATAAATACATACGTAAAGTATATTATACTAATCTAAATAAATATATACATATAACAATAAACATGAAACAGGAGCAAAGAAAAATATAATGTTGATGTTTAAGGAGAGAGGAAGTGCTTTTTTATCATAATTTTAAAAGCGGACAAAGATTGAGCACGCCTTACCGACACGGGCAAGTCATTCCATAACCGTACTGCTTGAACAGTAAAAGATTTGTCATAGAAACTGGTGGAATGCATCGGCATCTCTAGTCTCAGGTTTTCCGATGACCTCAGATATCTATTATGTGTGTCATGAAGGAACTTGAAACGTTCTTTAAGATAAGTAAATTTAATCATTTACTTATTTTGTTAAAAAAGGAGGAAATTCGTTTTGGCACATAAGTCGTTTTATTCCGAGCACACGCACATTATAGCCATCTCTTTTCTTTTGCGTTTCAAAAGTAATTGCATAGCTTTCGCTCGCTTAGTAGATCAGTACTACGATTTATTTTCGAAGTAGCGCCTTAAATCCCATATATAAGGGAGCGAGCCTATGCTCGCTCCCTTATATACTTCGAAAATGATGGAGGACTGATGACTATAGATCCATCAGTCCTTCATCAGTCAGACACAGCTCGAACTACCATAGGGCAGGGTGGGCAAATAACAGGTATACACTTTATTTTTCAAATAAATAATTATAAAAAATATATAGGTACATTTTTTTTAATACACACATCAAAAGTGTCTAGGGATCAAGCATTTTTATGCGGATTTCTTGAGATTGAGATGTGGCTTTGTAATAAATTTATGATTTTATAAATTTATATGGATCCTTTTTGGTGCATTTCATAATTTGAATCAGGAACTGTGAATCAAATTCGAGTAAAAGATGAAAATCAGCTGTCAATATTTTCCCTATAAAAACATACAACGCATTGAAGACATTATTAGTGCTACTGTTTCCCTACTACTGATTAAAACCAACGTTATTATGGAGCGGCGACGTCATTTAAGCAGGGAAGAAATGCTCAGAGCCGTGGGAATGATAGAAGCTGGTTCCCGGCAACGTACTGTGGCTTTAGCTCTGAATACAAGTCAGAGTGTTATCAGTCGACTTTGGACACGTTACCGAAGCACTGGTACCGTGGCTGAGCGCCATGGAGGACGGTATCGCTGCACCACACGGAGACAAGACCGATACATTCAAATCTTAACTCGAAGAGCTCCAACAATAACCGCCATGATGTTAGCCGTGAGGCTTCATCACTCTTCAGGGAACTTAATTAGCGACCAAACAGTCAGAAACCGCTTGCATGAAGTGAACCTTCATTCCCGAAGACCGCTACGGGTACCACCTATAGCAATGCACAATCGTAGGATTCGATATCAATGGGCTCTTGAACACAGAAATTGGGCAGAAGAACAATGGCGTTTCGTGTGCTTTTCTGATGAGTCTCGTTTTGGTATGAGACTGGATACAAGACGTATACGACACTGGAGAACCCCTGGACGCCAACAGCGATTAAAATCCTGCCAGGAAGTCCATCCTTATAGTGGTGGAACCATCATGGTATGGGCGGGTATTTGGATCGGCGGAAGAACTGAGTTGATTTGGATCAGAGGCAACCTCAACGCTCAAATTTATGCTGAGACGATTGTATCAGACGTCATCGTTCCTCTACAAGTGCAAATCGGTCCCTTATTTCAGTTAATGCATGATAATGCACGACCGCACACCGCAAGAGTTGTAAGACAGACTCTCGCCGCAGCTAACATCAATGTCCTGCCCTGGCCTGCTCAGTTGCCAGACTTGAACCCGATTGAGCATGCATGGGATATGCTACAGAGAAGAGCTCTGCCGAATATGGAGGGTATCCAGTCGCAAGAAGACCTTTTTTTGTTGTTGCAACGAACATGGGCGGCCATTCCTCAGCGTGATTTGGATGAACTCATTTTGAGTATGCCAAACCGATGTTCTTGTGTTGTTAGTGTTCGCGGTAGAAACACGGATTATTAATTGTTTAAGTTACCCAATAAAATTTTAAAGAAAACTGTTATTTCAGTCTTTTTTTCGAACTTTTGTGTTAGTGGTTCAAATGTCAAAAATCCCTTTATTAGGAAAATAGCAAATTTCTTTATTAATGCAAAGGTGACTTGGTTTATCGTTACTGTGACAAACGAAAACACTTTATTTGATGAATCCTTAAAGAAAATTTTAATTAATATCAATCAGGAGAAAAGTTATTGCAAAAATATATGTTGATCCCTAGACACTTTTGATGTGTGTATATATTATAGTCTTTAGGGCCGGCAATTAAGTATGGAAAATAATGTCAGACATATGTCGACCTCTAGCAGCATGGCAGATGTGAACCCTTTTCATAGCGTTTTTCATGAAATTTTCACACATTTTGTGCGTTGTCTCAGTGACTGTGTCTCGGATATTTTGTTTTAATTGTTGAAAGTTCATTGGCCTGTTAGCATAGACACGTCCCTTTAGACAGTCTCACAGAAAAAAGCTAGGAGCTGTTAATTCCGGGGATCTTTGGGGCCCATCAATGTCACCATTTCTCGAAATTAATCGACCCGGAAACATTCTTTTCAATGTTTCGATTGTGGCTCGTGCCGTACGACATCCACACAAATGTTTCCTAAGCCCAACTGATTCGCTTGATGTAAGAAAAAAATGTAAATCATCTCATGGTACCGATCTCCATGCACTGTAACAGCATCACCCATAGCATCTTCAAAGAAACAAAGCCCAATTACCCCTCCTGACCAAATTCCACCCCAAACTGTTCAATACATGATTGGGTTGAGTAGAATGTTTTAATAATTAAAACACGTTGTTCAGTCGTAAAACGCTCAATAACAAATTTGGCGTATCTACACAAAATAATTTTCGTGAAACAACTGTCATATTTGCCGCCAAAACAAAGTGGCGGCAAAAAAACGTTGCATACCTCCAAGTTGCCCACAACTTGGAGGTATGCAACGTTTTTTTGCTATGTAAGTAGTATTTTATCTGTCCCTCGCCACCTCGCATTCTCTCCGCGCTAAACGCTCTCTTGGATGCTTAATCTGACTGTGATGAGTTCGCGGATGAATGGAAGACGATCATGCCAGTATGTCTGGAGTACGATGAGGTATAAATGAGTATATAAATCTTTCGTCTTATTTTATCTTTAGTTTTAACGTAGGTAATTGGCTGATTGCCGTTGTACTTATGTCAAAGTAAAAATAAGACCTCATACACACGAGCGGCATGTTGCCAATGGCAGAGGTAACTGCAGCTGACGACACGGGGCGGCGGCATCCGTCAACACTTCCACGGCAGCCGTTGACGCGTTAGCGGCAGCCGTCGACCTATAGCGACCCTTGCCGCTGATCTTCGAAGTTGAAATGTCGACGGCTGCCGTCGACGCGTCGACGTTTGCCGGCGACGCGCGTCGACGGCTGCAGTTACCTCTGCCGTTGGGAACATGCCGCTCGTGTGTAAGCGCTCTAAGTGAAATGGTTCACACCAGTAAAATAAAGCATATAACTATCATATAGGTACATCTATTACTTGATGTTCCCTGCCGGACGTCGATACCGAGATCGCTTGCACTTCAACTCACCCCGGAAGAGATGAGCGTGAGAATACTAACATACGTAATCACACGGTTGCGATTCCCTAGCTTGAAAAGTTATATAATTTGACCAAACTCGGTCTGATGGAATAGCATGGATGATTCAGACTCATACCATGCGTCCTAGACGAAGCGAATGTCGTGCGTATACGGTTATACGATCATTTACCTGAATAATGACGTATACGCGAGGTATCACCTCGCGCATACGTCATTATTCAGGACCGCGCGAGTTAAAAAAACATCTTAGTTTTGTGCCGTGATCATGTGGGGTATGAAAACAAAGGGTTAGAGGATATGATTCCAAAACAATAACGCAAAAAAAAACCGACACAGCTAAAAAGCTTAAAACTAGCTCACTTTTCGAGCATTCTGATGCAGTTGTACTTTATTCAAATCTGCGATGGAACTAAATAACTGATTTTAGTTCAATCTCAGATCACACAGTTTACCTTTTTAGGGTTCCGTAGTTCCTACAAGGAACCCTTATAGTTTCGTCAAGTCAGTCTGTCTGTCTGTCTGTCTGTCCGAGGTTTTGCTAAGAGACCTTTAGTACTAGAAAGCTGCAATTTTGTAGGAGTGCGTATATTAATTACGCCGACAAAGCAGTAAAATAAAAATTTTGAAAATTTTTTTTTTAGGGTAGCCCCTACACGTGAAGTGGTGATGAATATTTTTTTCGTCGTCTACCCCATCGTGTGGGGTATCGTTGAATAGGTCTTCTAAAATTACCACCATTTACGAAATATTAAACTTTAAAGTGCAATTTTTTGTTCCAGTAGGGCGTCCCCGCCCTCTAAAACCTAAACTGCTGGCTTGAAAAATCTGGAAAAATTCACGATGATAGTGCATTTCATGAACTTTAAAGTAAAAGTATAGCGGTTAAGATAACTTTATTAGTTTAGCAGTAATAGTTGTTGAACTTGGGTGTTGGATAATTTTGTACCAAATACAAAATCCTTAGCATTAATATTTGAAAGTGACTGTTTATAACGGGTAAAGACTTGCATTGAAAAAGGAAATATGATTTTTTTTTTTATATTCAGAATAAAGAACAACAGAATCGTACGAAATTGAGATAACGGGCGACTACGGAACTCTACACTGTGCCTGGCCCGACACGCACTCGGCCGGTTTTATTAATTCAGCTGTTTATTAGATATCGTGAACCGCGTGCCCATAAGTAATACAAGGAAATACATAATGACATTAGTTCAAAATCGTTCTCACGTCTCTAATTAAAGTAAACTACACAAGTTACCTACTAGTAGTACCCGAACAAAAATCTAATTTACACTGCAAAAAATAATAAAGAAACTATAAACATTTATTAGACTGCGTAAAAATGCATTAGCACAGATTTAAACTGAGCTTAACTCATTAAAGTTGTTTACCAACATATATTTATCAATTCAACAAAAGCATGAAAAACACGTCCACGTGTCCGTAGACACGACAGGACCGAGAACAATGCAAGTTACACTATTCCTAACAGCGGCGGCGGTGCCTCACACGTCAAGCGAGAGAACTTCACAAAGATTTTTAAAAGCATTTTTAGTATTATTTTACGTAGGTATCTGGGGAGTTGTTAGGATACCGTGTCCCTAGCAAAGGTTGCTAAGCAACGGCGTACAGCCTCATGGAGTCATGTCTTTATCAATGTGTTGCATAACGCTCGCGGTCAGTGACCGGGAGCGCAGGCCCCCGCCCCTCCGCCCCCCTACCGCCTCGGCGCGCATGGTGTCCCCAGTCCCACCATGTCGTCACCACGCTAGGTTAAGGTCGCGTCAGATGAGCCGACTTCTCGCGGCTCGCGGCAAATAGATCAAGTTCAGAAAACAGCTGACGGCTTATCATGTCATACATCCAACATCATCTACGCATGATTACTTTATTTTGTAGGATTACCTACCAAAGTTATTTAGGTGAACGATGGGTCAGAGTTATAGATGGTTAGGAGGTGTTAGTGAGTTAAAGTTCCAATTAGTTTAAAGGTTTTCTAAACTTTAAGTAAAAGTAAGTTTTACTCAATAACATTTCTCTTATAGGTATTTTGGCCAACTCGGTCAACAAGAGTTATGTGTTATGTGTTTATTTCCACGATGCAGTTGCAATGACATTAATTACGTAGTTAAATAATAGCTTATCGTAAATGTTCTTATTAAACTTCACAACTTTTATTTCAGTTTTAATAAACAGTTTCACACAATTCAATATAAATGAAGCAACAAGCAGAAAGAAAACAGCAAGCGAAAGGATGTGAGAGTCTCATCGGACAGAATGTTTAGGTTAGCGTAATATTTTACAAAAATAATAATAAGAACCAGTTAAATAATGTGCGAACCGATTTCAATTAAAATAATTGACTAAAACCAGTTTTCATCGTTCAGTGCCGAATATGTACATTCTAATGTTATTTTAATCAGCTGTTAAAACACACATGGGACTTCATAATTACGTTGATTGCTTGCAAAATAGTAAAATCTACCAACTAAAAGTTCAAAAACTTTAAAATAATGCTTCAGTATACAACATACTTCAGGTAAAGCATAAGATTTTCTTTCACTTACCACAACACAACCGGTAATGGAGGAATGCGAGAATCTGTCTGGAGGAGCCTTTAGACATTTGCAATAACTTCCGAGTAAGGAACTATCTAACTAAGTAATGGTTTCTATAAATGCAACTCAACTGATCCAGCTTGTAAGCTGAGCGCATAAACTACAACTCAAGTTTTCCTACTATCTATCTATATTAACAGTAAAGATAAAAAGTTTATAATTTTATGAGTTTTTAGTTTATGAATTTATAATCTCTGGAACTACCTGATGGTTTTCTTTTTGTATTTCATTACTAATATTAACTCTGAAGAGTTTTTTTTTTGTTTCTTTCAACACGATAATCTCTGGAACCACCAGTCGGATTTAAACAATTCTTTTTGCATTTGACAGCACTATTCTTGAGGAAAGTTATATGCTTAGACTGTTAGGAGTCGAGCAAAGAAAAAAGTCAGAAAGAACGCGAATCGATATCGAAGTAATACGACGGGTGGGTCAGGGCAACAAAAAAAAACTGTTTTTATTACATAGGCCCGAAGACGAAACAATCTAAACAAAAGAAGATCGCTATTTAGAAAGACATAAACAAAGAATCTTCAAAGTTCCCACGCATATCTTCGCGTGTTGGTAGTGTATGTTTTTCAAGCAGTAATGACCGTACGCTTCGAAACCAAAACAGCCTTCGTAGTTCCAGCAACCATTTAGCTTTTAGACTGAGCATAGTTGTACCTACAAGAATCTTTAGGCGCGTGGACAAAATTGGAACTAACGCCGCCATCTCTTCTTTCAATACATTTCACAAAGCACTTGCACAAATATTTACCAACAGCTCCCTCAACGTAATTTGAGCGCCAAAATATCATAGTAGCATTGTAACTTGCCTGATAAATATTTCGTCACCCAACGCTAGAATACGTGACAGTTCTAAGAACAATAATAAAAATATTCAATACTTCTCCTCAAACATAAAAAAAAAAAAAACTTCGCTTTCGCCATGATTTGTACCGAGTGCGATCTTTAGTTTGATATCATTTCCATTGCCCAGCGACTATGTGAATGGTTGGATCGGTTTATTTATAAAGGAGCGATGTATGGGGAATAGGATGAGAGTGTATAAAATTTGCATTGTAGTGTAATACCTCGGTCATAAATACCTAACGGTACCCGCAGAGCGTTCGGTGCTAATTTTCGCCCACAACTTGCTTCCGCAACTTAGATCTTTGTTTTAACATGCAGTTACTTTACGATATATTGTGTAATGTTTCCACGACCCAGCTGATAAGTTTATGTATATTCTTACGTTAAAAGATCATCAAACTGCTTAATTTATTCATGTTTATTTTATTTGTTAGCTACCGAGAACCACAATTTCGTGGGTACAGTTTACGAGGTTTAGTGTTATTTAAACTTACACATAAATCATCATGTAGATAATACTAATTCGTAATAGTATAATTAGTAACCCTTAAAACTATTTGGACTCTTGATTGTCAAAATCTAAATCACGTAAACCAGCATCCAACACTTTTAAATATTAGGTAAATGGTAAAAATCATAGATATTTATGAAAGCAGATTTCTGGTAAAATGTATGTGTCTTACGAATAAACAATCAGTTGAACCTGAATAGGAACGGTATACCAACAAAAAGGCACAGGTATTCAAAGCAGATAGCTAATAGCAGATGGCCAGCGATTAATTGAAGCCTACGTTTATCTCTGGCCCAGCCCAGCTCCTCATACACCGCTACAATTCCAGAGCACAGGAGAATATTGCCACAATCACGGCGTTCGCGCACTTACATATACATAGCCCACGATTACCATAATCCCGACAGCAAGCTGAATATCAAAACACTTTTTGAAACGTCAACACATGATCGAAACACTGAATTATTTTACTGGTAGATTTTTTGCAAAAAATGACAATCGGTCTGCTAAAAACCAACCAGTTTCCGTTAGCTACCTGAAAGACATGTATCACTTCGCAGCCTTTCATCACGTAGCTTACTTACAACAAGCTAAAATAATTATTGCATCATACGAAAAGTGACAGTAATTTCCACAGTCAACAACATAACATAACTTCAACATCTCCTGAAACCTATCGCATAGAACCGATGAGACTGTGTGGTAACATTAGCATAACAAGTGTGACTTGCTGTCGGCGTGTACGCATGCAGCAGTAATAACATAATCACAACACACCTTGTTTCGGCGGCTGCGGCGGCGCTTGCTCTTTGCTCTCGAAGAACGTGAGCGCAAAATTGTCGCCTGTCTCTATGGCGAGGGGCGACGATGCGCGCACGCACGTCGCGGGTCGACCGCTCCACACGTCCATATTCCGAACATGTCCGGCGTGCTTCGGCAGTCGTCGGCTCGCGTCCGCCGGCCCTCGATACGACCCGCGCACTGAGCTTTCTCGAGCTTGACTGCTTGTGCCTTCGGAATAAGTGGACGCTGCCGGCGGCGCCCGCGCACCGCACCGCTAAACGGAGCAGTGAGAGTTTTTTTGAATTCGGTATGGTGTCTTTTTTGTAGCCACAACATAAATAAGATGTACTCACACTTGCTGCGGGCTGTTGTGATCTCGATGGCAAAGCTTCACGCTCGCTGGCAGCACTAATAGATTACGAGGAGTTAATGAGCGAATTAATTATAACCGCCGATGACTGATGGCGTGTTGCGTCTTTAAAGGACAGAAGCCTTCCATATAAGTTTGTACTCGTAAAGACATGATATAACTTCGTAATCTTGGGTGCAGTTGCAGATACCGAGTCTAAGTTATAAAATTGTAGAAAGATTTTCTACACAGTTTCAATCAATCAATCATTTATATTGTTAACATAGGTATGGTTACAGATAGTTTGTTGTCTATATAATTATGTGCACTATGCTTGCCAATATATATGGCGTACAAAATTAACATAAAATACTTCAACGTTTCGAGAAAGACACGGCTGACAAAAAAAATAGGATTCAGCTCATCCTGATGAGACCACTTCTCTCCTCCACAGTCTTGAAGCATAGGTTTCTACCGAGAGCTAGGCATTGCTCTAGGTCTGAGTATCTTTGACGGAAGAGTTATAAATATCAACTCTGCCGCCGCCCTCTGGCACAGAGAAATGTGAACCTCCATAGCATAATTTTAAGCTATTTTTTGTCCTTATGCCAAATAAACGCATTTATCTTCTACTTCTTTCTCATACATAAGCAGTCGTCTGCTTCGTTGATCTAGTGGTCGTAACCACAACTACTGAACAAAAAGTCCTAGGTTTGAAACTCAGATAAAGAAAGAAAGAAAGAAAGAAAATACGTTTATTTGCGGTAAACATGACGCAATGAAGAACATAAACAAAAAAAATAAGAAAGGGTTGGGGGAAACAGATCGGACAGTGTTGTTGGGTTTGGGTCTGCCTACCCCTCCGGGGAGGCATGTTGTGTAGTACCTATGTATACCTACTAACTAAATATTACCTATGCAGTTGGTAGCCATCATAGTGCTGACACTACAAAGGAACTGACGTATTCCTTTGTTCGAAGTCAAGCGCATATCGTAGGTACTTGTGTTTGCGCAATTTGTGTTCCACTCCTGCATCTACAATATAGTACCAAAGACAAAACAAACTTTGTTAGAGTAGAGCTTTCTTTTATATCAAAGCCAAACGCGGTGTCCTGTCAAATACCAAACATTTCCACAAATTTTATTATTCTCCTCGCTAGCTTGGTAAAGGCATTACCTGGCTATTGTTAAAAATACTGCTTTGTTGGTCTAGAGATGATGCCATAATTAGTCTAGATGATTCCCTGGATAAAGTGTTATTGGGTGTTCCATTAGAAATTATTCCAGTAACAGCCAGTACGTACTGGAATAATTTCTAAAGGAATACCCAGTGCGTCCAGTAGCATCAATGTGCTCGCCCCTATTACATTGGAAATTGGACATAAACATACCTGGCGAAAACTGCGTCTTACTGCTCATCTCTGCCGAACCCTTCGTCCTTCTGCCCAAACATCACGCCTTTGTTCCTTACAGGCGTGATGTTATGTTATCCTAAGTAATGTTAAAAATAATAAAATAGAAAGGTTCCATGGTAGGGACTTTTCCTAGAACCCTTTTTGGAATCTTTAGGAATATATATAAATATTGCATTAATTGGTCCATTAGACTCCTGTGTCGCATGTTGTATGAATCAGCAGGCCTTTTTACTTTTCAGATATTAGTGGTTCCTGACAACAAAAAATCCATAGCAGTACCTAGAAAACTTATAAAAAAAATTGAGGCGCTCCCTCACCGGGAGTATTTGCCTGTAATGTACCATCGCAGGATTGGATTTGGAGCATCACTATATTACCATTACCTAGGTTCTCCTCACTCACTCACTCACTGGTGAAATGCTCAAATCACGGGTCATACTCTCCAAGTCCGTCAACGAAGATTCGGGCCTCTATACTTCGGAATGATCCCTACTCCCGAGATATATACATTTACGGACGGGAAAAAACAGATCGAGAATAAGGACAACTGTCAAATCGTGTCGTGATTCATTCTTAGTTCGTGCCTCAAACTAATCATATACGTCCGTCCTCCTGAACTGTTACATTGCAGGCGAATGCTCCCGTTGAGGGAGCGCCTTTGGTATCCAAAAAATAATACAATATCTATCCAAATTCATAAGCACTTTCACCCATTAGGTAAAAGAATGGCAATGAGTTTTAACCCAGTCCTAGTCAACACTATGTCTATCAGTTGCACTTGACCGATTTCCAAAAACCATGACTGTCACGTCACTTACTAAACATCAGCGCCGATATAAATATATACGAGTATATATATACAGCTATTTAACTTTTTGTGCCATGGATGATTTAATTCGGTTTCCGACGGTACGTATCTCGAATGGCTTACATAATAAGTTCACCTATAACGTATAACAAAATGGCTGTGATTCGTAGATCTTTGACAGTCGTTACGGGTAATTAGTCAGAAGCCCAAAAGTCTAACCAGTCTTACCAATGGATACCGTGTTACCCAGTTACTGGGTTGTAGAGGTCAGATAGGCAGTCGTTCCAAGTATGATTCTATATTCAAATTCAAAAAATATGTATTCAGCTGCGTCCTGTTAGACCGGAAGCCTCGAATCTGTCCTTCACAACCTAGTTACCGGGTAATTCGATATCCCTTGGTACAGTCACGAGCATAAGTATGTATACACTTGGTTTTATTCAAAGGCGATTTTCTCCTTTATTTTTGAATGAAATTTTATGTAATTACGAACATAGTATTTTCGAACCTATAGGTATAAGTAGTGTCGTATTTTAACTTTGCATTCGTTATTTCGTGAAAAAATCACAATTGAAAGTTGCGAAGTGTTGACATATTATTGCTCGTGACAGTACTTTCGAGCTTCTGACGACCCGTAACGACTATGAAAGATCCACGAATAGCAGCCGGGAATAACAGCTTAACGTGCTTTCCGAGGCACGGAGTACTATACATGGTGAAATTGAAAACATGCGACAAATTGAAATTGGAAATTGTACTCATCGTTATGAACAAGTTTTACTATGGGACCAAACCTGAAATCGCGAAAACAAAATCAGCTGTTCCCTACATTTATGTTCGCATAACTCGTCAAAATGTAGGGTACAGCTGATTTTTTTTTTCGCAATTGCTGCTTTGGTCTCTTAGTAAAAGTTGTTCACAATGATGAGTACAATCTCCCATTTCGGTTTGTCGCATGTTTTCAATTTCAACCTGTATATGCACTTAGTAGTACGGTATGTAAAGATGGTCACCCATCCACAGACCAACCGCTGCAATCGACCGACCCGTGTGGCTATTATTATGTAGCCAAAAGCCCCTAGTACTGTCAACCATTGTATACACAATCGAACGAGGAAATTATCATTGCCCCACACTAAGGTATCACCGTTTCGTGCTAGCATTTACAGGCAGAAATGTCATATACACATACCTTTATTTGGAAACCGATGTTGGAAGCTATACAGGGTTATTGGTAAAACATTAACAACATCTTAAGAGGTCATTGTACTCATCATTATGAACAACTTTTACTATGGGACCAAACCGGAAATCGCGAAAAAAAAATCTGCTGTTCCCTTCATTTATGTTCGTATAACTCGTCAAAATGTAGGGAACAGCTGATTTTTTTTTCGCGTTTTACCAATAACCCTGTATAAATATCAAATAATTCAACTAGGTATAATATAATAGATTATGTTTATTTGAATGTAGGTGATGCTCTACTCTCAACGTTGCATTAAATTCAATCCCATTTTTGGACTCAATTAGAATGTTTTATTTTAATTACTTTTTTTTTACTTAACTAACTTACTAAAAACAGAATAAAATAAATATTTAAGGGGGGCTCCCTTAAATATTTAATCTGTTTTTAGTATAATTGTTCTTATAATAAGAAATACTAAAAACTGAATAAACAACAACAATACAACAACAACAACAGAAATACATCATCTGTGAAAATTTTAACTGTCTAGCTATCACGGATCATGAGATACAGCCTGGTGACAGACAGACAAACAGACGGACGGTCTTAGTAACAGGGTCCCGTTTTTACCCTGAAAAGAGGGACAAGAATCAACAGGAAAAGTGCACAAAAGGCTGGCAGCATTGCCACGTGTATGGCGATGCTGATTCTTTGACCAAAAGACAGACCACCACATTAGAATCTTTTGCAAAAATCCTTGATGGAACTCTACATTCTGCAAGGAACAAAAATATTTATATGTTTTTTCCCCATTTATGGTGGGATCCTGGAATCCTGAAACACAGGCCACGAGCCTAGCTTAGGCACCAGTCTCCCACAATATATACTTACCTGAACTAGGTCTTTGTCGAATCTGTCGAATGTAAAATGATTGATGTATATTGTGGTGAGAAATAAAGTTGATTGATTGATTGATTTAATTTTGACTAGGCCACGTCCTAACCAAAAGCGATTATCGCACGAGTATGCGATCGACGCGATCGTCTGTAAGAATGATGACGTACAAATTCGACTTCATTGATCACGCGAGTTTATCATCTATCTTTCTTCTACATATATAAAACTCAAAGGTGACTGACTGACATAGTGATCTATCAACGCACAGCCCAAACCACTGAAGGGATCGGGCTGAAATTTGGCATGCAGGTAGATGTTATGACGTAGGCATCCGCTATGAAAGGATTTTGATAAATTCTACCCCCAAGGGAATAAAATAGGGGATGAAAGTTTGTATGAAACATTGTCAATTTTAAACCGATCGGGCTGAGACTTCGCATGAATATAGCTACTATGACGTAGGCATTACCTAAGAAAGGATTTTGATAAATTCCACCCCATAGGGATAAAATAAGGGATGATGGAGGATGTAAATGTATTAGTTTTTTTTAAATAATACTTAATGCGAGCGAAGCCGCGGGCAAAAGCTAGTATTCATATAAAAGAGCGCCACGAACAGTTTGGGTTAGGACGTGGGGTTAGGCTTTGGTCGTCAGTCTCATGCTTACCGTGGGATTAAATTAGGCTGTGAATGATGATAGGCATGTCACGCAGTACGTACAAGACAATTGAAAAAAAAAACAATTATTTGCGCCAAAAGTTAAGTTAGATAAGAATTCAAATGCATGTCCCTGCAGAACCTACATAATTATACCATATATGTATAGAAGTAAGAACCTCTGCAGCCGTGCCTTCTCTCCACGTAGCGTAACTACCCACTACACCACTATAAATAAAGTTCCCACTGTGCGAGCGCATCCACGGTAGCCATCGCGTGTTACAAATCGTGCGTACAATAATTCTGATATAAAGCGTCACTAATAAATCAAACGCAAGAGGGAGACGGAGTGTCTACAGCTTTTTGCTCAGCTAATCATGAAGTCACATCTTTCCCTCGGATTAGCCGTCGTAAAATCTAATATCAGAGAATATTGTGGGCCCGTGAAGCGGCGCGTACGCAGCGCAAAAACCACTGGTGGGAATAGTGATGAGCTTGTGAGTATCATTCGATACTTAGGTAGTTACCATCGATTTATGAGTTTTGTTATTCGAAGTTTTTAAACTCTGCTTCTTGCGCCTTTTCATTACTGAATATCGAAATAAACCCTCCAAAATTATATGTGCTTAGTGCTTACCCCCAAGCAATTTGGATGCCAAAGAGTGAGGATTGCCATCCAATGTGGCAGTGCTGCCAGCCTTTTGGGCCCTTTTCCGATTGACAGCGATGCGGACGTAGTTTTTGATGCCCAATGAAGTCATCCTTTATTTTTTTATATAAGTACTTGTACAGTCAACAAAAAAGATAAGTATGCACGATCGTCGGATATCGTTGATGTATAGTAAGAAACCGATGGATGTTGTCGACTGAAATTTTATCTGACAAATGAGCTGTTTGTTTCCTATTAATTAAATAAAATTTTATTCGAGAACATCTATCGGTTTCTTACTAAGTTTTAACTATATCCGACGATCCTGCATACTTATCTCTTTTGTTGACTGTACATAATATAAATATTTAGTGTCAACTTGATATAATTATATTGTACTCAAGATGACCAGCTATTGATTGGGAATAGATTTCCTGCTTTCTTAATGCCGGTCAGCCATGATAATATATTCCTTCTGCCTACCGACTTTTGTAGACCAACACGTATTCAAAATGTCAGCTTATGCCAGAATATTTATGTCGTAACTCGAACCGCAATGACATCGAAAGTGCATTGTCCACAAATTACATTATTTTGCTATTTACACCACAAACTAGCTGCTGGTTTATACCTAAGTGATTTGGACAACGATCGAGTTTCAATCATGGTTGACTACAGTAGGTACCTACCTACGATTAGTGCTGTGCTTAACCAAGTAATTTCGAATAATAATCATGTATCGAATAAAATCATAATCTTGCCAAAAGAGTGAATAAACGGTTGTTGTAGTAGGTAATGTCAGGAAAATTACTTGTTTAGCAAGTTGGCTACCAACTCAAATTGTCCGTGTATTCAAACCACTGTCGTTATTCTTTGACATTTATCTAAAATGGCTATAATACGGCAAATTAACGTAGGGTGATAATTTGCTTCTGTACATAGATTAGGTGTCCATTAATTTAATTCTTTCCTCCTGCCATAATACACTAAACAACCTGTGTTCTCTGGTGTTGGCAACATGAGTATTTCGGAAATTCCACACGGAAGAAGGCACTGGTAGAACTTAGCTTACTTTAAAATTAATAACGATTATGCGTTTTGACTTAAGCTTAAATGCGAATCCACTTTCAATCACAATCTGAATTATTTTGAAAAATATCACTAATCCATTGCTTGTCTGGACTTTAAAAGAGACTGTGACCTCTGAGTTTGTTTCGGCCTTTCTTCTCAGAGTAGTCAGATAGGAAACGCAGACCACATCTAGTTTAAAAAATATGATGACGTGTAAAAGTGTTTGTAAAAACCTACTTATAGAAAATAAATCATTTATCATCTATCATATTTTTGAAAAATCTGTCTGCTCAACAACGCAAATAACGCAATGAATTATGTTTTAAACTGTCGAAGTGAAAGCCATCCCTACTGTTAGTGTGTTACTGAATTACCCCGCGGGACATAACGGTGAGCTAGCGCTTGTGACCACTAAACCAAAAAGACAGTTTTCGATTATTCGAGTGACAGTTTTCCAATATTTCGCAATACACATCACTATCAGCTGAACGTGGCGACGCAGGAAGCAAACCTCTGCACGGGTCGCTGAACCAGGTATAGCTGTTAGAAACACTCCAACAAACCAATCTGCACCCTGCTCCCACAACTTATGACGGAATATCCCATAGCAAAAGAAGTTGTGAGTGTTAGCATCTAATCAAACATGTTTGTGTAAAGGTGATTGGATTCCTAACGTAACAGCGGGTGGTAAAGTCCATTTTGCGTTGCAGAGGGTTGGTGGAAGGTTTTGTAAAGTAGTGCCATTAGCAGATAGGCGGCGGTCTCACAAGATTTGCTGATAACCGGGATTAACTCCTGAATTAGTACTGGATAGGTGCCTTCACCTCCGTAGGTTATCACAGGGTGCCGGTGGGGTATGTCGCGGATGGCTCCATACTTGAAAAGAAAAAAACTGCAAATTACATAACATAACATCACGCTGGGATTTTTCGAAGGGTTAAGCAGAAAAGATACATATAGTTCACCCACATTTCGTTATGTGTAAGAGGAGGCGAGCCTGTGGCCGTCAACCGGGCACAAATTCAGACTCCGGGCTGCTACTAACCAATTCCACATGGAAAACCCCAATAATAGGTACTTTACCCGACGTGGGAATCGAACCCAGGATCTCGCGTTCAGTAGAAGCGCTTGCGACCACTAGACCAGCGACGAGGCAGTCAACTAAAAATTATCTTGATGTTATTATTGTTGACGACTGAAACCCGGAGACAAACATTGCTAGAATATAAGGAATGTCTGTTTATCTCAGAGCCCCAGTTGTACGGGGACATGTCGTGTTATATACTCGTATAACAACCTCATAGAGACGTTACTCACGCAAAACTTCGTACCTATGCAACGTGTGAAGTCACCAAAATGTGTTGGAAAGTCCGACCCTTAAAACTTAAACTATCCTCGACGCCGTGACGGCAGGAATTGGTGTCTAGGTAAAACTTCTAAGTGAACGCAATAAACTACAGAAACAGTTTGAATGGCTTAAGTTATTTATTGTGTTTTAACAACTCCATATTTTCCAGTTGTGTTATAAGTGCCATGTTCTCTAGGGCGGTCTATCTACACAACACATAACACAAGAGAATATAACATCACGCCCGTATTGCTTGAAGGGTTGGGCAGAGCTGCACCTAATAGTACATACATCCACTTTCGCCAGTTAATGTTTAAGTCCCGTGTAATAAGGGTATGAGGAACAGGGTGTAAAGTTTACTCATTCTCCGTAGAATAGGGAGGATCCACCGACCAGACGGGTGTCGTCTCTGGTGGGCAACCACCCGGTGATTCATGTCAAGCTGTTTAGATGCTAGTCGCGCGGTAAACTCTGCTTGCGCGTTGTAGGATTTTGCGTGACGTGAGTATGATGCGTAGGCGGTGTAGATGAGGAGGAAGGAGGAGGAGGAGGAGGAGGAGGAGGAGGAGGAGGTGCAAGCCTATTGCCATCAACTGGGTACACGCGACCTTTGATTCACAATAATGAAAAATGATTGAATGGATAGCTATATCAGTAGGGGAAGACAAAGAAACAATTGATTCGGTGGAAGATGAGATGGCTAGATAGGGGATGATTACTTAGACGATGGCTAATATAGATGTATGGGAACTTAAATAAATTGAAGACATGAAGATTATCAACATAATTTTCCCAAAGTTTTGGGCAGAGGTCTATATAGAAACACCCAAGGGTGAGACTATTGCCATAAACCGGGCACAGATCCAGACTCCGGTCTGAGAATGAGAAATTCCAGATGGAAAACCCAATAACACTTTGCCCGACCTGGGAATCGCAACCAGGACCTCATGCATAGCAGTAACGCAGACCACTACACCAACGCGGCAGTCAATAATCGGTATATCTAAACATATAGACTGTTAAAAGCTTTTAAAAGAGGCTTTCATTAAAATTCCCTGACACTAAAAAGATAGTTTAAAAAAAAGGGAAAAAAGATAGATTAAAGATAATGAGGCTTTTCAAAATTGCATAGAACATAGATAGGCGGTTATGCAGTTTGGGACTAGCTTAAGGAAAAAAAATGTACTCAACACTTTTCCGTAAGCTTAAATTAATTAATAATTCTAATAAATTATTAATTCTACCATGAGAAGAACAGAAATAGTTTTATCGTCTCGCCCAGTATGAATTTGTAACTTCACCATATACACTTAATTGGCACTTAACTGGTAAAAAATACGGTTCTGCTGCTACTATAATTATGCGAAGAGTTTGGCCTGAAATACTGCCTGAAATTATGATTTAAACTTTGTGCTACATCAGCGACATGTAGTCGGAGGCAATATCAATTTCAAAAAAACATAGTATTTCCGTGTCTGGCTGTTTTATGAAAAATCCTGTGAAACAGCTGTGTCACAATCTATGCTCCACCTGTACCCCAAAACATGCAGCCAAAGTGACCTCTTTGCTGCCACCGTGGAAGTGGCGAAGTTTTGGGCCAACAAGATCTGACATAAAGTCATGCCAGCGAAACGAAGTAGGAGAAGATGAAAAACCATAGAGAGAGGCTTCGTTTAAAAAAAAACTGGCCGAGTGCATATCGGACCACGAACAGAGAAGGGTTCCTTAGTTGGGAAGAATATTTCCGCATGCACAGTATTGATTTTATCGACCCCACAAAATAAGTTATTTCTGCGGCAGGGTGGAAGGAAACCGCGCCCAAGGCAGAGCACCGGAAAGATGGTCAGATGCGATCTAGAAGGCGCGATGCAGAAGACCGTATAACTTCATGAGACCCGTCATAGGCGTCATATGTCGCGCCCGTTTAGTAACGCTCCCGTTTGGCAACGCTACATATTACTTTACTATAGAGGTGTATCGCATGCACCAGGTACAGTCAGCATGTAGTTGCGATCCTCAGCTTTGAGGGGTACGACGAAGAAAAACCGAAAATATTGGATCTCAAACTTCAATAGCAAAGTCTCCTAAACATCATAATTTAATGATGGGATCCAACAACACACATGCTTATTAGTCATTAAACTCTTTTTTTTCATCTTTCATTTACATGTATGTGCCTGTGTCACGCGTAGTTATGTTTCCGTAGGTAATTTCATTACACCTACACTCGTTTAGCGGTGCACACAGTAGTCGCCCTAGGGCGGTGCGAGCGGTGCGATGGCACCGGGCGCCGTCATGGGAGAGGCGCTGAAGTCAACCGAAATGCGAGCACCACTGGTGGTCGCATTTCGGTTGATTTCAGCGCCTCGACGATCGGTTTTATAGTAAGTCACAAGCAAGCAAAAGCAAGCAAGCAACTGCATAATTATGCATACAAGCAATTGCAAAATTATGCATATACTTATCATAGGAACATGGTACATAGAGGGGCGCCGCGTTAATATTTTGCACCACCTGAGAAAAATTCTAGGGCCGCTGCCGGGTGGACAGAATACACGTTCTTGCCAATTTTCATCGATATAGTGCAAATAGTCTCCGAGTAAAATGCCTGTGTTACATGCGGACGGACAGACGGACATGTCGAAACAATAAGAGTTCCAGTTTTGCCATTTAGTTAAGGAACACAGAAAAAAACCCATACATAATGACCCTATAATGTTCCCACTGCTGGGACACAGGCCTCCTCTCAGTGAGAGGGAGTGGGCCATAAAATACCGCGAGGGCTTAGTACGTGTCGGTGGATGTCACATGTCTTCGATTTTTTGGTTCATGCCGGTTTCCTCACAATGGTTTCCTTCACCGTTTTAAGAGCAGTTTTGATAAAATGATTTACAAAGTATAGCATGGCACCTACCTGGGTTCGACCACTGTCCTACAACTCGTAAATCAGAGCCGTTACCACTAGCCCACCACTGCTCTAAAGAAACCCTGTGTTTACGTATTTATTTATTACTAGCTTCCGCCCGCGACTTCGCCGTCGAGGTATATCAATAAAAACTATCCCATGTCCTTCCCCGGAATGCAATCTATCTCTCTGCCAAATTTTATCGGAATCTGGTCAGTGGTTTAGGCGTGAAAAGGTAACAGACAGACAGACAGAGTTACTTTCGAATTTATAATATTAGTATGGATTTACATTGTCATATCCATCTTATACGTTGTATTTTGTACTTTCGAATGTCCTAAAGTCCAAACTAGCAGACTAGTAGTCAATTGATCTCGTTGCTGAAGTCAAGTGCTTGATGGGTGACCGACTGACTGTTTACAGATCAATACCCCTTAATAACGCTCATCAAGGCTCAATTATTTGAAGTGCCTTTTGAACGTCATGGTTCAATAGAGGCAGCCCCTGAAACCATCCACTTTTTACTTAGAACATGTTAATTTCCCTTGTTTGGAGGTATTCGAGAAGGAGCTGATGCCAGCCACGAGCGTGACGGATATAAATGTCGGTATTATTGCAGTCGAATGAGACTTTACAGCTTATTGTCTTACCTTACATTTAAGCCATTGGAACACCTCTATAACATTAAGGAATGCAAATAAATATATGAATAATGGCAATGCAGTGGTAACGGCCCCGAATTACGAGTTGTAGGTCGTAGGTTCGAACCAAGGCAGGCGCTATAATTTGCTACTCTCAAAACAGAGAAGAAAAACATAGTGAGGAAACCGGCATGGCCTAGAACCAAAAATTCAAAGACATATGACATCTTAACACCTGCACTGGGCTCGCGTGGCAGATTACAGCCAAATCCCTCTCGAAGAGAGGAGGGTCCCAGCAGTTGAACATTATAGGCTTAATAAGTGTGTTACGTGTCTGGGATGGTAACGCACCTACGACGACATTATTGCAGATAACCACAAGACTTGGTGTAACCACTCGTCATCAGTTTGGCGACTAAAGAGTGTCATGCACGTGTATGTAGCCTATCTAAACCTCAATGCAGTTGAAGGTAAAAGTTCAGGGCAACGCACAAGTTCCGTCATTATTCAAATATTTAAAAAAACAACGGTCAATGTGAATAACTTGAATAATGAATACAAAAGCGACGATACTGACCATACCTTAAGCGACACGTCTTCACTGAAAGGTTCAGTAATATATTGGCATAATATCAGATTAACCCTCGCCTCTTTAGGGCCGTACCAGGCTTTTGCAGCATGGTCTCTAGTGTGGTCTAAGTGGTAGTGCCATTTTTAACCACTCCTAAAACAACCTAGTGCGTTTGTTTATTATGACGACCCCATTCACCTGTAGTTACAATTTGACTACCCAGGTGGTGATGTTATGTTACGTACAGACTTCCCGAAGGCTTAGACAGAAATGTACCTACCTCTAGTATACCCACATTCCGCCAGTTATGTGCCCTTTGTCTATGTGGTATCAACCACTCGCTATGTGCTCGCTATGTCATCCTTATGACCACAGAATACGTTACGATGGTGAAATGAATAGCTGCGCATGCGCAGTGAAGTTGTGTTGTCAATTAATAATGTTTAACTTCTCTTTTGTGATTGTCGTTTAGTTTGGAAACAGCCTCTGAAAGATCTATCTCTCAGTTTTTTCCCCCACAAAAAAATTGTCTACCTAAATAAATTTTCACTTCAAAATGAGCTAAGTAACAGTCTGCCAAACTTATATCAAGTGATTGTATTCGTTGTTATTATTTAAATCAGCAGTTAAGATGTGTTTGACATGTGCTTAGCTAATTGTTGTGTTGACTGACGGTTCTGAAATCGGGAGTTAATCAGCTAATAAATACAATGGGCTGCAAAGAAAGCGGGTCGGTTATAAAAAATGCGATAAGTTTTAAAATATTTGAGCAATCTCTTTAAACTTAAACCTACTTTAAACTTGATTGATTTGTTGATTTCTTGATTTGTTTTACTTTTGTTTCTGTTTACAAATATGGCATTATTGTCCAGAAATTCATTATTCTGATCAAATCCAATTAAAAACATGCCACTAACCCCTGAAGAGTGTACCAGAATTGTGACAATGCATAAAGACGAGCGCAGTTAGCGTTGTACAGCGAAAACTGTTGGTCGCTATCAAATGTTCAAAGAGTGCTCCAGCGATTTGAAGAGACTGGATCCAATATTCGCAAACCAGGAATAGGCCGAACAAGGTGCACGACAGGTCGGGAGGATCGACTTATGGTGTTAACAATGATGAGAAATCATTTTCAAACGGCTGTTAAAGTCAAGAATCACTTTCAACGTGCTGGAGGGAGCAATCTGAGCACGTGTACAGTGAGGCGGCGTCTTGCTGAAGCAAATTTGAAGCCGTTTAGACCTGCAAATGGTCCAAAACTCGAAAGGCAGCATTGAAATTCAAGGCTGAGTACGCTAAAGAACACATAAATTGGACTCTGGTCAAGAGTAATGTTTTGGGAAGAGTCGAGGTTCATGCTATACACGCACGATGGGAGGCAGTAACTCTACAGAAGCCCAGGAGAGCGCTATAACCAAGCTTGTATTGAAGAGAAAGTGCTATACGGCGGAAACTCCAAACACGTGAGGGCTGGAATTTCTTCCGAAAGCCGCACCG
Source organism: Mesoligia furuncula (assembly GCA_916614155.1). Taxonomy (NCBI): domain Eukaryota; kingdom Metazoa; phylum Arthropoda; class Insecta; order Lepidoptera; family Noctuidae; genus Mesoligia; species Mesoligia furuncula. The sequence continues at coordinate 39,435,010 of OU744790.1, forward strand.
TGCTAGTGGTAATAGAAAATGGCACATTAACAGCAGAAAGATCATCAACATTTCAGGCTGCTGTACATAGGCCTCCCCCAATCACCAGCAGCAGAAAGATACGTGAATGAAATCTTAAATGAGTATCTATGTTGGCCCATTTTTTGTAAACATGGACGAGAACGCCATCTTTATGCAAGGTAACGCTCGTCCCCATACAGCTCGGATAGTGTTTGTCTACCTTAAAGATGTCGCTATTACACGCATGGAGTGGCCAGCACGCAGCCCAGACTTGAACTCCATCGTACTGGGATGACGTGTACGTCCAGCGAAATCCCTCTCCAATCACACTTCGTGAACTGGAAGAAGCACTGATGGAGGAATGGGAGAATATTCCATAGCATCGGCTCAGAAATCTGGTGGAAAGCATGCTAAACCGTAAACTGCTGTATTAACAGCTCGTGGTGGCAATACAAAATACTAAAATGTGTAAAAATTACATTTCATACCGTAGCACATTTTTTATTAACTTACTCTTATTCAAATAAACTTCATAATCTTAAACTTTTATGACATTGATCATTGATTGAGACGCTATAAAATTGTCTATAATTACAGTCTTTATTTCATAAAGCTAGCTCTAATATTTTGGATATTATTGAGGTTTTTGTTACCGACCAGCTATCTTTGCGGCTCAGTCTAATTATTCGTCATTTTCCAGCTTCCCCTATTGTGTACGAAGACAAGGTCATATGTTGTTACTTTTGTCGCTAATTTAATATTCCTGGAATACACAAAATCGCTGAATATGTAGCAAGGTAAAAGTCACCAAGTCCCGCCCTTGAATCCGAGTTTAAAAGACGTAACAAGACGGAAAAAATCGCCAACCCGTCTCGAGCAAGCGTGATGGTAATCTATGTTTTTCTTTGTTTGAAAAGAGGCATTTGCCCTGCAGTGGAACAATAACAGGCTGGTATTATCTGTTTATAGACTATCCTGTACACTGACCTCTATAATTGTAATATAGAGGTCAGTGATCCTGTATTAGTAACTATTTCTTCGATGGATAAAATGAGATCATTACCTATACAAAAAAGGTCGTGCCCTAATTATAAACTGCACTGGCCACTTTTGCTTTGAAAAAAAAAATGAAAAAGATGAAAAAATTAATAAAATTGTATTTGCTTGCGTACAATGAAATCGCGATGGAAGTATGCATAAAAAGATTGGAATCTTTAATAAGGAATCACTATTAATTAAACTTCCCATCTTCATCTTCTTATTTTTTTTATTTTTTTTTATTAACATATATGCTTGTCTTTCTGTAGGATCAATTAAAAGAAGATCAATAAAATAAGTTTGTTAAATTAGTGATTCTGTTAGTCTTTACTTTAGTTAATATATATTTTTTCAATTAAAATTTGTTTTCAACTGTACAAAATCTGTTATTTTGCGTTTCTGGTATTTTGCATATCTGGTTTATGGTGAATCTGGTATTTTGCGAGTCTGGTAATTTGCGAATCTGGTATTTAGCGATTCTGGTATTAAGCTGCGGAGCCGTTTCGAGAACAGTGGTGATGAAATAATTTACACAAAGTAAAGCTCTAAATTTTTTAAATGTAAGAACCATGTTTCCGTTTATTATGTTTTTTTTTTTTTTTTTGTTGTTGACTTGAAAGAGCATGGCAGTTGAGAACGTGTCATGCTCACTTAAATGTCTCACCGATGGTGGCGCGTGTGTTGGATTATTCGGTTCCCTACAAAATGGTTGAGCTGGATGGTGCTGATCCACGCGTCATGTTCGTGAACGGGTGCCGTCGGTTGAGACTGGTCATCACTTAACTGCCAAGGCTTATTTTTAATCTTATATTTTGAATTGTTTCTTCATTTGTCTTTTTTTTATTTTTACATTGTTCTCACATATAGAAGCAACAAGAATAATGTACCCAGGATTTTGTAATAACTTGATTTAAAAGAGTGTCCATGGAGTTTCTTGCCCGTTCTTCTCCATAGAGATCTACGTTTTGGAATGGGCAACTAGCTTCAACTTTCTGACTAACTGACAGACTATTTAATTTTGACAATTCAAAAGTGCCTGTACAAGGTTTAATTGAAATAAATGCTTTGAGTTTGAGTTGAGTTTGAGTTTGCTCCTGACAGGGTTCGAACCAACGACCTACAAACTCGTAAGCCGCTGCCGTTAGCACTGTGCTATCACTGCCCCTCACTATTCCTTATTAATTAAGTAAACAGAAAAAGAAATGTAAAACCTTAACTATTCAGTATCTTGATTTTATAGAGCATCTCTTCCTCCGACGTAGTATTAATTAAAACTTGATAAATTAAATGTAACAAACACTGACGCGGGCGTTGGAAAAAATAAGAAGCCGTCAGTGGTTGTAGCTCCTTTGCAACGCAGAAAAGCGAAGAAACCACTCTTTGGTACCGCTTCATTAAAAACGCCGAGCACAAAGGCTTATAGAAACTTATGAGAAACATTGTTTAATAATGTTATAAAACCTTTCAGTGTAAAAATCATTGAAATTCAGCCTATTTAACCGACCCCTGTTTGTGATGTTGTTTCATAACTTTAATTACTTCTCTATGAAGAATATTAAATTACATTTTTTTTACGGTAAACATGACGCGAGGAAAGAACACAAACAAATTGAAGTTGGTTAAAAAAGAATTGGGGGAAAATATGCGTCACATCCGCGCAGACCGGCATCGCTCAGCATAATTTCGAGTGGTTGTGTATTTTAGTTTTACGAGGGTATAAGTAAAACGCCATAAGTCATAAGTCATTTATTAATTTGTTGTCGCCGCCGTACGTAACGATTTTTCTCTTTGTGTGGGATAGGTCTTTCTAAAAAATTGCGGGGTTGATAAACAATTTTTCGATTCAGGGATCCGTTCTTTATTAATGATTAAAACTCTGTAAATACATATGTTACGGTCGCTAATCTTATTTTAATCAACGTTCAACTTAATACTGACCAGCAAATTGCAAAAAAACGTACCCTGGAACGCTCACCCACAGCCACAGCATCAGATCATCATTACCTCAGATGAATAGTGTTCTCGTGCATGGCTTTTAAAACTTGGAGATCCTTATCTAGTTGTGATAACAGGACATCGTTAGCCGCAATTTTCTTTGAACCCTCATCTAGGTTGAGCGGTGAGACCTAAGTGGGATATCCTAGATATCTAACTGCAGAGTGTATTGTTCAGTTGCCGCTCTCATTAGTCTCATTAGGTGTTGATTAGTCCTGATGGGAGGTTTCACGTAATGATGATGATGATCTGATGCAACACGTGAAGTGTAGTCGACCTTGTAGGTAATTGCTAAACCACCGTAATAAGGTTGAATTTTATTTATAATAATAATAATGCGAAGTAGGGGCAGTCCGCTAGTTGGGTATAAATTAAACCAATTATAATCCTTTCGTGCAAACCTACAGGAAAGGTTAACAAGTTAAGATTTTAGTTTTTCGTGGTCTTGATATTTCAAGATCCTGCTAAAAATTGGGTTTGTAAGAGAGAACTTTTTTATGAATTATTTATATTACGAAGTAATTGCTCCCCTGACCAACCAAAATTCTAAGCAAACTTGTACAAACCACCGGAAAATCGTTGTAACAAGTACGTTATAATACTCAGGAATCGTTGTAACAAGTACTTTATATATTTTAAGTATTATCAGAAAAGTTGGCTATGTACAAGATTTAGAAGACATAAGCTTGCCTAGATGTGAAGAATCCGAATGAAACAGTACCTAGTTCTTAATAATTGTCTATCTAAAAATACTTGTGAAAAATACATACTAGTTTTTTTTTTTTTTTTTGACTCGTTAGGCGCCTAATTAAGTATGTCTATCATAATAATAATCTTTTCAACACACTTGCTCGTAAAGTGGCTCTTATTGAACCGCTTTTAGGTCCATAATGCAGTGTATTAAAAACGCGTGCTTTTTCTTTACTTTAATCCACATGTGCTTTATTTCCACAGATAACTATTTACTAGTCGGAGATGCGCGCTTTTTTAATCTCATTAATTCACTTTTTTTTTAATAGTCAGTATGGAATTATGATGAAATAGAGTTCTGTGTGTGTGTATTTTATGGTCTTTGCGATATCGTTTACAAAAAATCTATAATTTATTTATAAGTTGAGGTCGGTCAAACTGCAAATATGCAAAAGGAAAAATAAAGATATTGTCATTCTGTCTGCATTCTTACTTTTACCATTTTTCATACATAAACTACATAAAAAAAACGATCAAATCTTGATATAAATTACTAAAAATTGTGTTGCGACGTGACACTTTTTAGTGCTGACCATAGATACGTATATAAGAATGTGTTGACCGTCCACCCAATTTCCTTATTTCGATCAAAACTTGCATACAGCCTAATCGATATTCGCGATAAATGAAATAAAAAAAAATTAGAAACTAAATAACAACTCTTTTAGCTAACAAAAAGTATTGAAAGTGTTTGCAGAATACCCAATTTATGGAATTAATTTATCATCATTCTCAAACAAAATTTTACTAAGCCTACCTAATAAATATATACTGGGAATTCTGTAGGAAACTATTAGAAATTATCAAAAATAAAATCCACAATATTTATAATAGTTGTTCAATAAATTAAAATAATTCTAAACAGCGAGCGCATTCCGAGTAAATTCAAATATAGAAACATTTCGGCGCGAAATTCAATAAATGAGGTACCTATGGCCTGGGTGTTATTGACTCTGTTTAAGTGAAATGTCCAAAAAACGATTGAAATGACAATAGAAAAGCATAAATAATTATTATAAACAATGCTTATTGTATTTACTGCTTAAAATACTAAATTTTATTTAATTTCCAAGTATCGATTACATTCGTCATAATTATCAATCGAAATAAAAAAAAAAATCGTTTGGAATAATCGCTTTCGTACATCATTGCAATAAAAAAAAACAATAATGGTCGGCGATTTTGAACACAAATTGAGTACCTAGTGGTAATGATTAATACGTGTTATTGGACCTGTGTTTGAATATTACGTTAAGACCTGGGCATTTTCGTGTTGTTCACAATATTTTCAATAATATTTGTCACATTTTAAATCTTACATTTAACTGTGTGTGTGAAATTTGTGAAAAGTAAAATGTAAACACGCACGATTGGCGCGAAACTTCGACATTAGATATCCAAAAACTTCATTACCACTAAGTACTTATTTACTTTAAACTATGGATAAATTCGTCAAATAATTAAACGATGCTGATTGAGACGATGATTCACAGCCCCTGTGGTGAAGTTAGGGTGTTCGAAATCTCCAATTTTTATGTTTTTTAGCCTCGACCACCACTGTCATCAAAATGGCGAGTATCGTATGACTTGAATTTATACAAGGAAATTAGTAAACTTGTGCGCTAAATATGAACATATTATGAGGTGTTTATCCAACACTCCTAATTAACGCACATTCATTAAAATTTAAGATTTGATGTGTAGCATAATTCATTCTCAAACAGGTTCGTGTGATCGGGGCGGATCGGTTTTGTTAGTACCTACCATAGACCAATATATTTAAAATGAGAGTCGGTGCTTTTATTTACAACTGCGCGCGCATCGCTAGTGCTGCTTAGCACGGCGCGCGGAAAAACAAAAACTAGCGCGCCATTTTCCAAAGAAGTTAATATTTAACAATACAAGTCTGTTTTTTCCCTCGCAAGTGTGTTGAAAAACGTCGTATGAAACGCGTGTGCATTGATCATTAGACTCTCGGCTTTCTTATCGCACTCGCCTGCGGCTCGCGCGAATAATACCGCCTCGAGCATAATGATCAACATAGCACACATGTATCATAATGTACTATTTACCAACAGTTTTCATAATCTGTTTAATAATAATACTTACAACGCTAATAAAATGATTAAGTACCTACTTATGTTCACAAGAAGACTTCTCTTAGAACTTATACAATTACTCAATATGTAGGAGGTAATATTGACGACCGATAAACTATTTAACGCTACCTGCGACCCTTAGGACCCGAGCAAAAAGAAAAAAAACCGGACAAGTACGAGTCGGACTCGCGCACCGAGGGGTCCGTACAGTAGGAAGGTATGTAAATAGTTTATAACGGGTTTTTAGGGTTCCGTAGTCAACTAGGAACCCTTATAGTTTCGCCATGTCTGTCTGTCCGTCCGTCTGTCTGTCTGTCCGTCCTCGCTTAATCTCTGTGACCGTTAGCACTAGAAAGCTGAAATTTTGTAGGAGTACGTATATTAGTTACGCCGACAAAGTGGTAAAATAAAATTTTGGAAAATATTTTTTTTTAGGGTAGCGTCCCTACATGTGAAGTGGGGATGAATATTTTTTTCATCATCTACCCCATCGTGTGGGGTATAGTTGAATAGGTCTTCTAAAATGGCTTAGGGGTTGCTAAAATTATTTTTCGATTGAATGCTCCATTTACGAAATATTAAAGTCTAAAGTTCAAATTTTTGTCCCAGTAGGGCGTCCGTCCCCCCTCTAAAAGCTAAACTACTGGTTTGAAAAATCTGGAAAAATTCTCGATGATAGTGCATTTCATGAACTTTAAAGGAAAAGTATAGCGGTTAAGATAACTTTATTAGTTTAGCAGTAATAGTCGTTGAACTTGGGTGTTGGATAATTTTGTACCAAGTACAAAATCCTTAGCATTAATCCTTTAAAGTGACTAAGATGAAGTAGTTGCTTGTTTATAATGGGTAAAGACTTGCATTGAAAACAAAAATATGTTTTTTTTTTTTACCTATTCAGAATAAAGAACAACAGAATCGTACTACATTGTGATAACGGGCTACTACGGAACCCTACACTGTGCGTGGCCCGACACGCACTAGGCCGGTTTTTTGTAATGTATCTGCAAATATACTATTTTCGGATTTTTCCTTTACTTGTGCTACATGACATTGCTTCTTGCCAAATTTCATGATTCTGGGTCAACGGGAAGTCCTATATAGATTAGGATAAGGATGAAATTAAATACGCTACGCCATCCTTACTTAAGTCCCGAAAACAATGAAAATGCACAACATCATAAAAAAACCCAGGTCCCCGTTGAAAGTAGAGACAAATAGCCAATCTATATAATTCCCATAGCATTAATGAAAGAATCAATCAAATACAGGATGAAAATAAAAACAAAACGTATACCTATCCAAATATAACCGCTTAAAAAAAGGTTGTCTTACCTGAGGAGTAGCCTACTGCTACCGGGGAACAAGGCTCCTCCTTGAATCTGCAAAAGGAAACACACCGAATATAATGAAGATTTCAAGGCGAAGGAAACTGCGAAAAACGGTATATCTATTAATAATACATACGGCATGTTGGAAGCGACAGACTGACGGGACGAGTTTGAGTCTGATATCATTCGTGCACTACCACTTGATTATAACACTTTTTCTTCTAAAATTAATACTAAATTTATCCCAAAATATTTCAAACAGACTATAATTATTATCACCTCCAGACGTGGTTATTAAACAACACGTAGGTACAGGTGACATGTGTCACGCCCGGCCTGACTCCCCATTCCCGACACTACTCGCCTCGGCGCCCTGGCTAGCAACGACTTGCCTCATAGAAGAAGTTTCGATACATAAACACGGCCACTAGGTTATTGGGGAGCTGTAGGTACTCTCAAGGACGATACCGGAGTTTTTATTTGTCTTTTTCATCGGACAGTAGCAGACGAGGGCCAGTCGCCGAGTTTAACCATTTGAATTGTAAAACAAATTGACAAAAATCGCTTATGCATTATCCGCCCCGGCCGACGACGGCGAGCGGGGTGCTATTATATTTACAAATTTGCCCGAAACTAGGAATAAAGAAGTGAAAATACGAAAACGACTTGATGTATGTACAATAATTATGTTCTGTTACGTAGGGGTCTCCTGAACCATGATTGTCTGACAGGAAAGAATATCAATATAATATAGGCACTAGTACTATATATAGGTATAAGGTTGCATCTGGTACTTATGTAGGTACTTGTTTTTCCTGAGAGAGGCTCTTGGCTGAGTAATAACAGCCGCATGGATCGGTCATTCAGGTTAACCTAGGCTTGTCGAGGTCATTCCGTAGATGGATGACCATCTATATCATACTGAGGCTACTCCACTGTTTGACATTGTGCATCCAAAGTTAAATGATATAATTTTGACTTATTATAAATTTTTTTCAGATATCGATTTTCCAAAGCACTTTTCTAATTTTTTTACTCGCCTATTAATTAGTTCAGAACGGTGTTTCTGTGCGTGAGAACTAGACGTTGTGCGTGTAGACTAGCGTATAACTGATACTAGCTCTGTCAGACACGAAGCCAGGTGAGACAGCGTGCTTTTTGGCCATGACCACCAGTGAGTTCGAGCTCTGACCAAACCTGAAATCGCGAAAAAAAAATCAGCTGTTCCCTACATTTTGACGAGTTATACCAACATAAATTTAGCGAACAGCTGATTTTTTTTCGCGATTGCAGGTTTGGGCCCGTAGTAAAAGTTGTTCATAATGATGAGTACAATGACCTCTTAAGAGTTTGTTTATGTTTTACCAATAACCCTGTACCTATATTCTTTAGTTCATTACACTTAAACATTGAACCTTTTCAAAAGTCTATTCTTTCGCCAGTGAATCGAATGTCATTTAAAGCATAAACTACCCCAAGATAAGTTACTGACTGACAGCACTATACGTCCACAGAAAACAAATTTGTATTAGTCCCACTACCTATAAAAACAATACAATCCAAAATATGCTCTATAAACGCGGGAATAAAGCACACAACTGCATAAATGCGAGCCGCGGTGAAGCAATTTCCCAGCGTCAGCATATGGATTCGCAAAAGCAACTGTAAATTCGTTCCAGGTATATTCCAGGGTAAGGGTTCCAGGTAATCGTTAGAATTGTTTTCTTAGAAGCTTTTTTTTTCAACTAATATAAAAGTAAATCCGTCCACCAGTTTCATCGTTGTCAAGGGCGCCATTGATTTTCCGGATATGAATTCAGTTTTGAAAATATTTGTTATTTATCATCGCTAGGCGGTGCCATACGTTCGCAATTATAGAGCGTATTGCATAGTTACTGGCGTACTGTAATGCTTGCGGAAGTATAGTTTTCCGTTGTAATAGGTTAACTAAGTACTTAGTGTAACCACGACAAGGCTGCGGAACTCAAGGACGCGCCCAAGGCCAATGTTACAGCCGCTTTACCGCGCTTACAGCTGATAGTATCGATCTACTATCCGATTCCTTTACCTACATTAATTTTGTTGTAAAAAAATTTATTGAATGTGTTTAAATCAATTGTTTTTATGGTACCTAGTTATTACGCGTAATAATATTGAAATGAATACTTACGTATATAAGTCGTCTTCTTCCGATGTCGAGGAGCTGGTAGCCTCACTTAACACCGATCTGCTCATCATTGTCATTTAATAATTATTTTTCTCATTGTTAATATGCACTGTTTAACTGTTTATTTTTGTCAAAACTTGGACACCGCAGCCTCTGGAATGGCTTTATTTACTTATCCTGGTAGTTTTCACTAGGAGTGTTTATGAAGCATGCTGATATAGAATCTATTAAGTTGAATACCTAACCTGTCTGTTCCCTCATTTGCGAGTATATACCTATTTTCGTGGAAATCTCTTTACGCTTTTTATGGTGGTCTTAGTAGGCACGAGGCAACCTTGCACGCGGGGAAGTCTAGCTCACATTTACGCAACAGGGTTTGTAATTACATAATTTAATAAAATGTTCGATTGTTCACAATTTCTATACAAATTGAAACAATATAATTTCTTCACTGCTTCTTTCTGTTCCAAGTTGGCGACAAAATTCATATTGATGAGGAAATAAAACACACTTAAAACAATGTCGAAACACTTGTCCCACAGCTTTAGAATTCAGGAAGCCCACCAAACTCTTATTTTTATATTTCTCTGTGTAGCTACTTCACAAAAAACACATTTCTATTGCCGCACAGTCACGTTCTTTAGCCAGCGGAAAATTCTGCGCCACGTGACAAAGTTGTGTCGATGTTCAGGGGTGCCAACCGCGCATGCCTCACTTTGACCTTGGGCATACTTCCTGGTTCACGGGCAGCCCTCTGCCGCTGTCACCTAGCATCTGGCTGCTAGGTCAATCCACCACAAATCGTTATACAACACCATGTCTTAATGTTTCCTAATGCATCCGCCCACAGGTCCACCGATTGTGCGACCCCAACGGTCCCCTGAGCCAGCCTTACCAAAGGTTTCATGATATGGCTTGACAATTAGATACTTAGGAATGTTTTATGAATGTCTGATGTAATATTGTATATTCAGTCTGTCCTATTTCACTGAGTAGCAGGTAGGTGGGTGGTTGTGCGGGTAGTGCATCCACTATGCAACAACATAGTACATGCATACAACAGTATACATTAATATAGTATATGCGGAAGACAGACAAAGTGACACTGCTGATCTAAGCTCAGAATATTGGTAGGTAGGTATGTTACCTATAGCATAATTAGCTTCTAATGTTCCCACTACTGGGACAGGCACGATACAGGCCTCCTCTTTCAAGAGGGAGTCTACTACGCAGGCTCAGTGCGGGTTGGTTGGATGCCACAAGTCTTTGAATTTTGGGTTCTCGGACATGCCGGTTTCGCCATTATGTTTTCCTTCACCGTTTTGTGAACAGTGGATATGAAATAATTTACACAAAGTACAGCGCCTGCCTGGGTTCGAACCCACGACCTAAAACACGTAAGCCGGGCCTTTCCCTGGACCACCACTGCTCATTTTACCTGTAGTGCTCAGTAATTGGACATCATTTTTGCTAGTAGAAGCAGGATGGGACAGGCAGAGGAGCGTGGATTTTAGGATGAACACAGATGCCTTTACCAAGCAGTAGGTGAATTCGGGCTGATAGAGATGAAGATTTTAGGACGAACAGAGATGCCTTTACCAAGCAGTAGGTGAAGTCGGGCAGATGGAGATGAAGATGCATTGTGTCAAATGGGGCGACGACAAAGGTTTCTGTTGTGAAATATTGGTATGCACTGCAAATTATCCTCAACCTACTTTTTCTTCGAAAAAGGTAATATGAAAAAGTGTTTCCAGATGACCATGAAGCTAGTAAGGCTGCCTAAATGGCATGGACCTGGAAATCTCTTAACCGACTAAGAAGTTGTGCTCTCTGTGCAAAAACACCTGCACTATGGAAGATCTAGCTTTGCGGGGTCAACGCTAACGCTGTCTGAAGTGACGAATTGTGGTCGAAGCTTATTTGAAATATATAAATGGAATGAGTCATCGATACGACGAAGAAGAGGTGATGACATACATACCTAAACGAATTTTTACTTCCCTGCAGATGATCTGGCTTGACATCCAATTGGTAAACCAGAAATTGATCTTAGGAAATTGAATCAATACTCACGTGCCACACTCATGGGACTTCTCAATGGGACGTACCTACCGACCGAGTGTCAAGTTGCCAACTTCAGCTTTAACCCTGCACACATCTACCTACCTACCACACTATTTCATGCAACTACTTTAATATTATTTTTACTATTTCCACTTTTGTTCAGTTCATCACCAACACTGAGTCGATTCATATTCAACCTCACTTTTATTACCGACTTCAGAAGCTCTGCAATACATTCGCTGCTAACCGTTCAGCCGCTTAGTGTATAATGAGGATATTAACATCAACTCAGCTTCCAGTATCACAGTAAGGGACAAGTATCAGTTCAATGACGCTACTGTACTGACAATAATTGAATACTGTGAGAGCTCTCTTGCGCATCTGTCGGCTGCATCATTGTGTGCGGCGATTATGACAGGCGCAGCGCAGGACGATTTAAAATGGCTGATCTTTTTATCGAGGGTTGCATAGTAGATTTTATCTCTTAACTCGTAAGTCACACTGATTTCGCTTCGTAAAACGTTTCATGACCAAACGAAACTTGTCGAACCGTTCCCATAAAAAAAAAAACTTAAGTAACAGGGCCCAGGGAGAATTCCCAATAGAAAGTATAAAAAGACGTGATTATTAAAAAAAACATTAAATCAACTTACACTTTCACGGCACTAAAATCAGCCTAACTTATAAGTAATTAACGAATTTCGTTAATAATTAAAAACAAAGCTAAGTTAACAATTTCACCCGCTCGCCTTAGCGAGCAAAAGACCAGCTCAGCATAGTCTGTAAGACGCTCCGTGGCACTATTGACGCGCCTGATCTACATGCTGTGCTGGGTCGCTTCTTTGTGCCCGACAACTACTGCCGCGGCAGAAAGCACAGGCTGTTTGCTGTGCCTCCAGGTCGCACAGTTCCGCGTACTAAGTCCCCAGTACCACGTACTCTAGCCGCACTTAATGATCTCGTCGTCGTCGGTTTGTGTGGTGCCGGACTTAAAGAAGACTTAAGGGGTAGGGTAAGGGGTACCTACCCTACCCTACCCTACTCCTACGCTACTTCTACCCTACTCCTACACTACTCCTACCCTACTCCTACCCTACTCCTACGCTACTTCTACCCTGCTCCTAAAAGAAAAAGAAAAAAAAACCGTATAAAAAGTATCCTATCCTATTCCTATCCTCTCCTGGTTCTAAGCTACCTCCCCACCAATTTTCAGCCAAATCGGTTCAGCCGTTCTTGAGTTATAAATAGTGTAACTAACACAACTTTCTTTTATATATAGGTATAGATTAAATTATTTTGATTATTGAATACTTCTGAAAGCTATTTTTTTATGTGGTTCAAAGTTGTTATCTCTAAGTTAATACAAAAGTAAAAACCCTTGTTTATCTAAAACTGACTTTGCTACCAGTCGTTCCGAATTCTAAGTAACTGTAATATCAGCTTTTCAGTGCGATGCCTAAGATAAGCAAATCGCAAATAAATCAAAACCCATTATGATACTTCCCGTTGACCTAGCAAGATGGACCGACGACCTAAAGAAGGTGGCTGCGTCAGACTGGTTGCGGAAGGCGAAGGATGGTGGCGCAGTCTCGAAGAGGCCTATGTCCAGCAGCGGTTCTGCTATAGGCTGAGATACCGAGGCAAAAAAGCAAGCGGTAGCGTGGTGCCATCAAAATCAGAGGAAGAATAGGACAGCAACCGTACTGAAAATTTCATCCAGTGGAAGAACAGTAAAATGCTAGTTATTTTTAACCGACTTCAAAAAAAGGAGGAGGTTATCAATTCGTCGCGTTTTAATTTTGTTAATGTATGTACACCGATTATTCCGTCAATTCTGGACCGAATTTAAAATTTATTTTTTGTTTGAAAACTCTCGAGGTGGTCCCATTGATTGTCATCAAGTTGGAATCTGATGAGAGGCAAACCGGTAGCGATTTGGGTATGTTTTTATAGTAACTCGTGCATTTGCTCTCGGAAAGCACCATTTGGTGAAGTGGAACTGATGATGAAGACCACAGATGGCCGGAACTACTCAATAATAAGTATTTCACATGTTGCGATTTTATTTTGATTTGGTTGCTATGCAATTTATGCTCGTGGCAATGCGAATGGTGAAATGGAGCTGATGGTGAAATACCAGCGGCAAAAAAGCGTTGACCAAATTATAGTAGAAATTTATCTAAGTTACAATAGCATAGTGTCTATGCTATTGTAACTTGAAGATAAATTATAAGCAGACCCACTAAAAAAAACCGGGCAAGAGCGAGTCGGACTCGCACACCGAGGGTTCCGTAACATCCGGGTTTATGCATAAGGTTTATGTTTATGAAATTAAATTATTTTTATTTTTATATTTGAGTTGATTGAATGAAAGGTAAATTGCCGTTTACGATTTATGATGTATTAAAAAAAACTACTTACTAGATCTAGTTCAAACCAATTTTTTTTTAAATTCAAATTTTAATTTTAATTGCGGTTTACGATTTATGACGTATTAAAAAAACTACTTACTAGATCTCGTTCAAACCAATTTTCGGTGGAAGTTTAAATGGTAATATACCTACATCATGTATTTTTTTTAGTTTTATCATTCTCTTATTTTAGAAGTTACAGGGAGGGGGACACACATTTTACAACTTTGGAAGTGTCTCTCGCGCAAACTTCAGTTTAGAACAAAATGATATTAGAAACCGCAATATCATTTCTGAAGACCTATCCATAGATACCCCACACGTATGGGTTTGATGAAAAAATAATTTTGAGTTTCAGTTCTAAGTATGGGGAACCCCCAAAATTTATTGTTTTTTTTTCTATTTTTGTGTGAAAATCTTAATGCCGTTAACAGAATACATCTACTTAATAGTATAGTTCTTATAGTTTCGGAAATAGTGGCTGTGACAGACAGACAGACAGACAGACATGACGAATCTATAAGGGTTCCGTTTTTTGCCATTTGGCAACGGAACCCTTACAAAACCCGCAAGGAGCGCCCAAACGCAGACAGGTAGCGAGCCGGGAGGTGGTGTCACTCAGCATAGTGCCTATGTTCTCTCTCACAGCCTCCCACTCACCCGCAGCCAGCAGGCGGGCACGCTCAGCAGAAATGGTGGACGTATTGATAAGATTATTCCGTACCAACCTGCAGAGCGGCTCATCCCACTGTCTCTGGGAAGATGGGTTTACGGGCCTATCTATATCCGGGCAAGCCGCTTTCCAGGCGTTCACCGCGTCGGTCAAGCACGGCACTTCAGAGTCAACTAGGCAAGGGGCTAAAATCTTCCCGGTCAACTTTTCAGTGCTGTGGAAAGAAGACAGGAACGCCGGTAAGCTAATACTGATAATTTTCCGGACGCCGAGGCCACCAAAACGGACGGGTAGTTTGGCTTGAAGCCGCACTCGGTCGTCCAAGGCCACATTTAAAGTACCTTATTGTCTCAATACTGAAATATTTTATTAAGAAACTAGCTGACCCCAGTCCCCACAGACGTTGTCAAATTACGCGATCGAAAATCAGCGAAAACGGTCATTTGCGATGATTTTAACATTGATTTGTTGAAAAGAACCTCCAGTTCTTTGAAACTTATACATATTATTTCCAGCTTTAATATGAAAATGGGCACACACAATCCAACAAGGCCAAAGAGTAACTCTTGCATTGACAACATTTTCCACAATATTAGAGGTAGCAAATGTGACGTCATTGATTTAGGTATGTCAGGTCACACGGCACAATTATTAAAATTCCCTGTTAAAAAAACCTGCACTGTCAACTTCTGGTATACAAAAAGGCGAGAAAAAAAAAACATAATTTTTAAAGAATGTTTAATGAACTTAAGTTTTGGAGATGTATACACAATTAATGATCCAGAGGTAGCATACAACATAATTTTTCGAACATTGTAAACTTTTTTATGACCTCTATTTTCCAATTATAAAAATTAAAAATACTATTATTAAAAAAACCTAAATGGCAAATCTAAATAAGCCACTGTTGTCGGAAAAAAAGAAAACAACTGTGGAAGTATAGACTCAGTCCTAGTGAAGACAATAAAAATATTCTCAAACAATATAGTACTCTTCTCAAAAAAATTGTTAAGCTTACCCAAAAGTCTCAAAATAATTACCTAATATCCAATGCAGAGAACAAATCGAAAGCCACATGGAAAATTATAAACTCGAACAAAACCCAAGTTCCAAAAGAAAATGTTAATAAAATAAAAGTAAACAATCATACAATAACAGACCCACGAACGATTGCTGAATAATTTAATAATTATTATATTAATTTAATAAAAACAATAAATTTACTCAATAATAATAATTCATCAGTTGCGGACAATTTTAATAATAATAATCCTAATATAAATTTGACATATTTCCATAAAAATTGACATTACCCAGTAGCTCATATAAATCTTTGTTTTTAAACCCTGTAATACCTTATGACATTAATATTATAATTAAATCACTTAAAAATACTAGAAGTACTGGTTATGATGACATAACAACATCCTCAATAAAAGAAGTTGCTCCAATCATCAGCCCAGTACTCAGTCACATATTTAACTTATGTATTGAACATGGTGTGTTTCCGACTAAACTAAAAAATCCGTAGTGAAGCCACTTTT
This sequence comes from Mesoligia furuncula, assembly GCA_916614155.1. Taxonomy (NCBI): domain Eukaryota; kingdom Metazoa; phylum Arthropoda; class Insecta; order Lepidoptera; family Noctuidae; genus Mesoligia; species Mesoligia furuncula. The sequence continues at coordinate 39,451,079 of OU744790.1, forward strand.
TAAGAAAAATAACAAGGAAGGCATGGCATGTTACAGACCAATAGCACTTATCTCTATTTTTTTCAAAATATTTGAAAAAATTATATATAATGCAATTAATACTCACTTAAGAGTTCAATCTATTTGCTAAAGAACAAAAAGGTTTTAGGAAAAATAAGTCAATTAATTTAGCAATTTATGACCTTTTAAAACCAGTATACACTAATATTGATAATCATGTTCCTGTTTCTGCAATGTTTATGGATATGACAAAGGCGTTCGATTATATGCCCCATGGAACTCTTTTAAACAATTTGTACGGTTTTGAAATAAGGAGTAACGTCCATAAACTTCTAGAGTCATAAATCTAAATGATAGATATCAGGTAGTAGAAATAAATAACATTAATCTCTTAAATATTACCGAACAAAAACATAAGTCCACGCCCAAAAAAGTACTATATGGAGTGCCTCAAGGTAGCGTGTTAGGTCCACCGCTATTCTTGATCTACATTAATGATCTGCCTAAAGTTTCACAGCACCCCATGATCCTTTTTGCTGATGACAGCACAGCCATCTTTACAGGTCAAAATATTGATACTTTTGAAAATGACATAAATTCCACTCTTTGTAATAAAATTAACTGGTTGACGTAATAACTTAATTATCAATTTAGAAAAAACTAAATTAGTCAATTTCGGGCGTAACAATAAAAATAACAACTTCAATATTCATTATAATGGGACGAAAATTGAACAAGTCTGCTGCGTTAAATTTCCAGGACTTTGGATAGATAGTGATTTGAGTTGGCAAACACACATTGACACAGTATGCAATAAACTGAATCAGTACTCATATGCTTTATTTAAATTATCCAAAATTGTTGATCAATCAGTTCTTTTGACCACATACCATGCTTATGTTTCGTCGACACTGAGATATGCAGTCATATACTGGGGCAATGCCACTAATAGGGATTTAGTGTTTAAATCGCAAAAAAGATGTATACGTGCGATTGCCGGGTATCCGTGTTCCTGATTCATGTGAACCATATTTCAAAGATTATAAAATTTTGACATTTCCTGCAATTTACATTTATGAAGTAGCCGTATTTATAAAGACAAATCAAAATCTATTTGATAAACTCAAATCGAGAAGACACATATTAAAAATTTATAATGTACCACATAAAACGGCTCTATTTAACTAAAGCTTCTTTGGCATGGCATCAAAAATATACAAAAAAATACCTATTGACATTCTGAGCACTAAGGAACTTCCAGTATTTAAAAATAAACTGCGTAAATTTTTAATTGAGAAAGCATACTACACGATCCAAGATTTCTTGAATAATTGATTGAATTGTTGACTATGTATTAATTTGACTGTATATTGATATTTTGACATTTATAATAACTAAATTTGCCATGTAAAATAATTTTAAATGTAATGCCACCACATAATTATTGTATGCCCATTAGGCAGGACATGTTGGAACTTTAATGTATTGTTTAGACCTGTAACTAACATATGCCCACAATAAAATATTTTGAATTTGAATTTGTCCTGTCCAAATTGCAATAAAAGTCTTTATAAAACCTTAGAACAAAGCACTATGTTTTTCCCGAATTTTCCAATTTTCCGCGAAACATTTCAATTGTTTCTTTCCCTATAAACCTTATTCGGGCAATAATGAAACGAAACAATAAATAACGAAATAACTATTTTAAATTAAAAAAAACTGTCCAGCCGTAAGTGATGCGCGTACCAAAGAACAGCATTTAATTTTTTTTTGTTCTTTAAATTAAGTTTATATTTTAGGTAAGTGCGTATTTATTTGGGTACATATTTGAATATCGAAAATTAAAATATCTGCGGTTAAAATGTCAATGTTCAAAACATCGAAAATTTAAAAATCGAACGACCATAAAACCGAAAATTAAAATAACGTAAGTTTATATTGTCGAATGGTTAGATATCCTACGTCCAATATATCTAAAATCTAATTATCGACAAACGTGACATCGAATGTCCTAAATATCGAAGTGTAGAGTATCGAAAAATACTACGTGTAGCCGCACTTCGGCTATTAGCCGTGACATCGATATTTATTTATATGTTGTGCTACAAAAGTTAGTGACAGAAACAAATCGCTGCAAAACCGTCTCCACGTTGTCTTGTGTGCCCTACCCCTAGAGTGTAATTTAAGCCCGCATAGGCACGGGGGGGCGGGCGGCCCACGAGATGAGGAGGAGGTTATAACCATTGCCGACGATAAGCTCGCGTGGGACCGCCGGAGCCCCGCAGCGCTGGAGTCGTGGCAGAAACCATGCCTGCTGCATGTTGCATGCTCGCTTGCATATGCATCATGCAAGCTTGCACATTTTTCTTATAGGTATCAAAATTTGTTCGATATTTTAACTAGTAGGTATTTTTAATGTAAATATAATGAACTAAATTGTATTAAATATTGACATTTTGAACTTAGGTATAATGACTATTGATATTTTTATCACTCGGCATTTCAATGTTAGACATTTTAAGCTTAGGTTATATATATGTATAACAATGTATTATGATATTACGATACAATCAAAAATTAAATTTTCGATGTTTTGAACGTTGACATTTTTACCGTAGGTATTTTAATGTTCGACATTCAAACATGTAGGTACCTACCCATTTATTTATATCCTCATAAAAGTAATATAAGTGTGTTGAAACAAGTTGTTTGCTATGCGGTACAATTTAAATGCTCACAAAAATAATTTTTAGACCAGACGATTAAGTACCAAGTAAAATAAGTTAACTTCAAATAAAATAAACCCACTATACCGAGGTGCCTAAAGATCAACGTTTTATGTTCCAAAATATTTATACATTCATCAGAATAATTTTATGTACGTGTGGAATTTATATTCTTTTTGCCCACCAAAATGGATAAATGCTCACCAAATCTTGTTTCCCTGAAATAGTAACAAAATGAAAATTTACAGGGGAGTATTTTATTACGTGGCTTGATTAACTGGAAAATTGGTATAAATAATCTTTAAGTCAAGTTATAGAAACATCCCAGACGATTTTTCAAAATCCCTATGGGGATAAAAAGAGGTGCTGCAGCTTATAGGAAAAATTTTATTCATTTGGTTAACGCATTAACTGCTGAATTATTAGCGATTTTTTTGCAAATGCTGATTAGATAGCTCACTAACCCTGTGCGGCAAACGCTCATGTGCGTTCAAACAATTTTTCGTGTGGTGCTATGAACGCGCATGCGCGGTTGAAGAAAGTCTACCCAGTGCGGCTGGCCGCATTAGTGCGTCAACTTGAAACTTGAAACTTAGCAATATTTGGCTCAGTAAATAATAAAGATTGTCACTTTTAGTTGAAAAGAAACCCCCTCACAGAGGATTTAGGGGGTGACAAAGTTGATAGGTTAGAAAAATATGTAACCCGCTGTCTGATTAACCCGAAACTCGGTACTACTAAAACAAAAAATAAAAAGTATGTGTTTTAGGGTTTTTCTAAAATCATCTCCCACAAGGTGGAAAAGGGTAGGTAATAAAGTTTAAGGGGTGTGACTTTCACTGCTTGCTTCCGGGTAAGTATGGGTCTTTGTATCAAGTTATGAAACATTCCAAACGATTTTTAAAATTTTTAACGCTTTTCACCCCCACAGGGGTGGACCCTGTGGGGGTGAAAAGCGGGGATACAGTTTATTTGAAAAATCTGATCCCTTTGATCTATAAATTAAAAAATTGGCCCGAGTACTTATTTGTCTAAATAAATGATACAGATCGTACAGGTACGTCCTATAGGGACCTACATAGGTACATTTTCGAAATTTTTAGAGGAATGTACGAATTTCACGCGGACGATGTCGCGGACAGAAGCTGGTCTACAATAAACATCACATATAGATAATGGTGAAAACACACGACCAGTACCTAATTATATTGATTGGCAAACCGAATTATTTAAATATTTATATACTAGTTTCCGCCCGCGGTTTCGCCCGCGAGGTATGTCGATAAAAACTATCCTATGTCCTTCCCCGGGAGGCAATCTATCTCTCTGCCAAATTTTATTGAAATCCGTTCAGTGGTTTAGGCGTGAAAAGGTAACATACAGACAGACAGAGTTACTTTCGAATTTATAATTATGGATACCTTTCATCTACCTTTCATCCTAAGCTTTCATCCCATTTCAAAGCGGCTCATCAAACATGTCTGAATCTGGGAGCACGTCAGTGCCCCCCGCCAAGTCGAGCAAAACCGTGCCGCTTCGTACCATCCTTTTCTCGAAGCAGTTCAGGCCCTTTTCGACCACCCTATAACTTCGTTGTGGATAAAACTAGAAGCCTGAATTTTCAGATCAGATAAACACGATCATTCAATTTTAACCAGTAGCTTAAGAATTTTAACTAGTCAAAGTTTCATATTAATTTTGTCACTCACTCACTCACTGACTGACTGACCGATCATCAAAACTCTAAGGCACTTCTAGCAGACATAGAAGCTTAAAATTTTGAATACAATTAGTGTTTAGGGTATAAATCAAAGAAAAACTAAAATATTTTGCATTTTCGATCCACGTTTCTAGATACACCAACTGCATAAATAACTTTGTAACCCATATAAATACATATATAGGATTGCAAAGTTACATTTGCAGTGAATTAATCAGTGTACCTGTATATTATGTATAATATAATGGATAATAGGTGTTGATAGGTACCTAGATGTAATTATGTTCAAAGGTAACTTGTAAAATGGTCAACGGATTAGGTTAAAAAAAAGTAAAAAGGTACCGGAAAGGAAAAAAGTAGGACTATCTACAAAAAGAAGTTTGATGCCATCAAAAACATAACCTGTAAAAAAAACCAAGCTCGCAACTCAGTTCTTCTACCGTAAAAAGTTGTGAGATCCATGTAATACCAAGTCGGTTAATTTATTCAGTCCCTACTTAAGGGACCTTCTGTCCTAAATTAGTACGTAATTAGCTAACCTAACCATATCATATATAGTGGCCATGATCAATATTAAAAATCTTATATGTTTTAAATAAATAAATTGACTTGGCAATCGCACTAAACAATCTAATTTAATATAATATTATGTATTACTTGTGAGATAAATTGTGTTTTCATGCGATGGCCAAGTCAATCTATTTATATAAAACCTAAAGATTTTTAATAGGTATTGATATGGTCACTTTAGGATGTGGTTATAGGTTAGCTAATTACGTAATAACATAAGACAGAAGGTTCCATAAGTAGGGACTGAATAAATTAACCATCTTGGTTACTATATGTAATAGGTACCAAGTCGGTTAATTTAAATTAATTAATAAATAAATAAATTAAATTATTAATTATTTATTGATCTCAAAAATTCTCACATCTTTGGTAGAACTGAGTTGCGAGACTTGGTTTTTTTTTACAAGTTATGGTTTTGATGGCATACAGTTTTACAAAACAATCGAATGTTTCGCTTGAGTAAAAAGTAGTTTCAATCACACTAATATTGTAAAGGCGAAAGTTTGTGAGTGTGTGTGTGAGTGTGTGTGTGTGTTTATATGTTTGTTACTTCTTCACGCTCAAACGGCTGGACCAATATTGATACAATTTTGTATGGAGGTAGCTGACACCCTGGTTTAACATATAGGCACTTTTTATCCCGATATTCCCACGGGATCGACAATTACGCGGGTGAAACCGCGGGGCGCAGCTAGTATTGAATAAGTAAAAAACATCTAGGTGATTTAAAATTAGAATTAAGTATTCCAATAATCAAATCAAAGCCTAAATTGGCAACCACTAGTACATTTTCAGATCCCTTTGCTTACATTTTAATCAGCTATACTTTGTATCAGACTACGCTCCCGGGTGAAACCCGGAACAGCCCGCGCCCCGCTTCAATTTTCCACCCTTTTTTTTTTTTTTGATGGGAAATCATCAAATGACTCCTCCCGCTCTGGGTGGAGCGAAAGGGAGTGTCAGACTCTTACTGACTAAAACCCACCCGTGTTCCTTCCTTAGCCCTTTATGTTCCGGGCCAGCGGTAACCCTTTCGGATAATCCCGCTGGCTCCTCGATGCTGACATCTCTTTGAGGCGCGCGTGGAACACGTACGCGCCGTCCGGCACGGGCCTGGTCCTGATCGGGCGGTGAGCTACCCATTAGGTACTCTCCGCCCCCAGGCCCGAATTTTCCACCCTTTGACATAATAAAACTAAGCACACAATGTACCCGATAAATTACTGTAACTCTGTGACACAAAGCCATCTGACCACAACCAAGTGGATCATGTTACAGCACTTTTTGAAAGAGGCGTGCGCGAAACCCTTTGAGTATTAAACTCAAAGGCGAAACCCGATGTGGAAAGTAAACAACTAAATAAAATGGTTTTAAAATAATTTTTGATCTATGAGTTCATTTCCTGAAAAAAAATGTGCATCGGGAAAGCTCAGAGGAAAAGAGTGCTGCCACCTTTTGCCATCTCTAAAAAACGAGGGTTTCAAAGCTGGCAAAAGGTGGCAGCACTGTCGCCAAAAATAAAAAAATCGAAATTTGTGAGTGATATCTCAACAAGTGATTCTTATACCGTGCTACACATCATTGTAATTTTATCCGACGCGAGTTTTGATAATTTAGTACAAATGGTTGAACATACTGACCTCTATCCTACGTTTAGTACAGGTCAGTGAGCTCTGTGAAATATAAGGAAGTCGGTCATTCTTTAGGTTTCGTTCTGTCGTTCAACTCAATCTCAATCAAACATACATAAGAGTAATAGTGTTCTGTGAACCTGAACAGAACGTCAAAAATGTCCACACGTTCACGTATCTAAATAATAAAAAAAGTGCTATTTGTTTAATAATTAAACATAATTTGTGTGTTATTTTTTTTTTATTACTGTTTTCATATTATGATACGCCGTTAAGCATTATCAAATGCAACTGGAAAGTCGTCCGAACGTATTGAGCCAGATAGAGTATGAGGACGGCAGAAACGGCAAAATAAGCTTGATGACCACTAAAATGATGGAGACGCGTTACTACGAGGGTTGTGGACGAGAGGGGCCTATCAGGTGCATATTCCTCGGCGAGTTCCATCCAGTGGCGGGCCCCAAAGTGTCGTGTCAGGTATGACTCACTAATAATGTAAACGTAAATTGCATTTTTTTCTCACTTTAATGTGCAATTTCCACTGTACGGGTCGTATTTGATGACTGCGCATAAGTAGTGCAAGGTATGCTCACATAGATGTGACATGCATAGACAGTACATCATGATCTGTGGATTATTGATCTAATGGCTGTGTACCTGCACCTGTACGTATGTAGTGCGTCTAGACAGCGCTATAGTACTTGTGTATACGCGTGTCGGACCCCCCGTCTAGACAGCGGCCAGTACAAACGAAGTTGGGGTGAAGCTTGCACACTGGTTGGCTCCTCCCCTGTCTGTTCATACTGCTCCCAGCCTGCAAGCAGTTAACATGTCCCACAAAATAAAATAGTTTTGTCTGTTTTGCTCATAGTTTCCTGAAGACTACATTTCCAAGGAAGTGTTTGATTCCATCAGTGCATACATCATTCCAAAACCACAAATCCAGAAATGTACAATGACTATGTAAGTGCCTTCAACACATTTTACTTTGTTAATTGTTCAGTTACAAAAGTTCAATCAGTGGTTTAAATTCTGGTGAAATCACAGTTATTATTTAAACATTATTTTATGTCTAGGATTACATATAAGGTGTGGAATATGAAGTGATTTTTATATTTATTTTAAAACTAATCGCAGACTTAAAAGTATTTTAAAGATTTAATAATTTGTACAGTTTTATAACACATAGCTGTCTGTACTACAAATACTAATTGTTTATTATTTTTCAGAAATGCCCTCGGTCACAAGATTGTGGGCTACCCAATACGGATCGACAACCCCAGATATGAGAGAAACGTCTACTTATTCAACCTTTGCTTCGTGTGTGACAGCTGGTCTAAGACAGTGCAGTATGAGCCAGTTGTAAAGAAACTCGGAGAACATCTGGTAAGCAATGTATTACTAAGCCTTATTTTAGGTTTCTCGTGCCAACCGGAGCGGTCCAGCATCATCAAAAGGTAAGTACTTGGTCTGCACAGGTATTTTCCAATAGGTCCCGTTTCTTCCAATTTGCAACGTGGCAGCGAGTCAGCCAGTAAGATCAGCAAGTGCTTTGTCTTCAGTTGAAGGCCAGCACCGCAAAGCAGTTGATGGGTTCCTTGCCCCAACAAAGAATAACTGCTTCCCGACCCTTTGCAAAGTTTGGCATAGACTTTGTTGTTGGCATAGACATAGATGTAAAAAATTCAAGATTAAGACGAACCATAGTTTCTAAAGGTTATGTTTGTGTTTTTGTTTGTTTTTTTTTCAAACATTTAGTCTATCATTTATAATACCTGTCTTAACACAGCATCAGGGTTTTAGGTGTAGGCAAAAAAGCAGTATCTTCTAGTACTCATATTCATAAAAATATTCTTTAAAACTTCAGTCTTGTACCATCATCATATTAAAACCCCTATAGCAATGGGTGAAAATGGCAATAATTATCTTGATAGGCAAAGCTATTGTACACATCAGACATTGTGTTCATATGAACAGCCATCAGCCCAAGCAGGTGATGACTGACAATCCAAATGAAATGAAAAAAGTACTAAATGCAGATAGTATTTAATTGAATATTTCAACAAATTGTACTAAAATACTTATTGTTTATCTCTGAGACTAGTCTAAAAAGTATTCTTACTTCATTATTTGTTGCCAAATTAATTAGCGTTACTTTCCAAACCCACTCTTCCAGTCATTTCTAAGAACTCTGATCTCCATTAGCAAAGCCAGATTTAGAGAGGACCTTGACCCCAACGTCTATTTCGGTGTTTCTGAGCTCACCTCTACTCATTAAAACAATGTCAGACAGTAAATATAATTGTCTAGCTTACCCACGACTTCGTCTACATGAAATTTCTTGTTTTAACATAAAATATCCTAGGATACTGGTCAATACTGTAGCTGTCCATTAGGAAAAAAAAATTCGGAATCAGTACCTAATCTACCTAGACTATATTTTCTAAGTCTATTTTCGTACATATTTTTAATTCTCACCATGGCACACATATTAATACTAATGAACATTTCATTTCGATTTTCGATTATGACGTTTTCTTGCCATTTCCATGGCAGTAATTTCCTATTACCTAACCAAGTTACTGATTATTTTGTTCTGATTGATCTCATGCTACTTTAAATTCCATTTGATTGGCTAATTTAAATTGAGGCTCTTTTATTTAAATTGATTTCATTGAAATTTGAAAAACATCAAAGTAATCTATTTTACGAATATATCGGGTCAATTATGTAGTTTCGGAGATTATTAGGACTAAATAGGGTCGTTCATTAAAATCATATCAGTATTTTACATGGAGCGGCTGCCTATCTGACCTCCACAACCTAGTTACTGCGTAATACGATACCCCTTGGTAAGACTGGTTGTCAGACTTTCGAGCTTCTAACTACCCGTAACGACTGACAAAGATCCTCAAATGACAGCCGGGACCAAGAGCTTAAGCCCAGTTTCCACCGCAAGCGGAGCGGACCTTTTAATGACTTCGTTTACCTCGCAAGAGAAAACTGCTTACATGTGTTTCCACCAACAAAAAGTTGAGCGGAAATGACTCAGCTTGCAAAAAGAGTAAAAATGAGCATTTCTCTTTTGCCGTGGGAGTCAGACGACTAACTCTGTCTTGGTGGAAACGCAAACCTATTTATTTCATGAAAACGAAGTCCGCTCCGCTTAGCCATTTCCGGCTCATTACTCTTTCGCGGTGGAAACCGAGCCTTAACGTGCTCTCCGAGACATGGAGTAAAATATACCTGCTGAATAATGATTATACTGCCCATGAACGTTGGGCATAAGTTTACGACCACGTGCGTCGCAGCCGAAATGGCCGGACATGAAACGGAAACCACGTGGTCATTTACGCATGTACTGGTGCAACGGAATACTGACTTGATTAAATAGTGGTTTATGAATTATGATCAAATAATACTACCGTACTTATAATTTATATAAATAATGTCTTTTGAGAATATTATTATGTAATGTACTTAGTTTAGTTTACATAGAAAGAATGTACTTTAACAGACTATAATGGAAGAAGAGACGCGGTTCGTCTCGAGCGGATCGAGTAAGCTGCCGACCTTACTGGCGCATCTTCTCCACGACCTGAACACCCACCGTAAAGCCACGCTTGTCGGTAAGTACTACACGTGTCCACCTCCGGCCTGCAGCGTGCCGTGCCCTACGTCCGCCATTTGCGAATACAAACATCTATAAATGTATCAACGTACCTCAAAGTCACCCCAGCCAGACAGACAGGGGGACTGCATAGGGTCGATCGATTTAATAAGTGCGAGCGAGACCCCAATAAAGGGGGAACCGAATATACCTAGCTCTGAAATTGGTACTCTCCAAAATAAAACGGGAAGGTAATCATTTTGGGGTGAGGGATGGTTAGGGAGTGAGAGTTGTCTGCAGTTCATCTATAGTTATTCACATGTTATAAATGCGACAGTGCGGAATTTTCGATGCATGATCCCGTGATGTCTAGACAGATTTGATTGATTTTGCGTATGGGGTGGCGTGTCCTGCGGGGGCAGTTAGGTAGGTTGATGCAAACGTCTCGATTGTAGCCGCGCGGGAAGCTGTGCTTTTAATTACGAACGCTGTTTTTTCCTTCATTTTTTAACAGAATTTTTTGGCAACAAAAAAAAAAATTGATTTTGGAGTTCACAATTTTTAGGGAGTATTAAGGTAGCCCGCGAAATTCAATTTTATGGGTTATTTTTTACGTTTTTTGCAATTTGCAGGTCAGTGTCAGGTTGTATATTTTGTCTTGCAATTGACTTAGAGGGTTGTATTGATATACTACCCTCTAAGTTCATGAAACCCTATTGATTGATATTTATTTAATGAAATAGTAATTTTGAATTTTACAGGCTACCCTGGCGCCTCCTAAGACCATGCGCGCGTGTGCCACGCACCCCTTGCACCCTCGGGTAAAGACGGGCCGTCTTTTTTATATATACGAAGGATGTTTTATTCGTTTATTTTGTATCTTTAGGATGCGTATGGGTAAAGTCATGATTTTTTAAATGGTAAAATTTTGTTTGGTGAGGGACGATCATTGGATGTAATTAGATTGTCGTCTTGGGGTAGCTGTGGTTTTAATTATGAACGATATTTTATTCGTTCATTTTATATAGAGGTGTAGTCGTGATTTTTTTAATAAGGATTAGTCATTTTCTTTGGAGGAGTATCGTTGGATGCAATCGTTTTGCATGTAATTAATTATATTATCTGTCCGGGGTAGCTGTGCTTTTAATTACAAACGATGTTTTATTCGTTCGTTCTATCTTTAGAATACGCATTTATAAGAGTAGTAAACATTTTTTTTTTATGTGGATTAGTAATTTTGTTTGGAGAGGTACTATCATCGGATGCAATTATTTTGCATGTACTTAATAAGTAGGTTGGCTACTTGCGAGCGCAGCAAGTTGGCGTAAAGCGAATGTTAATGCTTGAGAGTTCAATGAGTTAACACTTGGAGCTGTATGCAGCTACGAGCGTTTTGAGGATTTAGAATAATTTACTTGTTGTTATAATCAAGCATTTGGAGAACTGCCCTTTTGGAATACCATAAGAAAATAGTAATGATGAATGGTATCGAGGAATTGTGTTCGGGAAAATTTTTGTTCACGGAAGTATGTTCTGAGACATTTTCCGCAATGGAGTGGTGTGGCTTGATAATAGGTATTGTTTGTGTGTTAAAATTGCGATGCGAAGTTTTATAGTCATTGATTAAGAGCTAGTTGCATCTTGTTATTGTTTCATTACGCACTTCAACGTATTTACGCAACGGAGTTAACAAACGTCATTGTTTATTTTATTGATACTTATTGTTTTGCGTCCGATTTATTGTTTTGATTCAGCAATAACTGGAGTCGTCGACCGCTTTAATTGGAGACGAATTGACTCATAATCAGTGAAAATAATTAGTTATTTAAAACGACTTAAAGGTCATGCACCTAACGTCACAAAAATAGTTATGAATTGCGTGACAAATATCTATACTGATTAAATAAACATGTTGATGTTAACGTTCATTCATAATTACGTACAAACGTTTATATTATGGTTCACTATTGTAGGTATTTGCGTAAAATTATCTTTAGTTTGTAGGGCCGTGCATCGCAATTTGTTTTGATATAATTAGGTATCAGCATATTCGAACACGCGTAGTGAAAATATGGAAAGTTAACAATTAAATTAACTTTATTGGATTATTTTGCAGTATTATGTTTTTTTGTAATCAGCTTAGTCATAATTAACAATACTATGACAATTTTATTCATTATTATAAAAACTTAGTTGCATGGAATCTAAAACTTTTTTAGTTTTTTAGTGTAACAGATAACAACAAAACAAGTAGGTACTCTTATTATAGGTACTTAACATAACCAACACGCCCGTGTTCCTCGAAGGGCTAGGCAGACACGCTCACACTTTCATCAGGTACTTGGGGACAGACATGAGACAGTTGCATAGTACACCCTCAATTCATAGTTGTACAAATGGGCAAGCAAATTGAAAAACAATTGCTGGCGCTGAGCGCGTACTTTTGAACGACAAAGCAGCTTAAAATTAACACGTTCCTAACCCTACAGAGGGGGACACCGTGATGCACCTAAAAGTGCTGGAGGTTCGTAAAGACCCACCACCAGTCTTCGACCACCACGTTCCGGTGCTCATCGCGTCAGTTGGCCTGCCCAGACCTGGGCGTCCCCGGCAGACAGCGCCTCCCGAGGGCTCAGAGACCATCCAGAGCCAAGAACACCTGGACATAGATGATGAAGAGCCTTTCGAAATTGACATGGAAGCTGACTGGGATTTAACAACTAGACAGGTTGGTGTTCACGAGGATGAACCGACACGACCTTCGATTATACAACCCTTAGTAATTTGAAAACATTAGGTATAGAAGCCAATTAAAAAGTTACTGCGAAGGTTTTTGCCGGCTCTTCTCCATAGACAACAGCCAATTGGCACCGTGCACCTAGCTTCTGACGTTTCATAAGTGCCATGATTTGTAAAATCAACTAAATTAATTTTCCAATAATTCCAGCTTCTCCCTTACATCGACGGCTACAACCACGTGTCGAAGATCGCCGCCGACACCAACGTAGAGAAGACCCTCGTGAAGTCCTGCATCCAGAACTTGGTCTACTACGGCGTGGTAGGTCCTACTACCCTTAAGTTTAATGTGAAAAAAAAAAATATTTAAAAAAATAAATCGACTTCAAAAAGAAATTAAAATGTTCTTACGTAACTTTTTAGACCTTTGTATCCTGCTTATGCGTACGAAGTTTCATTAAAATCGGTTCTTTCATTTCGAAAAACAAGGGCTTGAAAGTTTGTATGAAATGCCGTACGGCGTAAACGCTCTTGAGTTCTCACTCGATTGTAACTCTTGGGGTCACAGCAATGAGGATTAAATAATACCCCACTGTGATACAGTATATAATAGTACACTGTAATACTGTAGTACGGAAGGTTATTGTGACCGTTACTGGCGGCTATATGTTATAATGTCAACTGTATACTTAAGGTAATAAATTGTGCATAAATGAATATTTATATCTTGGATTACCAGGTCACTCTTCTCCCTGTGATGAAGTTTAGCAACATGTACCGCGCGACGCCCAACCTCAGCCGCCTGTTCAGTGACACCGAGCTGCAGAAGTCCTGCCTCTCCTTCCTTGGCAAAGGGAGCGATTCTAAGGAAAAGGTAGCGACTTAATTAGACCACCAGTGGCGTAGCTATCGGAGGGCTAGGCGGTGCCATGCACCGGAGCCCCCAAGCTCAGAGGGCCCCTCGGCCCCTGACCAGCAAACCTCAAACTGACTTAGCAAAAAATTTCTTCCACCTTCAGAACATAAATGTAATAAATTCTTTCGGTTGTGTAATTGTGTTGCTTAAGTTCTTGTGTTTAGCCACTTCAATCATTCGGCTGTTATGCGACCGATTTATGAATACTAGCTTACTTTACCGAAATATTAGTAATGAACTGCACCCTTTTTTTTGTCAAAATTCCATATCGTCATATTCTACAAATTATTGATTCCTAACGCGGCTGGCAGTGGGCATGTCACGGGGGTTTGGATAGGGGCCTAAAGAGGAAAGTCTAATTTGGGCAGGCTGCTGGGAATTTCTTGAGAAATTTAGGGGGCACTAGTAAGTGAGGATTTCTATTTTTTTATTTTATAATAATCAACAGAACTTCAAATATTTTTCAATGGTTTGAAAATATTATTGGAATGGTTTGAATATATTATGGGTTATTATTTGGTTTGTAAAAAAAACACCTAGTTCTACCTATATTATTATTAGTAGCTTCGCTTTGTTTATACTCTGCAGTGAGATAGATAAAGAGCTGATGATGAAGTAGCTTTGCATTTTTAGTATTTATACAGGGTATTGGTAAAACATTAACAACCTCTTAAGAGGTCATTGTACTCATCATTATGAACAACTTTTACAATGGGACCAAACCTGTAATCGCGAAAAAAAAATCTGCTGTTCCCAACATTTTGACGAGTTAAACGAACATAAATGTAGGGAACAGCTGATTTTTTTTTCGCGATTTAAGAGCCTATAGTACCTCAAATGGCTTACCATGATCCTTCGTTATGTCGATAATGCCGCAGCATTAATTTTGAAATAAATATATGCTAAAGTTGAGGATTATTGTTAAGTACTATGTTAGACGAAAACACGATTCAATAAAATTTTCTCGATAGAAAATAATTCCAAAGTTACCTCCAAACCGAACAATAAACCGCTGGTATTCAAAAAATACTTCAATTTAGATCATGAAACTTTGCATACTAACTGAACTAACTATAAAACAGGTCTTATATTATTTTTTATTTTTTTTGAATTACCATTATTTTCACCGTAAAAAGCAAATACCTAAACTATTGGGACTGCCTTCCGCCCAGCACCGCACTCTCTCTCGCTCTCACACAGTCCGCGAGCAGGATCGTGCGAGCGAGATAAAGAGTGAATTTTAGCTGAGGTAGTATAGGCTCTTAAGATTTGGTCCCATAGTAAAAGTTGTTCATAATGATGAGTACAATGACCTCCAAAGAGGTTGTTAATGTTTTACCAATAACCCTGTATATACAATATGTATTTATGTTTTTTACATGATAAAATAAAACCTAACCAGTTTAGATAGAGCCCAAACTTTTCGCACCGCGGCCCCTGGTCACATAGCTGCGCCACTGTATACCACCCTAATATTGTCCCACTGCAGGGCAAAATCCTCTTCTCGATTTCTCATAAAGGGAAGGCATGAGCTCGCTCAATCCACGATTGCTCAAGACGGGTTGATGCTTTCAGATTTATATTAACTACAAGTCCAGGTTTCCTCACGATGTTTTCCTTCACCGATCTCAGTGATGTCCAAGATACTTGTGGGGCGTGACGGCCATAAAAGATCGTCGTACCGCTTTCTGTCACGGCATTCGAGCCGTTCTTACCCCAAGGCGCGCCATTAGATGATTGACGCCAAAATTTACTATAATCTACTTTAGATGATTTAACAAAACATAAATACTTGTGTTAAAACTATACTAAACAATATCTTACTCGTAAATGGTTTCTAATCTCTGACAGATAACTTATTTCTGTCACAGCCAACGATCTCCGAAGTCCTAGAGATCCTGTGCGCTCTGCAGCAGGGCACGACTCTGCGGACTGTGTGCGAGCGGTTCTCCACCTCGCCGGGCCCCACCTTTGACATTCGACGTCTGGTAGTCTACGCCCAGCTGCATGGACTCATCAAATGTCTTAAAAAGTGAGATTTTTTTTTAGTACATTGTCCTTAGGTGGTCAGTTTTCGAGAGCGGATGGAAGCAGAATTGGACACTATCAATCGGTAAAATAATTCGTCAATCATGGTTTCTTCCCAACTTAACTTAGAACAGGGGGCCTAAAAAAGCCACTTTGGCAGAATCATAAAAGGATAAAATTATGAATCATAGTATGGCGAGGACAGTGTTTTTAATTTTTCCGCTGCACTACGTAGGTATAATTAAAGAGATTGGGATTGGATTGATGGGTATTTTAGCACAGACAAAAAAGAATAACTGAAAAAACCTTCACCAATGCGATTTGATACGATTAACTTAACAGTTAACTGTTAATTATGATTCATAATGTTATCCTTTTATGATTCTGCCAAAGTGGCCTTTATAGGCCCCCAGATCACCACTGAACATAGCCCTTACCAAGCTCCCATTTTGTTTTTCATAGTTATTAAGTAAGCTAAAGTTTCTAATAGTTTAAGTAATAAACAATTTTCATTTTAAGAGACCGCACTATCGCATTAGGTGATGAACCTCTAATGATAAATAAAGGAAGCATAAGGGAGAGATAAATAAAGTTGCGCTTTGCAGTATTTATGATATTAATAATTTGGACGTAAATTGAAAAACAATGTTATGTATGATCAATGTTTTTTCTTTTTTCGTTTCTTTTCTTTCAATTTGACATGCTTAGAGTAGGCCTGTATTCAGCAGTTGACGTCTGAATGATGATGATGAATTCAGAACATAGTTTGACCATCACCATCACAACTCCTCAGGTACCCAGTATTCCTACGCAACCCACCGCGCTCTAACGGCTTCAACAACCGCGTGGACCCTATCCTTGGGATCCGCCGCCTCTTCACCGGCCGCCACTGCGCCGACGAGATCTGCTGCATCGCACGCATCGACCTTCCGACTCTGGACCAAATCATAGAAGACGACCCTAATGTAGCTTTCATCTGGAGGTAAATTGCACTCTATTGTGCTGGCGGTTGGGTGCTGTTTTCATTGCAGTTCGTTTGACCGTTTGGCGTTGACATTATTATTGGATACCATCATAAGTAGCGGCGCGATTAAACATGCATTTCTATTATTTCTAAAGTAATTTTATGTGTTTATCAAAAAATAGAATCTGACGATTTTATATTAAACAAATCCATATTTTCGGTGAGGTAAAACTGGCAGTCATAAAAAACTAATAGCACACAATTCAAAATAATAGCATTCAATTCAAAATTATAGTTTTACCATTCAGCTAAACATGAAGTAAAAAAATATTTAAAGGATAATGCAACTTTCTACATAGTGGCAGGTTTCAAAAATCTAAATAGTTTTTTTTATTTATAGAACATGTCGCAAAAACGAATTCCTAAAAAAAATAGATTGAATCAATAAAAGAAAAGATATGATTTTAACAAAATCGGCTACTAGTTTTTTGTTCAGTGTCAGTGCTTTAGTGTTTGACGTTGTTGCACACTGCGTTTACTGGATTCCAACTGATTTGTAATAGCATGACCCTCGATGTCTATAATTGACTCCGACCGATTTCTACCGGTTTTTTATACAACCTGAACCTCGCTGTGATTACTGGAATTCCACGGATTCAAAATAAGCTGGACCTTCGCTGTCTATAACGGACTCCAACCGATTTATAATAGCCGGACCCTCGCTGTCTATACCGGACTCCGACCGATTAGTACCGTCTTGTTATAACCTGAACCTCGCTGTGATTACTGGAATTCCACGGATATGACATAGCTTGACCCTCGCTGTATGTAACGGATTGTGACCGATTTGTACCGAGTTGTAATAGCCTGACCCTCGCAGTCTATAACGGACTCCGACCGATTTCTACCGGTTTGATATAACCTGAACCTCGCTATGATTACCGGAATTCCACGGATTCGAAATTGCTTGACCCTCGCTGTCTACAACGGATTCCGATCAATTTATATCGATTTGTAATAGCCTGACCCTCGCTGTCTATAACGGACTCCGACCGATTTCTACCGTCTTGTTATAACCTCACCCTCGCTGTGATTACTGGAATACCACGGATTCGAAATAGCTTTGCCTCGCTGTCTATAATGGACTCCGATCCGACCGATTTGTAATAGCCGGACCCTCGCAGTGCTTCCGGAACTGCGACCGATTTCTACTGGTTTGTTATAACCTAAATCTCCACGTGATTAATGGAATTGCACGCTTTGGAAATATAGCTTGACCCTCTCTGTCTATAACGGACTCCGACCGATTTGTAATAGCCGGACCCTCGCAGTGTTTACCGGACTCCGACCGATTTATACTGGTTTGTAATAACCTGAACCTCGCTGTGATTACTGGAATTCCACTTATTCTAAATAGCTTGACCCTCGCTGTCTATAACGGACTCCGATCCGACCGATTTGTAATAGCCAGACCCTCGCAGTGCTTACGGGACTCCGACCGATTTATACTGTCTTTTTATAACCTGTACCTCGCTGTGATTACAGGAATTCCATGGATTCGAAATAGCTTGACACTCGTTGTCTATAACGGATTCGGACCGATTTGTAATAGCCGGACCCTCGCTGTCTTTACCGGACTCCGACCGATTAATACCGTCTTATTATAATCTGAACCTCGCTGTCTATACCGGACTACGATCGATTTGATTTAGCCGGACCCTCGCAGTGTTAATCGGACACCAACCGATTTCTACTGGTTTGCTATATCCTGAACCTCGCTGTGATTACTGGACTTCGTCTGGTTTCTATATTTTAATACTCTGTCCCTCGCATCGTTTACTGGACTTCGACGGATTACCAATACCATGATCCTTGCTATACATAGCCAAACTGGACTGGAAGCAATTTAGTGTCCACTTCCATACTCCACTGTGGTTTGGCAGACAAAATGTACCGTATATAATCAACGTGGAGAAACACAGCGGAGCACGGAAGATAGGTCTCGTAACACTTGTTTTAAAACTTGCTGTCTGGACTTGGACCTATTGCTAATACACTGAAACTAGCTTCGTTTGCTGGACTTCGACTGCTTCCCAATTCGCTAACCCTCGCTGTGATGAACACATACTGTGAGCAACATATTTTATAATTGTGAACCATTTAGTTGCATTGTCCTTTGCACTTGGCCTAATATTGAGGAATCAAAATTCTTAATTCTTCGTTTAATTTACTACTACACAACAACACGAGGAATTATTGAAATCTCTTATTTTATTTAAAATACTAAGTTCTTTATTACACCTAGTTTCAACGAATCTTTTGGAGCGAATAAGTTTGACAGCCGAATGGCTGTCAAACTTAATCTCCAAAGGATACGTCTCCGTCCTTGCTGCCAAGAACGCCGCTATGAGCAATCGTTTTGTATCGCCAAACTGTCCCCGCACGCTAAGCCAACCACAATGTTCAAACAGATGTACCATCTTGAAATCTTACATACTCTGTGAGCTTGTTAAATTTCAATACCGAATAGGAATCAACAGTGCGCTCAGCGAGTAGGGAGAGATCTCTACCTTGCTCCACTGTGGTTTGGCAGACAAAATGTACCATATATGATCCACGTAAGTGTTGGAGAAAAATAGTGGAGCACGGAAGATAGATTTCAAAAGACTTTCTGCAATAAATCTTCACCCAACTTGTAAATAAATGTACATATCAGTGTTAGGGCGGATTCGACCAAACTTGACTACCTATATCTTGTCCTGCGAATAAAATCACTTTCTACTCTAGACACGACTAGTCTTCGGGTAAAAAGTGATTCAATTTGCAGAAGGCGGCTTCCTCAAAGTTTGTTCGAATCCGCCCCTAGTAGTATTAAGGGTTCGGTTTTTTAAATGTCAGGTAACTTTCATCTGAAGAACAAAAGTGGCTGGTTACCCCCATATGTGTTCTTCAGGAAAAAAAATATGATTGAAAAATCTGGCATAAACCAGTTAGCGTGCTTTAATGTTATTCCATAGAACTTTATGATACGTTATCGTTAGGCGACAGTTTGCCCTTAGTTATAATAGGTTACGTACGTTAGGTATTGAATAGTTCACTTTACGTTCGTATTGTTGGCATTCACGTGCTTTTACACAATGATTAGAGATGTGACCACTGTTCCTCTGTAACATATACGACTGTATGGCCGCTGTCTATCGGCTCTCGGGCAGGATGGGCGGGAACCATCGACTTTGGCATATACAGGGTGGCCAATGAGTGAGTATACAATATTAAATTAAGAACATTTTTATTACAAACGGAAAATACCGGATATTTTTATATACATAATTATATTATTCAGGCTTGGTAATTTTATACGGTAAAAAATATCTGCCTAATCCCCTCTTTTTTTATTGCGTGTTTTTCATTAAATTTACTCATACTTTTTTTAGGTAAGTATTCCACTAACAAAGTCACAAATATTTTGCTTTTCGTATTCAAAATTGACCACGACACGTCCCTTCAGGTAACCCTACAAAAAAAAAGTCAAGACACGTCTCTAAATCTTCAGTGATCAAAATAGTATTCGTTACTCTTAATGGGATTACAGGACCTAAACGCAAAAAACTTAAGTTTTAGAAACAATAAAAGTATATGCTAGACTACAGTAAACAAAAAAAAGAAAAATATATGATATTATTCAGGATATATGGTAGATAGTGTGTTGAAAACATAATACAACTAATTTGATACGATAGAAAAAAATCATGAAGATACCTCTAAAAACTTTTATTTTACAATAAAAACCATACTAATACCTATACATACAATCATTGTGATTTTTTGTCAGATTATTCTACAAGCAACGTACTAAAACCTAGTGTTTTAATTTTTTAGTCCAAACAATACATTTTTCATAATAAAATAACTGCTTTATTTTTTGCAATAAATTACCAGCGTTGTGTCATCGCGCTTCTCTTTCTTTTCTTTGCAGTCAGACAGTGACCGCGTTTTAGGTCATGTAAGCCCCTTAATGATATGTTAGAAATATTGGGTCGTTTTTAAGAACTTCAGGATAAAATTACTAAAAGTAGTGGTCTTATAGACTGCGTAACGAATTTGCCGCATTTTAATTAAATAATAGACATCAAACAACTGCAACATTTGGCTTCAAATCAGAATGGGGGATAAAAAAAATGTAGAGATCCGAATTGGCCACTCTGTAATTAACGACTGCACCACGGGTTTGACACCACAGACTTAGCATTAGCTAAAAACATCACGATAACCTGTAAACTGTTAAACATAGCCCTCTCATTATCAACAGCTTTCAGAAAATACTCCAAATACATCTAAATATAGAGTAAATCCACCATCTTCCCCAGCCTTCCACCTCCAGCATTCATGGCTGCGTGCAGGTCTACCTACTCGTGATGGTACCTGTTGGTGTTCTCGCCTAACCTGTCTGGTTACCATGTAGATATGCGCTGTAAGTCGGCAGTAGCCACAATTCCAGTCATTATCCATAATTATTAATTACAATAATTGTGCATAATTTAGGGTAATCATCACATTCAGTGTCTTTGGTAGTTATAATTCACTGCCATTTCAGGCATTTAATTGCTTTTGAAATAAATTAAAAGTTGCCAATACAATAAGGCCCACGTGCACCACAAATTACTTAGCATTTAGCGGTAAACGTAATTAAAACGTCGTTCTAGTTCTGTCAACCGTTTGAAAATGACAGGAATAGAACGATGTTTTAAATACTTTTAGCACTGAACACATTTAGTGAGATGTGGTGCAAGCAGCCCTGTCTAAGTTTGAGCAATCAAACGTGGATACTATGGTAGATGTGACTTTTATTTTGTATCAAACTTTTGCGTTAATTTTAAGTTTTTTTTTTTTTTACTAAATTTAGGCTAGGTTAGGCTAGCGAGTAGGATATGGCGGAAAATACACCTGTTTACTTATATCGGTCACACTCCCGGAATGATTTATTAGATTTTAGAGTCTATTAGTTTTACCAGATTTTATAGTTAGGTTTGCACGAATATATTTCGTTAAATATCAGATAAAAATAATATCTTAAATTAATTAGTATCCAGGACCTTTCTGAATGAACTAGTGAAACTTCGCAAACGTGAGTGGTATTCAATATTGGTATTCTCAAAGCCATACAAACAAAATGAGTTTTATTTTTATTAAATCATGTTACAAGTAACTATCTACACGTGGTATGAGAGCTTCGGCCCCGTCATTATCACCTCTTCTACCTTGTTATACTTGTCCCAGTTTTGCTTAAGACCCATTAGATAATTAGTTAGCTGCCACGTGAGCATTTACTCTTTTCTTTCATAATATCGTCTCTCACAATTCATCCATCTTTTCTTTGTTTTCTTTCGTCCACATGTTCAATTCTCTCGAGCTGTTTAGCTACTTAAATTTGATGATTTTAGAAAATCGTTTATTTTATTAAAGAGACTAGCTGATCCGACACGTTGTCCTGTCCAAATTTCAATAATTCATACAAAATTCCCACAGAAAATGCGCTTTCAGTTTTTCCGAATTTTCAAAATTTTCACGGCAACTTAATTTTTTTTTTCTATTTGTTAAAATCATTTACGTTATTAAGAATGATGTGGATGTTTTTGAAAATCCGAAATAAAGGAAAATTAAAACCTGATTATTATGACTATTACGAACATTTACAAACAATTTTTTTCCAAATCGGTCCAGCCATTCTGAAGTGATTGATGCGCTTACCAACGAACAGTATTTCATTTTTACCATTTTTGATACCCATGTCGTCTGTGAAGTTACTTCGATTCATTCAAAAGGCCCTGTAAATAGCAATGATGAATTTAAGGTATTAATTTTGAATTTAATATTGTGTCCTACAGACACGGAGATATATTTCAGTTGGTTACGAATTAGGTGTTAACTAATCTTTACTTAAAGAGTTTATATCGTTTTAGATATTTTATTATATAAACAAGATGTAGTTTAAACAACTGAAAACCTTTAAAGTTTTTGTGTGGGACCAACTCGGAAATCGCGAGAAAAAATCAGCTGCTTCATACAGTTATGTTCGCAAAATGTAGGAAACTGTTTTTTTTTAGCAATTTCTGCGTTGTCCTATACTAAGAGTGGTACATAATAATCAGTACTTATAATAATCCTTTAAAAGTTTTCAGTTATTTAGATAACAACTTGTATAAACCCGTAATAATTATAGAAATAGATCATTATATGCAAACGAGCGCTATTTCTACGTTCGGTACCTTTACGCAGGCGGATTTTCTTTGGAACAAAATTACAACTTTCAATTAACTAAGCCAATAACTTAAAATGCTAGCAGTAAATACAGAAATGTTAATGTTTTACATAAAAATACAAAAAAACTAAAAAAAAACTTGATATCTCCGTGAACTGCCTTGAACATAGACGGAGAAATCTCTACCATACTCCACTGTGGTTTGGCAGACAAAATGTACCATATATGATCCACGTAAGTGTTGGAGAAACACAGTGGAGCTCGGAAGAGACTACCTTCAATAATTGAAAAAAAAAGAGATTCAATGTTAAACTTGACACAAAATCTTTCAAAATTAGGTATCTCCCGTATTTGTAATGGTTTTTATCGTATACTTTCTATTCTTTATAGTAATTCTTCTTCTACCTAGTCTTTTCCTAATAATTATGGGGTCGGCTTCCAGTCTTACCATTGGCAAATCAAATTTCGCAAAATCACTTCTTCCCGCCAAATATTGCCTTGCCACATGTCAGCGTCGCCATTTTAAAATCATCATCCACACTGTAGTAAACAATAATTTTTTTCAAACCACTTCTTTCCTTCGTTTTAAGTTCTCTGTGTTGAGTTTTGGCTAAGTGGATGTTGGCAATAAATTACATATTAATTTGAGTTGGATCTTGAATCAAATTTTGTTAAACACATTGTACAACATGTCGACAGTTTGGAAAAAGTACATAAAATAAATTCTACAATATAATATATCACAGTATATCTATCTCACGCATTGTGTAACCGCCTTTCAGACCTTCAAAACATATTTAGAGTAAAAAATTTAAATGGTTTTTAATTTAGCACGAACCCAATTTGTTTTTTTTTTAATTACTTAAATTAATTCTTGTCCTTGGTTACAGTTGAACTAAAGTCCCACCTATTTTAATATTGAACCCAATCTCTCGATTACCAATTTTTTAAGTTTGGAATAGATAAACTGAGTGACAAAATTACATTTGGACCGCCTGCATTGAAACATTGCCTTCAGCAATGAAGCAAGTAAAAACACCAAGTAGTTTAGTTAGATTTAATCCTTTTGTATTATTAGAATACATCATATTTTATTGATTAGACTAGTTTTCGTTACGCGTATTTTAAATCAGATTATTCCATTGTCTATGTCCTACTGTGGACGTCTTTCAGCTATAGTGATGATGATGATACCATTGATATATAAAAAGCTATAGATTCTAATTCATCAACTCAAAAACGACCACAAAAAATAGAACTCACTACGCTCCCTCATTTCGGATTTCGATGTTTTGAAAAAAATAGCCTTTACGAGGTATGTTCTATTTGGTTTTTCGTATTATTCGACTAACAAAAGGTATTTATTAGGCATATGTGGTACGAGGAGGCCCCTAGAAGGACATACACTGACCTTATTGGTGATGGTCTTCAGTAAGATCGTGTGCCTAGTACTCGCAACCGGCATGCATGTATGATCGGATGTATGAACGTAAACGAAGCAAAAGGAGTATTTTAGTTTCTACCTATCCCGATAGAAAAAAGGTGTGAGTTCATTCATGTTTTATTCAAAAAGCCGTCTTGTGTCCATTGGTTTAAAGTTTAAATTTGTGATGTTTGGATAATCGAAGACACTTGAATTCTATAATTTGAAGCATTTGCATATCTTGGGTGTTTATGTCAATGGATTATTCCTATAATTTGATTCAAAATACGCGTACTTATTTAATGATAGGTTCTATTTGTACATTTTTCATGAATCCGCGCACCATTTCTTATGAATTAGGTATAAGTGGCAGCCATCTTGGTCTGTTCAGGAGTAGTTTGTAAATTAACCAGGAGTCAACTAGCATAACATGAGTGTGTCGATATTAATAAATATTAAACGGTATAAAATGGGCCCATCATCAAGTGGAAATCTACGCATTCTGTACCATTACTAACAATATAAACCATCAAGCTAAAATAATTGCGTGGACTATTATTTTTACATTAGAAACCTTTTAAATAAAAAAAATATTTATACCTTCACATCCAGTCCTTTCTCGGTTATAGTCCAATAAAAATAAAAATAAATATGATACAGCAACTATTGATTTAGAATATATTTAAAATTTAATTTCTTAATGTTCTGCATAAAACACACGCATAGACACTAAGTCTGATTTTATTACCTATGTGGTTATTGTGGAAATAAGTTAGTTTATACGTTTGATTGTTTAATTTTTTTTTTATAAATTTTCAAATTCATTTACAATCAGAGATGTGGACTTGCATCAAATTAAAGTACTATTATGAAGAAACAAAAAAAGTAGGTATTATTATTATTCCATTGTAATTTTTTTTATACGAGCGAACAGCAGTTCATTATTATTTATATTGAATTTGGTGAGTTTACAGAATAAACCGACGACAACGCAATGACATGTGAAATATTAAATTCTCGGCTAGGTTGATGGGTCTAAGGTACACCCGTAATTTATGTGTATATCCGCCATATCATACTTTTAATATAGGTCTCTATGGTACATACAGTGTTACTTTCAATGATATTCTTAGGTGTTTAATTGATTTTGCGGCATTGTTCTTTTTTGGTAATTTATATGAAAAACTAGCCAAAATCATCCTCGTCAGAAACAATTGGCGATTTATAGTCTACAATTTTGGCATTTTATTGAAAATTATGCAAACCCCTGCAAATAATATAAGGAAATTAGGTAAACTAAAAAAAAGTTGAGTTTAAAAATTGAAATGTTGTATACTTCATTTTATCAGCTGTTGGAAACTTATCTGGACGTACATAATATACAGGGACATTTTTTTTCTAACCTTTTTCAGTTAACTGCAGGTCATAGAGAAATAATCAGAATGGGACGATGTGCTCAACTAACAAAAAAAAAGACAAATTAATTTGTTTAAAGGTGTATTTTTTAATTTTCATCTTCTCCATCGCATTGCAAACTAAATCATGTGATAATCATAAATCTTAAGTTGCTTGAAGTTATCTAAAATACTTATTAGCCTTGTCCATGATCTTTCGAAGGCCACCACTTTGTTTTGAGCTCAAGTGAACACCTTCTTAAAGGACGTTTTATACAAAAAAACTTGTTTGAATTTTTTTTATTGTATTCTTATTTTTTGTAACTAATCCCAGGTTTCCTTTCTGCGTTTTTTATGGGACCTATAGTTCAAGATCAAAACAAACTGGCTTGAAAAAAAATCCCCATACATTTCGATAGTTTCATATTTGCTGATAACTGAAATAAGTATTAATAAGTATACTTACCAAGTATTAACGTCACTGCCAATATTAATTTCCCATTTTAATTATTATAATTACTATAAACATTTACTTATTTTATTTTGAATAGTAGTGCTCTATGTGCCATAGAATTTTAATATTTACTTACCGGTATTAAAAAAACTTATATTTTTTTTCTATACTTAAAACTTTACTTTAACATTTATTTGTATTATTATGAAGAGTCTTGTTTGACTCTTCAGCAAAAATCTCGACAAGTTTTAATTGTTTATTACTTATGTGTAAACATGTATATAGAGCATGGGTACTTTTTGTAAACATGTTTTATGTTCGAGGAAGTTTGTGAATTATTTTAGCGGAATGTTAGATGCTGGATTTAATGTCGGTGTGCACTGACAGACTGTAAAGACGCGTCATGTGGAAAAAGATACGCGGTCGCCGTCGGTTACCCTTCTAATTTGCGTCGCGTGCAGTCTGTCAGGGGACAAAAACATTTGGAGCGAGACTTTAATTTAATCAGCCCCGTCGCAATCTTCTTCTGCAAAGTGTTCTCTTTTCTCAATATCAAGCGTTGAGGTAGAAGCAGATTGCGATCCTTTGGACACCCCGTGTCCCACAAGCAATCCCTACTTTGGAGAGTCAATAAAACTTCTAAATATTGCTAGAAATTAAGTCACTTAAATTAACATGTTTGTGTGAAATGTCCGCCTCTTCATAGAATTTGTAGCGTTTTGTACAAGCGGGAAACGACTCTGTAAGCGATCGTTGGAAATTATTTAAAAATGCGGGAACAGTGTATTTATACGTCGGTATTGACGGTTCGCTACTTAATAGTGCTTTACGGAGCGCAGTGAGTCCTTGTAGGTTTTATATTGCGGTAATACTGTAACGCGTTACAGCTCCTCTCTCATCACTTTATTACTACTAGGTTAATATCATAAACTTAGGTTAGTGACGAACTCGTCTGCCCGCCTGGCATCTCACCCGCCCGCGCGGCATTTCTCCCGCCTGCGCGGCATCATTTCACTTATTAACATAACCCATCTCGATGTAGACTGTCTCCTTCTTAGTTGTATTCATCTTTAGTGTATTTTAAAAACGTGAAATTAAGAAGCACGAATTTTTGGATCGTTTGTCCATTAGCACTGTAAGACAATCGAGCTAACTAATCATAGAAATTAATGTAGTAAAAAATTATAACTCGGAAAGGTGTGTTTCACCCATGTGTAGTAATTAGAATCAAACTATTTTTGTGTGTAATTCCTCGATGCTACGCTAATATTATTAAGTAGTCATAAAATAGAGCTGTGAAAATTTAAGGGTATAATTAAATCGACTCGAAAATCATATCGATTCAGCTAAATTATAAATTTATTGAATGTCGATTTGTTCGTGATATGTCGAAGGAAAAGTAAGACTTTTCGAAAATATTTTTATGATTATTATTAATTATTTGTAACGAAAATTTCGTTGATTGTCGTTTTCGCAAATGGTTTTCGAGTGGATCGCGGAAAATTGCGTGTGAACATTCAGCAAAAAAAATAAACAATAATTGTAAAAACCTTTGAAGACCGTGGCTTTGCTCGCGCCATATTTCGGAACAACCTGTACCTGCTGCTCGATCGGCATACGAAATAGTGACGTCACAACAGGACAAAAAACAAATTCATCTTTACATTAATTATTATATTAAGTAGGATATGAAACACATTCAAGTGCAAAGATGATTATCATAATAATTACTAACTTATCTGTAGGTAAAAAATAAAAAATCTCCTACAAGACAAAGAAACTTCATGAACATAACAAAATTATGTTTATAACTAGTAAATCGAACTTAACTCGATGTTTAGCTGATGATGGCTCAACAAGGAAAAGCAGTTATAACATCAACCGCGGCAGGCAATGCAGTGGTTCAGGCTATTGTATTGCTTAACGCCTCAAGCTGTATTAACTGGTTTTGTGCTTAAAATTGAAGTACTTACTTAAACTTTATTTTGAAAGTCATCACTTTCATCGGAAAAGCTATTACAACAACATGTAACTGAGTTCGCCAGTATAAGATACCATACAAATGCTAGGCGATCTAAGGTTACGGTTTCCTATTAGAGCGGTGGCTGTACCATAACGGCCCCTGCGACGGCTTTCATGAAAATGATGGCAGCGAAGTTTGTATTACGGTGTCAAAAACGCTGTTCAGGGAAACAAACACTTTCATAAGAAACGTTTCAATGACGTCATTGACGGTAAGCGGCGGCCACCGCAGCTATTTATTTAAAATGTCTCAAACAGTATTATCAAATGAAATCATAACAGTACTTATGTGTTTTTTATCCTAATACACTTAAACAGTATTATATACTTAGATGTAAGTCAGTGTCGTACGCAGTGTACTTATATTATATTCTAGTATTTATTACCTAGTACAAACGTGTGACCGTCAGTCGCCGTGTGCGCATGCAGGTCTTAGAATTAGTCGTGTATATAGATATAAACTTGGGGCATACGCTAAGATGGCATGTTGATAATATAAGAAAACCAATTAATACTGGACTTAATTCTCTACTTGTTAATCATAGTCTTTATAAAGTAAAAATGCGCAGTGCTGTACACCCCTACCATATTTCAACTTAAACAAATAACAACTTTATTTCAATGAAGATTTAGTTGATTTCAGAGTGACTAGCACTATTGACAAAGTTATAAAAATGTTTGCAGTTTTCTCCTTTATTTTTTAATTAAATTTGATGTTATTACGAACATAGCCATAGGTTTATGTAAAGTGTCGTATTTCAACGTTGCATTCGTCATTTCACGAAAAAATCGCAACTGAAAGTTGCCAAGTGTTGACATATTAGTGCTCGTGACTGTACTAACTTCAAATCCTGATCAACAATGTACTTTAATTTTACATTTAGGCTGTCTCAATCAGTGTAACCCATTGTTAATGTCTTGACTTTTTTATCAATTGTGATAACAACTTATAAGTAACTTACTTACTAGTAAGTAAGTATTAATTAATAAAATAAAAAAAATAATTAGTTTAACTGAAATTACTCTGTGGATTCCATGAAAGGGTTGGTGCACACTCCATCCTCCTAAAAGTCTCGAAGCTAATCAACTAATGGGTTCTTCCAGCTGGCGTGTAACTCGTGTCCTACGTGCCTTATGGGACCATTCACACAGTGGCAGAATTAATTACATAGATTGCCAGTAAACACTACTCTAGGAGTCAGTAGTTACTCTCCCGGAAGTCTTAGTTCTACAAAGTTCTATGATATTTTCAGTGCATGCATGGATGTTGTTTTGATGTCTAAACTGCTATCTTCAGCGTATGCTTCGTTCACACACACTCTTACGTAGTACTTATCATAGTTTTTAACTTGGATTTTTATGATTATTTAGTGTCCACAGACGCTACCATTTTTACGCGCGTTGACGTACATTGTTAGCTCGCGCTACGTCATGCACGGTATACGATCATTAGCTGTTAGTTTATTTTTATAGAAAGAGTGCGTCAACGCGCGTCTCTGTGAACTTTATGATGAAAATGAACCAAAACCGTATTTTAGACGTCTATTTTTAAATTTGTTAAGATTTTTTTGAGGGAATAGAAGTACCTGAAACTTTTTCTGTTGAATGTAATCCTATCAAATCACCTCTCAAAATATTTTACACAACTTTTGTATGACCTATGCTAGCTGCATTTTTGTCACATGTCCTGATTTAGTGAGTAGGTACGTACGAGTGTGTGAATTACTTAGGAAGTGTCTAGTCTAGTGTGCCTACACGTTTACAGAACGTTCGCAGATGTTCTAAGGACTGAATAGCAAATTTTAATGTTAATATAAAAGGATTAGGGCAATTTTACTCAAGTTGGGATTTCCAAAGAAAGCGGTCCAGTCAGTCATTTTCACCAATATTTGATAAAAAAGTGTCAAAAACGCTCTGTATTTAAACAGCAGTTATTGTGTGACCGTTCGCCGTTTTCTTAGGAAAGTTTTACTTATGACGTATGACTGATTTTAGAGTGTTGTCTGCGAACTATCTGTAAATGTTTGGCTCTCGTCATATGTGGACTGTCGTGGCATTTTTAATCTAAATTATTTATGTCACAAGGTTTCTTGGACTTCCCAGTAAACTTTCCAAATTATGAATCATTGAAACGAGCTTTGGATTAAATACTACATTATTGTTTATTTATGTGCGTAGTATTACAATTTATTTATTTTCTTTTTAAAAAGGTTCTACACGTTATGTTGTGATTCTAAATTTAAATAAGTTGTGTATTCTTATAAATACTATTTGTGTAGGGACATTTACTTTTTAATGGCAAGACCTACTTATCATTTGTTTTAAAAATGTTACTTAGTGTCATTTAAGATTTTTTTAGTAAGTAATTATCCGGTCAATGAAGGTTCATGTGATGGAGTCAACTTTCCTATAATAGACGTTAAGATGTGGCTTCGGTAACTATTTACTAGTAATGTAATTGTATTTTTGAAACTATCAGTCCGTAATAAAGTACCTAATGGAAAATCAGTTTGTTTAATTTCTCTTTACCCGTTCAATGTTACCTGTCAACTGTCAGGCAGGATGACACATCAAAATTTTCCGTTTTTTACAAAAACATATATTTCTTTTGAAAAATTAATTCAGTCTCAAAAATCGCAAAGAATGTGCGCAATTTGGATGGAGTACCAATGGAACTGTGGAGTTGACGCTGTGTGAGCATGCGTGTTCCATCGCGCCGCCCGTTCGATGTCCACCGCGCACAGGATGGATAAGCACATGAAGTAATTTTTTGCTCCGTTGGTGTAATTGCTGTATGGCGTTCCAGCAGGAGGATAAATAAATAAATAAATAAATGTTTGAGGAGATGGCCGATGGAGTAAAACTGTGAGTGAAGGGTGGCAACGGTTAGGTTTAAACGCGTTGAGATATCGTGAAAGTCGCGGGAAACACCTGGATGAGGGACGCACGTAACCGTAGGCAGTATCGCATAAAAAAAGGGGAGGCTATATAGGACAGCCCTATTTTTTTCACCACTTCTTTTATTTAATTGGTGAGGATGTTCAATTATGATAATGTTCAATGATGAGGATGTTCAATGCCACTGCAGACCCACCGTACCCCTGGCCGTACCCCTGGTGGTACGGTGGGTCTTTTAAAGTTAAACGATACCACCTGGTAATAGTGTTGTAACACTAGTTAAAACCACTTCTGACACATATATAAATACAAAATAACTACCTTTAATCTAAATTAACCAACTCTATAAACTTAAAACATGCATACTAATACATAAAGTAATATTATAGGTTTCTCGTCTTTTTTTTTCGATTCAAATTAATGAAATTTTCATTTTTACAATTCTTTGTTTCCTTAAGTCGAGTTTAAATGTCAACTGTCAAAATATGTAATATGTACGGTTTAACTAAAGAGTTAGAATTGTGCAGTACTTAACATGCATTATTGCCGCATCAGTTATATACCTACCTAACTAATGTATGAGTCATTAATATGCGAGATAACTGTTTATCATTTTCTATCCGTCTAGTATCTTCATCAGCACAGCACTATGTTCACTTCATACAGTGGTATCGTTTAACTTTAAAAGACCCACCGTACCACCAGGGGTACGGCCAGGGGTACGGTGGGTCTGCAGTGTTCAATGCTGATGATGTTCAATGATGATAATGTTCAATGATGAGGATGTTCAATGTTGATGATGTCCAATGATGATGATGTTCAATGATGATAATGTTTAATGATGAGGATGTTCAATGATGATGATGTTCAATGATGATAATGTTCGATGATGATGATGTTCAATGATGATGATTTTCAATTATGAGGATGTTCAATGTCGAATAAAAAGAAGATACACCGACAAAACATCAGTCTGCATTCTCTGGGGGGTCGGAAAAACGGGGTCGGGGGTAACAGTTTCACCAGAAACAAGATGGAAGGCTGTAATAAAACTAAGAATAATTCCAAGAAGATTTTTAATCCATACCTTGTTTGTATCACAGACTATAATTAAAAAATAAATATGTTTTCACAAATAACGAATGAGTTCACATTCATTTTAAATATATTATGAAAATAATTATTATTGTAAAGGTTTTTCACAATCAGACATCATATGCCGCCACTCTAAGGTCTTCAAATCATCTTCATTAAAATTATATGATTCAACAGCTTTGTAGCTGTAATAAAAACTCTGCATCTTATTTGTAGAGTAGTACACATATATGTAAATACATAACATGTATACCCTATCCCAAATATTGTACACAATTAATTCTAAACAATCACATACTTGACAACACATTGAAATTCGTCTTCTGCAAACCCAGCTTAATGTTTTAATACATTGCAGTTATCCTCTAACCCCCAGTGAACGAAAAACCCCCCACACTAATAAACCTTGTATAGCGTCTGTATAGTTACACAACGCTTTGTCTTCTTCTTTCGACATTCAAATTACTGACGACTGAAAGAGAGAGTTTATTAGTAAGGTGGTGACAGTTTAAAATAGGTGAATTATGTGGGTCAGCTTCCAGTCTAACCGGATGCAGCTGAATACCAGTACTTTACATGTAGTGATTGCCTACCTGACCTCCACAACCCAGTTGCTGGGTTATACGATTCCCCCTCGGTAAGACGTTGTCAGACTTTCGGGCTTCTTACTACCCGTAACGACTGCCAATGATCCGAGAATGACACCGGGGACCAAAGGCATTAATTACCACATCAAATAAGGGAAGGCAATTCTTCATATTTCATTTGATAATAAATGATAAATCCAGTTATACAATAATATGGTAAATCTTATTTCGTAGTGTGTAATCGATATGTATTATCTCAAGGTATTCAAATATTCAGATGTCTTACAAAACTAAGTTTGCGGCATATCTACCAACAACGGATTACTTTTCTACATGTAGATACGTGCTTAGTACAACAAAGTGTGTGATTTAAGTCAGAAAATATTACAGGGTGGTATACATCGAGGCGCAAACTGAATCCATGAATTCAGCTCATGATTGTAGACCCTATAGCGTAGACATTATTGGTAGGCTATCAAAAAAAATTCTACGTAGGGGTGGTTCAGAATCCTGTACCTACTGACTCCATGTTACCGGGATGCGCGCGTCGATATCCATGCCAACCTATACCATAGTTTAGAACAATATATAGATAGGTACTCATTTGATAACTTTACATGGTAACTTTCTATTAAATAGGCAACTTTATTCTTTTTACTTTGTTTGAATAAATTCGGAATTTCTTACAAGTAGACTACTTATAAACTCTAAGTAGGCATGGTTTTAGTATCATACATTCTTAGGGACAATACAATTAATATTATACGAGATAACAACTAAATATCACTGCATTAACCTTTTCACCGCCACGCCATATCGGTATTCCTATGCCCTGTACGCCAAGCCCGAAAATCTTAATTTCAAGGTGTATCAATAAAATACATAAAAGTAATGATTTAATAGGTTTATTTTGTATTTTTCTGCGACCTGTTTTTTGTCGAGTATAGCCGTCGTTGGCGCACAGGGCACGCTTGCTCATGTCGGCTATAGCCGACATTGGCGTTCAAAAGGCTAAAGATCACTCTTAGAGAGTAAGACATTATTATCCTTAATAACAATACAGTTAGGTTTTTAAACTGTTAGGTAACACATTTCTGCTTATTGTCCATAGATTTTCTAACAAAAAAGTTAAATGCTAAAGGTGCCTACAGATTTCCTTTCGCATAGCTTGTTTGATCAGGCGTGACGTAGGCCCCTTAAAGAATTCTACATCTAATTTGTCTTCCTATTTGGCATTTAAACATCAGTTACAAATGCTAATTATTAAATAAACTTATACAATAAATAATTTAAATGAATGAACAGTCCACTAACGCTGAATACCCTACGATAATAAAAACAACAAACGAGGGTACCTCACGCTAGTCGTCAAAATTTGAAAGGGTCCTGTAATGGTAATAAAATAAATCTAAATATAACATCTATACTTGAAAAGCATTTATTATGGACCGGATGCTCTCGTACGTTCCCGTGACGAACACAAACAGTCCCAGGAGGATGATGCAGCAGTCCTTGAACCACATATATTTGGGGATGCCTCCTGGCTTCTGAGAGGTGGAGACCAGCTCGATGAGGGGGGGGAACATCAGGGCGAGGGTTGTGCTGCTCACCGCTCCCACCAGCGATATGACGAGGCCTAGCTCCGGTACTGATTCAGCTAGCACGACTGGAATGAAAGAAAAACAATTAGAAGATTTTGGTATTATTGGAGAGGGGCCCGTGGCTAAATAATAACAGCCGCACAGGTCGATCGATCAAGCTAAGCTTGCCGCGGTTGGTCTGTGGATGGGTGCACAACCATCTTTACATACCGAGACCCCTCTGTACCTCGGAAAGCACGTTAAGCCGTTGGTCCCGACTGTCATTCGTGGATCTTTGACAGTCGTTACGGGTAGTCCGAAGCCCGAAAGTCTGACAACCAGGCTTACCAAGGGGTATCTTATTACCCAGTATCTGGGTTGTGGAGGTTAGATAGGCAGTAGCTGCATATAAAATACTGATATTCAGCTGCATCCGGTTAGACTGGAAGCCGACACCAACATAGTCGGGAAAAGGCTAGGCAGATGATGATGCTATTACTGGATGGCAAATTGTCTGGCTGTTCTATAGTAAGTGATCACTGTCGCCTACATGCTTGAGCTTGCGTTGCAATCTCAGAAACAAAGTTGTTTACCATGGTAGAATCCACGGTAGGTATTCATATGGTGGTAATACCTACTGGTCTGTACGAGGTCCGGCTCAAAAAGCTCTTTTGCCTACGAAGTTTTTAAAATTGTAAGCAAGTCACAAAGTTATGGGTCGTGTAGTTAATGTGATTCTACGACATCTCGACCCCGAAACAACTCGACCCGCGATAATTCAACCCCAGAACAGCTCGAACCGGACAATTCGATCCCGACGGGTCGAATAGAAAAGAGTGTCGCAGTCGAGTTGTCCTGGGACGCCTGGGGTTGAATTGTCACAGGGTTTTGTTGTCGTGATACCATTAATGAAGTGGGCTGTACCGATGATACCAAATTTCAGCTTAGAATTAGGCTTCAAGTTCTCTGTAGGTATACTTACAAGTAAGCATGACCACCAGTGCTCTATACCCAAGTTCCTTGGCGACGGGGTTGGAAGCACCGAACTTCTTCCGAATGACTGGCCAGGTGATCCCGACCGGCACGTAGAACTGCAACGGGTAGGTGAACAGAATCGACATCGCAATCAGACCCTGTACCACGTTACTGAGCCTGCAATAATGATGATAAATTAGGAATTCATTCTCAAGGCTCTCAAGGCTGATAAAACAGAAATGTAGCAGGCTAGCTTTTATTTCATCATCGTTCTGTTACGGCCGCCCGAATAAAATAGTGCCACAGAGAGAAGTCCCAGCATGTTATGATTTATTAAAAAACCGGGCAACAGCGAGTCGGACTCGCGCACCGAAGGTACCGTAACATCCGGGTTTAAGTTTATGAAACTAAATGCTTTTTTATTTTTCTTTGAGTTGATTTAATGAAAGGTAAATTGCGGTTTACGATTTATGACGTATTAAAAAAAACTACTTACTAGATCTCGTTCAAATCAGTTTTCGGTGGAAGTTGACATGGTAATGTACATCATATATTTTTTTTAGTTTTATCATTCTCTTATTTTAGAAGTTACGGGGGGGGGGGACACACATTTTACCACTTTGGAAGTGTCTCTCGCGCAAATTATTCGTTAGTTTAGTTCGTAGTTTAGAAAAAAAAAATATTAGAAACTTCAATATCATTTTTGAAAACCTATCCATAGATACCCCACACGTATGGGTCTGATAAAAATAATTTTTGAGTTTCAGTTCTAAAAATTCAAAATTTCCCAAAATTTATTGTTTTTTTTCTATTTTTGTGGGAAAATCTTAATGCGGTTCACAGAATACATCTACTTACCAAGTTTCAACAATATAGTTCTAATAGGAAAAAAGTGGCTGTGACATACGGACGGACAGACAGACAGACATGATGAATCCATAAGGGTTCCGTTTTTGGCATTTGGCTACGGAACCCTAAAAATATTGAACCACTTTTGAAAACCAGTCGAAATGTGGCTGAGAACTTACACTTTTCCAGGCTGCAGATTCAAGGTCATGCTGCCGAGCACATTGTCTCCCCACTTCAGGTAGCCCAGGAATCCCACTGTGATGAAGATGCTCCCGACCACCACCATACCTACGTTCAGCACACCCAAAGGTTTCTGGAACTTCTCCGGTCTTCTCATCTCGTTTTTCAAAGGGAGAACCTGTTGGCAATATAACATTTTATACCAACATAAATATAATCACCGAATAAATTCCCAAGAAAACCAAGTTAATTACTTGTAGGAAGTTAAATGACTATAGCAAGAGCCAGGATTCAATTGTGACGTCATATTAAGATGTGTATGCTATGGAACTTTCCATGAGAGTGAAACAAAATACTTTCGCATTGATAGCAATACGCATCGCATCAGCGGTAAACTTGGTCGCAAATAGCGCAGTCTGAAGTTTTTATAGCCAATATTTGACGCACAAAATAATATGAAAAGTGTACTTACCAATCCAATTCCCTCGAAAGCGTAAATAGCAGTTCCGAAGTAGAGAGGTAGCTGTTCCCACGAAGCTATGTAATCCCTGGTCTCTACTGCTGGCAGGTCCTGGGAGGCTTCATAGACCACCACGGCGACGCCTGCAGCCATCATGATGTTGGCAATGGTGGAGAACGGTGTCAGGTACTTCAGGTTGCGGACCATACAGGCCAGGAGAACCGGGATCACCACAAATATCATGTGGATGGAGAGGTCGATGTGTATATTGTACTGGTCGCAAATCTGGGAGACGCAGAAGATGTTTTTAATAAACTAATTTTGCACTAGGTATAGTTAACAGGATGGTTACAGAGACTCGGAGCTAAAAATTATTCACAAATCATTTATTGTGCAAGGACTGATACCTATGGATGACTTAAATGATCTTGCCTTGATTCTCGCCCAAAACTCCCCACAGACGTATCCAGACGCAGACGCAGCCAAGTTCTGCCTTGTAGAGCGTCAGCACTGGCACTCATACATAAGTGCCTCCAGTCTCTGACTTAAAAGTCAATATACTGTCACTTTCATACAACTTACCATTTTAACATTATTCGCAATAAATACGATGTAAACGCAACAGAAGCCTAGTTGAGTGACGCAGAGGAATCCGTTGACCAGGATCTGCATCGTACCGGCCATACTCCGAGTCCTGGCAGGCCCGTTCTTGAACACCAGGAACACCGTGTCTGCGAACCCTGGAGCCCGGTCTCGTTTTGACGTGAGATGCATTTCTTCTGAACAGTTTAGCTGTAAAGAAATATCATTTAATAGGTTTGTATGTAGGCTAAATATGCTTGTGTTCGGCTCGCTGGTTTGTTGACTTCTTAACTAACAAAACAACATGTACCGCTGCAACTGCTGTGAGCCGAGACCAAGAAACTCTGCAAGTCCTGGAGAAATAAACACAAAGGGGTTTGAAGGACTGTCGCCGTTTTTTGTTTTTTTTTAAATGGCGAACACGTATGACACGCAGCCAGGCTCCATACTTACCTATACAAATCTTCAATCCGCTTTGGAACTCGCATCAAAACTAATATTGTAGGTAATTACATAACGAAAATTGGTGGAGTGGGAAATAGCCAGTACCCACTTCCTTCCATCTATGAAACAGGAAAATGTAAAGAGTTCCAAATATCCATTTCGTAAGCGCGGTTACCGAGCGATTTAAAATAATCAACTTGAAACTTTCTGGATTCGTAAGTTCGACTGACCAGTAAATGCTGCGAATGCACGCATATGATGCCCAGCAGTGCGGTCGCGATGGGCGCGAAGATGATGCCGCCGTTCCTGAAGGCGTCGCCCATGGCCAGCAGGCCGGTGCCGATGTTCCCTCGGAACAGGTGTAGCATTGTGTCTGTGTACCTGGTACATGAACACGGTTAGTTAGGATGGAATGAGGAGTTAGCTGCCCAGCCTTTGTAATACAAAGTAATTTTTTTTAAGTTTTCAGGTTTCTACCTGGAGGAGATATCAAGGTAAATGGTGAGATGACTCATGAGCGTTTGTTATATACTCATACAGGGGCCGTATTGTACTGGCTCTTTTTGAGAGAGAGTGCGGGTTGGTAGCTGTCACATGTCTTAGAGTTTTTGGTTCTAGGACAGGCCGGTTTCCTGACAATGTTTTCCTTCACCGTTTTGAGAGCAGTGGTGATGAAATAAATTATCTGCACAAAGTAACACGATTGACTGGGTTCGAACCCACGACCTCCAACTCGTAAGTCGTGTACACATGTACCTACCAGTGTCCTCTCATGTACACTTTCATCTATAGAATCAGTCCACAGTTTATATGAATATTTTGCTCAATAATGACACGTGTGTAGGTACTTCATCAAAGAAACGAATGTTGATAAGAACAATAGAAAATTCACATTTTACTGATAACCAAGAAGCCCCCCTACTGATCGAGTGCAAGTGTGGCCGCTTTTTCATTGAAATAAAGTCTCGCCTCTACTTGACCTTCGTAAATAGGGCGTCCTGGGTCTGACCTACGAAGATAGACTAATGCGATTTGATTTTGATTTCTAGGTCAGTTAAAAATCATTAGAGTTAGGTACATACCTATACTTAACAGCAGGTACCGAGCAGTATTTTTATATTTTATTTATTTGCAGGTTTAATGGTTAAGGTATTTCTTAAATAGGAGTATTGAACGTCCTAGCGGAATTGTTCACCATTGCGTGCATTGCATGTTCGCACTCATTAAAAGAGCACTTTTAAAGTAGGTAAGCATCTCGCTAATTAGTTGCAGTCAGATAGTTAATCGGTACCTACTCTACGTATTCGTACTCTGTGGGAAGTTGTGAATTTGGTGCACTAATGTATAACCTACCTACCCCTAGACACTTTGATTTGAAAAAAAAATTGTGGAAATCACGCAATTATGATTTTATACTTAACTAGCTTCTGCCCGCGACTTCGTCCGCGTGAAATTCGTACTTTCCTCTTAAAATTTCGAAAATATATCTTTATGATATTTATCATTTATTTAGACATATTTGTCATAAAACTTATTAGTTTTCGAGTTAATGGAAGCAAGCAGTAAAATCCACCCCTTAAACTTTATTATATTTTTCCACTTTGTTAGGAGTCGATTTTTGAAAACCCCAAAACAGTTATTATTTTTTGTTTTAGTATCTAGTACCGAGTTTCGAGTTAATCCAGTAGCGGGTTACATATTTTTCTAACCTATCAACTTTGTCATTCCCTAAATCCTCTGTGAGGGGTTTTTTTAAAACTAAATGTCACAATCTTTACTATTTACTGAGCCAAATATTGCCAAGTTTCAAGTTTATTAACCAAATGAATAAGATTTTTCATATAAACTGTATTCCCTCTTTCTATCCCCATAGGAATGGAATTTCGTAAAATCTTTAGGGATGTGTTCATTACTTGACTCAAAGATTATTTATCAAATTTTCGAATTAATCAAGCCACGCAGTAAAATCTTCCCCTATAAAATTAGCTAACCCTCTTCACCCCGTTAGGTGTAGATTTTCGAAAAACCCTGAACCACTTTATTATTTATTTTGGCCTTACATACTGAGTTTCGAGTTAACCGGACCGCGCGTTAAAATTCTTCCAAACAAACTTTGACACCTCCCAATCCTCCTTCAGGGGGTAGTTTAGAAAAACAAAAAATGCCGAACTTCATAATTTACTTGTCGGTCACTGTACTCATCATTATAAACAACTTTTACTATCGGACCAAACCTGAAATCGCGGAAAAAAATCAGCTATTCCCTACATTTTAAAGAGTTATACGAACATAAATGTAGGGAACAGCTGATTTTTTTCTCGCGATTTCAGTTTTGGTCCCGTAGTAACAGTTGTTCATAATGATGAGTACAATGACCTCTTAAGAGGTTGTTAATGTTTTACCATAACCCTGTATAAGTATTCGTGCCAAGTTTCAAAGCTTTAACTCAAGGAATAAGATTTTTCATACAAACAAAATCCCCCTTTTCACCCCCTTAAAGGTTGAATTTCCAAAAACCCCTTCTTAGTGGATACCTACTCTTAACAAAAAACACACCCTCCAAAATTCATGTCTCTAGGACCAGCGGTTTAGGCTAGGCATTGATATTATCAGTCAGTCAGGACTTAGAATTTTATATTATATTAATAATCAAAATTTCATCCCCCTTTCGCCCCCTTAAGGCTTGAAATTCTAAGAACACCGTTGCCTAGATAGTAAATTTAGGGATTTTTACTTCGAAAATTAAGGACTTTCCATACACAACTTCATCCCCCTTTTTAGGTGGACCGTGGAATGGTCAAAAACGCTGAGACACGTATAAATTAATTTTCAATCGTCAGCCTAAACACAAAATTTGAAGGTCCTAACTTCTAAACTGACGGACTTTTATATAAACTTCCATCCCCTATTTTATCCCTTTAGGGGTGGAATTCCTAAAAATCCTTTCTTACTGGATACTCACTCTTCACAAAGAACACGCTCTCCAAGTTTCACTAGGACCAGCGGTTTGGGCTGTGGGTTGATATATCACTCAGTCAGTCAGTGAATCAGCCAGTTTACCATTTTATATTTATAGATCGTTCTCTTCCACAATTTTGTTTCATACCGAGATCATATAATCAGATTATCTCTGCATTTGGGTACAGTGAACCGTACGTCGAATTAATACTTTGACCTTTAGCTGGCCTAGCGTAGCACGGAGATTCAATAGAATAAGGGCCAAACTAGACTGGTTTTGTTACCACTGATGTGCATTATTTCCTGCATGGACCTTCCATTCACGAAATAATTGCATAAAGCCTGCACTCTGCATCCCGTACGCAAAATACGCGCTTGGACATGAAGTTGCGGCCAGTCCGTTATACAAAACAATAGCATATTACTCACGAGGTAGGATGCGTCACAGGATGATGTCCATCGACAGGCGGCCTGTTCAGAGCCTTCCCATTCTCCACCTCCTGTCCCTTGGAGTCTGTGAGGATCTGCTCCTTAGACTGGAACATACCGTAGCCGTCGCTCACACTGCTGGAACAAGGATTAAGCACCACTTTAGAAAAAAGGCATGAACAGAATCCACAGCCTTTGCTCTCGCACAGTCACATAAAAAGAGTCCCATTAAAATAGATGGACAAATTTTAACACAGCGCTCAGTACCTACGTCTAACCAAGAATATCCAAGCAAAAAAAAAAGCACTGATTAAAATTAAAAATTTACCATCGTCCTTATTTTGGTGGTCTGAATGATTTCTAATAGTTTGTCCACCTGTTTAAATGGGACATAAGGTCCCAAGGCATTTACTCACCCTTGCACACACACACACACACACACACACACACACATCCACTAACTCTCACTCACATACACAGCACACTAAGTAACCTACCTACACTTATTTCATAGAATAACTTTACCATATCGACGCTGCTTCACTTGTTACAGAATGTGAATTATTTACTGTACCCATTCGGCTGAACCCTATCTCTTAAGACACAGGCTAGACCTAGTTTAAGGGATAGAGTCTATTCAATTGTGCTTATAGTGTGACAAATGTATTTATAATCTACAATGTATACAGTGCAATGTGTTTCTTGTTTTATGAAATAAATATTTTTATTATTATTATTATTAATTTAAAGGACTTCAAAAAGTCTCAAATAATTTTGTGTAATATATATTACACAAAATTATGTGTATTTGTGTAATATTTATTATATATTACAAGGCGTATTCCTATCTATTTATCTATGTAAGGCACATAGGTAGATAAATGGTAGCAGGCTGTATTCGAGGCAAACTTTTTGAAGTCGGGTTTTAAAATAAAATACGTTTCACAAAAAAGACATGCTCAATGAATTCAGCAATACTTCAACCCTCAAGAATATAAAAATTAAGTACAAGAAAAAAGTTTCTAAGTTTCACCTGCACTGAGAGAAACACCTGTTCCGTTTGAACGGTTCGCGGCACCGCGCGGATGTGTAGGCAGAGAGTGCTTGCCTCCGCCTGGGTTACAGTAGTGACGTGATCGGGGCACTACATGCAGCACCCCTCACGTTTTAACGGATGCGCTAACATATCGATTAGATCTCATTGCACTAATTAAGATATATTGCAAGTTATTTCTCCTGCAACTTTTCTGAACTTTCAGAAACAAATTTAACGTCCATAGCACACTATTCGTATCGTATTTTAGATATTTTTTCTTAAATACAAATCCAAAGACTCGGTCACCATGCCGTTGGTACACATAACATTACATCACGCCTGTATTCCCCAAAGGGCTAAGCAGAGGTGTACCTTTAGTATCTACGTCCCCATTTCGCCAGATATTTTGAAGTTCCTTGTAACAGGGGTGCGCAGGTATTTATAGCCTAGCGTTTATCTAACTATCTAGAGAGCACTGTGGTGGCCGGTGGGTCAGTGGTGGCCGGTGGGTCAGTGGTGGCCGGTGGGCCAGTGGTGGCCGAAGGGGTAGTGGTATCGGCCGCTCGCGCTATTGTTTCGTTTTCTTTTAGCGTCCTGTCCGGCTTTTTCTTTTTGCTCCTTAGATTACAAGAATTGGGCTATCAGTGAAGTTAAAAAATAAAAAGTTCTGGAAAAGTTCCAGAGATTAGCGTATAGATTTATTATATTAGTATAGATAAGTTAGAAATCTAAATTAGTTAAAAGCAGAATCTATTAAAAAAGACAAATAAATAAAAAAACATTCAATAGGATTGAAGTAAAGTATAAAGGTAAACGTAACACAAGCATAGAAGAGCGAGCTATCTCAGAGACTACAAGAATGTAAGGTGCAATCAACGCTGCCACAGAAAACACCACAAAGATATATTACTTAGCTCTGGTTATTGCCGAAAAAACTGTGCCTTGCCATATAATTATGTACCTAGGTATGGTGTCGCGAAAAGATTATATAAATCAAGACATCGGTGACGCATCGTAACAATGGGCCATTAATGACAAGGCTGTACATCTGGACAATGTTTGGAGGCTCTGCTCGGTGACATAAGAACAGAGAGACTAGTACAGGGCTTGAAATACCGGAATCTTGGTTTTAGTAGGTTTTTATTAATATATATTTTTTTTAATTTATTCTTTTGATAGATTCTTAATTTGTAAATGCGAGGACTTTGTAGGCCTTATTGACTTTAGATCTGTAGACCATTTTCTATTCTATCAAGTACTTGTTACTTGTTGACAGGCCTGCGCTGTCCTCCCATACCTACTGTAATCTGGAAACATTGTAAAAGCCAATTATTTTTAAAAAGAGTAACCGTGGAGTTTCTTGCCAGTTCTTCTCCATAGGAAACGACCAATTGGAACCGTGCACCTAGCTTCTGACGTTTCATAAGTGCCCATGTAGGTTTATGTGAAATAAAACATTTTGTTTTTTTTTTATTTTGATTTTTAGGGTTCCGTACCCAAAGGGTAAAAACGGGACCCTATTACTAAGACTTCGCTGTCTGTCCGTCTGTCCGTCTGTCCGTCTGTCCGTCTGTCCGTCTGTCTGTCACCAGGCTGTATCTCAAAAACCGCGATAGCTAGACAGTTGAAATTTTCACACATGATGTATTTCTGTTGCCGCTATAACAACAAATACTAAAAACAAAACAAAATAAATATTTAAGGGGGGCTCCCATACAACAAACGCAATTTTTTTGCCCTTTTTTGCTAGATATCAAAAATGGCAACAGGTAGGCACTTGAAATATTCACAAAATACTCAGTTGTATTTTAACGTTAATAATAAATAATAAAATTAAAATAAAATAAATATTTAAGGGGGGCTCCCATACAACAAACATGTTTTTTTCGGCGTTTTTGCCTTGTGGTACGGAACCCTTCGTGTGCGAGTCCGACTCGCACTTGGCCAGTTTTTACTATTGGTATTTCTAATCATTATCGGTACTGTATCTACCGCTACCAACATCGGTAAG
Source organism: Mesoligia furuncula (assembly GCA_916614155.1). Classification (NCBI taxonomy): domain Eukaryota; kingdom Metazoa; phylum Arthropoda; class Insecta; order Lepidoptera; family Noctuidae; genus Mesoligia; species Mesoligia furuncula. Next base: position 39,495,616 of record OU744790.1, read on the forward strand.
TACCAAACAAATAATTCCGTAAGTTAGAGCGAGAAAACATATAAGAAGTAAGAAGGATAGTTATTAAACTTTTGGTACCGGTACCCACCTGGAACCAGTACCCATTTACCAAAATGGCAAGAACCACTAAATACCAAAGTAAATACTAAAGTATTTTTGGTATCAATCATTGTCCTCGAGAATTAATTTACCTAAGCAGTGACAACCCAGTGAAGAGCGAAGAGCAGTGATGGTGGCTCTGGCTCAGTGGTAACGACCTTTGCTTACGTGTGGTCGTGAGTTAGATCCCAAGCAGGCGCTTTAGGTACTTTGTGTAAATTATTTCATCACCACTGTTCTCAAAACTGTGAAGGAACACCGTGAGGAATCGGGCATGTCTAAAGCCTCCTCTACAAGTCGTCAGATTCATCGGCAGATGGCCATCTGCGATTGCCTCCGCCGATGTGTAGACGGGGTAATTTGCTAGTCTGTGGTAGGTATTTAGCCTCTGCCGACGTCAAATACCTACCACAGACTAGCAAATTACCCCGTCTACTCGTCGGCGGAGGCATTGGCAGATGGCCATCTGCTGATGAATCTGTCTACGTGTAGAGGACGCTTTAGAACCAAAAAATCGAAGACATTGTGACATCCGCCAAGCCGCACTAGGCCCGCGTCACCCCTCTCACCGAGAGGAGGCCTGTATCCCAACAGTGGGAATATTACAGGCTGATTATGCTTAAAAGTAATAATTGTAAAGCCTCGTGTTCAGTGTCCGTGCAACTAATGGTTCCAACGATACCAGATGCGTCCACGAGTACTCGTAACAATCATAATGGCGGCGATTTCCATACATAATTACATAGATCATGGCTGATTAGAAATAGGACGTAGGTTAGGACTTCCGTTAGTTATTATTAGTATATAGTTAGTTAACTTCAACTAAGTTACAATAAGACGCCCGAGAGCATGGAATGTGTCTTTGCACTGCAATTTTATACGAGTATTATCATCTTTTGTTGATTTGATTTAATTTGCTGGTTCAAGCGTAATGAAGTAATGATTTACTGCCTACCCCAATTTCGTTTAATTTGGGTCACTCATAAGTGCGTTACTATTTATTTCTACGTTTCTTTTTCAATGTATTTTTATATTGCGTTGACTTAGAAGCTTGATTTTTAGGGCTCCAAAGGACAATAGACCTACTTATAAACGTATCACACTAATATTATAAAAGCGAAAGTTTGTGTGTGTGTTTATATGTTTGTTACTTCTTCACGCTCAAACGGCTGGACCAATTTTGATAAAATTTGGTAAGGAGGTATCTGACATCCTGGATTAACATTTAGACTACTTTTTATCCCGATATTCCCACAGGATCGAAACTTATGCGAGTGAAACCGCGGGGCGCAGTTAGTTTGATAATAATTTTAACTTTATACCTCCACGCGTTACTGAAAGAAAGGGTATTGACAGACAGACAGACGGACAACGAAGTGATCATAATTATAAGGGTTCCGTTTTTTACTTTTGTGGTATGGAACCCTAAGAAATCTTATTTTTCATTAAAACAGTTGATTACCTACTAAGATAATAATTAAAGATGAATAATAATTATTCCTCTTGAACAAAAACATGTAAGGTAGGCACCTAACTACATACTAGGTATGTATAGTGCACTGTTTCGAGGTTAAAAAAGTAATTAGGAAACCCTAGTATGTTCACAGTGATATTTTCAATTTTTTTCTTTTGTGTATAATAAATTTTATTTAAGTGTTCCAAGTGTTTCTATTGACGTAGTGCGGTTGACTGTACTACAAGGTACCTATGCGTGAAGAGTTATCTTGTCCTGGCTGTAGCATTAGCGCCTTAATTGTGTAACACACTTTCAATCGGGGCCCGTGGGGGGCCCGTGGCTAAATAATATCAGCCGCACAGGTCGATCGATCAGGTTAAGCTACGCTTGCCGCGGTTGGTCTGTGGATGGGTGACCATCTTTACATACCGTGACCCCTCCGTGCCTCGGAAAGCACGTTAAGCCGTTGGTCCCGGCTGTCATTCGTGGATCTTTGACAGTCGTTACGGGTAGTCAGAAGCCTGAAAGTCTGACAACCAGTCTTACCAAGTGGTATCGTATTACCCAGTAACTGGGTTGTGGAGGTCAGATAGGCAGTCGCTCCATGTAAAACACTGGTATTCAGCTGCATCCGGTTAGACTGGAAGCCGACCCCAACATAATTGGGAAAAGGCATTATTGGCAAATGATGATGACTTTCAATCGCAATCTTAATGACTTTGAAGGATACAGCTAAAGGTCAGCGAAGGCGATACGGCGGCGATCGATCTCTTTCCGAGTTACCTTTATCCATTGCTTCTTACGTTCGAAAAAAATATTTTATTTTATTTACGTTGTTGTCTGCTCAATAACGTAATTAACGCAATGAATGTTGTTGAACTGTTAAAATAAAACTTTTTTACAAAAAAAACAACCGACTTCAAAAAAACACTATAAGTAAAGTGAAAAATAACTTTAATTTCGGAAGTCGGTGGCAAAAAACTAAAATACAAATCCAAAGACACCGACTTCTTTTTTTCACCTGACTTTTTTTTTTGTAAAGAAGTTTTTATTTTTAATTTTTTTGTGGGTCAGTTTGTAATTTATCTAAGTTACAATAGCCTAATGTCAACTGCTCATCACCTTTTACAAAATATTGCTTTTCCCGATGCAGGGACGTTAATTGTTGAGGAGTTCTCCTAGTAAGAACCAGGAGAACTGGAGCTGATTGATAAGTCACCATCAGCTCCACTTCACCATATTACGCATTGTCACGAGCATAAATTGCTTAGCAATCGAATCGCAACCCGTGAAATATTTGACATTGATTAGTTCCGATGGCCATCTGTGGTCTTCATCATTAGCTCCACTTTACCAAATGATGATTTCCGAGAGCAAATTCTTAAGTTACTTTAAAAAATATCCAAATCGCTTTAGTTTTGCCTATAAAATTTGAGGGTTCCCTCGATTTCCATGGGATCCTCTCATCAGATTCCAACTTGATTAACTCTTGAGTTCGATAAAATTCTTTCGTCGGTAAATAAATGGCCCCAGCCTTCATTTGGGTACGTCCTAAAGTATATAGTCCATACACTGGGAAACCCGTAAACAATGATAATGAGAATGCATCTCTCACGAGAGTAGGTAACTAGGTACCCAAGAATAATTACTTCCTTTAGTTGAATAGAGAATCGTCACATATTATCATTGTTGTGTTATGCATAGGTGCAATCGTTCACTGCAGGGAGTTTATCACAAGGTCGAACCGGATCTGATTAATTTGCCGCATCGAGGGTCAGTCACTACAGTTCTAGGAAAATCGTGGGGAGCCAGTCGGAGAACTGTGCCGATAATACAATACTCCTCTCTGCCACGGCTCATCCATCCATATAGAGTAGTAGAGTACCAACGAGTTGGTGACTTTACCAAACCATAAACAAACAACAGATGTAAAATGGATAATCCTACATTCATTCATTCACTGACAGACCAAGACAGACAGACTGAGTCTAGAAGCATGGAATGTTGCACAATAAACCTATATAACGAAAGTATAAGCGCTAAGGAAGGATTTTTGAAAATCCATCTCCTAAAAGGGTTAAATAGAAGGTGTATGGAAGTTCTTGTATAATAGAAGATGTATGGAAGTTCGTCATTGTTCCCGATGGAACATCGCAACGGGCACACGGTTTTTAGATAAATAAATAAATACCTAATAATATACTTAATACAATCCTTGCTTACATGCATCTTTCACTTTTAAATTCTTCTTGTAAAATATTTGAGTTATCCCGGTCTGACACCCTCCACCCCCCCTCCTCGAACCCCTGCTAGTTCTTCTTCTGTTTTAATCTATATCTTATCCACTATAAACTTTCTCATTCCGGTTTGATCCGCTTTTTCTTTTGTTTCGTAATGCACAGTTCGCGGGCATTGATTGAGAAAACAATTGAAAAACTAGCACATAGAGAGCATCCATTGAAAAAACAATAGGTAGGTAGATACATAGGTAAACCACTGATGCAATGTTAGCTATTATAATGTAAGACGGAATGCTACAGCCTATATCTCACAGCACGGGCGTAGCCAGGTTCTAGTATTCAGGGGGGGGTTCAAGAAAATAAAACGAAAAGTATATAAAATAACCCTTCTATAAGAAAAATATTAAAGATGTGAAAAATAGATACAGAAAAAATCTCCTCGAAAGAATTGGGGGAGTTCTTTTTCGAGCAGTGGGACAATATAAATTATGAGCTAAATAAAAAAATAACGTTCTGTTATATATCACAGAAACACAGACTGTAACAAAATAAATCATCTGTTTTTCTTTTTAAATAATTATATCCACTACTTCATTCGTATCAATTTCTATCCCATAGTGAATGTTTAGGAGAGCCAAGCCGTTCAGTCTGTTTTCACTTTTGTGTTCTTATTTTGACTCTATGAATGTTAATATCTGAACTTTTCGGGGGGGGTTTGAACCCCCAAAACCCTCCCCCTGGCTACGCCCGAGTCTCACAGTATAGACGTTGGCAGGGGATAGATCAAATATAATGCATAGATAGAATACGTTGCACAGCACAATTGTTAAAGCCGTCATTGAAAACCAGTTCAATAAAAAAAAACTTACTATATTTTCAAATTATACACAGGATACCTTCTTTCACTAAATTAAAAAAACAAAATTAAAATATAATATCCTAACCTAATTAAAACTAATTTAACAAACTAAAATATTGCCACGTTGTATAGCAATGTTTATAATCAGCCTCCTAATTGACCTCTAGCCAAGGTAAAAGCCAGCCCTTGGGTCACAGGAAGTCAATCCAGCCGTTTGCACTGGGAACCCACCGGCCCATGGGTTTCAACCCCAACCGGCTCGAAAATACATATAATTACCGATAAGGCTATTATTATCCATACAGTACTTTCGCCGTTTGTTTTTCCGCACCGCTGTAGCAGCGCCAGCACAGCACGTCGAGCCAGAAAGATGTTAAATAAATGCTAAATTATAATCATTTAAAACATTACTAACTATAGTTTTTGACAGTATATTTGACTGAAATAAGACTATTTCGAGAAAATGTGTGAAAATACGACTATTTGCAGCAAAAATTATTTCGTAATTTGGACAGGCGGCACAATGGACTGTTCTTAAGTTTAGAAAAAAACACAGTAGGTAGGTGTTCTTCAGAGACATAAAAAATAATTATAATACTTAATAGAGTCCCAGAGCAATTTTCGCGTTAATTTTCGCAGTTGCTCAGATTACAATAAAATAAAATTCCAATAGATAGGAACCCAATCATTTACATAACACTCGCTTCTGTTGTAATATAAGCCAGACTGTTTGATAACTATTACAATTCGCTTCGCAATGCCGAGACACAATCAAAACAAATCGCTTAACAGCAAAACAACGTATGGATAAACTTTACAGCCATTAGTCCAACAATAACGATGACGTCATTTTTGATGTTCCTAAGTTCTGAAACATCCAGTCTATTCTGTAAAAATGTCACTGTGGAAACTTAAGAGAAGTGAGCTTCAAGTGAACTTTCATGCCACCTGAGAGAGGGAGATTTTTACAGAATACATCGGCTTATCTACCAGAAAATCCATATCCATATCCACAGTCACATTATGCCTTCCCAAGTAACACAGAAAGCATTATAACAAACGAATAGTAAACTTATGTGTAACTTATGATCCGTATAAACTCTTATATAAGTTCACCGAGCATCTTGACGCTTTATATTGGCATTTAAAAACCATTATGATGCTTTACACTGTATAACGGTTGGATAGTGGCTTATCAAAATGCTTTTGTAAAGCCTTTAGTTTTATTGCAGTAAACCACAATCCAGCTATACAGCTTTCAGCTGTTTTTAGTGCATTTGGATCTACAGTAGCATTTTTAAGTAGTAAATATATGCTTAATGCTGTTTAATAGCATAAACATGAACCATTATAATGCCACGTAAATCCGCTATACATCTTTCAGCTGTTTTTAGTGCCTTAGGGTCTATAATTGCATTTTTAAGTAGTAAGATAATGCCTAATGCTGCTTAATAGCATAAACTTGTACCATTATAATGCACCGTAAATCCGTTATAAAGCTTTGAGCTGTTTTTAGTGCCCTTTGTTGTGTAATAGCACTTTAAAGTGGTAAGTAAAAGCCTAGTACTGCTGGACAGCATAAACGTGAATCAATGTAATGCTTGCATTTTTAAAGATCAACTGAGTTCTGTTGTACAGCTAACAGCTCTTTAATCAAATAAAAGTGAGTTATTGTAATGCGTAAAGCTGTATATACATTCAATTGTCTTCCATTTTTAATAATTCAGCTTTGGCAAGCTGATATATTTTATTTTGTACGGCATTGTATGGTTGGTACAAAAATTACTGAAAATAAGAAAACAACTATCGTAATAAATAGGTGATTGTTTTACTCAAGGATCCCCATGGCACTATTTCAGTCTACATCAAGTCTACTGGTATACCGGTGAACCCATATAAAACTACTTTATAGACAATGGCACTACACTGTTCATCAAAATCCTTCTCTTTGGCCTCTGGCTTAATAATTGTTCACGTGTGAGTATTTATACTGCTGACGGCATTAATTAACCTTTTTAAAGGCTCACCGGGCTGCTATAGACCGACACCATTTTGTAAATATTTTATAACCAAAAAATATTATCATTCGGACCTATTTATAAAAGCAATAGACCTATATAATAATGATATAACTTAATTTAATACTGCCCAACCAATAATATTATGTTAATTATGCAAAATTCGTTCTAAACAGGAATACACAATTGTTTTGGTTATTTCACACAATATCTATAAATAACATTTTATATCAAAACCACAAAATATCGAAGGCGCGTGAAACTTCTCAATGAAACTTATATAGACATTTACAGTAAACTACATTGCGCAGTAATATTTGAAGGCATGAAATAGCAAAAGGGTCAAAAATTAACCCAGTATTATACATTTTGTTTTGATGCAAACAAATATGGTGGCACTCAGTTTTGACCGTCTTCGTCCATATTGTTGCGATACAAAGTAGTTAAATTACAACGTGAATTGTATTATAACATTTGTACCGTGGTATTAGAGATGTTTTTGCAATAATGTAGGGTTTATTTAAGTTCTAACTGTGAACACTTAAATAGCTCCAATCATTCTTTTACTACATTCTAATGCTAGTGTAATGCTTTTGTAATGCAATTAACAACTTCATTATCAATAATATTGCTAGTATAATGCTTCTGTAATGCGATTGGCAACTTCATTGACCGTAATAATTCTTCTTTAATGCGATTGGTAACTTCTTTGACCATAATAATGCTAATATAATGCGCCTGTAATGCTATTAAACAATTATTGTGAACCTATTTAGGACCTAAAGCCGTATAAATTGTGCCCAAATAAGCATTACAGTAGCCGTATAAACGTTTGTAATGTTACTATAGAACTAACTCAAAATGCGAAAACGATACAGAAATGCTGTAAGTCGGCCGTTATACTGCTTTGATGTGTTACTTGGGTTCTTAGCTCTATGAAGCCAAGGACTGTGTTTTATTTAGGCCTACACTGCTCCCATACGTAATAACACTGTAATTTGAAACATTGAGAAATTCTTTTATTTTTTAAAGATTTACTGTGGCGTTTCTTTCCGGCTCTTCTCCATAGGATACAACTGGGTACCTACCTAACTTCTGAAGTGTCATAAGTGCCCCTGTGGGTTTATGTGAAACAAAATATTTTGAATTTTGGAGCTCCCTTTCAAGTAGTTAGGTAAGTAACCATATAAGGAAACCAACGCACACGCATTCCGAGCCAGCCAGCTCAGCTACCATACTTACCACTTTAGCTATTATACCATATACATTATTAGTTCATTTACGGTTACAAAAAACAATAAATCATTATGGTCCTAATGCTGGGACACAGCCAGATGGAGTGGGCCGTAATCCACCACGCGGGCCCAGTTCGGGTTGGTAGATGTCACATGTGTTCGAATTTTTGTTTCTAGGACATGCCGGTTTCCTCACGATGTTTTCCTTCACCGTTTTGAGAGCAGTGATAATGAAATTATTTACACGAAGTAAAGCGCCTGACACTTCGAACCTACGACCTACAAACTCCGTAGTAAGCCGCGGCCGTTACCACTGGGTCATCATCATCACTGCTCTACACTAGTACAAAAGTGGTTCCAAAGTTCACTTATAAATAAAACAATAGAGCATCATTCATTAAAACTTTATTCATAAACATAGATAACATAATAGTCACGATCACCAATATGTCAACACTTGGCAAGTTACAATTGCGATTTTTTCACGAAATAACGAATGCTACGTTGTAATACGACACTTTACATAAACCTATGGGTTCGAAAATACTATGTTCCTACTAATATAAAATTTCATTCAAAAATAAAGGAGAAAATCGCCTTTGAATAAAGCCAAGTGTATACATACTTTTGCTCTTGACTGTACTCATCGAGGTGCTAGGCAGTGGTGAACCTACCACACACTTATTTACAAAACTTAACTTAGATATGGTTTATAAATAACTAACAATACTGTCTACGTAATAATATCCATATGGAAACAATAATATATAAATTGATTTATATGGAAACACGTTATACCTAAATAGATTGCAGCATTTTCTACATTAAGCAATTTATTAGGTAATGGCAAACTTTAACAGTGTTTGTGGCGGTTTAAAAAAACTAACACTACCTATTTCAGCAATGAAGTAAAGATAATTAAAATAAACCCCTCTTACTAGCACACTAGCAAAACTAGTGAATGATACTGATATCAATAGGTACCAATGATTCAACGCAATAGCAAAGTTCTAAGCGGACACAATTTAGATTGCTATGTTTACAAGCTGAGGACCGACCTCTTTGTTGTATAACACTTACAACTCTAATAAGTCGTAACGATCAAATTATGGAAGTTTAATACGAACTGGTTAGCCATGAAACCATTACAAATAAAAAAGTACATCCGCTGAAAACACTAGCATATATAATACCTGCAGGCACAGTCAAGGATCAAATATGATGGATTTTGACTTGTTCCATAATATTTGTCCGACTACGTCATTGCCAACCATTGCAAGCATTTTGGAAGAAAATCAAAGTTCAGAAGAATTTGTTTGAATATTGATAAACATTATCATTGCTTAGCCGCACCTACATGTTTTAGCACATAGATACCTAGAGAAAATATCTAGCAGCAACTTCAATTTCATAAGCATTAAGAACCACTATCTCTTTTAAACATCAATTGGTACATAAAGTTACGTTTATCGACCTATCTTTCACATTAATTTGTTATAAGTATTTCACAAAAACTTATTTGCAAATAAGGCCCGCGGCTCATGATGTACACAATAATAGTTAATATATTATTTTTGTATTGTGTGCGTGGGCTTCGTCCTTGCCCTACTAGGGTGCCTTGTGTCATAGGCCTTAAGTTTTCGAAATGAGTCGTATGCCCCAATAAATGTGGTCATACTTTACATATTATCACACTAATATTATAAAGGCGAAAGTTTGTGAGTGTGTGTGTGTTTGTTACTTCTTCACGCTCAAACGGCTGTACCAATTTTGATAAAAAGTTTGCATGGAGGTAGCTGACACTCTGGATTAATTAAAGGCTACTTTTTATGACAATATTCCCACGGGATCGACATTTATGAGGGTGAAACCGTGGAGTGCAGCTAGTAATACTATAAAGATGTGCACTTTGTAGAAATATCCACCTGTGAACTTACAACTTCAATGTGGACATGGTCCAGCGAGGGTTCACATCTAAGCTAAGTACCTACTCTGTCATGGGCAAATTCGAATCGAACTTAACTTAGTAATAACAATAGCTTACCACTTTAGCTGAGTAAGTAGCACTTTAACACTAAAACACACACAAGTAATTAAAAACCACATTCAATGTTGTGTAAGAAAATTGTTGTTTAACACTTTTGTTCAATTAAATCACTTAAGCACTTCAAAATAATCTATAGATTGGCCTCAACAGCTGATTGATCTGTTTCTGCACCTTTCTTGGTCTTGAGATGTAATCAGCCAGCGCTGTCCCTATACTTGATGCCGCAGCCGAGAATGCGTTCTGAAAGGGGCGGTTGTACTGCCCGGAGGAGCCTTGGTTGAACCCGGGTTGGAATCCCTGCTGGGGGTAGAATCCTTGACCTCCGAAGAAACCAGGGCCTCCGTATCCTCCCTGGTCTCCATAGCCTCCGCCATGTCCACCTCCATGACCACCCCCGTGTCCTCCGTGGCCACCCCCGTGTCCTCCATGGCCACCCCCGTGTCCTCCCAGGCCGCCCCCGTGTCCTCCATGGCCTCCCCCATGTCCTCCATGTCCGCCGTGTCCTCCATGGCCGTGTCCGTGCCCATATCCCCCTTGCACAGGATACGGTTGCACTGGCGCATAGTGAGGCACGTACGGAGCGACCGGCACACCTCCACATCCGAAGAAGTAATTCATGACAGGAGCTGATATGAACGTGTCATGGGAGCCGAAGGTCTTCCCGTAACCCCCGCAGGGACCTCCTTGCTGGCCCTGTTGGCCATGTTTCTTGCGTTTGCGATGCTTCCTTTCCAGATCCTCGCTGTCAATGTCTTCCGGCAGGTCTATATCCAGGTCCCTGGTCTCGCTATCCTCTGCGGCGATAGCAACCACCGCGCAGAACAGCAGGAGTATGATGAGTGATGGCCTCTAGAAGAGGGATAACCATTTAATTTTATTCCACAAGGAGATGGGTGGCGTTCATAACGAAGCTGCTAAGGTAGATTGATATGTTTTAGTTCACAGTCCAGGGGACTTAAAGTTGTCACCATTATTGCATAATAAAATGATTACAAACTTACCATTTTAGTTGAATTGTTATTGCTATGTGTGACCCGGCTGCCGGAGCTCGTGGTCTGCTAACAACTAACTCCGTCTCCGAACTCCGGCCAAATTAGGGGAATCCGGTGTTGAAAGTGAAAGTATGTTACCAATCCACGAGCAACAATAATAATATCGCAACGATGACGAATAAGTATAGCCGTTTGTTGGAGCATGGCTTGAGCAAGAGCCTCGCCTGGGCGGAACGAGGAGTCCAACGACGAAGCTTCGGGCGCCATCTTGTTAAAGTACTCGTAAAAAGACTATCACAAAGGTCTCCTAGGTACAGTCAACATTACACTTACCCTACAAAAATGGCCCTTATAGCTGCGACATGAAGACGCGGTCAACGTCAAATTGCTACCACTGATGTGCGATTGAACGCATATGCATAGGCGACACTAAAATCCAGAAGTTTGATAAAGCTCGCTGTAACATATAAACGGGTACAGTATTCAGGATACAACACAGCTGAAGTGATGCAACCATAGCTAATGAATTTACATTTCTATATGGATGCAACCATGATACGGAGCCGGGCCTGCCAATGCGCATAGTAAGTTGCTACACCGCTGCACAGTGCCGTGGGAAGTTAGCGCCATACGTAGTGGATGGGAATAAATGTTAGATTACCTACCTACCCTACAGGTACCTAGTTTACCAACATTTACTTATTATTAACAAAATGACCTAAATGACGATATACCTGTTGCGTTAATGTACTCAATTGATTACAAAAATCAATCAAAGTTCTTTTAAGTTTCGTAACCCAACACAAGCACTTACACAACAAAGCTTACCAACCAACCCTATTGTGAATAAACTACAAATCAAAGTTGCCTACTATTGCTAATTTCAAAATCGTGTTACATTTTTGGAAAACCCCTCCTTTCGTAAATACTTAGTAAGTGGTATATGTTACACCACTGCGGTGCGCCAAGCACGTGCGCGTGCGCAGATCATAGTAACACGGCGACCTTGAGCCGAGCACCGCAGGCTTGTCGCACACAACAAGCGATAAAGAGAAAGATATCGTCACGATTTTTGTATAATAACTGTGTTATACTTGTCTCAGATTAGAATGGAAGGAAGGCTATTGCAATACGACGCCATGACATGCGTACAGCAAGGCGTCCGTCAGAGGTAACACTTTGAGCTAGAGTAAGCATAGTAACATATGCATAATCAGCCTATAATTATATTTTACAGAACGGTTACACGCGTTTAATTATATTTTACAGAACGGTTACACGCGTATAATTATATTTTACAGAACGGTTACACGCGTCATCATCATCTGCCTCGCCTTTTCCCCACTAAGTTGGGGTCGGCTTCCAGTCTAACCGGATGCAGCTGAATACATATACTATACTGAATACAATAGAACGGTTACACGCGTATAATTATATTTTACAGAACGGTTACACGCGTTTAATTATATTTTACAGAACGGTTACACGCGTTTAATTATATTTTACAGAACGGTTACACGCGTTTAATTATATTTTACAGAACAGTTACACGCGTATAATTGTATTTTACAGAACGGTTACACGCGTATAATTATATTTTACAGAACGGTTACACGCGTTTAATTATATTTTACAGAACGGTTACACGCGTTTAATTATATTTTACAGAACGGTTACACGCGTATAATTGTATTTTACAGAACGGTTACACGCGTATAATTATATTTTACAGAACGGTTACACGCGTACAATTATATTTTAAAAGCTTACAATTGTACAGAAAAGCACCATAAACTGTCATGGCGCTCTGCTTTAGAGACCTGCGGGGTAATTGCGTAACACGCTACCAGTAGCAATAGCTTTCATTTTGACAGTTCAACAACATTAATTGCGCTGTTGTTTCTTGAGCTGACAAATTTTCCGAACATATGAAGCAATGGCTGTCTGTGTGGTGCCGGACTTAAAGAATAGCACCACCCCATACTTCCCGTGGGTGTCGTAAAAGGCGACTAAGGGAGACCGGAGAATGGGCAGCAGCGTTCTCTATGCATTACACCATCATACCATACTGCGATTGCCAACCCGACTGCCAAGCGTGGCGATTATGGCAAACCCCCCCCCCCCCCCCATTGGGGGAGGCCTAAGTCCAGCCGTGGACGTCTTTCGATGATGATGATGAAGCAATGGATTAGCAATATCCTTAAAAATGATTCAGATTGTCATTGACAGTGTGTTACGCAACTAGGGCGCAGCTCTACTGATAGTTGGGTTGTAACAGTTGTACCAGTTAGTGCTGGTAAGCTATTTTATTACTAGTGTACTTAACTGAATACAACTTTTAAACGCGGCTTAGATGTGCAGCGGTGCTATTCTGTAAAAAGATCACCATGACAACTTAGGTGAAGTGAGCTTACAGTGAGGTGCTATTCCACCTGATGCTAGGGATTGACACTATTGACAACTCACTTTAAACTCACTTCGACTAAGTTTTCACGGTGAGATTTTTACGGAATATCGTTACTGATTGCGTTCAGTTTCATTGGTAAAACTCGACCAGAGAGCTCAACGTCAAATAAGGGAAACAAGTATTAATTATTTAAACCGATTTATATTCCGCTATGATACGCTAAAAGCCAGCTACCGACGTGCGCAATCCTAAGTGAATATTTTGCGACATTGCATTTAGTTACTGCAATTTTACTATCATGAATCATAATCACCGTAATTACAAAGAGTAGGACCCGTGGGAAAACATACAGAGCTAGATTTCAGTAGCCATTACTTTATGCCTATTTTCCCATATATGCTGTGTGTGTGTGTGTGTGTAAGTGCGACTGCTCGCTCAGCTTCGTTGAGGGGGACCTGGGTTCGATTGTTAGGTCGGACAAAGTATTCAATCTGCCTAGCTCCTTCTCTTACTGAGTGAGAGTTTTGGGCTTATCTATTATACCCGTAACGACTGTCAAAGAGCCTAACAATGACACCCAGGACTAACAGCTTAACGTACTGTCCGAAGCACAGAAGGGTCTAGATGGAGAGGGGATAGATGGCCAGTATTCACGATCCGACCGCGGCAAGCGATCGACCCGTGCAGCTGTTATCATTTATTGGGAAATTTTCAATAATACTTGATAGAGCTGAATATGTAGCTAGATATGTAGCTGTCATCAGCAGTAAGTACGGCTGTTGTTCTAGATATGTAGCTGTCATCAGCAGTAAGTACGGCTGTTGTTCTAGATATGTAGCTGTCATCAGCAGTAAGTACGGCTGTTGTTCTAGATATGTAGCTGTCATCAGCAGTAAGTACGGCTGTTGTTCTAGATATGTAGCTGTCATCAGCAGTAACTCCGGCTGTTGTTCTAGATATGTAACTGTCATCGGCAGTAAGTACGGCTGTTGTTCTAGATATGTAGCTGTCATCAGCAGTAACTACGGCTGTTGTTCTAGATATGTAGCTGTCATCAGTAGTAAGTACGGCTGTTGTTCTAGATATGTAGCTGTCATCAGCAGTAACTACGGCTGTTGTTCTAGATATGTTGCTGTCATCAGCAGTAACTACGGCTGTTGTTCTAGATATGTTGCTGTCATCAGCAGTAAATACGGCTGTTGTTTTAGATATGTAGCTGTCATCGGCAGTAACTGCGGCTGTTGTTCTAGATATGTAGCTGTCATCAGCAGTAAGTACGTCTGTTCTTCTAGATAGGTAGCTGTTTTCAGCAGTAAGTACGTCTGTTGTTCTAGATATGTAGCTGTCATCAGCAGTAAGTACGGCTGTTGCTGTAGATATGTAGCTGTCATCAGCAGTTAGTACGTCTGTGGTTCTAGATATGTAGCTGTCATCAGCAGTAAGTACGGCTGTTGTTCTAGATATGTAGCTGTCATTAGCAGTAAGTACGGCTGTTGTTCTAGATATGTAGCTGTCATCAGCAGTAAGTACGGTTGTTGTTCTAGATATGTAGCTGTCATTAGCAGTAAGAACGGCTGTTGTTCTAGATATGTAGCTGTCATCAGCAGTAACTACGGCTGTTGTTCTAGATATGTAGCTGTCATCAGCAGTAAGTACGTCTGTTGTTCTAGTTATGTAGCTGTCATTAGCAGTAAGAACGGCTGTTGTTCTAGATAGGTAGCTGTCATCAGCAGTAAGTACGGTTGTTGTTCTAGATATGTAGCTGTCATCGGCAGTATGTACGGCTGTTGTTCTAGATATGTAGCTGTCATCAGCAGTAAGTACGTCTGTTGTTCTAGATAGGTAGCTGTCATCAGCAGTAAGTACGGCTGTTGTTCTAGATATGTTGCTGTCATCAGCAGTAACTACGGCTGTTGTTCTAGATATGTTGCTGTCATCAGCAGTAAATACGGCTGTTGTTTTAGATATGTAGCTGTCATCGGCAGTAACTGCGGCTGTTGTTCTAGATATGTAGCTGTCATCAGCAGTAAGTACGTCTGTTGTTCTAGATAGGTAGCTGTTTTCAGCAGTAAGTACGTCTGTTGTTCTAGATATGTAGCTCTTATCAGCAGTAAGTACGGCTGTTGCTGTAGATATGTAGCTGTCATCAGCAGTTAGTACGTCTGTTGTTCTAGATATGTAGCTGTCATCAGCAGTAAGTACGGCTGTTGTTCTAGATATGTAGCTGTCATCAGCAGTAAGTACGGCTGTTGTTCTAGATAAGTAGCTGTCATCAGCATTAAGTACGGCGGTTGTTCTAGATATGTAACTGTCATCAGCACGTTTAATGATAAATACGTCCAATACACACTAATACGTCCACTACATGCTAATACTAACTACTATACCTACTGATACTGGAGGCTGCGCCAGTGCCGAGCCGAGTTCAATGAACTCGAATCAGAGGAAGGCCAAACTTGTTTTCGCGACCCTTCTAATATACAGAATAAATCAAGCTGATGCAATAAAAAATAATAAAAATCCTTAAGGAGAACCTTATTTTGAAAGAAAAAACAGTAATGTAAAGAGGTATTTCTATAAAACATGAAAAAAACATCATAATTTATAAAAGGAGACCCGTGCTTGTGAAGTGAAATTGATAAGGGGCATGCACTAAACCTATTCCAATTAACAAAATCGACTTTTTGTCGATGTATCATAAAGTGGTTCAAGAAAGTCTTAAAACGTCGCTAAAACAAAAACACATCAAACACATCACAAGCGATGTCAGTATAGAATGCACAGTGTTGAATGCAGAGTAGCATTGTATCTGCCCGACCCCGGTCAATATCAAGATCAATGCTAAATGCCACAATTACTGCCGTTTATCCAATACAGTGTTGCACGTGTCGGTATTATGTGAGTGAGCTGCATCGCTTATTATGTGGTCGACCACAAATATCTAAAGTGATGCTTTAATAAAAATAAATCTATTGTTTATTCTACAAATCAGCGGGGTTACGGTGTAACACAGACATTGCCAATGCCATAAATTTTGATAACTCATCAATATTTATTACGTTATTCACGTTGTCGAGCAGACGAACTTTTCAAACTTTAATGCAATGAATTCCCTTCAAAAGTCATCGTATTCTGAATAAAAGGATGCAATCGGGATGCAAAACAAAAAGCCAGGGAATGCTGAAATCTTCATTGCATACTTATGTACAAATGGATACCTAGCCTATTTGCAAGCAAGATAGACCAATAACAACTTTCAATAACTTGTAAGTCATTATCTGCCTAGCCTTTTCCCAACTATGTTGGAGTCGGCTTCCAGTCTAACCGGATGCAGCTGAATACCAGTATTTTACATGGAGCGACTGCCTATCTGACCTCCATAACCCAGTTACTGGGTAATACGAAACCCCTTGGTAAAACTGGTTGTCAGACTTTCGGGCTTCTGACTACCCGTAACGACTGTCAAAGATCCACGAGTGACAGCCGGGACCAACGGCTTAACGTGCTTTCAGAGGCACGGAGGGGTCTTGGTATGTAAAGATGGTCACCCATCCACGGACCAACCGCGGCAAGCGTAACTTAACTTGTGCGGCTGTTATTATTTAGCCACGGGCCCCTCAAGTCATAAATTGTAAGTAACTGTATAAAATGATCTCGCAATAAAGTCAGGAACCCTTGTTCACTTTGGCAACTTAACAGTTATATTTGGGTTCAAGGGCCTTGCTTCATCAAGGACATCTTTTCCTCGCCGGTTTTTAGGGAGAATGTAGAATTATATTTACGTTTTTAGGGTTCCGTACCAAAATGGTAAAACGGAACCCTTAGTCTGTCAAGCACTACTAATGCTATCAACTAGATATTTGGAATAGTTTTGGATGACGCTTGCCCAACTATTTTGCAAATAAGAACGAAATAAAAATATATGTATATTTTTTTGCAACAGGGACTGAAAGTGGCTCTGATAAATACGAAGTGGGGCTACTAGGGCATGTGGGGTATCATATGAAAGAGCGCAGTTTGCACATTCTCAAACATTTTTTTTTTTTAGGGTACCAAAATGGTAAAACGGAACCCTTATAGTGAGACTTAGTCTGTCTGTCTGTCACAGCTGGATATATCAAGAACTACTAATGCTATCAACTTGAAATTTGGAATCGTTTTAGCGACGTTTGACCAACTATTTTGCAAATAAGAAAGAAATAAAAATATTTTTTTGCAACAGGGACTGAAAGGGGGTCTGAAAAATTCGAAGTGGGGCTACTAGGGCATGTGGGGAGAACGCAGTTTGCACACTCTCAAACATTTCCTTTTTTTTTTTGGCCGCGTAGTTTTTGACTTTTGATGAAAAATGTAAAAAAAATACCGTTTCCCCTCCTTATCTCCGAAGTTTGCAAAGAGAAAAATCTGAAATAATTCTATGTGATAGAAGTTTATGTTAAGATTACAGAAAAAATAAAACGAAGTCTCTAAATAGCCCACTTTCTCAGAAATCATCAACAAAAGTTACATTAGTTCCACTATTGGTCAAGAGATGGCGCTGACCTAAAACTGCAATATTCTACACCGCAACGTGCAGTGTTAAAATTCCCTGATGACTATAGGCTTCGCTGATGAAAATTTAAAAACATATGATGGTACGGAACCCTCGGTGCGCGAGTGCGACTCGCTCTTGCCCACCTTTTGTAAACATACAGGATGGCATACAACCTGTTATCATGGATACCTACATTTCATGATTCTGGAGCCATGGGTTGAAACTTTCATCTCTTATTAAAAAAAATCTTATCTTTTTCTTAATGTTTCCTACAAAAGTGCAATGCATAAGCGATCAAAATGTATGGAACAGCTTTTTTTTTATAACCGACGAAATATTTCAACGCAAGGAGGTCTAGAATCATCAACTGAATCTATGGTTACAGGTAGCGCGTCGATGTCCTTGCCGCTCTGTACACAGTCATAAGAAAGTATTACATGCTCTGTGGTCATAAGATTGGAATCTTTAATTAAGAAAAGACACGTGAGCTCCTGTAAACAACTATCTATTGTTCAGGAGAAAGGAAATATATAAGAATAACGTGAATACTTCGCCGCTTGCCGATTTACGCTAAAGTAAAATAAATAAATAAACATCTATTCTCACATTCATAACTTGGGCACGTATCTACATTACGTAGTTATACATAGTTATGTGTTATGCCGCCACGATCAGAAAGTATTGACTATTGTTCTATGTTATGGGTTTGGTTTCCGCACTTAGTCCTGCAGTGGACCATCGTGCGTATTGACTATTATTATAGCAATTAAAATTATAGTAAACTCACTTGTTATCATTGTTGAAGGACACAGCGCTGCCACTGATGTGGCTGATGTTCACCTTGTTGTTCTCCATGTTTTCCTGAAACAATAAAACAATGTATTTTAATTAATAATCCGTTCCATCATTAAAATAACTGATGTCACTCGGAAAGCTGCCACGCTGAAATGGAATTGGGATGCTATTGACATATCTGCCGCTTGTCAGATGATCAATTTGCCAAACTTACGACAGCTCAGGACAGAGAGAGATGGCGGGAGAGTAGGAAAGCCTATGACAAAAATAAAATAATACCTATCTTAGCAATATTTCTGATTAACGGAGAGGGAGAGGAAGGCCAAAGAAAAGATGGATAGATTTTGTGAGGAAAGACATGGAAGAAAAGAAAGATAACAAGAGACTGATTTACAGGGAGAATGCAAGAAAAAAACCGTATTGTAAAAATGTTTGTTCCTACATAGTTATATAAAAAGGAGGAGAAATAATCATAGGAGGAGAAAGGAAAGATAAGAAGCAAAAAATTAGTTCGCCCCGCTGCCGTCGCGTTGTGTGACAATGCTGATTCTTTGGCCAAAGAATAGACCGGCCCTGCAGGCACGTGAAGAGTCGACCAACCCGCTTAGCGATGTCTCGAAAAACTAAGTAAGTACTCGGTTTCAGTCCTAGTGGTCCCAACTCGAACATCTAAGTAACAACCAAAGAGATTGGTGTTTTGGGCCATTTGAGATTTCCTGAGCCTACCAAGCACACACAAAACAATATATATTACTTTAAGACTGTAAGCTTATAATAAATTATGGAAATATTATCTTGTCAGGTTGTTGTTTTTGTTTCCCACTGTGAAATGAAAGTCCTGAACATATTTAATCCTCACGATGTTCACACCTTATTAATATAAATAAAATAGTCAATAGATAAATAAGACTTCTCGACTCGAATAGTTCGTTGTTTTAGTTGACGACTATAAGAAAGAAGAAAGAAAATACCTTTATTTGCGGTCAACAATGACGCAATAAAGAACATAAACACAAGCCGTCTTATTACAAAACGAGATCTAATTTTAGACCTAGCCTAAACCTTCGAGCCAGTTACTCTATTTTGAACTTTATTCCGTCAAACGTAAATTTCTTAACGCAAAATTGACAACTTAGACTCGGGTTTAACGTCAGTTTTTGTAATAAGAACTTTAGCTTCGTCGGATTATAGTTCGAAATTTAAAAATGGCTGGATGGTTTAAATCTGGTCTAAAGATAAATCTTGTTTTGTAATAAGGCCGAAAGAAAATAAGAAAGGGTTGGGGGAAACATGCGTCACATCCACGCGAAACGGCTATCGCTCAGCATTATGCTGCGACCCTATGCAAGACACTACACACTACTACACTGGTTTCTTATAAACCTCAGCGTTATAAATGACTAGTTTCTGCCCGCGGTTTCGTCCGCGTAAAATTTTGGTCACCCCGTCGCATCGCAACGTCTGCCTGCGCTATTATTTTGTTTCCACTCAGGGTTTTTTCTGACATTTTTTGTTTCGTTCGGCTCCTAAAGGTCCTAGCGCGATGTTAAATACAAATCCGGTTTTTAGTTTCAGAGATAAGCGCGAACAAACAACGGAACTCTTCAGCTTTCTTATTAGTATAGCTGATTCTGTTTACCTAGAACATTGTATATCAGGGTGTCAGATTTTATCAAAACCATAATCAAATCTAAAAACATTACGTTGATATAATGTTGACATATAAGTATATCGTTTATCTCCTTGTTATGACGACATTTATCTAACACGCGTGGATGTTTCCTGAAGATTTTCTCAAATGATAATAATGATTTCCTCAAAGGATTTTTTCCATTAAGTAGATACTGTAGAAATACCTTGTGAGGAAACGAACTAAACAAAAAAAACAGTGGCACTCCGGGAGTGCCGCAAGACGTGAAAACAAAACACAAACAGAATACTTTGCCATCACTTAGGTACTGACATATCGGATGTACATTAAAACCGAGGACAGCCGAACACATCCGAAGCGGGTATTTTTAACCGACTGCGTCAGAAGGAGGGTTATGTTTTTCGAGTGTATGTATGTATGTATATTTCTTTGGCACGCTCTGTAGCCTAAATGGCTTGATCGATTTCAGCTTGAGAGGTGCCGTTAGATTCGTCTTAATTGTGAGAGTGACACTGGGTACCTATATCAAAATTGAAAAAAAAATAAAATGGCCGATTTTTTGCGCAATATTACGTCTTCAAAAAAAAATTTTTTTCTCCAAACCTATCGAGTGGGGTATCAAGGGTTAAAGAATAAAGGGTTTTAAAAGGTGATTACAAAAATATATACAACTTACCTATACGGTTAAAAGTAATTCGAAGTGAAAAAAGAACTAAATCGTCTGCGAAATCTTTCACATTTATCTTGTAAACTAAAAAGCCGGAAAAAAAAAAGTTATTTAAAAAAATAAAAAACCCGACTGCTGTAAAAAACTGAAAAGCTAAAAACAAGCCCATTTTAAATTAAAAAAAAATTGGAAGCAGGCTGGACCCATTTGAATTTGAAAATATCGTACCTACGGTGCAAAAACGTCACTTATGCAATTTTTGTCAAAATAGGTCTGAGTATGAGAAAAAGCAGCTGCTTGTACCCCTTTACCTGGTGAGTGATTGTCCATTTGTATAGTGCGTATACTTTCCGCGAGAGGGCAGTTGTGTCGTTATTGTTTAGTCAAGAAGAACTATACCTTTTATTAGAATGTCGAATTTTCAAACGCTGAAAAATTACATCATTTGCATAAGTGACGTTTTTGCACCGCAGGTGCGATATAATAAAAATGATATGGGTCCCGCCTGCTTCCAACTTTTATTTAATTTAAAATGGGCTTGTTTTTAGCTTTTCAGTTTTTTACAGCAGTCGGGTTTTTTATTTTTTTAAATAACTTTTTTTTATTTTAGGGCTGTTTTTTCCATCGCCAGATAACTTTTATTGGAAGAATAAAATTGACGTTTGACGATTTTTGTATGACATAACTGTCAAGATTTCAAAATTATTCCTCGAATAAAGTTATCAGATGATTGAAAAATCAGGCCTTAATCGTGTTATAAACTAAACACGCGCGGTGTCGCTTTAGATAACAGTGGCGCGAGTTCAATGGTTTTTCCCATCTCAAAAAATTCCCAACGCGCCTAAGCAAGCGCGGTGACACCTTCTCTGTACGAGATGACGCCTTAGAGAACTTGCTCTGCTGTGGGACAATCATCATCATCATCATCATTTCAGCCGAAAGACGTCCACTGCTGGACATAGGCCTCCCCCAAGCACCTCCACTTCGACCGGTCCTGTGCTTCCCGCATCCAACGGGTTCCTGCTATTATTATTTAAGATTTTAGAAGAATATCTTTTTCTATCGGCCAACCTGTCTGCAGCTTAATATTTTAAAATTTTCTCATTTATATTTCGCCAGGAAGTTCTAGGAATAGTTATTCTTTTTTATTATCTTCTTTCAGTGTCCTTTATAAATTACTAGATATTGCCCGCGGCTTCGCTCGCGATCACGGATATCGACGTGATAATTTAGAATTTGACAATCAATTCGTTTTGAAAGACTCGTGGCGTTGACGTTTGTCGACACGTAAGTATTATCATAATAACGTTATTGTGGTTTTCCTCGTGCCCGGCACGTATATGCAAAATTTCATGTTGATCGGTTCAGTGGTTTAGGCGTGAAAAGGTAACAAACAATCTTACTTTCGCATTTAAAATATTAGCTAAGATAGTAAAAAAATTTGCCATGGCATGTTATTTGAACATTTACGTCCTTGTCCGTTGGACATATTTAGTGTTACTTTTAGACTGGAAGCTGACCTGCTTAAACCTCCTCATATTTTTATTGGACTATCAGAGAGCCCCCCCATCCAGGTACAAGTTGCCGTGGGTGCTGACTTGGAAAACCATAAATTCCAAGTGAGGGTTCATGTTCCAACTGTAAAATAAGTTACAAGTTCATGGACGGCCCAGATCTTCGATGCGTATACGGCGTCTCTACACAGGCAATGGCCCACCTGAGGACCTAATGGCTGTGTCAGCAAACGGTATTAGCAGTATTTTATGTGTTATTTGGCCACGCTAGGGCCGTCCACTGAGTTAAGCGGGTGCACGGGTTTTCTATTATCCGCGTGTGACGGGAGACCCGCCTCACGCAGCGCTGCTCTAAGGATGATAATAGAAAACAGCACGCCGCGCGAGCGCCTGCTCCGTGCACTCGTTCGCAGCGGACGGCTTTACAAGAATACCTTCACACATTGTTCACCGAAAAAAATGTTTCAGGAATTTCGTGAACAATAAAGGCGGGCTTAACAAACAGTCTGCTTCGCGAAAAATAAACCTCGAATGAAAACAAGTTTTTTTTTGTTTTTCTCCCCAAGGCTGCGTTAATGTTGTGTCACGTTCGTGATACGATTGTTATTATCACAACAACCTACTTATAAAATTTTTTGCTCTCTTTTTTTCATCCATTTGCACGTCATTGCGGATTTGAAGCATGAAATGTGCTGTTTCAATAGATTACTTGTACCTAATGGGACGATAATGTGTGTGGTGGAGTGTCAACAGAATTGTTTTTATTGTCTGATGAGTAATCTCACATTGATACATTTTTTGCAGAGATTTAGGCTCTTTGTACACAGACGTTTTTCTTGCCGTGAAAAACGTTGGTTTATTGGCCGTGTGTAGGCATGGTCTTCAGTTCTGTATGGATGACTATGTAAGTTTATTGACGACACGGCAGCACGACGGCAAGGCGCCGTCGCCGTATACAATAGAACCGTGGCACATACAAGGTCACACGGTTTTTACCTTAAAGAACTTTTTTTCACCTTAAAGAAACCGTGCCGTGTACAAAGGGCCTGAGAGCCTATTAAGGTCTTCAAAAATGTGCGAGATTAGCGCGAAGTCGAGGCTAATGGATTGAATGTGAGAGGGTTATAGTTCTAGGAATACCATTTTATACCTTTCTTGCTTAAATAATGGCGATTTTATATTGAAGAAGTGTGAGGCATTTAGTTGCGTCACAGCTCTTTTCTCCACTAAACTCAAACTCAAAGCATTTATTTTACAAACCATTAACAGGCACTTTTGAATTGTCAAGAAGTCGGTCAGTCAGAAAATATGAAGCTAGTTGCCCATTCCAAAGCGTAGGTACCTATGGATAAGAACGGGCAAGAAACTCCATGGACACTCTTTTTATATTACATTTTACAAAAATATTTGTTACATCATTACTTTTGAATTTATGATTATATAATGTGAGAACGATGTAAAAAATAAAAAAGACGTACGCGTTAAAAGCGTCCAGAATACAACAAATAGTAACAAAACAACAATCCAAAATTAAAATAAGCCCAGGCAGCTAAGTGATGACCAGCCCCAACTGACGGCGCCCGAGCACGAACATGACGTAAGGTAAACGCAGCTATCAACGACCCATCGAAAATGTGCAGTTATTACCGACCTATAAAAGTAATTCGAAATCTTTACGTTTCCAGAACTATTCTAGCTATAGTAGGCAAAGATACACACGCGTTTATTCCTTGAGCATCGTATACTTTTACTTTAGTGTGAGAAGCTGTGCAAAAAAGTGATAAAATACGTCAGTTACTGCGGGGCAGCGTGGACGCAGGACTTGTCGTACTGTTCCCTTGTTCCTTCAAGTAAGTACGTGACTTTCCTTTTTAAGACATTTATACAAACAAATGAAGTCTATACTTTATCTTATATTACTAAATGTATTCATTTAAGTGTCAACTCTTGATTTCTTACGACATTTTATTAATAAAAAGTAATTTGAAACGATAAAACTTTAAATTAAAATGGGGTGGTGTTAGCTTCATCAGTTTTAGTCGTGGCAGCTATCAACGACCCATAAGTCGGCAATGGGAGCAACGTAACTTTTCGTTTTATTTTTCTTTTATGTTATTATATCACACTAACACAAGTATTTTTATGGACCAGTTTAAATCTAAGCTATCAGTCTTTATAAAAATCTATTAGCGACTAAACTTTTTTGTCTAGTTTTTACCTTTTAGCGTTGTCAATTTAACCAAAGTTATGATATTTTTCGAGGATCGATATTGAATAGTTACAGTAATAAATCATTGTTTTTGTGTTTAAAACAGTGTGCATTTGTTCATATTTTTTGTGACATTGATCAATTATAATCTATTTTACAGTCCGAAGGTCAATTGAATTAAAATAACCATTTTTTATGAGTCGGTAATACAATTTATGTTTATACTTACATTCTTAATTACCGACTCATGAGGGTCGGCAATAGCAACTATAAGAAGCTATTACCGATCGTATATAAGGTCTATCTATTCATACACGAAATCTCTTAAGGGGTCATTGTACTCATCATTACGAACAACATTTACTATGAGACAAAACCTGAAAACGCGAAAAAAAATGAGCTGTTCCCTACATTTTTACGAGTTATGCGAACATAAATGTGTGGAACAGCTGATTATTTTTTCGCGATTTCGAGTTTGGTCCCAAGTAAAAGTTGTTCATAATGATGAGTACAATGACCTCTTAAGAGGTTGTTAATGTTTTACCAATAACCCTGTATATGTGTATTAATAGTATTATGTTGATTAATTTAAAAGTTTATAATTATTTAGTTCATAGGTATTACTAAGAAGTACCTACTAATTTGTTTTTATTAAAAATAACGATAATAAAAAAATACGAATAAGTATTTGCATTTTTATTTTGTTTTATTTTATTAAGATCGGTAATCATCATCATCACTAGCTTATATTCATTCCATTGCTGGAAAAAGGCCTCCTCTCATACACGATCGGGAATAGCTGCATAAAAATCGTTAATAGCTTCACAGCCGTTTTTATGGATCGGTAATTGCAACAATCGACTATGTCACTTTGTAAATTATTTTTTACAAGATAATCCTGTATTTAAATGTGTTTGATTCAGTAAATACATTTTTTATACATAACACTAGCATATAAAATGAAACTATTAATCTTTAGAGGAACCAGTATACTAAAAAAATATGGTTGATTTTAAAATTGCCTTAGGGGGGTCGTTAATACCTGCGTTTACCTTATAGGTATATCAGCACCATTCAGCTCAGTAATTCAATCTAAGTAATTCAATCTTTGGAAAGTACACTATACGTGTTAAATCGTAACAGTCACATTGCATTAATACCTGCCATAAGAAACCACAAACAAAATTAAATTCTCTTAAATTAAATTAAAATATTGAGCTATAATTATTAAATAAATAATATAATCTTTGCAGTGAAAATAAGGAAAAGCGGCTAAGGTTAACACTTGCAGTACTTTGGAATGATTATTTGCAAGTTTTTAGAAGTTCATGTACCTACCTACTAGCGTCTGCCCGCGACTTCGTCCGCGTGAAATATCACCCTCCCCTTTCACCCTCTTATAGGGGTGGAATTTCGAAAAACCCTTTCATAGTGGATACCTACACTTCACAAAGAACAAACCCTCTAATCATGTCTCTAGGACCAGCGGTTTAGGCTGTGCGTCATATATCAGTCAGTCAGGACCATAGATATCCGAGTCAGGACTTTGAATTTTATATACCTATTTAAATAGATATATATTTTTTTAAACACTGGTATTCAGCTGCATCCGGTTAGACTGGAAGCCGACCCCAACATAGTTGGGAAAAGGCTAGGCAGATGATGATATGGATGTTTTGCTATTAGCTTGACTAGTTTTCTCCTAAGACCTATAATATACACAAGCTTTTTTCAAAATTCTATTTTAATGAAGCCTTGATCTATAGAGGAGCTCGTGGCTAAATAATAAAAGCTGCATGAGTCAATCGGATCTACGCTTGCCGCTTGCCGCTCGGTTCATGGGTGGGTGACCATCGATAACATTTTGAGACTCTACTCTGTGCCTCAGAAAGCAGATTAACCCGTTTGTCCCGGGCGGCTGCCATTTTTAGATCTTTCACAGTCGTTACAGTCAGAAACCCGAAAGCCTGACATCCAGTCTTACCAAGGGGTATCGTATTGCTCAGTAAGACGGCCGTGGAGGTCAGATAGGCAGTCGTTCCGTGTAAAATTCTGGTATTCAGCTGCACCCGGTTAGACTGGAAGCCGAGCCCAACATAGTTGGGAAAAGGCAGGCAGATAGATTGACTCTAAACTGATCTTTAATGGATTAGTGTCGGCATGATAATTTTGTAATTGCCATATGACGGATTCGAAAACGTTTGTGTTAGTAATGGGCGTAAAATGTTATATGGCTAATTACTTGATATCTGCAAATAAGATACCAGTTGCTTAAGTTGCATTACAGCGTAGGAAACTTCACGAAACAACAAGTTAAGTAGGTAAGTACCTACACTACCCACCAGCGGGGTACTTGCGTAACACACTATCAGTAGCAATGGCTTCATTTTGACAGTTCAACAACATTCATTGCGTTATTTACATTGCTGGGCAGACAAATTTTTCGAACATATGAAGCAATAGATTTGCAATATCCTTCAAAATGATTCAGATTGTGATTGTAAGTGTGTTACGCAATTAGGGTACAGATTCCATTGAAATGCCAAAATAATCCCATCTATCGCACTCCGCATTAGAGCAGAGTTTTAGCAGCCCCTACGCCGTGCCTACGACGAGCCTACGCGTGGCTACGACGAGCCTACGCGTGCCTACGACGAGCCTACGCGTGCCTAGGACGAGCCTACGCGTGCCTACGACGAGCCTACGCCATCCCTACGCCGCCGCCGTTGCCGCGTTGTTACGCCGCTCTTACGCAGCGTTAAAAAACGCATAGCTAGAAATAGGTGGTATGTACATAATTATACTGCAATCTAGAAGTTTTTCTGTATCATAAACTGTAGATCAGCAAGAAAAATAAAGTAAGCCGACTGCTCAAATATTGACATACTTATGAGATAATATTGTTTATTCTGTCAATTAGTCTGGCGGAGGCCTTTTCAAGTATTTACTACAAACCACGTGTGTTTGATATGGTTCAGCGCACTAAGGTAGGATGCACAATCGTTTCGAGATAAAAGCGGCAAGCTTTATTAACCCGATACAATCATTTATATGGAAAGTTAGAAAACAGGTTTTACCGACTTCGAAAAAAGGAGGTTATCAATTCGACACGTATTATTACGTTTTGTATGTAATATTATTCGAACTACGTTATAATCACATATGACAATCTATTAGGGCTGCTGAACCAATATACAAAATTTTATAGATGTATGTATGTATGTATGTTTGTCAACGCATTTCTCCGCAACTATGAATCGGATCGCGACCATTTTTTTTACTGGCTTACATTTACTTCAACTTAGGGAACACTGCAACTTGATTTTAAAATCGATTCAGTAATTTTCAAGATATGGACTAATACGTGTAAGTGTGGCGGCCTGGCTTATTGATACGAGCTACGCGTGTAGTGTCAAAGGGAAAACATCTCAAAACCTTAGTCCAATTCTAGTGCAATAATTACAACAAAACTATTACGTACTTATTACAAACAAATATTCCAGTGTTTACTTAAAACTAAAAATTACGAAATAAAAAAGTACCTAATTTAAAAAAAAAATCGTCTTAAAAAGAATTTAACTCAAAATTATGAAATAAATTTAATTTCGGAAGTCGGTGGCAAAAAACTAAAACTAAACCTACTTCCGAAATTAAATTTATTTCATAATTTTGAGTTAATTTCTTTTTGAAGTCGATTTAATTTTTTTAAATTACTTTTTTCAGTTTTTAATAAGTTTTGCAGTCTCTCTCGCGGTCTGTTTCTCAGTTACATCTGCCGTAGTATAATTGTAGAAAGAGTTGTCAACTATAACACCTTGCTCACCAGCGTGCGGCGGGGTAGTTGTGTAACTAACTAACAGTAGCAATGGCTTTCATTTTGACAGTTCAACAATAGTTGTTGAGCAAACAAATTTTTCGAGTATATTATAAATAATGGGATCATTTTGGAATTAAAAAATCAATATCCTTCAAAATGATGGTGTTGTTTAGCCGACTGCCCCGGAAGGGACGTTATGTTTTTCGGGTGAATGTGTGGGTGTTTGTCAGTGCGTTTGTTTTCATAATAAGTCTATGCCCATTTCGTCCTGATGTACACAATACTTTATAATAACTGCCTGACGGAAAATGATTATGACGTTTCCTATCTATTGATCCATTTCTTCAAGTATAGACGCCAGCACATCAAGCTACTGCAATCTGTTAAATTTCTTTAATAGATTTTCAACTTTATCGCTAAAGCATAAGGTTCAAAGTTGATTGGGAAAATTTGATTCGGGTCGAACTCGAGAGATCCTTGTCGGGTTGATCCTTGCGAAGTTCGCTTATCAGCTGATTCTTCTGTGTTACGCGAACACTACTAACAAAAGGTAATATTGATATGTTTGTTAAAGACCAGCTGCCGGTCTATTCTGTAAAATCTCACCGTGAAAACTTAGGTGAAATGAGCTTTAAATGAGCTGTCATTCCACCTGATCTCTAGAGGATTGCCACTATTGATGGCTCACTTCACCTAAGTTTTCACGGTGAGTTTTTCTTGTACTGCGGTGCTATTCTGTAAAAATCTCACCGTGAAAACTTAGGTGAAGTGAGCGTGGAGTGAGCTGTCAATAGTATCAATTCCTAGCAAAAACAAATTCAATTCACCTAAGTTTTCACGGTGAGATTTTTACAGAATCGACTGGCTGTACCGACTATTGAAAATGTTTTAATACATCATCTTACGCCTACATCGGTTCACACCCTGTTTATGTAGATTTTCTCTAACTCTTATGAAAGATGCATATTTTTACTATCTCTTTCTCACTTTACAAAAGGTTGTTTGTTTTCATTTAACACATGAAGCCGAAACTCGTGCGAAACTATCTCTACACGATAAGAGTCTGTGACTTATTTTCACTTCCTAGTCGAAATGGCAGTGAAATAATATTTGTTTTTTTTTTATTAAGTATGACTCTTCTTGTGTTATTTCATTAATTACGTTTTATGTGTCTTAATTAATGAGTTAGGGCTGATTATTCCACCGCCAGATAACTTTACCGGAAGAATAATTTTGAGTTTTTGACAGTTCTTCCATACAACAACTGTCAGACGTCAATTTTATTCCACGAATAAAAATTATCGATCGATTGAAAAATCAGCCATTAGTTCAATTTTCGCTTATTTTGCCAAAGGTTGTTAATGCTACACCAAGTCAGGTGTTGCCTCGCCACCTTTGGCAAAATAAGCCATTAAACTACAATAAATAATAATATGAAGATATCTGTGGGATAGTTGCGTAACAAACTAACAGTAGGGATGGATTTTATTTTAACAGTTCAACAACATTAATTACGTTATTTACGTTGTTCAGCAGACAACAACTTTTTCCAAAATGTGAAGCAATGGTTTAATTACAAAATTCTTCAAAATTACGTGTTACGCAAATAATGTGCTAATATGAAAGCGAAAACTTTTCTTCCCAGAAAATATCAATTTTTTTTTACGTAATTTTCTACTTTTGAAGGATGGACGATAAAAACCTTTAAGGTAATTGGTAATCCCCAGTACCATTATAAATATCGTTTCAACTGTTCCTTTTACATTTCAATTAATTAAAAACATACAGTACATATTATGTACTACTGAATAACAAAATATTCCTAACACTACCAGGCCACTTAGAAAGTACTTATTGCGAAAAAAAGTTTTTATGTATGAGAGACTGGCCAGTTAAAATCTATTTTGAAAATATTGTTTGTAAGTAAAAATACGTACTATCGGCCAAAGTTCCGCAAGCTCACCTTAAAGTCGATAATCGCATAGCACGATTCACGACTCGATCGCACAATGCATGCGTTTTGACCAATAGGATGCACGAGCCGTATTTTAGTCGTGTGCGTGTTAGTATAATGATGTATAGAAGTGTGAGACTCACACTAGGAGCGTACTGTGTTCACTAAATTGTTTGTGAGACGATTTTCTTAATGGGCATGGCCAGCGTGAGCTCTGAATCAATTCTTAATGAATTCTTATTTTGTTATTGACAAGAAGTAATTTGAATACTCATAACTTCTGTTTAGTTTAGAAAATGTATTATTGATAATGCTGTATTAAATTAGTATCAACTTTCCACAAAAATAGAATAATTTGGAATAGGAAATGTCGAACTACTTATTACAATTTATATCTATTACATCCACTTTAATATGTTACTCTCTCTATCGGGGCTATAAATTTACGTTATTTATGAACACTCACTGCCTTCCCAATTTTCACCATATCCTATGCGATGCCGCTATACAAATCGGAGCGAATACACTAGGTGTGTTGACCGATACTGCATAAAGATATTCTTTTTACTTGTGCAGTGCTATTGAAAAGTAAATAACTATATTTCTATGTGATTATACTTGCGAATACATATGACAATAAAGAAGCAAGTTACGTGATTTTATTAGAAATTGACAACATATTTTGGTATCTTTTTTTTGTTGCTCTATGTTTTGTCTTAAATAGCACAATTACATTCTCAACCAATACGTGGCGCAGTTCATACTATGTTATCAGAGCTTTTTGTTTATAGCTGCTGCAACTTTTGCCGCAATGCCAACGTATGGCCTTTGTATTAAGCCGTCCTATTGTTTAACCGGATTTCCAGACATTCCCATTAAATAACAATGGGACTTGGATGATGAACTTATCTTTATTGCAGTTGCAAAAATTGCTGCAGCTATAAACAAAAAGCTCTGATAACAGAATGAATTTCGCTAATTATTGGTTCAAATATTACTGGAATTGTGCTATTTCAATGAAAACATAGAGCAATAAAAGAATAAAAATAAGTTAAGTATCTTAATCCCATTATTATTTAGTGAGAATGTTTGAAAGCCCAGTTAAACAATAGGACGGCTTAATACAAGGGCCTAATACCATACGTTGGCGAAAAGATAACCAATTTTATTACCTTAGGATTATCTCAAATGTTTTGCAGTTGTTACTTGTATTTGGTTTAATACTTTTAACCATTCCATCCATTAATTTATTACACCATTGATTTGATTGTAAATATAACGAGATTTCACGAACAAAGAATCTTTCTAATTAAAATGCCCGAGGCATGCCGTGCAAGGTATGCTTATTGCTTACCGTTTTGGGTGGATCAAAAACGGCATGACAGAGTACAGAACCAAAATTTTCAGTACGTTAAACACTTTACTTTACTTTAATTGATGCTTTAATCAAAGGTTGACAATTTATGCTTTTAAGCAATAATCAACTCGACAGGGCGCGTTGCCGGCATTGCAACCTACCTATGACAAGTCTTTTTTTGACAAATACAATGATTTAGTTCCTACGCCACTTTAAAATTCTGAAGCTTATCAAGTAATTAAACTAAACTATAATTTGCGCGAGCAGTAGGAGTAAATAAAATGTTGGGTACCTACTAATGAAATGTATATTTTAGGTTTGTGTTCATTTAAGAATAAAGATATATTTAGGTTGACATTTAAATCTTTTTGTTCGAGTCGAAATTTTCGGCTCTAATATGTGTGAAATAATAAACAGTTAGATAAAATCTACATGAGAACAATTTTAAGGATTTGCTGTTGTAGAAAATAACACAATATAATTTAATACGTTTATTTTTAATAAATTTTTTCAAGTATTCAAAAGGAAACATTAAATATTAACAAATTATAACAAAAAAAATAAACAGAAATTATCATCAAAATGCAATTATTAGGTATAAGTAAAAAGACTCTTTACTTATAATATCATAGTCAAATTGTATTTATCTACATTAATAGGTATTGTAAAGATCTATGAAATCAAAACAACAATGACAAACAGACAACACAACCAATTACCAATGTTCGTTTACACTTTAGAAATTACAGGAAACAACAGAAAATACAGAACTAAGTGTAACAAATAATTCTATGTAAATACAGCATTTTCTTATTATTACCTACCTACTAAGTGAACAATCTTAAACTAGTATTTTTCTAGTTTTGTTACACAATATTTTTAGAGAACATAACAAAGAGAGAAATAGCCTTCTCAAATCGTGTCGTATATCGTGTAATTCTTTATCTTAATAATTAACAAAAATATTTAAAAAAAACAATAAAACAACAAATTCACCAAGAAAGGCAGCATGACACTAAATTAATATCAAGTATACAAGATGACTTCAAAATCTATGGCAATATTTTAAACTATGACTACAGTTTAAACAGTGACATTAATCAACGAATTAGTATAATACAAATTGGAAAACTAGAAATTAACCTAAAAATAGCTAAACAGTGTTATTTGTAAAACGCTATTAACCTCACAGCCGGTCGATTCTGTAAAAATCTCACCGTGAAAACTTAGGTGAAGTGAGTTTGTTTTTGCTAGGAATTGACACTATTGACAGCTCACTCCACGCTCACTTCATCTAAGTTTTCACGGTGAGATGGTTACAGAATAGCATCGCTGGACTATAATACTAACATCATAAATAACAACTTATGTTTTATGACTTTTAATAATGAATCAATTTTTTTTTCATAAACTGCTTAATTAAAGATACTTAAATTGATCGCTTTAAATGTGAAGAACTCTACGCGGATAAAGCACTAGATAAGTAAACAAACATTGCGTTGCGAATGCGCGGCGGTACTAACTACAAAATACAGATCTAAAAAGAGTTATTACAACAAAAACTTGAGTCTATTTTTGGTATTGTCAAAAGTCATACAGCAAAAGTGATTGTTTATGATGTTACTAATAATGTCCTGCACTCCTGCCAAGTCTTTTAAAAATAACCCTGTACAATGTAATTATAAGGCGTTCCCGTTCCCGCGATAGTATAGCGTCCAAACATGCTAAAAAAACATGACCATTCAAAAATTATAATGGTGGTTTTTAAATGGTAATATTTATTTAGCATGTATGGACGCATAATAGCGTCCATGAAACGAAAGCCTTTCGTTAATTAACATACTGTATGTTAAAAATTATAATTAAATTAATATTTCGTCGCTGCTCCTCAAAATAATTTTTTTTGCGGGCCGTCTGTGATGGACTCCAGCTCGATGCAACTCGTTTCTAATAGTTTGCATCGAAACTTCATAATTCTGTGCGAAAATGCGAGTGGGCGTGAAAGGGTTCTCTTGGTATGTAGCTATCATATTATTAAGGTCATCTTCGTTTATAGCCCGGGGTCGAGGTGCACGCACGCGTTCCGTGGCTTCTCCTTCTTCTTCATATCTTCGCACCAAGCGGCGCACCGTTGTTCTCTGGCAAAACAAAAATTACAATTAGCACCGATTTTTAACACAATATTTTATAGGAAGTATAGAGGAACTCAGTATCACTACAAAAGTCTTATTTAAAGGGTACAACAAGGACACTATAAATGAAAATTATAAGTAATTAAATGATGTTTGCATGAGGATTGATTTCATGATAAATAAACTCTTAACCTTTCTATATCTCATTTGGGTATTAACATTCTTATCGAAATTTTAATATACAAGGTGTAAATGCAATAACTGAAAACTTCTTAAGGGGTCATTATAGTCATTATGAACAACATTTACTATGGGACCAAACCTGAAATCGCGAAAAAAAATCAGCTGTTCCATACATTTTCACGAGTTATGCGAACACAAATGTAGGAAACAGCTGATTTTTATATAGCAAAAGTTGTTCATAATGACTATAATGACCCCTTAAGAGGTTTTCAGTTATTGCAATTACACCTTGTATGTATGGGTAATAAAAATGGCACACCGTAAATTCCAACATTGTATGAAACTCTCCCGAGCAAATTTGTACTTTAACTCTACTATTTAAGAGCGTTTATCCTGCGCGGGCTGGCAACGTGGCATTTCTAGAGGTTTTTCGTGATTATTTTAATAAATTTAAATCAAAGTAAGTAGTTGCAATTTTTTTTCGGCTAAGCACTAGATCGTTGGTATTTGAAAGTATATAGTAAATACCAAAATACTTTAAAATAATATTAAAGTATTTTGGTATTTACTATATACTAACAAAAATTTACATAGTTATTGTCAATTATTTTCTATTTTCAGAATTACGATTAAATATTTTTATTTTCAGAGTAGGTAAATGTTAAAAATAATTATAAAATATGTGCTTGGCCGAAAAAAAATTGTACTTTGATTTAAATTTAATATAATAATCACGAAAAGCCTCTAGAAATGCGACGTTGCCATTCGGGATTCGCCTTAGTTTTTTTTTTAAATAAAATGCGGCCATAACTACCTAAATATATAAAACTCAAAGGTGACTGACTGACATAGTGATCTATCAACGCACAGCCCAAACCAACCGGGCTGAAATTTGGCATGCAGGTAGATGTTATGACGTAGGTATCCGCTAAGAAAGGATTTTGATAAATTCTACCCCCAAGGAGATATAATAGGGGATGAAAGTTTGTATGAAACTTTGTCATATTTAAACCGATCGGGCTGAGACTTTGCATGCATATAGCTACTATAACGTAGGCATCCCCTAAGAAAGGATTTTGATAAACTGTACCCCCAAGGGGATAAAATAGGGGATGAAAGTTTGTATGACACTTTGTCAATTTTAAACTGATCGGGCTGAGACTCTGCATGCATATAGCTACAATGACGTAGGCATCCCCTAAGAAAGGATTTTGATAAATTCAACCCCCATGGGGATAAAATAAGGGATGATGGCGGATGTAAATGTATTTTTATTTTTTAATATTACTTAACGCGAGCGAAGCCGCGGGCAAAAGCTAGTGTGAGATAAAGCACCATTGTTAAGGTGTTAATAGATTTATTATCTGTTC
Source organism: Mesoligia furuncula (assembly GCA_916614155.1). NCBI lineage: Eukaryota > Metazoa > Arthropoda > Insecta > Lepidoptera > Noctuidae > Mesoligia > Mesoligia furuncula. The sequence goes on from OU744790.1 coordinate 39,531,152, forward strand.
ACAAAAGGTTCCAACAAGGTCTTTGAAAGCAAAATGAAATAAAAAGAACATACTTATTTGACTGCTTTACTATAATTAATTATTAATATTTTTAACATCTGAATGTTATTATAATTTTATTATTTTTATATACAGTATTTTAATTAACGAAAGGCGTTCCCCTGCAATAGTATAGCGTCTATACATCAGTGCAAAAAAAAATACGAAACAAAAGTTCGCGAAAAAAATAGCTGTTCCCTACATTTATGTTCGCACTGACTTCTGCCCGCGACTTCGTCCGCGTGAAATTTCACCCTCCCCCATTCAATCTCTTAGGGTGGAATTTCGAGAAACCCTTTCTTATTGGATACCTTTCTTCACAAAGAACACACTCTCCGAATTGCATGTCTCTAGGACCAACGGTTTAGGCTGTGCGTTGATGTTTCAGTCAGTCAAGACTTTGAATTGTATATAATAGATAACTCGTCAAAATGTAGGGAACATCTGATTTTACTTCGCGAATTTTTATTTTTATTTTAGCATGTGTGGATGCTATACTATTGCGGGTTAACGGGAAACACCTTTAGTTAATCAACACACTATATTATATTATTGTTATTTATCATTAATTTGGTATAAAAAGTATATATTTTTTATATTATAGGTATTTTTACATATTTTTACACAGGAATACAACATTATAGCACACGATGCCATTAGAATTAAACTCACAACATTACAGCAACAAAGAAATATAGAAATATAAAAAGTATAGGAAATTAAAAGGCAGTGATTTTATGTATTAATTCCTAACTAGAATTATAAGTGCGAAAATGAGTTTGTTTGTTTGTTACGCTTTCATGCTTCAACGGCCGAACGGATTTAAATGGCGTAACAAACAAACCTACTTTTGCATTTATAATATTAGTTAGGAAGTTAGGATTTGTTTGTAGATTACAATTTAAGGGTCCCTCCCTATCAATTTCGCGGACTAAAAACAGAAAAATCTGTTTTTTTCAGCGCATTTTTCTCAATATCCTTAAGTTAACGAATTTAAGTTTTGATAACTACTTAATATACATTCCAAAAAAAAAACTAACACCCGTTTTTACGCGATCACGAAACACCAAATTTTTCGATTGCTTTATTGGCTAACTGGTAGCAAATATCGATCTGAAAAAAAATCCTAAATACTAGGCATTTAGTATATTAGTAAGTGTATGATTTTTTTTTTTAAGTTTAATGAATTATTACTTGTAAAAAAATGTTGACTACGCTGAAAAAAACCCAATAAAGTCATGCGCAAAACCGTCGTCTACGTGTAAGAATTTATTGAAAATAACAAAAAGTGTTAAATATTTTAAAATTTGAGGTATTTATCTACTAAACTCAATTTTTATATTTTTATTTTGACTACTAATTTAATTGTAGTAAAATATCTAAATAATGCCTTATAAACTAATTTTTTATTAAGTAGTTATCAAAACTTAAATTCGTAGACTTACTAGAAAGATAGGTGATAAATACTTCTGTATTTTTAAAAAAACTAGATAACTTAAGGATATTGAGAAATTTGCGCTGAAAAAAAAAGATTTTTCTGTTGTTAGTCCGCGAAATTGATAGGGACTCTTAAGGAAAAATGCAAACTAGGACATAATAATATTACTATCACTTTATTAATTTCTTTATCTCTCTCTATAACTGAATACAAAAAACAAAACTTACTTGCAGGTTCAACTCCACTGCAATTTGGGATATATTCAACCCTTGTCTATGCAAGACAATAATTTCGTTTCTTTCTTCTTGGATCAGGTTTCGGGTCGTCATGGTTAACGACCAAGTTAGTCACAGATCACAGTAGGCACAATACACACACAGTCCAGGATACGAGCTAGGGTCAAAAACAGGCCTTCGATTACAGTCCGGTATACAAGCAGAGGTCACAGTTAGGCAGGCAATCAGTCCGATAGAAATAAGCAGGTCGTAAAATGAAATGGCGATAATAATACACGGGAGGCGTCAACAATTAGCGCGATGCAAATTGGCACTGCCACACTCTGGCTAATGACTTTGAAATTTTGTTACACGCCCTTTACTCACACAAATGCATATTGTCTCTAATTGGGCGAAACCAGGAAGGGGTGTGGTTTGTCACTAGCTGCGCTTCCGCAGAAATATTTTCTTAAGTGAGCATGCTTATCGTTGGCCGATAGTACGTTCCAATTTCAAAATTTCCCTCCACATTGTTTGCGAACTAATTTAATTTATCGTGTCTCATTAAAACATAGATCTGCGCCGGGAACACTTTCGCGCTATGATTTTTTACGATTTCAAGTATCGCCTGAAATCGGAAGAATCTTACGATATACTTCAAATGGCATTCATGGATGAAGGCCCTTCTAAGGCAACCGTGTATCGTTGGTATAACGATATTCAACTAACTTTGGGGTCGCTGAACTTGCGCGGTCGACTAACTTTACAAATGCTTGGCAAACAAACAAATAGTAGTAGTAGTAATCCTAATCCTACTACCAAATGCTTGGCAGAAGTTTTCTCTGTTGTGATCAACAAGCGACCAAACACAGGGCTCCGGTTACTGGCAGGTTACTGCTCCACTACGACAACGCGCCTTCGCACACCGCTCAAAACGAGGGACTTCCTGGACAGCGCGCCGGTCAAACTCCTGGGTCATCCTCCTTACAGCCCTGACCTAGCACCGTATGACTTCTCTTTATTCCCGAAAATAAAAAATCAGCTCAAAGGGATAAAATTTTCGTCGCCGGAACATGCGCTATTAGCGTTCGAGCAGGCTGTAAACGAGGTGTATGCGGCGGACTGGAAAAAGTGTTCGAAAACTGGTTCAGACGCATGAAACTTTGTATAGAGGCTAACGAAGAGTACTTTGAATAATAAATATTTACCTTTAAAACATTTATTTTTATTTTCGCAAAACTTGAGTGTCCCACGTATGTACTTACAAAGATTTATACCTAATAGTATGTATTTTCAGAGCACGCACTTGTCATTCTGCAATTATTTTTATTTGTTAATCTTTTAAGCAAACTGGTGAGATAAAAAGGTGTGTTGTCTTTTTATTGAAGCCTATAATGGTAATGTAAACAGGTAGAAAAATATTATGAAAACGTCAGCGGTTTTGTGTTTCTTGAAATTAAAAACTTTTCCGGCGAGTAACACCTCATAATTGTATGTACCTACATCTGAATCAATATTATCTACCACAGCCAACGAGCCATATGAAACTGCGCACCCATTGGTTAAAAAAAACATAATTTTTGGTATGAACACAATAATCTATTTTTAAATCTAAGTATGTTGCTCTATACAATTAGGACAGGGCTGTGAACTAGCAGAAAAACCGATACATGCCGACAAATACATACCGATAAAATTCAGTTAATTAATATTAATTGTTAGAGTACACAATAACCGTATAACATGTTTAAAAACATTCATGATATTGCTCACACCATGTTTCATTGTTTATGATAAAATAAAGAATTGTGAGTGACATGTAATGGTTTAAATTAAAAGCAAATGATTGAAGCACGGACAAACAAAAGGAAATTAAGATGAACGTAACAACATTGTTTTGTCAGAGTGCGCGCGCGCTGATTTTGAGATCACAGGGCGCGTTATTACTCCGAGTTGTGTCACATTTGTATTCTATATTGGTCAATGTCACGACACATTTATTAAGAAACTGTGTTTTGGAGCCGTTTTGTGTAAGAACGTGGTGGCGGGGTTCAAGTGCTTCTAGCTTTCCTTTTTAAACGGGTTTATGACATTTCCTGCGACCCAAAGGCTGGCTATACTTTGACCAGAGAAGGCATTGCCAAAGGCCATAATGAGAATAAACAAACATATAGACAGGCCATTTTAACACTCAACACTAGGGTGTTAATTGTTAAAAAGATTGTACTACAGTACAGTTTTTAATTTGTACAGTCACGAGCATAAGTATGTATACACTTGGCTTTATTCGAAGGTGATTTTCTCCTTTATTTTGAATGAAATTTTATGTTATTAAGAAGAACAGTATTTTCGAACCCATAGGTTTATGTAATGTGTCGTATTTCAAGGTTGTATTCGTTATTTCACGAAAAAATCGCAATTGAAAGTTGCCAAGTGTTGACATATTAGTGCTCCTGACTATACTGTATTGTATAGTGTAATGTCTAGAAGCAGCTGGTCGATTCTGTAAAAATCTCACCGTGATAACTTAGGTGATGTGAATTTGTTTTTGCTAGGAATTGAGACTATTGACAGCTCACTCCACGCTCACTTCACCTAAGTTTTCACGGTGAGATGGTTACAGAATCGCACTGCTGTAGGTACTGGCCCAGTAGAAACGGCCGCGACTTACGAGTTGTAGGTCGTAGGATCGAACCCAGACAGACGCTTTGGTTTGTGTAAATTATTTCCATCACCACTGCTCTAAAAATGGTGAAAAAACCATCGTGAGAAAACCGGCATGTCCTAGAAACAAAAATTCCCGCGTGGTGGATTATGACCGAGAGGAGGCATATGTGTCCCAGCAGTAATGTGTATGCTTTTACAAATAATCATATTAATTATATTTACAAATAAATTATCTTTAATCTTGAAATGTTGTCAGTTTTTTGGAAACGCTACTTACCTACTTATTTTTTTTTTTAATTGCTTCATAAACACAATAAATTGTGATAGTAAGTATGCGTAGAGTCACGTAAACGTAGAAATTTTGTCAACACGTATGTTGTGCATACTTAATTAAATTTTTGAATTATCACGTTATTGTATTTAAAACCAGCCAACAAGTAATAATAAAATTGTGTGTAGCTTTAAGAATCTAATTATTATTATGATGTTATAATAAAATAGCAATAGTTAATTGTAATCAATGGAATGGCGATTACTTGATTAGGTTAAGAGACGTCCATTAAAACAGATCTAAGAAAATCAATCAATGTTGAAATTCATGTTTTTTTATGTATCTTGGGGCCATAAGTCTTGTGTCTAACCGAATGCAGCTGAATACCAGTATTTCACATGTAAAGGCCGCCTATCTGACCTCCAGAACCCAGTTACTGGGTTATACGAAACCCCTTGGTAAGACTGGTTGTCACACTTTGTCGCGCTTTTGCGGTTGTTATTACTTACCCTTTTCAATCATTGTGTAGATACTTATTATCATTATTTATGTATCCGAATTTATTGCTGTGACTAAAAAAGTTTCAGCAGCTGTTCCACTCAAAGATGTATCCACGAAATATTTTCTTAGTGTGTACCTACACTCTACATATCTGAAGGTTTTATTTTGTTTATCAGTAGTTTGGTCTGCCAGTCATTCAGTTATGCAAATATATTTTAAATTGTACCAATAGATTATTTTCACTTACGCATCGGGGACGCAAAAAAATTTTCCTTCCGTAATCTTTGTATTGTACTTAAGATAGTCATGTACTTGCGACGTCACAGACAGCTATCCGGGTCCACGACCGCTTGACAATCCTGACGCAGTAGGTACCGAAGCGTTTAGTTAATCGTGCCAATGCCGAACCGGTCAATGCTAATTAGAATAATTATTCAAGCAATTATGTATCTACTAAGAAACTTGGTAATTTGCCCTAAGATGTTGTTTGGGGTCAGTTACATGCAGTTTCAACAGGTTTTGCACCTGCTACCTAGTAGGTACCTACTAAACACCGGTTGTACACAGTAATTTGCGGAAATAGATCTGTTCAAGACTGAAAATTGTATATAAGATTATCTATAGGTACAGGGCTATTGGTAAAACGGTAAAACATTAACAACCTCTTATGAAATCATTGTACTCATCATTATGAACAACTTTTACTATGGGACCAAACCTGATATCGCGAAAAAAAATCAGCTGTTACCTATATTTTGACGAGTTATATGAACATAAATAAATCAGCTGTTTTATACATTTTGGTCAAGTAGGTATTGAAATTTTGTATGGAACGACTGGTTTATTTCGTGAGTTCAGAGTTGGTCCCATAGTGAAAGTTGTTCATATTCATGGGTAGAACACTCTGTAAAAATTTGGAAACGGTAAAAAAAAAAAACATTCTGTATAAGTACATATATACATTTAACTACTACTATATTATATCTAGCAAGTGTAAAAAAATAGTCACACTAATATTATAAAGGCGAAAGTTTGTGAGTGTGTGTGTGTGTTTATATGTTTGTTACTTCTTCACGCTCAAACGGCTGGACCAATTTTGATAAAATTTTGTATGGAGGTAGCTGACACCCTGGATTAACATATAGGCTACTTTTTATCCCGATATTCCCACGGGATCGACAATTACGCGGGTGAAACCGCGGGGCGCAGCTAGTCAGTCTATAATTTTCCCACTATTGAGACACAAGCCTCCTTTCAGCGGGCCCAGTGCGGGTTGGTAGACGTCACATGTCTTCGAATGTTTGATTCTAGGACATGCCTGTGTCCTCACGATTTTTCCTTCATCGTTTTTCGCACGGGAATAAAATAGAATATCTACTCTTTATACGTGTTTTTCTTTTTGTTTTCTTTTTTCGTTTTTTTTTACGAGTTGTACGTCATGAGTACGAAAAAATGAAAAACTTTTAAGTAATTGATCATAAAAACTTACCAATTGACCTTCTAATGAAGTAGTCGCTTTAAATAAATATTACTGTTGATAATAAGAACCAAGTAGAAACGCTTGACCCTTCATACTTGAGCGGTTATAAAACGTTTGAGGTGAAAAGATTTCCTCCGCGCATTGTGCATCCCACACAATATGCTCTGATCATCTGGACAATCGTCGCACGATCATTGTGTAGGTACTAACGGTTACTGCACTGCTAATCACTGCTGCTGCAAGTGTTTGATGGTCAGGCAAGTGGGTGCCTGCCGCCGTAAGATCAGTTTGATTGACTGGGAGCAGTTAGACTGGGTCATTCTCACAACATAGTACAACCACCTTAACTCCGTAACACACTTTAAATCACAATGTGAATAATTTTGAAGGATATTACTAATCCATTGCTCCATATGTTGGAAAAATTTGTCTGTTTGACAACGTTAAAAACGCAATGAATATTGTTGAACTGTCAAAATGGAAGCCATAGCTACTGTTAGCGTGTTACGCAAATATCCCGCTGGTGCTATTGATAATGTGTCCCACAACATGCCCAGATGTCGTGGGACAATGTTTTCCAAGCGAGCCTACGCTGACCTGATTCTCCACGTTCACACCAAGGTGTAAAACATGTACCAGATTCTACATGTTGTGTCCACTATTTCCTTTTATCGATTACACCTAAAAACAAGTTGTAAAGAAACGAACACAACGCAATAGGAGTTTCTGCCTACCACCATGGGAAAGGGGCGTGAGTATATGTATGTGTTACGGCTAAAAGCCGAAGTGCGGCTACACTTAGTTTCAGCCGGGTACCTACAACTAGGTGCATCCTACGTCGACGGAGCTCGTATTTCTGTGTAAGGCTCAAATCACACCGAGATGGCAGCGAAGCGGCGAGCAGTTTCAGTGTCATATAATTTTAAACTTTATCGTCATTACTATAACACATAGTATCGCTTGAGAAACTTGAAAAGGCGCGCGGCCGCCCGCGGCGCCGCGAGCACTCCGACGACTCAAGTTTCTCAAGTGATACTATGTATTATAGTAATGAATATAAAGTTTAAAATTATATGACACTGAAACTGCTCGCCGCTTCGCTGCCATCTCGGTGTGATTTGACCCTAAAGGGTTTAAAGTAACCTAACCAAACCGAACCTCGAGGTGCCCTTCGCTCGCTCTTGCATCCTACGTCGCCTGTCGACCGACCGCAACCATGCAACCGATGTCACCCGAAGTTCACACGAACCGCATGTGGACGGCTGCACCTAGTTGTACCCGGCTAAAACTAGGTTTAGGCGCACTTCGGCTATTAGCCGTGACATATGTACTTATGTGTAAGTTGTAAAGACTAGTTGTATTGAAGATTTGCAGAAAACTGTCAAAAAGGTGAACAAAAAATTATGTATATATATAAACATCCGAAATGAGAACTTCCTCCTCTTTTGAAGTCGGCTAAAAATAGTTTACAAAACGGGTCCGTGGCTTAGGCCCCCAGTGGTCGACGCACCTGTGGCCGACGCCCCCGATTCGATTTGTGCCTGACAGTACATTTGATCAAAAATTACTTTGAATTAAATTAATCGTATCGGGGGCGTCGGCCACAGGTGCGTCGACCACTGGGGGCCTAAGCCACGGACCCTACAAAACATGTCTGAAACAACGCCTCTAAAGGACGTGTTTTTGACACGACTTGTAGGAAAAGTTTCACGACTTATATAAATGGATGTGAACGCGGGGTTACAAAACATGGTGTAATTATCGTTTAGTATTTGGATTATCGTTTAACTTGTCAGTGGCCCTAAAAACCGGTCGGGTCGGACTCGCACACGAAGGGTTCCGTGCCACAAGGCAAAAAAACGCCGAAAAAACAAGTTTCTTTTATGAAAAAAGGTGTTGTTGAAGCGGCAATAGTAATGCACTCTGTGAAATTACCTCTCACGTTCATAAGATATAGTCCGCTGAAAGACAGACCGATGACAGACAGACGCATGGACGGATGAACAGACGGTCGGACGGGCGGACAGCGGAGCCTTAGTAATTGGGTCCCGTTGGAAGTTGGGACCCTTTGGGTACGTAACCCTAAAAACGTCCTAGCTTATCTCATATTAAAGTTAAACCACCGTTGGGTAACAAGAAGTATTCCTAAAACAAACAAACTAAGTATGGAATAGTTGTGTCCACCTTTACGAATGCTATACTAAAGGAAAAGATATTATAATATGACGAATATCGTAGGAGTGACCGTTTTACTGTAATTATTATTTTTCCCAAGGGGAAATTTTGCTCTGTTCCCCTATGGGTTTTCTGTGGTGATTACAGTTTTTTTAAGTAGGTACGGTTGTAAAAAATATTGAAATAAAAAACTATAATACGAGTTTACAAAAACGAATTCTACAAAATATAAAAATATTATTAAACCTACTTTACGGTTTAATAAAATTTTATTAAACCTACTTTACGGAGGGGCCCGTTGCTAAATAATAACAGCCGCACAGGTCGTTCGATCAGGTTAAGCTACGCTTGCCGCGGTTGGTCTGTGGATGGGTGACCATCTCTACATACCGTGACCCCTCCGTGCCTCGGAAAGCACGTTAGGCCCTTGGTTCCGGTTGTCATTCGTGGATCTTTGACAGTCGTTACGGGTAGTCAGAAGCCCGAAACTCTGACAACCAATCTTGCCAAGGGGTATCGTATTACCCAGTAACTGGGTTGTGGAGGTCAGATATTGAGTTGCTCCAGGTAAAATACTGGTATTCAGCTGCATCCGGTTAGACTGGAAGCCGATCCCAACATAGTTGGAAAAAGGCTAGGCAGATGATGATTAAACCTATTTATTACGCCAAATAACACCACTTATCCACGCCTAAAAATTAACGCCTTAAAATTATAGGATGCAGTCATTATAGGTACAGTCAACAAAGGAGATAAGTATACAGGATCGTCTGATATAGTTGAAGTTTAGTAAGAAACCGATGGAGGTTGTTGCCTGAAATTTATTTTGATAAATGAGCTGTTTGTTTTCTATTAATAAAATAAAATTTTATTCGAAAACATCCATCGGTTTCTTACTAAACTTCAACTATATCCGACAATCCTGTATACTTATCTCCTTTGTTGACTGTACATAGTTTGTAGAAACTATGTACCTATAATGACTGAATCCTATAATTTTTTAACCGACTTCAAAAAAGAGGTTCTCAATTCGATTGAATATTATTTTTTATTTTGTTTTGTTTGTTTCCTCAGAACTCCGTTAGTTAAAAACCGATTTGCAAAATCCTTTTTTTATTTGAAAGGATATACTTTCAGATTGGTCCCATTGTTTCATCAAAATCGGTTCGGTACTTTTTAGGTTTCCGTACCCAAAGGGTAAAAACAGAACCCTATTACTAAACTAGACTGTTGAAATTTTCACAAAGTATGTATTTCTGTTGCCGCTATAACAACAGATACTAAAAACAAAATAAAATAAATATTTAAGGGGGGCCTCCCATACAACAAACGCGATTGTCTTGCCCTTTTTTGCTCGATATCAAAAATGGCAACAGGTAGGCACTTGAAATATTCACAAAATACTCAGGTGTATTTTAACTTTAATAATAAATAATAAAATTAAAATAAAACATATATTTAAGGGGGGCTCCCATACAACAAACATGTTTTTTTCAGCGTTTTTGCCTTGTGGTAAGGAACCCTTCGTGTGCGAGTCCGACTCGCACTTGGCCAGTTTTTTTTTATTGTTAATTAATCAAAAAAACAGTTTACAAGAATTTGTTTAACACACCACACTTCGATTTTTAAGCTAAAATTACTGGTAAAAATTCAAGTAAACGAAATTGTTTTTGGATTGTATGTTACGCGTTACGCGATATCTGCGGTAATTGGAAATGGATGTCAAAAATTCCTTTTATAATGGATGCTTCGGGGGTGGTCCCATATAATTTTATTAACTTTGCTTGGGTAGTTTTTGAGTTAGCTTCAATAATAAGAATTTGTGGCACTTAGTTTATATTGATGATGTTATAAAAACTTTCTGTCACTGATATTTACATAGCAAGTAGTGTTATACGAATTTGTGTGGGAAAGTGAAAAATAAAATCTTTTTGTTACAAAAAAAAAACCGACTTTCAAAAAAGACACACTAGGTACTAAAAAAAGTGAAAAATAAAACTAACATTATCAAAATAACACGATATAAAAGAAAAAATAACTGGATGGAGTGCCATCCAAAGTGATTTTACAAATTCCAACTCTCGCGTTCAATTATTTATGTCGGTGACTGTACATAGTACACTTGTGGCATTCGGAAGTGGTCAATTTTGGTATCTAAACATGCAAACGAGATTTTAATGAAGACGTCATTACGTTTATATTTTGATATTTTTCCACGCACGTAGGCACGTACGAGGCCATTGCACAATTGAGGAAAACTGTCGAAATTCGTCCTGACTGTGTGTCATTCCTTACTCTTTATCTCCTTCAATACATAAATACTACGTCATCACTACTGACGTCAGAATTTTGTGACAAAACTTCACACCTGTATTTGCCGAAGGGTAAGGCAGGGATTCACCTAAGGTGTAGTATTTTGTCTCATATTTTATTATGACTGAGAGTTTTGGAATCATGCGTCAACTACGTGGATGAGTAATATAATTATGCCTTTCTTTGGTATTTTAATGCTGTGTCGCCTCTAAACTGGGAAGCTGGTTACCGAATCTATGCAGCCATTTATTGTAATGAGTTTTTTATATTATTCGTCATCAGTGTCATGTGAAGTATCTATATATATAAAATTCAAAGTCCTGACTGACTGATTGACTGACTGATATATCAACGCACAGCCCAAACCGCTGGACCTAGAGACTTGAAACTTAGAAGGTGTTTTCTTTGTGAAGAGTAAGTATCCACTAAGAAAGGATTTTTGGGAATTCAACCCCTAAAGGGTTAAAATGGGGGATGGAAGTTTATATGAAAGTCCGACAGTTTTGAAGTTAGGATCTTCTAATTTTGTATTTAGGCTGACAATTGAAAATTAATTTACAGGTGTCTCAGCGTTTTTGATAATTCCACCCCCGAAGGGTTAAAAAGGGGGATGAAGTTATGTATAGAAAGTCATTAATTTTCGACGTAAAAATCACTAAATTTATTATCTAGGCTTATGATTGGAAGCTAACGCAACGGTGTTGTTAGAATTTCATCCATTAAGGGGGTGAAAAGGGGGATGAAATTTTGTCCTGACTGATGACTGATATATCAACGCACAGCCTAAAACGCTGGTCGGTACCGCTAGGTAGAGAAATTAATTTTGGAGGGTGTGTTCTTTGTGAAGAGTAGATATCCAATAAGAAGGGTTTTTGGAAATTTAACCTTTAAGGGGTAAAAAGAGGGGATTTTGTTTGTATGAAAAATCTTATTCCTTGAGTTAATAACCATGAAACTTGGCAGGAATACTTATCTAAATAAATTATGAAGTTTGGCTTTTTTTTTCTAAACTATCCCCTGAAGGGGGATTGGGAGGTGTCAAAGTTTGTATGGAAGAATTTTAACGCGTGTTCCGATTAACTCGAAACTCAGTATTTATACTTAAGACCGAAAAAAAAGAATAACGTTTTTCGAAAATTTACCTCTAACGGGGTGAAAAGTTAATTTTATAGGGGAAGACTACTGCGTGGCTTGATTAACTCGAAAATTGGTATAAAAAATCTTTGAGTCGAGTAATGAACACATCCCAAACTATTTTACGACATTCCACCCCTGTGGGGGTGAAAAACGGGGATACAGTTTATAAGAAAAATCTTATTCATTTGGTTAATAAACTTGGCAAGAATACTTGCCTAAGCAAGTAATAAAGTTTATCATTAATCGTTTATCAAAACACCCCAACACCCCTTGTGTTGGGGTGTTAAAGTTTGTGTGGAAGAATTTTAACGCGCGGTCCGATTTACTCGAAACTCAGTATTAATACTTTTGAAAGAAAATAATCAATAATAACAGCTGCACAGATCGATCGATCAGGTTACGCAGGCTACGCTTGCCGCGGTTGGTCTGTGGATAGGTGTCCATCTTTACATACCGTGACCTCTCCGTGCCTCGGAAAGCACGCTAAGCCGTTGGTATCGGCTGTCATTCTTGGATCTTTGACAGTCGCTAGGGGTGGTCAGAAGCCCGAAAGTATGACAACCAGTCTTATCAAGGGGTATCGTATTTGGGTTGTGGAGGTCAGATAGGCAGTCGCTCCATGTAAAATACTGGTACTCAGCTGCATCCCGTTGGACTGGAAGCCGACCCCAACATAGTTGGGAAAAGGCTAGGCAGATGAAGAATCAATAGTAAGTGTATGGGGTTTTCGAAAATGATTGACCCCTGACGGGACAAAAAGCGGTAAATCGATTTTTAAGGGGATTTTAATGAGTGCCTTGTTAAACTCAAAAAAAATGGTACAAATAAATTTGGACTTGAAACTTGGCACAAATAATTATAAAGTTCGAATTTTTTTGGAATTCTAAACTAACCCAAAGGGGAGATTAGGGGTGTCAAAATTTAGTATGGAAAATTTTTAATGCGCGGTCCAATTAACTCGAAACTCAGTACATATCCAAGACCAAAATAAATAATAAAGTGGTTCAGGGTTTTTCGAAAATCTACCACTAATGGGGTGAAGAGTGGTAGTCACTTTCACAGGGCAGAATTTTATTACGAGGCTTGATTAACTGGAAAATTGGTATAAATAATCTAGATTATGTTTCGAAATTCCACCCCTATGGGGATAGAAAGAGGGGATACAGTTTATATGAAAAATCTTATTCATTTGGTTAATAAATTAGAGACTTGGCAATATTTGGGTCAGTAAATACCTAATAAAGATTGTCACTTTTAGTTTTAAAAATCCCTCACAGAGGATTTGGGGGGTGACAAAGTTGATGGATTAGAAAAATATTTAACTCGCTGTCGGATTAACTCGAAACTCGGTACTACTAACACAAAAAATACTTAAAAAGAGTGATTTAGGGTTTTTCAAAAATTGACTCCTATGAAGGTGGGAAATTCTACTGCTTACTTCCATTAACTCGAAAATGGGTATGGGTCTTTGAGTCAAGTTATGAACACATGCCAAACGATTTTTCAAAATTACTCTCCTGGGGGGGTAAAAAGCTGGGATACAGTTTATTTGAAAAATCTGATCCCTTTGAGCTATAAACTAAAATATTGGCCCGAATACTTATTTATATCTAAATAAATGATAAAAATCATAAACATACATTTTCGAAATTATAAGAGGAAAGTACGAATTTCACGCGGACGAAGTCGCGGGCAGAAGCTAGTCGTCTATATAAGTAGCGTAACACCGGAAATCTTGTGAACCATGATGTTAGTGGCACTAGGCCTTCTACACGTACGTTTTACTTGCCGTGAAAAACTACAGTTTATTCAACGAAGCTTGCCGTATACAGATTTTTTTATCACCTTCCAAATTTTTACAGGGTGTTCTACCCATGAATATGAACAACTTTCACTATGAGAAAAAAAATCTGCTGTTTCATAAGTTTTTTGTATTAAACAGTACATTTGGATGGTGATAAAAAGTCTTCCTGTAACGACCGTGCCTACACACGGCGAATAAACGGTAGTCTTTTACTGCAAGAAAAACGGGTGTGTAGAAAGGGCCTAAGTGTCGCAGAGAAGCAACAAAACCTCTGGCACGTATGGTGTTGATCTATAATTGAGGAACTACGTTCGACCTATATCCAGTGCTCGTTCGAATATTTAACGTTTTCAGTACGTAAAACTACATCATGTTAAACTTCGTATAAAATTGTTTACTTAAGCTATGCCTCGCTCAATTAAAAGCAGGTTGTAAATTAGTTCAGTTACATGTTCATACGAACTATGTCAGTTGTTACCTAGTTACAGTTCCGCCCGAGAGTTCAGCGAGGATACATCACATACTTTCAGTTTCCCTTCGCTAATGAGCTCTTACAAGTATGCGAACATCGGTATGCAAAAGAGATTAATAAGTACCTACTGTAATTACCTTTTTTGCAGTAGGTAGGTACAGTCACGAGCATACCTACATTTGCGCAATATTTAAAAAAAAATTGAAATTTAAAGGTGTTACGAAAGAAAATAGGCACTACCCCCATTTGAGAAATCATATAATGAAATACCTACCTACGTCTTTTCTCAAAGTTGCAATAGTTATTTCACGAGGTTTTCAATTTCGCGGAAGTGTTACGCATTTACGATCGTGACTGTACCACTATAGGTGGAATTAACTTTTTGCGTGAGTAGGTATGAAATCAGATTTTCCTATAGAAAGTGAGATTTTCAAATATTCTTTCAGACCTGCAGCACAGAATAAATAGTACAATACAAGTATGCATTTATTTTTGTATGTATTTTTTTTTCTTTTTTCATATTCATGCAGGCTATGAAGAGACTGCGCCACCATCTGTCAGAACTGTTATATTTTTTTTAAAGATTTAGGTACCTACAAGTCAGTGTACCTACTTTCATTTTTATTAATTAAATACATCAAAGTAAAATTTAATGTTATCAGTGTTACTTGTTACAATATTTTATAAAAATAATAGTTTACTATGTGATATAAAGTGCGTTTGTGTCTAATCCTCGCGTGCACACTATTTATTTAACGTAAGTAATATGATACCCTCCTCTGAATCATAACAACTAAGTAGGTACTTATTACATTATCTATATAATGTACGTAAATGTTTTATATAGGCGCCATAGTCCGCAAAAAAACACCCGATCAAAGAAGAAATAAAGAAAAAAATACGTTTTTTACAGTAAACATGACGCAGGCAAAAACACAGACACAAAGTCGCAAAATGGCCCTCGCCCAGCAATCATAATGTGCAAAGCCATTATTCATATAATTCATACTACTGTGTTGTGTCGTGTCGTGTCGTGACGCCTTCTGACGCAGTGTTAGCCAATCAAAACTCGTTGTAATTTGACGCAGTCCTGAACAGTTTCGTTTGATTGGTGTATCCTGAGTCGCGACACACCACGACACAGTAAAATATCTGTGGCTTAATGCTTTTAGCATAAGATCTGAAGGGCAATACCCATATTTCTATGAACGTTCACGGTCTGATCTGACTCAATCTGTCAAAATACCTTTAACAGAAAATACAGAGAGTACAGAAGGCAATCACATGTATGTACTTCACCTTTCATACCTACATACGCTCGGCCGTCGCGCTATGGTTTGTCAACTTTGGCTTATGCACAAAAATCTAACGTGGTAGTGGCACTCGTATCTAGTTGTTTGATTTATTGTTGAGCTTATTCTACAATATTAAAACAAAACAATAAGCATAGTATTACAATACAAAAAGTTTACAGAACAAAAAATGTAAATAAATTTACATTTGTCAATTTTCACTATCGAAAATCCCTAATAACTTCAAATCGGATTAGGTACCCTATTTACACAATTTATTTTGCCCTATCCGTTTTAGATCTAAACTTATCAAATGACACTAAAAACATCACAATATCTACACAAACAAAAAATCATGTTTTCAACTTACTTAATAGTTGGTGGCGTGAATTTACCTTACAAAAAAGTTACTTCGTTTATACTGATTCAAAATAGGAAACTATTATATAAATCGAGCATAGATAGCCATTTTTATTTGCTCCATTTATGCACTTCACAGACGCGTGTCTCAAGCGGATGGCACTCGCGCTCGCACTACTCCCAACCAGTCCGAGATAACGTGTCCGTGAGCGGTGTCTATGTGTGCGTTACTCGAGCGCACTTTGTATGTAGATTGCCTTCTGTACTCTCTGTATTTTGTGCCTCAAATTTCCCTTAATTTTTTAACGAGTTTTTGACATTTAGTGTTGCTGAGATGAGACTGCGACTAAATTTTGAACGTTTTTAATTCCGTAAGAGTCTGTTTTGACATTGTCATTTAAATCTGTTTTGTTTATGTCAAAATCAATCAATCAATGAAGTACGACATAGCCCATAGGTGCTATGAAGATAGTTAATCTGTGAACCGCAACCTATGTATGTCACACCTGACAAAACACAATAAACAATTAAATAGATATTACGTAATAAGAGGAGTCTACAAACCATAGTTAATGTTATTCTACTCGCCGAATAGCGTCAAAACAATCGTGTTTTGACGCTATCGGCTCGTAGGTGGATTTATTGTACGCCATTGTTACCTACGGGAAAAAAAATACTTTAATCCTGACAAACAGTCTTACCACGGGGTATCATGTTACCCAGTAACTGGGTTGTAGAGGTCAGATAGGCAGTCGCTCTATGTAAAATACTGTACCTATCCGTAATAAATAAAATACTAATAAATAAGCTAGTGTACTTATCTGGTTAGACTGGCAACCCCAAAAACGTCATTTATTGAAACTAGGCTGAGAATCAGCACTTTTCTAACGTCAAAATTACAAATGGCAGTCCCCCAAAACGCCCGCCCTTCACCACATCCTAGTGCTTTCGCTGGGGAGAAGTGGCGCAACAAACTCCCCAGCAGGACACCTGTCCGTTCAGTTACAAAATACTTGATTGTATACAATACTAGGTTTGCAAAGTAATTAAAATTACAGGACACAGAACATTAAATTAAATTATTTGCCATATGTCAGCTAGCCACGCAAATATACCAACCAACATGCCAACAACTCAAACTCAAAGCATTTAATTTAATTAAACCATTAACAGGCACTTTTGAATTGTCAAGAAGTCGGTCAGTCAGAAAATATGAAGCTAGTTGCCCATTCCAAAGCGTAGGTACCTATGGAGAAGAACGGGCAAGAAACCCAATGGACACTCTTTTTAAATTATGTTTTACAAACTACAATAAAAACTATACGTATAAAAACATAGTCGGGAGAAGCCTAATCAGCTAGGTTTTTTAAAAGAAAGTACTATGTCTAAAGAAACTAAACTTAGAAACGATGCAGCGCAAATGTTAAAGGGAGCGTTTTGTCTAACAAAGCGTCGTGATTCGAACATGGCAAAAACGACTTCGTGACTTTTCAGTTTCACATACCTACAAGATTATCTTTACTCGAAGTTTTCCCGTTGAGTTGTCTTCAGTACAAGAAAGGTGAAAAATCACTGAAAGATAACTATGACCTTCAGTTTTAAAGATTTGATACAGATTGAGGCAAATTCTATGATTGACATCATCAGGGTCATGACGATGATTTGACGAAGATTTGATGTTCTCATTCAGAAATTTACATCTAATCTAATCATTAAATAATGATTGACAGTTTTATGATTGTAATCTCTTTGTGTTTCCACGTTTCGTAGGTATCTATCTACATAAGCGAAATACCTAATCAAAACATGATTTTGAAAATAAGCTCCGGAACGCGCCAAAGATCTTAGAAACATGGGAAAACTACTTGGGATAGTTGCTTGCAAGAAAACTACAAAATAACTTCAAGTCATACAATGAGCTCCTGTCTTTTTCTTCACCTTTTTTTACATATACTTGTATATACTATATAATATGTATATTTTAGTGTTAAGTTGTAAAATAGTAACATTGTAATTGAAATTTTAGTCATACAATACAATGAAGGAATTTCCATAATAATAACGTCGGTAACAGTACAGTCACGTAAGTAACCGCGCCACTGAAAGGCAAGGCAGGATTTTTATAGATAGCGCGGGAACGAGCCTAGTTCCGAGCATATTTTGCCCATAACTTGTATCGGTTTATTCAGAAAAGGTTAAATTATAGGATCGCTCATAAATGCAGGCTTTTTTCGACAAGGGAAACAACATAAACACCTTGTTTTCCTCGATGGGTGAGCCAGAGGCACTTATGGTATAAAACCCACATTTCGCCAGTTTAATAAGAGGCAAGCCTGTTGCCGTCAACCGGGCACAAACTTAGATTCCGGGCACATAATAACTAATAGTACTTGACTGGCTAATTTTCCGGGCTGCTACCGGAAAATTCCTGTAGAAAAAACCCACTAACTTTAGAAATAACCCTCTGCCTAACCTGGGAATCGTACCCTGGACCTAACAAAAGAAGATACAGCAGTGCTCTGATAGAAGCGCAAAGATGACTACACTAATAAAGATGACTACACTAATAAAGATGACTACACTAATAAAGATGACTACACTAATAAAGATGACTACACTAATAAAGATGACTACACTAATAAAGATGACTACACTAATAAAGATGACTACACTAATAAAGACGACTACACTAATAAATATGACTACACTAATAAAGATGACTACACTAATAAAGATGACTACACTAATAAAGATGACTACACTAATAAAGATGACTACACTAATAAAATCTCACAACTTTACGTCTATGGTCTACCAATCACGCTAAGCTACTGCCCTACTTATAAATGACAATACCATCCAGACGATTCCATTTAGTAGTCCAGACCGAGTGATGGATGATAGCCATCAGTCTCAAATGGATGCGGGTCGTGGAGCTGCCCACGGGGCGCCGGCACGCGTCCCACCATGCGCTTATTAGATAATGCGTAGCAGCCCACAGGAGAGACTAGTGCGCGGAAAGTAAATATAGTCTTGTACATGATTAAGACTACTTGATGTCCTAAGCAATCCACGCCTGTAGGCCCTCCTATCCACTAGTCGCCTCGTATTTTTCCAAAACATCGACGAGCGATTTGTAAAGATTGGCGCAGATCTCTAGAGTGACTTCTGGGTCTTGTAATATCTTGCTGGTAAACAGCCTTGCCATTCATGTGCTAGCAAATATTGTTTCGGTGCTGTTTCTGCCTTATGGTGCCCCCCGAGACGTGATGACCCTAAGCAATTGCTTAATTTGTTTATGGGCTAATCTGGCACCGGTCTGGTGTTTGTACCATGGTGAAAATGTGCCCGTTATAAAAGTCTCCAATTATTTTAATTTGGACATTTCCGTCTGTCGGTCCGTCCGGCTGGAGGTCAAACAGCCATTTTACTCAGAAACATTGACACTATAACGATGAAAATAGGAAAGAAGGTGTACTATGTGCACGGCAGAACAATGTAGTGTAGGGAATTTACGAATAATAGTAATAAGCCCGGCACTCTACACACCCCATACAACATCAACAGAGAGATGAAAAAAAATCAGTGCACATAAGCGTGTGCGGTACCGTTTGATCATAATGATTTACTGAGTTTCTAAAGTTCATTTCAAATAAACTTGCGATAAAGTTTGTTCACCTCCTTCTACTAATGTATCCGAATATTTCCAAACCATACGAAAAAAATGTATGGGCAGTGTCGGTAACACGATCAAAACATTGACTTACTCCGTGTTTGTTATTATGAAACTCAACCGATGCAATGTTAGCGACAGTTTTGTATGACGAACGATATCTATCGTAAGTTATTTGGACTTTTTGGTACAGGGTAGTTGAATGACATTTATCGCAAGTTTATTTGAAATACACTTTAAGTGATTTTTTTGCTTTCAAGAATACCTAATGCTTGAAAAGCCGAAAACTATTCGGAAGTTCCGATTAAGTTTATTAGTAGGTAAATAATTAATAATTTATAATTCCGTAAATAATGCTAAACATTGAACTTAACTTGTAAGGTCTAAGAATCTTTAAAAAAAAGTAATAATTGCTACGAGGTCTGGGAATAATTCTATTGCCAAAAATATATTTCTGTTGCCGCTATAACAACAAATAAGAAAAATAAAATAAAGCAAAATTTAAAGGGAAATTAAAATTTAAACGAAACGTTTTTTTCGGCGTTTTATGCCTTGTGGTACAGAACCCTTCGAAGTCCGGTTTTTAGATTTTTGTCTGTTTGTCTGAATGTATGTTCCAGCATCACGCAAATACTACCGGATTTTAGTCTGTAGGCCATAAATTAACACGCTATTTGTAATGGGGGATGAGCAATTTGTCCATATTCTTCTATAGTTTACCGCAAATCGTAAAAAGACGTGCCAAAAGGTTAAAATATTGCTGATTTAACCTTTTGAATGACACGCTGTACACTTATAGAGCTAAGCAGTCAATCATGACATACATATACATGGTGGATGCACAGGATGGATGTACAGGTACAGATGGAGCAATAAAAATATAAAAAGGCTACCATCTACCTAAGTCTTTTTATTTATATAGGAATTTTTCTTTTTATTTATACAAAAAGTCTTAGGGTCGGGCGCTGGCGATCTCAGGACGAGCTGCGTCTCACACGGACAACGGTCCTAATTAAAACATAATTATTCATTTCAATATTATAACCACACCTACTCTAATGCAGCCATTGCATTAACCGATTGAAAGGTTATTTTATAACTAAGTATATTATAATTATTGTAATAAATGACCGAGTGGCCCGATTTTATTGAATTAAGTAATACTAATTGTTACGGACGGATGTGGACTACTTATGATTATATTTCCAATTCGATAGATCTCTTGAAAAGAAGTAGGTACCTACACAAAAAAACAAACAGGATGTAACCGCGCGCGCGTCGGAGCGACCCAAAGGCACCCCTCGTTGCGCGACTTGCGGTGCCTTTGTGTCGCGTGTCGTGTCGCGCCTGTTTGAAGGAGCCTTTACTTGTGAGTTTTAAAATCATCCCCAATTTTACCCTTGGGGGATGATTTTACAAAAACGCTGAAACAAGTATTTATACTTTATATCTTAACAAAAGCATACATTCGAATTTTCATATCAATAACTTCAGAAATGATTGATTTTCCATACAAACTATCATCCTCTGGAAAGGAGGATCCTTTGGGATTATTTTTGAGACAAAAATTAGCCTTTGTCCTTCCCCAAGTTGCCATCCATCTCCTTGCCAAATTTTATCGAAATCCATTCTGTGGCTCAGTGTAAAAAGGTTACTAATGAATTTATAATATTGAGGTCTGCACTATGCAATCTAAAACAAAAATGAAATGCTGCCCGTGTCATTGAAGCGCAGCACTTGAGAACGGCTGGACAGTACTTTTTTTATGTTCGTAGATATTAGTCCAAATTAGGTTTTGGGGGAAGGAAAGTTGGGAAAATTGCCCGGAAACAAGGACAATACAGGATAAACTGAAATTGATCCGTATCCAAAGGGTGCATTCGCTGTCCGTCCGTCTCTCTGTAAGTGGGCCGTATCTCTCACGAACCATAAAGGTAGACAATTGAAATTTTCACAGAGTGTGTATTCCTATTGCCGCTACAACGAGTAATGAAAATAAAATAAAATAATTTAAAAAAATTAAACCGACTTCAAAATGAAATGAACTCAAAATTATGAAATAACTCTAATTACGGTAGTCGGTGTCTTGGGATCTGTAATTTAGTTTTAGTTTTTTGCCACCGACTTCTGAAATTAAAGTTATTTCATAAATTTGAGTTCATTTCTTTTTGAAGTCGGTATAATTTTTTTACATTACTTTTTTATTTCGTAATTTTTAGTTTTTGCACTAGAATTTGACCAAGATTTTGAGATGTTTTTCCTTTGACACTACACCGTAGGTAGTATCAATAATCCAGGCTGTCACACTTACACGTATTGGTCTATATCTTGAAAATTACCGAATCGATTTTGATGAAACTTGCACTGTTCCCTAAGTTAAAGTAAATGTAAGCCAATACAAAAAAAATGGTCACGATCCGATTAATAGTTGCGGAGATATGCGTGGACAAACATACATACATACATACTTAGGTACGTCTATAAAATTTTGTATATTTGTTTGGAAGCCCTAATAGATCGTCTTATGTGAATATAATGCAATTCCAATAACATACATACGTGTCGAATTGATAACCTCCTTTTTTTTGAAGTCGGTAATAAATAACTAAAAAACTAAAGGGGTCTCCTTAAAAGAAACGTGTTTTTTTCGGCCTTTTTTGCCTCGGTTCCGTACCCTTCGTGCGGCAGTCCGACTCGCACTTGGCCGGTTTTTTCTATGGGATTTGGACAGGATAACGTCTATTGCATCAGCTAGTTGTGAGTAACGTTAGATTGATAGATCTTTACTTCTTATTGTTTACTTCTTATCTTATTGTGCTACATGATCTTGCTTCTCGCCAAATTTCATGATTCTAGGTCAACGGGAAGTACCCTATAAATTTTGATTCCCTTGAGAATGTCGAAATATACGTTTTTTGCGGCATAAACGGCCGTATCTTTTTTTTACGTTAATTTAGAAGATTTTTTCACCGCTTTAAGGGACTGTAGAGCTGAGTATATGGTTTTAATTTCAACTCGATACCTCCACGAGTTCCCGAGATAAAGGGTCTTGACAGACAGACGGACGGACGGACAACAAAGTGATCCTATAAGGGTTCCGTTTTTTCCTTTTGAGGTACGGAACCCTAAAAACAAACTTAACACGATGCTGGAACAATAGGGCACAATTACCTAGTTAAATTACAAGTCATTAGGGTCGCCTGGCGCATACGCAGGTCACCTCGACATGGTTTGTGTGCACAGATCCCTTATAAACAGCCTCGGAGAGCCGCGGGAGTGTCGCAACACTCGCAACGCATCTCCGTGACACTTAGTATGTGGCAATATAACCATAGAAGACACTATAATATGCAATGTATTCCACGATGCTTCCTAGAATACTTAGCAACGTGGATAATGTAACTTAATAGTATAGGTAATGTAACAGCTGTTACTAAGTAAGTGTACCTAACAAGGATATTTTGTACTTATGTAGGTAGCGGAAAATCTTGTAACCTATTCCTTTATGTAACACACTTCATGTCTTCAAAGATTTTCCCTGTGGTCCCGAACACAAGGATAATCTTTAGGTAAGTGTTGCGATGAGAGACTGTTAAAGAATGTTTCCTTGATATGATGCGATAGTAATCAGTATGAATATTATTCTACTAAAGTCCCCGTCACGAGAAACTATAAACTTTGTAAATAAAGAACTTTATACTAAAGTTCAATAAGTAATCCTAAATTCAATCAACTCAATGTAACGTACGTGTAATACAAAACTAACGAGCAATTTCACTTGGTCAGATTTGTGGTACTGGAACGCGTCTGACTCATGGAACGTAAACATTTGGGCCGCCATCGCCATTTTGAAGTAAGTTACAGAATACTCGGAATCGTCTGACGGCAGTAATTAGATGTGTGTGTTACCTTAATTATATCCCTATATAAAAATAAAAATCATTACAAACTGTTTTTTTTTTTTTAATTTGATCCAAAAGTTGCGAACCCGTGAATGTGTTTACATAATTTATACCTTCTCGTGACGGGGACTATAGATAGGTACCTACTTAATCATTTCTCCTTTTCTACCAAATACATACTTAGGTACCAATGACAACTTATCATAAACGGACAGTTTAAAACATTTTGTTTATTTTTATTGACATAATGTCTTTATTTCAGCCACACAGTCCCCAACATTGCTACATATAAGGCGTCAGTAGGGTAGTCAGTAGTACACACAACAATAAAAAGATGCTACTACTACTACTTACTACTACTACTTCTTAAGCCCGGTTTCCACCGCAAGCGGAGCGGACCTTTTAATGACTTCATTTACCTCGCAAGAGAAAACTGCTTACATGTGTTTCCACCAACAAAGAGTTGAGCGGAAATGACTCAGCTTGCAAAAAGAGTAAAAATGAGCTCGCTCATTCTTCTGTTTCATTTCTCTTTTGCGGTGGGAATCAGACGACTAAACTCTTTCTTGGTGGAAACGCAAACCTATTTCATGAAAACGAAGTCCGCTCCGCTTAGCCATTTCCGGCTCATTACTCTTTTGCGGTGGAAAACGGGCTTTACTTAATTTGTTATTAGTAAACAAGACAGAGGAAAGAGACACGCTAACGGACTGGGGACAGTGTTGGTGTTACCACGGAGCCTGCTCATCATCGATTTATGTTATATTTTAATGAATAGCTTTCCCTTTAGCCACAAATACATAACCTTAAGGTAGATTAGAAACCTCATCAGCAGCCTATAATGTTCCCACTCTTGGGACGCAGGCCTTCTTTCTGTTAGAGAGAACGGGCCGATATCCACCACGCGGGCCCAGTACGAGTTGCTAGACGTCACATGTCTTCATTTTTTTTATTCTAGTTCATGCCGGTATCCTCACGATTGACTCCATACCTATAGATTTACCAAAAGATTAGACCGATATTATCTATTAATCAATAAGAATCGAAGGACGAATTAGTGATAACCAATAGTAACTATATTATCCTCAACCGTATCTCAGCGATAAAAAAAAAAAAATCTCTACAAATCTGGACAGATTTGTAGAGATTTGTAGATTATCTACAAATCTGGACAGATTTGTAGATTATCTACAAATCAAATTAGAGATAATCTACAAATCTGGACAGATTTGTAGATTATCGCTAAGATACGGTCAAGTGTCCCTTGACGAGAGATAAACAGACAGCATATTATTCAACCTTTACATATTTACTATTGGTTTGACACGCATTGCTTAATACTGTTGTTTGATAACCATGACAGGCTACTGAAGGCCTCACAATAAACTAGTACAGTCGCGGCCTGCATTCGTGCATTCCTTACGTTACACCATCAACGATTTTCTCGCTCAAGAAACGTACAGAGATGTCTGTATGTGTATGTCCCGTGTGAGTGAAAGAGATGGCAGGATGTCAGGGGACATCGAGGCGCAACCTGTTCCCATGGACTCAGTACTTTCATGGTTGTGAAACACCTTCGTTGAAATTTTTCGTCGGTTATTAGAAAAAACAAAATTGCTGTTGAATACAATTTTGACCGTGTGGGTCTCACTTTTCTACGAAACTGTTGGGTATTTTATTATAACCGACTAAAAATTGGTGCACTAGAAGGTCTAGAATCATGTGCTGGATTAATGGTTTCAGCTAGAGCGTCCGTCACACTGTATATATTACGTTGAGGTAGAAGGGATACACATTGAGTTGATCCGTAGACAGAGTAAACTAGAGACTGCTGCATATCTTCTTTTTCATTCGCACAAGAAAAAGAGAAATATATTAACGTCACTAGCAAAGAAAACAGACAGAGTAAGAATATTTCTGTCCCTTACTGCGTGTCGGTTAAGCACATTATTGTGCTCAACAAGTTTGACGTTTATGAATGAATAATAAAATAATACACCGCGATTAAACGGAAAATAAGATCATTTTCGTGCATAATTCAATAATAGTAAATTTTCGCAACTGTGAAAATGGTAAGGTGCAGTGTAATAAGCTGTAAAAATGATAGTATGATGAAATTGCCGGATGTTTTTGTCCCTTTCGGTGACACGGATACCATGAGTCTATAATTTACTGTCTACTGAGTTGATCGCTGAATGTTGTGAACATGCTCGTTTGCTGCTACAAGGGTTATCAAAGATGTACTCGCTCAGCGACCCTCGCTGCTCGCCTGGTGGGCAGAGCACTAGCTAAGAGATTCACGCTTGGTGTACATGCAACCATCGCGCACTCGCTGTTCGTCAACTCGATTTTAGTTGCTTTGCTCTACTCGCTTGACTGATGCGTGCCATCAATCAATAGCCTTACGAGGCTACATTGGCTTGCGTTAGTTTTGTGTGAACAGAATTGGACTAGGTTTGAACGCGAATGTACCATTCACATTCAATAATGAGATATACCAAGTAGGTAGTTACGGTCAACCGCCTTCCACGTCATTGGCAACACTTGATACAACAACCAGCGAGCTGCTGCTATGACATAAAGCTGCGCTGTGTTACAAATGACGTGTGCTTACAAATACTACAAGTTCAAATTAAATTAGCAAGCGATACTTCAGTCCTACAGATATCTAACCACGATGAAACAAAAAAACAATACTTTTCCCAACTCGTTCTTCAACATAAGGTACGGTACTGGCGGTCGTCGACGACATAAAAAATCAAATCATTTTTATTTTTATATTATCGTGTTTAAATATTCATAGAACAGTGGTGGCCCAGTGGGTACAGCCGCGACTTACGAGTTGTAGGTCGTAGGTTCGAAACTTCAAACCCAGGCAGGTACTTTAGTTTGTGTAAATTATTTCATCACCACTGCTCTTTATACGATGAAGGAAAACATCGTGAGGAAACCGGCATGTCCAAGAACCAAAAAAGTAATTAAAAAAAATAATTTTGAGTTAATTTCTTTTTGTAGTCGGTTTAATTTTTTTAAATTTATTTCTTTTTCGTATTTTTTAGTTTTAAGTTAAAACTGGAATATTTTGAATATTTGCAAGTAGGTAATAGTTTTGTTGTAAATATTGCACTAGAATTTGACCAAGGTTTTGAGATGTTGATCCTTTGACACTACACCCGTAGCTCGTATCAATAAGCCATGACGTCACACTTACACGTATTACTCCATATCTTGAAAATTACTGAATCGATTTTTATGAAACTTGCACTGTTCCCTAAGCCAATATAAAAAAAATATGGTCACGATCCGATTAACAGTTCCGGAGAAATGCGTGGACAAACATACATACATCTATAACATTTTGTATATTTGTTTGGAAGCGTAATTTGTTTAATAGATTGTCATATGTGAATATAATGCAGTTCCAATAATATTACATACATACGTGTCGAATTGATAACCTCCTTTTTTTAAGTCGGTAAAAAATTCGAATACATGTGATATCTACCACCCCGCCCGCTTGGGCCCGCGTTGTGGATTACAATCCACTTCCTCTAACAGAGAGGGGGCCTGCGGGCCGATTATGATGAGATATCGATCGACCTACCACGTCTACAGAGTTTCTGTATACTTGTAAGCATAGATAAAGCAATAAACTGTAGGTGCCAGTGCGACTAATGAAGTTCCAGACGCTAAATTGTAATTCCGATAAACATGCAGCAGTTTTGTATGCTCATAATATAAGTAAATACCTACAGTCATGTTTCAGCTGTGCAACTTCAACATGACGTAATGATGACAAAAACAGGTACATCAACCGGTATCGCTCCAGCATACCTACACTGACTGGCAAGGCATTGCTGATGCGTTTTCCTTAAAACTTTAAAGTAATAACCAGTAGCACAACCTACCAATTTGAATGTGCATAACAAATGTTTTGGTAGTCTGCATTCTGTTATATTCTTAAGGTACGATTCCACCAAAATAGTGGTGCAGCACATTTGTTCACAAACATTTTGTGAAGAACTCCAACAGTGCATGTACTGAGATGCAGATCCGATAGTCTCTGTTTCCACCGGCAAAGCTGTGCGTAACTTTTGTACGCGCACAGTGTAGCACACTTGTGCGCGAACATGATGAAACAGGACAATTAAATATTTTCACTCTGGTAGCGGAAGCAAGACTGAGTTCGCGAACAACAAGTGTGCACGCGTCGACGCGAGTCCACTGCTTGCATATTATGTGCGCGCACAAAAGTATGCAGATGTGCGAGAACATTTCTAATGTTCGCGCACAATTTGTTATTGTTTGCTTGAGTGAGTCGACCAGAATAAACATTTGTGTCGTACACTGTGCCGCACACTGGTGGAATCGCGCCTTTAGACTAGCTTTCGCCCGCGACTTCGTCCGCGTGAAGTTATCGCCCGCCCCCGCTCTTACTTGGTGTTCGCATAGCGTTCTGTCTGACTTTTTTATGTTTGCTCGGCTCCTAAGGATCGTAGCGTGATGTCCAACAGGTTCCTGCGGCCTTCTCAAGGTCGTCGGTCCACCTTGTGGGAGGCCTTCCAACGCTACGTCTTGTCCATGTTCATTTTAAGACCCACTCTTTCGGAGGCTCTACTGAGGTCATCGAGCATTGTACTGAGGTCCTCCATAGGCTCCATGACTACGATATTGTCGGCAAACCGAAGGTGAGTTATGTACTCGCCATTGATGTTGATGCCAGCCCCTTTCCAGTCCAGAACTAACTTCTCCCTGTCTCACACCTCGCTGCAGAAGGATAGGTTTCGAGGCCTGATCCTGGAGTCGGACTGACATAGTGGCGTTTTCGTAACAGACACTTCAGCACCTCGATGTACCGATAGTCGATCTGGTACCGTAGAAGAGACTGCAGCACAGCCCATGTCTCGATCGAATCAAAGGCTTTCTCGTAGTCCACAAACGCTAAGCAGAGAGGCAGGTTATATTCTCCGAAGAATATAGCGTAATGTTAAATAGCCTACATTTTTCCTCAACATTTGGGTTATCAAATGCAAAAATATTATTTCAAATCTGATTGGCAGTTCTAGAGATAAGCGCGTTCAAACAAACAAAATCTTCAGCTTTATTGTATTAAGTACAGATAGCTGACCTTTTATTCTATTGAAACTCCGAACTACGCTGGAACATTTTGTAACGGGTAGGTACCCTTGTCATGGCCCGTCAAGAGAGTTTTCCGCTATAGATACATAGCTCCAGGAAGTCATTATTTATGAGTCAGTACTTCCGTTGACTTTGATATGATGTAGCATGATGCATGTTCATGCCGCGACACTTCTTCAAGGAGAGTTTAAGGAAAATGCCAACAGCAGGAGATTCATGTGCTTCGTACATTACAACAGCCTAGCTGTTGCCCGCGACTTCATCTGCATGTAATGTATTTCATTTAAAAAGTACAAATATTCAGGATGAAAAGTAGCTTTTATCCTTCTCCTGGTACCAGATTACCCCCGGAGGAGGAGGCGTTGGGGAGGCAACCGCCTTGGCGCCTAGTACTCCGAAACCCGCTTACCAATCAAGGTAGGTAGACCTTTGGGGTCGCGGGCGCACAGAGTGGGGACTCCGCCCAACAAGTGACCTCAGGGAAGACGGTGGCACATTGGTCACGTGCTGCCATGCATAGCGAGGCTCAGGGGAGAACCCATTACAGTCTCCCCAGGAGTCCCCGGAATTGGACTTTTAAGAGGAACCGGGACCATTCCTATATGCTGATGGTGATCGCCGGGGTGGTTTTAGTAAGGTAAAAATCCTACACTCCCCGACCTCCCTCC
Source organism: Mesoligia furuncula (assembly GCA_916614155.1). Lineage (NCBI taxonomy): Eukaryota > Metazoa > Arthropoda > Insecta > Lepidoptera > Noctuidae > Mesoligia > Mesoligia furuncula. The sequence goes on from OU744790.1 coordinate 39,560,698, forward strand.
CCAGAGGTCGGGTGCTTTTTGAAGATTTCCCCCCGAAAACAAAAAAGTCCCAGGGTACCGCAATTTACTCGTATTATCATATTAAATGATTAGATCAGTGGTTTAAGTCCGAAAAATTAACAGATAGAAATCGATACTTTCGCATTTATAATATTAAAGTCATCAACTGCTTAGCCTTTTCTTAACTATTGTGGGGTGGGCTTCCAGTCTAACCTTTCGGGCTTCGGACGCCCCGTAACGACTGCCAAAGATCCACGAATGCCAGTCGGAACTAACGGCTTAACGTGCTTTAGAACTGATAAAATAAGAAATATAAGCCATCGTTCTAGTCCCTCCATCCTATATCGAGGAGTAAAAAAGGCTAGGCCAAAGGCACGAAGGCATCTAGGTAATCTTTTAGAGATTCCACATTAGGCGATGCCTATGAGGTAGGTATTAAAATTGTCACAGGAGGAGATGAAGTCCAAGCGCTTTGGTTCTCTATGACCATAGACATATGACACTTATGGCTTGTAACCACCACCTAGTTCTAATTTAGGAGCTGGTGGTTGTACAATTATTTCAATTAACCCGACCAGGCAACATTTAACCTCAGTTGACCAAAGGCAACAGTCAAAAACCCAAAATTTGCAGATATTTTACCGTAATTTAATTTTTTGGACGTCATTCAATCCAGTTTAAAAAAAACCTTACTATTATTGATTAACAAACAAACAATTTTATAAATTTTTAGCTGACAAATGAAAATATGTCACAAGACTTACGTCATGATCATTGGTCACGCGAGTGCTAAATTTTCTATGCTGCTTATACCCCTGCATTAGAGACAGGTACTTACAGCGAGGCATTGCATGGTAAACAACACGATTATGTTTGTTAACACATTACTAAGTAACCATGCAGCTACATTATGTTAGCAAAATTCCAAAGTACTCGGTTATTATTTTTGCTACAGAGGAAAAAATGTAAAAAATAAAGAATTTTGGTTGTTTTTTCACTTTAGGTATAGTCCCCGCATAAATTCGCAAACCACAACTACGAGTAGCTATGTAAATAACAGTGACAGGAAGTTATTATAACATCATCAACACAGGTACAGCAAGTGGAAAAAATACGTATTACTCAGGCTAACTTAAAAACTATATGCAAAGTTAATAACATTATATATATTTTCAAAATAAAAAAATATTATTGTTTATTTATGTGGGACCACATCAGGAGCATATAATAGGTATACCATTTTAAACGACAACGAATTTTCAAAATCGGTCCACAAATAATGAAAATATCGATAAACATACATCATTCAGCTGCATCCGGGTTAGACTGGAAGCCGACCCCAACATAGTTGGGAAAAGGCTAGACAGATGATGATCGATAAACATACATTTAAATAAATACAGACGAACATAGAACCACAAATCTATTAATAAAAAAAAAGAAAATCTATTTAATTATACTATAAATAAATCTGAAGAGTTTTTTTGTTTGTTTGAACGCGCTAATCTCTGTAACTACCTGGAAAATTATCGAGATTTATGCGGGTGAAACCGTGGGGCGCAGCTAGTCATATACAATAGGTATTTCATAAACTAATCAATAGTGCTCTAAATACTATTAAAAATATAGAAAAAAATAGTTAAAAAAATATATAAAACCTATAAGTGGTCAATTCAAAGGTCAATTCTCGTAGAACTTATAAAACGTTCAAATTGATTGTCGCCGAGACGCGATTGTGACTTGAAAGTCACAATCGCGTCTCAGCGACAATCAATTTCAAAAAATTTTCAAAAATGTACAGAAATTGTTTACAGTACTTTTGACAGATTGAGACTGAGATTAGAACGTTCTTAAAAATACGGAATTGGTTTAGTCTCAAGCAACAATGTCGATCAAAAATACGGAATTGCCCCTCTGTGGTTTAGCCTCAATCAACAATTTCGATCAAAAATACGGAATTGCCCCTCTGTGGTTTAGCCTCAATCAACAATTTCGATCAAAAATACGGAATTGCCCCTCTGTGGTTTAGTCTCAAGCAACAATGTCGATCAAAAATACGGAATTGCACCTCTGTGGATCAGTCTCAAGCAACAATGTCAATCAAAAATACGGAATTGCCCCTCTGTGGTTTAGTCTCAAGCAACAATGTCGATCAAAACATCATTATAAGCTGGCCAACCATCCTATTAAAACTCCGTACGTACTACGTTAGGTTCACTCTAGGTCAAACTCTACCACCGTGCGGTAGACTGTACCTAAGTAGATATACAGCAGTATACCTACAAAATAATGAGTAATCTATTCTTATCACGATCGACTAGTGTCCCCGCTGAACCATTCATCATCTATGTCTGATGATTTTCTATAATGAGACACGTCTTCATGTCTACAATTTTTTTTTGTCAGATAAAGAAAACCGCCTCGAGGCTCTAGTGATGGCTAGCGATATTGTTGAGTATGAGGCCCTAAGGGGCTCTGCCTAACCCTACGGGATCATGTAAAGAAAACGTGCATACCTAAGTATACCTACTTGAAATCATGACGGCAAGTTGTTACAAGAAACTTCTTCAGCTAAATACAAATATTTTACATGGAGCGAATGCCCATCTGATCTGTACAACCCGGTTACTGGGTACCTAACAATACCCCTTGGTAAGACCGGTTGTCAGACTTTTGGCTTCTCTACCAGTTACGACTATCAAAGATCTACCAATGACAGCCGGGAACAAGGGCTTCACGTGTTTTCCGAGGCACTGAATGGTCTCCATATGTAATGAATGGTCACCCATCCACGAGCTGACCGCTGCGAAGCGTAGGTTAACCTTCGACCGACTCGTGCGGCTGTTAATATTTGGCGAGCCCGTAGTTAGTATCTAGTTAACACATCAATAATTATTGAACACAATTTTATTGAATCTTAGACCGAGCAAGTTTGTTGACGATAGACACAAAGGAAGAAGTAGGTACACTGAGATAACCAATTTTTCCTTTTTTCCTTTTAAATTTTTACTTATGGTCGTTTTCTCTAATACCGGTTCTATCTCTTTATTCAAGTGAGTTTACCTGGTTGAAAAGAGTTGCTTAGATGACCAAACCGTCATGTTGTGAGTATGACAGAAAGACGACTAACAAAAGGTATTTACAAGGTAAATGTGAAATTGTTAATAGAAACGTGACCAGCCCTGTAAATACATAATAGTCACCTTATAGGTGATGCTCTTCAGCAAAATCAGGGAGCCTAAAAAGGTCACTTTGGAGAATCATAAAAGGATAACATTATAAATCGTAATATGGCGAAGACAGTCCGTGTTTTTCTTTTTTCGCTGCACTGCGTAGATCTAATCAAAGAGATTGGGATTGGATTTGAATCGTATTAATTGGACAAAAAAAATTACTCAAAAATGCTTCACCAATGAGATTTGATACGATTAACTTAACGGTTAACTGCCCATTATGTTATCCTTTTATGATTCTGCTAAAGTGGCCTTTTTAGGCCCCCAGATGCGAAACGAAGCAAAAGGAATAGTTGTGTAAGGATCTTAGCAGGTTCTGTAGTTTCTGCTTACCTCCAAGGGATGAAGGTGTGAGTATAATTTTCCTGGTTGTAATATTTGACGATCACAACACATTCGATACGGGATTACAGTTTGTAATTATACGAAAAACTGATTTATTCGGAAGCTGACCGGAAGCAAGCGAGTTCAAACTTAAACGTGCTCTGCATACAGAATAGTATTATAACAGGACCACAGACCGAGTTTGCCTACTCATTTTTGTATCCCTAATGCTAAGTTTATTGCAATAATAAAAAAATACTTGATGGTACAGTTTTCCATATGGAATTTCTCTCTGGGCTGGACGGTCTGGGTTTATGCCCGGTTGTTGGCATTAGGCTCGCCCGCTGCTGGAGACATTTGGGTGAATTCTAGGTAGCCATGATGTTTGTCGGGTTCCTTAGGCTGTAACTCTTTAGAATATTTTGTTGTAGCACTTATAAAATGATCCTCAATTTACTACTTTCATACTTATTTGAAGGGTCTAGCAGTCCAATTGTAATCAATTCAACTAGTTTATTTCCAGTAAATAGTCCAATAAATAAATAAAAAAATATATGGGATCACCCCTGAAGCACACCCTATCCATTTTTTTTTTTGAAACCGATTTACAATTGCCGGAGATATCGCGTAACAAACATACAAAAAAAAAACATACATTCGAATTGAGAACTTGTTCCTTTTTGAAGTCGGTTAAAAAAGATTTGATGTGTTTTTTCATGGGTTTTTGCTAGTTTTGATACTTGATGTATGAGTTGGGAAAATCTGTTTTCTTATGTTTTATCGCTTTTAAATATCGATACTCGACATGATCTGTAAAGTTTAGGTACGCAAAAAAAAAACTGAATTTAAAACTAATATTTCAAGTGGCTACACTAACTGCCGTACATGACACCACAAAACAATGTGTCTCTTACCTGTCATAAAGAGTAAACTTACATAATGTGGATAAGACAAAGATTAAAACAGAAGACGATCCAGGAGGGGATCGAGGTGGGGTGGGGGGGGTTCAGGGGATCAGGCCGGAATAAGGCAGCAGGGAATAAGTTCTATTTGTATTTATTTTTGATAAGAAGAAGATTCAGTTCTCAGATCTTAAAAGTTCATGGTTGCGCACCGTCCTCGCGGTCTATTGTCACGGAAATAAACCCACGGAAACGGCTGGTTTCATACATTTACAAAGTTTAGAATTAGCATAGGTTTCACATCACCGCTAACCGCTTAAACTAAGCAAAAATAAGAACCAGGTTTACCTCGATACAATTGCATCAAACAACAGGCGGTTAAATCCGAATTCACGACTTCGAATTCAGATTGGTGAACAAGAGCTCACCAGTCCGAATTATTAACCATTTGATTATTATCACATCACTGATACTTATTTATTTAATTCGTATCACTTCAGAATGTATTATTTTTTGGAAAATTCTTCACCATTTGTTTCATTTTGAAAAAACCCTAAATAAGTAGTTAGGTGCATGCTGGACAGTGGACGGAAGTAACATAAAATGTTAAGAGGCTGAAGGTAAACGGCTTTCGAAAACATGGCTTACCGTAGCAGGGACTTGCTGTGTCCGTGGTTTCATTTGAGTTTCATTTCCACTGTTTTATAACTTTTTAATAATCGCTTATTTTTCTGCGAAGTGTTTGTGTTCTATAAAAGGTGGCAGGGAGGCACCCTGTGCCTAACCTGTCAGGGAATACAGGCGTGCTATGATTTTTGTTTTTAAATATAAACACTTCCAACACTTATTTATTTTCAATATCGGTTAGGTGTTTGTTAATGGCTGATCTGCTTATAGATTCCGTTAAATTAGTTAAATGAATTCTCAGTTCGGGTTAATTGACTTTTAATGATATAAGAAATACTCATTAAATTTGTAATCACTGTGGCAGAACGTAAATGCTTTTTAATTAACTGTGGATACTTTCGCTACAAACTGTGGTAGAGCAACTCTACAAAAGGTGTCATAAAATAATATTTCCTAAAGCATTTCAATGTTCACCTGAAGGCCAATAATTGATGTAATTAAAATCATTCAAAATCTAGTGCATACTCATCTCGGTGACAATCCATGTCAAAAACTTGTCAAAAATGTAGGGAAATTTAGACGTATTTTTTACCGATTGAGATTGAGTTAAGAGTGTAAAAGTCCTTAAATTGCCCCTCAGTTATCACCCGGGAGACACAAATTAAAACTAAGAATTTTATTTTAGTTCTAACTATTTCGGAGTTCACAAAAACAAAAGCGCATTTTCGAATAAACTTAAAGATAGCAACACACAAACGTTTTATATGAAAATGTAAAAAATATTATAGAAAAAAAAATCGCACAGCACCGAAAAAAAAAATCAAGTTTGATAGTGAAGTGTAACTTACCGTAATGAATATCGACGTAAACTTGTCACAGCGGAGAGCGCAAGCGGGGTGCGCGCGCGTTCACAGGTGACTGCAGGCGAGAGCCGGCGCGTACGCAGCTCCTCAGATAAAAAAAACACTGCCCTATGCATTACCAATCAGTTTTCCGTCTAATGCAGAAACATTTTCGCCACTTCAGTAATCCTTGTTACGTAAATGGATTTTTTTTTGCGATCTGTTTAAAGTTTTCAATGACTTTTAGCATTATGAAGTGAATACATTTTTCTTTTGTATTGCCTTATTATGTAATCATATTTTATGGAACAACATAATTTAGTAACGTGAGTAAATAATAAATAGATGTACCTACATAGTTTATGTCCAATTATGTTCGTTCAGTTAACTTTGTTCACATTGTTGACTATGACATTTCGAGCAGCTATTCAAATAACGGCGGGAACATGAAAAATGTGTCGGAATTTCGATGCTTTTGAAACTTTCATTGGGATCTGGATGTAAGGGTAGCGTGTAGGTACTAAATTAAGGTCCAATAAACGATGATATCTGAGAGGTTCGATCAAACCACTATTACCTATCTCGTGTCCACCTCCTTGTTTAACGGCCCTGGCTACAACACAAATAAAAATAGTTATTTAAAAATTATAAAACACAAAATAATAATAATATTTTGCACCTAAGGGTTTAGGTTTTATTTCTAAAATGAAAACTTATTTAGGTGCGTTGGCCATTTTTTGAGATGGGAAAAAACCATTGAATTCGCACTACTGTTACCGTAAGCGACACCGCGCGTGTTTTGTTTATAAGACGACTAGCTGCGCCCCGCGGTTTCACCCGCGTAATCCCGCGCGTCGATCCCGTAGGAATATCGGGATAAAAAGTAGCCTATATGTTAATCCTGGGTGTCAGCTACCTCCATACAAAATTTTATCAAAATTGGTCCAGCCGTTTGAGCGTGAAGAAGTAACAAACATATAAACACACACACACTCACAAACTTTCGCCTTTATAATATTAGTGTGATGTGATTAAAAAAATACCCGCTTCGGATGTGTTCGGCTGTCCTCGGGATACACACAAACGGGATTCACATCCCGAGGACAGCCGAACATATCGGGCAAAGTGCTAGTCGGATATACATCAAAACCTAGTGGTTTTAATGTATATCCGACTAGCACTTTGCCCGCTACGTCGTCCGCGTATATTTTGTACTTTCCTCTAAAAATTTCGAAAATGTATGTTTATGATCTTTATCATTTATTTACATAAATAAGTATTCGTGCCAAGTTTCAAGTTTATTAACCAAATTAATTAATATGATTTTTCATATAAACTGCATCGCCGCTGTTCACCCCCATAGGGGTGGAATTTCGAAAAATCGTTTGGGATGTGTTCATTACTTGACTCAAAGATTACTTATACTAATTTTCGAGTTAACCGAGCCACGCAGTAAATTCCTCCCCAGTATAATTAACTACCCCTTTTTACGCCGTTAGGGGTAGATTTTCGAAAAACCCTGATACATGTTATTCTTTATTTTTGGTCTTAAGTATAAATACTGATTTTGGAGTTAATCAGACCGCGCGTAAAAATTCATCCATACAAATTTTGACACCCCCCAATAAGGGGTAGTTTAGAAAGACAAAAAATGCCAAACTTCATAATTTACCCAGATAAGTATTCGTGCCAAATTTCAAGTTTATTAACTCAAGGAATAAAATTTTTCATACAAACAAAATCACCCCTTTTCACCCCCTTAAAGGTTGAATTTCCAAAAACCCCTTCGTAGTGCTCCACAACATTATAAAAGGATGCCGTGTGCAAAATTTCACATTCCTTTTCAGTAGTTTCGGCTGTGCGTTGATATATCACCCAGCCAATCAGTCAGTATACCATTTTATATTTATATAGATTTTAGAGATACTTATGTCAGCGAGTGATGGCAAAGTATTCTGTTTGTGTTTTGTTTTCACTCGTGGAGTGCCACTGTTTTATTTTCCCAATTTCTATTGACGTAACCTATGACAAGAACGTTGGTATTTCTCACCTTTTACCTTTCCCGTCATCATTTCATAGGCCTATTACCACAAAGCTCTGTGGCAAATAATAGCATGAATCACCGTCCGTTCAGGATGACGTTGTTGTCATGGCATTGCTTTTTCCCTGACGTTTGCGCAGGATCCCGGGAACTCCAATAACTTAACTGTTTCCTTTGTGGAAATATTTAAAGGGTTTTATGTGAAATGACCAAATGAACGTCAAAAATTGGGCCACCAAGATACAGGCTGTGCCTAGTTTGGGGCCCACGGCTACTTCTACTTATGCACTCTTTTAACTATCATCGTTACTGTTTGTATGTTTCCTAACTTGTGTGTGTCAATAAATTGATTATTATTATTATTATTAAATGAGTAGGTACCTACCTGCTATAATGTGGGATCGTAGAGCAATTTTATACGTAGCGTAACTTTATGTACCGTCAACAACGCCCACAGTAACAATTTAGCATTGTTACAAAGCAATAAAGGTGCTTATCGTAGATCAAATGTTACAATTCACGTGTTGTTGACTGTACCTACATTTGAAAATGGACCTCGGACCTCTCCTATATAATAGACTAAACTCGAAAGCAAAGATTTATTCCCTGAATTAAACAAATTGTAAGAGAATCCTCAAGGATGCTCTACAAAGTAGTCTTACGAAGAAACAGAGAATTTACTAACTGTGTTAAAGTAAATAAATAGGTTTACAAATATCAACTACGTTAAATATTTATCAAAGGACAATGAGAAATGGTGGGCCCACCTCTCAATAGAAATAAGATACTCATGAATGAATAGGTATTTTTATGCAGAATAAAACTTCGTAAGTACCTATTTCGACTAAGGTTAAAAGTCAGTACTTTCGGAGTTATACTCAAAGTCAAAGTCAAAGTCAAAGCATTTATTTCAATTAAACCATTAACAGGCACTTTTGAATTGTCAAGAAGTCGGTCAGTCAGAAAATATGAAGCTAGTTGCCCATTCCAAAGCGTAGGTACCTATGGAGAAGAACGGGCAAGAAACTCCATGGACACTCTTTTTAAATTATGTTTTACAAAAATATTAGTACATCATTACTTTTGAATTTAAAATTATATAATGTGAGAACGATGTAATAAATAAAAAAAAGACGTAAAACGTTAAAAGCGTCAAGAGTACAACAAATAGTACTTAACAAAACAACAATCAAAAATAAAATAATTAAAAATAAACTGAGGCAGCTAAGAGATGACCAGCCCCAACTGACGGCGCCCGTTCACGAACATGACGCATAGATCAGCACCATTCAGCTCAACCATTTTGAAGGGAGCTAAATGATCCAACACACACGCCACCGTCAGCGAGACAATTGAGTGAGCATGACATACTATCAGCCGCCAGGGCACATTCAAGTCAATGAAAGACATATTAATACTCGGTAAATGGTAGCTATAGGGTACATAGAACTCACATCTGTGCTATGCAATTATACAATACAAAGGAAACTGAGTCTATACAATGCAAAGATAGTCTTACAATCTTCGACAGCTCCAACAGTATCTTCAAGTGTTAATCAATTAGTTGTGGTTGTGGAGCAGGACCAGCATTGAGCCAGGCGTTCCTATCAGTGATGTAATGCCCTAACTTATAATATGCCTGACTGCATAGTGTGCGTTTTATACAAGACTTGAATTTTGTCTCATTCAGTTGAAGAATATGGGGAGGTATTTTATTATAACATTTTAAACAGTACCCCATAAAAGATGAATCTACTTTAGCCAGTCTGAAGCCTGGTTGAACCAAAAGGTCCCTATTTCTAGTACTATAATTATGTCTATCACCTCTTTTACTAAAAAGATGTAAATTTTTCCTTACATACATGATGTTTTCATAGATATATTGACAAGGCACCGTCATGATGTTAATTTCCTTAAAAAGTTCCCTCAGAGAATCGCGTCTGCGGAGATTATATATGGCTCTGATGGCTCTTTTCTGCAGAATAAAAATAGAATCGATGTCTGCAGCTCGTCCCCAAAGCAAAATACCGTAAGACATGATACTATGAAAGTAACTAAAATAGACTAGTCTCGCGGTATCTACATCAGTAAATTGACGGATTTTTCTGACAGCATAAGCTGCTGAACTTAGCCGTCCTGCAAGAGTTGTTAAATGAGGACCCCATTGTAGCCTTGAGTCGAGCGTGATCCCTAGGAAAACAGTTTTATCGACGAATTCTAGTTTCTCTTGATTCAATATTATCTCACAATCACTACCCTTGACATTTGGTAAAGAAAATCTTATGCACTTAGTTTTATTTCCATTTAATACTAAATTATTAGCAGTGAACCAATTTTGGACCTGCAGTAGGGCATTATTTACGTCGTCAAAATTTGTTGCACGTCTATTTACCTTAAAAATTAAGGAAGTGTCATCAGCAAATAACACCATTTGTGGTTGATTTTTTAATAAATGGAGTAGATCATTAATATACACTAAAAACAGGAAAGGACCCAATATCGAGCCTTGTGGCACACCAATTTTTACTATTAAACCAAGTGAATTGACTCCATTTATTTGAACTTGTTGTTGTCTATCATTTAAATAAGAACTAACTAAACTGAGAGCAAGTTTTCCAAGTCCGTAATGCTCAAGTTTCAAAAGCAAGGTCTCGTGATCGACGCAATCAAATGCCTTGGAGAGGTCACAAAAGATTCCTATGGCGTCTTGGGCCTCTTCCCACGCTTTAAAAATGTGTTTTAATAAAGTTACACCGGCGTCGGTCGTACAACGTCCTTTAGTGAAACCATACTGTTGATCGTGTAGGATTTTATTCGTGTTAAAATGATTGAGCATTTGATTAAGCATTATCTTTTCAAACACCTTGCTCAAAACCGGCAAAACGGATACGGGTCTATAATTATTGGTGTCTTTACTGTCCCCGGATTTGTAGAGTGGTATTACCTTACTGTACTTCATCAAATCGGGGAAGACTCCTTGATCCACGCACGAATTAAATACTAAGGCTAAGTAAGGTGCAATAGTCTCAATTATGGAGGTACAGACCTTAATTGACATTCCCCAAAGATCTTCAGTCAATTTGATCTTAATTTGCTTAAAAGCTTTAATTACTGTTATAGGGTTAATATGCCTAAAGTTAAATTCACTCGGGCAGGCTGAAACGTTCGCCCTGACTAAATCAAAAGCGAGCGAGGGCGACGAATTTAAGGTTTCAGTTGTTTTAAGTGGGATACTAGTAAAGAACTTTACAAATTCTTGAGCCACTTCTTACTAACTATTATACTGCCATAAAAGTGATGCCAATCTAAGCAATTAATGATAGTAGTTAACTTCATTATAAGATAAACGTTACCCAGACTCGGACCAGGGTCGCGGGTTCTATTCCCGCACGGAACAAATATTTATATATATTTATTTTATTTTTATTTTTATTTTATTTATTTTAGGAAAACTTACAGCTAAACAAATACAGTAAGTAATAATTTATACAAAATAAGGCCAATTACAAGTTTCCACATGTAATATTTAAATCATTATGAAACAGAAAAAAAATATATACATAATAAACTCTATGGCAAAACAGAAAAAAAAAACTACTATTTACGCTCAAAGAAGCAATTAGATAAAATTTTCTTCAAATATGACCTTTAAATACCTCCTTGTTCCGGGTCTGGCTGTTTGTGTATGTGAGTTAAAGTGTTTGTAAACGCAACCACAATACAGGAGTTTCTAGTGTGGAGCAAAGTTAAAAAAAACTGGCCAAGTGCGAGTCGGACTCGCACACGAAGGGTTCCGTACCACAAGACAAAAACGCCGAAAAAAACACGTTTGTTATATGGGAGCACCCCTTAAATATTTATTTTATTCTGTTTTTAGTATTTGTTGTTATAGCGGCAACAGAAATACATAATTTGTGAAAATTTCAACTGTCTAGCTATCGCGGTTCTTGAGATACAGCCTGGTGACAGACAGACGGTCAGGCAGCGAAGTCTTAGTAATAGGGTCCCGTTTTTAACCTTTGGGTACGGAACCCTAAAAACAGCTTGTCTGCTGGCTGATTTTTCAATCGACAGATAATTTTTATACCTACTTGGAATAAAATTGACTTACGACAGTTTTTGTATGGAAAATTTGTCAAAAAATCTAAATTATTCTATACATAATCTAGAGGGGCCCGTGGCTAAATAATAACAGCCGCACAGGTCGATCGATCAGGTTAAGCTACGCTTGCCGCGGTTAGTCTATGGATGGGTGACCATCTTTACATATCGAGACCCCTCCGTGCCTCGGAAAGCACGTTAAGCCGTTGGTCCCGGCTGTCATTCGTGGATCTTTGACAGTCGTTACGGGTAGTCAGAAGCGCGAAAATGTGACAACCCAAGTCTTACCAAGGGATATCGTATTACCCAGTAACTGGGTTGTGGAGGTCAGATAGGCAGTCGCTCCATGTAAAATACTCGTATTCAGCTGCATCCGGTTAGACTGGAAGCCGACCCCAACATATAGTTGGGAAAAGGAAAAGTAAGACAGATGATGATATTCTGATGATGATGATATTCTATATATTATATATATAATCTGGCGTTGGAAAAATCAGCCCTTAATGGACTACTGAACTGCATCTCTATTGGTTTTGTGAAAAATGGAATAACATCGTAACTATGTTGTGTGCAAATTCATGTAGGTACTATTACTATTCTACATTATAAATATCCATAAGGAATATGCTATATTAAGACGACTTTAAGACGTCGGGAGCTAAAAGTCCTAACATTTGACCTTAGTTTTATTAGTAGATAACTAATGTTCCGCTTAAACAGCCCTATCCCACGGTATATCACATGTTACTATTGAAGGATGGGCCCAAAGCCCATACATTTGTTTCCCACTCTCCTTTATAAACGACCTACTAACATATAATTATTTTTCTATTGTCAACTTTTGATTATTTATTAATTTTAAAATACCTGGGTTTCAGTCGAGTCTTAGGAATATCTGTAATTTACATTTAAGCAAAACTGTACTAGGTTTCGTGCCTTATAATTTTTGAATAAATATATATTGTAGGGCTAGCAATATTTTAGGCTCGTTTAGAATAAACTTGTTCTATTACAGATTTGTTTTTTTAAACGAAAGATGGGCCAGAGAAGGGACAGAATGGTATCCCAGAGAAGGAAAGAGGAAAAGAGGAAGACCATTTCAAAGATGGGAAGACGACCTGAAAACTACTGCGGGTGGGACATGGAGGAGAAAAACTCACGATCGTGAGCTATGGAAAAGCCTGGGGGAGGCCTACGCTAAAGAGCAAAAACCTTTCTGGAGATTTCGGATGTCTAAACTCTTCATTTAAATATATTGTTAAAATTATTTGTAAGATTGCTAATAAAGGCTATTTGAATTGAATTAGATGATGTGACGCAATGTTATAAGATTTATTTTGATACAAAATGCGTTATTCTATGGTGCCCCGTGGGAACTAGGCATGTTTTTCATGTAATATAAAATTGATAAATACCTTCTCTATTGTAATACAAACCTCTGAGAAAAGACTGGATGGTAGGTACCTACCAGTGGCCATTCCACGAGGTGACACATCATAAATCACGGGTTTTTCCTCCCAAACTTGACTTGTCTTATCTAATCGATTGCGATTACAAATAAGCCAAGAGGAGGCGAATTCTGCAAGCTCTACTTTGTCTCGCGACGGCAGCACCGTATTTCCTACAAGGCGCCGGGAACAGTCCTACCTAGATAGTTTTACCGCAGTGCAACAGCCCACATGACCACTCAGAGCTACACATCCCAGGAATATAAGATTTTACGCACATATACATAAACTTACGGCTTGTTCCCATGGGATAGGCAGGGACTACAAAACGCCACCTGCCATAAATAAGGATCGTCCTTATTTCTTGTTATTGAAGATCTCTCACTGGGATTATCCTTATTTAGGCATTACATAATACTGTATTGCGATAAAAAATGACCGTCAAAAGTCCCGAACATCAGTTTTTTTGCTAATAGGTACATAGTATACTTTGTAAAATATTCGTCATACGGGTACCTATTAGTTTAACTACAAGTTTATTCCTTAAGTAATTTTAATACAAAATGTTTCATAACCAGATTTACATAGGAGAAATATTCCTTGAGATAACAACAGAATCATTGTTGCCTACAAAACTTGGAGGTAACCGATGCTATCGTAAACCTAGCGCAGAGATTTTGAGTTATGATAGCATTTTACGAATTGTAGGTCGTTTTTCTTATTCCTCTTATTTCCTTGTTCAGCGCGACAATTGCGTAACACTTTAGCAATACCTAGCAATCGCTTTTATTTTGATAGTTCTTCAACATACCTACATTGAGTTTTAGTTAGGTACGTTGTTGAGCCAACAAATTTCTCGAACATAATAGAAGCAATGGATTTCGATAACCTTGATTATCCTCTCCTATCCTTCTTAAATTGTGATTGATAGGTACTGTGTTACGTAATTAAGGCGCTGGTCTTCTTATTTTTAATTATTTTCGAAACTGTTTAAACTTTTTAGTGATTAAACGATAATGACGTTGTTTTGTACTGGTAGTACCAGTACAAAACAACGTCATTATCGTTTTTTTCCGGTTCTTATGTATTTCAAGTATCCGATATTAGGGCGGACATACCAAAAAATATGAGTAGGTACCTACTCATATTTTTTAAAACGGTGTTCTATTCTATTACTAACTGCGCCCCGCGGTTTCACCCGCGTAAATGTCGATCCCGTGGGAATATCGGGATAAAAAGTAGCCTATATGTTAATTCAGGGTGTCAGCACCTCCATACAAAACTATATCAAAATTTCTCTAGCCGTTTGAGCGTGAAGAAGTAACAAACATATAAACACACACACACTCACAAACTTTCGCCTTTATAATATTAGTGTGATATCTATGCACAGGATTAAGTAGGTATAGATAGGAGTACCTACGCACTTTTCTCGAAAATTTCTTAGCCTTAAATCCCGAGTTCTATCGGTCCTAAATGCGTTTTTGTATGTAGAATATAATATCGAATAAACTTGTCACGTTAACTCTATACGGATCTATGTGGTCAAATAACTCCTGATGCTGAAAATATCAAAAATTCACAACATCGTGCGATTTGTAGTCATTTTACTTGGCCAGCGCGAAACAGTCCAATTTGCGTCCAGAATACAACACCAAATTCTTTGCACTCCGTCGCGGTACTTAAAGAGGTTAAATCTTGGTTCCTTCTTTTTAGGATTCCGTAGCCAAATGGCAAATACAGAACCTTCGTCATATTATCGTCATATCCGTCTGTTTGTCTCTCCGGATTTGACATAGCCATTTTACTCGGAGACTATTGTAACAGACTGTCGATGACAATAAAATTGGAAAGGTGTGTACAATTTTGTGCATTTTTAAACAATGATGTAGTGAAATTACGAGAAAAGCTACTAAGGACTCCCTACACATTTAACCAACGGATGAAAGCTTTATGCACATAAACTTATGGGGTATTATTAAATCCCGTAATTATAAAGACTTTTCAAATATCGCATTTGTTCGGTTACAACCGCACAAATATCACAGTTTTTTCATAGTTTCTTCGAAAAATAATATGAAATACAAACTTATTCTAGTACTACATGCGTAAATATTCGTCCCGACTACGGAACTCTTCACTGTGCGTGGTCCAACATGCACTTGTCCGGTTCTTAGATTGGACGTAGTTGTCTAATGAGCGCCTGACTGATTTAGCAGCATGAACTAAACAGGAAGCCTGGCATTACAGGCACTCGAGTGCTGTGAGGTAATCTCGTGGCGGGACCGGATCCATTGACTCAATGCACCGACACCCCGACACCCGCGGCCGACTTGTTCACTAATTAGAGATGCAGATCGCACTGATCTGTCATCATTATCCTGCCTTTTCCCCGACTATGTTGGGGTCGGCTTCCAGTCTAACCGAATGCAGCTGAGTACCAGCATATTACATGGAGCGAATGCCCAGTAACTGGGTAATACGAAACCCCTTGGTAATGACTGATGTCAGACTTTCGGGCTTCTGACGGCCCGTAACGACTGTCAAAGTTCCACGAATGACAACCGGAACCAAGGACTTAACGTGCTTTCAGAGGCACGGAGGGGTCTTGGTATGTTAAGGTGGTCACCCATCCACGGACCAACCGCGGCAAGCGTAGCTTAACCTGATCGATTGTCCCTTGCGGCTGTTATTACTTAGCCATAAGCCTCTCCATTTTTGCAATGATCTGTCAGGATGGTTATATCAACGTCAGCGGCGACCTTTATATCTTCACCGTGCCGTGAAAACCTCGTAAAGACAAACACATAGCATCACGCCTGTAATCTCCGAAAGGATAAGCAGAGGTGTAACTATAGTTCCACCCACATTTCGTCTGATATATTAAGTCCCATGTAACAGGGGGCGAGCCTTTTGTCATGAACCGGGCACAGACCCAGACTCCGGTCTGCTACTAAGAAATTCCTGATGGAAAACCCCAGTAACACTTCCCGTCCCGGGAATCGAACCCAGAACTTCACACTCAGCAGGCGATCATTACACCAACGAGGCAGCAAAATCTTTGAGCACTTTTAATTAAAAATAAAGAAAGAAAGAAAAAGTATTTATTGCGACTCGTATAGGAAGATCACAAACTAAACTAAACACATTAAAATAAAAAATAAAAACCAAGTTATATAAAAAATAAAATGAAAATGAAACATGAAGTCCTATACGAGGCCAAAAGGCTCCTATCTCAGCATGATGCTGCGACATTAAAAAAAAATGTCTTAGCGCTGGTATTCTGATAGGGCCCGCTGTGATGTCACGGGCAATTACAGAAACATAAATAAATAACTACTTAAGTAAAATATTAGCAAATAATAAAATAAATTAATTTTATAATCTGCGCCAGACGTAACCTTTTACTTGTCTATGCCTTGAACGCTAGAGCATTGACATAGAAAAGTATGGACTGGAAATACCTACAAAAAAAGGGTGCATACCTACAACTCGTTTTGTCGCATAAAATGGCTGCCATTGCTAGGGTTGTGTCAATCAAGGAACATAGGTGTTACTATTATCGAGTATCGATACTAAATATGAGTCTTACTAGTTATCACGTTTGGATCATAATAACTTACTTAATTAAAGTCCGTTGTAATTAGGGTTAGTTATACGAATAAACGTACGTGCGTCCCTAGAGCGAAGAAATAGAATCATTACTGAAGGTGTTTTTCCTCCAAGCACTATTATTTTTCACCTCGGATCGTTTTGGCTTGCTTGCATAAAAATTCTGTTTCCACATTCATCTCATAATTTGCAACTACTACCCATTTTCCATTTTCAATTTTGATCGCACATAAATCCTTTGATGTTAAAAAAACCGGGCAAGAGCGAGTCGGGCTCGCGCACCGAGGGTTCCGTAACATCATGTTTTTAAATTTTCATCAGCGAAGCCTATATTCATCAGAGAATTTTAACACTGTGCACCGTGGTATAGAATGTTGCAGTTTTATGTCAGCGCCATCTCTTGACCGATAGTGGAACTAATGTATCTTTTGTTGATGATTTCTGAAACAGCGTGCATGTTTAGAGACTTCGTTTTATTTTTCCTGTAACCTTTACATAAACTTCTATCACATAGAATAATTTTAGATTTTTCTCTTTGCAAAATTCGGAGATAAGAGGGGGGGGGAAGGAAGCTCCTGCCGGAGGCTTTACGCGGGGGTCGTGCGGTCCATGGCCCTATACGGGGCCCCGGTGTGGGCGCATTCACTGATCGACGATCTCGGGCGAGGCGGCAAGCCTCCTTGCCGGACTGCCATGGGATCTGGAGGCGATAGTCCTAGCGCGCCTGTATGAGTGGCGCGCGGAGGCACTACGCCGGGGAAAAACTCCGCTTCCGCGGCAAATCGCGGCGGAGTAGACAGACCTCCGGTGCGATCTCATGGCGGCATCGAAAGAGTGACTGTCGCAACCCAGCGCAGGGCACGCCACGATAACGGCGATAAGACCTCTCCTTGAGGAGTGGCTAGAGAGGCGCCACGGCGCCCTCACCTGACGCAGGTCCTCACCGGACACGGATGTTTCGGAAGGTTCCTGCACATCATCAGGCGGGACGAAACGCCTGGGTGTCACCATTGCCAGGACCGTCCAGGGGACACGGTGGAGATCTGCCCCGCTTGGGCGGAGCACCGCCGTGTCCTCGTAGAGGCGATCGGCAGCGGCGCGACCTCTCGCGTCCGGCCCTGGTGCAGCCCATGGCCCGGGGCGAGAGGGAGTGGGAGGCAGTCACCTCCTTCTGCGAAGCAGTGATGCTAGCGAAGGAGGTGGTGGGATGAATGAGGGAGAGAGCCTCCCCGTCCCAGCCGCCACGGGAGACGCTCCGGGCGTCGGGAGCCACGGGACGACTCCCGGCCACGGAACACGGGTGGGTTTTAGTCAGTAAGAGTCTGATACTTCATTTGATGAGGGGTCATTTGATGATTTACCAAAAAAAAAGGGGGGGAAACGGTATTTTTTTTACATTTTCCATCAAAAGTCAAAAACAATGCGTTAAAAAAAAAATGTTTGAGAATGTGCAAACTGCGCTCTTTTATATGATCCCCACATGCCCTAGAAGCCCTACTTAGAATTTTTCAGACCCCATTTCAATCCCTGTTGCAAAAAATATACATATATTTTTATTTCTTTCTTATTTGCAAAATAATTGGGCAAACGTCATCTAAAACTATTCCAAATTTCAAGTTGATAGCATTAGGAGTTCTGGAGATATCCAGCTGACAGACAGACAGACTGATTCTCACCTTAGGCGTTCCGTTTTTACCATATGGTACAGAACCCTAAAAAAGAGGTTTGTGCACTTTTGTCCAAAAAATGTATAGAGGGATGTAGATATCGATATACAACGTCAAATTAGTTGGTGAAACTCAGGCGACGTGATCACACTCATATTATAAAGGCGAAAGTTTGTGAGTATGTGTGTGTTTATATGTTTGTTACTTCTTCACGCTCAAACGGCTGGACCAATTTTGATTAAATTTTGTATGGAGGTAGCTGACACCCTGGATTAACATATAGGCTACTTTTTATCCCGATATTCCCACGGGATCGGAAATGACGCGGGTGAAACCGCGGGGCGCAGCTAGTGGGAAATAAAAGATTTAGAGCGAGTTGTTTTACGTCCACTTGACGCACGCGTACACGTCAAAAATGGCGCTAACTATCGTCAAACCAAAAAAAGCGTTGTTCCAAATTACAATTACAAAATGATGGCGTTGCCGTACGTCAAATAATAACGATTACTTAATCGTTATTGTTTGACGAACGTATGTTACGTTAACCAACCGTTTGAAAAACTCATACTATCAAATTAATCATTTCATTTGACCCTGTATCTACTGTTTTAAACTGAGTGTCATATAACCGAGATTACAACAAAAACACAAAAAGCAAATCTGTATAATACTTTAATCTTACAAGGAATTAGCACTTTATGTAGTACATTAATTTTATGATCTGTACTGTTATATAAAATAAAACAATTTAAATACACTTAAATATTAATCCAGTAAATCTGCTTCATCCGACAGGTCCTGGAACAATACATTTATTTTAGTAAATTGTTACAGAATATCCATAGTAGTTAATTAGAGTCCAACTATGAAGATTTAACGCTGCTACGGCACGGCACGAAAATGCATGTATTTGAAGTCTACTCATTCAATTATCTACGTTGTTACTAGCTTTGTCTTTGTCGCCCGTATTTAATTCCATCCAAAACTGTTCAGCCGTTAAGGCGTGAAAAGGAACAGATAAACTGAGTTACTTTAGCAGTTATACTAACAGAATGGATTTTGAAATATACAAAACAGCACATGACTTTAAGACCAATTTACAATGACAGTCAAGGACCGTAAATCGGAGGGCAGATACAACGAAAGTCAACCAATATTTTATTTTTATTTATTACGATTAATTTAGTGAGTGGTGAGAACCACTCACTAAATTAATATTAATTGATCATAATCCTCTTATTGTAAATTAATGTGGTCTCCACGCTATTGCGGTCGGCAAGTAGTCGAAATACGTTAGTTGCTCTAATGCAAACACGTCCTTAAGAGCAAGGACGAATGGCTTTTTCAATAATAGTGCCAACACCCTAATGTCTGATTGACATTGCTTATAAATCATGCAAGTATAAACAAAAATATCCTATAAAGTTTTAAAGGACAGAGTTATTATTTGCCTAACAAGCACTTTGGGTCATTCACATACGACGTCAATATTAACTTAATGACTATCGAAGTTATCTGACATTCCTTTGTTTTTGTTCCTATTATCATGCGTAGTAACGATATGAACAACTACCTACTCATCAACACTACACATAAACACAAAAACAGTTGCTCAGGGAGTATATTGAGATTCAATGTATCACATAGATGAGTATCAAAAACGGTTAAAAACATACAATTAGGTACTGTCCGCGGACATTAATGGCACATCGAGATTTAGAAAGAGTTCGGCTTTGTATAGCGTCATCTCTCACTCATAGATGTGTCAATCTAAACGTCAAAGACGTGAAAACATTTACTTGAAGTAAATTTTATGCTTCGACATCTTGCGAATGAGCACTTCGCGAAATTCAAATTATCTTACGTTTTTGCAATTTGCTGGGTTAGTGGTCGGTTGTATGTTGATCAAAATATGATACGCAGAAGTAACAAATATGTATTTGTATAATTAAATTCTTAAATATAACTCTCTAAGTTGGAATTGGCCTCAAATGTCATGATTTCATGAAACAGTCATTCAATAGGTTATTATGAACTTAGAGGGTTGTGTTGACGATTTCAATGATCATAATTCTGTAAATACATACTTGTTACGGTCGCGAATCATATTTTGATCAACATACAACCTTACACTGACCTGAAAACTGCAAAAAACGTAAGAGTTTTTATATTTGGGAATTTAAGTATCTTCTTAAATTCATTCGCTGACGTCGAAGCATTAACTTTAAGTAAATGCTTTGACGTCTTGTACGCTACTCTGGCGATTTCGCCTAAGTAAATCATTATTGTCTCGATGTGCCTGTGCTTAAGGGAGCGCTAGCCCGTTCGGCAGACGGCGGTGTCGGGCGAGTGGTCGCTACGTACCACGCTGTCCGCCGTGCCGTCGAGGATGATGTCGTCGATCTCTCGCTCCAACTCGTCCATGATGTCCAGCGAGTCGTTGCGCTTCTTGCGCGGTTGCAAGTCCGGGGTTGTACTGTCCGGGGCCATTTGCAGGGGACTGCTGGAAAGCAAGAAGAGTATGTAAAGAGGTCTGTAGTTTCTGCCTACCTACATGGGGAAAAGGCGTGAGTTATGTAAAGTCTATTCAAACTTATTGTTCAAGTCCATTTGAACAACCACTAACCATAGCCAATATTTGTGTTATTATGTTACATCTCTAATTTCATAAACTGGCAACATTATTTTGGGATCTCCGTATCCTTTCTTTTTACTTGGAAAATTTGTCTAGGTCATGGCACGTTGTGCTCCTTTTAAAGTAAAGTATTAAAAAGATTTTATCTTAAAATTTACCGCATTGTATTTTGAACACTTATGTTTCAAATTAATATTATTTCAAATTAAGCAAATTTTATATCAACTTTATTTTATTGGTAATTAAGTTGATTTCAGAGTGTAGCACAATTAAAAACTTCTAATTTTTTTTTAAGTTTTAGTGTAAACTGAACTTTGTGTAGGATTTAAAGTTATTATTCCATAAACTCGTAGTTCTTTACATTATTGGCAAATAAATCGAGAATGCAGATTATGTATGTATGCTGATATGGACACTTCATTAGTGGCGAAACATCAATAATGTCACACGTTAAGGGTAGGGAGGAGGGCAACTATGACATGTGTAACAAGGGGGACAGAGTCATAAGCTTCGTGACGACACATGTATAAATCTAAAGCATTATAACAACACTTAACAAAAAACTTTAAAATATTAGCAGCTCTTATTAGAGCTGACAATATTGTGCAAAAAAAATTTTTTTTTTTAAATGTAATGAAATAAATTGTAATAATATCATTATATTATTACAACTTATTTCGTTTAATATTTTTTTGTTACCAAAGCAAGCAGTAGTCGCAACTAAGATAATTATCTTAATAAACGGTTTAATTCAAAATTGCAAAAAAAAGGCCTTCGCACCGGAGGAGGGTCACACAAATATGACGACCTGTATGAGTATGTAACTTATCTATCCCTTTTTAGGGTTCCGTACCCAAAGGGTAAAAACGGAACCCTATCACTAAGACTTCGCTGTCTGTCCGTCTGTCTGTCACCAGGCTGTATCTCAAGAACCGCGATAGCTAGACTGTTGAAATTTTCACAAATTATGTATTTCTGTTGCCGCTATAACAACAAATACTAAAAACAAAATAAAATAAATATTTAAGGGGGACTCCCATACAACAAACGCGATTTTTTTGCCCTTTTTTGCTCGATATCAAAAATGGCAACAGGTAGGCACTTGAAATATTCACAAAATAATCAGTTGTATTTTAATAATAAATAATAAAATTAAAATAAATATTTAAGGGGGGCTCCCATACAACAAACATGTTTTTTTCGGCGTTTTTGCCTCGTGGTACGGAACCCTCCGTGTGCGAGTCCGACTCGCAGTTGGCCAGTTTTTACTTATCGATGGTAAACATAAAAACCGGGTAAGAGCGAGTCGGACTCGCGCACCGAGGGTTCCGTAACATTCGGGTTTATGCATAAGGTTTATGTTTATGAAATTAAATGTTTTTTTTTAAATTATATATTTGAGTTGCTTGAATAAATGGTAAATTGCGGTTTACGATTTATGACGTATTAAAAAAAACTACTTACTAGATCTCGTTCAAACCAATTTTCGGTGGAAGTTTACATGGTAAAGTACATCATATATTTTTTTTAGTTTTATCATTCTCTTATTTTAGAAGTTACAGGGGGGCGGACACACATTTTACCATTTTGGAAGTGTCTTTCGCGCAAACTACTCAATTTAGAAAAAAATTATATTAGAAACCTCAATATCATTTTTGAAGACCTATCCATAGATACGCCCACACGTATGAGTTTGATGAAAAAAAAAATGTTGAGTTTCAGTTCTAAGTATGGGGACCCCCAAAATTTATTGTTTTTTTTTCTATTTTTGTGTGAAAATCTTAATGCGGTTCACAGAATACATCTACTTACAAAGTTTTAACAGTATAGTTCTTATAGTTTCGGAAAAAAAGTGGCTGTGACATACGGACGGACAGACTGACAGACATACAAACTGACAGACACACAGACAGACAGTCAGACCGACATGACGAATCTATAAGGGTTCCGTTTTTTGCCATTTGGCAACGGAACCCTAAAAATGAACATCGTTTTACCTATCATCGCCGGGCACGCGTGCTTCTGGAATGGCATCAACAGCGGCTGGCGAGGCTTGCGTAGTTGACGCTACTTGTACGACTTGTGCAGTTGACGCTGATTGCGCAACTGGGAAGGGCTTGGAACCTCGCTGTTCAGCCTCGGCCTTCTCGGCAACCAGGTTGCGGTCGAGGTTGCAAGTCTTTGAGTTGTCTGGCAAGTTGGCTAGGATACAACTCTGCTCGTACCCGATCTCGCGTTGAAAGCTCTCTAGGTCCAATGATTGCTGGAATAGGAATGGAGTTATGTCATGTTGTTTGCAAACATTTATCTGCGCCTTCTCAACGTACAAGACTACGTAACTACTACATCTTACTCTAGTACTGTTACAATAAAGCATATTCATCTATTTATTTACGTATATTTTTAGTTGAATACAATCTTGAGTCATATTTTGCAACTTTTAGAATAAAATAGAACAATCTTTATTATATACACAATATAAATTACACATTGGTAAACCAACCATTACCACCATCCATTGTTTAACTTTTGTGGAGGGTTAGAGCACATTTTAAAGATATTCTGCATGTGGCGAGTGCTTCTTAAATATCTAGCGCCACTGGTCTACACAGTCTGCTACAAGAAGTAAGAACTCTATTTTGATTCCACTTAAAAACTTGTTGCATTCGACTTACATTATGTCAGCATAAACAGTCGGTAGATTTTCTGCAGCTTGCGTTAAGACAATTCTGCTTATACAAGTGGTACTTGACGTAAAAATATAGGCAACAATAGTTGCATTTAGCAACTGATTTAACAAGGAGTATCAGCGGGGTAGTTGTGTATCAACTATTAGGAATGGCTTTCATTTAACAAGGAGTATCAGCGGGGTAGTTGTGTAACAACTATTAGGAATGGCTTTCATTTAACAAGGAGTATCAGCGGGGTAGTTGTGTAACAACTATTAGGAATGGCTTTCATTTAACAAGGAGTATCAGCGGGGTAGTTGTGGAACAACTATTAGGAATGGCTTTCATTTAACAAGGAGTATCAGCGGGGTAGTTGTGTAACACACTATTAGGAATGGCTTTCATTTAACAAGGAGTATCAGCGGGGTAGTTGTGTAACAACTATTAGGAATGGCTTTCATTTAACAAGGAGTATCAGCGGGGTAGTTGTGGAACAACTATTAGGAATGGCTTTCATTTAACAAGGAGTATCAGCGGGGTAGTTGTGTAACAACTATTAGGAATGGCTTTCATTTCGACAGTTCAACAACATTCATTACATTCTTTATTTTGTTGAACAGACACATTTTTCGAACATATGAAGCAACCGATTAAGAATATTACTAAACAATAACAGGCATAACAGAAGATAATTTAAGGTCTATTTTACCACGAACTCCGGGAATAGATTCTCGTATTGCTCGGGGTCAGCGAGTGATTGGCCGAGTTTCTTGTTGGTGGCTGAAGTGGACTCGCGCCAAAGTTTCACGACCTCTGACATCTTAGATGGAATGTATGATCTGCAACAACACAATAACATGACAGTCACTGGAACGGGTCAGACAACATTCCGAACAAGTTGGATATGTGTGCGCCATGGGACGCATACCATTTTTTTTTGTTCAGGTGGGTGAAAAAGGGTGAAAAATCCTCGTGGATGTCCTCGGCCCAAGGGGGCAGAGGGGTCTGTCAGACTCTTACTGACTGAAAACCACTCCAAGGCTCCATCTCACACCGACGCCGGGAGTCGCGGGAACGTACGATCCTTCTGCAACCCCCGGCTGGTGCCGGCCCACCACTGCGCGCCTTGTCGGGTCAGGGGGGGGAGTGAGGTGTTTGACTCCCCCCGCGACGTCTAAGAGGGGCGCGCGTGGAACACTACGCGTCGCCACCTCGGGTCCTGATGTGTGTGAGGCGACAGACGTATGGGACGCATACCAACCCCAACCATTTTTTCAACAATTCTGCATCATTTCTCGAACAACGAACATAAGCAACCATATAAAAGGAGTCAACGTTTTCCAAGAGTTGACACAATGCAAGGTCTTGGCTATGGCGTACAATAAAACCAAAGCAAATAGAAGTCGGTTAAAAATGACTTGCATCGTCTAAATAGTAATCAAATGGCGCAACTTTCATTGTTGCTTCAACTTATTAAACAGTACGCCACCATGCGCGGATGTTATACATCGGCACAATAAACTCTTGAAGCAATTCGATTTAGTAAGAGCATCTCTCTGACATACCAACCAGACAGCCTCTTTCCCAAAAACGATGTTCTATACAGGCAGTACGCATCACGCCTTACCCAACTGGTAGTGTAGTATTGTATTGTATACACGTATCTTTCCTTTCATGGGTTCTCTGACGGCTGGTGGTAAGAACAGATAGAAGCCTCATGGCGTGGTAAGCCATGGTCCACAGCTTACCTGGCAAAGAAGGCGGCTTCGGGCAGCTTGCCACGCTGTATCAGCAGGTTGAGGCAGGCTTCGAGATCGTTTAGCATGAAGTAGGCAACGAACGAGATGTTTTCCGCCCCTTCCTCAGAAGACATCTGCGCCACGTTCCGGAGGAGAGATTTGTCACCTGCAGACAACGTATTCGGTTCAACTTCACCAGGGTTTTGATAAGCGGAATCTATACATAGTATAAAACTAAGTTGCTGTCTGTTTAGTTGTTCTAAACTATACAATTGATCTTGCTGCTTATCTGACCTCAAGCCTACCTCACCCAGTTACTGGGTAATAAGATTCCTCTTGGTGAGACTGGTCTACAAGACTTTCGGGTTTCTACTACCCGTAACGACTGTTGAATCTACGACACAGACGTTCTTGATATGTAGATAACGAATGTTCATCCATCTTCTGGCAAGGTTGGTTTAACCTTCGATCTACGGCTGTTAATTCTTAGCTACGAGCTTATAATAGTTTAAAAAGTAACCTCACCAGTGCTAGCAGCAAACAACAGCAGTGCACTATAATCCTTGGCACTCTGATAGCAGGCCTTGGTGAGGTCTGTATCGGCGGCAGCGGCGGCCGCAGCTCCCAGGCGCGACCACCTGGCTGAGGACGACCTGGACGGAGCGCCCTCGGCTACGGCGGCCTCTTCGGCCAGCTGCTTGGCTCTCCGGAGCTCGCCCAGTGAGAGGGCCAGCTCGAACTGGTGCTCCGGCTCCGTGGATACCGCTAAAGCTTGTTGTTTGAAGCCCTGAGGAAGAGTATTGTCATTGTTAAGATTATGCGTTAAAAGTTACAGACACTCTGTATTATTCGCAAGTTTCATTTCAAATCAGTATTAGTATTCGCTTTTATAACAAGTTGCCAAAGCCGGTTACAGAACTTAGCGATGGAAAGTTCAAAACCCTCATCAAACGTGTCCTCATCAAAGAGGCATATTGAAGACAAGTAGGTAGTTTGGCAATAATTCCTTCTGCACATGTGGCTTCCCGGGCACCTCACTAACGACATAAGTTTGTAAATGTCTATTAGCTACTTCCAAATTACGATATTTATTTTTTATTTATTTTTTACATACTACTTTGACATAATCTTTTTTATTATTTGACATTATACACAGTGTAATATTAAAAAAAAATAATCTAGCGACAATTGTAATAATAAAAAAAAAATTTAAGTGAGTGGATGTTATTAAAAATGTATATTATGAAATGTGATTATTAAATGTGTGTGTTGTACTCCAAATAAATAAACAATAAGTAGAAGTGAAAATTCGGGCGCCAGGAGCACACACCAAACTATGCCAAGGATAGACTAACCTGCGGGAACTGGAAACTTTTAATCTTCAAGCGGGGAGTATCAATAAAAATCGACACAAAAGTTATTGAACGATTTTATTACCCGAAGGCTGCTGGTCTCAATATACAAGAAAATTCCTTTCTAATATTAAGTTCTAAGGTGTAAAACTAAGATGGAATAGAAATTAATTTTTGTCCTGTCATTATTGCACTTTTGTCAATTTAAGTTAAGTATTATAAACCATACCATATTCCGGCGAATAAACTAACCAACCGAATGGGCAAACCCTGGTGATTTTGATCTTCGCGGGGACGTCAGGCGGTCCATGATATATGTCGGTAGGGGCTAGCGTTAAAAATTTAAGTCTCGAAGTAAAAAGAAATAAGAAACGCCTCACGGCTGAAATCAAACATGAATAATTGTTAGCTGATGTTCAGCGTCAACAAAAATGCCGATCGGAATGTTTACGACCAAATGCAAATTAACTCACCGTTTCTTTTCCAAAAAAAAGCTTTTACATCAGTAGATGAATTAATCCAAAAAATATATAAGGTTCAAAAGATCCTGAAACAAATATCGAAAACTATTAACGTCTGCCATCCAAATAACCACGCGACACGTGAATAGGTTTGAAACCACGAAGAATTTTACCAACCTTTTTTAAAAAATATGGGCAATCCCATCATGATGCCGACAAGGGCAAATCAGCTACCACATAATTAGGACTGGATGTAGTCCATTGGAAGTATCAACTTCCAGATTTGCATAGGAGCTCTCAAATTACTCCACCTATGCAAAGGTTCGGCCGGAAAGTGCCATATCAAAATCAACTGACAGCATCAAAAAAAATCAGTGTGACCACTACACGACTTCCGATTCAAAAAAATGAATTTTTACATGGCAACACCACCCTGTTGCCTACAAATTAAAGCAAAGAACGCGCTATCATGTAACAGGCTTAAAAGACTCGTTACATTACATCCCCTCCCGAAAATAAAAGAAAGGAACTTTCTTTTATTAGAAAGAAATCTTCAACCAAATAAACCTGTTAAGACTGGTTTATTTTCTAATTCAAAAAAAAGAAAAAGAATCATATAAGATTCAAAGTGCAAATCAACTCTGAAAATGTCAAACGACAAAATCTCAAGAATTTAATAAAAGTAAAAAAATGTAAATGACAAAAAGTCAAAAACGAAATAGTGAAAAACAAAAAATTATAAGTTATAAAAACTCATTAAATGAAACGAAGAGAGAAATCTCTTAGCGCTCCAAAACTCCAAATAGTGCAGTTAGGCACTATAGCCACTGACTAAAAATTTCAAACAAATTCGGACAATTTACCAAAACAAACTACAATTTTTATAGTGCAGTTAGGCACCTATCGCCACTGACTAAAAATTTCAAACCACTTGGAACAGTACAACTTTGAGTGCAGTTAGGCACTATCGCCACTGACTACTATGTCAACCGCTTCCAACACAACCATCTCTATGAGTGCAGTTAGGCTCTATTGCCACTGACTAACTCCGTATTCAACAATCCAAAAAATTTGAAAACTCCGAACAAAAGTTTTTAAATAAAGCTGAAAGACCTTATTTAAAATTCTGTTACAGGCACAACCTGCAACGAGACAAAGGAAAGCATATTGTGATCGGCTCATCACCACCGAATTCCCGAGCACAATAGCTGTAAAAGAATGCGAATGCTGTGACTGGCTCAACACTACCAATCTCCCAAACACAGACAAACACAAAAGACATTGAGATCTCCAATGAGAAATCTCAATAACAAAAAAGCGAAAGCCAAAGTTTCACAATGCGACCGGCATACCACCACCGAACTTCCGAACGCAAAGGAAAAAGGATGACGAAAGTCAAAACAAAATCTCGCATCGTGATTGGAACAACAAAGTCCAACACAATGGAAAAAAGTCGAAATCAAGGTCAAAAACTACACCAAGATCCAAAAAATAATAAGGCATTTTGTAACAAAGGTTACAGAATGACCCTAAAAAGTAAAGTCCAGGATGAACGCGTTACTAACAAAGTCAAATCCGATCATTAAAAAGAATGAAACTCCAGTAAAAATGAGAAACAATTCTGTCAACGAACAGCACAAAATAGGTTTAAAAATCGATTACTATTTATGACGAAGAGGAAATAGAATGATTTTAAACTATGAGAAAAAAAAAAAAGATTACAAAAACTTGAAATTGAATTTAAGTTTTTTAACCTCAAGGTAGAAATTACCTGAACTGTAGGGTTGTATAAGATCTTAATAAAATATAAACAGGTAGGTTACCCTTAAAAAAGAAAAATAAGATCTTAGACAATCCAACCAAAACAAACAAAACATAAAATAAGATCCTTCGATGTGAAAAACATTTGGTGTGAAAAAAATAGTATTAAATTAACCAGAATAACCTAAGTTTTATTTTTAGAATGTCTCAAATTCAACAAATTTATAAGAAGTTACCTAACATACCATCTTTCAAATCGCCGATAACCTATCATCCATCCTCTCGTACATCACACTGTCAAAAGCGACCTTCAAACAAAATTATCAAAATCAAGACTAACACTTGGAAACCAAATTAAAATTTAATAATATCTTTAACATGATAACGTCCCACTGAACCTTTATTTAAATCTTTCAAAACATAAACGTTATCTGAAACCTTTTCAGTTATTTTACATTTTACAAACTTAAGTGCAAGTTTAGCTGAAAAATATGCTAGTGCATTAGATTGAAGAAAACTTCTTCTCCACACCACATCACCCACATCAAAAGAAATGACTTTCCGACCCTTATTATAATAAGCGGCATTACGCTTATACCCCTTTAACAAGTAAGCTTGAACTTTAACAAAAATATCACTAAGTGAATTAAGAGAAACTGCATAAGCATTTCTATTTGAAATTTGTAGTTGAGATAAGTTATCAACAGAACTACTAAAGTGATGTAATGACGCATCAAGAATAAGCTCCCTACCAAACATCAGAAAGTTAGGAGTAAACTCAGTAGCAAGGTGAATAGCAAACGAAAAGCAAAAACTAAGTTTCAAAAAGTTAAATGTTTGAAAATAAATTCTCAAGTTTGAGGTTAATTATAAAACTCAATGTGGGTATTCCCATAAAAAATTACTATGTTAATTTTATCGTTTTAAAAGTGCAATAATCACTTACAAGCAGTTTAAATCTAGATAAATTAAATGCACAATATTGTACTTAACAATTAGATTAAATTATTTACTTAAAAAGTTAAACTTAGTTTTTAAATAACTTTACTGTTGAGAACAACAAAACGCAGTCTATGCTATACATTTCTGTTTTGCTAAGAAAAAACATGATATTAAACAAAATCATCAATTGTAAACACCAAACATTGTTTACAAAGATTCACCAAATTAAGTTAAGTACTACTTATGAGTCAAAAATCAAAATAAACACAAAGTTATTAAAGTAACAATGTAGAACAAACCAATGCAAACAATAGACTCATAAGTTAATTAATTAATAGTGCAATAATGACAGTATAAGGTACCAGACAAACCTACTTCAAGTCCCTGTTCGCAGAGCGACAATTGTAATATTAAAAATATATAATCTCTAGCGACAATTGTAATAATAAAAAAAAAATTTAAGTGAGTGGATGTTATTAAAAATGTATATTATGAAATGTGATTATTAAATGTGTGTGTTGTACTCCAAATAAATAAACAATAAGTAGAAGTGAAAATTCGGGCGCCAGGAGCACACACCAAACTATGCCAAGGATAGACTAACCTGCGGGAACTGGAAACTTTTAATCTTCAAGCGGGGAGTATCAATAAAAATCGACACAAAAGTTATTGAACGATTTTATTACCCGAAGGCTGCTGGTCTCAATATACAAGAAAATTCCTTTCTAATATTAAGTTCTAAGGTGTAAAACTAAGATGGAATAGAAATTAATTTTTGTCCTGTCATTATTGCACTTTTGTCAATTTAAGTTAAGTATTATAAACCATACCATATTCCGGCGAATAAACTAACCAACCGAATGGGCAAACCCTGGTGATTTTGATCTTCGCGGGGACGTCAGGCGGTCCATGATATATGTCGGTAGGGGCTAGCGTTAAAAATTTAAGTCTCGAAGTAAAAAGAAATAAGAAACGCCTCACGGCTGAAATCAAACATGAATAATTGTTAGCTGATGTTCAGCGTCAACAAAAATGCCGATCGGAATGTTTACGACCAAATGCAAATTAACTCACCGTTTCTTTTCCAAAAAAAAGCTTTTACATCAGTAGATGAATTAATCCAAAAAATATATAAGGTTCAAAAGATCCTGAAACAAATATCGAAAACTATTAACGTCTGCCATCCAAATAACCACGCGACACGTGAATAGGTTTGAAACCACGAAGAATTTTACCAACCTTTTTTAAAAAATATGGGCAATCCCATCATGATGCCGACAAGGGCAAATCAGCTACCACATAATTAGGACTGGATGTAGTCCATTGGAAGTATCAACTTCCAGATTTGCATAGGAGCTCTCAAATTACTCCACCTATGCAAAGGTTCGGCCGGAAAGTGCCATATCAAAATCAACTGACAGCATCAAAAAAAATCAGTGTGACCACTACACGACTTCCGATTCAAAAAAATGAATTTTTACATGGCAACACCACCCTGTTGCCTACAAATTAAAGCAAAGAACGCGCTATCATGTAACAGGCTTAAAAGACTCGTTACAACAGACAATTCTAATTTCAACTCTTTACTAGTGGTTGTAATAGCAATCATATCATTTGGTCTTAATACGTTTAATATTTTATTTATCTTTTTGATAGATTCTTATAAATGATGTGAATGTAATAGGCCTTGTAGACTGTAGACTTGAAGAACTGTTTTTTATTTGATTAAGTACCTGGTACTTGTTGACAGGCCTACGCTGTCCTATTAATTCCGCAATTTGAAAACATTGTAAAAGCCAATTATTTTAAAAGAGTAACTGTGGAGTTTACCGGCTCTTCTCCCTAGGGATCGACCAATTGGAACCGTGCGCCTAGCTTCTGACGTTTCATAAGTGCCCTTGTAGGTTTATGTGAAATAAAATGTTTTGATTTCGAAATCGATACAATCGTAAGATGATGAACAATACTGTTGTTTACAATACATTGGCTACACTCCAAGCATAACAGCAACGATCGTTCCTGTCTTCCGCAACTCCTCTGACATTCACTAGGTCTTCCCACACACAAGTAAGTCGCTAGAGAACCTGGATGCTGTACGTACTTGTTTCTCTAGGAAGTGCGCGACCCTGGTGCGATGCTCGTGAGGAATGGTGGGCAGCACGCGGTCAGCAGTCTCGAAGTCGGCGCGCATCACCGCCGTCTGGTACTCGAGCACCGACAGCAGCAGCGAGTACGACACGATATTCAGCTCCTTATCGTTTAGGTACAGTCTGCAAAACAACGTTTGGTCAGAGAATATAAACACAAAATGGGGATTAATAAGTATCTAATTTTATATCCGTCACTTGACCCTAAAGGTTCATTAGAAAACCAGCGTCAGACAGCATTTGTCTGGCATTAATACTGAAATGGGCAGCTTTTTGGCGCAGCCGCAAGACAAACAGTTATTTTTCCATTTTATTTAGTTTTTTTTTGTGCTTCATGAACTTGCAAATAAATGTTATTATATGATTTGTTAAAGATAACCCTCCTTATACTAAATAAGTCCAGTACACCCTGGGCAGGCCGGCTCGACCCGCTACCCCCTTGCCGACTGGCTATTATTATACCTCGGAAGTATCTATTTTTGATATTTTGAGGATAAGATTGGCAGATGGCATAACAGTCTAAGTTTCAAGGTCAAGGGAGACGGTACCTGTTCTCCTTGGCGACGTATCCTAGAATGT
Source organism: Mesoligia furuncula (assembly GCA_916614155.1). Lineage (NCBI taxonomy): Eukaryota > Metazoa > Arthropoda > Insecta > Lepidoptera > Noctuidae > Mesoligia > Mesoligia furuncula. Next base: position 39,593,780 of record OU744790.1, read on the forward strand.
ACATGGTGTGGTCCAGGTGCGATATCGTGACGATCTCGCCGCCTACATAGTAGTTTATTCTGTTGACGGAGTTTGTGTAGATGAAGCAGTCGCCCACCCATAACCCAGTCTTCACGATCTCGTTGACGCCGCCGACAACCTGGAGAGCAAACAGGGAATATACACCGTGTTCTTCACGTTATGCATAAACTTTGGCAAACGCTTCTATAGCTTTTACAAATCAAATCTAACAAAGGAAGTAGTACTTAAAAAGGCTTCGTTACAAAGATATTTGTAATTTCATTTCATCATCATCATCATCATCATCATTTCAGCCGAAAGACGTCCACTGCTGGACATAGGCCTCCCCCAAAAGGGGGGTTTGCCATAATCGCCACGCTTGGCAGGCGGGTTGGCGATCGCAGTATGTATGGTGGTGGAATGCATAGAGAACGCTGCTGCCCATTCTCCGGTACGCCCCTTAGTTCCCCCTTAATTTCATTTAATAAAATTTAATCTGACTGACTGATATATCAACGCACAGCCTAAACCACTGGTCCTAGAGACATGAAATTTGGAGTGTGTGTTCTTTGTGAAGAGTAGGTATCCATTAAGAAAGGGTTTTTCGAAATTCCACCCCTAAGAGGGTGAATGGGGGGAGGGTGAAATTTCACGCGGACGAAGTCGCGGGCAGAAGCTAGTTGTGCTATGCAGTAAGAAAAGGTCTTTAACTTAGTTTTGACAAGTTTCAGCCTGTCAAATCTTATGAATCAAAATACGAAGTTGCCAATTCGAATAAAGAGGCATGCATATCGGGTGATTTACGTCAAGGTATTTAGTTTGTATACAAAAATTAACAAAAAATAAGAATTCATTAATTTGTCCATAATGAAAAATCCTTATTTCCATGGTCTGAACATCTGGTCGTAGTTTATGTATATACGGAAAACGGTGTAGAGTAAAATAATATTGGCAACAGATAAGAGCTCCGCAATGGTTCTTAGCTTATCACAGCGCAAACTCTCAAACTCAAACTCAAACCATTTATTTCAATTAAACCATTTACAGGCACTTTTGAATTGTCAAGAAGTCGGTCAGTCAGAAAATATGAAGCTAGTTGCCCATTCCAAAGCGTAGGTACCTATGGAGAAGAACGGGCAAGAAACTCCATGGACACTCTTTTAAATTGTATTTTTACAAAAATATTAGTTACATCATTAATGTTGAATTTACAAGTAAATGTGAGAACGATGTAAAAAAAATACGTACGCGTTAAGAGCGTCCAGAGTACAGCAAATAGTAAGAAGACAACAATCATAAAATAATTAAAAATAAGCCGAGGCAGCTGAGTGATGACCAGCCCCAACTGACGGCGCCCGTTCACGAACATGACGCATAGATCAGCACCATTCAGCTCAACCATTTTGAAGGGAGCTAAATGATCCAATACACACGCCACCGTCAGCGAGACATTTGTGTGAGCATGACATACTATCAGCCGCCATGGCACATTCAAGTCAATGAAAGACATATTACCCGGTAAATGGTAAAGAAGGTATACTTACATAGAACTCACATCTGTGCTATGCAGTTATACAATGCAAAGGAAATTGAGTTTATACAATGCAAAGATAATCTTACAATCTTCAGCAGCTCCAACAGTATTTTCAAGTGTTAATCAATTAGTTGTGGTTGTGGAGCAGGACCAGCATTGAGCCAGGCATTTTTATCAGCGATGTAATCCCCTAACTTATAATATGCCTGACTGCATAGTGTGCGTTTTATACAAGACTTGAATTTTGTCTCATTCAGTTGAAGAATGTGGGGAGGTATTTTATTATAACATTTTAAACAGTACCCCATAAAAGATGAGTCTACTTTAGCCAGTCTGAAACCTGGTTGAACTAATAGGTCCCTATTCCTAGTACTATAATTATGTCTTTCACCTCTTTTACCAAAAAGATGTAAGTTTTTTCTTACATACATGATGTTTTCGTAGATATATTGACAAGGCACCGTCATGATGTTAATTTCCTTAAACAGTTCCCTTAGAGAATCACGCCTGCAGAGGTTATATATGGCTCTGATGGCTCTTTTCTGCAGAATAAAAATAGAATCGATGTCTGCAGCCCGTCCCCAAAGCAAAATACCGTAAGACATGATACTATGAAAGTAACTAAAATAGACCAGTCTCGCGGTATCTATATCAGTAAATTGGCGGATTTTTCTGACAGCATAAGCTGCTGAACTTAGCCGTCCTGCAAGAGATGTTAAATGAGGACCCCATTGTAGCCTTGAGTCGAGCGTGATCCCCAGGAAAACCGTTTCATCGACGAATTCTAGTTTCTCTTGATTCAATACTATCTCACAATCACTACTCTTTACATTTGGTAGAGAAAATCTTATGCACTTAGTTTTTTTCCCATTTAATACTAAATTATTAGCAGTGAACCAACTTTGGACCTGCAGTAAGGCGTTATTTACGTCGTCATAATTTGTAGCACGTCTATTTACCTTAAAAATTAGGGAAGTGTCATCAGCAAATAACACCATTTGTGGTTGATTTTTTAATAAATGGAGTAGATCATTAACATACACTAAAAAGAGGAAAGGACCCAATATCGAGCCTTGTGGCACACCCATTTTTACTGTTAAACCATGTGAATTGACACCATTTATTTGAACTTGCTGTTGTCTGTCATTTAAATAAGAACTAACTAAACTGAGCGCAAGTTTTCCAAGCCCGTAATGCTCAAGTTTCAAAAGCAAGGTTTCGTGATCGACGCAATCAAATGCCTTAGAGAGGTCACAAAAGATTCCTATGGCGTCTTGGGCCTCTTCCCACGCGTTAAAAATGTGTTTTAATAAGGTTACACCGGCGTCGGTCGTACAACGTCCTTTAGTGAAACAATATTGTTGATCATGAAGGATTTTATTCGTGTTAAAATGATTGAGCATTTGATTAAGCATTATCTTTTCAAACACCTTACTGAAAACCGGCAACACGGATACGGGTCTATAATTATTGGTGTCTTTACTGTCCCCAGATTTGAAAAGTGGTATTACCTTACTGAATTTCATTAAATCGGGGAAGACTCCTTGATCAACACACGAATTAAATACTAAGGCTAAATAAGGTGCAATAGTCTCAATTATAGAGGCACAGACTTTAATGGACATTCCCCAAAGATCTTCGGTCAATTTGATCTTAATTTGCTTAAAAGCTTTTATTACTGTTACGGGGTTAATATGTGTAAATTGAAATTGAACCGGGCAGGCTGGAACGTTTGCTCTTAATAAATCAATTGATACGTCGGATGAGGAATTTAAGGCTTCCGTCGTTTTTGATGGTATATTAGTAAAGAAATTTACAAACTCCTGAGCTACTTCTAAGTTAGAGCTTATGGCTCCACGTGAAGTCTCCAATGTGTAATCAGTGTTTCGTTTTTTATTTCTACTAGTTTCGTTATTTATAATTTTCCAAACTGTTTTTATTTTATTTTCAGCTGATTTGATTTTATTGCTAATGTACAGGGCTTTGGCTATTTTGCATGTATTTCTAAAAATTTTGGAATATGTAGCAACATACTTGCTGAAAGTTACAGTATTGATGTAAGGCTTAAGGCCATACAGCTCGAACAGTCTTTCCCTACTTATCCTAATACCTCTAGTTGCCCAGTCACTAAATATAAAATTAGGGCAAATGTTTTTTGTTTTCTTTTCAAAAGTTGTATTAAATTGAGTGTACACTACTGAAAAGAAATCCTCGTACAATTTATTTGCATCATCCATATCATGGCCCAGATCATTTAACTTATTATTTAGGGTACTATTGAATCTATTTAGTTTACCTGTCGTTATTGGTCTAAATTGTATTTGCACTTTTTGCAAAGGTGTTTTAAACTTAAAAGATACCGTTTGTCCACTATGATCAGACGGCAGATAGTTGACGATGGCTTTATCTAAATAATCACAATCGCAAAAGACATTATCTATACAAGTAGCAGAAGTTGGAGTTATTCTAGTCGGTTCTGTAAAAACATTTGATAAATTGAACGAGCGCCGAGCCGTTATCGCGCCAGTAACAGCGTCGGACATAAGTTTTCAATTATTTTACATGATTCAATTTGATTAGAAACTTTTTTGTGTCATGTGTCTGAGGTTTACCTCTACGGTTTAACTCTACGGCACATTTACGAAGTCAGTTGGCCTTGCTGACTTGCTGAATGCAAGGTAGATATGAATGGAGACACCTGCTGAGACTCAGACCTTCTTCTAGGATAAAATGTGGGCCGTAATCCACCACGTAGACTCAGTGCGGGTTGGTGGACGTCATGTAATGATAGCCCGAGTTTGAGCTCACGGCGTACTTCAGGGTCGATGCTACCGTTCCACTCAACTCATAACATAACATCACGCCTGTAATGCCCGAAAGGTTAGCCAGAGGTGTACTTACAGTAATCCAACATTTCGCCAGTTGTTTTTAAATTCTGTATAATAGGATACAGACTCCGCGAGACTACTGCCGAATACAGACTCCGCGCTCCGGGCTGCTACTGAGAAACCCGTATGGAAAAATCCAATAATGCTTTGCCCGACCAGGGAATCGAACCCAGGATCTCATGCTCAGCAGTAGCGCTTGCGACCACTAGTCCAACGAGGCAACCGTCGACTAATAATACGTCATCAGTCAGCCGCAAGACAGCAGGACATACACCTGCCTAAGACAGCAGGACATACACTGCAGGACATAGACCTGCCTAATACAGCAGGACATACACTGCAGGACATAGACTTGCCTAAGGCGGCAGGGCATAGACCTGTCTAAGACAGCAGGACATATATCTTCCTAAGACAGCAGGACATAGACCTTCCTAAGACAGCAGGACATAGACCTTCCTAAGACAGCCGGACATATACCTTCCTGAGACAGCAGTACATACACCTGCCTAAGACAGCAGGAGATAGACCTGTCTAAGACAGCAGGACATAGATATGTCTAAGACAGCGGGACATAGACCTGTCTAAGATAGCAGGACATACACCTGCCTATGACAGCAGGACATACACTTGCCTATGACAAAAGGACATAGACCTGTCTGAGACAACAGGACATACACCTGCCCAAGCTCCGTCACCACAGCCGGGCCGGTGTCTCCCGCACCCATCCCTTCCACGACTTTAACCGGTCCGTGGTCCATTTATTAAAATAATTACATAGCAAGTTAAGTTACCTCAAAGGCATCCTCAATGCCGTCTTCAGTGATATTCGAGTTGGTTTCGCGAGCGCGCGTCACCACGGCCGCGTTATACTTGAGCACGTAATAAGAGTCGTCTGTGGCCAGGCAGACCAGGTTCCCGCTCTCAGACCAGTACACGTGGCGCGGCTGGATCTCGATCCTGCACAGGACAACTGACTTGTAGGAGGAATGGCTGCGCACAGCTGTATGAACGCACAGTACACGAGCGAAGGCAATAAATATGATAAGGAATTGGTAGAAAAAACTCGCTATTATGTGCACGTTTAAATCTGAGAAGCTCGATTCACATCGCACTAACGTAAGTTTTCGTTCGAAAATGCTGGCTGTTCCGCTCATTCACAATGTGACTCTATAAGCGCGAAGCTTTAATAACTTCATAACTTTCAGCGGCAAACAGAATGGAGTACACGAATTCATCAGCTTGCTGCCTCATATCACAAATGCAAGCTCACGTTTCGTTGCCAGTACTAAGAAACTTTCGCTTCGCGTAACAGTGTATTCATAATGATGTGCGCTATTATGCAATCATTTTGGAAGCCAGAGCTGCACAGAGTTGTTCTACAAATAATATTAGAGTCTAAGCAAGAAACAGTAGCAAGCAAAGGTTCAGCAGTAAACCAGCGCCAAGACAGCATCTGTCTGGCATTAACGCTGAAATGAACCTTTTTGGCGCAGCCGTGAGTACACACTATTGTTGTTGAAACATTATTTTGTATTTTGTGTTTCACGAACTTTCTTTCTTTCTTTCTTTACACCGTGAAAGCGTTGCATAATAAATATATCACAAGGAGTTGGGGCATATCGCGCAGGGCAGCGCATCGAATACAACCGTATTAAATATGTTATGTTATGTATCCGTGTAATGTCGCCGTCTTTCTGTTGGTAAAGTCGGCGCCTCGATTCATTATTCATTGGGTACAGTTTCGTTCTCCATATTTCAGCGACCTTACTTTTTCAGGGGCTGGCAGGAATAACTATGGAGGAGGAAATTAATAACGGTGTGACCATTTGCGAAATATATCAACAAACTGCGACGACCGATCCGTTTAGCAAGTATGGATACGATGGCAGTTCCTTTGCGACTGTTTCTTGCGTTTGCGAGAGGCTGCCCGCAACAGAGATGCCTACACCCCTAATTTTGAATCGAAGCCGACTAACCAGGAGCGTTAGTCGGCTTCGATTGCCCACTGCACAGAACTTCACAAGTGCAGATCGTACGTCCAATTTGGACAGTTGGAATGTTTCGGACGTATTTTTCACGTGCAAATTACCCTAAGGCATCTCTCTCTTTCAGTAACATACCAGTAGCAAAGGGTCAGCACAGCATAACTTAACTTGATTCGATAATTAAAATGAAAAAAAAAGTATATCATGTGCGCTTTATCATTATACAAAATGTTTGGTAAACATGTGCAATGCAGTTATTTCATTCGCTAAGCATGTTACGTCACGCTTGAAATTCTTGATACGATAAACACGGACTGTACACACACTGCCAATACTTATGCCGAACAAATTCATCTTCGTAACATTATGAAAACGTGTTTCTCGCTGGCTACTGCGATAAACAAGAGAACATCGGACAGTAATGAAGTTTGTCTCATTCATTTAGCTAGTTAATCGTTTATTTCGTTACTTGTAAAGTATGAATACATTTCAAGGGTGGATTTAGCTAATGTTCCTGCTTGGGGTTTTCCTAAATGTACTCTGAATTATGCCGAAATAGAATCCAATATATTTTGTGATAACGAAGCGCGTAGCCAGTATCTTTGTTCATATTCATAATTATCTTTATTTGCATTGCATAATGTTTAAAGGTGTTACAATGTTTCTATCTATGTCCCAGTAAAGTGCTGGGCAAAGGCCCAGTCCCTTTTCCTTTAGCCAGTAATAAATATATGTTTTGCGATGCGTGATTGCGCGAAGCGGTTGTCATGACAAAATAATATAATAATGTCGCAAAGCTTATAAAACGGAATAGCTAGTTTCATTTTGAAAGGTACAGTCAGACACAAATTTACCCGGCCGTAAGGTGCATACACACATCGTGGTCTAGACAGACATTCACAAACGTATAAGTGACAGATGACCCTCAACAAAACCGAACTTTATCTGAAACTTTATATTATGTTATGCTTGCGGCCAGCTAGGCACAATACATTTTATAGTGCTACAGACTCGCAATGGCTAGGTATGTCTGCTAGATTAATATTTTGTAGAGATTCTATATCGTTTATGTTACATTTAACTTTCTAATAACTTAAGTTCTCTTAGAAATATATAATTGAATATCAAGCAAACAATGTCAATACCATTTTATAATACAATTATATTTTCTTACAAAATATGAGTGATTGTTAGTATATGTTGGTTTTATTGTAATTGATTTTGAGTGTAAACTTACCGTCTGATCAGCTCCAGGTTCTCCCAGTCGTAGAAAGAGAATGCCACTCCGCTGATTGACTTCACACCCAGCATGAATCCTCCGTATATGCCTGGACAGTACACCATCACAGTTAACACAAATAAGGATATTATTACGTAACAAAATACAAATTTCAATGTTTTTTTTAGGATTTCGGCAAAGACCTACTTTTGGTATATAGACTAATACAGGACGAAATCAATGCAGCTGAAAACGGCGGTCGCTTATGCGCGGATTATGTATACGACTGTTACGCTGTCGGCTTCCAATCTATCACTAGGTGCGTCCGCTCATCAGCTGATTCACAGATAAATAAACATAAAAGCTGTAACCCACCTTCGGCTCCATATTCAGGCTTGAAGCTCTTTCTCTCTTTGAAGTTTTTGAACACTTTTATGGTACTAGAATTTTCAAGCGTCGCGTACTCCGAGCTGTCAAACGCCCAGACGAACTCTTGCGCTGTGCCAAAAGCCTTGTTCCTGAGTGCCATGGCTGTGTAGATGATGTACTCGCCATCGCCGCAGACCACAACGAACCGACCGTTGGGGTTATGTGCAATAGTTTGAGGGTAGATCTCACACGAGCCCATGTCCTTGGCCATTACAGGAACGCGCTCGCCATCTTTTATCTCTGTGTCTGGAAATTCAAATGGAAAGGCTGTTGAAAACCTATAGTAATAATAAGTCGTTTTGATGGAAAGATTATCAAAGAAACCAATTAAAAACACATACTACTCATGGTTACGTTCGACTGAATGGAAACCTTACCTGTTTGGGTAGGTATCATATTACATACAGACAATAATTCAACAGAAATTACTAAAATTACCTTCAGGCAGCGCCTTCAAGTTCACCTGCTGCATCTCGGAATGCTTGGCCCAAATGATCTTGCCTCCGTTGACATCCATGGAGATGGCTGGCTCCTCGCGACCCACCTTGATCATGATTGTACCCTCGTCGTAACTGGCGAATGTACAAACAAAAATACAGGAATATGGATGTGTAAACAATTCATTCCATTTAAGAATATTTTGCGTTTGAAATAGCATAACATCACGCCTTTAGGACTAGCCAGGAGTGCACCAACGTAGCCACAAAACCTGGTGTCAGATATATATTTAACTTGGAAATTATGTGACGCTGCTCATTAAAGTAGACGCTTTATTTTTATATTCAGCAGAACATGTTTGAATGGTAGTAAGATAATTTTCAGTCGCAAACTCACCCGACGGCCACATTGTTGGAGCCATGCATGGAGGATATGGTCCAGACTCTCTCGAAGCCATAGTTTAGGGAGGACTCTAGTCTGTAGGTGCCTGCGTGCCATATCCTGATGGAACCGTCCTCTGAGCCAGTCAGCAGAATAGGGAGCTCTGGGTGAAATGATACTGCTGACACGTTCTGAGTGTGACCTGCACATTATTTATGAGTATTAATGAATGTATTCATCATCATTATTCAGCTGAAGGACGTCCACTGCGATACACTCACGGTACAAGTAAGTTGAGTATGTACAGGCATAGGCTTAGCTATGCTCAGCTTTTTTACATAGTCGTTGCAATGAATTTATCCCACACATGCACCGTTTATATTTAGGCAGAGCAAATATTCAAGAAGAAATTACTTAATGCAAAGATTGGTTTTATTAAGCCAATATTATTCACATTGAAAATTGCAGTGGCTTCTTTGTATTGCAATTCGCACCCCTGAATACAGCAATTGAGAGCATTTGAAATGGCAAGGGTTAACAAATGCAGATTGCGGGTTGAATGAAGCAAATTGAAAGTTCATTTCATTGATCACACACAAAAGGTTGAAGTTTATTGTGAATTAATCTCGACTTGTTCAGCCAATTGTAGCATGCAAGTGAATACTGGAAGGTGACCCCGACATTGTGTAGAAGGGATCTCAAGGTACAATCAAGTCTACATTTAACTATATTTAAATTAAATTTTTCTCAAAAGTTTGACTGAAAAGGGCGTTAAGTGTTTTTTTTCTCCTTGACTGTACAATGTTACCAGAAAGTACTGAAAGGTATAAAATTTGTATATGAGCATCAGTTAAAGTTTAACTCCCATGGCATTGAAAAGTAACTTTGGCTTTCACTATTTCGTTTTTTTTTTTACATTTTCTAATAATTATAAGTTTCCACTTACTTTCTAATGTCTGAACACATGTTTTGTTTTGGTAGTCCCATATTTTGACGAGGCGATCGTCGGCACCACTGATGAGGTATGGTTTGTCTCCGCCGTGGTAGTAGTCCACGCAGTTCACACCTTTCTCGTGACCTTCTAACGTGAAGTTCGAGATTGACGATCCTAGCTGCCACACCTGCACACATCATATGGTAAGTTAGTCAAGAGCTGCCATCAACTTGTCAGTTCATCAAAGCGTTGTACTAAAGTGTCTGACCCAAATTGATCATAAAATAAAGCAACAATAAGTGTTTGTCGATAACCGCAGTTTACTCCAATAAAACATGCATAAATAAAGGCAAATTGCATACTCCACGGACGCACGATAACTGTTCGTCTTCACGAAACTACAGTGCTGGGAAGCAACACATATTACAACAACAGTGCTGGGAAGCAACACATATTACAACAACAGTGCTGGGAAGCAACACATATTACAACAACAGTGCTGGGAAGCAACGCATATTACAACTACAGTGCTGGGAAGCAACACATATTACAACAACAGTGCTGGGAAGCAACACATATTACAACAACAGTGCTGGGAAGCAACACATATTTCAACAACAGGGGAAGCAACACATATTACAACAACAGTGCTGGGAAGCAACACATATTACAACAACAGTGCTGGGAAGCAACACATATTACAACAACAGTGCTGGGAAGCAACACATATTACAACAACAGTGCTGGGAAGCAACACATATTACAACAATAGTGCTGGGAAGCAACACATATTACAACAACAGTGCTGGGAAGCAACACATATTACAACAACAGTGCTGGGAAGCAACACATATTACAACAACAGAGCTGGGAAGCAACACATATTACAACAACAGTGCTGGGAAGCAACACATATTACAACAAGTGCTGGGAAGCAACACATATTACAACAACAGTGCTGGGAAGCAACACATATTACAACAACAGTGCTGGGAAGCAACACATATTACGAATGCTTACTTTGACGGTGGTGTCGAGACTGGCGCTCGCGAATGTGTTGTTATCTTTGGGGTTGATAACGATCTGCATCACGTAGTGCGTGTGGCCCTCGAACACTTGCTGGCACGCCCAGTTGCGCTCCCAGTTCCATAGCTTTATCAGTAGGTCATCTGGAATAGGGGTAATTTGTAATTCCATGCTGAACTTACATGGTGTCTGCCAACAATGGGGTCAAACAAAGTGACAGACACACCAGCCAGTGACAGAGATCACCTTAAATTTTAAGAGTACGGCGCATGGTGGGGGTATGTGTATGATTATTTGCACTTAGTTTTAGACCACCTTCCCTAATGAACACTTTTATATAATGGTGTTTACAAAACCTGCGCCTCCCTTTTTGTAAATTGACGAGAAGTTTGTTTGTTTGGTTTGGGCGACAATGGTAACAAATTCAAAAATGTAATCTTAAATTCAAGTAAACACTATGTACAAGTAAAGTGGTTTTTTTATTATGCACAAAGTCAAACTTAAGTACCCCTTTATAGAATTAGTTACTGAAATTGTAATTATTGCCTATTACTTTAAGTGCAGCCTTCATGGAATTTACGTTACGCATAACTATGTTTTATTGCATGCAAGATTATTTTAATGGCGTAATCGTCTTGGAGTACTATGGAGCCATTTCACTAAGTACTACGGATTGATGCTCTATTGACTGTAGTATGCTGTTTAGGAAATATGTACATAACTATTGAATATGTTATGATGTGAGCATATTGACCTAGTTTGACCTACAGATAGTGTTTCATTTTCTACTTTGAAATACCGCTGTTATCTGTGTGAAACTATGCTATATCCAGAAGAACGTCAAGAGGTAAAATAGCGCAGACATTGTCTGAGGTAGACTGCTAATATTGCTAAAGTTAGACTATGCTAATATCGCTAACCCGACGGCGAACTCATTCTACCGCTATCGTATTTGAGATGGAAATATCCTTCCTGAGAGGCGATATGTAACCGTCTGTGGGTTAACTGCGTAACACATAATGCCAATGCCTTTCATTTTGACAGTTCAGCCCCATTCATTGTATATTTACGTTGTTGATCAGACGAGTTTTTCAAATTGTGAAACAATAGATTAGGAATTTCCTCCAAAACCTTCGTATTATGATTGAGTGTATTACAGAATTAGGGTGCTGGTCAGTAAAGTATCAGTTGAGAATCTGTCAGCACCACTTACCACTGCTGGTGAGGATGTATGGCTGTGTGGGGTGGATAGCGATGCACCTGACGTAGTCCGAGTGCGCCTCGAAGGCGTGCACTCTCTCCAGCGTGTTGTAGTTGAACACGCGGATCTGCATGTCGTCTGAGCCCGTGATGACCCAGTTCTTGCGCGGCACAAACTTCGCAGCGCGCACCGGGAGGTCACATACCTACACAAAGACAAACACCGATAATTTTTTTCCATTAGGCACTTGCATGTCAAAAATTCACACGTTTTACTATGAGATTGTAACGAGGTGATGGTGCCCTTAGGGATTAACTAACAACATCCAGATAAAAAACAGAGATGGTTATGCTCGAAAGTTTTTTAAAAGAAAAGTCTTTGGTGAAGAGTGTTTAGTGTTTAGAACTTTTCATGATTACAAAATATTGTACAAGTTATTCTGAAGCCAAATATTATCTTATTTTACCAATGTTGTAATTCTCAAAAAAGTATGCATTCATAATTTCAACAATAATTTTGTAGCCAAGAAATCAGATAATAGAATGTAACACATTGAGAACAGAAATGTAACAATTTGTAAATATTCCCTCGATGTTATGACACTCTGAGGAAACAGTGTTTATTTGTTGACACTGTGGGCACCAAGTTTGTTTTTGTTATAACAGATGTCATAATGGAATGATACCTATTATGTTATCTTCTACATAATTATGAGACAGACTTCGGATATAAGGCTTTTTACCAATTTGTTAGGAAAAAAAAATATGATGCTTTTAATCTTACCCCAGGTTTCTGAAAGCACATCTAGCGTTTTAACTAGTGTCTGTCATCATGACAACACACTTGTTTGGTTGTTACTATATTTGTCATACCTTCACAACACTAACAAGATTATGGCAGTAGATTTACTAATGAATGAGTACCCGTAGATTATAAATTAACAAAAAAAAAAAATCTTTCCACAAATCTGGATTGTATTGTGATTAAATATGAAAGTAGGTACTTTAACTAATCTAATTATATCAGATCGGTATCTGTATGATACACTAATATCAATTTATTTACATCATGATTTGTTAGCACTGAATTTAGGCATTACTAATAATGATAAATTAAGACGACCCACTGACCAATGTCAGGATTGTAAGATGTTAGTCATGGCTTAGAAGTCATACAAAAATTATGAATGGCAAAGTAATTACAAATCCTGTTTTAGAATAGGTTTAAGAATCAGTGAAGTAGTTTCATTTTACATAAAATATTTTCCAGCATAGCTTTGTTTAGTGGCATCAAATCTGGAGTTTTTAACCTAGAATGATTATGAAATTAATTTATTTGCTTGGATGTGGTAACATCAAAGACTGAATTCCAACTGGAAAAGAATAAGGAAATCAGCATAAGACTCCCTCGAAATCCATGACAAGATGCCAAGAACCACAACTATGTTAGGAGCCAGAAATTGTGAGATCTTGGATCATAAAGATGCCTAGCTAAATTGGGGTGGAATTTTGTTTGACAAAATAAATTATTTGTTACCTCGAATCGTTTGATCTGTGAGTGTGTCTCATAGTTCCATATGTTCACGTCACCGTTGTACAGGGAGCACAGCAGCCAGGGCTCCGTCGGGTGCTGGTCCACGCACTTGACGCGGTCCGACCTCGCTGTCAACTTCCTCTTGATATCCAGGCGCAACGGCTTTAGGAACATAGCAACAGTACACGTTAGCGAGCCCGTATAAAACACAACAAACACCTATTACACGCGAATTACATCAACTGGAAGCCGACATTATACGAATGATGACACACTGCCGACTAGTATACAACTACGTGGCGAAATTATGTCGGCACCGAGAAATATGCGCAGACACTCTGTTACGTTAATTATAGTGAATTTAAAGTAGTTCTTACCATTTTTAATAGTTAAAACATGAACATTTATCATACAGGAACAGAGGAACTGTAGAAGTTTGACAGGGTGGGTGGACGTGTCACTATTTTTTTTTTCGTATGCCAACACGCTTTTGGATACGCGTCTAACAAAATTTTTATCGGCAAATATCGGTTTTTGCTAAATAACAAGATGCTCGGTCTACGGGGTCACCATCTTAACTTATTATGTTAATACTATTTGTATGTATATGTATACTCAAATATTTCAGCTGTATAAATATGATTAAATAATAAAATTGTTTGTATATGTGTGACTGGCGTGGCTGTCGCCTAGCCTACAGAGTACAATTTATTATAGGGGCCTAGTGTAGCCTTAGTTTTAAGTTCTACTTCAATCCTTCTGTCCACAGATCGAACATGCACCGCAATGCGCTTATGCCACAGAGTAAAGTAACTATATAGGCTATGTCACGTCCGAGCCTTATAGAGGTTAGTCTGATCAAAGGTCACTTTTTTGTCTTATCTACCCTCATTTCGGCTGAAACCCGAAACCAAGAATCTTATAAAAAGACGAAGATTTAGTAATGAGTGATGTCATAATGAGTTTTTAGGTATTTGTTTATAAAACCAAAACTAGTAATAAAAATACCGGTTGAGTGCTAAGTTGGCTTCACAATGGGTCTCTTCATGTTAGAGTGAGACGATATTGACAACTCGAAAACGGTGCGGCATCGCTTAGATCGGCGCAATCCCAACACTGCAATGCACCCCCGTCACTCCATCACTGCTCCGTTGTACTTACTAATTGCATGGCTGCTACTTGCTCCATAGAACTACCCTACCGCTACAGGCATAGGGAGCACTGGCCTGTTTCTTCTTTGGTATCGGCAATAGAGGTGTCGGTATCAATATTGGTATCGGTATCGGTAGATCGACAATATTGACGACGCCGATCGGCCGGATGTGAGTGGAGTCAAATACAGTTTATTGGAGTGACATTGGGTGCGTTCCGAGTTGAGACTATAATCGATGTAATCGATTTGAGCGTGCTTAAACCCGTACCGAATTAGCGTGAGCGCGATAACGATGTCCCGTGAAACGTCATGGATGACGTCATTACATGCGCCATCTTGCGATAACGCCGACCATGCTCTAAGGGTGCGTTCCGAGTTGAGACTATAATCGATGTAATCGATTTGAGCGTGCTTAAACCCGTACCGAATTAGCGTGAGCGCGATAACGATGTCCCGTGAAACGTCATGGATGACGTCATTACATGCGCCATCTTGCGATAACGCCGACCATGCTCTAAATTAATATCACCGTGAGCGCTGTCAAACAAAAATGACAGTTGTGTTGTGCGTTTGTTTTGTTGTCAGTTCAGTTGTGTTTATGTTTTCATGTTTTCTTTTGAATCGCATCATATCGGTCTGTGCATCCTAATATACTAACTTTTTCGAAATTTTGCTTATGGCTACAGTCGCCACCTAAGTTCACCTAACGAAAGAAATGAGTTTTCTAGTGAATATAGCTGATGAGCCTAACGGGCGACAAATTTCTGTAATGCTCACATCAGAGCAATACGAGAGGGCTCAGAGAGGTAAGTGCTGAATTTTAGCCGCCTTGCAGTTCTACCTACTGCTCAAACGATTGTGATGAAAATGTTTTACTCATCACAAGTACTTTTATTAGCTGTCTGTTTGAAAAAGCTACCTTACTTTACCAGTCTGTGTAGAGCATACAACCACTGTATTGTCTTCTGATCATAAATGTTTACTAAACTGGTACTTGCTGTTTACAGACACTGATTATGTGCAGCAATTGGTGCATGACTATGATGGAAATAGGCATAGCCAAGAATCACTACTGAATGAACCAACAGAACAAAATGGTAAGCGTTTTTTAACTGGTTATGTGCAGATATTTATTAGCTGAAAGTGCCAGTTGTGTTTGCTTGCATAATTATTATTATGTTGACAACAGTTTATGTAGTCCATCTTACTCCAATACACAGGGGGTTTATTTATAAACAATTATTAAAGTTAAGTGACACTCAAACTTGACAGTAACTTCTTTTGATACAAGAACTGTGCTCTAAGATTCTATCAATTTAAAGTAATAAAAGCATTTTCTTTAGATATATTCCAGGGTCATCATAATTATGTGCAAAGTTTCATTTAAATCTGTTCTGCTATTATTGGTGAATTCAGTAAAAATCCTCACAAACAATATTATAATGTCAGTAGGAAGTACTTATTATTTTGTTTTATTTCAGTTAATCAAGACTCATCTCTATTCATTTGGAATGAGGCATGCGTTTTGTTGCTACTCACGCTATACAGTGAGCATAAAGAACAATTTGAAAAAATGCGTCATAAGATGGTCTATGACATGATAGCAAGGAAGATGTGCGATTTACAATATAAAGTCAATGGTTCCCAATGCCAGTCAAAAATTAATAGCCTGAAAAAACATTTTAAAAAGATAGTGGATCATAATGCCACATCGGGAAACGATAGGGCAACATGGCCCTACTTTGATGTAAGATATTTTTTTACTTTTAATATTGGTTTTTTAAGTAAATGTGTGAGCAACAATTTTTTGTAATCAAATACCTTATTGGTGCAGTATAGTTATTAATAATATTTTATGAATTCATGTCTAATTTTGTTAAAACACCACTATTGTTTATAATTTAAATTATAACTAATTGTGGTGTTTTTAGATAATCCTTAATAAACATGCATAATATATTTATTTTTTCAGCGAATGAATGAGTTATTTGGCTCAACTGGATGGGCTAATCCTGTAGCGCTGGCTTCGGAGATAGGACCCACACCAAATGAAAATACTAGTCCACAACAAACAGAAACAAGGAAAAGGAAATTTGATATTATATTAGAAGAGTATAGAAAAGATATGAAGAAGTATAGGGAGGAAAGATCGAAACAAAAACAAGAAAATTTTGAGAAATTTATGCAATTGAAAGAACAACAGCACAGGGAAAAGATGCAAATTTTGCAGTCATTGTATAACAATAATAATAATAATTGAATGTAAATTTTGTATAGTTTTTTTCCATAGGTTACGTATATACATATAGGTTTTAGAATTGATCAGTACCTGATGTGATTATTAGTCTTAAGTCTCCTTGTGATTTTTTTATTAGTTAAGATTTGATCTGATAAGATTTTTAGTATAGGTCTATTTGTGATTTTTTATTAGTTTTTAGGATTTGATGAATACCTGTGATAATTAGTAGTTTATGTCTACTTGTGATTATTTATTCGTTTCTAAGATTTGATTAATACCTGTGATAATTAGTAGTATAAGTCTACTTGTGATTTTTATTCGTTTTTAAGATTTGATCAGTACTTGTTTGCAGTAGTAGATTTGAATTTATATACCTGTTAAAATCTTTGCATTTTATTAGCTTTTAATTGTACTTTATGTCTGTGATTTTACATATTTACTAAAATCGATAAGGAGTTAATATAAAGTACTGTCAAACGGGGTGAATAGGGATGCAGGGGTGAATCGGGACGAAACTTTAAAAGCAATTTTAACATTGAAATAATACTGTTTGTTGCCGAAAAGGACAATCGTTAATTATAATAAAATTAACACATTGGACTCCTTTTTGGCAACTAAAATCCATTTTAAAATTTTGTCCCAATTCACCCAGTTTAGTGGTACTTAAGGCTTTTATTACTGTTTTATATTTTTCTTATATTAGTATAATTAATAATTAGGAAAAAATGTGGCCTGAATTGCGAGCGGGGCACCTGACGTTGTCTGATTAAACTGTGATTCCAATTGATTATTAATAAAAATGTTTTATTAAGTACTATTAGTCTTGAACATTATTTACATACCTACCCTAATACAAGGCGCAGTGGTAACAAGATCCATTCTCATATCTTTGAAACACATGAATATTTAAAACTACAAGCTACTTGGCATATAAATCTTACTAGCTTCTGCCTGCGACTTCGTCCGCGTGCAATTTCACCGGAGGGTGAATGGGGGGAGCCCCATTCACCTTCCTAGGGGTGGAATTTCGAAAAAGCCTTTCTTAGTGGATACCTACGCTTCACAAAGAACACACCCTCCTTTCATGCCTCTAGGACCAGCGGTTTCAGCTGTGTGTTGATATATCACTAAGTCAGGACTTTGAATTTTATATTATATATATAGTTACATAGGTTATCTATTTGCCAAAAGTGAATAACACCTATCAGGTAAATATAAATCTTATTAATGTGTTAAGGAAGGTAAAAGTAAAACTACAAAATAGATCAATAATTAAATCAATATATTGTATTGAATGTTTATATGTAAGTTTAATTATATTGTTCTTATTACTAAATTATTCGATATTGTTTGTCGCTTGCGCATCCCTTCTGCTCTCCCGTCGATGCCGTCGTTAATAAGGCGCCCTCTCTGCACTACCCGTAAAAGCCCTTCAATTGGGATCATATCTTTCTGCAGTATACAAATATTATGCAGTACTGCTAATGCTAGTATGTATTCAGGTATTTTTTTTACTGTTATCATGGGTAAACAGTCTAGTATACTGCGCCAACGAGTCTTCCACAATCCAAATGCTCGCTCAATGGACATTCGTGCTGATGAAATACAAAAGTTGTAGTTGTTTTGTCTATGTGATAAATGTCCATTGTTTTTAAATGGAACCATAACGTTCCGGTGTACTCCATATGCAGCATCACCAATAATGTGGGTGTCACCTTCAAAATAGAGATCTGGGTTCTGAATGTAGGTCTGAACTGGTGACAGCCTAAATACTCGAGCATCATGCACACTCCCTGCATAACCAGCGAATACACTGGTGAACACCATGTCATGACTACAAACAGCCTGGAACAATGTATTTACATTATAATAATTATTTGAATCGTAATTTTACTATGTACATCAAGTGAGTTATCCTTACTTGCACTTGGATTGAGTGGGTTCCTTTGCGGTTAATATAGGATTGTGCATCCTCAGTTGGTGCATTTATTTTAATATGCGTACCATCAATGGCTCCCACTACCCTTGGGAATGCACTGTGCCTCTCAAACTCTCTAGCCACTTCTCTTGCATGGTCCCCTATAGGCCATTTTATAAATTGGGGAGCGAGGGAATAGAGAGCATAAGACACGCGTCGTACACTTCTTAGGGCAGTGGCCAGGCCTACATTAAATTTCTCACACACAGATCTGAAAAAAAAAACAAATTACTTATTGTTTTTATTGGCACTTGTTTCAAGAAGCCAAAACGCATCTTCTAACCTGTGTAACTCCCTAACTTAAGTATAAGCTTAGTACATTTCAAATAAAAAATTGGTTCCTTCTTACTTATACCAGTTTTTATAAAATGTTACTACACTGTACGTACGTACATAAATATAATTTTTACCTGTAACAATCTGGTGTAGCCATCATCCAAAGCGCAATGAGAAGCTGTTTTTTTGCTTCTATAGGTTTCCTTCCAAAAGGTATACCAGTTTCCATTATTTTTGGACCTATTAGGCCCAATATATATTCGAACGTATCAGGAAACATTCTGTAAAACAAAAGTAACAACAATGTTTTTATGGCAAAATATATTTTTTTATACTTACATTAAAATCCAAGTCATAACAGCATACCTGAAATGACTTTTAAACTCATGCGCATTATAGTTAATTATTGTTGCATTTATGTAATTTGTAATTCGTGGTATTTTTCTTCGGGGTAAATCTTTGCCGGTAACATTTGCATACGCTATTAGAAGAAAATCGTCATCCTCTTCATCACTGGACGAATCGTCGTACTCAAACTCAAAATCTGAGTTATCAGAGTCGATAGAGTCAACCCACAAAACAGAAGTGGCAATGCGTTGAACTTCCATGTTCAAAAAAATATCCAAGACCCAAGTTGCGCAAGGTTTGAGGTTATGTTTTAAGTTCTGACGTTGAGTGAGCACTGTGAGCGCGTTCACGAGCGTTCCGAATTGTTGACAGCTCTCAGCTGTCATAATCGTGATATCTAAATCGGAACGCATGTGAGATGATGTGAGCGCTGTGAGCGATTATAGCTAATTCGGAAAGCGGCCATTATTGGAATGAGAGTAGAAGATTATTGGTATGAGAGTAGAGAATGATTGGTATAAGAGTAGAGGGTTATTGGTATGAGAGTAGAGGATTATTGAAATGGCAGTAGAGGATTATTGGTATGAGAGTAGAGGAATATTGGAATCTTCTTCTTCTTCGTGTCGCTGTCTCGACTGTATTTTAAATCTTGTTTTCCCAAAACTTAGCCACTTCCACGGCGTTGTCGATGGCAGCGCAGAGGTCACTTTGACTGCATGTTTTGAGACACAGAGGGCAGTAATATTGGAATGGCAGTAAAGGACTATTAGTATGAGAGTAGAGGATTATTGGAATGGCAGTAGAGGATGGAATGGCAGTAGAGGATTATTGGAATGGCAGTAGAGGATTATTGGTATGAGAGTTGAGGATTATTGGAATGGCAATAGAGGATTATTGGAATGGCAGTAGAGGATTATTGGAATAGCAGTACAGGATTATTGGTATGAGAGTAGAGGATTATTGGAATGGCAGTAGAGGATTATTGGAATGGCAGTAGAGAAGTATTGATATGAGAGTAGAGGATTATTGGAATGGCAGTAGAGGATTATTGGAATGGCAGTAGAGAAGTATTGATATGAGAGTAGAGGATTATTGGAATGGCAGTAGAGGATTATTGGAATGGCAGTAGAGGATTATTGGAATGGCAGTAGAGGATTATTGGTATGAGAGTAGAGGAATATTGGTATGAGGAGAGGAATGGTACAGTATTTTTATCTCACGAAGCGACACGCGCTTTATTTGTGTTTACCAAGTGTACAAACGCGCTGTGAATGTGTGCGTGAAGAACTGAAGACGACTAGCATAACACACGCACTTCCAACTTCGCCATTGTCTTGGGCCCAGCGCACACCGGCCTGGGACGGTACCGAGAGCTCCTGCGCTTGTATACACACACCTTCACGGCTCGTTTGTACACATGGTAACCACAAGTAAAGCGCGCGCCGCTTCGTGAGATAAGAGAGTAGAGATATGACAGTATTATTGGAATTTGAGTAGAGGATCGTTGGTATAGGAGTTCTAAGTCTACCATACATTAAACGATATTTAAAAAAAACAGTTATAGAATTTCGATGTTATTTATTACAAAGAGACAGTTCATTCCACACAAAATACTGTTTTACAAAAGATAATTTAGTACTTAATATTTGGTAGTTTCAATTGTGCATAGTGAAAATCTCGAATATTCAATTTTATTGCATTTCTAGCCCAAAAATACACAAACGTTTCGACACTTTTGCTTATTTTGTAGAAATGGTATGATGGAGAAAATTCCTGATCGTGGCATTTTTAAGAGGCTTATAACATACAGCACCACCGCACCAGTCCCTCTCACAAATACCCACATCTCGTGTTGAGGAACTCGTAACATTACTTATCACCAAACTATCAGACAGCAAGCAGTTGTTTATTTTTCCTACGAGATTAATTTACTAGGCACATCCACATCTTCTCACGCCTCATACAGAAACTACAGAACGCAACCTTCTATATCCTAACATAATTCGTTTGCATCGTTTACGTTCATAAACGGCAATTCTGGTAAATAAAAACGTTCAAAATTTAGTCGCACTCTCATCTCGGCAACAATCAATGTGAAAAGCTTGACAAAAAAATGTAGGGAAATTAAGACGTATTTTAGACAGATTGAGACTGAGATCAGACTGTGAAAGTTCTTAAAATTACGAGAATTGCCCCTCTGGTCATACACGAAAGCTGGTCACTGATTCATACTTTCTATAAAATAACGGATACATTAGTTTATGTATGTGTATGTTTTCGTCGCGGCGTATGCGTATCTAATGTTTCTATGTAGCTATGCTATGCCGTTCTGTCAGTGGGCACAGGGCCATATGTAAGATGTAGTATGTACCATCAACATCTTGATCTTTTTATCAGTTTGATCTAATACCACATAAGCTGGTAGCACAACAATTAACTATTTTAATAAATAAGTCTTATCTTTAATCTAGGATAACGTAACGTAATATATTTTCAAATACAGTCAGCTTCAAAAGTAATTGATACAGGCAAAGTTGTTATAATGTTAATCATTATTGTCATTTCCATAATAATTTAAGTTTAGCTAAATAATGATTATTCTCTTGATAATATACACTGATAATATATATTTTGATGAACTTCTGATAGTAAATAAACTAACTAAACCTATAAAATATAAAAGAAAGTCGTGTTAGTTACACTATTTATAACTGAAGAACGGCTGAACCGATTTGGCTGAAAATAGGTGGGGAGGTAGCTTAGATCCAGGAGACGGACATAGGATACTTTTTATGCGTTCTTTTTTTTTAATACTTGTGTTTACTTATAGGATAGGAATAGGGTAGGAGTAGTGTAGGAGTAGGTTAGGAGTAGGGTAGAAGTAGGGTAGGAGTCGTAGGAGTAGGGTAGGAGTAGTGTAGGAGTAGGGTATAAGTAGGGTAGGGTAAGGAGTGAGACACCACGCGAACGAAGTAGTGCCGGGCAGCTTGAAATAATTTATATGGCAAAACAACGTTTGCCGGGTCAGCTAGTATGAAAATAAAAATACAATATCCTAACCTAACCAAAACTATTAACGAAATCAAATATGGCGTCATCGTATGGAAATTGGTTGTTCAAACTAATTCGAGTGTTCAACTCCTATTAATTCACTGGAACTGACTGAGAACACTGACAGGTTTGAGAGTTTTTTGTTAATGAATATGATCTTATTATTGTAACAGTAATTGTTTAGTAATCAGTTAGTATAATCGATATAGTGTTAAATAAATGTAAAGTACGGCCGCACCGTGTGGTGTGCTCCCCAAAGTGTAAAGTACGGCCGCCCGGTGTGGTGTGCTCCCCAAAACACCCTCTGCACCCCAAAAAATGCAGCCCTAGCGACCTCTGCGCTGCCAACAACGATGCTGCGAAAATAGCTAAAGTTTTGGCCAATAAACTTTAATAAACGGTCGTGCCATCGTCACCACGAAGTAGAAAAGTACAATAAATACGAGCCTGCCAGTTTCCTCCCGTGTATCAATAATACAACTATGGCAATCATATATTTTTGAGGCTGACTGTACTTTTATTCAATAGAACTTGAATAAGACGGGAATTCCATATTCCTTCATTAAAATACGAGGTCAAATTAGAGAGAGCAGGCGAAGCTCCGCAGGCGTGAAAGGGTATCCATCTAAACTTGACAAAAAAAAAAAGGTTCTTATGATGAATTTTTGTGTAGTTACTTGAAGAACGAGTTGAGAAAGTAAGTTTGTTGAAATATCGATAGCCACCACGATGTTGAGGTACCACAAAAAAAAAACAGATTTTTTAAACTGTTATTTCAGGTACCTAACTTATCTTTTGGGGTCAACGTAGGTAACGTTGACCCCAAAAAATAACATAAAACATTTTGTTTTTTTCATTATTCTAGATATCATATCACGTCTGCAGTTTCGCTAGCTATTTTTATTTGACCTTGTATATTAGCTATGATTACATATATTTCTTAATCCTAATTATATCATAATAGTTCTAATATACTAAACATTAAAATATGTTCTAAATATTCCAACGCAATTCAATCTCTCGCTGAATCATTTAACAAACAACAAATAATTATATATATGTAAAATAACATAGTTTTCAATCTACAGGAATGTGTCAACTTATTGCTTATAAACTAAGGCCCACTTGCACCACAAATCACTAAATGTAACTAAGTTTAACACTAAACGTATTTAATACGCTCTGTTTCAGTCAATTGTTTGAAGATGACAGAAACAAAATTATGTTTTAAATATCTTTAGCGGTAAAAGCATTTAGTAACTTTTAGTGCAAGTGGACCTTTCAACTATTAACTTTCAGCTATTAAGATGCTCTTCCAAAGGCGACCGCAACCGCAACCGCAAACTACAAGCGGCAACGTCGCCCAATCGCAATGACAGCCCGCAGCGTCAGTCCGTAAACCGCTGCGGATTTAATCCCAAACGGAACAGCAGCGGAACTTCGCTTCTTCAGGTTCGCGATAGTCATTTGTCTAACAAACAAATACATCTGTCAAGCCGGATTTACATTACGAAACTAGTTACGCAAACTTCATAATGTAAATCCGGCTTTAGTGACAGCCAGTGATGGCAATACTGGTTTGCGGTCTGCGGTCATCATTCGACCACTTCGTCAGACAGCAACTTCGCCAACTACGGCAGCGTTTCTCTTGTGTCGCTGCGCTGTCGTTGCGACTGGGCCGGAACGGCGACGCTGCTTGCTTTTGCGGTCGCCTTCAAAGAGCACCTTAAAGCCTGTTTTCAACAAGTATGCAATAGCATTGATTGGTAACACAAGGCACACACAAACTACAAGCAGCAAGCTTGCAGACCAGCCTCAGGTTCAAATCCGCTAATATTCATATTTGGCTTACCACCCCTCGTCGGTTCGGAAGATAGATAGAACTAACCTATTCAGTCATGACTTGAGGCTCATTCGTTATAGTTATAGAATAGGTATTTATTTTACAAATATGGGTAATACATAATAGGCGTTATGATACATTGAAGCTCAGGCACATATACAGATGTGTCTCTATAACTGTAACCAAGGAGTCTTCAAGTCACAACCAAATAGGTTATGTTAGGTTACAAAGCATGCTATAATTGCTGTTGATAACCGATGTTAAAATGGCATTGTAACCTAATATAACCTGGTAAATAGATAAGTATTACAGACAATCTATTAACATTATTAATATGTATGTACAGCCTGACTAGTTAACCAAGGATCATACTGAATGATATGTAACAAATAACAATTCCTATACACAGTAATGAATTAATTGAAACTTCGTAAAGTGAAGGCACACTTGCACTAGCGACTGCATCGGGTACTGAGGCAAGGCAGGGAGGTAACATCCGTATCCCGCGAACAAAAGAGGCTAAAATGCAAGTGTCAACAATATTTATTTAATAGGTTTATTCTGAATGAGAATCAAATATTGATTCTTTTAACCTTCTAATATGTCCCTGGTTTAACAAATCCGCCTATCTATGTATATTGTAAAAATATAATTAACTAATTTAACAAATAGCTATGCCCATTCTGATGATCACTAACTGAACTTAAAATATGTTATTAGAGAGAATTTGTCTAGTTGTTAAGTAGTTATTTTAATAGGTCGCTATTCATTTTTATAGGAAGGACAAGAGTGTCTTGAAACTTACAAGTTTTTGTCGGTTTGCAAAGGAATATGGAGTGTTTACTTATTAAAAAAACAAGTTCTAAAAGCCTTCCTTATCATGCAAAGTTCAGTTCACGAACAAGAGAATGAACAATCTTTAATTCAACTATTAACAAATAAACTTACATTATATTACCATGCTAATATTATTGCAAACAATTAGCATAATAATAGGGCAACCTTTTATATTCAGTTTCGATCTCCAAATAAACAATCCATGAGGTTTGATTGTTATTTGGTATACAGTAAACTATATAGATATATACTGCCATAGCGTAATCAATCATGTTTCAGTCAAGGGGGTGTGCTCCGAAGAGCGAGGCTGAGCGTTACTTGAGATACAATTTATAGAGCATCAAGGACCGGCAAGTGTCGCGATCTTGTTCCATCAGGAAGATCATGTCGCGCAAGTTGATGCGCTTGAGTCGCGTGCGCAACGCCATCTGGCTGCGCCCAGTCTGTAACAATCATACGAACATTATCATGCATTCTGCAACGTATTGACAAAACAAATTGGCAGAGGTTAGTTCCGATGTTGGCCGAAGAACCTTCCCAGGTTCCAGGTCTTCATGCGAACGTGCTGAAGGCACGGTGTCTAAAGAGTACCGCTTTAACGATGATAAAAATAAGACTATTACAGCTGTTTTTTTGTAACATCACATAAAAACTATTTATCAGTTGTACCACACAAAAACTTCATCCGTAATTACAATTATAAAGGGTGTCTCAGTAAGAGTGCACTTTTTCATTTTAAAATAAAAGCATGTATTTTAAGAGAGAGTTGTGATATTTTTAATGGATTGTAAAGAAGACATGTTCCGATTAAGTATAGAATAAAATATCCGGCAAATGGCCCCCACGGCTCTGATGACAGGCCATTACTCTTTTCATGAAATTTTCCATGACTTTTACACAGAGATGTGGCTGTATCTCACCGATGACCCGTTGGATCTCTGATTTGAGCTCAGGAATTGTATCTGGTTTATTCGCATAAACCCGACATGTCACAAAACCCCAAAGAAAAAAATCGCACTGCGTTAAATCGCACGATCTTGGTGGCCAGTTGACATCAGAATTTCATGAGATAATGTGTTCTGGAAATCGTTGCTGCAATAAGTCGATTGTTCATGCGCGGTGTGGCAGGTGGCGCTGTCCTGCTGAAACCAAATATTGTCCAGATCCATGCCATCCTGTTGAGGCCACAAGAACTCGGTTATCATATTCCTGTAACGAATGCCGTTCACAGTCACTGCAATTTCGGCCTCATCATCAAAAAGTAAGGCCCAATCACGCCGCCTGACCAAAATCCGCACCAGACAGTTGCTCGTTGTGGGTGCATTTGGTTATCATGGATTGCATGAGGATTTTCTGAACCCCAAATTCGTCAATTTTGTGTATTTACGTAGCCATTCAAATGGAAATGCGCTTTTTCGGAGAAGATGACTTTTTTTGAAAAATTGGCATCGACTTCATTTGCTCCATTGTAATGAGTTTTCACAATTGTAACGCGTTGTTCTTTCCAAAACCGCTCCATTTTTAATAATCGGAATAAACATAGGTGACAGCTGTCAAATTTCAGAGTCCCCACTTGCACGAAGAAAAAAATATCCTAAATTTAAAAAGTGCACTCTTACTGAGACACCCTTTACTTAATAGGACACAGTTAAGTATTCCTGGCCAACTGTTTCAACAAGACTTGTTCAATAAAATTGCATAAATTATAAAACAAAAATACGTACA
This sequence comes from Mesoligia furuncula, assembly GCA_916614155.1. Taxonomy (NCBI): domain Eukaryota; kingdom Metazoa; phylum Arthropoda; class Insecta; order Lepidoptera; family Noctuidae; genus Mesoligia; species Mesoligia furuncula. Next base: position 39,620,798 of record OU744790.1, read on the forward strand.
GATCCTGAGGGAGTGCTGTGTCCAGAGTTGGTGGATATGGAATCTCCGGAGCCACCGGGCATGTCCAGCCTGGCCTTCTTGCGGGGTCCGATGGCCTGCAGCGCCGTCAAGTTGGCCTCGCGCTGCCTCAGCTCCTCCAGCTCGGCTCGCTGCATCTCTTTGGCCTTGGCCTTTAGTTTGGCCTGCTCCGGGTCCTCATTCTTGGACCTGGACTTAGCAGCTCGCAGTAGCATCTCCCTCTCGGAATCCTCGCGCCGCTTCTTGTCCACACGGTCGAGCTCCTCCAAGAACTTGAGTTGACCTTTCACGTCTTGTGTCACTTCATAGCGGTTGTCAGACTGTGGGAAGTAAAAAGTATTTGTGTATTGCGGTAAAAAAAAGCAGCGCAACAGCGGGAAATAACAAGCATTTTAAGAAAGGATCGTGTTCATTTGCGTACTATTAATAATAGTTCTTATCTACTCTCATATAACATAAAGTTCTAATTATGAAATTTAAATATATAATATCTTAACGATACGACTTTATTGACGTGCAACATAATAAAATTAAAAAGCTATATTATAAAAAAAATTGATTACGCATACGACGAAATAAATTTCAAAGATATGGAAATCGCAAAAAGAAATTAACGCAAACATTTGCAAGGCTGCAGTGCACACTACACAGTTGTAGGGCCGCACAGCATCGAAGTAGCAGGCTCGCAGGGCCGCACAGCATACGAGTCGCGTACTGACAACTATATTATGCGCAAGTATTTCTTGTCCTGGGTTCAATTCCTAGGCAACGTGTTATTGAGCTTTTCTATCACGAATTTCTCAGTAGCCAGTGTAGCCACCCGGAGTCTGCATTTGTGCCCGCATAACATAACACATAATCAGCCTATACTGTTCCCACTGCTGGGATACAGGCCTCTCTGTGAACGGGTATGGGTCATAATCCACCACGCGAGCCCAGTGCGGGTTGGTAGATGTCACGTCATGTGTTCGAATTTTTAGTTCTAGGACATGCCGGTTTCCTCAAGATGTTTTCCTTCACCATTCATTGTTTTTGAGAGTGGTGAATGGTGATGAAACGAATTACACAAAGTAAAGCGCCTGTCTGGGTCCGACCCGCGACCTACAGCTCGAAAGTCGGGTCCGTTACCATTGGGCCACCACAGCTCTCGTTTGTGATTCACATAAGTGCCCGGTTGATGGCATTAGGCTCGCCCACCTATTACATGGGAATTTAACACAACTGGCGAAATGTATTTGGACTATAGGTACACGTCTGCCTTTGGAGAAACAGGCGTGATGTGTTGTTATTGTTTTATAATATCAGCTCTCCTCACAAAAATCGTTTAATCCATCTCGCCATCTTCGCATGGGCCTTCTAACACCATAAAAAACGAGTAAGTATACTTTACGTAAAATTCAATTACCTTTATGATCATATCAATCCTGTGCTGCGCGATGGTAGCCAGCTTCTCCACGAGGGTCTTGAGTCGTTCTTGCACCGCGTGGCTCATGAGATTAGCCACTTCAGGTGCGGATTCCTCCATGCTGTGCTTGGATGTTATCACTTTGAGGCGCGCCTGCATCAAGCTCGTCGGCACCAGGAATTCCTCTTTACATGACCTGCAAACAGACTAGCATTTGAAGAAATGTGGCAAGAACTAAGAATTTAAGAGTCAGCTCAAATTGCAAGCCGATACAAACAACGACTGTAAGAGTCTCACCTGATCTGCGTCCCAATCATTTCCGTGGATCCAAGGATTCTCTGCGATTCTTCGGCCAAGTTGACGCCACCCATGGCAGCCACGTCGTTGATGTCGTCATCGCCCGCCATCTTGTCATCGACGAACGGTTGGGAGAACTGTCCTGAAGACTTCTTCTCCTTGTCCTTGAGCAGGGACTTGCCGGGTGTGAGGACGGTGGAGAGGGCGGCGGAGGCGACGGTAGAACGCGGGAAGTTGGCTTTGCTGTTCACCGTCATGGCCTTGCCCACCTTGTTCACGTTGATCTTCGTGTGCAGCGGGATGTTCTGCAGTACTGCTATTGTGCCGCCACTCTTCTGAGCCGGCTTCTAGTACAAGCGCATGTGATTACACAAACATTCAAGTTTCAAACAAACTGTTTAGATACGCACACCTAACTCTAATATACAAAACATTTTGAATCGATTAAGTATACTACTGTGGTGTAGATAAGTTAAGTTGAGCGTGTTCGTATCCAAACAGGCGTATACAAAGAGAACTACCTCCGAACTGACAAGACACATGTAAAATAAAAGTAGAGACAGTGCTTGGGAAGGATTCATATTGAACACAAATATATATTTACATACATCAAGGAACAAGTCGACACGAGAGAACTGTCACATGGAGGAGACAGCTTCACGACATGTGACGCGTGACGACACCTCAGGACTGGCAGCGTCAGTCCAGTTCAGGTCGAGGTGGCGTTAGACATAGCCAAGCTTTTACTTAGGCAGTTTTACTGCAGGCTTGGCCCGTTTTATTATGAGAGAACTGTACTGAACTGTTAAATTAATCTTGTGTTGTTACTTTGGTGCGGTTGCGAAGACTCTTCACTTTTTTACGTTATTTGCTTGTCACTTCGTTATAAATTAAGATAATATTCAAGGAAATTATTATCTCGTGTCATAGTTTCTTGAAACGGCATGCAAATAGAATAGTTTAGATCCATGCATTGATTAGTACACAGAAATACAAAAAATATTATATTTAATGGCAGTAACTTACTTCGGTCTACTGCTAGTGCAAAGCGATAAAGAAATGCTGGAGGGCCGGCTACATAATATTAGTATCTTAATCTCATGTGCGAGAGACACTACATCCAGATCTCTAGTTTTGTTCGTGATGATTTTGAAAAAAAAAAACTGAAATTGGGGAGTCTCCTTTGAAACGGAAAACGTGTATTAATAACAAGCTTCAACTTTTTTTATATTTCCATACGTAATATAGGTGGCAGTGGACACTAGTTGTTGTGGCAGCCTTATTTGGTCAAATCCAATTAACATTCTTGGACTTTAACTGACTACTCCTACAATATTTGTTCTGCTCTTATGCAATTCACAGAACAGTTGCTATTGCTTCAGCGAAGTGTCTGAGTTGATTCACAGAACCGAGTCCTGTGATTGATGCTATCATTGTGGTGATGATATCTCTACCACAAAAGCCAGTAATCAAGAGTTGAAAAGCCACAAGAACAACAAACCAATGTGATGTCAAACACTCACATTGTCTTTTCAAAAGGGGACGTATAGGAGGCATATTTTTACCATTATAGTAAAACAGTAATTTATGCACGAGGTGATGTTAAAAGTATGTCCTATCAGAAGTTTTTTTTTTGTATTTTTTCAAGTACTCTTGGTCTCTCTTTAATATACTTAATAAAAAACACTTACTTAAATGAATACACATATAATTTAAGTGGAAAATATTCCATCAAAGGATAAGCTGGGAACGACGGATGAAACGGAATGGATCTAGCGCACTATTGGTACGAAGACACGAAGCATGGGGCACGGTACTACTGAGGGCTGCCATCTTACTGGCTACACAAGTCTTATCGTCACTTACGACAGAAACAGACTAACAAAAGCATCTAAATCATGCTGCACAGGTGGACTGTACTGTTGCTGATAACTCAAGACACCTATGGAATAAATAAGACATAATTTTGTGGCACTTAGAGACGTAATTAATGCCAATTAAAAAGCCGAATGTATGAGTCGATGGCAGATGGCAGCCCTTGTGTTGAGACGAACAAACCTGCGCAGACGTGGAGGTAGACGGCGCAGGTACAACGGTAAGCGACATAGTGCTGGAGCTGACGAGGGGGCTCGACAGTGCTAGAGGTAACACCGGCGGCAGGAGAGGCGTCAGAGTGGGGCTCGAGCTATCCTCGTCGCGCTGACCCAACACCACCCAAATAACCCATTAGTTACACACAACACAATACATCAACAACTAACCACCGTTACACTCTCTATATAATATATATTTGATCTGGTGCAGTTGCCAAGTTATCTGTGCGTCTCCGCTAGCCGTCGTCAGAGGAAGACTAAAAGCGTTAAGGTTCCAACATCAGTGAGGCTTTTGTCTTGTGTCAAGCTGCACTAATCACAAGTGCGAGTCTTGATTCTCTTTACATTACATCAGAGACAGCATGGCAAGTGACGCTTAAATACGAATATTTCAAATAAGCGAATAACATAAAACTAAGTATGAAAACGAACAAAAAATAAAGAAGACTGGGAGAGTTGACCCAATAAGTGTACACAAGTTTTTAATGGTTGTAGTGAATTTTGTTGACTTTTTGGTAATTTTACAGTGTGGTATTTTAAAACTTTTAATGTACCAAACTACTGCTATCTATGTATTTGTGATTTTTATTTTGGGACTTGGTGCCTTAATGAATACAATTTATTATTAATATTAAAACACAAGTTATATTGTAGATAGTGATGAGTACACTGTCTATTTATTATTTGACTCTCGCGTGCCATTACATGGAGTTATGTTAATGTAGTATGTTCACATTGGATGTTAAACAAGCAAAGCAAGTTTTTGATTAGTACCTACTCAATAGTGAATGTGGGCATAATATCATCATTCTAAAGCTGTTCTCGTTCAAAGTTAAATATTTCTGAAAGTTTCATTGTAGGGGCGAATGCTGGATTCCCAGGTGGAGTGTGTTTGATTTGTGCCCGGTTTATGGAAAGAGTGGGAACAAGACTTTAACATAACTGCCGAAACGATGGTTTGCTGTTCACTTCAGCCTACTCTACTTATGTATCATCATCATCACTCTCCTTACCCCAATTTATTTGGGGTCGGCGCAACGTGGCTTGTTCTTCCACACTTCTCTATTAGCCGTCTATTTATATACTCACTTATAAATAAATGAATTAAAATTGATCCCACATAATTTTATTAAGGAAAATGAATTACAGTGTAATAACAATTACACTACAAGTGCAGACTGATTCATTAGCTATCCAAAGGAGTAAAAAAATGAAAGAAAAACAAAACTGATAGTTAATAAAAATAAAGAAAAAATCAATACTCAAAGTAGGTTAAAAGACAACTGAAAAAAAGTGTTAGTCAACATGAAATTCAGATATAAAAGTAATCTTGAACATAATACATGAAATGGAACAACTCAACAATACAAAAGTAATAGAAACAATTTTTTTTCCGTCATTACCAGAACAAGATTGCTTTTAATCTGACCATCACCCTCAAATCACATCACAATTCACACTACAACTTCTTCACACATAAGTGTAGCGACACACCTGCTGAAATTACGTCGCCGCAGCTCGGTGGCTAAATGTAACCCGTACCACACTTTCAAACACAATCTCAATCAGTTTGAAGGGTATTGCTAACCCCTCACTTCAAAGTTCGAAAAATTTGTCTCAACAAAGTAAATAACGCAAAGAATGTTGATGAACTGTCAAAATAAAAGCCATTGCTACTGTTAGCGTGTTACCCAATTACCCCGCGGGTTCCGGGTAAAAGATATCCAGTGCACTTCAACGTATTTGGTTGCTATGACACACTCCGTCGAGAACTCCGCGTCGTAATTCCTGTACAACATTATTTTTAGTATATGCGAAACCCGAAACACGTGTCTAGTATTTTTATGTAAAGAATCTATGTACAAAATTTCAAAACTGTATCACGAAAAATCACAAAGTTATAAGCTTGTTAATTTACCTGTTTGTCCGTACAAAAACATGCTCACCCGCGCCGCTCGCGCCGCGCCGTCTTGCGCTCATTGATAATAGTACCTAGGTACCTAACCGTTCGGCGCGGAGAATGGATAGCCTACCTCGGTGACCAACTTTTAACCCTTTTTAAATATGTTTGGGACAAAATATAACATGGGGTAAAAAATACTGGAATCGATTCAGTTACTTATTCTGAACAAACTACACACATCAAAAGTGTCTAGGGATCAAGCATTTTTATGCGGATTTCTTGAGATTGAGATGTGGCTTTGTAATAAATTTATGATTTTATAAATTTATATGGATCCTTTTTGGTGCATTTCATAATTTGAATCAGGAACTGTGAATCAAATTCGAGTAAAAGATGAAAATCAGCTGTCAATATTTTCCCTATAAAAACATACAACGCATTGAAGACATTATTAGTGCTACTGTTTCCCTACTACTGATTAAAACCAACGTTATTATGGAGCGGCGACGTCATTTAAGCAGGGAAGAAATGCTCAGAGCCGTGGGAATGATAGAAGCTGGTTCCCGGCAACGTACTGTGGCTTTAGCTCTGAATACAAGTCAGAGTGTTATCAGTCGACTTTGGACACGTTACCGAAGCACTGGTACCGTGGCTGAGCGCCATGGAGGACGGTATCGCTGCACCACACGGAGACAAGACCGATACATTCAAATCTTAACTCGAAGAGCTCCAACAATAACCGCCATGATGTTAGCCGTGAGGCTTCATCACTCTTCAGGGAACTTAATTAGCGACCAAACAGTCAGAAACCGCTTGCATGAAGTGAACCTTCATTCCCGAAGACCGCTACGGGTACCACCTATAGCAATGCACAATCGTAGGATTCGATATCAATGGGCTCTTGAACACAGAAATTGGGCAGAAGAACAATGGCGTTTCGTGTGCTTTTCTGATGAGTCTCGTTTTGGTATGAGACCGGATACAAGACGTATACGACACTGGAGAACCCCTGGACGCCAACAGCGATTAAAATCCTGCCAGGAAGTCCATCCTTATAGTGGTGGAACCATCATGGTATGGGCGGGTATTTGGATCGGCGGAAGAACTGAGTTGATTTGGATCAGAGGCAACCTCAACGCTCAAATTTATGCTGAGACGATTGTATCAGACGTCATCGTTCCTCTACAAGTGCAAATCGGTCCCTTATTTCAGTTAATGCATGATAATGCACGACCGCACACCGCAAGAGTTGTAAGACAGACTCTCGCCGCAGCTAACATCAATGTCCTGCCCTGGCCTGCTCAGTCGCCAGACTTGAACCCGATTGAGCATGCATGGGATATGCTACAGAGAAGAGCTCTGCCGAATATGGAGGGTATCCAGTCGCAAGAAGACCTTTTTTTGTTGTTGCAACGAACATGGGCGGCCATTCCACAGCGTGATTTGGATGAACTCATTTTGAGTATGCCAAACCGATGTTCTTGTGTTGTTAGTGTTCGCGGTAGAAACACGGATTATTAATTGTTTAAGTTACCCAATAAAATTTTAAAGAAAACTATTATTTCAGTCTTTTTTTCGAACTTTTGTGTTAGTGGTTCAAATGTCAAAAATCCCTTTATTAGGAAAATGGCAAATTTCTTTATTAATGCAAAGGTGACTTGGTTTATCGTTACTGTGACAAACGAAAACACTTTATTTGATGAATCCTTAAAGAAAATTTTAATTAATATCAATCAGGAGAAAAGTTATTGCAAAAATATATGTTGATCCCTAGACACTTTTGATGTGTGTATATTCAGGTTTCGCATATACTAAAAATAACGTTGTATAAAGTGCAAGGGACGCGTTTGTTGTCGAGCTTCCGCTAGACCGATTTATCCGCTTACGACAAACCTGTTTTGTTCCTGCTGTATAAAAAGCAGTGTAGGCGGCGCAAGTCCGCCGAACTTCCGGCACGTATTTTCCGTAAACATGTCACTACACTTAAACCCGAAAGCATTGATTTATTTACAAGTCTGTTTTAGATGCTGGTTATATATATATTCCCGAAGACAAGCAAGACTCCCACCCATATTAATAATGACATCTTATGTGTATCATCAAAAGCAAGTAAACGATTTCTATTTCTATTGTTTGTTAAACTTTCAAACCTAGTCTGAGTTATATTATCATTACCTACGTGTAGGTGTAGTGAAAGATAAGAAAGTAGCTCATAAAATAATGTTGCCTTTTCTTGGGAAGAACCCTATGTTCCCAAATTAACAAACAATCTCAAACAAAATTGTTAGTATCAAAATACAATAAAATGATGGTGTGTAACCTACCATTTGTATGTTGGAAGTGGTGGCCATGACGGGTTGCACCGGCGCCGGGATGGTAGAGAACGCGATGTGCGGCGCGGGAGGGTTGATGCCTTCGATCACCAGCTCCTTCGTCACCAGCGACTGTCGCAGCAGCGGCAGACTTTTCTATGAAAAAAAAAAAACAAAAAAATATAACATCCTTTAAAAATAGTAGCAGCCGGCACGAGGCTAAATATCCGCCTGGTTGCTGGCGGCACTAGGTTCAACCGTTATTACAAACTAGCGAAATGTGGGTTGTACATACACCTCTATCTATCCTTTCGAGTAATACAGGCAGGATGATTTTATGTCAATCACTAGTTATGTTGTAAGGAGTATGTGAGAACAGTATCAGATGGCATTCTACTAAATATAGCTTTTTTTCTTTTTCAGTTCGGCCTCCCTCGTGCCGAAACATAAGTTAAGCTGAGTGAGAGCACTATTCCAAAATAGTATGATGTTATGTCTGCTGCGGAAATGATAACCTTAAAACTCAGATTTTGTAAGTCAACTGTACACTATTTCTCTGTATTTATATTGGAATTGTCGAAAAAGCAGGAACGGTTAATTATTACAGCTTAGTGCACACAAAACTACACCCAAATTAATATAGTGGTACGAGCTTTATATTCACAGTGTTGGATTTTTCAGAGTCAGTATAAGTTTCATAATTGAATGTTTGTCAATGTCAATTATCTCCACCAGTCAAACTCTGTGAACAACAGCTTCCGCACAACAACTTTAAGTACTTGGGAATACACCTTGACTGAAGACTGACATGGAGATACTATATATGAGACTTAAACGGCCTTATTACAAAACAAGATTTATCTTTAGACCAAGGTTTAAACCATCCAGCTATTTTTAAATTTCGAACTATAATCCGACGAAGCTAAAGTTCTTATTACAAAAACTGACGTTAAACCCGAGTCTAAGTTGTCAATTTTGCATTAAGAACTTTACAGTTGTCAGAATAAAGTTCAATATTTAAAAATGGCTCGACGGTTTAAACCTGGGTCTAAAGATAAACCTTGTTTTATAATAAGGCCGAAAGAGTCTAGAGGGATTCGCTCAACATAAGGTATCGGGGGCTGTACCTCAATAACCTACAATGCACTACCTACACCTATTAAACTGGGTAATTTTTTTTTCTTTCTTACATTACACTCAATTCGGCAACACATGTGCTCATAGTCAACAGGTTGATGGAAAGATAAGAAAAAACAAAATATCTTTTGTAAATCTAAATGTGGAATTCACAAGGACAGCGTATTCCTATTCTATTATTTCCAAGCATGTTGAAAATGATTATTTGATGATCCAAAGAATTCTCGTTACCATAGTTACTGGCTCAGAAACAAACACCATTAATTAATAATGAGAATGTAACTAACTTTAAAAAAAAAAAAATATATATAACATCCTTTAAAAATAGCAGCAGCCGGCACGATCTAAATATCCGCCTGGTTGCTGGCGGCACTAGGTTCAACCGTTATTACAAACTAGCGAAATGTGGGTTGTACATACACCTCTATCTATTCTTTCGAGTAATACAGGCAGGATGATTTTATGTCAATCACTAGTTATGTTGTAAGGAGTATGTGAGAACAGTATCAGATGGCATTCTACTAAATATAGCTTTTTTTCTTTTTCAGTTCGGCCTCCCTCGTGCCGAAACATAAGTTAAGCTGATGAGAGCACTATTCCAAAATAGTTTGATGTTATGTCTGCTGCGGAAATGATAACCTTAAAACTCAGATTTTGTAAGTCAACTGTACACCATTTCTCTGTATTTATATTGGAATTGTCGAAAAAGCAGGAACGGTTAATTATTACAGCTTAGTGCACACAAAACTACACCCAAATTAATATAGTGGTACGAGCTTTATATTCACAGTGTTGGATTTTTCAGAGTCAGTATAAGTTTCATAATTGAATGTTTGTCAATGTCAATTATCTCCACCAGTCAAACTCTGTGAACAACAGCTTCCGCACAACAACTTTAAGTACTTGGGAATACACCTTGACTGAAGACTGACATGGAGATACTATATATAAGACTTAAAAGAGTCTAGAGGGATTCGCTCAACATAAGGTATCGGGGGTTGTACCTCAATAACCTACAATGCACTACCTACACCTATTAAACTGGGTAATTTTTTTTTCTTTCTTACATTACACTCAATTCGGCAACACATGTGCTCATAGTCAACAGGTTGATGGAAAGAGTGAAAAAACAAAATATCTTATGTAAATCTAAATGTGGAATTCACAAGGACAGCATATTCCTATTCTATTATTTCCAAGCATGTTGAAAATGATTATTTGATGATCCAAAGAATACTCGTTACCATAGTTACTGGCTCAGAAACAAACACCATAATTAATAATGAGAATGTAACTAACTTTTAAGAAACCGATGAGGCATGGTTGTGGGCTTGCATTGAGGAGGCGTTCCAGCCTGTCACAGAACTCTTCAGGTTCCACCTGCGCATCAATCAGCTCCTGGATCAGATTCCGCACGTTCCTCTCTACAGAAGGTGGCTCCTTACTCGACAGGTCCAGGAGATTTGCCAAGAAGTTCCGGCATTTTTCTTTGGTATTGTCCGATGGCTTCTAATGAAAAAAAGAAAAATATTCATTATTCGGTCAGTGGGTCGTCTTATCAGAAGGAGATCATCAATTATATTAATATAAATGTGTCATTTTTATATAATAATATGTCTGCTGTGTTTCCACAATAGAACACTAAAGTGAATTTTACAAGTCTCAATTCAAACAAAGTTACTCGGAATCAAAATACAATTTTTCCAATTGAAGTCGTATTAATAAAGGCCAACAAATACATTTATATGTTAATTAGCTTATTTATAGGATATTTAACAAGATTCTAATGCACTGTGTCCACTAGCTAGCCACTAACTTCTGGGAGAGTGTCTAGAAGATACAGCATCCCTTACTATCTACTCTCACAAATTGCTGCAACAATCACCGAAAGTTTATGTTATCACCAGCAAAACAGTACCTAGTCACAGTTTTTTTTTTATTGCTAAATGGACCCGCTCTTGACCCCGATCACGCCTAATGAAAAGCGATAGATGATTTAATAAAAAAAAATTATAATTTATATGCAATTCACTTGATCCTAGTTAGGAATGCTACTATGGACATATCCATGAATCGAAGTCCATAAATGAATGAAGCCGAAACAAAAGATTAATATTTACCGCCATCATTGTAGAAATCCACATTGATGTATTTTTGAAACGATTGGCACTCTATATTTCAATTAATTACCATACTCAATAATTGGTAATTCTCCATGTTTTGATGGTTTCCAAATCGATAAGGTCATTTTGGCGCCTGCGTTATTAAGCCACCTGTCATGTTATTTTTCCTTACATGACGTATTGATTTGTAGGTTCCTTAACTACCATACGAAAAAAATAAAAATTACCTATGCAAATGGTAACTTTTTACTAATCTTGCATTGTAATGAATAGAAGATGAATGGCTAAATAGCTCAATATAATACTATACGTTATCAATATAAAAAGTACGATATCGAAACCAATAAAATTAATGATGCTGTTATCGTTTTTTAATGGAGTGCGCCGAATGCACTTCGCCGCCGTCGAGTGAAGCTTGTCCGCGAGACGCATGCGCGAAGACGAGGTGAATGAATCGAGGTGAGGCCGCTTTTTGTTTTGTTTATTGTGACGGGCACGTGCTTGCATTATTACAAAACATTTTTAAAAGAAACTTTTTAGGCTCCGATTCGATAACTGGATGCGAAATGAGAGTGAAATTTCAAGGACGCGTCACTTTTAAGCACATTTCGTTACACGAGTGAGAAGTAAGTAGATATAAAACTCAAATTCAAATTATAAATTTCAAATAGGTACATAAAAACCGCTTTTGAACGTCATCATTAAAAAAAGAAAATAGAACTGATTGTAGTTGCCCAGAGAGAGGCAACTGAAAAATTCAATTCTATTTTTTTTGTTAATCTCTCCTTTAAACATCTCTCACACTAAATCTCTCTTATTCTTTATTTATTGACTAGTTGTTGAAATTTCTTGTTAAGTAATATCCGCCGAAATCAAAAGTAAAGACGGAATCCCTTCATAAAAACACCATAGATGAACAAAAAAGTAATCTAACCTTTTCACCGCCACGGGCTTCAATAGAAGTTCCAAATTTTCCTATGGTCTATGGCATTAAGTCCGCCTCTGTACATTTGTGTGCTTGAAGTACTAATAAATAAATAAATTTTCGTGCTACCAGCGCCGCGATTTCATTAGAAGCTCTTCATTTTAACTATCTTTCAAAATAAATTTACTGTATTTAAAACCTTTGTTTCGTTTTATTATTTAATATAGTACTGTCTAATACCCTGTTCTATATTTTTCCACACAAAAGAATTTATTTATTTGTCTTAAAATCGGCAAAAAACAAAAACTCCGAATATTTTTAATGTCACCAGAACGCCAAGGACTTTATTTGGAGTCGGCAGTGATGTGACACGAAAGTTACAACTATTTTATTTCGCCCGTTAAAATATTTATAAATATTACTATCGAAAACAATTTGAGGTCCGGAAAATATGATCTTAGTTAACTACTTTATAACAAAGGGAAAATAGACGAATTTCGACCTTCATGTGGGTGCCGATTCGGAATTTAAATAGTTGTTAGCAATCCTTATCGATAATTATATTCCCATCTCTACAAAACAATTGGTTGTGCCGTTGTGCCCCGGGCGCCACGGACTATCATAGAAGTCGTTCTGTGACGTCATAAGCGTACGGCTGCCAAGGTGACATTGGCATAGTGAGCGCGCACGAATCCTTCTTTCACTTTGCTTGTAACAATACTATTTAATAAGTAAAATGTTTGGTGAGTCACAAACTAAGCCGTAAGCGTCCCTTGTGGCTCTGGAGTGCGAATTTAACAAAGTTGTAATGGCCTTACAGTTTGAGGAGATTATCATAAACAAGAGATAAGAGTTCAAATAAAATAAAACATTATACATATTTGTGAGATTCGATTCTGAATGCAAAATAAAAAAAAGTAAGAAAGAACATAGACCATAAGACCACATCCCTAATCAAAGTTGAATTTAACGTGCTCTGAGCGCCAAGGACTTGAAATGAAGTCAAAGAATGACGTCATGAAAGAAATAGAGATGTACCTCATTTCTTATAGCTCTAATGAGAGATTTTCTTTTTGAGTATTTAAAAAAAAACATAGTTTTCAAGAACTCTGTAGATGGCGTTGAAGTGACTAAGTTACTAGGTGCCAAACCCAAAATGCTTGGAAAATAAAACATTGCGTCATGTCACATATGCTCGTTGACTGACACTTTCGTTTGCTTTCGTTTTACGATCTCAAAATTACATCCAAGTCAAATAATCAAAATATGATGTGACGTTTCGTTCCTTGCAGTAACTTACCAAGTTCAGCGCTATCTATCCAGAGACTAGGGAAGAGTTAAAAAAGAAAATCCCTCATTGAGTTGTGTGTTTGTTTCTTTGATACTTATAATGTATACTGCTTTTTCTTATATATTTTATATTTGTTTTATGTCACAGTATCCCTAGGATACTGTGACATAAAACAAATATGGAAATATTTAATCAGTTTTTATTTATATTCGTAAAATTATAAATAAAACTTAACGCGTATAAATTTCATTATCGATATGACGATACCCTCATCACTACTGTTTACTATACATTTCGTTATACATTTTATAGCTTGGCGCCTGGCGAGGCATCGCTTTCTGTGTACGTTGGCGGTGAAAAGGCTAAAATATGAATGTCGACGTAACTACTTATTTTTACGGTCCGAGTTTGGAATTTTTATTGTACTAAGTAAAAATTCGAAAACGCGAATCTTTCTAGTCGACGAATTAAATGTGGCAATATTTTTATTACAAAAACTAACAATGTGAGCCAAATAATTAGGTAAATAAGTTTGAAATAATAAATACTATGGCAGTGATTTAGAAAATCCCAAATGCGAGCGTAAACAAGGGAGAAATTAACGGCGAGAACGCGCCCTTGACACACTTCGTCAAAATACAATGAATAGGGGCGAGACTAAAGATCTTTGACCCCAACCATCCCATCGATCGTGGCTCACGGTCACGGGGTTGTTCGAGTTCACCCTTCGTGCCTTATAGGTACTTCTATATAACAAAATACATAATATATGAAATACCGTTCGTTGACAAGCGCATCACTTGAGAGCGGCTGTACCGATTTGGCACTTTTTATTTTAAAATATTCGTAATAGTCCGAATTAGGTTTTTATGAAAAGAAAAATTGTACAGGTTGCAGGGAAAATTCGGGAAAACTGACAGTGCATTGCATGTTAGGGGAATTTTGTATGAATTATTAACCGACTTCTAAAAATTAAATTCTGTATTCGACCCATATGTATGTATGTCCGCGATTTTCTCAAAAACTAATGAAGCTTTGATAATTCTTTCATTGAATTTCGGAGAGGATAGCATCTGTTGGGTCAGCTATTGTTGTTACAGGTCAAATTACAGTTTTTTTTTATCATGTTATCTCTCGTCTCTCCGCAAGAGCGTCGAGCAAATCAATGGCATTGTGAAATTGTAACTAAACTTGCAGCATTCTGGATTAGGTTAAGGTCAAAAGAGAATTCCGCTATAGGTACACGATATTCACTAGCGAGTGTTCCTCAGTTCTTACTTGTTGCTTCGAGTGTGAGCCTCAGTTACACTGTAGAGTCTCAACTTGAATAATAAAACTTGCAGTGGACATGGTGCATAAAGTGATGTTTAGATTGGCATCAAAACTTGCAGAAAATGACTTCCGGCAAACAATTCTTCCTTAGAAAACTTGCGGAAATGAGGTTGCCGATATTGTTTATCGTTAGAGCTTCCGCAAGTTCTCTAAGTAAAAATTACTTGCGTGAGTAATAAATGATGGATCAACACATGTGCGACTAATAGACTTACAATATGCGTGGTGGAACTGGGCTGTTGTTGTATTGGCGGGGGTGTCCCCACGGCGACACTAGGGGCGGACGCTACCACGGGTGCCGCTATGGGCGGAGCCGGCATCTGCCCGGGCATGGGCCCCGGCGCCGCCACGCTCGTGGACACCGTCGCCACGCCAGGGTGCTGCGTGAATAGAGGCCACACACTTAATACGCCACAACGACACATATCTACGCATGCTAAGCAGGCCGTCACGAATGCGCTAAGCGTTCATTCTCAAGCAGTGGCAGGATAGGGATAAATTCAGGATGTTTTAATGTTTGGCGCAAAACATTTTATTTTTTTCCATAATCATTTTAACGAATATTTGTTTTTATATGAAATAGCCAAAGAGCTAGAATTAATAGGTACAAATATAAAATATTCAGACTTAAGGTCAATATAGCGAAAATTTGAAACAATATATTGGAATAAAAGCATTATAAAATTAATGGCCGCAGCAAAAAACGCAAGCGAGCGAAAGTTAGGCACGAATCGGCCGCGCAAGTCGCCCGGCTGTCCTGTTTGCGCCTAACACTAGAACTAAAGAGTTCGTAGGTAATTAGTATTAGATTATACACAATCATGACGAGTTTCCGATTAGATTCTTACCTTGTTAAAAACCTTAGAGCATGCACCTCCACCTTATGTTATATGCATGATTGAGACCGAAATTGGACAAACAAATGCAAACACATCTCCTCTATCAGGAGGTGCTAAAGTGAGTGCTGAACATTGTCCAATTTCTATGAGAGCGCGGGGTGAGTAGCGGAGTGGCTGTGCCTACTTACTGCCGGCACGGTCGACAGCCGGATGGTCTGCGCTTGCGGCGCCGTGAGAGTGCTGGCCGCGGGCGCGGGGCCCACCCTCAGGAGCTGGTATTGACCATTCTCAGTCTTTAACAACAAATGACCCTGCTGCCCCGGTTGTAGACTCTGCAGAGTTTGCAGCGTTATCTAAAAATTATAGCCTAGTTTCAATTTTATTCAAAGCCAGTTCAAATTTCTTTATAAAAATACAAAAATTAGCTTTCGTTCCAATAAATAAAATCTGAGAATATGATTCTAAAGCAGGTCATTTGTTAGATATAACACATTTAGTGGATTTAGTTATTAACATTTAATGTTTGTGTAACATTTATATTTATAAATTATAAAACCGAGTGTGGGATCACTGGAATTATGGGGTTAGCATGGTGGAAGCTTGTGTATACCACAGTCATTACTAAATTATAGTTAAAGCCCATTTAGCACAGATAAATTACATGGCACACTTTGGTACATTTAGATTGTTTTGTACACAATCAAGCATTGCAAGCCAACATTCCACTGCTCAGCATATGAAGTAATGGTTCACAGAGCCAATGGAACACTGGGGACTTCTTATCAATGAGTATCAAACATACTTGCTTGAGTTTATGTACTATCTAAGGCACTTCAAGCACCTTAAGTGATAACATTTTAGGGCCAATGATTGTATTTACACTGAAATTTGGAAGACATTAATTTATTAATCCCAAGCTTAGAGTTATATTTGCTCATAGTGCAACAACAGTTAATTGGTCTCTGCAAATTTATTATTATTTTGATACTTTACATAAGTTTTGAACACTTTAGGGTTTGGATTTTGGTGACTTTCAACAGACTATGATATTTCTTTGTAATGAATAAATGGAAGAAGAAGTAAAATAAAACGGTGTGTTTAGTAGATATTTATCAATTCCAAGCAATTAATTGAAACTAAGATTTTTTTAAACTAAAAGTTTGGTTTGCAACCTTGCCTTTATTATTAATGGCTCTAGTTGAGTTTAAATTTTCAATGAAAAAAATAAAGTAAATTGCAATAGGAAACAAAATTATCACAAATTGACTAAAACTCTGCGTTACAGATTTTTATAGTACACAGGAGAGTCAGGCCAAAGAAATGTCATAATTAAAAGATTCCATGATTATTAAAATTATCATGATTGTTACAGAATTTAAGTAAAGCTGAATACTCAATAATAATAAATTAATCAGAGCACAACAAATACATCAAGATAACTTGTAGTAGAGTCAATGAAATAAGAAACACTGACATACAGAACATTGTTTAAAATTATTTATTTTGCATACAATAACATAGATTTTGAATAGTTTTAATGTGCAAATTTTTATATTTTTGTTTTTTTTTTTAAATACAATAAATATAATATGGTTTACATTTAGTTGATCTGCTTTAAAAATTGTGTGTTCCAATATTTTTGTTCAGGAGGTATAATTTGTAAAATGTCTAAGTAATTACACTCATTACTCGAGTAATAAAGTATTCATGTGGTGGACTTTCAGTAATGACATTAAATGATTACCGTCTATTATGGTTCAGTAAAATAAATATGGAAAGGCCACTAATAATGATAATGTAGAGAAAATTACAGACATAATTGTTGCTGTTCTTAAATGATAATCTTCATTGACTCAACTATTGCAAACATTTGATTGATTGACCATACATGCATCATGAAATGAGTAGAAAAATGTATTATTCAATAGTAGTATTTGTGTACTAGCTCAACTCAAGGGTGGAGGTCAATGATAGTGATGATGATAAAATGATCAGCAAAGCAGTTTTTACAGGCTTAGAATTAGGTCATAAAGGTTGCTGATCATTTAGAATGAATGTCAATTGAAAGTGAAGTATGCAAAGAGCCCAGAGTGACATTAATATTGCTGCTTTATAGGCATTTTGTATACAAAGCATGTGTTTATACAGAACAGTGACAGTTAATAGTGCAAGTTGAGACTGACAGAACATTGCAACAGACATATAAACAAACCTGGTATAGCAGACGTGTCTATACTCTGTGACTCTTGGTACGGAACAACGGTTATCATCTAGTGGTACTTACGGTGTGCAGAGGTTACACTCATCACAAAAATTAGAAAAGAGAGGATCCTAGGTGGTGACGTCAGATTCACATCCCACATTCACAAGTGTGTTCCGTCAGCCTCAAAATGTCTGTACAAGAGTTACTGAATGAGCTTGGTTATTAAAATGTGAAGATACTGAGCAAAATGTCTGCACACTTTAGACAGACTTGAACTTACTGGAGCAGTCGCTCTCGTACCAACAACTTGAGGCGTACCAATCACCACTCTGGGCGATACTGTAGCTACTGACTTCTGAGCAGCCACTGCGGGCGCTCCAGGTCTCATGTTTAATATTTGGACATTGGGGATGATAGTAGGCTGCGCGGAGCCTAAATTCTGTGTGGTCACTACAACGTTCTGCCCTCCAGGCTTGTTCAGTGTCATCACATTAGGTATTGAAGCAGGCATGCTAGAGTTCACAGTCATTGGGACAGTCACCATTCCAGGCTGCATACCCACTTGGCCAGTATTTGTGCCCTGCTTAATGACGAGAGGAGGCTGCATGGCGATAGTTTTGTTGCCCTGCTGCGGTAACACGCCGCCGGTGGACACCGCGTGTAATATCTGGTTCTGCGACGGCTGTGCGATGACACCGCTCGCCAACGATTGTACAGGTAGTGTTACGCCGCCGTGGGGGTTACCCAGATGTTGCGCTTGCGTATATATCACTTTCAATGTCTCATTAGAAAGAGGAGCACCACCACTCAACGACAGAGAAGTAAATGTTGGTTGAGTTGATGCTTGCACATTATTGAAAGAGGCACTTGAGTTCGACGAAACAATATTTGATTGAATGCTGTTCACTATTCCACCAGAATTAATTTGGTCCGTAATATATTTCTGTCCACTTATAATAGAGCCCGCGTTTGAAGTTAAATTACAATTTTGAGATGGAATAACATTCACATAATTGTTATGTGAGGATGCCGGCGGAACGGACGTGACTAACTGATTTTCTAATGAGCCCACAATCGCGTTAACGGCGTTCTCATCAACGTTTGTGGACAAAGCTTGCTCTAAAAACTCGGCTGACGCCATTTTATACAAATCATCGGATATGGTTAGCGTTGGGAATAAACCGGACTAATCGGTAAAAGTCGGTTTATTGATTGTTTTATGTGTACCAACCGTACCAACATGGAAATTCTAAAATTATGGTAACATTGGATAATATTCAGAAATCATCTCGGTTTACGTTACACGTACATCTATTTTATTTATTAGCCAGAAATCAATAGAATGGAAAAGTAGGACCTAGATAGAAGTTCATAAAGAAGTTAGAAACTAAGCAAAAACTATATAGGTGGTGCCACTTTTGCACCAATTACCGTACTCTATGGGTGGTACACTAGTACCAAAAAGTAAAGTAACTACCAACTAGTAGGTATTAAAAGTAAACTACTACTAGTGCTAAATAAATAGTACATAATATCCCTGTAGATGGCGCACGGAGTCCGACTCTGCCAGCTGCCAACAAACAGAGTCGTGCACTCGTGCAAAGGGTAAACCACGGAGTGTGGGGCAAAGAGTTAAGTAACTATAGAGGGTGTGGGGGTAACTCAGCTACTACTCACCACCACCACTTCACCTCAACCTACCTGTTGGTATGCTGTTGGTTGCTCGTCATCGTCTTTCTGTTTACTTAACTTTTGTCATCAAGCGTGATGGCTATATTCGCAAGTTCACTTTCAAGACATTTCAAAAAAAGAAACAATGTTGGTTTTGATACCAAAACTTTTAGCTATTTTTATACAAAAACTCAGATGCGGCAGGTCGGCAGGTCCGGTAGACTTTATATTCGTATCCTGAGTTCCAAGATCGATACTAACTATATAATTTTAGGGTCACTGGCAAATAATATATTGTGACCTAACTGTAGGTAATATTTTAAGCTACTCTTCAGAGCCTTGATTTTCGTGTCCTTCACCATACAATCCTCATCTTTGAAAAATTCATGGAAATCAATTTTGGGAACGTTTTTTTTCTGGGAGTTTATTAAAGACATTTCTTTCCGGTTGGGTTTATGAATTAAAGCAACTGATTTAATATAAAAGACTAAATCTTTATTTCATATTAATTGTATTGTAATATGAGTAATTAAGATTATCTACCTACCTACATGAATTGTTTTATTCTCAAAATGTTTTGGTTACTGGTATTGTAAACAAAATTGTCGGCACCCATTGATAAAAATATGCCTTTGATAGTTTGTAACCGTTGGTCTCCATCGAGACATTGGGATGCTCTCTAAGCTTCTCTGTAACGATGTCACATTGAGTGGCGAAGAAGAAGAAGAAGAACTGACTGGAGAAGTGTTGAAGGCAGGCTGTGCAAAGGCATTATTTTTCATTGCTTCGAATGTTGTTTCGGAGATGGAAATTATTGTTCACTTACCGATGGATCAGACTGGCCCGGCAGACTTGGCCCCAAGTCATGCAGACTCGACCCTATAATCCCAGGCAGATTTGGTTCCAGATCAAGCAGACTTGACCCCAAATCTAGCAGACTTGGCTCTAGATGAGGTAGCCCAGACCCCAGATGGGGCATGCTTGACTTATCGTAGGGTGGTCCTGATATCAGATACGGCAGATGGTCGGAAGGTGGTTGACCGGAACTTGATGAATCCCAGCGAGTCAGTGAAGACTCCCAGAGAACCTGCAGTGACTCCTCTATACGGAGTGCTTCCCCGGTGTGCTGTACATGTACATTCACTGCTAAATCCCTTTTCTTGCACTTTTGTTGGAAAAACATAATCTGCAATTGAATTGGCTTTTTACTTATGTGACTCAAAGGTTTGATTTAAGAACCTAAAATAAAACACTTGTTTTTTCTATTCTACTGATGATGGCCGTCTTGTTTCTTGTAGGGCTAAAAACTAAAGAGCAGCTATTCCTAATTTCAAATAACCCTGTCTTAGCTATGGCGTAGTCGGATAATAAGCTTCTGTTCTCAAACTCAAAGTATTTATTTCAAATTAGCGGCGCCACGCGGTTTCAACCGCATAAGTTTCGATCCTGTAGGAATATCGACATAAAAAAAAAAATTATATGTAAGTAATTGGAAAAGGATCAAATAATTTACAAACCCCCAACTTAAAGAATCTAGGTAACGAGACTAAAACAGATAAATTCATATGGCAGTCGGGGGACCTCTTAGAATAGAAGGTGTTCCACAGAACGGTCCCCCGACTTCCATATGAATTTATCTGTTTTAGTCTCGTTACCTAGATTCTTTAAGTTGGGGGTTTTTAAATTATTTAATCCTTTTCCAATTACTTACATTTAATTTTATTGTTTTTTTGTGTCTGGCGTTTTTTAAATTTTGAATTTAATTTTTTTATTTCATGTTTTTTGTAGGGACTCCTTAACTTTTGTATTTCATTTCTTTTATTTTCTTGCGGGTCAGGTTTTTTATCCGTCAAAAAATAATTATTAATTTATAGTTGAAGAATAATTTTTAAGACTAAACAGATTTTTTTGTTTTATTATATCTTTTTTCTAGTTCTTCCTTTAGTTATTCAACATTCCAAGACGTATTTCGTAGCTATTAGATATCTTAGGTATTTCAGATCTAGTTTATAAAATGGGACTGCGACACTATCTGATGTATAAATACCTATGCTTTTTAAGTAGGATAATTCCATTCGTAATAAAAATAGTCAAACTTAGTGGTCGTAGGTACCAGTCATCACTCCACTTTCCTCATCATTCTAGAGCATTGATCAGACATAAAAATATTTTCAAGTTTTTAATTTTCATTTCGTTAGTTAATATTCCTCATTCCCTTTCAATATAGTGTACATTATTCTACTTGTCAAGCCCTTTCATTTGATACCCATATTGAAGGAGTTGTGAAAAAAAATGTAATTCTCCACTTTGTGGTGGCGGCCATCTTGGATTTGAAATTTATCATAGTGTATAATATTCTCCTATTCAAGCCCTTTCAATTGATACGAAAAAATATGTAGTCCGCCGTGTTTTGTGGCGGCGGCCATCTTGGACCGATTTTCATCAAACATAGCTAAGAACACTCCCGACTAACTCACCTATCAAACAAAAAAAAAAAACAAAATAACAAAATCAGAATCGGTTCATCCGTTCGGGAGCTACGATGCCACAGACAGACACACACACACACAGACACGTCAAACTTATAACACCCCGTCGTTTTTGCGTCGGGGGTTAAAAACTATCCTGTGTCCTTTTCCGGGACTCAAACTATCTCTATACCAAATTTCATCTAAATCGGTTCAGCGGTTTTAGCATGAAGAGGTAACAGACAGACAGACAGACAACACACTTTCGCATTTATAATATTAGTTATTAGTATGGTCTGGATATACTAATTACCTACAGGCACTTTTAAATTTTTTGTCAAGGGGTCGGTCAGCTAAAAAGCTGAAGCTAATTGCCCATTGATTCTAATGACTATAATTCTGTAAATACAATATCTACTAAAGTCGCGAACTGTGGTCGCGAATCATATTTTGATATTTTTGATCAAGATACAACCTGACACAGAAAAACGTAAGAAAATTTGAAATTCGCGGTCTACTGCTGCGCATTCACCAATAACAATAAAAGTAAAAGGGTGTCTAAAATGTTTGTGTTTTCGGTTTTTGCCAAAGACCATCCATTGGTTTTTAGCGTTTTCGCGGATTACTTGTGGCTTCTTCTGAGGTGTCATTTATCTTTGACTAGATGAGCCGGGTGCGGGAAACACAAAACCGGTCGACGTGGACGGCTTTTGGCTGAAATGATGATGAAGATGAGATAAACTTCGTACCACGTGATAACGATACAACGAATTATTCGACTGTTCCTTTGGGTTTTTCCCAAAGACTACAATATAATGCGGGTTTTTCCTAAATCCATGGTAACAGTTGCATGTCGATGTTCCTGCCACCCTTTATTGCCATAACGAAAAATATAATAGATTTTTAACTGTCACTTAAGTTTTACTCGTATCCACTGACCTCTATAATACAAGTACTTGTATTATAGAGGTCAGTGCTCCTATCACATCACTTCACAAGTTCACATCTCCGCTAGGAGTATAATGTTCTGTGCTTTACATTCACCCCTCTATAGTTACTTTACTCTTTGCATTCACCACAGCACACTGCACAGCAGGCACAGAGTCTTGAGTATTAATGTTCTATGGCACAGAGTCAAAAAGTACTCTGTGACTGTGACAGCAGGTCACAGCAGGTTTTTTGATATTTATTAGGTTGTGCTTGTGTTTTTTGTAATTTCGTACTCAATAATTTGTCATACGCGTTTTTTGTATCGTTTGTATTGAAAAGGAAAACTTGTTTAGCACGCTGTATTTTCGTGTATATTTAATATCTTCAAAGTGCCATTTAAATGGATAATTGATAGACTAACTTGCTGCCCCAGGATCTTACAATGTTTTTGTGCTAGGTTAGTTTACGCACTTTCATTTTACATCTGGACTATTACTAACATGCGGTGGTGTTTGCACGAATCATTCCAAGATTCGGATAGGGCTATTAATATACTTCCCGGTAACACAGAATAGTTTTGAGGCTGTACACGTAGCATTGTTTACATAATACTTTATGTAGTACCATAGTCCTCAGTGACTGCTGGTACGGTATGTTAATGTTATTGTAATTAGGGGGCGTTTGATGCTATTTGTAATAGATTCGATGTTCACGTTTCTGTATTATTTTAAGAAATCAATAATAAAATATTCCATCAGGGTAAGTATTTTTTGGAGAATTGGGATCTTTTGAATTTTCTTTCTAACGCCTGAAAAGTTTAGTTAGTAAATTGAACCTTTGGAAATTCCAGTGGATGTTCCTCATCATGTTCATCATGACTTTATTTACTAATCTTTAAGTTTTTTACTTACTAATCTTTGTTAAAAAAAACATTTATTTCTATGGAAGGTTGGTTCAGCACGTCAAGCAGTTTCTAGCAGCATAAACACACTACTATAAGCATACAGGTTTTCTGGTTTCAATTATGGCAAAAGCATGATTAAAAATAATGACAACAAATAAAATTCGTTGTGAAAATGCTTTTCTTCAAAGAATTCTCCCTGAGATCTTCAGTCACATCCCTTCAATTTGCAGAAACTTCTGTGTAGCAATGTGTTTGAGAGTGCAGTGGATGTTAACATGAACATAATTATTAGGATAGCTGCATAAACTATCACTGAAGTTGTAATTGATGATGATGATAACCTCAGGTCAGGTTCTTTAGTCATGTCTCATCACTAGGTGACTAAGGTGACTCATCTACATAATAATCATTTATCCTAACTATTTGAGAAATAACCCAAATAATTAGTCTAATATGATAAACTTACACAAAAGTAAAATTTGAAACCTCATTATAGACATTATCTAAAAAAATCAACATCATTATATTACTACTACACATCAATCAATGTGTCTGTATTAATAAAGTATTAACAAAAATGAATCAAAGAAAGTATTAAGGGATATTCCAGTATACACAGTGTTCCTGACAATATTACATAAACTTTGACCAGATGTTCAGACCATGGAAATAAGCATTTTTCATTATGGACACATTAATGAATTCTTATTATTTATTTTTTTGTTAATTTTCATACAAACTAAATACCTTGACGTAAATCACCCGATATGCATACCTATATTCTACCTCTCTCCTATACGAATTGGCTATGAAGTATTTTCATTTGTATGGTTTGGCGGGCTGAAACATGTTGTTGAAAAACTCAGTAAAGACACTTTCTTTCTGCATAACTCAATTAAATTTCATTGAATGAAATCACAAATATCTTTGTAACGAAGCCTTTTTAAGAAGTACTTACTTTGTTAGTTTTTTTTTGTAAAAGTTATAGAAGCATCTGTAAAAGTTATAGAAGCATCTGTAAAAGTTATAGAAGCATTTGTAAAAGTTATAGAAGCATTTGACAAAGTTTATGGATAGCGTGAAGTTCACGGTGTATAATGAACAAAGCATCATTAAGAATACATTAATTGCAAACTGCTTTAAATGAGAGAAGTGACATATAACTTTTGGTGGATTTTACTGAAAATTTATTTATTTATTTAATACTTCAAGCACATAACTGTACAGAGGTGGACTTAATGCCATAGGCAATTTCTACCAGTCAACCTTTAGGCGATGCAGAGACAAACATTGGGAAGTGCAATCTTGAAAATTGAGGAATAAACATTTTAAATATAAAGTTACGCATAAACCTATAAAAACTATAAATATATATACATGAATATACTAAAAAGAAATAAGACAAACAATGAGAAAATATTACTGTTGTGATGATACTGCCAGCTTCTTGCGAAAGTGCTTGTGAACCTTAACTTTGAAGGAAAATTGTTCAAGTAGAACAAGTGAGATTGAAGCAAAACAAGTGTGCAAAGCGTACCTATGTCCCTGTGACAGTTGCTCGAAGCTCCAGAGTACCATACCTTGCCTGCACTACACGCAGAATGGCAGTATATTCCGTATTGTCAATACAAACAGATGTAGATGCCTTGAGTCAGTCGATCAAGCAGGATGTGCATACTTATTCAGATTCACTCCTGAGATCTGGGGTGGGGTGCTAAATCAAATTTAAGTGGGAAATGCTTTGTTGCATTAACCTTTACAAGGTTAAGTTAGTGAGCTGATGCCCAGTTTCTAACGTCTCGAATTGGGTCGAAAAATTTGACGATAGCAACTCCTTCTAGAGTTTACTTTTAACACTTTTTATAGAGTAGTACACTATTAAATATTGGAACGATGTTGGTGAAATTACGAAGTGAAAGCTTAAAATTATGATAAGGGTTTGACTTTTGGCCCAGCTCTGCGCGCCGAGAAACCTTTATGATGGAACCTCTATTTTCGCAAACATCTCGTGTTCATGTATTTTCGACTCTTCTGGATATCTGCAATTCCTTTGCAATGAATTGACGAGAGCCATATAAAAAACTGTTTTAGGATTGTTCAACCGTTTTGCCCGCAGTATCTATAGTTGTATGCGACTTCCGCTGCTCCTGCCGTGCGAAGTAACCAGTTGCGGGCCTGGGCCACCCCTCCCATAACTGGCACAGTGATGCTGGCACTCAGAATCACTCTGGAACGAGTGCGTGTGCGAACATTACGGCAAACAATCGCAGACAACTTCAGATAAGACAAGTCCGAATCACAAATCGCGGGGACGGGTAGGTTGTTGAAAACCAGCATTGTAAAACAATGACTGGGGAACCATACACCGCGATCCTATGAACGGTTGTATCATTGTGTTGTGGCTGATCGACGACGATAGATTTTGGTGCACGCCTCTCTAAAGTTTAGTACCTACAAGAAGGTCGCGAAGCAATCGATATCAGGCCATGCGGTTATATCGACTCAACACCTACTTACAACTTTATTTATCTTCTACTATACTTACATATCTACGGATAATATCGATAATAGATCTTGTCGTGGTATTAGGAGTTTCTAGACAGCATACTTGTTAGCCCGCCTTGAGCAAGCGTGATGCTCACTGTTCGTGCCTTCTCTGTAGGAGAAAAGGCGTTTGCCCTGCAGTGGGACAATAATAATAATAACCCCACCGCCGTATCTCTACGTTGACGACGTGGTGGGGCTTGCGCGCTTCGAACTCTAGGCCTGTGCCGGTAGACTCGCCGCGGCTGGTCTCGGGCGCGGCGTACCGTGTACATGGATACTGTATCGAGTCATTCGCTTCACACAATAGTGCCAATTTAGTGCGGGATGGGGCTTTAACCGGCGTTAAATTAAATGCAACTATCTAATAATAGAGATATGAATCCTTTGTGGAATGAACTCTGCTAGATGCTGCAGATCCTTTATAGAGAGCCTACAATACAGATGCACCTCGAAGGTCTATTGGATTGTCGTTCAATCAAATCACATGCAATGTACTGGGCGTATGCTGTAAACATTAGGTTTTCTAGATTTCTCTCGAATCCTTTTGCTCAGTTCGCTGGTACTGTGTAGCCCGGATATGTCGCAACACTCTTAACTAAATTATAGCTAGTTTCATTTACGTGTGCTTATAAAACTTTCATTTTTGCAGATGCTGTCATGGAACGTTTTCCTCTAAAGTCCACCGGCCCTAAAATGGGTACGACGTACCAGTCCGTTTACAAAAAGGTACGTATATACATACCTACTCTAATTTATTTGCCTTGCCTTGGTGTAGATCCCGAAAAAGCACGCGTACGACCGTGCGAAACAATTCTTTCCGGTGCGCTCCGATTGAAATGTATGACTTATGGGATAAACTGCATCGTTCCATGTGTAAGAAATCTGACACTTCTTACGACACTCTTGTATACATTAATAGTGTCGTAGAACCTTGAACATCCACTAACTAATTGTAAAATACCACTTCATTTCCATGATCGGTTACCCAAATAGCCAGTATTTTATTGATGTTTTAACAACGTATGTGCCTAACAATTAAACAGTTATCATTTTTCGTGTATCATTATGATTTTCCGCACCTAGGTACTTGAAACAATGATATTATAAGACTTATAGTATCATGAAATATATTTCTGAGAGAAAATAAATCAAAAGCAGTGCCGTTTGTTGTGCGATCGACGTCCCAACCACAAAATACAGATAGTACAGAAGGCAATCACATGTATGTACTTCACTTTTCATACCTACGCTCGGGCGGCGGTCGCGCTAGGGTTGTCAACTTTGGCTTATGCACAAAAAACTATCGTGGTAGTGGCACTCGTATCTAGTTGTTTGACTTGTTGTTGAGCTTATTCTACAATACAATAAACATAGTATTACAATACAAAAAGTAAGTACAGAACAAAATCATTGTCAATTTTCACTATCGAAAATCTCTAATAAATTCAAAACAGATTACCCAATTTAAACAATTTATTTTGCCCTATCCGTTTTAGACCTAAACCTATCAAATGACACTAAAAACAACACAATATCTACACAAACAAAAAATCATGTTTTCAACTTACGTAATAGTTGGTGGCGTGAATTTACCTTACAAAAAAGTTACTTCGTTTATACTGATTCAAAATAGGAAACTATTATATGTATAAATTGAGCTTAGATAGACATTTTTTTGTTGCTCAATTTTTGCACTTCACAGACGCGTGTCTCAAGCGGATGGCAGCCGCGCTCGCACTACTCCCAACCCGTCCGAGATAACGTGTCCGTGAGCGGTGTCTATGTGTGTGTTGCTCGAGCGCACTTTTTATGTAGATTGCCTTCTGTACTATCTGTATTTTGTGTCCCAACTGTCATTCGTTGATCATCTTTGATATTAGTCACGGGTAGTCAGAAGCCCAAAAATCTGTCAACCAGTCTTACCAAGGGTATTGTAGTAACGATTACCTAATTATAATTATATTAATTCTTATTGGACTTATTGTAAATCAAATGTATGTTAATGTGGTAGAGTGTATAGAACTTACAATATTAACACCATACTACATAAAACTACATTCCTACAAATAAACAACCTCTAATTCTAATCCAATAACTGGGTTGCAGAGGTCAGATAGGCAGTCGCACCATGTAAAATACTGGTATTCAGCTACATCCTGTTAGACTGGAAGCCGACCCCCAACATAGTTGGAAAAGGCTAGGCAGAATGGCAGATTGATCAAAGGCAGTTATGTTATCTTTTGCCGAGTAAAGCCTCGTACACACAGGCGCGACTTGTCGCGCGACACATCGCGTGGCGATTCTGCGATATTATCGCGCCGCAACACCTTTCACACAAGCGCGACGCGAATCGCGGCGCGACGAGTAGCGCGACACCGTGTAGCCGCATACTAAATGTTCATTTTGTATGGCGTCGCGGCGATATCGCGGCTACACGGTGTCGTTCCTGTGTGAAGTGTCGCGCGCGTTTCCATAGAAATTGTTCTACGGATATATATCGCAGAATCGCGTCGCACTGTCGCGTCGCGCCTATGTGTACGGGCCTTAAAACCACACGGCGACCGTCTTAGCCGCTTCAGCAAATGCTTCTCAAACTCCCTAAAACGCATCGGTGTGCCTGTGCTACACTTATCGCACGTTTCCGGGGTAACAACTCCTTCGCGCTTAATAACACCACCTTACCAGTACCCCAAATGTGTGTTCCAAATGTCCTCTTGACGATCTGAACACCGCCTCCAACGCCGGAATAAACATGGCCACCTACTGTGCCCAAAAAGTATAAGTAACATAGATGTATGTACATACCGTCGAAACGAATAGAAGAACCAGTTCAACCAGTATACATATACAGTATACGTATACATATATACATATAACATATACATAAACTCACGCCTGCTTCCCATGGGGATAGGCAGGAACTACAGAATGCTACCTGCTACTATACGTACATAGTCCTTTTGTTTTGTTGTGTTTACGGTCAGACACGCCCGCCGGTTGCTAGTGCTATGCACCTGACCTTTCTGAAGAACATCACTAATAAGGTCACTATAATTATGTCCTCAGGCGTCCCCTCCCGGCGTTTCCAATCCAGGCACCTCCGTGGGAAACCATGCCATCCTCCCCAAATTACTCAGCACCTGCTAGTTTGCGAACCTGACAACTCCTGTCAGTTAAACATCTCCGTGAACTTGCTGTTCTGCAGGTTGCTGCCGATTTCGGCGTCCTATAAACTCTTGACATATGACGTTCAGTATCTTGAAAAGCACATTTCAAAAATATAAATATTACTAAAATAAGCCCCAAATTAATTAAACAAAAAATAAATTTAAAAACTAAAACCCGACTACTGAAAAGGATGAATCAAGAAAGAACCTTTCTCCGCCCTTGTCCTCTTCTTCTCTACGTGACCTGCAATAAAAGCGCATTTCGCGTGTCTCGACCAACTTAGATCATACATGTGTAAACATCTAATGAACTCATCCCTATAATTTTCGCAGTCTCTTTTACCTTCGAAGTCTAAAGTTATAAATGAGTAGACAATTTATCTCTGACAATAGTTTTCCCACGACTGTAACTTCCAGTAAACAATAGGCTTTTAAGGTTTCAGCGTTTGACTAAAATGAAACTGCACAATGTGCAGCTGACAAGTCTAGAGTAGTCCTTTGATATCGGATATGGCTTATTGATGAGATTACTTGACCCGGACCGTGGTCTGGGATGCGCACGCTGCAGGTGTGTCGCCGCAGCGCCGCCAGTGATCTGTGCTCTATTGCTTGCACTGTTAGGTGCATTATTACTGTAGTACTTCACTTGCTGGATAACCCGGCTAAAATGCGACTGCGTGCAGGCGATGAGCCGCGCTCGGTGCGAGTGGCGCGCTAAACTCCGCCGCATTCTCTATGGTAGCTCGTCGCGGTCGACGGTCGGCGCCCTTAGACGTTTTATCGATTTTCACCCCCGTATTTCAGTGGGGTTCGACTGTGCTGTGTGACATCGCGAAAATTTCAAGTGCCGCTCCTATTTTTCTAGACATTATACTGTCGAAAACTGTTCTTCGATTCTTTATTAATAACGTGTAATTAGTGCTTAATCATTGATCGGATTATTCGCAGTACACCGTATGTAAGTACGCCATTTATTTCCTCGTGCAGTGTAAAGAAATAGATGGCACAGACCATGGTATAAACAGCAAGGATTATAGCCCTTCTATAAATAACTGAATGAATGCACTTTGTTTCACTGGTACAAGATAAACAATAACTAAATTAATGTTTTAGTTAGTTAATTAATGTGTTAATTAGTATTTAGTAAAATAAAAAAATGAAAAAACACTCATTACAGTCACACTGCCGCAGGGAAAAGGTTTACCCAAAAATAATAAAAACGTAAATATTTCATAACACCTTTGTTGAGGTTTACTTACAATATTTGTAACATTAATTAAGTACGAAATAACCCTATTTACCTAATTGCGGATTCAACGCGCTCTACACGGTTCTTATGTACAAATCTTAGTAGGTACCTAAATATTGGTATTCTATTGGTTTAATAAACAGTACCTATATGCCAGCTAATGCAGGTAACAGCTGCATACATTAAATTAGAAAGTATAAGTACTAAAATATATTTTTGTAGCAGGTGGTAGTATTTATCTCAACAATATCTCAGACGACGTTTCTTATAGTAAAAACTTATAAAAATAGAGAAAACTTTCAAAATTATACCACAAGTCGTATGCACCTACAAGATATTTTCCTTAAAAAACCAGGGCATGGAAAGGCGACATAAAAACACATAATTAGTAAGAAGAATATTATTTTTTTAATTGTCCATTTTGAGAAAATTAGCGATCGTCGTATAGCTAAGTCGTATACTTACCTACCTATGGCTAAGCGCGCACCACGACTTTTTATCGTGCGATAATTTTGTCGCAGGAATGCAACGTATGAGTTAGCACGGCAGTCAGTACCGGATTAGCCCATAAGCAAATTAAGCAATTGCTTAGGGCATCCACCTTAAGGCAGAAACAGCACCGAAACATTATTTGCTAGTAGTACATGAATGACAAGGCTGTTTATCAGCAAGATACCAAGACCCAAAAGTCACTAGAGATTGCGCCAATCTTTACAAATCGCTCGTCGATGTTTTGGAATTATATTTCCAACTAGAGCACATTCGAGTAATAAATCGCAGCGATTTTAAAATTGTGATTGTCACAATTTACTGCATTTGCTCGCGACGCGATTAGTAAATGCAGCGTATGGAATTGTATGGTCCCGCGCGCACTGCGACAGAAAAATCGCACACTCGGGCCGGTCGGCGCCCATTCGTATTCCGTTCTTTCGAGAATAAACATGTCCACTGGAGTCTAAATACGAAACGAGGCTAGACGTGGAACACTCTCAGTAATCTGTCAAATGTTTGAATTTTCATTCTATAATACTTAGTCATAGAATTTTTTGGTTATAGCCGAAGATTATTGCATTTCTGATAAAAGAAAGCCGTAATAAATCTATCCGCTATAAAAGGATGAGTCCAGTATTGACGATTTGTGTTCTTTTTTAGGGTTCCGTACCCAAAGGGTAAACACGGGACCCTATTATTAAGATTTCACTGTCCGTCTGTCACCAGGCTGTATCTCATGAACCGTGATAGCTAGACCGTTAAAATTTTCACAGATGATGTATTTCTGTTGCTGCTATAACAACAAATACTAAAAACAGAATAAAATAAATATGTAAGGGGGGCTCCCATACAACAAGCGTGATTTTTCGGCGTTTTTGTCTTGTGGACACCCGGAACCCTTCGTGTACGAGTCCGACTCGCACTTGGCCGCTTTTTTGTTCTTCTTTTTCTCCGAATCCAAAGTAGTAAATAGAGACAAGCAACTTGTATCTAATCCATGGTGAGACAGCCATGACCAACGATTTTTTTTATCTTAGTGCGTGCACTGTACTTTCTGCGATATTTCACAGCAGGATTCTAAAATCGTGTCGCACAAAGTAAAGTCGTGGTGCGCGCTTGGCCTATATTGTCTTAAACGTCGACTAATGAGGCCCAGACACAAAAAAAAACTAATAAGATAAGATATTTTTTTTAATAATTTACTAATTATCAGGTAAAAATAAACTTAAATCTTGTCAGTAGCCGAAGTTTTTAGTTGGCCCATAAAATGGGTGGTAACCATATGGCAATAGTGGTAGTAGGTCACTGGTGCTGCCTTGTTGCACCAATCGATATCGCCGGGGCCGCCGCCGCCGCGCCCATGCGTTCGAATATCCACAGGTAGGTACTCGCGGTCGCGTTTTACTAGGCTGATTTTTCAATCATCTGATAACTTTATTCGAAGAATAATTTTGAAATTTTGACAGTTATTTCATACCAAAACTGTCAAACGTCAATTTTATTCCTCAAATAAAAGTTATCTGGCGATGGAAAAATCAGCCCTAAGACATGCAATTTATATCCATAGTTTCGGAACTGAGCCTTTTCCCCTGGATAGAATAGCTAGCAGTTGGTAGACTACTAAAGGGAACCTTAGTACCAGTAATAGTGACAATAAATGTAAAGCCACATGGAACATTATTAATAATGAATGTTCCCACTCTCTCTTCGAGATGGGTTGGGCTGTAATATTCCCACTCTCTCTTCGAGAAGGGTTGGCTGTAATGTATTCCGATGAGTTAACATTAATAGAATCCGATTCTGAATGTGCATGATTACTATTAACTGCCTGGCTAGGGTTATGTGGTATATCAATGTAAGGAAAGTCGCAGGTGGCGATCTATAGTTTCTACCCCCACGGGAAAAAGGCGTAAGTTTATGCATGTAGTATCTGTCAAGCGTGCAGTTGTCAGGGTAGGTACAGCTAGATTTGGGTCCCGCAAGTCACGTTCTCGGCCCGCTCGCTCGTCGCTAGGTGCGGAAGCTCAGCTCTTTTCGTGTCAGTCGCACATTGTAGTCACACAATGTCCAGAGATGTTCCAATCAGTTCAAATTGCCACCAGTGCAATAACCGTGTGCAGCGCGCAGTACGCCGGCTACATCGCGCCGAGGGGTCGTTTCTCGTTACTATCACTGATCAGCCAGCAAAATAGGTGCGAAAAACAAATACAGGCTGCTGCGGGCAGCCACCAGCCGAACGGGTCACGTTAGTACCTATACATCATTTACTTCTTGATTTTCAAATCCTTGTGATTCGTTGCATGCCATTTTATCGGAATAACATAGTATTGGTCTCAGAAATTCTACGATATAAAAATATAAAGCCGTAGTAAACTTGTGAACGTCCGCCGCGATGGCAACTGTATCACTATGTCTACTCACTAAGCACAAAATCCGTAGTTTCGGCCGAAGTGACGGGCGATTCTTACTCCTTATCACCTACGGTCATAAGATTAGTTTTGGGCCCTACCTAAGAATTAATGTCACGCATCATTTGACAGTTGACCCCATTCCCGAAGTGTTTTTGCCCATCCAATTTTTTTTATTAATCATGTGTAGGGTTTACTCCGAAGTTTCGAACTACGAGTAGGGCCCCTGATATTCGAACAACGGTGGGCGATAGTTGTAGCCCTAGAACGAAATGAAAGTCCACGTCCCCGGTACTGATAGCTACTCTCTGCCTCAATTTTGCCATTAACCTAATGAGGTGACAATCGGATAATGAATACGTACCTAATTGAGAAGTCAGATCCTACGAGACGATAATGTCGAGTGTTGCCGCCGCCTCCACACTTCCCGAGTTGCTGTTTCGTTAACAATACCTAATATTATTTTATTAACAAAATTATCTATATTTTCTTACTTATACGTCTAGGGGCTGATTTTTTAATCGACAGATAATTTTTATTCGTGGAATAAAATTGACGTCTGACAGATTTCGTATAGAAGAACTGTCAAAAATTCAAAATTATTTCTTGGATAAAATTATCTGGCCTCAGGGCTGATTTCTCAATCGATTATTCGAGGAATAAAATTGACGCTTGACAGTTTTTCTATGAAATAACTATAAAAAATTCAAAATTATTCCTCGAATAAAGTTATCACATGATTGAAAAATCAGCCATTGAGGTTTTCTATTCGCCTTTAGTTTGCACATGTTATCTACTTGTTACTTGGAGATACTGAATATAATAAAATAGTAGATAAAGAAGCGTTCTATGTAGGTCCCGCTTCCATTTTGGTTGGATTGTTCAATATGCTGACAGTATGTACACTTGTACAGTATGACATTTGACATATTTTGTTGTGTGCAACATTTCCTAAGTCTATTGTGAAGGCAGCAGAAGACTCTCAAGCCGCTTGCGCCTGTCGCCCTAGCGTTTGCTGGGCATGCGCGTGACCACCGCACATTTTCATCAAACGTCTGGATGGCAGGGGCACCCCATCAGGCCATCAGAGGCGGTCCGCGACGCAAGCGCTGGCAGCTGGGGACCTGCTCGGCGTGCTGAGCGGGCGACTGTCTTGGATGTCACCAGATTATTAAGCAGTTCTTTGCATTGACATAAGAAAAGTATGGACTGGAAATACCTACAAAAAAAGGGTGCATACCTACAACTCGTTTTGTCGCATAAAATGGCTGCCATTGCTAGGGTTGTGTCAATCAAGGAACATAGGTGTTACTATTATCGAGTATCGATACTAAATATGAGTCTTACTAGTTATCACGTTTGGATCATAATAACTTACTTAATTAAACTCCGTTGTATTAGGATTGCCAACTATACTTTATAATAACGTATCTTACTTTATTTTCGATAAATATACTTTATAGTTTTGCATAAAACTATACAGTGCGAACATACTTTATTTCTAATCTTTTGTGATGGGTAAAACGAAAGACTCATGGTTAATTATTGAACTATTTATCGATAGGTACATACAAGTCAAAAAAGAAAATCTTTTATTAAAGTTAGAATTTTCAGAGAAAAATATTATAGTTATGCTTAAGACCTAACCAGTTGTGAAGACAAATGGCAATATCATAAGATACCTACTTATAAATGCATCTGATAGCGTAAGTACCAAATGTAAAAACAAAATATTTCTTATTTACCTACTCTCTGTTACCGTCACTTCAGCTTTCACTGAGTTTTTTCGGTACCTAATGAATCTGCAGTGGCGAGAAGAGAGAAACAGATAGTCCATAAATTTAATAAAAAACGGGTTACTTATGTATTAAAATCAGGTACTTAACAAATTAGAAAACATTGTAATAGCCAATTATTTTTAAAAGAAACAACCAATTGGAACCGTGCACCTAGCTTCTGACGTTTCCAAAGTAGCCATGTAGGTTTATGTGAAATAAAATATTTTAATTTCGGTGCTGTGAACCAAAGGCCGGACCTGGCAAGGTCACTCGGACCGAATAAGACACAGGATTATTTATGTTCACATCGCAGAATATACCGATGACGTTTCAGCGGAGGAACTAGTTTACGGAAACTATTACGGCAACGGTACAACCCTATTCCTTTTGACATATTATTGTAAACAAACGAATGAATTAACAAAATATACTAAAAAGGTCTGTTATACGGAAATTAACCCAAATATCAATACTTTAGCCATAAATTCATGATCGCGTTACACCTGTATCATCGAATGTGTATTATTAAATGTATTATTGCATGAAAACCGGCTACTAACCTGTGCAAAGACATTAGAGGTTGATTTTCATTCTTTCTTGCACCACACTTCACAATACAACACACAGACATGTTGAATTGTTGTTTTCAAACATTTGCATGCAGTTTTAAAAGGTAAAATCCTTGTAATTTTCTCGCAAATCTCAATAATACAAAAAGTAAACAACCATTTGACAGCAAAACTACCACGAAACTTGTCGCAAAAGATGGGTGCTACGGCACCTTGCCTACAACTGTACTACGTCACGTCAAAATGTTGCCAAAATAAGCAACAACTTAAAATATTGTTGTCTCTTTTATCAAATACGATTATCTTATTAGAAAGAACGAGACAAAACGATATTTCGTATTCTGAATCATATTTCACTCATATTTGTATAAGCAAATGTATGTATAGAATAACGCGGCCTCTCCATGTTTTTCCTATCTCAATGGTTCTTTGAAATTACTGCGCGGCGTGGCATGTTGTTTACACTGACAGCCGCCGTTTCGTTCTGAAATAATAAGCTCCTCGTTAAACTATTTACTTTAACAATTATTTTTGCTGGGTTATAAAAATATTGTAAATGCCTGAAGATACTCTTTAGGCCAAGATACTCTTTACCCAAGATTATAAGAATTAGAATTCCAACTTCTCTAAACATCTTAATTTTTTGTACAAATCCTGCCGTGGTTCTCGTCTCATAAATCCTATCTGCGTATATAATCTTGTTTATTATTGTATTGTTCCTATTTTACTTTAAAACTTTGATTATTGTGATATGATATATACTTACTACTGGTTTGTTAGATACAATGCGTTTCAAATAAGAATAGGATCGACTTAGCGCCATGTTGTGACGTCGTAGCTGTCAAATCGAATAAATTGGGTAGGGTGAGCAAAACAAGATATTTTTTAATATCATTAATTATTTACTAATCATGAACGAAGAACTTTTAATCTGAATTTAGTTATTCAATTCCGCTCGTCTGCATCACTGTTTGAGTAGTCATTGTCAACAAATAACAACAATAACAAATTTAACAGGAAACAACCACGTAACATACAGAATTAACGAAAGAAACAGTAAAACTCCACAAGCACTGTCTCACGAAGAAGCACACCAACAACCACAGAGCATGTAACACCCAACAGCGACAAGATGGCGGCTGGCATCTTCTTTAGTGAATTGTTGTCAACAATGAAAATAAGAAAGAAAGTAGCATAATTAAAAAAAAAGATAATTATGACAAATTTTTTGATGTTTTTTTTTTCACTTTGATTTATCTAAGACTCGGTTAAACAAAAAAAAAAGTTATTGATACGCAAATAAGTTTTCTTTGCAAACCGTACTTTTCAATCAACATTTGACAGATAGAGGTCATTGACGTTCCTTTTCTTATTTGAATCGCATTGTATTGGCGCCGATTCGGTTGTACACAAACTAAACTAAATTTAAGTTCATGCATCTTTTTGTTTCTATTTCATTATGAAAAGGACAGGAGATAAATATTAGTTTAGTCCTGTCAAATTAAAAAAACTGGCCAAGTGCGAGTCGGACTCGCACACGAAGGGTTCCGTACCACAAGGCAAAAACGCCGAAAAAAACATGTTTGTTGTATGCGAGCCCCCCTTAAATATTTATTTTATTTTAATTTTAATATTTATTATTAAAGTTAAAATACAACTGAGTATTTTGTGAATATTTCAAGTGCCTACCTGTTCCCATTTTGGATATCGAGCAAAAAAGGGCAAAAATATCGCGTTTGTTGTATGGGAGCCCCCCTGAAATATTTATTTTATTTTGTTTTCAGTATTTGTTGTTATAGCGGCAACAGAAATACATAATTTGTGAAAATTTCAACTGTCTAGCTATCGCGGTTCTTGAGATACAGCCTGGTGACAGACAGACAGACAGACGGACAGACAGACGGACAGACAGCGAAGTCTTAGTAATAGGGTCCCGTTTTTACCCTTTGGTTACGGAACCCTAAAAATGGCTAATAAAACTAAGTCAATTTACGTCAGGCGCTGACTAATTTGACAGGACTAAACTAATATTTATCTTCCGTCCTTTTCTTAATGAAATAGAAAGAAAAAGATGCCTGCACTTACATTTAATTTAGTTTGTGAACAACAGAATTGGCACCATTGTAATTCCCGCAATAATATTGTATACAAGTAAATAAGTATTGTTGTTGAAGTTGTTTCTACTAATTCTCTTCGAAACATTTTGTACCACAGTGTCACTATGTGCGGAACCCTCATGTTTTTAAATATTATACTGGTTTACCATTGAATTGGATACGACTCTCCGTGTTGGCAGTTGCAAAGTGTCCTTATATTTCTGATAGAAAACATTTTGATTATATCAAACGTTTTTAAATGTACAGATGCCAGCACTTCAAGCTACCCGAAACTGTCAAATTTTTCCAATCAACTTTAAACCTTACACTCGCGATAAAGTTAAAAATGTATTATAGAAAGACAGATTGTAGCTGTTTGATTGATTTGTTTGATAGCTTGATGTGCTGGCGTCTGTACTTACTTATTTTATTTAGGGTTCGTTACCCAAAGGGTATAAAAAAGGGACCCTATTATTAAGACTCCACTGTCCGTCTGTCTGTCTGTCACCAGGCTGTATCTCATGAACCGTGATAGCTAGGCAGTTGAAATTTTCATAGATGATGTATTTCTGTTGCCGCCTTAGATTAAAAAATGTCCAGATTCCGTGTTCGAAACAAAACGCAACGTTTTAAGTGAAGCCACTTTTTTATAGTGGTCTGTGTGGTGCCGGACTTAAAGAATACCACCACCCCTTACTTCCCGTGGGTGTCGTAAAAGGCGACTAAGGATCGTACCGGAGAATGGGCAGCAGCGTTCTCTATGCATTCCACCACCATACCATACTGCGATCGCCAACCCGCCTGCCAAGCGTGGCGATTATGGCAAACCCTCCCATAATTGGGGGAGGCCTATGTCCAGCAGTGGACGTCTATCGGCTGAAACGATACTTTTTTATAAATGTGTGAGTGAGCGCCACGGTCGGGAGTGTATTACGTATCGTAATTGCGTTTGTGTGCAATGTGCGTGTAATACCAGTGGCAGAGATTTACCCTTAAATGTTGGGAGATTTTCAGTATTTTACGTTTAGCGTAAAATATATCATCAACAGTAATGACATGATTTTTGATTATTACGGTTATTGAGTTTCAACGTTATTTCTTTAATTTGTGTAATTTGTCATGTGCGACTTTATCGGAAATTATTATGTTACGACTTTTTGTGATATTTGTTTGTAAGTTAGTTAAATGTTTGTTGTTTTGGTGTACTTAAATAGGTAGTATGCAGAAATAGCACAAACGGTAACTGTGACGGCAAAAAATCCGATTTAAAAAGTTACAAATAATGGGTAAAAAAAATTATGCCCCTGGCAACACTTAACAAATATGGCGTGACAGTAATGTCAAGTTATACTTTATGTTTACATAAATTTAGAATGCCGTAACAAAGAAATACAAAGTGAAATTGAATACTTACTTGTGAAATGATATACAGTATGGATTCGACATATGGGCAATAAATGAAATCACGAGCAATACTCGTCCACAGAAGTATAACAAAAAACATTTTTACAAAAAAAAAACAACCGACTTCCAAAAAAAACACTACAAATTGAAAAATAACTTTACTTTTTCGGAAGTCGGTGTCTTTGGTTCCGCGTTTTCGTTTATTGACACCGACTTCCGAAATTAAAGTTATTTTTCAATTTGTAGTGTTTTTTTTGGAAGTCGGTTGTTTTTTTTTTGTAAAAATGTTTTTATTTTTCACTTTTTAGTGGGTCAGTTTGTAATTAATCTAAGTTACAAAAGCCTAATGCCAACTGTTCATGATGCTGGGACGGTAATTTTTGAGGAGTTCTCCCGGTAAGAACCAGGAGATCCTCAACAATCACTCGCAATACGTAATTGTGACGAGCATAAATTGCTTAGCAACCATATTAAAGTAATCGAATCGCAACCCGTGAAATATTTGTCAGTGAGTAGTTCCGATGGCCATCTGTGATCTTCATCATCAGCTCCACTTTACCAAGTGATGATTTCCGAGAGCAAATGCTCAAGTTACTTTAAAAAATATCCAAATCGCTTTAGCTTTGCCTATAAAATTTGAGGGTTTCCCTCGATTTCCATGGAATCCTCTCATCAGATTCCAACTTGATGATAATGGGACCACCTCGAGAGTATACATACCCTTTCAAATAAAAAAAGAACTTTTGGAATCGGTCCAGCCGTCTTCGAG
This sequence comes from Mesoligia furuncula, assembly GCA_916614155.1. Classification (NCBI taxonomy): domain Eukaryota; kingdom Metazoa; phylum Arthropoda; class Insecta; order Lepidoptera; family Noctuidae; genus Mesoligia; species Mesoligia furuncula. The sequence goes on from OU744790.1 coordinate 39,661,128, forward strand.
TAATCGGTGAACATACACAAGGTAGCTACTGTAAACTGTTGAGGAGTTCCCTTAACTGTCCTTCGTCTTCATCATCAGACCCCTAATGACAGTCGCAACCCATCTAGGTGTAAAGTTCACATCAATACAAATTAATCAAGCCCAAACACAAGGTAACTGCTGTAAATCGTTGAGGAGTCCCCTCGACTGTCTTTCGGCTCCATCATCAGATCGACTCCAGACCTTCATCAAATTGTAGTGCTTTAAAATACTTAATGATGAAAAAATTAACAAACGCACTAGTCGCTCCTACGATTTTCGAAAGTTCCTCTCGATTTCACTGGGATGCCATCATCAGATCCTGGTTTCCTTATCATGGGACCACCCTTGGCATATCCCCTTTCCAACAAAAAAAAAATTAATCTAAATCGGTTCATAAACGACGAAGTTATCCGCGAACACACATAAAAAAAAAAAAAAAAAATATATATATACGGTCGAATTGAGAAACCTCCTCCTTTTTTAAAGTCGGTTAAAAATTGATTATTAAATTAAAAAACGAAAAATTAATAAATATCGAATAAATTCAGTAAAAGTCAAACACTCTGTTTAGAGAACGTAGGTACAATACCTACTTACCGTGTATCGATTTTACATTTTAGGCTAATAAGTAAAATGCCTGAGCGATAGATTGCACAGAGTGGCAACGTCGCGTGTCAAAGTTCATGGATTTATGGAACAAAGTACGTTCTAGATCATTGACCTAGTGCTGCAGTTCTACAGAGTGTTCAAATTTAGTATAAACATACTAAACAAACAATTACTAATAACAACTACTAATTAAACAATTTAGATTGACAAAAATTAAAACTTAAGTTTTTGTCTAAACTACTGGACCCATTTCGTTCATTTTTTGCATATCATCAGTATACGCTGAAATAAGCATGTAATTTCATTTATTGCCCATATGTCGAATCCATACTGTATAGTGGCACATTCCTTTTTTTTTTAGTGTGATTTCTACACCATTTCACAACACAAACCTTCATTTTAAAATATCAAAACACGGACTCGTGACGTAGTTTACGCGGGGAGCGTTACATAGGCGACTGACGTATGGATCGTACGACGCGGGACATTTGTCCCCCGTGTTTTTGGCTTCAATTCTCAGTGGCCTACTATCCATCTGAACATTTTTTAATCTAAGGTTGCCGCTATAACTACAAATACTAAAAACAGAATAAAGTAAATATTTAAGGGCGGCCCCCATACAACAAACGTGTTTTTTTTCGGCGTTTTTACCTTGTGGTACGGAACCCTTCGTGTGCGAGTCCGACTCGCACTTGGCCAGTTTTTTTAAACCTGGCATCTCTTTCCTAAAGTTCTTGTTTGTTCGTTCAGGGTGCGAACGCCAACAATGGGCGCGGCGTGCAGTCAGCGAGTGAGGAGGACATGGTAGACATCACGGCCGGCTTGCAGCAGGCGGCCGCCGGCAGCGTCAACACCACGCCCACCAGCCACGGTACTTTCCAGCTCTACGAGCACGGCGGGAGGAACTCTAACGCAAGCGCCAGCTGTGAATATCCCTTTCATCTTTAACTTTATGCACCGCTAATGAAACCAGCACAAATACAGACTTAAAGCCTTAGGCATTTTCTACTAAAACATTGGATTTTTTACAAATCAAATCAACAGTCATTTAACTATTGAAATTAGGCTGAGATTCTGCACTTTTTGAACTTCAACATTACCTAAGACATTCCTGCACATCATCAGGCAGGAGGAAACGCCCGGGTGTCACCATTGCCAGCATCGCCCAGAGGACACGGTGGAGCACGAGGTGGAGGTCTGCCCCGCTTGGGCGGAGCACCGCCGTGTCCTCGTAGAGGCGATCGGGAGCGGCGGCGACCTCTCGCGTCCGGCCCTGGTGCAAGCCATGGTCCGGGGCGAGAGGGAGTGGGAGGCAGTCACCTCCTTCTGCGAAGCAGTCATGCTAGCGAAGGAGGTGGCGGGACGGTTTAGGGAGAGAGCCTCCCGCCCCAGCCGCCGCGGGAGACGCTCCGGGCGTCGGGAGCCGCGTGACGACTCCCGGCTACCGTAGGCGCGGGCCTGCGGGCGGAGAGTAATGGGTAGCTCACCGTCCGATCAGGACCAGGCCCGTGCCTACACGCAACACATAAGTCATAAGTCATAAGTAATTTATTTCATAACAATAGGGTACATTGTGTTGAAAATTTAAAAAATAACGTTATACAATTGCAATTAAAATAAAATTCATTAAATACATTTAGAAACGTAAATAAAACAATAACGGTTAATTAAGAATTCAAGAATATAAATAATAAATGTCAAAGTAATAAAATCAATCACAAGTTACAATGTCATATGCCATCTAGGAATTCACACAGGTGGGTTTTAGTCAGTAAGAGTCTGACACTCCCTTCCGCTCCACCCAGAGCGGGAGGAGTCATTTGATGATTTCCCATCCGCAAAAAAAAAAAAGACATTCCCCCAAAACGTCCGCCATTCACCACTTCCTAGTGCTTTAGCTGGGGAGACGAAGTGGTGCAACAAACTGTCCACCAGCAGAGCTGTGTGTTAAGTTAGAAAAACTTGATTCTATACAATAGTATGCAAAGATATTAACATTACAAAACAAAGAAACACAACGCATTTAGGTAAATTATTTGTCATAATTATGTCAGCTAGCTCACGCCAATGTCTTTGCTGACATGGACCTTTCTCATGCTGGGCCACGACACCCTGACCTCCGCCTTCCGCATCCACCTGTATGAACGACTGTAGAGGAGTTTTATATCGATTGTTTGTCATTTATACTGTAGGCTCTTTCTATGATCGATGCCTGAAAACATTGCGTCCACCTTTCACGATGTAGATAAAAGATGATGTGCAACTGAAAATTTTAGTTAAGCGGGTTACAGTTCTGTAGCCCTATTTTTTACCCGACTGCGCCAGAAGAAGGGTTATGTTTTTCGAGTGTATGTATGTATGTATATTTCTTTGGCACGTGCCGTTAGATCCGTCTTAATTGTGAGAGTGACACTGGATAAATCAAAATTGAAAAAAAAATGGCCGATTTTTGGCTCCATTTATGTCTTAAATTTTTTTTCTCAAAGCCTATCGAGTGGGGTACCTATAAAAAAAAAAAGTCATTATAAAATATTACAACTTTTAAGGGTAAAAGTAATTCGAGGTGACAAATCGTAAAAAACACGTATCAAGAACTAAATCGTCTGCGAAATCGGTTTCAGGGATATTTGAATGTTGTGCTGTGGAGCTATTATCGTATAATATCACAATAATTTGCATCTATAGGATACCCAAACATGACTTGTCAGTTTTTTACGAAAAATTAGATAATATACTACGAAAACTAAGTCTAAATCAAAATAAAAAAATTATATTAACCGGTGACTTTAACATTGATGTACTTAAGAGAAATAAAACTACTTTAGAATTTGAACATTTTCTTCTGCAATTTAATCTTAAACTAGCACTTTACAACCCCACTAGACTGAGTAGTAAAAGTTGTATCGATAACTTTGCTCACAATTATCAAAAAGAATGCAAGGCAAAAATTGTTGATTTTGGTCTCTCTGATCACACATCTCAAATTCTAACTGTGCCTATTGAAAAAACATGTAAATTAACCCTTTGGAAATTCAAAAAGCAAGATATCTCTACGGACAACTTAATGACATTTAAAGCTCACCTTGAATGTTTATCTTTCTCGGAAGTATATAATGCTAAAGAGGCCCATGAGTCCTTTGATAGGTTCATAGATGATTTCCTAATGCTCTATAGACTTTGCTTTCCGGAAAAAACAGTCACCATAAAGACCAATAGGAAAACTAAATGGATATCTCGTGGGATAAAACTCTGTAGTAGAAAACAAAGACAACTACTTTGGAAATATAGGTGCAATCCTGACTTAAGTAATAAACAAACTTTTAAAAAATATACTGTATTATTTAAAAAAATAATGCGTTTAACCCAGAAGTCGCAAAATAACCATTTTATACAGAACTCTCAAAATAGATCGAAGGCAGTTTGGAAAATAATAAATAAATCTAAATCAAGTTTGCCACATGATACAATAAATGCCATACAAAAAGATCAACTTTCTATAACGAATCCTATTGACATATCTAATGAATTCAATAACTATTTTGTTGACGAAATCGAAAATAATAAACAAAATGACATGAATTGGACTAATCAAAATAATATTGAAAATCTGACAGCACAATCCCTATTTATGTTACCTGTTTTGACGACTGACATTATTAAAATAATTGACAATCTAAAAAATACGAACACAATTGGTTATGATGGTGTATCTACAAGAGTTATTAAATATGTTAAAGAAATTATAGCGCCACCTCTCGCACACATCATTAATTTATGCATCACTGATGGCATATTTCCGAAAGGTCTAAAAAAGGCCATAATTAAACCTCTATTTAAAAGAAACGACAAAACAGATGTAAAAAACTATAGGCCGATAGCAAAACTCCCAGTACTTTCAAAAATATTTGAAAAAGTAATTTATAATTCAATTTATACGTACTTTGAAAAGTTAAACCTATTCTGCAAGGAACAAAAAGGATTTCGTAAAAATCATACTATTAATATGGCACTTTACGATTTATTACAACATATTATGACATCAGTAGATAAAAATAATCCAGTATGTGCAATCTTTACTGATATGACCAAGGCATTTGATTATGTAGATCACAAGATATTACTGCAAAAACTACATGCATATGGCATAAGGGGCAATGTTCTGAAACTTGTTGAATCATACCTTAGTGACAGATATCAATACACGGAAATATCTAGAATATGTCATAAGACTAAAACGCAGATCATATATAGATCAAAACCAAGACACGTAAGATTTGGCGTGCCCCAAGGTAGCGTGCTAGGGCCGTTATTATTTCTGATATATATAAATGATCTGCCAAAAATAATACGACACAAAATGATCCTATTCGCCGATGATAGCACAGCTGTTATAGGATGTGATAATGTTACAACTTATCAAAATGATATTAATGAATGCCTTCTCAATATCATCCGTTGGATGAATAATAATAATCTCATAATTAATTTAAATAAAACTAAGGTGATGCACTTTCATCAACGGCAACCACATCCAAATATTGATATAACTTATAATAACCACAAAATAGAAGAAGTAAATAATGCTAAGTTTTTAGGTATAACCATCGACAGTAAGCTTACTTGGAAACCCATGATAGAAGAACTCTGTAAACGCCTAAGTAAATCTGCTTATGCACTCTTTCAGTTATCAAAAAAGGTGAATAAAGATACGTTACTGGTAGCATACCATGGACTTGTAGCTTCTGTGTTGCGATATGGCGTAATTTTTTGGGGGCAGTCGACTGACCGTGAGCTTGTATTTAGGATGCAAAAAAGATGTGTCAGAGCAATGTGTAATATAAAAACAACAGATAGCTGTAGACCCTATTTTAAGTCTTTAAAAATACTTACCCTTCCAGCATTATACATATTGGAAACTGCATTGTTTGTGAAAAGAAACACACAACTGTTTACAAAAATATCTTCAACTAAAAAAACTCCATTGCGTGCCCAATATGTAAACAAACTATGTAATCATAAATGTAAGACCGCATTGATGCGAAAAAGTTTTTTTGGTATGGCACCTAAAGTGTTTAATAAAATTCCCAATGACATAAAAAACTTGACATTGTATAAATTTAAAAAAGCCCTTATCAAATTATTATTTGACAAATGTTATTATAATGTAGACGAATTTTTGAATGACCAAATATTAGAATAATGCATTTTTTTTTTTACTATTTATTAATTTTATTCTATTTAATGTATCTTTTTTATCCTTTTCATGTTAATTAATTTAAAATAATTTTCTTTTTTACTTTTCTTTTTATGACATAATGTACCTACCTAATGACTCCTAATGGGTCCCTCATAAATTTGTATGTCTTAATTATGACAAAACATAGAGCATGCCCTATTTATGTAAACACCTATGTATACACCTATGTTTCACAAATAAACTGATTGATTGATTGATTGATTGATTGAAATCTTTCACATTTGTAAAGTAAAAAGCTGGAAATAAAAAAATAAAAAACCCGACTGCGATAAAAAACTTAAGTTAAATAAAAAAACTAAAAGGCAAGTCTGGGTAACTCACAATCTTTAGTACATTGCCCGAAGTCTTCAACGTAGAGCAATAAATACGATTACTGATTCAAAAACCTTGGATTTAATTGGAAAAATATCAATAGTAATTGCGTAATTCATCATACCGATCAATGCGGTTTGTTTAATTATTCATAGTTTAGTTAGGCATTTTCTTAACTAGTTAATCACAGTTATCATTATTGTAGGACGTTTACTGCTCAAATGATTAAAATAAAGTAATAAATATATTTTTTATTTTCAAGCCTACATCGCTCAATACTTCAGTTCCTCTGCGGGTAAGCTAATAAAATAGTCTTTGCCTGTAAGCATTTGTCTTAGTTAGTCCTAAGTTAGTTTATATGTCGAAGTACATCATGGGTGTAGCCAGGGGAGAGATGAACCCTTTAATCAAAATTTTAGCTTGTTTACATATACATATTTTTATTGAACGTAGGTTTATGAGCACGAGTATGATCCTGCTCCTTTCCAATTCGGACCCCTCCTGCCAAAATCATGTTTACTACCCCCATGTGGTACATGCTTGATCATAGAACCTAGTACAATCGGTAAAATACAGAACTGTCTTGACAAAATAAAGACCTTTGCAAATTGACTATGTTAAAAGTATGACATTTTCCTAGTTAGTTTTATTATTTAAAGGGGTTTACATGACCTAAAGCGCGGTCACTGCCTGACTGCATAGAAAAGAAAGAGAAGCGCGGTGACACAACGCTGGTAATTTATATCAAAATATGAAGCAATTATTTAATTACAAAAAACCTATTGTTTGGCATTGACATGTATATTACTATTTGAAATCATTGTTGTTTGGACTAGAAAATTAAAACACTAGTGTTTTAGTATGTTGCTTGTAGAATAATCTGACAAAAAATCAGAATGATTGTAGGTATGTATATTACTTAGTATGGTTTTTATTGTAAAAAGAAAATTATTAGAGGTATCTTCATTATTTCAAATAGGTATCAAATTAGTTGTATTATGTTTTCAACACACTATCCACCTAGCATAATTATATAATTATGCTAGGTGGATAGTGTGTACGATATTCTTCAGGCTAGGCTATACAGCCTAGCCTGAAAAATATCGTATATTTTTCTGATTTTGTTTACTGTCGTCGATCATATACTCTTATTGTTTCTATAACTTGCGTTTTGGTCCAGTAACCCCTATGGTAACTTGCCTCCAAAATTGCATGAGTAGGTAAACGGGACGGTATGCAGTTCTGCACCTTGTGCTCACGGATAGCAGACGAAAGTCGTAGTCGAGCCTTTCTTACTAGACTGGGATAACCGAGATGCCAGGTGGCACACTTCCCAACCGGCCTCTCTTTTATCCTTCCAAACCTTTTGGTAGTCTATTTGCGAATAGGGAGCCATTTTTTTTACATGGTATTATGTTATCATAAAAGATACTGTGGGTAAGTCTGCTGTATAGTTTGTAGAATTGCAGCTTGTCCGTATTTCATTCGAATTAACTAAATGTTTCACGGAAACTTAAAATGCAATGTTAAATCTGTTTATTTAAGCACAGACCGTTTTCGCGCTTTAACGCTTAATACATTAAAGGTAGTTAATTAACTCATAAAGATTTCGGCTAACGCGACTTCAATTTTAGCTTCTCTTATTTATTTCTATGAGAGAAACTACCCGTAAATGAAACACGATCGAAATAAAATAACAATGATAAATGAATCATATTATTATTGATATCGATAAGGGGTTTATCGAATGCTGTTCTATTTATAGTGTGATTAGATAATATGTGAGCTATGTCCAGTGTTGTGTCAGAGCTCAGTGCGAGCAGTGACTGTAGTGACGAGGACATGGAGCCAGTGGAACTAGAACCTGGGGATACAGAACCCCTCGTCCCCGTAGATTATGTAGGTAAAATAATTGTTGTTTTTGCTAGTTTAAATTGCTACAGTAAATTCATTTTTGTAAAGTTATCTCGACTTATAAAGCGATTATGTATCAATCTCTTGAAATATCCACTCGTATACTATTGTGTAGGTTCATAATCGTTGAAGTACCTAGGTACCTACATGGTGAATGCTTACCTACCTCATGTAGTATCTACCTAATGAGATTTGCATCTTCGTGCTAGATGAAAGGGGCGGGGGTAGTTTTTGAATAACTACTATTTATGTTCCCTCATACTTTCTCTATTAAATAACCAATTAGGAGATTCATGATTGTTTCATGGGAGGGTTTGCTATCAAACTGTGTAGGAAGATTCAAATACTTACCTCTAATTTGATCCAAGTCCCAATACTAGATCGGTTCCAATATTGAAACCCGTCCCTGAATAATAATATGTTGCATAGGTGAAGTGGTCGGCTAGGAGGCACGTGACCGTGACGTGACCGATGGCGACGCGGCGACGTCGCGTGTCGCCGTGTCGTCATCCATCAGTCTCATTGCCATCTCAAGGCTGTGCTGTTGTTTTTCTTTCAAGTATTTTCTTACAGCTTCAAAAAATATTGAGTGTTTAGTATTTTTTCCGTCGGATCGTTTAGGCAACGTTAATAAAATAAAACAGCAATTATGACTAAAATATTGACTGTAGTGACGAGGACATGGAGCCAGTGGAACTAGAACCTGGGGATACAGAACAGTTGTCTTGCCGGTTTTTTTAATCATCAGGTTCTTTTATCAGAGAACAATGTTTATAGCGTTTGGAAGGCTTTTGTAAAAAAAAAATGTCAAACTAACGTATTTTTACATACGATAAAAGTAGTCTGGCGATTGTAAAATCGGTTCTAAGTGTAATATTATGCTAAATAATAAAATGAAACAAAAAATCTTACTCATTTATTTACTTTTGGTAGTTTCGGCAGACCACCACTGGCAACACTTTGACGTTGACATTTTGATTTTGACGCTTCAAGCTGCGCCTGCGTCACCTGATTGTCGCTTTATTGTTTTTTTTTGTTTTCTTCAATTCTTTTCACCTTTTCAATGTCTTAACTCTTCTGTATCGTAAATTAAGAATACGCGATACATACTGTGATAGTAGTATTAATATAGTTGTAACTTGTACGTTATTTATGTGTCTGCTAAGTATAGAATCTAATGTATATTTCTGTAGGAAACTGTTGAAATTGGTGTGCTATTGTTGCAGGGGACGCAGTGCTATTTTCCGGAATGTCCAGTGAGTTTACCATTATTTCATTAAGTACATTATAAATCCAATTGGTAATTACTATAATTTGCTTCCTTGATAAGCTATTCTTTGGGCAGCCAGCTACAATTGCTTTTATGTCACTCAAACTACAAATAATTCATAGGGCTCTTTTATTGTGACTAAATATGTTTCTAGTTTATCTTCCATATGTTCTATAATGGAAGTATACTTACATTTTAAGTAAAATACTTCTGTATAATCTCTCTAAAGAAAGTTAATACAACGTAATTACACATTTTAATACACACACATACATTATGTACAATGTCTTATACTTCTCAGACGTGTAGACAATACCTCATTTGTAATTTGTGATGACTTGGATTGGATTAAATAATTTTATAATTTATTCTGAATGTAATACACACATCAAAAGTGTCTAGGGATCAAGCATTTCTTGGGCCCGTTTAATAATTATATGTTGTTGGTTATCGTCGACGCTTATAGTAAATGGGTAGAATGCTACGATATGTCCACAACTCATAATTCAAAGGCGGTTATAAGTAAACTTTGCGATTTTATGTCGCGGTTCGGGGTTCCGCACACGTTGGTGAGTGATAACGGCACTTCTTTCACATCAACAGAATTTCAAGACTTTTGTAGACTTAACGGTATAGAGCACGTCTTATCTCCGGCTTACCATCCCTCTAGTAATGGACAAGCCGAGAGTTTCGTGAAAATAGTAAAAAAAGGGTTTAAAACTATCATTTTGGAGGGCTGCAATAAGAAGAATATACACGAGAAAATTGCAAAATTTTTATTTGACTACAGGAACTCTAAAAATAGTACCACTGACAAATCACCCGCGGACATAGTATTCGGGCGTGCGTTGCGCTCACGCCTAGATTTATTGAACCCTATCGCGCCGTCACCTGCGTCCACAGAACTAACGCGAACCGTCGCACACAACCAGTCCTTACAGGCTAAGAACTACCGAGGGAAACACAGGTTAGACTTCAAAGAAAATGATAAAGTATGGATAACCAAAAATATTAATAATAAAAAAATCTGTTGGATACAAGGAATCATTAGAAAAAAAATCGGCAATATTATGTACAGAATCTACGTGCCACATTTAGGATGTGAAGTCACGAGGCACATGGATCAAATAAGGAAATCACTACACACACTTCCGAGCGACAACCAAGACTGGAACCCAGAGGTGGTGCCCGATGTGGAGCCACTTAATACTTCTCACCCCGAGCCAATAACGCAGCGAGAAGGGGGAGAAAGGACGACGATGCCAAGTGCTCTGGTGACTCCTCCGCGAGCAGCCGCTAGATCTCTAAGGCGACAGGAAATTAGTCCGATCTTCACGACACCTACAGCGGGTCAGTACGGCAGCGACGATGATGATAACGAACCAACAGATTTAACTATAGAATAAGTTTAGTAGTAAGAAATAGATTAAAAGTATGTCCTAGCTTATGGGGAAGGGATGTTGTGTATGCCGAGCGCAGGAGTGCGGGCTGCGCCCCGCACCTCCCCGCCGGCCGCGCCTTGCGGGTTACTTATTGAATATATTAGTGTGCAACAGACTAGCGAGTTTGATTGACGTACAACTACCCCTGTCACTTCCGTATCAAACACGTGGCAAATAAACGATTTTGATTTGATTTGATTTTGCATTTTTATGCGGATTTCTTGAGATTGAGATGTGGCTTTGTAATAAATTTATGATTTTATAAATTTATATGGATCCTTTTTGGTGCATTTCATAATTTGAATCAGGAACTGTGAATCAAATTCGAGTAAAAGATGAAAATCAGCTGTCAATATTTTCCCTATAAAAACATACAACGCATTGAAGACATTATTAGTGCTACTGTTTCCCTACTACTGATTAAAACCAACGTTATTATGGAGCGGCGACGTCATTTAAGCAGGGAAGAAATGCTCAGAGCCGAGGGAATGATAGAAGCTGGTTCCCGGCAACGTACTGTGGCTTTAGCTCTGAATACAAGTCAGAGTGTTATCAGTCGACTTTGGACACGTTACCGAAGCACTGGTACCGTGGCTGAGCGCCATGGAGGACGGTATCGCTGCACCACACGGAGACAAGACCGATACATTCAAATCTTAACTCGAAGAGCTCCAACAATAACCGCCATGATGTTAGCCGTGAGGCTTCATCACTCTTCAGGGAACTTAATTAGCGACCAAACAGTCAGAAACCGCTTGCATGAAGTGAACCTTCATTCCCGAAGACCGCTACGGGTACCACCTATAGCAATGCACAATCGTAGGATTCGATATCAATGGGCTCTTGAACACAGAAATTGGGCAGAAGAACAATGGCGTTTCGTGTGCTTTTCTGATGAGTCTCGTTTTGGTATGAGACCGGATACAAGACGTATACGACACTGGAGAACCCCTGGACGCCAACAGCGATTAAAATCCTGCCAGGAAGTCCATCCTTATAGTGGTGGAACCATCATGGTATGGGCGGGTATTTGGATCGGCGGAAGAACTGAGTTGATTTGGATCAGAGGCAACCTCAACGCTCAAATTTATGCTGAGACGATTGTATCAGACATCATCGTTCCTCTACAAGTGCAAATCGGTCCCTTATTTCAGTTAATGCATGATAATGCACGACCGCACACCGCAAGAGTTGTGAGACAGACTCTCGCCGCAGCTAACATCAATGTCCTGCCCTGGCCTGCTCAGTCGCCAGACTTGAACCCGATTGAGCATGCATGGGATATGCTACAGAGAAGAGCTCTGCCGAATATGGAGGGTATCCAGTCGCAAGAAGACCTTTTTTTGTTGTTGCAACGAACATGGGCGGCCATTCCACAGCGTGATTTGGATGAACTCATTTTGAGTATGCCAAACCGATGTTCTTGTGTTGTTAGTGTTCGCGGTAGAAACACGGATTATTAATTGTTTAAGTTACCCAATAAAATTTTAAAGAAAACTGTTATTTCAGTCTTTTTTTCGAACTTTTGTGTTAGTGGTTCAAATGTCAAAAATCCCTTTATTAGGAAAATGGCAAATTCTTTATTAATGCAAAGGTGACTTGGTTTATCGTTACTGTGACAAACGAAAACACTTTATTTGATGAATCCTTAAAGAAAATTTTAATTAATATCAATCAGGAGAAAAGTTATTGCAAAAATATATGTTGATCCCTAGACACTTTTGATGTGTGTATTTTTATTACAAAACTGCAAACCATGGATAGCTTTCTTTATTGGGGAATTCTCTCATCTGGTTGCACCTGAAATATGCCACTGATTTAATCATGTTTTATCTTGGTTGTAAAAGTAATATTCCAAAGCAAGGTAAAATACAGTGTGTGTTATTGAATGTTGAGTAAATATTAGCTTGGTAGCTTCTTGGTGGGTATGGTTTTCTTACATTGTGCAGTTATGTATGTAGCGTCATAATGGTTGTTTGCTTACCATACAGTTATAATACCATAAGTATTATTATAATGGTTGTTACTGAACTAGTAGCTTCTAAAATAATTGTACTACATACACACACATGAGGGGCCCGTGGTTAAGAAATAACAGCTGCACAGGTCGATCGATCAGGTTAAGCTACGCTTGCCGCGGTTGGTCTGTGGATGGGTGACCATCTTTACATAACGAGACCCCTCCGTGCCTCGGAAAGCACGTTAAGCCATTGGTCCCGGCTGTCATTCGTGGATCTTTGACAGTCGTTACGGGTAGTCAGAAGCCCGAAACTCTGACAATCAGTCTTAACAAGGGGTATCGTATTACCCAGTAACTGGGTTGTGGAGGTCAGATAGGCAGTCGCTCCATGTAAAATACTGGTATTCAGCTGCATCCGGTTAGACTGGAAGCCGACCCCAATATAGTTGGGAAAAGGCTAGGCAGATGATGACGTACACACACATACATAAACTCAATACTACTTCCCAAGGGGGTAGTCAGAACCACAGGACGCAACCTGCTGCAATCCTTACATATTCCTTTTGCTTTGTTTATGGTCATACATAATAATTATACCTACTGTGATGCTATCAATGTTAGTTAATATAACTATATCACTATGCACATTGTTTCTTTGGCTAAGGAAAGGAATTTCAGAAATAGCTTCTGTTAATACAATAAAAAAAACAAATCAAATCAAAAATCATTTATTCAAATTAGGCTGAGAATCAGTACTTTTCGAATGTCAAAATAACATAAGACGGTCACACAAAACAAGACAGTCTCCTGTCGCATTTGCCCTTCTAATAATTAATTGAAATAGATTGTTGTATTATATAGCAAAATACTAAGAATATAAAGTAGGATCATTTTTCGTCTAGAGTGCACAGGAGTTGTATCCCAATAACCTTAATGAGTTCTACAGACAATATTGGCAAAGAAAATAATAAATGTAGAAAAAGAAATGTAAAAGAATAGGTACATAAAAGTCTAGTCATGATGATGATACACCTTATCACCTTGTTTGACACACATTTTATTTGTTCAACTGTCTCTAAACCAACATTATTATATTGATAATGAGCACTTTTACATCAAAAAAGGTAAATTAAAATCAACCAAGAGCTGATAATCATAAAATTAACTTTTTTGTACAAAACAGGAAAAACGAGATTTAGTAGGTATGGTCAAATAATCACTGATCAAACAGGACAAAACATTTGTCTGAAATAAATAAATTTAATATTATAATTTACTTAACATCTACTAAACTGTCACGAAAGTTTTTGATACACTGGCTTTCAGCATTTTATTCAATCATCAAAAGTTTGTGCTTATCATTGAGACATTTGTCCGGTTTCTATTAATATCACCATTTTAACCTACTCATTCTTGATAACCCTTATATTGCAAATCAAGCAATATGTACTAATATAAATGTAAATACATAGGCGACGATGACATCCCGGGGATCGGCCAATATGATGACTTCCACACGATTGACTGGCAGCGCGACATCGCTCGCGACCGCATGCGACACAGGTACATCGTCAAGAAGAGACAGGACTCTATATGGGATCTCATAAAGGTGCGTCTACCTACGTAACTTATAGATCACTACATACAGTTAATGTAACCGTTGCTGCTCGATCATTTTTGTGACTTCACAAATGTCACTTTGTCAACACGTGGCGACTGTACACAGGGTGCTCACGACGCCTGGTCGGGATGGGTGTGCGTGCTGTTGGTGGGCGTGTTCACGGGCATAGTTGCCGGAGTCATTGACATCGGCGCCTCGTGGATGACTGACCTCAAGTTCGGCATCTGCCCGCAAGCTTTCTGGCTCAATAGGGAGCAATGCTGTTGGTCCGACACTGATACGACCTTCGATACTGGTAACTGTTCTCAGGTGAGTACTGCATTCTTATTACATTTTGGTAAATTGCATGAATTCTAAATAACAGAGCAGTGTCCTTCAAATTGAATAGAGCGATTGTTTTTTCGCTAATTTGGGATATTCTATAAATCATTATTAAATGAGATGTTAACACTGATAAAGTATGTTAATTCATAAATATTACAATTACTTTTCAAGGACATAAGATAGTATTTTATGTACTAATGATGCATACTACATTTTTTTCATCGAAAGTAATATATGTATTGATGCACCATGTATTTATAACTCGTGTGTGTGTGTCAGTGGCTGACGTGGCCGCAAGTGCTGGGCGGGCAGCGCGAGGGTCCTGGCGCCTACATCATCAGCTACCTGTTCTACATCGTGTGGGCGCTCATCTTCGCTGCGCTCTCTGCCTCACTAGTCAGAATGTTCGCGCCGTACGCCTGTGGCTCCGGTATGTTATACCAGTCTATTTAACGACATTGACCTTGGCAATGATTCCATATGTGATCACATATGGAATCATTGGAGAAGGCCAATTACTATAATGTAGGCAAATTAGAGGTATTTTTGACATATTGAGACTGAGATCAGACTGTGGGCTAAAATGATGACCCGTCTGAAAACAGTCACAATCAATTGAGATACCATTTAGAATTAACTCAATAGCATACCAAATTCCTCGTTTGTCTAGTGGTCGCAAGCGCTACTGATGAGCATGAGATCCTGGGTTCGATTCTCCGGCCGGGCAAAGTGGGGATTGCAGTTGTTGGGTTTTACATCAAGGATTTCTCAGTAATAGCCCGGATTCTGGATTTGTGCTCGGTAAGCCCGGCTGATAGCAATAGGCACGCTCCCTATTATACTTAGGTGGTTGTACTGTATGTATATCTCTGGCTAACCCTTCGGGGGAAACAAAAGTAATGTAATGTAGGTTGATAGTATAGAACGGGTTACTAATGTGGCCGGTTGCAGGTATCCCGGAGATCAAGACGATACTGAGCGGGTTCATCATCCGCGGGTACCTGGGCAAGTGGACGCTGATCATCAAGGTGGTGGGCCTGATCCTCTCCGTGTCGTCAGGCCTGTCGCTTGGCAAGGAGGGGCCCATGGTGCACATCGCTAGCTGTCTCGGTAAGTGTTTCATTACCTGCTGTTGCTAATTAATTTGTGCCAAGTGAAGTTTCTAAAGCCTCATTTACACTATACAACTATCTTTCCTATGGCATACAATAAAATTGAAGCAACAGCTGACTTGCATAGCTAGACACGGTTTAGACAGTGCAAATTGTATTGTTGCTGCAGCTTGCCACTGGCAACTAAATCGCACCATGTAAATCAGGCCTTGATGAAACTATTAAATAAACATTTTCGAATGTTCTATTCGACTGCTACTTTTTTACTGTATTTTGACGGTCAGTCACTCAATCTTTGGTTCATCAGCATCATTATTTTCTTGTACGAAACCCAATTTTTTTTTGGGTTGGCGAATATCGTGGACGTTTTAAATGAATACGGTGATGTTCCTACAGGCAATATTCTGTCATACCTGTTCCCGAAGTACGGTCGCAACGAGGCGAAGAAGCGAGAGATCCTGTCGGCAGCGGCGGCGGCTGGCGTGTCAGTCGCCTTCGGAGCGCCCATCGGTGGAGTGCTCTTCAGCTTGGAGGAGGTACGTACTATACACCTTAGTACTTCACATCATTCATCATTCTCTTGCCCTTAAAGAATGACAAGAAAACACGTAAATTGTCGGTAAGAAATGACGCAAAGAAAAAACATAAATATAAAAGAAAAAGTTGGGATTAAATATGTGTCACATCCACGCAAAACGGCCATCGCTAAGCAAAATTATGCTGACACTATCCGACACAGACCCACAGCGCTGGTATTAAGCGACAGCCGGCGCGCGGCGTGACGTGATCCCAATTTATTTGGGGTTACCGCAACATGTGTTTTCTTTCGCAGCTCGTCATTACATACATATTTCAATCTTCAATAGTTCACAGAAAGAGGTCATCTTTACGTGGAATGAGAATAAAAGAGATTCCGAATAAGTGAATATAGTGTTATTATTAACTTTTACGGCTGGAGACAGTCACAATTGCAACAAAAAACCTCGGGCATTCATAGATAACAGAATAGAAGAAAGACGTAAATGTTTTTGATGCGATCGTAACTATTGCAATAAATCTACCAAGATTATTTGACTCAATATAAGAAATCATCTCAGAGGGTCTTTTTCCTTTCATTGCCATGACAATGTACCCGTAAAACACAATAAGAACAGTATGTGCAGTGATATTGATTACTGAATGACAACTTTTTGTTAACATATTTTGAAGGATCGTGTGCTACTCTAACTTAATATTATGCTCATATTTGACAAGATGTTGCCATGTATCAAATTATATTAAAACATTGCCCACATGTTTAAAAACACGAATGGATATCACTTATCCGTTTTGTTGTACATAAGTAAATTGCACATACAGATAACATGAGTAGGTATCTCGTGTCCCAACCATGGCTAATCAACAATTTGACACGCTTTCAAAGTTAAATAAAAATGTATTTTCTTTCTATTCAGTGAAACAAGGAACTAATATAATGTTGTAAATTGTTTTCCTGACTTTTTTGTTCCTTTACCTTCAAGTCTTCGACCTTACTTCACTTAACTGGTTTAGCAATTGTTAGCTTGCAACTTGAATGTTGTTGCAGTGACAAAAACGAATGTGCAATGTAAAATTTTGTCAAGTCAAGTTTTGCTTTGGAACATAATACTCGTATGTAAGTTCAATAAATTGTCATAAAAATAATAGCTACAAAAGTTAATAAATGTGTCGCTGCTGAAGAGAATGTAAGAAAATACTTTCTATAACACGGATGATGCTCATAACAACCACTGAAACACGTAGCCATTACAAGTCTGGAATGACATTCCATGCCAGACTTGTGATGGCTACATGTTTCAGTGCATCTACCTTCAAAACAGCATAGAGACAGCAGACTCCCTTCATTTCCTTTTTTGTTTGAGCCTACCGGTAGCTTACGTACCCAAATATCACAGTAATTAGTCAAGTATTACAGCTATAATAAAAGTAATACATTATTTATGAAACAAATGTGAATAGTAACAAGAGAAGACACCTCTCCTCAACTGGCCTGCGACGTCTCCTACAAGCGTTTGTTTCCAGGTGTCGTACTACTTCCCGCTGAAGACGCTGTGGCGCTCGTTCTTCTGTGCGCTGATCGCGGCTTTTATCCTGCGCTCCATCAACCCCTTTGGCAACGAGCACTCGGTGCTGTTCTTCGTAGAGTACAACAAGCCCTGGATCTTCTTCGAACTCATTCCGTTCGTCGGCCTCGGCATTATAGGGGTAAGTACTGAATCCTGTCATCTTATGGCCGGGGTGCTTACAGGCAAGCGAGACATTTCAGTTTTGTGACTGCGACGCAATACCAGAGGTTATTGCAGATGACCGGATGACGATAGGCGGCGATAACCTCATATCATCCGAAGGCCAATTCTCAAACTTCAAAATGTTCAAATTCAAGCCAAAATCTAAGCGAATGTCAAAAACTTGTCAAAATTGTAGGTTAAGGTTATAAGGCCGCATCCCGAATTGGCTATAATCGCTCACAGCACTCACATCATCTCACATGCGTTCCGATTTAGATATTACGATTATGACAGCTGAGAGCTGTCAACAATACGGAACGCTCGTGAACGCGCTCACAGTGCTTACTCGATGTAAAAACGATATTATTACAGTATTTCTTTGTATAAACACCACATTTCTTCTTCAGTTCTTTTTCTTTGGTTAGGTGGCGACTTTCAGCCAGAAGTACAATGAAGCATAATGCCTAACGTGGCATTTTAGAAATTGTACTTCTGGCTAATATAAAGCCTTCTGGCTAAATATATACCCTGTTTAGTATAAAGATGATGCAAAACAAAACACACACTGACACATCCTCACACACACACTGTCATTTTTGACAGCGCTCACGGTGATATTATTCTAAGGCAAGGTCGGTGATATTATTCTAAGGCATAGTCGGCGTTATCGCAAGATGGCGCATGTTATGACGTCATCTATGACGATTCACGGGACATCGTTATCGCGCTCACGCTAATTCGGTATGGGTTTAAGCACGCTCAAATCGATTATTTCCTAACTTGGAACGCAGGGTAAGTGTAGAGTTTTTTTATTAACGATTGAGACCGAGAGGTTACATTGCGAACATTCTTAAAAATACAGGAATTGCTCCGCGGATGGGCTGCTGCCCAGTTTGCCAACGAATAACATACAAATAAAGCTGGCGGCGCGGCATGTCTTCAAAGAAATCGTCTTGAATCTTGTCATATTATACGATGCGAATGGCATCGACTAAAATGTAGGACAGCGTACTTTCACAAATACGTATTTTTACAAAGTGATAAAGACATCTACGTCAATTGAAAAAAATAACGAGTTCTTAAACTTTACTCTAAAGTGATCAACTTTTTTGTAAGGCGTCTACCTTACTTGTGGAATTATTTGTAATTTAAATCTTTTCTAATAAATATATATCTAATAAATAATAATTAAATTCTTTAAGTAATAATAACATAATTATGTAGATGGCAACAAAGATGCGCCATGCATCTGTTTTTATCGAAAAAGCAGTGATTACATTATTACTCGGACATGATATCACTAATTGTAGGTTAAACATAATTGAGTATTTTTGCAAAACAAATATTGAATATGATGAAATTATGTTTTTTTTTTGAGTTTTGAGATGTAAAAACCCAAGAACGTAGTTATCGACCTTTTCGCAAATTTTCCGATTTTATCAGCAATGTTAACATTTTTGATCAAATCTGAAAGCCCCGAAAATAGGTGACAGTAAACCTAATTAACTTGTTCACGAACAATGAAGAAACTGAACGAAAATGCAGCATTTTCTTTAAATTGTATGCATACTTACCAAAATCTTTAATCAAAACAATTGTTACGCAAGCACTGCATTTACTGTAGACCTCTAACAGGGTAATAAGCGACTGCATTTCGCGTTACAACGACGGAACTACCCGCCTATTATTATAATTACTAAGTTTACCTGTCCAGCTGGGCCCTATTTCTCGAAACTATTAGTTTACTAGTACCTATATTAGTTATTAGTTACTAGTGTAAAAATTACAAGTCCTAATATTTCCTGTTTCTCAAAAACAGGTACTGGACTAATAACTAATAGTAGCAGACTAATGAAAAATATTAGGCTGGCTTGGCTGAATACACATAATATATACCCATGCCTCTTTACTGCTTAAAAAAATACGGAAAAAGTTCCCGCCACTTTTGGATTTTTTCTTTTGGTTTGATTTTGTCTTTTGCACACTGGCGGTAAAAGCGGATTGTTTTATTTAAAGTAAATTATTTTATTAAATAGGGGCCCGTGGCTAAATAATAACAGCCGCGCTACGCTTGCCGCGGTTGGTCTGTGGATGGGTGACCATCTTTACTTACCGTGACCCCTCCGTGCCTCGGAAACCACGTTAAGCCGTTGCACCTGGCTGCCATTCGTGGATCTTTGACAGTCGTTACGGGTAGTCAGAAGCCCGAAAGTCTGACAACCAGTCTTACCAAGGGGTATCGTATTACCCAGTAACTGGGTTGTGGAGGTCAGATATCTATCCAGTTAGACTCCCAGTAACTGGGTTGTGGAGGTCAGATATCCATCCAGGAAGCCGACCCCAACATAGTTGGGAAAAGGCTAGGCAGATGATGATGATGAATTTTATTAAATTCAATTTACCATGGATCTAAAGCTAATGGTTTTGAGAAGTGTATTAGAAGCAAAAATAACTAATTTTTTTATGAAACCAAATTGAATTTACTCTTGTAATTTTGGCTAATATTTATTAGTTGGCAACTAGTAACTAATATTTTACTACCGTAGCTTCGAGAAACGCACACTAGTAAACTTGTAAAAAATATTCGTTCATGGACTCATAATATTAGTCTAATAAGTTACGAGAAATAGGGCCCTGTTTCCCTATACATTGTAACAGTCAATTATTTTAAAGGAGTAACTGTGGATTTTGTGGCCGGCCCTTCTCCATAGGAAACAACAAATTTGTACTGTGCGCCTGGCTTCTTACGTTTCATAAGTGTCCAAGTAGGTTTATGTGAAATAGGAAGGCAGTAGGACACCCTATAATGATAGATGTAAGAGGGAAAATTAATAAATAAACAAAAAAAAAATAATGGAATTTGTCTCTAGGGCTGCATAGCAACGATCTTCATAAAAGCGAACATCTTCTGGTGCCGCTACCGCAAGTTCTCGAAGCTGGGCCAGTACCCGGTGACGGAGGTGCTGGTGGTGACGCTGGTCACGGCCGTCATCGCCTACCCCAACCCCTACACGCGAATGAACACTAGCGAGCTCATCTATCTGCTGTTCAACCAATGCGGCATCTCGAACTCTGATCCTCTGTGGTGAGTCTCAGAAAATTCATTCAGCTCAACACGAGAATTCGCACGAAATAGTGAGAATTCTCGTGTTGTATCTAAGTGGTTTCGTACTTTACTATTTGTACTGATTTCAATTTCACAAAACTCGCTAACACTTGGGTTTCGTAAAAAAAAGTTGTACGGTCATATAGCGGCCGCAGTATGGCGGCCGGAAAGACGGTCCTGTAAAGGGCGGTGGGTGTTTCACATGTCCGCGACAGAAACGCTCTGTATGGCCGGCTGCGTTGTTGCGGCATTATGTGACTGTACCGCTTTTAGATAACAAAACCTGGTACATTTTTCTTCTTCCCAACTATTTTTCAAAACAACATTGAAATCACAATACTGTTGTGTAGTGACTACAACCGCAACTTCACGGACGTGAACTCCGCGATTGAGAAGGCGGCGGCGGGCCCGGGCGTGTACCGCGCCGTCTGGCTGCTGGTGCTGGCGCTGGTGCTCAAGCTGGTCATGACCATCTTCACTTTCGGCATTAAGGTGCCCTGCGGACTTTTCATACCCAGTCTCGCGTTGGGCGCCATCGCGGGCAGGATCGTGGGCATCGGTCAGTATAACTAAACTTTATAGAATGTGTCATCATCACCATGGACGGCCCTGCTTCACTTACTTCTAAGTATAGAATGTGTGACGCGGATCGATTAATGTGCTCAAATAAAGAACTATAGTGGTACAAAGTTATTTTGTCCACACCAAAGAGGAAACGAACGCCGCCTTAATGTTTTTAAATAAATTTTAAGTCTCATTTCACGAAACTATTGCTGTAGAAAATGTTTACCAACAGCGCTCCGCTGTCAACGTCATTCGAGCGTGAACTCCTTGTAAGAGTGTTAACGAAAATTAATTGCTTTGTGCAGGGTTTTGTCATTTTCATATAAAAGCAGTGGCATCATCTCGTTTGTTATGAAGTTATGATGCATGCACTATTCGATTACTTGTAAGTTATACTTCTTTCAGTTGTAGACAGAAAAGTAAGGAAATGTCTCAAGATGAAATGCTGTGGTGTAAACTTGTTCGTTCGTGTTGCCCCTGACTACATGGGACGGGATGGGATATAGGCGTGATGTTATGTTCTGGTGTTCAATAAATATTGTTTGTTTGCCAGGCGTGGAACAACTGGCGCTCAACTACCCGAAGGTGTGGCTGTTCTCGGGCGAGTGCTCCACCGGCGACGACTGCATCACGCCCGGGCTGTACGCCATGGTGGGCGCCGCGGCCGTGCTGGGCGGGGTCACGCGCATGACAGGTACGATCGAAACATGCTCTCATTCAATGTGATATTGATTTCTGTGAATTGGTTAAAAAAGACACATTTAGACTTCAAAAATAAATCATGTGTTAGATGATTTCAGTGTTTCCTATCCGACTACTCTAAGAACCACAACACTACTCACGAACTACTCTGACAAAATCAGAGGTCACAGTCTCTTTTAAAGTCCAGACATAATCTTAGTCAGGCCTTAGGAGGCATTTAAATTAGTGCCAATTTCTGGGCCGACCCATTTAGATTGCCATCGACACGGTAAAAAGAAGATGGGAACAGTGGCTTACCATACTTGTACGCTTGCAGTGTCGCTGGTGGTGATAATGTTCGAGCTGACGGGCGGCGTGCGCTACATCGTGCCACTGATGGCGGCCGCCATGGCTAGCAAGTGGGTGGGCGACGCGTTGGGAAGGCAGGGCATCTACGACGCACACATCGCGCTCAACGGGTACCCCTTCCTCGACAGCAAGGATGAGTTCCAGCACACCTCGCTCGCGGCAGACGTCATGCAGCCCAAGTAAGTCCTACTACACTAATATCTCTTCAAAAAGTATCTTATTAAAATGCAAACTAATGGATCAGAAAATGTACATTAAAGATGTTTTTCGAGGTTAATTTTAAAACGTTTATTGTCTTCAATGATTTTTCAATTACGGACTTTGCGATCGGCGCATTGCTTCTAAGCTAACGTTGCTGCCTATATTTCCCAATTCATTAATTATAAATTATGAACGTGGAGTTTTTTTACGAATGCTATGCGAAATTACTATTATATAAAAACTGTATATAAATAAAACCATATAGCAGCATATTATAATATAAAAAATACTGCAAATACTATGTACAAGCAACGCAAATAACGAAAAAACTGTCTGGAGGCGTTGGGAATCTTTCAAAATGTCACTTTGGCCCGAAACGATAACATACTTTATATCTTCGCGATTGTGTGTAAACATTGTCATTTTCTAGCCTCATCAAACATCTACTTTCTCATAAATAGTTATTTTTAGCAATGTAGCAAATAAAATGTGAAAAAATAATACAATTAAAAAAATTTGGCAATTGATCAAACTGAAAAATACCAGTACCACTCAGCTTTTGACTTGATCTGTGATCATTGGTACACAGATTGAGATATTTTTACCGATACTTACAACAAACCTGAGCAATAGCTAAACATTCCACTATATCGCATAGTTACATAGACTTTTACTTGGGGTAAGTTATAGAGACGAACCTTAACGTAAACTTAAGCTTTGATCTGTTAAAATCACGCCAAAATGCAATGATTTTCGACTGTTTTTTTTTTTTTTTCTTTGCTGTGACGTAGCTGCTCGCGGTCGCCCATGCACTAAACATCTATTTTTGCAATTTGCCATTTTATGCAATTGTTTAATTATAATTAATTTATTATCGTAGTCATTGTTTTACTTATGTTGATGCTTCCACTTCTTAATTAACAATTTTTGTTGAAAAATTATTAACTTCGATGCGAACTTTTTTCCACTATTCACTCCTTTTGCGGATTCATTTTAAAAACTCCTTCGTGAGTGCTCATTTTCGCTACAAGCTTCCTTATAGCAAAAGTTGTGCAGACCCAGCGGAGCAGGCTGTGCGTTGTCTATCAGTTAAAGAATTTAAGATTTTTATCAAGAAGATGGAAATCCTGAAACAAACATATTATGAGTAAAACCAAACTTCTTTGATTTGTTTCGCATGTTATAATTTGAACTGTTTTCACACTGCACTGCACGCGACTTGCGATATACCGTGCATGCTTGCTTAAATGCATTGCTAATATTATAGTAAATTAGGTATTGTTAAGTATGAGTATTTGAGTATTTGTCAAAAGGCTAGTGAAAGTAATTTCGGGATATCTGAGTGTGATGCCGCTGTGCGTGGCGCCGTCCACTTTTTGCATGCAATCATTGTTCTAATTTGCTGTATTGCGCTGAGCTTTCTGCTATTTCACGACAGTATATTATTTGTGAAGATTTGTAATTGGCACAGGACTGATATTATTTTAAGTTTCTGATTTTATTTGTTTGTAAATCTTAATAACCAAAAAATCCTACACTCGAAACAACTGTAGACATTAAAATATGATGTGTAACCCACTGCGCCAACTTAACACTCCTCTGATATGGAACGGTTCTGGCCGACCTTACAATAAAACTTCTATTGGTACTCATTCGATGAGAGAGTGAGATATGAGAATGTGGTAAATCAGTGCTGGATTTACACATTTGCCGCCCCAAAGCTATAAAATTTTTGCCGCCCCTACTACTTACCTATATTCGAGATAAAAAAAAATTGGTACAGCAAAAAAAAAAAGTGCGGGCACGGTGAGGCTACGGCACTTATTTTGTTACTGTACCAAATTTTTTTTGGGCCATTTTTGCCGCCCTAAGCTTCAGATTTTTCGTTTCTATGGTAAATCCGGCACTGTGGTAAACAATCCTTGGCTCCCAAGAGAGTCACGACCAATAGCTGGTTAATTAGTCATTAGTATTCATGTGACATTAGAAGTCACTTATTGTTACTTCTTTCACTATAATAAATCAATTTGTGCGATGACTGATCCCCCATATTGCTGTTTTTGTGTCTAGTTGGTGGGTGATGTTTGCAATAGTTTCATTCCATTTCGTGTTTAGTTTAAGTTATTAACAATAGTATTTTTAAGCAATGCAATTTTTAATAACAATATATGAATCTATTAGCTGTCCGAAATAAAATGATAAATTTTTTTTGACGTGTTATTTTCGCTTGTACCAGACGCAACGAGACACTGTCGGTGATCACGCAGGACTCGATGACCGTCGACGACGTGGAGACATTGCTGAAGGAGACAGAGCATAACGGCTACCCTGTGGTGGTGTCCAAGGAGTCGCAGTACCTGGTCGGTTTCGTGCTGCGCCGGGACCTCAATCTGGCCATAGGTACAACACCTCGTCATTATTTTGCTTTCAAAACAAAAGTATGCGCTTATGGGATCATGGTCTATCGTCGGAAATGCGAACGCCCGATGATGAGATCTAAAGTTCGAAAATTATTTGACCGAATTTCATTGCACCAAAAATTTTGTTTCGTTTTTTTTACTTCATCGAAGTCACGTCTACCACTGTATCAGTTGACCTATTATCAAATCGATTTTTTTCGTTACTCCGACTTTTCATTTGGTCGAACATCTTTTTATCGTGGTTACACTTACCCGAAATAACATTTGTTCGAAGTATTATGTTTCCGAACATTCATTATACCACTGTTTTAATTACCATATTTTCATTTCACCAAACGCCTAGAAAGTTTGTGCACACTATTTCATCTATCAGCATGCAAACAAGGATGCTTGCTTCAAGCATGCAGCATGCAAGAAGGCATGCAGCATGCAAGCAGGCATGCAAAATGCAAGCAGGCATATGCAGCATGCAGCGTGCAAACAAGCATGCAACATGCAAGCATCAGGCACGCAACATACTGCAAGCATTGTTTCTGTCACGGCTCCAGCGCTGCGGGGTTTGGGCGGCTCCACGCGAGCTTATTGTCGCAGATGGTTTTAACGCTCACCACCGTAGCTTCAGCTCAGCCGCGGCAGTGGGCCTTCAAACCACCTGCTCCTCAGCTCGCGGGCCACCCCACCCCTCCGCGCTCACGCGGGCTTAAATTATACTCTAGGGGTAATGTTTGGCAAGTGAATTTTAAACAATAACTTGCTTACCAACTTGTACTTTTATCAATTTTAATGTAGTCAAATATTTCAGTTGGTATAACATATTTTATGCAAAATAAAATAAGCCAAATATTTAGTATTGTCGTATTTCTGTCTGCCTATGATTTCAATTGGCCCTGTTTTTTAAGATATCAGGTAAAGGTATTTGTATTCTCATTCGCTCGCTCTTGCATCCAATGTCGACGGGCTCCTATTTCTGTGAAAAGGGTTTAAAGTAACCTAACAAAACCGAACCTCTGGGTGCCCTTCGCTCGCTCTTGCATCCTACGTCGCCTATCGACCGACCGCAAACATGCAATGACATTAAAAAAGTAATTATGTAAGTAAAATCATGAAATTCCCAAATAAAATAAATCATTCAGCAAATAAATCATTTGGCAAATGAAAAAAGTTCAAGAGTCTTCGACCAATAGCAAAAAATTATTTTGTAAATCAGCGAAATATAGTTCGGTAAAATAATACCTATGACACATGATACTTCAATGATCTAAAAATATGTCAAATAATGCTTAAAGCAAACAAGACGTCGGTCAATTCAATTCAATTCGTCGGTCAAAAGAATTCGGTAAAAGGAAATTCGAACAAAAAAAAATCGGATAAGTGATCGGTTCCCCTAGAGCTGTTACAACCATGGAAGTACTTGCCTATTTTGTATTACAATATGTATTTACAAAATTATATGAACAACTCTATGCAATTCTAAAAAACTTCATTGAGTGAAAAATGACGATCTGAGACCGGAGTAGGTAACCCGATAGACAGAAAACTTCATACAAACGCGCAATGATAGGTGCACTATTATACTTCTAAGCGCGCTAGTAAAAAATTTAGAATCACACTGCCTCTGCAGGGGTTACTTTGTGGTGCGATGACTTCTTCTGGTTCACCAGTACATCATATCACCTTCATCCTGCTAACTATTTATTTGTGATGGCGAAGCATTTTTGTGTTTTACTTCCATTCCAAAATCAGAGGTTATATTTTGTTTAACAAATTAAGAAATTTAATTACGATTTTGACTGCTAACTTCCGAATCTGAAGTCGATACGTAACCGCAAAGATAGTTCGTCAACGTTATCCCCGGGTTCAAATCACCCCACCTCTACCTGAGTTCACATTGTGGGATGAGTATAAAGTAAATTAAATTAGTGAAACTCCGCAGAAGTCATCTAAACATGATATTTAAAACAAAATATAATTGATTTGATGATATTGTTGAAGTGAAAACTTATTTAGGCGCGTTGGGCATTTTTGAGATGGGAAAAACCATTGAACTCGCGCCCGGAGTGCCACTGTTTTTTTTTTCGGGTGCAACGACTCAATTTCGTATTACTTAAATATCAGTTTTTTTTGTGTAAACTTGACAGACTTGATGGGTATCTAATCTAAACTTGACAGACATGATGGGTATCTAATCTAAACTTGACAGACTTGATGGGTATCTAATCTAAACTTGACAGACTTGATGGGTATCTAATCTAAACTTGACAGACTTGATGGGTATCTAATCTAAACTTGACAGACTTGATGGGTAACTAGTCTAAACTTGACAGACTTGATGGGTATCTAATCTAAACTTGACAGACTTGATGGGTATCTAATCTAAACTTGACAGCCATGATGGGTAGCTAATCTAAACTTGACAGACTTGATGGGTATCTAATCTAAACTTGACAGACTTGATGGGTATCTAATCTAAACTTGACAGACATGATGGGTAGCTAATCTAAACTTGACAGACTTGATGGGTATCTAATCTAAACTTGACAGACATGATGGGTATCTAATCTAAACTTGACAGACTTGATAGGTATCTAATCTAAACTTGACAGACATGATGGGTAGCTAATCTAAACTTGACAGACTTGATGGGTATCTAATCTAAACTTGACAGACTTGATAGGTATCTAATCTAAACTTGACAGACTTGATGGGTATCTAAACTTGACAGACATGATGGGTAACTAATCTAAACTTGACAGACTTGTTGGGTATATAAAAACAGAAGTTGTTGAACCAAAACAAAAATAAACGTCAAAGTAATGTTGAAATATCGATATCCATCACGCGTGCGGAACTGTGCAGGTTTGCTAGCTAATATCAGTTGACTCTGTACATGCGCCACTCTTCAGTAAAGTGTCGTTTCCCGCAGCGAACGCGCGCCGCACCATGGAGGGCATCACAGGGCAGACGGTGGTGATCTTCGCGGGCGCCAGCCACCAGCCGCTTTCGCCGCCGCCCTGCCTCATGCTGAACCGCATCCTGGACATGGCGCCCATCACCGTCACCGACCAAACGCCCATGGAGACCGTGGTGGACATGTTCCGCAAACTCGGCCTTAGGCAGACGCTCGTCACGCACAACGGGTAACTATTCTACTAATCAAAGAGATTTAAGATACTGTAGAGAGGCTATCAGAAGAAATTTCATAGAAAATATATAAGAAATCATAACCCACCTTTGACACTATACGATACACTTGTACCGACACCAACCTATGATTACCAACCGGCTGATAGATTGACGTACCTAATAGAATTATTTCATTTATCGAAATACTCGGTAAATTATAAAATACTGACGAAAATAAACCGAAGTTCAGTCATTTTATCACGATCGTTTGCACGCAATGTGACCTGTCATGTAGGACGTATGACGCGAGACATAAAAAAACCGTAGGTGATACCTAGTAGATTTTTATGCTGTTCTCTTTGTCTCGTCTGTCGTAAATATATTTAAAATATATTCTTACGATATTCAACGTCATTCGAATTTTCAATGAGTTTGAGTGTAGGTTGGAGCACGGCACGTATTGTACAAGTTATCCCCAGAGACAATCGTGAAACCTCCGATCTTGTTCGGTACAGTACAATTCAAATATTTGTGTTTGGCAGACGTCTCCTGGGGGTCATAACCAAGAAAGACGTGCTGCGCCACGTGAAGCAGATGGACAACGAGGACCCGAGCTCTGTGCTGTTCAACTGAGCCCACGCCATACCTTGCACACACTCACCGCGTGATACGTCATACACACCTGCCGGTCAATCTTATCAAAAGCTAAACGTGTAAACTTATGTGAAGTGAATGTGGAGTTAGTTGTCATTCCACGTGATGAACGGATGGACGCTAGTGACAGTTCACTTCACCTAAGTTTTCACGGAGAGATTTTACGGACTATATCGGCTGTTTCAAACATTGAACGTTTACGTCATGCAAGAGCACGTCCGCCACACATGCTCACACTCGTACTCCTTCTCGATACTGCGCTAATGTTTCACTGACATACATTGGTTGACACGTGTGCATCTGAATTTACCGATTCGAGTCGTACTTCAGTGGCATTGGCGATGTGAACCAAAAAAGATGGACACGCTTTAAGTTTGGAATCCACCACTGTCTCTCAAAAAACGTGTGTGAGCTACCTAGGGCCACTCGCGCGACACGCGCCTCCACGCTCATATACACGTGAGAGCAAATGCGGAGTTAGCACTAAATGCTGCCACTCGCACGCGGCTCGTGATGACTAATGCGAGTGTGCACATGTGCGGCGGGCGAATATTACCGATTATAATATCGTGTGATGTGCAGCTACTCATGTGTCATCGTTAAACTACTGCAACGTACGATTTTACGATAGGAATTAATTGAATGTGTGTGGTCAGTAGTCATAGTTAATATAGTTGTAACTTCCAACGGGAGGCTGTTTATCTTGCATCACTCTAACGCGTCGCTTTATTAATGTAACAGATTTTTGTGTATAGAATATAAAACAAATGTTTTGTGTAGTGTATAGGAAGCATATAGGTGTCGCGCTCGCAATTGGTTTGTATATTTTGCTGTAACTCTGCGTAATATTCACACAAGTATATCGCAAGTAGTCAAATTAACACTTTTGCATAAAAATAATGTTCATTGTAATTATTTTTCTCCACTATTTAAGTACACAAACAATTTATGTACCATAAATGTTTTTTGAATGATCACTACGATTGTCACTATTTTGTAATATTCTTGTCATAGTTCTACTTGAGCGCGTGCGCTGCCGGTGCTGCGCGCACATCGCAATATTCGCTCAAGTGAAGTAGATGATATTCAGTATTTTTTATTTTAAGTGAATTAGCAAACATTTTAATATAATAGATTAATCAATTCAAATGTAACATATTATGAAATATTTTTTTGAATCATTATTATCAAGGATTTTAGCCGTAAGCTATACATATTCACTGTATGAATAATGAACAAAGACGTTAGATATTAATATATGAACTAATTTATTTCTTGCTTGTTTTCAATTAATCTGATATTTTACACGAGGTTTTTATGTAAATAATGTATCGCATATAGAGCATAATGTTTTACCAACATCTCATTTTAAGTAGAGTTGTAGAATCGAATATATTGTTTTAAAGCATGCTAATTGTGTTTGTACGAGCACATAATGTAATCGAGCCTAGCGAAGAGTAGAAGGCAAACGAGCCGTGTGGAAGCGCGTCCCTCGACCACGTCCGCGCGACCACTCGGCCACGTAAGGGTAGCTCTGTGTGTGAGCCAACTTGTTGTGTATATAATTATATTGTACATAAATATATTATGGTCAGAAAATATTAATTAACAAGCCTAAAATTCGCCCGCCCTGTATCAGTTGTGTTGTACTATTCATTGTGCAGTGACCGTGTGTCCCACGTACTGCTCACGTACCCAGTGTACTCACCGCGGCACGACTGTGACGAGTATTTATTCAGACGAATGTCGGTGCGCGCCGCTATCTTTGACTTTACTCTTATAATTGACTTAAGCATTGGTACAGGGATGAGATTTGTCTTCGAATACGAACTAGAATGCAGCTGATGTCATTTATTACAATTATGATTAAATAACGTATGCTAACATTGTAACACAATACGTTAATAAATCATGTTTTAATGGATTCTTTAAATAATGTCTTCTGGAGCCTTTTACAACTACGAACTAAACAAGGAGAGGTCGCGCTAGAGAGCGGAGAGAAATTGTCTCTGAGTCCTTCAATGTTTAAATATTGTACTGTTTATATGTATTTTTATATAAAAGAACTGAGAATTTAAAATTATAAACTTCTAAGTATTAGTAAATATTGTATGTAAGTTTACACGAGTGCGTGTCGCCATCCGGCGCGCGCTACTTTTTATAATAGATTTTATAAATATTATGTATTACAGTTGCAATATTGAAATCACAAGTAATTTGCACGTTGGTTCTAGCTTTTAAGCCAAGATTTATTTATTTTAAGGTTCAATGGTATAAAATGAGATTTTAAAATGTTATCCCTCGCATGCCACCAACATAATGACGCGTGGGCCAGGGTGGTGTCATCAAACTATGTTTAAAATATATAATTATAGAATTTGTTGTAATCTGTATTTTATTATTAGAAGGTTATTAGACTTTTAAATGACACTGCGGTGCGTTATTTCTGCCGTACGGTATAAAAACGCAGTAAGTGCCAACTGGCGCTTTCGGGGAAACTAATGTAAGTTTTTATATTCGAGTCTCACGTAGCTAAAGTTGTGCGCGCACGTCATCATCGAAGTAGACTACCCATACAAAATAAGCAGCGGAAGGCCCATTGTAAATAAATCGCAAGCGTTTTTTCCATCGCGGTGTGGGCACTTTGACATTCCGTACGATAAAAAATCGCACGGCAGTGCGCGCTAAGCCTAAGGCTCCGTCCTATTGTTATCGCTCGTGCGATGAAGCGTGCGTCCGATGAAAATGATCATGTGACCGTGCGTTCAAACGTACTGATATTTACGGAATGTCCTATTGAAGGTCGCGCGATCATGCGATGCGACCAAATTGTCTAGTATTCGTCGCGCGACCATCGACGCATCGTATTGATCAAACGATCGTTCGATCAAATATACTGATAGTACTGAATGTCTAAATGGCGTTCGCGCGATCAAGTGGAGAAGAGGGGCAAGGGAATACCAATCTTTGTTCCACATTTATAAGAGTATAACGAGTACAATCACTGCGCATTCCATTACATTTGTAATGAAATGTTTCTGTTGACATGGACATGACACGATTTCTTATCGCGCGAGCGGTTTCATCGCACGATGTAATCGCATCGCATCATCGCGCGAGTGATTCATAGTGCAACTCATAATTGACCAAATTTGAATTGTTAATTAGTGCCGCAGCTTTCCCACAACACCGTGGCATTTTAATTACAGTTACTAATTGTAGCTCAAGTTAGTAGATATCTAAAAAAATATTAATGTTCCTTAAAATATAACTTCTAAGATAACATAATAGTCAAACACTTTGTAATAAATTAATAATACTAAACATTTATTTCAGACGACAAATAATCCATATAGAACAGTAGTGTTGCTAGTATTCAATAGTAGATTGTACACCTAGTGCATAAAAGAAGCCATTTTACCCGGAGAGGTTTGGCGAGTGTGGATTGTTCAGTCGAGGGGTAAAATGGCTCGTTTATGCCTTTTTCCATTTTCACTTCGACTGCTAGAAAATGAAACGGGCATAAAGTATAATTAACACAGTATTTTCAATGTTCAAAAATGTTGCAAAATTAAAGAAGAGAGCTCAAATTCCCGCCACTAAACTTTTTAAAAGTTTTTGAAGTGAAAACTTCTTTAGGCGCGTTGGGCATTTTTTGAGATGGGAAAAGCCATTGAACACGCGCGGTGTCGATTACGGTAACAGTGACATGAGCACTGTTACCGTAACCGACACCGCGCGTGTTTTGTTTATAAGGCGGATAAAAAAATACCCGCTTCGGATGCGTTCGGCTGTCCTCGAGATTTACTTGGTTTAAATGTATATCCGATATGTCAGTGAGTGTTGGCAAAGTATTCTGTTTGAGTTTTGTTTTCACTTCTGTCGGCACTTCCGTCGGTTTTTAATTTTTTTTTATTTTCAAAATGTTTCATTCGACTTGGGTACTTCATACTGCAAAGCCATAAAAACGTTTCTTTGCGTTTTTAAATAATAAATGACAACAATTTGAGGACACTACCAGCCGCACTACCAGTAGTGTCGTTTACAATTAACGACACTACCAAGATTTACTATATTTACAAAACAACAAGTAGAACATTATCAAATTCACTATGATGTATGTTCGTATGACCGCCTTCA